>JARGCV010000008.1:825000-2070000 GCA_034064705.1 Bothrops alternatus | reverse complement strand
TTTCCTCACAAGGCTTGTGCAGTGAAAGACTTTTAATGAAATAGATAACTTAGTAAATTTTGAAAACGGTGCTTCTCTAACTGGAGAGCAAATCCCATCATCCTACTACACCCACGTACTCCAAACTAGGTGATGCTGAACTAAAGAGCAGCTGATCATGTTTTTATAATCAGGTATATTGATTTTAATCCTAGGCAGGTGAACAACATCAACACTTCACATTTAGGAGATCGTTGTAGATTTTAGAAAGAGCCGGCATAGTCATACTCCACTCGGTATCAAGGCTGCAGCTGTAGAGGTGGTCAACAGTATTAAGACTCTGGGGGTGCAGATAACTAACAATCGGAATTGGTCTCTCCACATGTGATCCTTAGTGAAGGGAGCAAACTCTCTCCTTCTGTCCTGGCCGCTTTTTACAGAGGTACGATTGAGAGCATTTTAGCAAACTGCATCGTTGTCTGGTTTGGTGGCAGCAGAGCCTCAGATAGAAAGTCCATACAGAGAGTGGTAAGGACAGCCGAGAAGATCATAGGAAGCTCGCTCCCTGCTGTTCAGGATGCTGCTTATAAGCGCTATGTGCTTAGAGCTCAAAGCGTTGTTAAAGACACCCCCCCCCACACACACACCCACTTTACGGTCTGTTTCTGTGGCTCCCCTCTGGGAGGAGGCTTCGAAGTATTTCTAGCAGGACTACCTGATTTTATAATAGCTTTGTTCCCTATGCGATCCGTCTGGTAAACTCGCAAGCGTTTTTCTCACCGTGCACGTATACATAACCCGAACTAGACTGTTGTTTCTCTGTGTCATATACATGGGTATATGCATCATTCTGTATTTGTTTATTTTTTTCATATTTATGTAGGGTATAATGGAGGTAACAAAACTTCATTTGAATGTATGCCAGTTAGTGTACATTCAAAGTGACAAAAAGTTATTCTATTCTATAATAATAATAATAATAATAATAATATTATAATAATAATAAGAAGAAGAGAAGAGAATTCTCTTCAGAAGAGAATTGAAGATTCATCTCTTCAATCAAGCCGGCCTGGCCTAGACCTCCTCAGGTTTTATGTAAATTTTTATGTAAATTTTTTAAACAAGGTTGTTTGGGTTTTAGAATTGGGATTTTAACAGGTTTTAGTAACAGCCATGTATTAATTTAATTCATTTTAAATATTTATTATTATTATTATCTGTTTTAAATTGGGATGTAAACCGCCCCGAGTCCTACGGGAGAGGGGCGGTATAAAAGTTTAATAAATAAATAAATAAATAAATGTAGTAATAATAATAATAATAAAGTTGGAAGGAACCTTGGAGGTCATCTAGTCCAACCCCTTGGTCAGGCAGGAAACCCTATAACATTTTGGACAAATGGCTGTCCAGTCTCTTCTTAAAAACTTCCAGTGTTGGAGCATTCACCGCTTCTGGAGGCAGGTTATTCCACTGATTAATTGTTCTGTCAGGAAGTTTCTCCTTAGTTCTAGGTGGCTTATCTCCTTGATTAGTTTCCATCCATTGCTTCTTGTCCTGCCTTCTACTCTATTCTTGCCAAATTAACAGTACCAATGCTTCATATTTTGGTTGCTAAAATTATATCCTGTATTGATTATTCTCCTGTTCTTTTTTTATATTCCTCAAAAACTCCCATTTTGTTTAAATAAATCTTGAGATTGCTAAAATGCTCTTGGTAGCACTACTTCCACTTATCACTTAAGCATGCTGAATTATTGTTGCCATCATACCCTACCGCCCATGTAGGATTCCTCAAATTAAGGTCTGTTTAAATTCTCCTGGATATTTCCCCAACCAATTCTCATTCAAATTGGTGAAAATCAAGTTGCTTTGGAAATCACACTTTAGAAGTGAAGTCAGAGTCAGCCTGACTGGCATGGGCATAAATAGGATTATTTCGTTGTATGATAATTTCTTCAATCTTCCTTCCCTCTCACGCTTCAGCTACAGTCCTCTCATATGATTTTTCAAGGTCCCAAAATCTACCAAGATTAAAGGAGGGGAAATCTGAGAAATGGTCTTCTAAGTTTGGAGAACAGGGTGGGGAAACTCATGGCTATCTTCAGTATCTGAAAGGCTATAAATATATATATATAATTTAAAAAATAAAGCAATTATGTTCCCCCTTGATATAGATTTTATGACTTTTTGTGAACATTAGAGAATCATTATTTTAATTTAGAAACATTTCAGGGTTATTTGATATTTGACAAATATCAGGTATGGTCTTCCCTTGTTAGGATTGTTATTGCTGTCTTTGTTACCCTTTCTCTTATTTGCTATATTCCTTTTTGTAAAGCTTAAATAAATTCAATTCTAAAAGAAAAAAACCAGGGCGATGGAGCAGAATCGTTCAGTTGTTTCAGAAGACAGGGCAAGAAATAGTGGTGTAAATTGTAAGATTTCAGTTGGCCACCCCCCCAAAAAATGTCTTAACTATAAGAACTGATCATGAAAGAATAGGCAGGGGTTCTCAACCTTGGCAACTTTTAAGACTTGTGGACTTCAACTCCCAGCTTTGCTGGCTGAGGAATTCTGGGAGTTGAAGTCCACAAGTCTTAAAGTTGCCAAGGTTGAGAACCCCTGGAATAAGGAGTCTTGGAAGCTGATGGACTGTCTTTCTCTGGCAATGTTTAAACAGATTGATGGCCATCTGTCATCTGTAGTGGATTCCTGCTTTGGTCAGTTAGATTACATAATCTTCAAAGTCTCTTGTGACTCTTACATTCTATGACAGTTTATACATAGCCAGTTGGTCAAAATAAAAGTATTTGCAACTAGAACTGTTACTTAATGTTACTTCAGCAAGACATTTTACAAAGTAGACCACAACCTACTTCTTGGTAAAGCTAGAAAAATGTGGGCTAGACAACATCACCACCAGATGGATTTGTAACTGGCTGACAAACCGTACTCAATGAGTAGTCCTTAATGGTACTACATCTACATGGAGGGAAATAAGCAGTGGGGTACCACAAGGCTCTGTTTTAGGCCCAGTTCTCTTCAATTTCTTCATAAATGATTTAGATGAGGGAATAGAAAGGGATCTCATCAAATTTGCAAAAAAAAACAACCACCAATGCAAATCCTAGGCTGCATTAACAGATAGAATCAAGATCATGTGAAGTGTTAATACTGTTTTATAAGGCCTTGGAGGAGGGGGTCAATTTATTTTCCAAAGCACAGGAAGGCAGGACAAAAAGCAATGGATGGAAACTAATCAAGGCAAGAACCAACCGAGAACTAAAGAGAAATTTCCTGACAGTGAGAACAATTAGCCAGTGGAATGGGTTGCCTTCAGAAATTGTGGGATTAAAACTCCTGGTTTATAGCCTATTGCCTTAATCATTAGACCAAACTAAAACACAATTGCCCAAGAGGCCAGTAAAAAAAAATCCAGTAAAATTTTTTCACAAGAAAATATTAAAATCAGGTAATAGTACTTTTAAAATATCAAGTTAGACTATAATGAATGTAAGGCAAAGTCTTCATTGGGTCAAGCTTGATTCCTCATAACTAAATTTATTTAGCAACAATATTCCCATCTTTTGGAGAAAATAGATTGGCCTTCAGAGGTGTGTTTGTGTGTCTGTTTATTTACTTCTTTTCAGAAGTAATCAAATTGCTAGGTGCTGCCACCTCTTGGAACAATGTAAATAATAAAAACTAAAGCATAATTTATATTTCTTATAATTTTCAATATTTAGCACCCAAGAAACAAAAATTTTAGGTTGAGAAGAAGTAAAAATTGTGTTAACTAAGTGTTGCAAATGACTTAATGTTAGTAAACTGCAAATAAGAGTAGTCTGGCACATATAGAAGTACATAAGTAAGAATGACTATCCTATTGCACACAACCTACTAAGCAATAAGATTTGTAATGAATATGTAATGAAATGTAGCCATTTTTTTTAAATAGTCTGTATTTATCTATATCAGTTGTATGTGAACTACAGTGAATTGTCATTTTGTATTCCAGGTGATGGGGTAGAATATTTAACACACTAGACCCAAAGAGCTGCAGAAGAAAAGGAAATACGGTTGTAACTTCAAAAGTTGCTTTAATATTTCAAAACCACATTTCAAAGGATTGGGGATTAACAGTTTCACAAATCCCTGGGTTTTAGTAGAAATCTCTCAGAGCTAAATCTTAACATAATTCATCTGCATTATGGCCTAATGTTTAGCAAAACAACAGGCAAGACAGATGATATGCTAACATTCACACTGTCATGTAGACCATAATTTTAGATAGGCATTTCATTGGAACATAAAATAATAGAAATAAAATGGCTTCTTTAAAATTTTTAGTTTAGCCTGTAGGCCTACTTTTGAAAAGGGAGGTTTATCAGAAATGAAATTACCATACCATGATTATCATGGTATTCTACATTTTTAGAGATGCTTGCAGAGCACTTTTTAGCTCAGCCATAGATAAGAGATCTTAGGTGAATACTTTATTACAATGGCTTTTAAAGTGTCAAAATTTTATCACTGACACTTTATACAAGAATCAGTCTCATCTCTTCCAGCGAATAGTGGTTTTGAGGCAGAAAAGCAAACCCAGTTTATTAAGAATAAAAATATAAAAAAACATTTTAAATATACAGAATCATGTGCAAATTAGGTTGAATTTAAATTATACTCCCCTTTAAAGACAACCAAACGAAAATACTGAAATTGTTAAAACACAATTCACCAAGCTAATAATGATTCATCAAAGTGATGCAAGTCTTCAGTGTTAGCCATTACTGAATTCAATGAACATGGAAACAGATCATCCAGAAGATCCTGCTTTGCAGAACTTTCAAAATCCAGTTTCTTCAGAGGTGATTTGATTGCAGATGGATCTTTATGGTCCTCAAGTCCATTTTCCTTTAGAGGACTGAAGTAACTAAAGTCGCTTTCTATGGCCTGTATACTGGTATTTTGATCAATAGATATCGGCATGTCTGAACTGCCATCTCCCATTTCCAGGTATCTACATTCTTCTTCTGTTGTAGCTGGAGACAATAGCAGTTCGGATAAAATGTCATCATAATTTGAACTGCTGCACTGGGACATGTCAGTACTTGGAGAATTAACAGATTTACTGTTCCAAACATCAGTCTGTATTTCTTGGGTATGTAACAAGCTTGTCTGCAAGGGGTCCATCTGTTTTTTTGTCTGATCTTTGATAGTTTTCTTGGAAGAGCTTTTGTGTCTTTTCTTAGCTTTTACCAGTTTATCTAGTGAAGCTAATTTCTCTTTTTTAGCTTTAAGCTGCTGTAAAAGTGTTAAGCGTAGTTGATGAGTTTTATCAATAATTGACCCAGTATTTTCAACAGATATAAGATTCTGATTTCCATGGTGGTTATTTTTCAGCAAATCTTGGTTAGTGAAAGCATCTAATGAAGCTGATCTTTTAGTTACAGCTTCACCATTGCTATCAGACACAAGATTTTTGACAGGGGTGTTTGCAACAGAAAAAGCAATCAGAGGTGATGTTGGCTGAGTTCTATTTGAAGAATTCAACATTGCCACTTTACTTTTCTGTGAAGATTTAGTTTGGAATCCACAGAAGTGGCCTGCTTGCCTAACAAACGAACTTGTGTTTGTTTCTTTTTGCATTGATTTTTTACAGTTTTTTAGTTTATTAGGAACCAACACACTTTTAGGCATAAAGGAAGAATGTTTTCCAAGTAAGCCATTTACCCAACTGGCTGCAGATGGCTTAATTCCATTTGTACTGGATGACTGAAAGGTAGGACCTTGGGAAGATGGAGCAGAAATATGGGAACTTATTTTTATTTCTTGACCGAACTCTACGTTAGGCATTCCCGACACAGGGTTTTCCAATTTTGTTTTGCTGGTTTTTTTCTGAGGGTTCTTTGGATGGCAATTGCTGCTCTCTTCTGCTGGAACTAAGGAGACTTGTGATAATAGTATTTCGGATGAGAAATTTATTTTACCATTACTTAAAGCAACTGATGGTGTAGTAACTAAATTGCCTGCATCAGATGGCTGTCCTTCATGCATCGGAGCACTGGTGTTCCCTAACACTACACTTCTTTTTTGAATATCCCCTTCAGGAGTAAGTGGGCATACATCTTTCTCATCCAACTCTTGCAACTGCAATGGACCCGTTCTGATTATCTGCTTATTTTCTATATATTTACCTTCTAACATCTGTCCCCCCAAGTCAAGATCCAGTGTTACAACATCATCATCAGACAGGTTGCCCAAGCCATGAAGCAAACTATTTTTCTGATTGCTTACTAAGTTTTCTATTTCCTCTATATGTGTGTTCACCATATGAACTGCTTTGTGACAAGTTAAAGGTGCGCTGTCTGCAGTTTCATCATTAGAGTATTTAACTGGAGTTTTTGATTGTGCTTTCATTGTTTCTTCAACTTGTAAATCTGGATAATTGGTGATTTGTGGTGGTTTTCTTTCCCAAATGACAATATGTATTTCTGCAGAAGGAACCCCAAATGTATGATGTCTTCTTGAGAATGAACCTTTTAAGTCATCACACTCAAGCCATATTCCTAAAAAATAAAATATGAATATTCATAATAATAATAATAATTATTAATAATAATATTAATAATTCAGAATATTAGGGTACATTTCTTATTATACATTTCAGAAAAACTAACATTTAGTACTCACTGAATATATGTATGTTCAACTATAATTTATGCAAATTTTGTTGAAAACAGATAGTTTTGAATTATGTGTATTAAATATATCTGACTTGTTTTTTCATTCTTCCTCTATACCTATTGCCTTGCAGCTCTAAGAATTAGATAGAGAACTACGAATAGCCAGACAGCCACTAACCATGTTTCCATTATATAACTGAAAATCAGTTAGCCAACCATAATATCCCCCAAGATTTCAAAATATTGCTTACTGGATTCTCACAATTTTATGCCTGTGTGATTAACACTGCATTATACTTCATGCAATATATGCATCTTGTATAAATCAGCATTATTAATATGTCTACAAAAGTTTGAGTCACTTTCAAATGTTCCCCCCCCTGCCCAAATTTCTATGTAAGTTACAAATATTCCATCAAGAGTCTCAAAAGAAAAACATAATTATTTTATATTTTGCAAGGACATCTCTGCTTGACTGCCTGGAGCAGCGGTTCTCAACCTGTGGGTCGCAACCCCATTTGGGGTTGAACGACCATTTCACGGGGGTCTCCAAACAATGTAGTCCGCCATTTTTCCCTCCCTTTTCCTTAGCTGTGCTACGCCATTTTTTTCCCCTATTCCTTAGCTGTGCTACTCCCTCTTATTCTATTGGCTTTTGAAAGCCAATAGAATAGACTCTCTTGAATAGAGTCTAATTCTATTGGCTTTCAAAAGCCAATAGGAATTGTCCAGGCTGTCTCCGCCCTGCTGAGCCCGCCAAAAGTCCCAGTCTGCAAAGGGTGCTGCAGGTTGTCTGCAGCGAAGGCGAGCTCTCCGGAAGTTTCCACCCCTCCCTGCTGAGAACTACTAAAACTGTAAGTAAAAGAGGGCCAGAGGTGGGAGGCTGGTGGGCGCAGGGAGGGTTTTTGGCGCGCGTGGGGCCCAGCGGGTGACTTACCTCCCTTGGGCTGGGCCAGCTGGTGGCCCAGCCCGTGGTCGCCCTGCGCCGTCGCTGCTGCGGCCGCCCAGGAGCACCTGGGCCTGCCTGCCGCTGCCCCAAACAGGCGGCGGCGAAGGCAAGGCTAGCGGAGCAGCCGCGGGCGCAGGGAGGGTTTTTGGTGCGCGTGGGGCCCAGCGGGTGTCTTACCTCCCTTGGGCTGGACCAGCTGGTGGCCCAGCCCATGGTCGCCCTTCACCGTCGCCGCCGCCCAGGAGCACCTGAGCACCTGGGTCTGGCTGCCGCTGCCCTGAACGGGCGGTGGCCTACGCCTCAGCCGGCGCAGGGGGCAGCACCGCGCATGCGCGATGCAGGCCGTCGCGCCGCACATGCGCGGTGCAGGCCGGGATCGCAGCCTGAAAAAGGTTGAGAACTGCTGGCCTGGAGGCTTGTGTGCTCACCAAGGGAGATCAAAAAAATTATTGCTTATAATTTATTTAAAGTCTCCTGTAGGTCTACATTTATCAGTAATTCATACGAATATATGTGCCTTTAATTTTCTTTATTACTTTTTATTTTCTTCAAGTAGGGTGAGCTTTCTGCTTCTTTGAAATAGGTAGCTAATTTTGTGAATGCAAAAAATCAGAAAAAGCAAGCTAAAATCTAATTAGATTTGGCTTGCTCTGAAGATTTACTCTAAAGTGTGTGTAGTGAGAGGGGCTAGAAGAAGGGACTTCTAAAGTGAGTAAACATGATGTTTTTGGGCTAATTCACCCCCCCCCCATTTATCTCCCCTGATTTCTTCCCCCCAGATCTTTATGCTCCTAAAATGTCTTTTATATTTCTGTAATCCCTGTTCTCCTCCACACGTGGCTTAAATACCATTGTATTATTATTTATACTGGGATGTTGGTATTTCTAGTCAATACAGATAGATGGATGTTTAAAAAGGATAAAGCTGATATAGAGAATAGTGTACTTACCATCTGAAGTCAAGATCCAAGTTATGAAGTGTTGTGCCTTCTGATATTGAACCACAGCTGTTACTTGATATGAATATTCTTGAAACTGAAATGAGTAGGCCATCAAATTGTTATGCGGCAAGCCTTCCACAAAATGCATCATCAGAACGGAGGAGACCCTACCAAATAAACATAACAATTTGTGATTTTTTAGAAGTAAAAAAAATTCCTGAGACTAGTGTTAATTATCTCACCAAAACGGAAAACATGCAGTGGGATTAAAAGCTAAATATCAGTAACCTATCTATGAGTTTTCATGCAGACCTCAAGGAAGGCAAAACATCTGGCAATTGCATCCCAAGTGAAATTATATAACTAAATACAATTTATATAATTTCATTTGGGATGTTATTGTAACTCAGAATTGTTAAAGAGCAGATCCTTAAGAAGATATATTTCCCGATTTCTTCGTATTTATAGAATGTCATTCAAGAACTGAATTCACACATTATGTTAAGCCACATCAGTTAACCATGATTTATTGAATAAACTACAGTTAGAGTAATATAGCGTGCTCTGTGAAAAATATGTTATGGCTTGTTGATTTCATAGTTGACAGCATTAGTGTTTGTATTCACCCATCAAGCCAAGCCAGATCTTAAGAATTTACATTAGCTGTCGCTTATTATTGCTTATCAACTGCTGATGTAGGTTTATGTCATTTGAGGATTATAATAAAATGCTCACTTACTTTTCTAAAACCATTTTTCTTCTTTGAGATGTGTGATTGCACTTATTACAGGGAGCAACATGAACAGCATTCAATGGATGCCACTCTGGGATTATATTTGTAAACGTTGTCATTGTCTGCTGACGACTAAAAATAAAATTAAACAAGTTTAATAATTTCTTATACTTACAGGTTGTCACCATTTTGGGACAATTTATATTTAAAGAATGGTGCACATTTACTTCACTTAAATTATGAGACGCTATTCAATATGACAGCTTCAAGGCAGGGTTAGACAGATTCATGGATGCCAAGTGTATCGGTGGTTATTAAAACGGATGTCCATGTGCCGCCTCTATGTTGGTTGAGGCAGGCAGGATTCCCTTGAGTACCATTTGTTGGGGGTCAAGGGAAAGGGAGGGTTTTGCCTTCTCTTTCTGCTCAAGATCCCCATGTACAATTGGTGGGCCACTGTGTGACACAGAATGCTGGACTCGATGGGCTTTAGCCTGATTCAGCAAGGCTCTTCTTATGTTCTTAATATTAGAAAAGTTGTATCTTCTGGAAATTTTAAACTCTGGAGGGATAATTTGAGATTGAATTCAATAAATCCGCCTGGAAATTTTTGAAGATAAAGCTATTTTACTTCTATTTCAAAATGCATAACAATTTAATCATCAAGATACAGTATCATATAAATCTCATATTAATTATGACTACTTTAGATTTTAGATGGGTTATAAATCAAATAAGTACAAATTACCTCTTTGAAAATTTAAGTTTTTAATAGATGCCTTCATCCAAATGTGTTTTTCTGCATCAAAACATTGAATATGAGTGTTTAAGATGTTTGATTTTTCCTGGAAATTACTATATTTTTATGTATATATAGTCTCAACTTATTTGTCCTATTTTTGTTTTTCCACCTACTTTATACTTATTTTTTCCTTCATCCTTGATGTTTTGCTTTAGTTTAAAGAACAGAATAAATACAAATCTAGCAGAGCTAAATATGAATGCTAATTTGGGATAGTAAGAATAGATTTGACCATCACAAATAAAACGATTGAACTAAGATGTAAATTTAGGCTAACATGGAAGGGAAGTTTAGGATGAAGCTACCACCTGTAATTGGCTTCCTATTTTATGCTGCAAGAAAATATATATTAAGACAATTTTAAAGAATTATAATGTTTATATCTCAATGTATACAATTGCAACAGTTAGGATAACTCCTGAATGTCAAGAATAAAAACCCAACCACTCTCAAATATTTCAGTAGAGGGTTATGCTGTTTCAGATCTCTGACTCAAGATGCCCAATAGGCAAATCACATGCTCACAACTGCCCTCTCCTGCCTGTATAATGTATTATTTGCAAAACACTGATTGAAATGCATGGTTATACCAAGGAGGAAGGAATCGCAGAACTTTTAAAGAAACTAACCTATTGTTGGTGTGGTAGCCACACTGCAAACATTCAAACTTCCAGGAGAAAGAATAGAGAAAGAGATTCTCTATATGTCTATCTTCCCGCAGAAGTAAAGGAAAAGCAAAAACTGGACTTTCTTCGTCCCCTTTGAAGGAAAACACAAGACAAAAATGTAGTTGTAATACATCTAATGTTGATTATTTCTCAGAAATGAGCTGTGAAGTATATGATTCTAAATATACTCTATTTTCTTAAAAATGTATTTTAAGTATTAAGAAATGATAAGAGCCAATTCTTTTCTTAACAAGTATTTGCGTTCCAGTTTATATTACTGTAACATGCATAGTATATATTGCTGATAGTTCATATAATGAAAGGATAAGAGATGAAAGGATCAAAGGCATTGATACACCTATAAATATGTAAGATAAACCTCTCTAGTTAGAAAGATCTGCAAGTATACTTCAGATTACACATCGTGTTTCCTACTGTCGAAAATCTAAAATACATTTAATATTTTTCAGAAACTGACACTATAAACTTTAAATTATATAAATAGGGGAGTACATCACTGGGGGTGGCTACTGGACTAATTAGTTGACCCCACCTCCCCCATGGGCTTCCTGCTCTCCCTCTGCCCATCTTTTTAATTTTGTACAGTATACTGTACTTCCATTATTTTTATTGTTTTATTCCTTTGCTAGTGTCATGTTTACGTTTTGTTTTATTGTTGTAAGTCTGGGAAGAATGAAGTGCCTGAACTCTTAAAGGGCCAAGCTATGTAGCCATGCAGGACAGCACTATCAGTTCCTATTTACTATTTCAACATTCAAATGGTTTCTCCTCCCTTTCACCAATGCTTAAAACAACTATGCTGCATTGAGTCAAAAAACAGTCTATTCCTTTCAAGAAGCCCAGAAACATTACTGCTTTTGCACCTTTCTGTTCAGGTTCCCTAGCAACGGATGTCCAGAGGAACAGTGCTTCTGAAAGTGAAGGTAATATACAGCTATCATGACTAGTACCTTTATTTTCCATAAATCTGTCATAGTCGTCTAATCTAAGATAGCAGTGTGATGACTGGTGGCAAATGCCATAGTTCATTTACTTTTGTTTTCATTATCCAGGATTTCCTTCCATTTGGCCTTGTAAAAACACAAGATTTGCTTTCAAAAATGTTTCAGAATTAATCACTACCATTTTTACAGAGCCAGGAAAGACTCATCTGAAAATCCCAGAGTACTACTGCTAATGAGTCTGTGGATAAGCAAGAAAAATATATTATTTGTCTCCATATATGGCTGCTTCCTATATACTAAACTGAAACTCAAAATTCATTATATTCAAAGGAAGTATTCTACTAAATATTCATATATTATACAATAGTTACTGAAATACTTGCTCATGTCTTCATGCTGAGTATGAGAGTTTTCCAGAACCAAATGGTTGAACCCCATGAAAAAGCTGATTTAGGATTATTCTGTTTAAGACTAGATAAGTAAAGCATGGCTCAGAAAGTACCAAGAATACAAACACTATGCCATAGAAATTAATGACAAATTTCCAGCTAATGAACAGATCAAGCTTAGCATGTTAATGTATTAGTATACATATTAATA
The DNA here is from genome assembly GCA_034064705.1 of Bothrops alternatus. Lineage (NCBI taxonomy): Eukaryota > Metazoa > Chordata > Lepidosauria > Squamata > Viperidae > Bothrops > Bothrops alternatus. Next base: position 2,057,677 of record JARGCV010000008.1, on the reverse strand, counting down.
TATAACTCAAGAGTGTTTCAGAGTGTTTCTTCTGCAGCTCTATCGAAAGAATTAGGAAAAAAGAAAGCATATAAGAAAGCAAACTGTAGTGGTTAAAAATACACTTCATTGTTTAATCATTGTTCTCCCGACAGCTTGCAAAAATAAACAAAAACCTCACACATGCATATTTAGCAATACTTACCAAATTTACACCCAAGCAATGGCTGAAGGTGAACAAATACAGTATTCCTGATTTCATTTAAATGGGATTCAGCTCTTGACAAAACATCCAAAGGAACTTCTGAAGCAATGTCATCTATACAAAACAGTTTTGCTGATCAATATCCTTTCCCCCCCAAAAAACACTCCATTTCAGCAATCAACTAGGTACAGTTCAGCATTCCATGTATTCATAAGGAAAATAGTTTGCTATTTAATTCAGTTTCTCTAGCCATCAGAAAATATGCTGACTGGAAGCTGCATAAAAACTATTAGTTAATATGCTTGCCAAAGACAAATTTGTATTCTGCTCTTAGGAAATGCTTTTTAAACAGCACTCTGAGGAAACTTAGGATTCTTCAAAAATTGATCAGATATTCCCCTAGTCACCCAGTAGAAAAACAGAATTATTGATATATTAGCATTCTTGAAAAATGTTTGCAAATACTAATAGTCACTCTCTATGAGGAGGCCAGAGAGAGTTGCTATGTTTGGTCCTCACTCTTGTTCAAAGATACCTGAAACATACCCCAGAATCCATTTTAATGTGCCTGGATTTCCTTATCAAACATTTAGGGGCTCTTTAGCAGATAAATAGATATAGGAAGGATTTCCAAAAGATCAATCTGAAAATTAATTATATACCAGGCATCACATTTGCTACATGGGACTAATTCAAGGTCATGACAACATTCAATGAAAATTATCTTCAATATCAAACTACTGTTACATTTGTATTTTATCTGGTCGCATCTGGATGCTAATACTGGGTGGTGAAGTGATCAGAAAACATGGAGCTTTAGGAGTAAATGTTTATTTAGGGAGCAGGATAGAGATAGTAAGAATGGCATGTGAAAGTGAAAATGAGACCCACAAAAAAAGTAAAAGCTTGACAGCTTTTTTAACTGACCAGCTTTCATTAGAGGTGTTTTTTTTATTATTCTAAGGTTTTTAAGAACCCTAACTTTCACTTCCCAGTATTAAAGGCTGCTGTACATGCTAGAAACAAATCTGATTCCAGAGGGAAACAAGGATACCATAAGCCAGGGGTTCTCAAATTTGGCAACTTTAAGACTTGTGGACTTCAACTCCCAGAATTCCTCAGCCAGCTTTGCTGGCTGAGGAATTCTGGGAGTTGAAGTCCACAAGTCTTAAAGTTGCCAAGGTTGAGAACCCCTGCCATAAGCCCTACTACAGTGGTGGCGAACCTATGGCACAGGTGCCAGAGGCGGCACTCAGAGCCCTCTCTGTGGGCACGCGCGCCGTTGCCCCAGTCCTAGGCCTTCGGCTGGGTTTTGCTTTAGGCCTGCACCGCCAGGGGGGGGAAAAAAAGGTTCAATCAATCAGTCAATTTCAACTTCTCGCGGAAAAAAAAATCTTGCAAAATTGGAATTGATTGAACTTTTTAGTCCCACCCAGTCTGCTGTTACCACCGCAGCCACACCCACCCAATGGGCCACGCCCACCTGGCACCCAACGATACATAAGTGGGTTTTGGGTTGCAGTTTGGGCACTCGGTCTCTAAAAGGTTCGCCATCACTGCCCTACTACAATGATTGTTACTTTGTGTATATACTTTTTACATATACCACAATATGTAAGTAACATGACTCCAAAATAACACACACTCCCAATAGGACTTACCCCTTTGGCAAGTGTTCACAACTACAGCAGCTTTGTTATATTTTGTGAGCAGACTCTGGATTACTGATGTGTTTTTGGAGATTCCAGTCAGAATTCTTAATGTTTCCAAATGTACCAGCATTGACAGAATGCAATCTAACCAGCAGAGAGCATGTGCATTTCTCCAATGAAGCCACAAAGGCTCTCGCAGAGATGGTTTTCTTTGTTGCAAAACCTGTGACACTGATGGAGCCATCTCAGAGGCTGATGACAGCTGGGTCTGCACATTGAGCACTTCTGATGAGTGTTCTTCAGCTTCCGAGCCCATTTTCTGGTTGATGGATTCATCTTTCGCAGAAAAAGATGGCTGCTTGGCTTGTGAAAAATCAGACTGCCCTGACCGAGTCCTAATTAGATTATTTCCATTGCAGTTGGGAATAAGATCAGATCTGAATGTCTCCTCAGTGTCCATCAAGTCATCAGTCCTAATCAATTTTAAGCATGGTTCAATAGAAGAGGTCAATAGGTTTGTGCCAAGTAACTTTCTTTTCCCACAAGTGCCCTGAGATGAATAACCTTTTGCATCACTGGGAATTATAATAGTGCTTAGTGATGCAGACCCTAGAGGATAAATGCACTGAAATAAAAACAAAACAAAGACATTACGCATTACATTTAGTCTGGGTAGCTTAACGACATATGATACACATATCAGGAATGAAATGGAAAAACAGTCACAGAAATATTAACTACAGTCATCATCCTCAACTTACAACCACAATTCGGACTAGAATTTTCTTTGCTAAGCAAGGCAGTTGCTAAGTGAATCACACCTGATCTTATGACCTTTACTGCCGCACTTTTTAAGCAAATTGCTGAAATGGTTAAGTGAATCACATGGTCATTAAATGAATCCAGCTTCCCCCATTGATTTGCTTGTCAGAAGCCAGCTGGGAAGGTCACAAATGGCGATCACATGGGGGAATGCAACCATCATAAAGATATTGTTGCCAAGTGCCCAAATTTTGATCACACAATCATGGAGATGCTGCAATGGTTGTAAGAGTGAAGACCGGTCATAAGTCACTTTTTTCAGTGCTGTTGTAGCTTCAAAGAGTTGTTAAATGTAGAGGTCTATATTTATAGAAATTAGGCATCCAATTAAAAACTATTGAAATCCCAGTCTATTTTAAACAGTACTGTTCTCTTATATCATATTTTTTTCAAAAAAAAAAAAAAGGGGGGGATCCCTGTACTGCACAGCAAATCTATAAAAGTATTTCCTCTGCATGGAGTGTCTGTTTAAAATTATTTATGGGGTGGGGGAATACATGTTTTTGAAGGCTATTTTTAAATATTACTTTTTTAGACACCTGTGTGCATAGAAATACAATTCTGTACTGGTTCCTTCCTGTACTCCACATAAATGAAGGATATTTCTAGTTTCCTTGAATCAAGGTTAAATTTAAGTTTACTGACTGGAGGTCCAAGGCTCTAGTTACTGTCTTTAGTTTTTTTCTACTGATTAACCTATTTTCCTTTTCATTGCTGCAATCTTTTTTCGTGTCTTTATTCACAACCAGAATGGTACCTGTTACCTCCTTCTCACTGAGCCTGTGTTCCAGCCTACTCTGATAAGTAAAAGATGAGAATGGGTTTAATATCAGAAGAGCTAATACTTCTTTCTTTTCAGGTTCTTACTTCTTCTTCTTGCAATTTATTTTTTGTACTAAGACGCCTCTATAATTCAAAAAAGTGTGAAAGCTCCATAAAGGATCCTTCTTTCTCTGGTAAACTTTTTTAATCTATAAAACATTAGGATGTGAGTACTAAATGGCAGGATTCATATTCACAGATATATCTGAGGCAAGTAGGGACTAAAGCAGCCACTTAATATCCATAAATGAAGAGATGTTTCAACTATGTGAGGAGCATAAGTCTGGGTAGGGAGGGAACCTGGGGATTCCTTTACTTAAGGCAGAGGTAGGCAACCTTGGCTCTTTTATGACTCGTGGACTTCAACTCCCAGAATTCCTGAGCCAGCATGGCTCAGCTTGGAAACCCCTCCCTTTCCTCTCAGCATGGCTGGCTCAGGAATTCTGGGAGTTGAAGTCCACGAGTCATAAAAGAGCCAGGGTTGCCTACCCCTGACTTAAGGAAAAGGGCAAACCTTTTTGCATTATGAGTGATTTAGGAAAATTAAGTTCAACATAAGCACATTAAATTTATCTTAGGCTTTAAATATACATTTTAGTTTTTATTTTATACAGCATCTGTGTAAATTGGGGAAAAGTGATTCTGGGACTCATAAAATGGGTTGGAAAACTGCACAAATCCAGATTTACCAATGCTGATTAATATAAAAACATGACTAGAAATTAGCTACACCATTTTACATTTAAAAATCAATAGGGACATTATAACTTTAGGTATTCTAAGCAGACTGCTCTATAAATTATCTATGAAGTCTAAGAATGCTACAGATAATGGAAGTGGAATGGGTACTTTTCTTTCTTATCAGTTTCCTTTCCTATTGTACATCATATAACTCACTATATGTAGATTTTCTTGAAAACCATTTTGCTGAAAGATATCATGCTTGACCTTAATAGAACTTAGATAGTTGATATTATTTTCTGTGTCAGAGAACTACTCAGTAATGAAGTAGAACAATAATTATCTGGTATATTGCAAAAGCTGTCCAGATTAAGGAGGACAGAATAAAGAAATGTTGAACAAACTTTAAGTCAATAACCTCACAAACTACTGAAATACCTGTGGATTTTCACACAGAAACATAGATTCTTCAAAATTGATGTGGTATTTTCTTATACGTCGCATCAAACCAATCTTTTTACAGGCTGGGCAGTATCCATCTGGAGTTACTTCAGCAGAATTAAGATTCTAAACAGATTAATATCAGACAACAAATGTATTAAGCTGAAAGATCAAAAAACTGCTAAATAATTTTTATAATACGCAAGGCTGAATTTGACATCAAGAGAATAACACCAAAACAAATAAATATTAGAACAAGTTATATCATTGATAATTTGACTTTTATAGAATGTTCACTTTTATTTATATAGAGCACAACATATCACTATAATTCTGAACTCCATGTATATTTCATGAACTAGAACAAATATTTTCATATACACATTTGTACTAAGTAAGATCTCAAAACAGTAAATCTTTCGCCATTTCAGTAAGATTTCCGTGGAAAAAATAATTTTATAAGAAATTAAAAGGTCATATATTAAAATTAGACCTGTAAATCTTTTTTTAAAAAAAAATCTCAAAATTGAGAAAGAATAAGAAGGAACTTTGCGCAATGTGAAAAAGAACTGAACTGACTTTTCCCAAATACCCCACCATGTGGAGTGCAGATGTCCCTATATCAGTCACTTGCAAACCATTTCCAATCTTCTGGCAATCCATCATTCTGAGGCACTGGCTAAATTACAATGTCACTTGTAACATTTTCAAGTCTTAAGGAATTTTTTTCCATATATCCTGAAAAATAAAAAGTGGACAGAAAAAAGTTACATAAGCATTGTTCTCACAGCAATTCTTCGAAAGCATAGCCTAGAATGGGATTGGGATAAAAAGGACAGTGCTTAATTAAGGTACATCAAAATAAATAACAAAGAATAGGGTAAGGGAATGTGATAAACATTACAATGGAGATATAATGTCACCTAACTAAACTTAGAAATGTACATCTCTTACAAAACAGGTGAATTAATCACCTCAATGCTCTTTAAAATTTTGCTGCATTTGGTCTGTGTAACAAGAGAATAAAACATTTCAATCACTATCTATGCTCTTTAGCAGATCCAAATGCATGATAGATTATGACTTCATTTTGTCCTACTAATGCAATGAAGCGTTGGACTTACCTGAACGCATTTTCTCAGCATGGGGGGATGGAGAATCCACCTATGGGTTGTGTCAGCCTGCTACCCAATCAGAGACTAGGTCCGAAATTTAGCTCCGCCTCCTGGCTTCCTTCCCCAGTTTTTGACAGGCGAAGCTCCTCATCAGGTCGGACCGTGTAGCTCCATTTCAGTGTCCTGTAAGAGAATTCCTGCCTAGACAAATTAGAGGAGGGCGTGGATTCTCCATCCCCCCATGCTGAGAAAATGCGTTCAGGTAAGTCCAACGCTTCTTCTCCAGCATGGGTGGATTCCGAATCCACCTATGGGACGTACCCAAGCCCTCATAAGTCCCTTTGGGTGGGAGTCTAGGCTATCTCTTACTAGGACTCAACTATCTGCTGCAGGGCCCTCCTGCCAAACGAACCCTCAGCTGCAGCAAATTGGTCAATCTTGTAATTCCTAACAAAGGAGGACGGAGAGGCCCACGTGGCCGCTCTGCAAATTTCCTCCAGCGGTGCCTGTGTGCGCCAAGCTGCTGATGTGGCCGCGCTCCTTGTGGAGTGAGCCGTGATGTTGCTTGGTACCTGCAGGTCCAATGATTCATAGGCCTTGGCTATGCATGCCCTGATCCATCTCCCAATGGTCGAAGAGGATACCTTCAGGCCCTTGGAAGAAGGATGATAGGAGACGAATAGCGCCTCTGATCTCCTGAAAGTTGCTGTTCTATTAACGTAGTGGCGCAGAGCCCTGCGCACGTCTAATGTGTGCCACTGTCTCTCCAGACGGTGCGTGGGATTTGGACAAAAGTCCGGGAGGATCAGTTCCTGAGCCCTGTGGAACCATGTGTTGACCTTGGGAATGAAGGTTGGGTCAAGCCGCAGAGTCACCCTGCCCTCTGCGAACGTGAGCAGGTCCGGACGGACCGACAGGGCCCCCAACTCGGAAATCCGTCTTGCCGAGGTGATTGCCACAAGGAAAGCCACCTTCAGCGTCAGAAAACGGAGTGAGCTGGTTCCCAGTGGTTCGAACGGAGCCTCAGTTAGGGCCTGTAGCACCTTGTGTAGATCCCAGGATGGGAAACGGTGAACTGCGGGAGGCCGTCTTGTGGCGGCCCCTTTTAGGAATGCGCTCACCGCTGGGTGTTGTGACAGGGTTCCCCGATCTTCACAGACCAGGACCGTCTGTAGGGCTGCTACCTGTCTACGGATGGTGTTGGTCGCTAGACCCCTGTTCATGCCCTCCCACAGATACTGGAGGATGTCCGGAACGGTAACTGACAAGGGGTTTAACCCCCGCCTGCTGCACCAGGAGGAGAAATTCCTCCAGGTGGCGTCATATATCCTATTGGTGGAGGGCCGACGGGCATCCTGGATGACCGAGATGACCTCCTCTGAGAAGGCCTGCCTGCTCAGACCCTCCCGCTCAAGTGCCAGGCGGCTAGTTGGAGCCATTGTGGATCTGGATGTTGGAGTTTCCCTTGGCTCAGAGATACCTGGCTCGGAGGGAGTCTCCACACTGGCGAGAGTGATAGATCTACCAGGTCTGCGAACCATGGACGTCTCGGCCAGTATGGGGCGATTAGTATCACCTCCGCTTGTTCCAGAATCAGTTTGCGGATTGTTGCTTGTATTAGGGGCGGAGGAGGGAAGGCGTACAGCAGCCCCTGGGGCCACCTGCATCTGAGCGCGTCCGTCCCCTCCGCTCCCCGGGTCTGGAACCTGGAAAAGAAACGTTGCGTTTGAGTGTTTGCTGGAGACGCGAAGAGGTCCAGGCAGGGCCGGCCGAACCTGTCCGAGATTGCCTCGAACAGTTCCGGGGCCAGCCTCCACTCCGCGTGGTCTACCGTGGTTCTGCTGAGGGAGTCCGCCTGTTGGTTTGCCTCCCCTGATATGTGTTCTGCCCTGAGCGAGGCCAGATGCTGTTCTGCCCAAAGGCCCAGGTCCCTGGCTTCCCGCATGAGTGCCGCTGACCTGGTCCCGCCCTGCTTGTTTACGTGTGCTTTTGCTGTTACATTGTCCGTCAGGACTAGCACATGATTCCCTGACAAGTGGGCTGAGAATTTCCGCAGGGCCAGGTGTATGGCCCTCAGTTCGAGCCAATTGATCCTGTGACGTAGGTCCTCCCTGCTCCACCTCCCTTGGGCTATTTTGTCCGTGGAGTGGGCCCCCCACCCGAACAGGCTTGCGTCGGTCGTGACTGTGATCCTGTCTGGTTCCCTGAGCGGGGTGCCCCTTCTTAGGGCGCCTGACCTCCACCATCTGAGGGATGCTATGACCTGGGGTGGAACATTGACCCTCTTGAGCGAAGCGCTCTGGTTCTGCCTTTGGTAAGGGAGCAGAAGCCATTGGAGACTCCTGGAGTGGAGCCTTGCCCATGGAACAATTCCCAGGCATGAAATCATCTTTCCCAGGAGCTGAGAGAGCTGTACTATGGAGGCCGTCCTTCTCTGTGTTACCAGAAGCGCTAGCTTCCTCAGGGTCTCCCGCCGCTCCTGTGAAAGATACACCATGCCCTGTTCTGAGTCTATGATGGCTCCCAGGTGTAGGAGCCTCCTTGATGGTGTGAGCTGGCTTTTCTTGTGGTTTACTGAGAAGCCATGAGTCTGGAGGGTGTCTATGGTGATCCGGATGTCTGTCAGGGCTGCCTGGTGAGAGCCCGACAGGATCAGGATGTCGTTCAAATAGCATTGGACTCTTACCGGTATCATGCGTAGATGCGCTCCCAGTGCTGCCAGAATCTTCGTGAACACTCTGGGTGCCGAGGACAGGCCGAATGGTAGGGCCCTGTACTGGTAGTGTCGGTCCCTGTAACAGAATCTGAGGAACCTTCTGTGTTCCAACCTTATCGGGATGTGAAGGTAGGCCTCTGTGAGGTCTATGGATGATAGCAGATCCCCTCTTCGTATGCTGGCCAGAATGGACCTGAGGGACTGCATCTTGAACTTCCTGTACACTACATGGTGATTGAGACGTTTGAGATCCAGAATGGCCCTCCAATCCCCGGATGACTTTGGAACCAGGAAGAGGATGGAGTAAAATCCCCTTCCTTCCTGCCCTGGAGGGACCGGCTCTATCGCCCTTATTTCCTCCAGGTGCTTTATGGCCTGATCTAGAAGGCCCGCCTTGGCCTTGTTGAGAGACAACGGGCACCTTATGAAGTAATCCGGAGGGATGGAGTAAAATTATATCGCTAGACCCTGGGCTACAGTCTCCCTGACCCAGGCGTCCGTCGTGGTCGTCTGCCATGCTTCGCTGAACGCCAGACGGCCCCCGATTGGACTGCCCCAGGCGTCACTTGAAGCGTCTGTAGGGCCGGCCTCCCCCCCTTTAAAGGGACGTTTGGAAGGTTGGCCCCTGCCAGACGCTGGACGGTCCTGGCCGCGCTCCTGCCTGTATGAGAAGGTGCGCGGAGTTCTGGGCCCCTCCCAGGACCGTCCCCCTTGAAAGGGTTGTCTCCATTCCCCGCTCCCGTTCTGACGGGGAACCTGCCTGCGGAAATCCTGGCCTGCCCTGTCTGTCTTTTTGGAGGGGTGTGCTAACACCTTTCTCTTGGTCTTGTCCTCAATCACGTAAGGATCCAGGATCGCTCCAAATAGCTTCGATCCCGAATACTTAGATGTGGCCAGGCGCCATTTTGACTTTAGGTCTGTCTTCCAATTTTTAAGCCATGTGAGTCTCCTCACCGCTACTGTACCTGCGATGGCTCTGGCCGCGTATCGTGAGGCGAACATTGTGGCGTCCGCCGTGAACTCCGCTGTCATGCGCAGTTTGGTCAGCGTCTGCTGTATGCGCACCTGGTCTGCTGGAACGCTTGCCTGGAGCTCCCGCAGCCACCTAATTGCTGCCCTGGAGAACACCGATGCCGAGGATGAGGCCCTAATGGCCCAGGCCGCTGAGTGGTGTACTCTGCGGAGAGAGAGTTCTACCTTCTTCTCCTCCGCCCTCATTGCCTCTGACATGTCCCCTGGAATGGCTGAGGAGGAAAAAAGAGAGATTAGTGGCGCGTCCACCTGTGGTACTTCTATAAGAGAAGCCAGAGGACTGCATACATTAAACAACTTTTTCTCTATACCGCTTGGTGCATGAATAGAACCCAGGTTTGTCCACTGGGACCTTACCGATGACCTAAACACCTTAGTGCAAGGGACCTGTATGACCTCCGATACAGGTGAGGACATCAGGAGATCCTTAGCGTCCTCCTCCTCTGAGGACGGTGGTCTGGTCTCTTTCGTCTTGGCTGGCAGATCGAGTGCGGAGCATATCTTTATCAAGAGGGAGGTGAAAAAGGTGTGGTCAAATAGACCCGAAACCTGTGTAGTTTGCTGCTCTGTCTCCTCATTCTCTGACAGAGGCGCTCCCTCTTCCTCCCATTCCTCCAGCTCCTCGTCTGCTACCTGTGAAGAGGCTTCAGAAGCGTCAGAGTCATGGAACAGTATCTTGTCCCCCCCCTGTGTGCATGCCTCCGTGATGAGGGGACCCTCCGAGGAGGTGACTCCCTCCTTGAGAGCTGTAGGTGTTCCAGTGCCTCCTGTAAAATGGAATGAAGCTGGGATGACCACTTACCAGACCTCGTTCGTTTCCTACCTCTGCTTCCAGTCTCCTGGCTGGTGGTGGGTTCCGAGTGTGCTGGAGATGACGGCACCGAGATGGGGGACAACTCCCCTTCCGTCTCCCCCCTTGGAAGCCATTCCCTGGGGGTGGATTCCGAGGAGGCAAAGCTACTTGGAGCTTCCATGAGAGCCAGGTCTGTTCTCTCTGATCCGCTGGCTCTGCTCCTCTGGGCCTTGGCGAACTCCTTCTCCAAGGCCTGGTGCCTCCTCATGGCCTGCCGCTCAGCAGCCTTTGAAGGCTCAGTTAGATGCTTCGTCTTGGCCTTCTTCTTGCCCCCCCCCCGGTTCCTCCGGTCTGCGGGGCAGCGACGGGGGAGGCGCTGAGCCTTGGGCCGAGGTGCCATCTGCCATGGCCATGCTGCGACTCGAAGTAGGCAGGCCCGGCAGGGGTCGGCAGCGCTAGAGGGACTGTGTCCCTACTCTTGCTCGACCAGGGTGTGGGCGCGGCCCGTAGTTTCTCCCACGGGGCCCTCTGGCTTGGCCCTCCCTTCTGGAGTGCTGGTAAGCTCGCAGTGCTCACACACGCCCTCGATCACACACTCTCAACGACCGCCGGCCTCGATCAGTCGCTTATTTCCTTAAACCCGGCGAATCCTTTCACCTCTGCCGGCCAGTATTTTCCTGTTTCCCTAGGCCCAGGCCCAACGGGAGTAAACAAAGGATACACAAAGAGGCTTCCCCACCCTCTTTCTAGCAAGGGATTTTCGCGCCCTAGCGACGAAAACCAATCAGGCAGCAGGGACCATCCAGCGACGCCCCCTTTGCAAAATGGCGATTCGCGCCAGTAGCCGGGACCTCCCCTTTTCCAAAATGGCCACCGCACCAATTTTTTGGTCGGAGCTCTGCGCTCCCGACCACGCGGTGAATGCCTTCTACCGGCCCCGGTCTACCCGCTTATCTATAAACGACTCCCGCCTCCTTTCACCGACCCTGGTGAATCGGCGGCCTCCTCCCCGCCTTCAAGCAACCCCACTTGCGGTTAGTCGTAGCGGTCTTCCGCTAATCTGCGACGATCCGTCGACGGCCTCTGGCGACGTCCTCTTCCTCGACGCCTGCAGTCCGGTGGGGTGCCTGTCCGCTTCCTGGGCTCCTTCGGGGTTCCAGGGATGTTCCTCTGCGACTCCCCGGCCTTCTCCCAAGGCCCCGGGCCTTGGGCGGTCGCCCTCGCGCTCCCGCCGGGGAGGAGGGAGGATTGGGCCAAAAACGCCCGAGTCACCAAAAAAAAATGGTAACTAAAATTCCAAACTTCCTAAATTTCATTTGTCCAATTTACCTCTAACAAAAAAACCTCAAAATATACTTTACCAGTCCTGCTTAAACCAAAAAAACTTTCTTCCTACGGAGCTACCGAGAAGAGCTGTTCTTGGGCTTCAGACTAGGAAAAAACTGGGGAAGGAAGCCAGGAGGCGGAGCTAAATTTCGGACCTAGTCTCTGATTGGGTAGCAGGCTGACACAACCCATAGGTGGATTCGGAATCCACCCATGCTGGAGAAGCCACTAGGTTTAGGAAGAAAGAACCACCTACATGTGGCCCAATAGCCCTGCCCCTATGACATCTTCATTCCTTAAGACTTGTTACAATCCTGATCCAGTTCTAGCTGCTCATCCCAGGAATATGTGATATAATTATGTATGATGACAGACAATACTACCTACTTTTTAAGACTATACTTAGGAAGCTTTGTGGACACATCTTTAACTTCATATCCTTTTCTTGTTAGCTTTAATGAATGTTACTTATGGTGTAGCATTACAACAGCTCCAATATAATGATCATGATTTAAACATCTGGTTAAAAAGTAACTTTAAGAAGAATTATATAATGCAGTACAAGTACAAGAAACGTGAAAGGGAGAGGGACACAAATAATCATAAGGAGGCTGTAGAATAATGCAGGACTATAAAATAATCAAGAGAACAGCAAATGTATCTCAAAAATTAGACATAAGAGGAGCTAGGAACCTAAGAAAATGCATTCATATCAAGAGGTAGTATTTTCCTCGGTCCTGTAAAACTTGAGAGAACTACTTAAAATATCTAAATTAATTTGGAAGCTTTGGAGCTCATTATTTTATTATTACTACCAAAACACTATTCTGTAAGTGTTTTTGTTGTGAGAAATGTTTACTTTGGTAAAATGCACTAACTGCATGCAAAACTATCATATACTGCAATTAATGCCACTTTAATTAAGAGTGCCTATATACCACTGCCACATTTGTTTTATTCAACAATTTTGAATACAATTTATACTTAGGTTGTACATATAAACATGAAAGAATGTACATAGAATGCTTAACCAGCTTTATCTATTACCCATTTCACATATAAATTATGTCTTTAAGAAACAAATATGAACTGGAATTTACTAAGAACTACTTAGTTCAGATAGTTTAGAGCAGGGGTATCAAACTGGCAGCTTGTGAACCGGATGCGTCATGCACAGGCCACGCCCACCCCAGCTCTGCAAAGGCAAAAGACATCGTGATATGTCACGATATGTCACGTGACACAATCGAGTTTGACACCCATGGTCTAGAGATAATTAACAGGCTTCCTCCACCTATTTTGGACTCTATTCCAATAAACATAGCCAATGACAAACACTGCTGAAGTTCTACAACAAAATATCTAATAGGCTATCCCTGAAATAGCATGCTTTCTTTCAGGAATTCAAAATGGCATACCTAGCATTCCCTCCTCTAATATTTCCTCAAAACAGCTTGGCTTTATCATATGAGTTTCCATGGTTGAGGGTGAACTAGTGCCTGTGTTAATATGGTGATACACAAGCACACGCACACATAGTTTTTATTTTTATTTCCAAGGAAGTCTTATAGATTTTCAATACATTACTTAAAAAGAAAACATTAAACTTAAAAATAATTATATAGGAGAAAAATTCATATACATATGAAGGTACATTGGGCTTATCCAAATTAGCTTCCAAATTCTGTGCACATTGGAAAAGATGAAGTAGACAGAGGTTAAGATGTGCATTAATATAGTCATTCAAGTAAGCATCAGATTTAGATGAACTTGAAATATGGGGTTGAGGTTTTGAAGTTCTTGGTGCTATGGCACTCAGAAATGCAGTATATGTGTATACACAATGCCAGGCATTAGATATGGAAGTAAATATCTTTATCTTTGAGACCGAGAACTCCAACAACTGCTCTTATAAATTGGCTGACCATAAACAAAAATCCTGCCTACTGCTGCTTTATTATTACTTTATTATACAGTACTGTATGTGAAAAATGTGAAACTTTTACTGTCTTATACATAGGTACAATGTTGCCCTATTCTGCAGCAGGATACCAAATCTATGTGCATTATTTCTTATTTCCTCTAAGAACTGACATCTGAACTGTGTTCTGTTCCATATTCATGGAACTTATGAAAGGTTCATCATAAATCAGAAATATATATTTTGCAAAAGAAAAACACAGGAAGTGACATAAGCATATAAATATAAACCCATCAAGATCAAATGTCATCACTTGACATAGATGAACTACTGGATAAAAATGAAATTATTCAAGAAACTGAAACTGGGGATTGCTGTTCAATGAAATAGAAAAAAATTGTAAATTGGACAAATATATAAAACTATCACTCTTTCCTGTATGGCTACTATAAGTAAATTAATACGCATTGATATATAGTTCTTTCATCTATTGGTGCATTTACAATATCCTTGTTGCAAGATGTTTACATGTCCTTAATGCAAAAATTACACACAGTGCACAGCAAATAAATGCTGTAATATTAAGGTACTCTGCAACAGATACCATAATTCATAGCAAAATGTAAAGGCAAAATTGTAATGACCTTACAATTATGTCTGTGTGGGAGATCAGTGTTTCTTCATTTCTCCTGAGGAATGGTTACAGCTCCAAGAAATCCAAACTAACCGACAAGATAAGATTCTTTAAACTACAAGTCTACTGAGATGATTCTGATTCTTCATATAAACATTGTTCGGTGCCACATTGACTTAAGAATTCAAGTTAGAAGAGCTATGCTTTTTATATTCCAATGTTACAACTCTATTATTATTTTAAAAAATATGCGTAAGAGTATTGTCTCTACACTTTGTATTATAGAAACTGGGCAAAGCTAGAAGGTTGAGATATAATGTTACAGTTTGGGGAAAAATATTTTGATTACAATTAGCACTGTTTATCTCCAACTCATGAGCTACACAATTCTTTCTTTGCAAACTTTGTGATAGAAAATACTACCAATATCATCATCATTGTAGATTAAACAAAGTATCTACCTGAAACATACTGACAAATATTTATATTGTACATACTGAACCATAGTGATTTCCAGTGCTTTTTTTTGTAAAAAAAAAAAAAAAAAAAAGGTGCCGGAACTCACACACATCATACAATCCGCCTTGCCTACCCTACAAGGTTCCATCCAAAAAAGATGCCGGAACTCTGTTCTGGGCGTTCTATGACAAAAATAGCCCTGGCGATTTCTACTACCGGTATAACATAGTATATTGTGGGGGGGGGGTTAACAACAAGTTAGACAACATGGGTACACTGCAGCTTCTTAACATTATGATGGCAGCCTATCACAGTGGAACACAATGAACAATTAAAGGAAGTGAAAAATGGAGTAATGTTGGATACAAAAAGCAAGCACAATTTTTGCACAATAATTTCATGAAGAATGCTATGAAATAGTAAAAGTCCATTCACTTTTAATGCACTTTTTGGCATGGGAAGGATAATAGAATTTAGTATTAGTTATACACAGATATGTGTTAGAACAGTTGTTCTCAACCTTTTTAATGCCGTGACCCCAACCGGTCGTAAGTCGAGGACTTCCCAACTGATCGTAAGTCGAGGACTTCCCAACCAGTCGTAAGTCGAGGACTTTCCCTGCCAGGGAGCGCCGCGCATGCGTGGTGCCGCCCCCTGCGCCAGCCAAGGCGTAGCTGGCAAGGGGCAGCGACGGCGCAGGGCGACCACCCGCTGGGCCACCAGCTGGCCCAGCCCAAGGGAGGTAAGGCACCCGCCAGGCCCCACACGCTCCAGCAACCTTCCCTGCACCTGCCGGCCTCCCATCCCTGGCCTTCTTTTACTTACATTTTTAGTAATTGCTCAGCAGGGAGGGATGGAAACTTCTAGACAGCTCGCCTTCGCTGCAGACAACTTGCAGCACCGTTTGCAGACTGGGACTTTTGGCGGGCTCAGCAGGACAGAGACAGCCTGGACAATTCCTATTGGCTTTCGAAAGCCAATAGAATTAGACTCTATTCAAGAGAGTCTATTCTATTGGCTTTCAAAAGCCAATAGAATAAGAGGGAGTAGCACAGCTAAGGAAAAGGGGGAAAAGTGGCGGACTGCATTGTTTGGCGACCCCCGTGAAATGGTCGTTCGACCCCAAATGGGGTCCCGACCCACAGGTTGAGAACCGCTGTGTTAGAATGTCACTGCTCCATTGTAATGATGTTTAGAAATGCCATTTTCAGATGTACATTTAATCAATTTCAGTATCACACTGGCTATCTGAAATGTTCTACTCAGTTTTGTATAATAATGTACTTTATCACTACATAAAATAAAGCATTTATATAAATGAGTATCATGAGAACATATACATGGCAGAAAACAGGAAATGTTTGCCTATGTCTCTAACAAAGAATCACAACTGTACTATTAATCCTATGCTAAACAAATATGAAAGTATTATGGATTAATGAATATGGCTACACCAGCGGTTCTCAACCTATGGGTCGCGACCCCATTTGGGGTCGAACAACCGTTTCGCGGGGGTCGCCGGACACCGCGGTCCACCATTTTTTTTGTCCGTCGTGTGCGCGTTGTGCATGTGCGATTCGGCCCGTTGCGCGTGTGCCGCGCATGCGCGGTTCGGGGTAGCACCGCGCATGGGCGGTGCAAGTGGGGTCTCAACCTGAAAAAGGTTGAGAACCACTGGGCTACACAGTGCTATAATTTTCATAAAGTACAATCATTCTGTACATACATTGATAGAAAACTTACTGAAGGGTATTATATTTCCTTGAAAGTTTTCTGAAAGGAAATATAGTCCATAAAGACATAAATAGCACAGGTATTCCTCGACTTTTAGCCATTTGTTTAGTGACCAAAGTTACAATGGTACTGAAAAAAGTGACATATAATCATTTTTCACACTTACGACTGTTGCAGTATCTGCATGGTCACATGATCAAAATTTGGAGGCTTAGCAACCGGTTCATATTAATTAACTGCAGTGTCCCAGGGTCATGTGATCCCCTTTTGTGAACTTCTGACAAGCAAAGTTAATGATGAAGCCGGATTCATTTAATAATCATGTTACTCACTTAGCAACTACTGTGATTAACTTAACAATTGTTGCAAGAAAGATTGCAAAATAGGCAAAAATTAACTATCTTGCTTAGCAACAGAAATTTTGGGCTCAATTGTGGTTGTAAGTTGAGGACTACCTGCATACTGAATAAATTAGCATCCAAAGAATTCCATTTCACACCATTAAAATCATATAGAACAAAACATTATTTGTACCTGTTTCCAGCTTCCTTTGGGCTACAGCATTTACCACAATCACTTAAAAGCATCTAAACCAGGGGTTCTCAACCTTGGCAACTTTAAGACTTGTGGACTTCAATTCCCAGAATTCCTCAGCCAGCTTTGCTGGCTAAGGAATTCTGGGAATTGAAGTCCACAAGTCTTAAAGTTGCCAAGGTTGAGAACCCCTGATCTAAACCATCACTGAAGCAATATAATTTCTGTCCTCATTACTGTTATATTAGCACAATAATGGAGAAACATGCAGTAAATACACAGTGGTGAAACTGCCTTTAGAAAATGTTTTATACCCATAGTAAAGTGTTCCAAACTAAAGGATATAATATTAAATTAAAATAAGTACTAATATCATGATTAGTTATAGTAAAAACAGTGCATACCAGTCATATGTTAAAAACAAAGCAAGGGGGAAGGGTATTCTTCAACATGTCTATGTGCCATGTAATGGAGATCTGCATTCTGCGATACAAGTGGTTCCTTAAAAATTACAAATAATTTAACCAGAATATAGTTACAACTATAAAAGAGAACTGGACTTTATTTTTCCTTTTAAGATGCTTTGCTTCTCATCCAAGGAACTTCATCCGATCTGACTGGAGGGTGATGGGGGAAGGATTAGTTCTGGTAGCACAGCAGTTCTCAACCTATGGGTCGCGACCCCATTTGGGGTCAAACGACCGTTTTGCGGGGGTCGCCGGACACCGCGGTCCGTCATTTTTTTGCCCGTTGCGCGCGCGCCGCGCATGCGCAGTTCAGCCCGCCGTGCCGTGCATGCGTGGTTCGGGCCGCCGCGCCACGCACCCGCGGTTCGGGCCGTCGCACGCGCGCCGCACATGCGCGGATCAGCCCGTCACGCAGCGCATGCGCGGTTCGGGTCGTTGTGTGTGCGCCACGCATGCATGGATCTGCCCAGCGCATGCGCGGATCGGCGCGTCGCGCGCGCATGCGCAGATCGGCCTATCACGCGTGCATGCGCGGATCGGCCCGTCACGCACGCATGCGCGGCGCGGGGTCGCACTGCGCATGGGCGGCGCAAGTGGGGTCTCAACCTGAAAAAGGTTGAGAACCACTGTGGTAGCAGCTATCAGAACTAATCCTTCCATTCCCCCACCACCATCCAGTCAGATGGATGAAGTTCCTTGGATGAGAAGTGAAAGGTCTTCAAGGACAAACAAAGAAAGCCCAGCTGCTTTTTGAAAAAGTACCTTTGAGACAACCATGACCTGGATGATTGAGAATCTCCATAGACATTTAACCAAGATAGTGTTGCTGTTTAAAAATATACTGCATATCAATGGTGGAATTCTGTCTCATGTATAAACCACGTGGGCAGAAGTCAATCCTATGGAGTTCAATTGAGTTTACTTTCGGGGAATTCCAGGATCTCTCTTAAGATTTACGCCGTCTAGCAAATCCAACACCTGGTTTCCATAAGAAAAAAGACAGGTGAATTTTCACCCATTTGATGAAGACAGGTGCACGGAACTACAACTCCCGAGACCCATATATCTTAGAAACTTCTGAAAGTTGCAGTCGGACAGATGTGAAGGGCATTATCTTGAACACAGAGCTTCGTGAAAACTCCCTTCCCCGTCCTAGCTGCGTATGCCCAAAGCTACCTGCACACACGATAGTGCAGGAATACAGTGAAACCCGTGTTCAAACACGCACCGAGCCACAGACCTCCCGAAGCACAGATAAGCAGCCCGATTTCTCCGTAGGTAAGGGCAATTACTTACACCACATATAACATGCTGTTTTTTGTGGTGACGCCAGACCACGCAGCAACCTGGCGAAAACGGGAGCATGGGCTCCCTCCCCTAAGGACACCGGTAATCCGGCACGATTAAGGACGCAGCTCACCTTCTTGGTCTCCACACGCTTAACCCGCGAAAGCCACACCAGGTCAAGCCTCCCTCAAGAAACCACCCGCTGTGGTTCCCTGACGACGCTCGCAGCACGTTCAGGCCGGCTCAGGCCTGGTGCAACTTCCGGCGAGTCCTCTTGAAACCGTCCCCCTCGAAAAAGAGTCCTCGCCCCGAATTGCCCCGCCTCCTCTGCCGAGCGTATGCGCGAAGCGGGTGATGGAGGGAGCGAAGGGGGGGAAAAGGCCCGGTGGGAGATACGGGGGTTTGAATTTTCTTTTCCTTGGGAAACGCCCACTGAGGGCGCGAGGAAGTTACAGTTCGCTAATGCGAAAGTTATTTTGCAGGATTTTTTTTTAAAAAAAGATTTTTTTTCCTCCTAGTTTTGGGGCGTGGGGCATTTAAGACTACCGATTTAAGCCATGGTTCCAGATCATTCCTCCAGAGGAGGATTTCCCTTACTAAATCTGCTTCTTTGAGGCTATAGTCCTAGATACAATTATTTAAAAATAAATCCTGTTGAACCTCCGAGGGGATGATCTACACAGGATTGCAAAGTAACTCCCGAGGTATTTTCCTCTACACGTTTGCTTGGTGGTTGGGTTTCTTTCATTGCCATTTTATGGTATCAAAATTGGTTCATTCCATATCTTTGATGGGAAGAAACGGAGGTATTCTGCATTCTTAAATGTAATTTTATGTGCTCGGTATTTTATGTATTTTTTAAAGAACTGGACAAGTAACCTAAATGAATTTTAAATAACGTGATTTAAAACTGACCGTACTCTCTTAGTGGCTAGGCTTATGCATTTCCTGTGCTTAAGACTTGTGCAGGAATTCATTAAAAAGTCGGATGTTCAGTTAAAGGGCTATTTGGCAGAAACAGTTTGGGGATCTTAAATATGTTAGATCTAGATTCTAGTCATTCATTCTTAAGAACAGTAAACTCTTAAAATTAGTTGTTTGGGGAAACGGGTGTGCGGTGCAGAAGGCTAATAGCCTTTTCTCCTGCAATTGGGAGTCTTATCCTCCATGAATTTCTCTGAACTTTGTTTCAAGTTGTTTGCCCATGCCTCATTTAAATACAAAATTTCATATTTTAATTAAGATCTCCATGAAACATTTCCTGTTTCCTTTGCTGAATCTTCCACATTTAGCTTCACTAAATCATCTTTGACTTTGTTACTTAGTTTTACAATATAGCTCTGACTGAAGAAAATGATCCAGATGCTTTTTCTGAAATTAGAAAAACAAACTGAAAAAGAGTTACATTCTACAACTTGACAGCTGCACAGAGAAGGCTTTCCTTTATGTGTACAAGAAATGGACCATTGAAAGTGAAGGCATTTTCAAGAGGGCATCTCCTGCTACTGTTAATGTGCAGACAGCTTCGTATCAAGATAGACTGTTGATCAAGTTTACAGTGTCTAGCTATTAGGGCTTTCAATTTTAAAATTTAGAGTTTGGATTGTGAAGAGAAAATATTTACAGGATTGTGTACACTTTTGAGAGCAAGCAACAAAATTTCATTTTTAATGTGTGCCAATGTGCCCACAGTAAAAAATGACAATAAAGGTTATCTATCTATCTACCTACCTACCTAATTGTCATATTGTCACAGGGTAGTTGTTCCAGTTTCTTGGACAACTTGCAACTTCTCCAGTTATATGGTATCCTTTTTGTGCTACTTCTAGCAAACTTGTAGATATATTCCAAGTGGATGTATCATAGATTTGTAGAAAAGCATAATATTGACAGATTCAGTTTTAATTCACAATTACCTCCAAGCACTTGTGTTGTGTCTATTTCACAGCAGGAGCACAAGTGAAGCAACATTTTTTTAATCTATCTGCCATAACTCAAGATCCCTTTCGTGGTCAGTTATTCTTACTTCAGTATGTATGTGAAGTCTGAATTTTACTCTAATATGCTCATTTTATGTTTGTTTATTCTAAACCATGCTTGGCATTTTAATATTTATTCTTTCACTAATTCTTTTTGTTTAATTATTCTTAATAAGCTAATGTTGTCTGCAAACTTAGTCACCTCATTGCTTATTTCTGTATCCCAATTCATGTGTTGTGCTAAGCCAAAATGTAATTTGTTTGGTTTTTAGTTATTGGGTAACTACAGAGATTATGGTTTATAAACCATGGTTAGTGTCTTAAGAATATCATGTGAATCCCATTAATTGTGATTTATTCAATAAATCATTTATTTAAATTTATTGGCCACTCAACTCCAGTGTTCAAGTGGAATTATATGAGCCATGGCTTTGTGTGTATTTGCATCTGGCCATAGTGGTTTGGAAACATTGATCCATTAAGATGTATGAAACCAGCCAATTTGTAGTTTTCTTCAGTAAATAAATGTATAATAAAAGAATTTTGAAAGGTGTGAATTGTAAAAGGACTTATATTTGCCTACAACCTACATCCATTTGTTTAACAACTGTTCAACCTTTCAATGGTCCTGAAAAAGATGGTTTTTTATAACCAGTCCTTGCACTTACAATGGTCACAGTGTTGCCATGGTCATGTGATCAAAATTTGGATGTTGGAAACTTGACATGTATTTACAACAGTTGCATCATCCAGGAATCATGTGACGCCATTCTAACTTTCCCCAGGACTTCTGAAGAGCAAAGTCAATGGAGGAAACCCAATTCATTTAATAATGTCATGATTCACTTAACTATAGTGATTTACTTAACCACTCAATGCAGCAAAAAGTTGTAAAATTGGCTATGGCTCACTTAACAACTGCACTTTACAACAGACATTCTGATCCCAATTGTGGTTGTAAGTTGAGGGCTACCTGTGTGTATAAAAAAATCGTATTGATTCTTTGTTAGGAAATTTTCCTTTTTGTGCTTGATGTTTCTATCTTTATTCATCTATTTCAGTAGTAATTCACTAGTTCATCTAGAAAAGACATCAAGAAATCAGTCTGTAATTTAGTGGATTCTGGTCTTCCCAGATTTGCTGACATCTTTTTATTTAGAAGTGCCACAGTTCAGTATAAATATACCATTATAGTCCTAGTTGGATCTGTCCAACTAAAATAGGACAGAGAAGTATTTTTGTTATTTGTCTGGAATTGTTTTATTATTACAATTAGTCCTTGACTTACAACCATATTTGAGACCAGAGTTTCCATTGCTATGGTAAGCAAGGCAGTTGTTAAGTGAGTCTTAAGCAATTTTACAACTTTTTGGGCCATGGTTGGTAAATGAATCACTGTGGTTGTTAAATGAATCATGCAGTTGTTAAGTGTATCCGGTTCCCCAATTGGCTTTGCTTGCTGGAAGCTGTTGGGAAGGTTTCAAATACAGGTCACATGACCCCAGGATACTGCGCCCATTGAAATATATGCCAGTTGCCAAGTGTTCAAATTTTAATTACATGGCCATGGGGATGCTATGACTATTGTAAGTGTAAGGACCAGTTGTAAGCCATTTTTTTCAGTGCTGTTGTAATTTTAAAGGATTGCTAAATGAATGGTTGTAAGTTGAAGCCTACCTGTATGTAAGGCCCAGTTTGATATAATGCTTAAGGTACCATGCTAGAAACCAGGAGACCATAAGATTTTAAAGCAGGATTAAATTACCAATAACCTAATTATTATAAAATATCAATACAATCCCATATGTGATTATTGACAGCTTCTAATAACTTCAGTGGGATTTTTTCTCTACTAGGTGAATGTAAGAATTTTTCTAAAATGGTCTACTTGCTTCTCAGAGGGAAAATTAGAATTAATATAATCACTGAATATAAACTAATCTATACTGATACAAATTTTGCTGCAACAAAATGCAGTAAACAAATGTAATGTTAATGGTTAATATGTAAATTAGTTGTTTTATTTTAAAGATTCTTATTTCTTTAATATTTGATAACTTTATTGTAACAAGCATCTGGTGAGGTGGACTGTAATCCATGAAAATTTATGCTGTAATACAAGTATAAGATGTCATAAGACTCTTTACTTGAAAGTAATATCTTGAAATGTCTTTGTTTCCATTGGGATATATACAAATAAATTGCTCATTATTGCCTCTTTAGATTTCCATATAGAATGTGAAAGGAAAAAGAAAATTAGAAGTAAAGCCAGATGAATATGAGGTACGAAAAAGAGGTAATTATTTTAAGATAAAAAGGTAATTTTTTTTAAGGTAAGGGAAAGAAAATAGAGACAATAACAAAAACAATAACAAAAACAAAAGTATAACAAAAAAGGTTGGATTTACCAGGCAAATATCTGTTTCAAGGAACAGCTGATCTTCCAGTTCACTTTCAAAAATATCCATGCTTTTTAGCAGGTAGCCATTTATATCACAAGCTAGTGCCTTGTTTCCAACATTGCCGTCTGTTAGTAAATGTAAGATGACATTCCTTCCCCTCCAAATTCACAGTTAATTATTTGGGGGGGGGGGAAATTCTAGATAGATAGCTGGATGGATGGATGAACATTGTATGTTAGTTTTTGGTTTTCACTTTTATATGTATTTATTAACTCTATTTCTTATTCCAAAATAAAATCAAATAGGTCAATTTGTCCTGAAAAAGTTGGATGACATATTCCATTCCACCTGAGAGATTTATGCCATTCTTACTAAGAAGACAAAAAGGATTGATAAGAAAAATAATTCTATAGTTTTGCAGATTTATCAATAGGGAATCAATAGGGATCTTAGACAGATGACTTTAAGGGTAATCCTCCATTTATTTACTTATTTGATAATTAGTTATAACTTTCCAATCTATAAATGGAAAGTACACTTGGTCTCCGAGCCCAATTCAAGGTGTTGGTTATTACCTATAAAGCCCTTCATGGCATGGGACCAGGATATTTACGGGACCGTCTTCTGCCATATACTTCCCTTCGACCGGTGAGAGCGCACAGGGTAGGCCTCCTCTGGGTCCCGTCAGCGAAACAATGTCGTCTGGCGGGCCCTAGGGGGAGAGCCTTCTCTGTTGTGGCGCCCACCCTCTGGAACCAACTACCTCCTGAAGTCCGCGTTTCTCCGACTCTCCCGGCCTTCCGAAAGAATTTAAAAACCTACCTCTGCCGGCAGGCCTGGGGATGATTGTTGATTGTGATGTGACTGAGGAGTATGTGTGGGGTTTATTTTTAATGTTTTTTCGGATTTATATTGAATTGTTTATTTGTATGTTGTGAGCCGCTCCGAGTCTGTGGAGAGGAGCGGCATACAAATCCGAAAAATAAATAAATAAAAATAAATAAATAAATGTTGCTTTAAAAAAACTTGATCTTGCAAACACAAATGTGCAGACTTGTTCCCCTTTTGTAATCCTTAACAATTATTCTTGAGTACAGTAATGCATCTAATGCATTAAATAAATCTCTAGGGGAGGATTAGGAGCCATAGGTAGAGCTTGGGTGGTAATATCTTCTAAATTCACCTGAGCTTCTTGCTTTCTTCTTCAATAATCCTGCTATGCAAACTGATTTTACAGTTGTCTTCAATGTTATAAAACAAAAACAAGAGTAAAACAAAAAATCAAAGCAGGTGGGATACATATCTGTGATGTAGGATGCTCAGAGTCACTTGTTGAGATGCATGGCTACCAAAATTAAATAGTTGGATTATTTTTATGTCAAGGACCAAATATGGGTTGTAGGTTACCAACTCCTATTTTCCATCTTTAGATAAATAATATTGACTCTTGGATAAGGATTAACAGGGATGTTTTTCTAACCAAAATCGCACAATGATCAGCTAAAAGAAAAAGTAGTAGTAAACATATCTAATTAGAATTTTCAAATTCTGGAATCTATTCCTTCATGAGAGGTTAACAGGTGTGTTATTTCAGTGTCTAGAAAATATAATTAATAAATAGAATTTAAGCTATATGGTACAATATTGAATCAGGTTTATGTCCCTTATATGTTTTTATTGTTTTCAATTTGTATTATAACTGTTTATTTTCTTCTCAAAAACAGCAAGATTTAAGCTTGAAGTAAAATATTATACATTTTTAATTATTTTTACATCAAAAAGAAGATATCACACTACAAATAAATAGTGTTGATGGCATTGTGTGTAATAAACAAATAAAATACATGCAGGTTGATACCTGATAATTATTCCTACATGGAAAGATGCTTTTAAGAAATTGTGCAAAGAACTATTTGAAATCCAACTAATAACAATAATAATAATAATAATAATAATAATAATAATAATAATAATAATAATAATAATAATAATAATAATAATAATTGGAAGGGACCTTGGAGGTGTTCTAGTCCAGGGCTTTTCAATCTTTTCACCCATTGTACCACTTTTAGGATATGGCAATATCCGAGTACCACCAGTCGCCTAGAAAGGTGTCAAAAATTTTATGACCAAAAAAAAAAAAGGAAAAAAGTGATAAAGTACAGGTAGTCCAGACTTACAACAGTTGCTTAGTGACTGTTCGAAGTTACAACGGCACTGAAAAAAGTGACTTATGACCATTTTTCACACTTACGACTGTTTCAGCATTCCCAGAGTCATGTGATTTACATTCGGATGTAAATTGGCAATTGATTCATATGTATAATGGCTGCAGTGTCTCAAGGTCATGTGATCCCCTTTTGCAACCTTTTGACAAGCAAAGTCAATGGGGAAACCAGATTCACTTAACAACCTTTTATATCGGGTGTCAAACTCAATTTCATTGAGGGCTGCATTAGTATTGTGGTTACCATGGATGGAGGGGTTTCCTTCCTTTTTCCCTGCCTCTCTGCCTCCCTCCTTCTCATTCCCATTTCCTTCCTTCCTTCCTCCCTTCCTCCCCTCCTTCCTCCCTTCCTTCCTTCACTGATCCTGATGCTTCTGCTGAGACAGCTGATTGGCACTTCTGGGCGGCTCAGCAGAAGTGCCAGGATCAGTGCCAGGCTCCAGATGATTGGTGCTTCTGGGGGACTTAGCAGAAGCGCTGATCAGCTGTAGCTGCGCACATCGATCCTAGGTTCCTGCTGAGCCCCCATAGCCCTGCAGAAGCGCACGCTGATCCTGGGGCTCCTGCCCAGCTCACTCACTCGCCCTTCCCCCCAAAACAGGCCGCTCGCTCGCTTGCCCTTCTCCTGAAAACAGGCCGCTTGCCAAATAGGCCGCTTGCTCATGCACCCTTTCCTCAAAAACACATTGCTCACTAAACACATCACTCTCGTGCCCTTTCCCCCAAAACACACTGCTTGCTCATTCACCCTTCGCCTGAAAACACGCCGCTTGGTAAATAGGCCACTCGTTCATGTGTCCTTCCCCTGAAAACACGCTGCTCGCTAAACAGGTTGCTCACTCATGCACCCTTCCCCCGAAAACACACCGCTTGCTAAATAGGCCGCTCGCTCACTCACCCTTCCTCCAAAAACAGGCCACTCGCTCTGTCTCTCCTCACTGCTTTGGTTAGAAAAGCCTCTTCTCTTCTTGCTCTTTCTCTCCCTCTCCCTCTCCCGCCAAAACCTGCCCCTTTTATACTTCTCTCCGCCCTCTTCCATTTCTCTTCCGGGTGCACCGGAAGCTTCAATTACCATGTGCGCCAATCCTGGGGCTTATGCCAAGCTCTGCAGCTCCAGCTGATCTCCAGGTCTGTGCAGTGCCACTTTAGCTGGTTCACTCCCCCGCTACACTTGGCTAGGGGGTCGTGTACCACCTGCCAGGTGCTAAAGTACCACTGGTGGTACGGGTACCACCAGTTGAAAAGCCCTGTTCTAGTCCAACCCCTTCTCAGGCAGGAAACCTTGTACCATTTCAGACAAATGGTTGTCCAGTCTCTTCTTAAAAACTTCCAGTGTTGCAGCATTCACAACTTCTGGAGGCAGGTTGTTCCACTGATTAATTGTTCTAACTGTCAGGAAATTTCTCCTTAGTTCTAGGTTGCTTCTCTCTTTGAATAGTTTCCTTCCACTGCTTCTTGTCCTACCTTCAGATGTTTTGGAGAATAGCTTGATTCCCTCTTCTTTTCTTACTGTTAACATTACTGTATAATAATACAATATTACAATAATATGAGCTGTCCAGAGTTACCCTGTGGTAAGATGGGTGGCCAATAAATAACAGAAAGCAAAGAGTAGTAATAATGGAAGGTTCTGCCAGTGGACAAAAACTAGCCCCCTTCCGCGTATCTCTCCAAGGAACTGTTTTGGGAGCAGCCCTTTTCAAATTATGAATGAATGATTTTTCTGGGTTTTCTGGCAATATCACACATTACTTAAAATAGCTAAAAGTGAAAGATAGTTCAACTCGTCTCAAAAAGATCTTTCAAAATTTAAGGAATGTGTATTTTCAGCAGACACACTTTTCCCCAATTTAAATATATACAGATAGGATCTGATTTGTCAATGACTGGCCAGGAAAGGAGTAATGAGGTTCTGGCACATAGTTTGATTAAAAACTATAACTGCTGTTCAACAGTATATTCATGTTTGGCTTGTTGAGAAAAGGGTAAAAAAAAAGGCTGCTTGTATTGTAGTGCCTGTGTACAAATTTATTATGCAGCTGTTCTTGGAATACTATATACAAATCAGTTCACTGAACCTTAAAAATAATATTATAGAACTGGAGAAAATGCCAAAAAGGGTGACCAAAATAACTTAGGAGCAGGAAGAATTCAGGTCATAGGCTGTGAGAGTGTAGTATTACACACGAAAAATAATATCTAATTAAATTAAAGTTTGCTTAGGGACAAAAGATACCTAAAACTGCTCACTTTGATGTTTTCATGGTGATACAATGTACAATTATCCCAACATGGAAAGATGCTTTTAAGAAATTGGGCAAAAAGAACTATTTGAAATGCCAACTTTTCTTACTGTTAACATTACTGTACAATAATACAATAATATCACAATAATATCCTGTGGTAATATAGGTGGCCAATAAATTTGATAAATAAATTGGATAAATAAATAAATATAGTAGTCTGTTGTATTTGTGGATTTTATGTCGTCAGAAACTGGGAAATTTTAAATAAACATACATTTGACTGAAAACTTGAAAGTTGAACAGAATAAAACTCTAAGTCACCAAAGCAGTTCAGGCTTTTCATATAATTTGAATTGATCCAAATTTCTCTTCCTAATTTGGGAATCTTTTCTTCAATTGCTATTAATCTTCTTGAGTCTTGTGAGATTTCCAGTACAGGTTTTGCATAAAATAAATTATGAAATAGCGACATAAATTACATATAATTCATGAATATGTAATACATGTAAATTGCTGCTAAAAATAGTAAAAACAATGTCTTAGATAAGTAATAATGGACTGGATAAATCTAATAAGATAAACAATAACAAATAAAATATCTAGGAATAAGAAGCTTATGGAATCATGGATGTAATACTTGATTAGTACTGGGTATGAAATTTGATGTGTCCTCAGGGTCTTGAGTTTTTGAGAAGTTGTAAACGCATGGCACTTGGGGCTTGATATGTTAACTTGTTCTTCTCTCCAAAGGGATATCTATATGTGAGATATTTGCTATCAGTAAAGAGATTTTTACTATATGTATTGTTTTAATTTGATTGCTGTATCAGATATGTATGCGGTTACAGTCTACTATGGTTAAAGGAACCTAAGAGCTCCCAAAATAATACATATAAAAGTAAATAAATCTATTTGAAAGATGGTTATACTTCTAAATCCACTTTTGCTTATTGATATATATGTAGTGTGAAATGTTTTTGTCTCCTTTGTTGTAATACTACTTGCCACAATTTCAGCAGTTATCCATATGTTGTAATGCTGATTAGATTCACAAATTGTGCAAAATCATAATGTAGCTTGTTTGGATTTGTCCAAGTACATTGTATGACTCTAGATACTATCATTTATAAAATCTGGTCTATAGACTTAATGTCATTAATGAATCTAATGCCTATAGCTTTTTCAATAACCCATATAAAAACAAGCATAAATTAATGCACAATTTGGACCTATTATACTAATTACTGTGTTATTTAGAAGGCTGTCTTTGAATATTTTTACCAATATCAATAGAGGTGGTGTTTGCTTAATGATCATTTTTCAGTGTGTATCCAAACTTGCAACAGCACTGAATGAGTGGTACCTACAACCCCTACTACTCTTCACAGTGTCCTGATCACCTATGTGATCACCTATGTGCAACCTTCTTTGCTGACTCCCTACAAGCAGAGTCAATGAGATAGCTGGCAAGAGGCCGCAATTGGTGACCACATGACATCTTCACTTAACAATGGCATGGAATTCATTTAATAATGACAACTGGGAAGTGCTGGAACTGAACTTGCTAAGCAATGTGGACACATGACATTGCTCTTTATGATTACATCTATTAGCAGTGGAAATTTCAGCCCCAATTCCCATCATTAACTGAGGACTATGTGTGTTAGAAAGCAGAGAATAGGTTCTTGTAGTCTACCTTTTTACCTTAGAACCAAAACTCAAGAACCATAACAAAAAAAGATACAGAACAACTAAATTTAACTGCATTTAATCAAAATAGTAACACAAATTGATACTATACAATAAAGCATTAAAAGCTCAAGAAACTACAAAAAAGATGCATGATAACTATATATAATTGCATTTAATCAAAGTAACAACACAAACATAAAATAATACCATATAATAATACATTAAAATTGTTCAAAAATGTAAATAAAAAAGGTGACTATTGATATTCTTCTTGAGTGTAGACTGAATGGAGAGTTACAGCAACTCTAAAAGGAATTCATTACAGAGAGAAATTCTGCTAGAGATCTCATCCTGAGTGCCCCCATAATAAACATCCATAACAGATCTGTGATAAGTCTCTCCTATTTTTTGTCCCTCAAAGAGTGAAAATCTCAACCCCTGAAGAATTTAATGATTACAACCAACATCAACCCCACAAAACAATTGGCCAATATAAAGATTTTTCAGCAAACATGTTGACAAAATACATTTCCCTGTTTTATTCTGTTGATTTTTGCTTTTGCATGTAGATTCATTAATGACATTTGTTTTTGGTGATGGATTAAAAGTTATAAACAAATTGCCCAAGTCTTTCAGGATCAATGCAACACAAACCTCAAGAATTTTACAGCATACAGTAATCTCAGATACTGATATGGTGACTTGGTGATAGGTGTATCACTGGCTACAATGGGACATATTTTTGAATATGTATGTTTAGAGAGGTAATTTAAGATGAAAACAGCTTTACATCCTCAGGCAACAGATGGCCTCAGTGTGGACATCCTGTTTTGAAAAACAATGTATACACAGGGTAGCTTTTAGATATATTTCTAAAACATTACTAATTTTGAGATTTTGATGGGTTATCAAGTATTTCATGGTTTAAATTTTATGTTCTCTTCTGTTTTTCCTCTGACATTCTAGATGTGTTCATGAAAACCTATTGTTTCATTCAAGCCTTTCTTTTGTGAATATCAGGAATGGATGTTTATTCTATTTTATTTCTTTTCCTCTCCAATATGATATATTTTATGTTAAATATTTACAGATATTTAATATTTGGATTGCTCCAAATATATAAGGAGTTTCTATTAGCATTAGAAATTTCTGCAGACGTAAGAGTAGGGCCAACAACAAGTATTTAAAACTCCAGAGAATGAATAATCAATAACATGTATACCTGTTTTGTCAAGCTGACAGGAAGAAGACAAGTACATGCCCTGGAAATTTTATCATTTTTGCAAACTGTGGGCTGGTAGCACTGATTGGAGAGGCCAGAAATTGGGCTTTTAGTGGCAGTGACTGCTGTGTCCAAAGATAAGTATATTTGTGGGTGGAGGTTAGTTGACATCCATCATGGGAGAAAGTGGAAGCCAGTATGAACAGTAGTAGAAATGACAAGCAGCACATTTGACAATGAGATGTATAAATTTAATAAATAAATAAAGTGCTGAAGGATGACAAAGAACAAAGAAAGATAGAAGGAACAAGAAATGAAAAATTGTGGCTGGGAATGAACTGGGTACCAGATGTATAGGTAGGTGAATGGACTCCATTGAGCCTTTTATTGAAGGATTATAGCTTGGTATGAGGGACTGGTAAAGGGAACATTGGAGGAATGGCAGAGAAAGTGATGAAAAGGACAGTTTCATTTCTTTGGTGGGAGATGAGGAATGGAGAAGAAAGGCTCCTGCTCAAAGTGAGAGAACAGGGAAGACTCCCAACTTTGGACTGAGATGAAAATTCAGTGGAAAGGATGGGCTAGTGGTGTGTGCTGTAAGAGAAGTTAAATTGAGTGAGTTTTCTTAGATGAATGTAGGAAAGTGTGAAAAGCATAATGGATTATTACTGAGTAGCTGAGGGAAGTGTGGGAGGAACTGAGGATGAACTGTTACAGGAGAAAAGAGCAACATGTATCATTCCTCATTTCTAAACTCAATATGCAGATAATTAGATTATTACTATCACGTTAGCTTTACCCTCTTTTTACCACTGCTTGTACTGCTCTCTGCTTTTCCTCGTGGCGATGGGAGGGAAACACCCAGTCAAGTATTAATTTTAAAAGAATAACTTATTTGCCCATCTTTAGGAGGCCATTTTTGCACCTAGCTATATTAGATGATTGTTGTCCAGTCTCCAAATTCTCTTTTCTAAAGAAAGTTGTTTAAAAAGTGGTGTTATGGTAGTTACAAACAATTCTGGATTATATAAATACTTTTGGGCCTGGAAGCCTAGGCATGTGATAAAAATCATGTTGTTTGCTCTCATGAGTGCCCTCTAATACTTTTCAACCTTTTCACCCATTGTACCACTTTTTGGATAAGGCAATATCCGAGTACCAACACTTGCCCAGCAAGGTAACAAAAACTTGGCCAAAAGAAAAAAAGGAAAAAATGAGAAAGTACAGGCAGTCCTCGACTTACAACAATTCACTTTTGAGACTGTTTGAAGTTACAAGCAAATTATGACCATTTTTCACACTTATGACTATTGCAGCATCCCCAGGGTCTTGTGATTTACATTCGGATTGCTTGGCAACTGATTCATACTTACCACGTTCACAGTGTCCCAGGGTCATGTGATCAGTGGTGGGGAGCGTGGCCAGCTGATCACTCAGGTTGCAGGGTGCCTGTGGGGGGGAATCCATGGGTCTCTGGTGGAGAGGGATGCGACTGGGACGGGTGCCTGCCTTCCTTCCCTCCCATTGTCCCTTCTTTCCTTCCTTTCCTTCACCTCCCTTTGTCCCTTCCTCCTTCCTTCCCTCTTTCCCATTGTCCCTTCCTTCCTTCTTTCCTTTACCTCCCCCTTTGTCCCTTCCTCCTTCCCTCCCTCTCTCCCATTGTCCCTTCTTTCTTTCCTTTCCTTCACCTCCCTCTTTATCCCTCCTTCCCTCCCTTCTCTCCCATTGTCTTTTTTGCAGTGGTCATTAAGCAAATGCCACAGTCATTAAGTGAACTCATTATTTGCTATGTGGTGGGTTTTGCTAGAAACACCGATTTCCAGCAAAACACAGTAAATTGTGGTGATGTGACCATGGAACACTGCAAATGGTCATAAATGCAGGCTGGTTGCCAAATGCCTCAAATGTTGTCGCTTGACTAGAGGGTAGACGTCAGAACTTCAAATTTGGATCATAAATCTCTTTTGGGATCTGTCATAACTTCAAATGATCACTAAGTGATCAGCCATATGCCAAGGACTACTTGAACAATCTGGACTAATCCCAATCACTAGGAATTCTGATGGGAAGGGGACTGAAAAATAAGCATTATCTATGAACCCCTGTGGAATAATTTGTCCCTGATAGTAATTTAGGCCCCTTCTCTGATAAGACACCTGTAAGAGATGGCTATTTCAGAGCGCTTTCAGGGAAAGATGATATTGATGATGATAATAGAAAATACCTAGTAAAAATATGAAATTATGCAAGATTTGTGGAAAATGTTGATTATGATTATATACAATATTATTGTTTTGCTTCAATTTCCTCTAACTTGTAACTTGGTTTGATTGATGTGCCATAGAAGTTATAGTAAATAAAACAATGAACTATACTTAATAATAATAATAATAATAATAATAATAATAGTAATAATAATAGTAAAGTTGGAAGGGACCTTGGAGGTCATCTTGTCCAACCCCCTGCTCAGACAGGAAACCCTATATCATTTCGGACAAATGGCTGTCCAGTCTCTTCTTAAAAACTTCCAGTGTTGGAGCATTCACTGCTTCTGGAGGCAGGTTGTTCCACTGGTTAATTGTTCTAACTGTCAGGAAGTTTCTCCCTAGTTCTAGGTTGCTTCTCTCCTGGATTAGTTTCCACCCATTGCTTCTTGTCCTGCCTTCAGGCGCTTTGAAAAATAGCTTGACTCCCCCTTCTTTGTGGTAGCCCCTGAGATATTGGAATACTGCTGTCATGTCCCCCCTTGTCCTTCTCTTCATTAAACTAGACATACCCAATTCCAGCAACCGTTCCTTATATGTTTTAGCCTCCAGTCCCCTAATCATCTTTATTGCTCTTCTCTGTACTCTTTCTAGAGTCTCAACATCTTTTTTACATTGTGGTGACCAAAACTGGATGCAGTATTCCAAGTGTGGCCTTACCAAAGCATTGTAAAGTGGTATTAATACTTCACATGATCTTGATTCTATCCCTCGGTTAATGCAGCCTAGCACTGTGTTGGCCTTTTTGGCAGCTGCAGCACACTGCTGGCTCATATTTAGGTGATTGTCTACTAGGACTCAGAGGTCCCTCTCACAGTTACTACTATTGAGCAAGGTGCCACCTATGCTGTACTTGTACATTTGGTTTTTCTTGCCTAAATATAGAACCTTACTTTTTTCACCATTGAATTTCATTTTATTAGATAGTGCCCAGTGTTCAAGTCTGTTCAGATCCTTCTGTATCTTAAGCCTGTCTTCTGGAGTGTTGGCTATTCCTGCCAACTTGGTGTCGTCTGCAAATTTGATGAGTTCCCCATCTATCCCTTCGTCCAAATCGTTGATGAAGATGTTGAACAGCACTGGGCCTAGAACAGAACCCTGGGGCACCCCACTACACACTTCCCTCCATGTAGATGCGGTTCCATTGAGGACCACTCGCTGAGTACGGCCGGTCAGCCAGCTACGGATCCATCTGGTAATAACATAAAAACTCCACAAGTGAAGAAAGCACCGCAATTTTGCTGATGATTTCTTATTATCACTGCATATTACAGTCTCTGACCCTAATATTGTTATCATTTAGGTATAGGTGTCCATGAAATAGAAAAAAAATTGGTGCACTAATGTTTTATCTTGGAATTCTGAAAACAATTCTGGATTGGCTATGGTCCAGCCAAAACAAAACCTGGATCATTTTAATTCCAGATTTTGTCTGAGAAAGAATCTGGAAGACTGGTGCAAGATGATGAGGACAAGTCTGATGCAACTAGTACTGCTCATAGTGTCCCTTCCTCTTTCACATTCCCAGTGTTTCAGCCTGCTTTCCCTTACTTCCCGTTTGTTGCTATTGTGCCTGAATTCAAGTATAGCATGTTCACCTGGCCGTCTTCCTACTGTTCCTTTCCTTTAGTTGCCATATGCCTACCCAGCCCATTTGTCCTTCTCCCTATTTTTCTTCCCTGTAGCAGCCTCCCATACTTCTGTCTCCCCAGCCTTCCTTTCTCTTAGCTGTGACTGTTGTGCTTCAGTTTAGTAGTTTTTAGCAGGTTGCCTGTCCACAAATAAGAATTCATCTCGGTAGCCAAGGAAGTTTACCAACAGAAGTATAACAATTTACTGTATAGTTCTCTATATACTATATTATACTGTATTTATCCATTTTGATCAACCATTTTGACTATCCCTGAGCTCTCAGGGCAAGGATACATATGGAAAGATGTTAATTTAGGCCTGACTGTTCTTCCCAGGTGAGGTAGTTCCAAAATGGTAAAATATATG
Organism: Bothrops alternatus; assembly: GCA_034064705.1. NCBI lineage: Eukaryota > Metazoa > Chordata > Lepidosauria > Squamata > Viperidae > Bothrops > Bothrops alternatus. Next base: position 2,023,027 of record JARGCV010000008.1, on the reverse strand, counting down.
GATGGCTGCAGACTTTGCTTCAGATTCTAACTCCAAGGCTGTTAGGAGCTAAATTAAGCTAATTTTGCCTTTCCATATCCAGGATTTCTAGTTTAAGAGGTGTTGTAGTTTGATCAGAACCCATGGACAGGAAAATCGTTATCCGTAAGATATTGAGAGACAGTTTATCCAATAGGCTCTGATTCCAGATTAATAGGAACTACCCAGAAGTTATTAAGAGAACCAGGGACATTGGATAAAGTTAAACTTTATTTAAAAATTTAAAATAGCCAGCAATCTCAAGATTCTTTGAGTAAACCAGCCTTCACCCAGAGGATGGCATATGGGACATACCGTTCTTGGAGATTTGGAGCACTGTACTCAGAAATGTAGATTGAATATTTCCAAGAATAATATTAAGGCCTATAATATTGTTTGCTACAGGCAAACAAAATCATTACTAAAAGCCAACATGGGTTTGTCAAAAACATCATGCCAGACAAACATTATTGCATTCTTTGACCAAGTGGATCAGTTAGTGGATCAGAGGAATGCTGTGGATATAATTTACTTGGACTTCAGTAAGGCATTTGATAAAGTAGATCACAACCTACTACTCGATAAGACAGAAAAATGTGGGTTAGACAGCATCACCACCAGATGGATTCGTAGCTGGCTGACTGGCTGTACTCAGCATGTGGTCCTCAATGGAACTGCATCTACATGGGGGGAAGTGTGTAATGGGGTGCCCCAGGGCTCTGTTCTGGACCCAGTGCTTTTCAACATCTTCATCAATGATTTGGACGAGGGGATAGATGGGGAACTCATCAAATTTGCGGATGACACCAAGTTGGCAGGAATAGCCAATGCTCCAGAAGACAGGCTTAGGATACAGGAGGATCTGGACAGACTTGAACACTGGGCGCTATCTAACAAAATGAAATTCAATGGTGAAAAAAGTAAGGTTCTACATTTAGGCAAGAAAAACCAAATGTACAGGTATAATATAGGGGGTACCTTGCTCAATAGTAGTAACTGTGAGAGGGATCTCGGAGTCCTAGTAGACAATCACTTAAATATGAGCCAGCAGTGTGCTGCAGCTGCCAAAAAAGCCAACACAGTGCTGGGCTGCATTAACAGATAGAATCAAGATCACGTGAAGTATTAATACCACTTTACAATGCCTTGGTAAGGCCACACTTGAAATACTGCATCCAGTTTTGGTCACCACGATGTAAAAAAGATACTGAGACTCTAGAAAGAGTACAGAGAAGACCAACAAAGATGATTAGGGGACTGGAGGCTAAAACATATAAGGAACGGTTGCTGGAATTGAGTATGTCTAGTTTAACGAAGAGAAGGACGAGGGGGGACATGATAGCAGTGTTCCAATATCTCAGTGGCTGCTACAAAGAAGGGGGAGTCAAGCTATTCTCCAAGGCGCCTGAAGGCAGGACAAGAAGCAATGGATGGAAACTGATCAAGGAGACAAGCAACTTAGAACTAAGGAGAAACTTCCTGACAGTTAGAACAATTAACCAATGGAACAACCTGCCTCCAGAAGCGGTGAATGTTCCAACACTGGAAGTTTTTAAGAAGAGACTGGACAGCCATTTGTTTGAAATGGTGTAGGGTTCCTGCCTGAGCAGGGGGTTGGAGTAGATGACCTCCAAGGTCCCTTCCAACTTTATTATTATTAAGTACAAAGTGTTCCCATTTTACCTGGAAGAAATTCAAGATAATTGAAGCACATTTCTGTGTTATCTCCATTTGAACTTGGACTGTCTTCTTGCTTGGGGTGTTGAAAACACCCCCAACTCCCATATTTAAAATATTGGATCTGCTCAGTCATAATGCCATGGATATGGTTGGAGTGAGAGAGAATAAATGGTTAAAATCATATGTAGTGCTTTGGATAACCTGTCCAAACTACTACAGGGATCTTGGATTCTGGATATGGAAACATGTTAGCTATTACTGTATAAGCAAGTGGGAAGTGTGGAAAACGAAAACATCAATGATAAGTCATTCTAGAACTACTGCATTTTGCATTTTGAGCACAAATTTGAAAACTGGAATTCTTACTTTATATTATAAAATTAGAATATAACTTCAATGCAAGTCCCATATAGCAGTAGTTTAAATCACTTTGAATTAAATAAGACTTGTAGAATCTCAGTGTATCCCCTAAATAAGACAGTTCTTTAAATCCACAGCTGAGCTGCAGGTCCATAGAGATAATTTGAATAATTGTAAAATATAAGTATTTCAGAGATTTCCTATTTAGGTCGTGTTATGTGCTGTTTACCTGAATAAAGCTTATGTAAGAGCTTGTCTTAGGATATTTGCATAAAAAGTAGTTTACAAAAAGTATGAAGACAAGAGTTTTATAGTAATAATATGCATTTAATATGTAGAAGTGTTCCACCAACGATTTTATAATTAGACCTCAGTTTATTCATATAGAAAATGGGATTATTTTGTAGGATTGGATCTATTTTATTGGATCTAATGAGTTAAACTACGAAATGTATTTAGCTGGCAAGTTATGTATGCTTAAGATCCATGGGCTGCTTAATTAAAGTTAGCACAAGGGCATCACACTAAATACTCCCTTATTGTTGTTTTCTGTATTTAATAACAAGGACTGGATTAGTGTTGGGAGTGTTTTTAGAACCCTTTATTCAGGCTGCAAAAGGGTTTATTTGACGGTGCGGATGACGGCGAGGCTAAAGCAGTAAGACTCCCTTTGCCTACACTGAAAGTTATGCCATTGCCTATGAACCGCTCTCTTCATACACTGTACTAGAGCAGCAGTTTCAGCCTCAGAGCTGTACATCCCGCCTCAGCCATCTCTCTTCCACTCATTTTTACATTTGCGCGCCCTTTCAATCCCAAGTGACGTATCTCCCGCCGCGACCAATCAGCAGTCTCTTCTGGTCAGGACAATGGAAGGTGTTCCTCCAACCCGCTTAGCTCCTGCCTCAGCGGCAGCCAATAAGAAGAAGCCTGTGTTGAGAGTAATGTTACCAGTGCCGAGAAGAGTGAGGAGGCTGCGTATCGATCCAGCTCACAGCCATTGCAGTGCATTGGACTACATACTAGATCCAGGCAGCCTTGGTGGCCGGTGTGAGCGTGTTTGCGACTTGTTTGAACTGCGGTTCTTGAGTGTACGAGAGTGTGGCACAGGGTAAGTATATTGCGGGGTCCTTGGCAAAGCAGCCAGCCGGAGTTGAGGAGGCCGACGCTCCCAGCCTGGCAACGGTGAGGCTTTGGGGTGCGAAGGGCAGGATTCGTTCCTCACAGCCACACACACAAAGGGGGGAAATCGGGCTGGGACCGAGCACACACTTTCCTCGCCACCTCGGAGACGGAAGAGGGTGGCGGGAAGGCGGTTAAGTCATTAAAAATAAAGCCGCCTGGGGAGTTTCGAGAAGTGGGAAAAAAGGACCATAAATCCTGGGACCCCCCCCTTTCCCGTCGTGCCCCAAGATCCCTAGTCACGATCGGGATCGACGCCGTAAATCCGTGTAAATGGAGGAGGACTCGATTCGTTTTAGCCCGGCAAAGCGGGGCGGCGGAAAGCGGTCCAAGTGTGAATAAGCTGCTTACATAGCACGGCGATTCAGAGCCATCTAGCCATTGCTGCAGCGCCTGTGAAGGGTTTTGGGGGGGGGGAAGCGGCGGACTCTCCACACGGACGCCCTGGTCGGTCGAATGGGGAGGAAAAACGAGGAAAAATGGGGAGTGGGCGCGGGGGGGTCGCCTCTCCCGCAGGAAGCCCCGCGATGCTGAATTGCAGGAGCGTTTCTGGGCGTTGCTGGCCTCGGGGCGATAAATCACCTCGGGAACTGCGCTTGCTGTAACATGGCTGACGAGAGCCGTGTGTAGAGCAGGAGAAAACAAGGCGAGAGGAGGGCTGGCTTGCGCGCAAGGCAGGGGGAGGCGCGGACGGGCGGGCGGGGGCGCAGTTCAGGGGAACTTTTTCAAGGCGCCTTTTCTCCCTGGGCGAGAAAGAGCGCCGGCGACCGTTTAAAAGTCCAGATCGGCCGCAGGTGAATTTTTGCCTTTCTTTTTCCAACCCCCCCACCCCCCAATTCACACACACACACACCCGCCCCGGAGTTAATGGGGGCTTTAAAAAATAAAACTAAAAGGAGAGGTTCTGGCGGGCTTTGGGAGAAACGAGACACTTCCCCCCCCCCGTTCGCATTTGCTTGCAATGGCTGAGTGTGTGCGCCAGAGTACAGAGCGCACCGACACACACACGCACACACACAAAGGGAAGGAAGGAGCCATATTCTCTATGAAGCAGCGGCCATTCCGAGAAGCGGCCTCTATTCCTGCTAAACGAGTTGCTGCAAAGGCAATGCACGGGGAGCGCTCTGGCTATAGAGGCGCCGCCACGCAGCGGGCAGGGCTCGGGTCCCGAGCACCCGCTGCCAGCGCAGCCTTTCCGCTGTGGCGGAGCTTCCGCGAATCGCATTTCAAGGGGACTTTCTCTCATCAACAAGGCGTTTGCACAAAATGGAAGGAGAATTGCTGCTGTCGGTGGTGACCTTCTTAAGCAGAAGCCTGCGCCATTGTAGGGGGAAAAAAAAAACCCGCCCCGCTTCTTCATATAATGCTGAAGCGCATGGAATTAGAAGGATCCCACAGTTGTACGGTTTTAGCTATGGTGTCTACGTCTTTATATAAAAAAATGTTTATTGGGTAATGTTTTCTCAACCTTTAAAAAAAACCCGCACGTGATACTTCACTTACCCATAATGTGGACTTCGCGTTACTTTATCCTACACCTTTTCTAAAATCACATACTAGACTATTGGAAACACTTAGTAAAGCATGTTTAGAATGTTTACTATGGTGTGATTATTTTTCTATTGTACTTTCAACAATGCTCTGTATTATTGGATGTAAATTAACAAGTAAAAAGTTTAAGATGTCTCACACTTTTCATAAAGTATGTTTGCAAATTAAATTTATCCAGATAACATTTTCTTAGGGTAAGGAAAATTAAATATAGTAACATGTTTTTATAGATTTCCCTCTTTTCCTATGTTTTTTCATTGAATCCAATTACTCAGATATCCTTATTTATTTCTGGGAGTTTTTCTGACCTCTGTTTCCATATAAGCATTGAGTAGTTCTTGATTTTTGAGTCTTGTTTAACTGACAGAAACTTTAAACTGGACGTGTTTAGTTAGGTAAAAAAAAAATCTTTTTCTGTCACAGGCCAAACTGGCAGGAAATTGAGCTTGACAATACTGGCCAGAACTGTAACACATTTCCATACTTAAATTGTGCAACTTAAGGAAGAGAAGTGCTTCATGACTATCTAAGAAAACTCAGAAACAGTATTTTTGCTCCTTAAAAGAAAAGTTTAATGCAAATAAGGAAAACCATTTAAACACTTGAAAAAACAAAATATTTAATTTAATTTATAGACATTAACTTGATTTGCTGGATCAAATCTTAAGGTCTGTCTAATAGGAAACTATTGTTATATTTTTAAGCCCTTATTTGTCTAATTCACGCTGGGAGCAGTTTTTTTTATTGCTTTACCAACCTTTTCTAAATCTGTTGGTGGCAGCTCAGATCTCATTGTTTTTAAGTAGGACTTCTCTTTTTGGCTCAGTTATAAAAGCCTGCAGAACTGTATTTGTCATTTTATTGCCTGTTATGTAAAAATAATGATAGAACTCTTCACAAACCCCTTTTTTTTAAATCCACAATTTCCCTAACCAGTTCTAACATTTTCTTCCTTATAAGCTTGTTTTGAATTGGCACATGGAAATTCCTATCTATGAATATGTTCACTATGTGTTTTATGTGCCTGGAAAAGTCAATGGTACATGCATTCCCCTCTCCGTCCCAATGTTCTAGAACTCAGAAAAATTATATTCACATAATCCAGAGAGTTGGTGAAGCATTAGCATGTCAATCTGGTTTGAAAACATCTCCAGAAATGTGGCTGGTCTTAATCTGCCAAAAATGTACTGGCATTCTAAGATGTGGCATGCCCCTTCACAGACAGTGACCTGTTTCCATCTGTTGGTGAAATTGGTTGTTGCACATGAAATTGGATAATTTAGTACCAATTTATATTTGTGAGTAAAGGACAATGCTTCTGCATGTATATCATCTGGACAGGTCTCATGAACAGTTGTAAAGAAACATGGTAAAAAAATTGATTTAATTTTATACATGGAGGAAGAAAATGAAAAATAGGGTACTTGATATGAAATACAGAAAATAGCTGGGGTAGATGACTTCAGGTAAATGTACATACATACCTGTGCATGGAGGATAGTTTTGGGTTATACAATAAAGGTGTGTTTGGCAATTTAGTTCGAAAGAAACAAAAGATTCAGAAGTTACAGACTTCTAACCCAATTAGTAGAAAACATTCTGTAGGATTTAGTATTAATTTACACTATGTGTCATAAAATGTATAGATATGTGTTATGTATACACATTTCTTGCAGTTAAGGAAAATATACTTTGAAACTCTAGTGTAACATTTTTTGATAATTTGTATAAGCCTAGGCTTTTTGAATTCTTACCTGCATCCCGTAACATAATTTTTATAAATGGAGCATTTGTCACTGATAATATCTTCACTATTCATCTGCAAATGTGCTGGCAATTATAGAACCAGGAACCTAATGTACAGTATATGCAGACTTCAGATATTCTCCATTCCTTATCTCCAGAGGATTTCTGAATATTTGCTACAGATTTGCATATATTGCTGCAACAATATTTAATTTCTAGATTGGAAAACTTTCCCTCGGCTAAGGGCTATAGTTGACCTTTTGTTATCCAGGGCCACATTTCAAAAGCTAGTAGGGGTGGCAAAGACATAAATTAAATGTAACTCCAAGTTTATATTCTTTTTTCATGTGTTTTAGTATTTTTTCTGTTAGAAGGGAAGGGTTTTGGATCCTTGTACATACTTAGAGGCTAATGCATTTCTAGACTAGATAATCAGATAAAGTTTGATTATAACTTTTAAAATAAATAGTCCCCAAAGTCAAATAAGAGTACAGCTTTATCTCAGAATGTAAATTTGACCCATCTTTAATCAACGTGTTTACTATGAAATCCAAAATAATTTGTCAAGAATTTCCATTTGACTTTTAGAAATCTTCAAAAATGGGCAAAGGTGATCCTAAAAAGCCAAGAGGTAAAATGTCCTCATATGCATATTTTGTGCAAACCTGCCGGGAAGAGCACAAGAAGAAACACCCAGATGCTTCAGTGAATTTTTCAGAGTTCTCAAAGAAATGTTCAGAAAGATGGAAGGTACTGTTTGCTAAAATAACAATACAAAGCACACTTATGTTAATATAATTTTAAAAATATAATTTTAATGATTTAAATATTTAAAATATTTTCATTCATAAGAGGTTCAATTCCAAGCTAGAACTATGGATAAACTTATTAAGGATGCTTTCTGGTCATGTTTTATATATATAGACTATGTCCGCTAAAGAAAAGGGGAAATTTGAAGATATGGCACGAGCTGACAAGGTTCGTTATGAAAGAGAAATGAAAACTTATGTACCCCCAAAAGGAGAGTCAAAAAAGAAATTCAAGGATCCAAATGCACCAAAGAGGCCTCCGTAAGTAGATTTTTATAGTTTTTATGTATGTAGTTGTATTATACTGATGATACACAGAAGATTTAATAGTTGAAAAATAGTGCTACATTTATTTTTGTGTCCTGTTATAATGCACTATTTGTGAATAATACTAATTGTTTTGAAGCTGCTATGCAAAAATCGTTTGTTAAACCTTAATTGTTCTGTAAATCTATTTTCAGTTCGGCATTTTTCTTATTTTGTTCTGAGTATCGTCCAAAAATCAAAGGAGAACATCCTGGTCTTTCCATTGGGGATGTTGCAAAGAAACTTGGAGAGATGTGGAATAATACCTCTTCAGAGGATAAACAGCCCTTTGAAAAGAAGGCTGGTAAACTGAAGGAGAAATATGAAAAGGTAAATTACAAATCCATCTTAACATAGTAAGATTGGAATAATAAATTCCAGGCATTTATTGTTATCAGGAATATAGCTATATATTTGTGCATTTTTTCTGGAGTATAGAATACTTATTTTCTCTTCATATTAAAATTCCTATTTGGTTGAAACACCAAATAAACTAGTCCATTTAGACCTGTTTGCTTTTTAGTGGAATGTGAGTTCAAATCCCACCTTAGTCATGAAAGCCAGTTGAGTGGTCCTGGGCCAGTCCTCCTCTCTCAACCTAACTCTCCTCACAAGGTTGTTGTGGAGAAAATAGGAAGAAGGAGTATTAGGTATGTTCGCCACCTTAAGTTATTTGTAAAAATAAGGTGGAATTTAAATAAATAAAATACATTTTTAAATGTGGAAGCTGGAGCATTAGGAAGACTCTAGTGGTAATTTTTAAAAATAGGATTAATAATAATTGCATCTTGTAGATAACTTTAATAGATTCATAATGTTATGGATTTACTGCATGTTGATTAATGTAAAATATTAAATACTAGCTTAGAAAATATGAAAGAAATATTTATTGAATTTTCACGACCATAATAGGAATTTTATGAATTTTGGACATAAACTTGTACTTGTGGTACTGACAAAATATACTACCTAAGACCACTTTTACTTGTGGGATTATAGCACATGGTTTTTCCCCTTGTTTCAACTGAGACTAGAGAAGGACTTAAGTAACATTATGAATGATGGATTTGTATTAGCAAGATGCATTTATGAGTTGAGCATCAACACTTTAGAGCACATAGAATATTTCTCAGTATAAAACACAAATTAGAATATGAAAGCAGACTTGGCAATAGAGAAAAGTTTTAAAAAACAGGTGAAGTAAAAATGAATTACTTGAGGATTGGCTTATTGAGCTTTACTATGCAGTTCAAAGGAATATAGTTTATACATGCTGAAGGTGGCACTATCTACTCTTTAAGTGAAGTGTGTGAAAAGTTGAATTCTTTCATTTAAACTTTATTAAGTGTAATCATAACCCAGCCTTCTGTGACATCCAAACGTGATTTAGGCTCAGAATTACAATTTTGACCGATTTGCATTTAAACTGAAGAACTATTGATCTCATTATAAACGAGAGTTTATGTTGTGTAAATAAAGTTCTTTTTGCTTTTCCAATCAAGGATATTGCTGCATACCGAGCTAAGGGAAAGCCTGATGCAGCCAAAAAGGTAGCTCCTAAGCCTGAGAAAAGCAAGAAAAAGAAAGAGGAGGAAGATGATGATGATGACGATGAAGAGGAGGAGGAGGAAGAAGAGGAAGAAGAGGAGGAGGAAGAGGAGGAAGAAGATGATGAATAAGTCTTTTAGATCAGATTTTCTTGTCTATAAAAGCATTTAACCCCCCTGTACACAACTCACTCCTTTTAAAGAAAGGAAAAAAAATTAAGCATAAGGCTGTGTAAGATTTGTTTTTAAACTGTACAGTGTCTTTTTTCCTTTTTCTTTTTTTGTATAGTTCAAAGCTACCAAATATGTCTTTTGGTAGACTTGTCCTTTAGTGGTATCTCAGTGGCCACTAATGTTGCCTAGTACAGAATGGGGGTTGTAAATTGGCATGGAAGTTTAAAGCAGGTTCTTGTTGGTGCACAGCACAAATTAGTTATACATGCAGATGTAGTTTATTATTCATCTTGAGTTGTCTGCCTCATAAAATAATAGTTGTTCTGTTAACTAAATACCACTCTGTAATTGCAAAAAAAAAAAGAAAAAAGTTGTAGCTGTTGACATTCTGATTGCTTCTAAGTAAATACATTTTTTAAAAAAATTAGTATTGTTGTCCATTTAATAGGTGCCCTTGTAAAATCAACATTTCCCTTTTTTTTCTTCTGGAAACCTTAACTTTTATGTTTCGCCCTTTTGGGATCACGTCAGAATTTTGTCTCTTCGTGTAATACGTTGATAGAATGATACAAGAGCTTTGAGCAACATGCCCTATATAATTATGATAGGGTAGGAAATAAATATTTACCAGAATATGCAAAACATGTTTTTCCCCATGTAACTGGTCACAATAAAAAAAAATGTTCTTAACCAATTTGTATTTGCTCAGCTTTTGCTATGTACAATATTCTACTGAGTTGTATAAATTTGCCAGTTTTAGAAGGATGAGAATTAAAATACAATTTCTGTGGCATGAAGTACTTCTAAGAGAAAAATAATTTAGGGTGCTTCTGAGGCCACCTAAGTATATTCTCACTTTGATCTGCAAAGAATTTACATGTATGATTTCATTGGCTAGTAGTAAGTTGAATTTGCAAATATTTTAATACAGAGGAGAGTACTCTATCTAAGCAGGTAAAGTTAAATGCTAAATTGCTGTAATCCTTTTAGGATACCATGTCAAATGATGATTGTGGGCTTTATGCCATGGATATTCCTGGTAGTAAACATCCCACAATAAAATACTTTACTTTGCTAATGTTTTTTATAAGTGATACCATTGATTGATTTGTATAAATTCATGTTTTCAATCCACTACTAGTTTTAGCCCATTTTCAAAATTTTGTATTGTCTCAAATTAAAATGAGATGTATCTTTTTCTGTTATCTTTTATAACATTTTTGATGTCGGCCCATTTTGTAAGTTAAAATAGCAGTAGGGGGAAGTACATTTTTTTCCATTTAGCTGTGAAGTATAACATGGTATTCCAACAACCTCTGATTTGATAAAATATAGATTGCTTTGAAAACCAAAGTTAAATTTTTTGCATTTTCAATAAAAATGCTGGCAGTTATGAACTCGGCAGAATAATCTGGGGATTGATTGAGAATTCTGTAGTTATGAAATAATGGTGCCAGTGTTTAAAAAAATAGCATTCTTGTAATTTTACACACTTTTTTGATGGAGTATTGTTTTGTTATACAATTTTGACTTTTAAGATTCTTACTTCAATTTTGCATTTGTTTATGTATAACCTCAGGAGAATATTGAACATCTGATTTCCTGGTTGATACTAATAAAATAATAATTACAGAGGTTTTATATATTTAGTTAAGTTATTTTACTTAGAATAATTTTCGCTGATTTAATCATTCCAATATATACCACACTATTGAAATCCATAAGCAGCAATGTTGGTCACTAACATGCAATAGTATTATTTGCCTTCAAACATACAAAAAAATGTTCAAGGAAGGAGTTTCACGACCCCAGAAATTGCCTCAGTGGGTCTAGTTTACTCTTAAGCAGGAGTCTGTTGTGAAAAGACAAATATATTTTTATGTAGTTCCTGGAGAATATAATCCTATGCATATGAGGTGAGAAATAAGACTCAAGTCAACATTTCTACAGATAGCTAAAAATTTCAGTGTTAACTGTTAAAACCAAGGTTGATTTTATGTAATTTCCCTTTGCCCTAGCAGCTTGTTTATCACACATTTAGGAGAACCACCAGCTCTTTTAAATACTGACATAAGTAATAGTGGTACTTGTTAATCCAAGTAATATTGTTTAAAACAGACATGTCAAACACAAGTTCCGGGGGCCAGATGTGGCCCATGAAGCCATCTATGCTGAAACACATTCAGTCTTAGCTCCATAAGCCTCCCCCCCACCCCGCATGGCCTGAGAAGAACAGTGGACCATGCCTTGGCACTTGCCCTGGTCCCACCCCCTTCTGCCAGAGACCCTCAGATCTATCCCACTCCTGCCCAGGCCCCCACAGGCATTAGCTCCATAAGCCTCCCCCCCCACCCCGCGTGGCCTGAGAAGAACAGTGGACCATGCTTTGGCACTTGCCCTGGTCCCACCCCCTTCTGCCAGAGACCCTCAGATCTATCCCACTCCTGCCCAGGCCCCCACAGGCACCCTTGACATGAACAATGTAGGCCATACCTACCCAGAAGGCCACACCTACTCCATGCCCACCCTGGCCACACACCCCCCTGAGGGCAACCACAATGCTGATGCGGCCCTCAATGAAATTGAGTTTGACACCCCTGGTTTAAAAGATTAAGAGGCCTATAGCACATTTTTAGTTATAAAATGTTAAGACCAGCTGCATTTGCATAATAACACATTTTAGTCTAAGGTGAGAACCCCATCTGGGTTTCAGTGTTCCCCTAAAATGGTGCTGAATAAACCATGATTAACCTAAGTATCTTGTAAATACTTCTAGGATTTAAATGTGCTATTTTCTGACACTAAAAATATAGCACTAGGCATTTTTAAAACATCTGGTCAGATTAGGTTTTTGGAAATGTACGCTCTTAAATCCTTGGAAAGAAGTTTTGAAAAGTCTCAACACGAAAACTTGCCATTATATTTGTAGCCGATACCATTATCTTATATAATTATGTTTGATCACTTATGAGGCTGTAATTCGTTCAGACTTAACAATAAGTACACAATTATTTTTCTATCCCAAATTTATGAATTCATTACATGATCATAAATTGTAGTATTCAATGGGAAAACACATTTTTTTCTTTTTGAAAAAGTCCCTTTTATGTCTGAACAGTTCTAAATATTAATTGTCCATATAGGGGAGTTTTATTGTCTTATCTCTTAGGTTGCCATTTTCTGCATTTTTCTCAGCTCTACAAAGGGTGACCCGATACTTAAAAAATTCCATGTCTTGAAACGCACACATACATACACATGCACATACAAAATAACCAGATCTGCACCATCTTGACTTTTTTTTTTTTAACCATATACTGGATACCTTGGCCAGGCTTGAGTTTGTATTCTAATGTGTCCCTTTGCCCTGATGCTGAACTGCACTTGACTTTTTCATACTTATTTTCCCAATGATACTTTTGGAGCTCTTTGTGATTTTTATAGCCTGAATAATTTAGTGCTGCTAAAATTAAAATATACTTTTTAGTGATAAAAGCTTTATACTGAGGAAACCAGGAATGGGTTTCAGCAGTTCCAAAAGTGAATTTTATAAATGGTGATGAGGGAATCCAGTGGACTTTTAAATATTTTCTGTATATTTTGAATCAATTTGCTAGTTTAAGAAGAAATAGTTTCTTGTTATAGTATTTCTGTTTAATCTCCTAGACCAGATATCTTTCAATTGGTCACAAACGGTACATGAGGATCAGTTTATTAGCCCAAGACACATAACAGTTTTGATACATTAATAGGAAAAGTCTCTAGAAGCAACTTAATTGCTTCTAGAGACATCGTGGAAATTTGTTAGTAATGCAATCAGAAGACATTGTGGAAATTTGTTAGTAATGCAATGTTTCTGAACCTCTAGGCAAATGTGTTTGCCCACCCCACTCCTATAGTACTACAGCTGGTCCTGGACAGTCACCTTGCACTGAACTCATTGATGTACCCTTGTAGATTCCAAAATGCAGTGTCTACCTGAGGTACCATGGGCATGAAAGACCATCCCAGACTGGGCAAGAGTAAGCCGCTTTTTCCCTATTTGCATGCTCCCCCAGCAACTTCAAACTGTTAGGGATTTAGACTGAAGAAAATGCAGCTCTGTGTCCATACAGATCAAGAACTCCTATAGTCTTAACTCAGTGCCTTGATGAAGGGCTAAGGGCAACCACTCTTCGGCCTGACAGCAGCAGTCAAGTGGAGAAGATTAGGCCCCAGCCTTAACATGACTGCAGACATGTTTGGCTGGCCTTGTGCAGATGTGGAATTGCTTCTTCTCAGTCTAAGGAAGGATCTGTAGTGCCTGGACAAATTTGGAAAACTCCAAAAGTATTGCTATACTTCTAAGCTGCTCCTTCTTTACTCTGTCAGTCTGGCTTGCTCTCACCTCATTGATTACACTCATTGCGATGGGCAGGAGCATTGCTGCTCTCCTTTTGTGTACTCCTCACCATTAAAGAGATTCCATTTTGCAAAGTTTCCTAAGTATTGTTTCCTAAGCATTGTTGTGAGTAGTAGCAACCTGTATGACTATGCACCCAAAGGTTGTAAGTTAAAAGCTCCTCTCCTAGCCCTTATTCTGATATTGAGGCAACAGTGTTCTTTTTTCTTTACTGTATGAACAAATGTGCTCCATAACACATTCTGAGTGCAGGTGCCAATTCAAGTTGAGTCTTCTTTCAGAGAAGTCTTAGGAAACAGAAAGCAAGAGAAAGATAGCACATTCTTGCAAATAACGATTTCCACCTGGTATTCATGTGCCATAGTTAATAAAGCAATAAAACAAAGCTATGATTTGTTTTTGTTTGCTTCTTCTGGTTTTTCTGTCTGGACAAAATCACATTGCAACATTATTAAGGCACTCTAACTAATCTCCATAAAATATGGTCTGCTGTTTAACTGGGCTTCCTTGCAGGAAGAGCTGGTGGTTAAAAGTAGGTATATCACCTTCTTTGTAAACTTAATATGCCTATGTGTATATGATAAGTTACTTACTGAAGAGGTAGTTGTCATATATTTATATTTACAATATAAAGATTTGTCTCCTAGTTATATGCTAAATCTAGAATTATTCATTCGTTCATTTATTCAGTTTTGATTTGATTTTGCCCAACTTCAGTTGACTGAATCATCCTTTGAAAATGTCCATTATAAGAAGTATGCACAGGAACTATGCATATGCCTTTGGTGTATAGGCATTCTGACCATGGAAAAAGTCTTCGGACAATGCTGGCTCCCTCAGCCAAGAAATAGACATGAGCACCGCGCTCTAGAGCCCTTAACCTTTACCTATAGGAACTAGTTGACTTAAAAGAGAGATGTTAAGTTAAAAGGTTTAATAGAAAGATGAAAGTATTTGGCTGCATATACAGAAGTATACTTGAAAAATAGCATGCTAACAGAATAGGTTTGCTGCATAATATATAAATGGCAAATGCCAGTTTTTATAGACATACCATGCAAATAGAATAGAATAGAATAGAATAGAATAGAATAGAATAGAATAGAATAGAATAGAATAGAATAGAATAGAATAGAATAGAATAGAATAGAATAGAATAACAGAGTTGAAAGGGACCAAGGGACCTTGGAGATTTTCTAGTCCAACTCCATGCTCAGGCAGGAAATGCTACCATTTCGGACAAATGGCTATCCAGTCTCTTCTTAAAAACATCCAATGTTGGAGTATTCACCACTTCTAGAGGCAGGTTGTTCCACTGATTACTTGTTCTAACTGCCAGGAAATTTCTTTTTAGTTCTAGGTAGCTTCTCTCCTTAATTAGTTTCCATCCGTTGCTTCTTGTCCTGCCTTCAGGTGCTTTGGAGAATAGCCTGACTCCCTCTTCTCTGTGGCAGCCGCTGAGATATTGGAACACTGCTATCATGTCCCCCCTCGTCCTTCTCCTCATTAAACTAGACATACCCAATTCCAGCAATCGTTTCTTATATGTTTTAGCCTCCAGTCCCCTAATCATCTTTGTTGCTCTTCTCTGTACTCTTTCTAGAGGCTCAACATGGTTTTTTACATCGTGGTGATGTAAATGCAACAAAATTTCAGTAAAAATTCTGTCCGCTTCTTTGTTGCTGCACTGATTGTTCGCTTGCAGCATTCAAAAATGAAATCCCATATCTATATCTGAATTTACACTGTCAATTAGTACCATCTCATCTTGCTCACATATACTTAGGAGGTCACTCTCTATTGATCATAAGCAGTGCTTTTTTTCTTTAAAAATAAAAAAAGGTGCCGGAACTCACACACATCATACAACCCGCCTTGCCTACCCTACAAGGTTCCATTCAAAAAAGGTGCCGGAACTCCGTTCTGGGCGTTCTATGAGAAAAAAAGCCCTGATCATAAGTATTTATGTCTAGGCATCAAGAGAAATCTGAAGTGGCTATTTCCCCTCAAATAAACATTGAGAACCAAAGAGAAAGATTCTAACCTTGGCTATCTTACTTTTCTATTTGTATAAAGTTTTTCATGTATGCAAGTATTTAGAAATGGCTGTTTGAAATGGTCTGGTCTTGTCTAGCTCATCTCAAGCAATTTTTTTCTGTTTTTGCGAATTAAAGCAGGTAAAATGCCAAGCAATTTGCAGAAAGGTAGCTGTTTAATCTTTTTGAATAAAAACTTTGGGAAGGTCAAAATACAACACCCTAAGGATACTTCTCTGTAGGCTTCGGTCATCAAAAGCTAACAAATTCATTTATGACTGAAGTGACAAATTAGCTTGAGTAATGTACCGTGTATAAAAAATAAGAGCTTATGCCATAAGGAACCAGTAGTATATATTGCAACCCATAGTTTGATAATTAGAACCAGAGTCACTGGCATATAACAATAATATTTTTTTCTAGGTGTCAAAGTTTTCTCTGTTGTGTTTACTGCTCTGATAAATATTAAAGACTTTCAGAACAAAAGCCAATACGTCATGCACTGTGAACTAACTTCTAAACGGAAATGTTCATCCACAGCTTTCAAATTATATTATTTCAGATTTAATATCCAAATTTATGACAAGATCAGCAGTCTTTATGTGGGAGGCATCATATGCAATTTCATGCATTGCTGCAGGCAACCATATACTGTATAAATTACATTTTAAAGAATGTTGTTGTTGTTGTTGTTGTTATTATTATTATTATTATTATTATTATTATTAATCATCGCACAGTCAACCAGATGTTCAGGCTGGATTTGGCATTTTTGTCTGCCTATCGAGTCCTTACCAAGGACCTGGGATAGGCAGATGTGGGTATTTGAATTGTTGGTATTACAGATATCATCGCAGGATGGAAACTGTTCCTAGTAAGGGCGCCTTTTGCAATTAAATGATGGCAAATTTGTCAATGCCAATGGTGTTCAAGTGGTGCTCCAGTTGTTTTGGGAGTGCACCCAAGGCGCCTATTACTATTGGTACTACCCTTGCTTGTTTTTGCCACAGTCTTTCTATTTCTATTTCTATGTCTTTGTATTTTGTTATCTTCTCCAGTTCTTTCTTGTCTATTCTGCTGTCTCCAGGCACTGCCACATCCACTATCCAAACTTTTTTGTCTTTCTCATCGACAATGGTTAAGTCCGGGGTGTTATGTTGCAGGTGCTTGTCTGTTTGAATTCTGAAGTCCCAGAGTAGTTTAATTTTATAATTTTCTATGACTTTCTCTATTTTATGATCCCACCAGTTCTTGCGTACAGGCAAATTTCTTGCAGATCTTCCAATGCACCATTGTTGCTACTTTGTCATGCCGCTGCTTGTAGTCAGTCTGTGCGATCTTGCAGCAACTTACCAGGTGGTCCACTGTTTCTTTAGCTTTTTTGCATAGGTGGCACTTACTGTCTGTTGCTGTCTTCTCAATTTTGACTTTGTATGCATGCATGGTCTTGTGCAGCCAGAATTAGTCCCTCGGTCTCTTTCTTCAACTTTCCTGCTCTTACCGGTAGCCATTGCCAGGTCTTGTTATTATCTGCTTTCCCAGCTATTTTTTTTTGTATAAAATTTTATTGATTTTTATAATTATAAATAACAAAAGAGAGAAAAATCACATTAAAGCAACTCAACTGAATAAAAAACGTTTACAACTTTTTCAATCACAGGAACAAAACATTAAGTTAACTGTGGGTATTGCTCTGCGGCACCCCCCCACCACATCCCCCTCCTTCTTTCTCCCTACCTCTCTGTCCACCCACCATCTCTACCCCCACTCTCTCCTCCCCCTCATACCACCTCCCTACTTCCCTCAACCTTCACTCCTCAATCACATCCCCTCCAGATGTGGTACAAGGTGCCGCAGAGCAACCCATCCTTTATCAAATATCATGTTACAGTTGAGAAGATTATAGAAACCCCTCCACCCCCACCCCCAACTTCCCAAAGTGAATACAGGGTAAAAAAAAAAAACACAAGAAAACCCACTAAACTACACCAAGATATTATATAAATCCTATTAAAAATTTAACTACATTTTCAATCCAACATATAAATATTTAGCTATATACTAAATACAATTTCTTAATTGATATTTCCTTTGTATATAATCTATCCATTTTTTCCAGTCCAACATATATTTTTCATTTGAATGGTCCTTCAAATATGCGGATATTTTAGCCATTTCTGCCAAATTAATAACTTTTAAAGTCCATTCTTCTATAGATGGTAATTCTGGCGTCTTCCAATATTGTCCCACCAACAATCTTGCCGCTGTAATCAAGTTCAAAATTAAATTCATCTCTATGGTGGTACAGTCTTTTATAATACCTAACAAAAACAACTGTGGTAAAAATTCAATACGCTTTTTCAATATATTTTGAAGTATCCACCATATTTTTATCCAAAAAGCCTTAATTTTTCTACAAGTCCACCATACATGAAAATAAGTAGCATCCATAGATTCACATCTCCAACACTTAGGTTGTATATTCGGGTACATAGATGATAATTTTTTCGGGTCTAAATGCCATCTATAAAACATTTTATAAAAATTCTCTCTTAAATGTTGCGCTTATGTAAATCTTACATTTTTAACCCAGATCCTCTCCCATGTTTCCCCAGCTATTTTTTTTAATGTAGTGCTTTGTGTTCCCATGCCTCCATTCTGTTCTTCATTTTGTCTTTCTTGTAGGCCAGTTTGGTCTCTCCAGTAGTCAGTAAGCCTTCCTGATATACTAATTTCAGTGCATCTTCATTACTGTCCTTCAGATATTCTTCCAAAGCCATTTTTTCTTCTTCAACCATCTGATGTACTTGCAGCATTCAATGCCCACCTATTTGCCTTGGTAGATAGAGTCTGTCAATGTCACTGTGTGGGTGAAAGGCATGATTCATTGTCATTATTTTTCTGGTCTTCCTATCCATTGCTTTTAGTTCTGCTTGAGTCAGTCCACTATTCCAGCTGTATATCTAATGACTGGAATTGCCCAGGTGTTGATTGCCTTTATGGTATTTCCTCCATTGAGTTTAAGATATTATTTATTTAAGATATTATTATTATTATTATTATTATTATTATTATTATTATTATTATTTGAAGGTAAGGGTGTCATGAGTGCTAAATCACTTTGGACAATATATTGCTAATCTCTAATATATGATCTCAGTCTCTTATAACATTTTTTTCTGACTATCAGAAGCTGCCTATTAAATGGATTGACTCATTGAATATACAATAGCTTGATCCAACTTGGAGCAAATGTAACATTTGTGCTGAATTTGCTTACATACAGTGCTGGATTTGGGGTTCTATGGCAAATTTCTATGAAAGAATATCAGTGGAAAAAACAGTTTGGATTTTCCAGGATACTGCAATATATTTTATCTACATTATAGTTTGTTATTTATCTATATCTATGTCTTTCTATTCACTTGTATACTTACCAACCTCCTGGCCACAGGGCATGCTTTTGTAAATGCATTTTGCATTTAAAATGTGACCATTATATTATAATAAAGAGAAATCTGTAATGGCATGTTCCAGAACTTTTAATAGCTGGAAATCCATTGCTAATGGATAAAACATGTTTATTTTACAGAGTGTCAAAGCAAGAATATACAAAGATTACTATTTGTTGTATAGTTTACTGTATACACATATGAAAAAAAGTTTTCAAATACACAGAAGAACTGCAGGAAGTTTTCAGGAAATGCAGAAGGAAATAGCAAGAGAGCAGAATGACCTTGCACTGTTTTAATGCAACTAAAAGTACTTTAAAAAAATATCTTAGTCATGATTGAATTTCCTGCCACATCTTTCACAAAAAAGAAAAGCTGCTAATTGAGCAGACAAAATTCACAAAGAAAAAAAGAACAGAAAATTAAATTTACAATATTTTTCTAGATCTCTCATACTGCCTAATCTTTAAGAAGTCATAATTATAGTTTTTGGTCAATTTATTCCTAAACATGTATACAGGACAAGCCTAACTAAATTCTATTTAACTCAGTTAAAATCATTCATAAAATTTCTGGATAATTAAAAGCTGGATTAACTTACTCAAAGTGCTTCTTGCCAGTTTAGGTTTGAGTAAAGGGCCAAATTCAACAGAATTAATGAGTGACAAGTATAATAATCAACAGGCTTTCATTGGAAAGGAAAATCAAATGCATAAGTAACTATTGATCTGGTTTGCAAAAGTGCATGTGAGATGGAAGTGGGCATTCTAGGGGACTATAGAATGATATGATGTAGTTGCTTAAAAGGCCAATGCAAATTTGGGATAAATTAGCAGAAGAACCATGCCCAGATTGCAGGACAGAACAGTCATATACGGTATTTTTAACTAATTAGACTGTTACAGGCAGTCCCTGGGTTAAGTACTTAAGGCCAACTTGTACTTACTGACAGACTACCTATTGCTATTACTAAAAATGATGGGCAGGGTACCCCTTTCTTGAGAAGACAAACTGCTGAAGCCACCCAATATTTTTATGCACTTCTGAAGTTGCACATTTTAAATATACAACCTGTTTTCAGCAGTTTACGAAAGGAAGGAGGATGGTGTCTGCCATTTTTAGTAATAGGCAGTTAATTTGTAAGTACAAGTTCTGACTTACATACAAATTTACTTTAAAGACATTTAGGAATGGATCTTGTTCTCAACCTGGAATAACATATCTATTTCTGGGCATTATACATTATCAGATATAGTGAAACATGAGAAGGTTCAGAGGAGAGTGATACAGTGTTTGGAAACTAAGGCTTATGACGAATGGTTAAAGGAACTGGATATGATTAACCTGTAGAAGAGGTTGAGATGAAAGTGGTCTTCAATATCTAAAAGAATTCGCATGGATTGTGAATTCTCACTTCGTAAAAATTAAAAACAAGTCAAAGGCATTGAATTAAAGAAAAAGGTTAAATAGTAGAAGTAGTTTCCTGATGATAAGAGCTGTTGAAGGGTGGAATAATCTGTATGAGACTGTTATGGATTCTTTTTTAGTGAAGGTTTTTGAATGTGAGCTGAATGGCCATATGTTGGGAATGATTTCTCCATCATTTATAATGATTTAGTCAATTGTCGCAATGAGCAGAAGGTTGGATGAGATGATCTATGTTGGTTCTTTTGTTATTTGGAGCAACATATCTGGAGTTCCACAGTTTCCTTACTAAACAGCAACAAAGAAACATACAATAATTTGTATAATTGTAATAATGTAATATTTATATAATTATAATTGTTATTGTGAGCCCCCCAGAGTTGCTTAAGATGGGCAGCCCTATAACTCTTCTAAATAAAATAAATAAATAAACAAATATTTGTCTATCTCTTTCTCCTAGTCCTAAACCAAAAAAACCCAAAAAACCCCAGACAAAAACAAAAAAACCCCATCCAAATAATGAGACAGCCAATAGCTATTGAAACAGTATTTGTGGGAGCAATCTTCTCCAAATTCAATCCAAGATATAGAATACTAAACAAACCATCATTATCTCAAAAAATAAAAAAGGGCATGAAAAATTGCTTGGCTGCAGATATGGATGAGATGATTATAATGGAAATAAAAATATAATGTATCTCACTGTGACCAGGTGGTTTATTCATTCCATTGCCAAGACTCAGAATGCTGATTGATAATTTCAGAATCCCTTCTTAATTCCTTTTGAATGTTCCTTAAAACAGAGAGGACATTTTTCAAATAAAGGAGCATGGAAGGTAACATTTGGCTTGCCTACTTGGAATTCAATATTAGTGGGAAAGCCGGTAGATTGAAAGATTTAATAATGAAGATCCTGGAAGACAAGAGAGACAGAAGAAATATGTTGAGAAAATCATGGCTAAGATGCTGATAGTGGAACCTTGTTAAGCAGACTTGCCTCTCTGGCTTTCCTATTGCTCGTTTTCTCTTTGGACTCTAACCATGCAGCCATTTAGAGTGACAACATAAAGCAGGGATATGAAATTTCCTTCACCTCAAGAATTGCACATATTGAAAGCTCCACTTCAAAAATTGGTGCAGCCGCAGCCCCTTGTGGTAGACAGATTCAGGGGTGCTAAAAATGAAATGGATGCTTGAAAATTATTTTAAAAGCTCCTCTAATTTTGGGCTCTCCTATTTGGGGAAGGCTTTGGGGGTTTGTGCAGACAAAAGGAGAGTATATGTGGAATTGGAACAGCTGGCCCATGTGACAAAGAACTACAACTGCCGAAAGGAAGGAATCCCCAGTGCATCCTGTGCAAGAACTAAGGAGGAGAGCCAGGGCACAGCCAAAAGGAGGGGTGGCCATAGGACAGGAGGCGTTAGGGAAGTAACCTACAGCAACAGGCACTTGGACACGAACCAGGCAGACAAGGAGAGCAACCATAAGGGAGGAAATGATCCCTGAGTTTAAGAACACACGGACTGATGCGGGACAGCTAAAAACAATACGGCCAATTGAGGCGGGCAGACTGGTAACTCGCTCCATGAGCAGAGTGCAAAAACGGCCGGCTTTATAAGCAAGCTCCCAAAACACCGGCATTTTACTCTGATGACATTGGCATAGGAGATGCACAACAGTATCTGCCCAAGACACCCAAACTGTAAGAAGCACACAATAGAAGGTGAAGAGATATGGTACATGGGAGAGGGAGAAATATAAACAAAAAACAAAGGGAGATGGGCTGATGAAGGTCAAAAGGTACAAGTAAAGAAATTTCATGATGAAATTAATGACGTATCAGATTTGTGTTAAAAAAAAAGCCAGCCAAGGCAATGTACATTACAGCATCAGCATCCTTATATATAGACAGCTTTCTGAAAAAAAAAAGCAAGTATATTTCCTGTTTTCCTGCCCTTCCAAGGGCAGTTTGGAAATAAACCTCCGTTTGAGCATGTGTGAGAAATAGGCGGGGACAGTGACACCTGTCCTGTGGTGCCATGTGCAGTAGTTCAGTAGGCAGTGAGGAGTGGAAGGAGAAGGTTGCGTTGCAGTTGACTCGTCCGCGAGAACAATTGAAAATGAACACTGCCATAGAAAATCCCACCGAATGTGAAGTGCGTGCAGTAATACAATTCCTGTGTGTGAAAAAACTTTTGGCAGCTGCGATTCATCGTGAACTGTGTAATGTTTACAGATTAACCATGATGAGTGAAGGTGTTGTACATCAATGGTGTCACATGTTTAAAGATGGATGAACTGATGTGCACGATGAGGCAAGAAGTGGCTGCCCATCTGTAATCAGTGATAAACTCATGCAGGAAATTTTCAAAAAGGTACATGAAGTCCGTTGGTTCATGATACCTGCACTTTCTTTACACTTTCCCCAAATTTTAAAGCAGTTCTGTTGGGATGTTTTTGATCACCCCCCCCCCAGCCCAGATTTGGTGCTGAGTGACTACCACCTCTTCAGGCACATGAAACAGTGGCTTGCATCGCACCGCTTCGATGATGACAATGTGCTTCAGGATGCTGTTACAGGGTGGCTTCATTCCCAGGCGGGAGATTTTTTTTTTGCAGAAGGAATTTCAAACCTTCTAAGATATTATGACAAGTGCCTCAATTTGAATGGCGATTATGTCAAAAAGTAATGTAATGTTGTAGTTTTCCAATGTGTATAAAAAAAGTTCTGTATCTGCAGGTGTCTGTCATTGATAACCAAACGGAGGTTTATTTCTGAATTGCCCTCTCTGTACATTAGCTGACATTGGCTGCTGCAAATGATGTGGAATTAGCAAAAGTTGTATTTAAGAACATCTCAGAAAAGAAATTCATACATCAAAGAAACATGTAAATGTTTGTGGGCTGTATGAGGAATAATTTTTAATTATTTGAAAGAATAAAAATAATCATGCAACATTGCAAAGTCAGAACTATTCCAAACTTTAAAATCTTGAATTATGGATACATGTTCACTTTCCAATTACAAACTGACACTTCATTATTGCAGCAGAAACATTGATGAAAAATACTTCACTTATAAGTATTTGTAAAAATCATTAATGATTTTTTAAAAAATTGACTAAGCAATCTCACGATACTATACTATTTATCAGTCTATCTGAATATGCATTTTGATGTGTCATTTTTTCTTTTTTCTTCTTTTTCTTCTTTTGTATAATAATGAAAAATAGAAGACATGTACAGTATTCTATAAATGTACCTTTTAATTTTTTTGATTGAATATTTTAGTCATTAAAAAAGGGAGTAAAGAATAAAAATAGTCCAATTTGTTTTTTATCTTCCAATGAATAGGCTTAAAGTCAGTGTGACAAAGGGATATTATTAAACTGGTTTTCCTGCATGCTCTGTTAAAAGGAAATTGTTAATACTTTTAGCATATGCTTCAGTTGTTTACTTTAATTACATGTGAAAAAAAACAGCTGCAATCTTAACCAGGCTGTTAGGAAGGTTAAAAATCAGATTGTATTTATTTTTACCACCTTATTCTTGTAATGCAAAAGTAAGATGGCAAACTTAAGAGCAGTCATGTTTATTACTCATGTTGCTCTGAATTAGAATTGGGAACATATTAATAATTATATCAGTTCATTTCTAACCACAATAATAGATTTAATTAATAATGAACAAGTGCAACCAAATGTTGCTTTATAGTTTTTCATTTTATTTTCTTTTTTTTAATAGGATAACTTCTGTTCAGATTTATGGTCAGTTAAGCTTTTCCTGAGATTATAAGATTCTTTGGATAGTATGCTGGCCATAAACATTTAAAATGACTACTCCATTAAACTCTTCTCTATTTGTTTGCATTCTATTGTTATTTTGCATTCCTCACCATCATTATATCACTTTTTAAGTTTCTGCTTTACTTATGGCACTTCAAGCATGATGTTTTAGTGGTTATATACTGGCTCCATATCCTTTGTCACTCATGATTTGAGCTTATTATTAAGAGAATGTACATGTTTGTATGCAGTTAAAACATCAATATTGTAAAATTAATCAAAAATAATTGAATGATCAAACTCAATAATTATTTTGGAAAGCAATGGTCATTTTTCAAATATTTTCAGTTTTGGTCTCTATTACAATACCTCAAAGCCAAAGTAGGTTTAAGTGATTAAAACTATGATATTTATGTGACAATTGAAACTCTAGTTAATCATTTTTACCATGGTTACCATATGAACTAAAGTAATAATGAAGATAAGTATACCCAATATCTAAATATTTCCTTAGGTAAGTAAATAAGATTTCCTTGGATAAATAAATAAATTTATATCTTTTTTTTTAAATGTCCTTGGGACGGGGGGAGGGGAGGTGGTCCAGAAACAAAGTAGCCATTATTGTCATGGAAAAGAAGAGTAAAGAGACTATAGGTCTGCCATTAAACATGTCTGTATGTATAAAAATTCAAATTTAGAAATCATTATTTTTATTGAACTAGAAATACAATACATCTCTCTGTAATGAGAACAAAAAAGTTGTGATCTTGGGAGTTTGCCTGACCTGCTGTGCAGATGCTAACTATTGATGATGAATTTCAAGCTTGATTTGAAAATCTGAACAGCTTCCAGCATGTTTTGCTTCAACTTATTTTGTTCTATATTCCAAAATGAATGGAATACTGCACTTAAAAACAAATCAAAGCATCTGTAAATCTAGGGAAATATCTGTGTGATTTAAATATTCTCACATCTGATTGAAAGGAGCAGCTGCTCTCCAAATGTTATTTCCTAGAGAGCTGTAGGAGGAACAGTCTGTAAGAAACTGCTCAACTTTTCAAAGATGACCTCACTTTTTTCATGCTTCTTTCCTCCATTTTCTTTACTGTTACCTAATGAGAGAGAAAAAAATATCAAGCTTCAAAGGTCCACTCAAAAATCCTGATAGGTCCTGCAATTGTTGTGAGGGGCCCCTCACAAATCCTGATAAATCCCACACACCCTATAGGACTATGTCTCACTGACTGAGAATTACTCCTATGCACTGGTCAGTGCAATATTTAGTGTCCACCATTGTAGGATGAGCTCATCAAACATATCTGGTGCTCTTATGTGATATAGACCAGAAGAGAATGTACAGTTTTTATTAAAAATTACAGTATACAGATAAAACTAATACAAACTACAAGAGAGAAAAAAGTAAAAGAAAAAAAGAAAGAAAAGCAAGTACTTGTTCCTGCTTCCCCAAAACTACACAAAATTTTAACAAATTATTGTTTTGTGACTGAAGTTATGACACTGAAAAAGTGACATATGATCATTTTTCATACTTACGACTATTGCAGCATCCCCAGGGTCACATGATCAAAATTTGGATGCTTGGCAACTGATATATATTTATGATGGTTGTAGTGTCCTTGGGTCACATGATCATCTTTCATGAACTTCTGACAAGCAAAGTCAATGAGGAAGCTAGATTCACTTAACAGCCATCTTACTAACAATTCCAGTGGCAAGAAAGGTTGTAAAATGGAGCGAAATTCACTTAATTCACTTGCTTAGCAGCGGAAATTTTGGGCTTAGTTGTGAATGTAAGTCAAGGGCTACCTGTAATTCAATGGCTTAAAGCAGTGTTTCTTGACCTCAGCAACCCGTCTCATTCTCACTTTAGCCAATGTATATTATTTTGCACGGTTTCATTAAAAACCAAAAGCACTATGGTGAAGACTTCAACTCCCAGAATTTGGTGAATGGAAGTCCACCCATGTTAAGGTTCCCAACTTCAAAAAAAGGGGGGGGAAAGGACCCAGGAAATTACAGACCTATCAGCCTGACCTCAATACCTGGGAAGATTCTGGAAAAGATAATCAAACAACGAATCAGCGAATAACTACAGGCAAACAAAGTCATTACTAAAAGCCAACATGGGTTTGTCAAAAACAGATCATGCCAGACAAATCTGATTGCATTCTTTGACCAAGTGACAAAATTAGTGGACCAGAGGAATGCTGTGGATATAATTTACTTGGACTTCAGTAAGGCATTTGACAAAGTAGATCACAACCTACTACTTGACAAGATAGAAAAATGCGGGTTAGACAGCATCACCACCAGATGGATCCGTAGCTTGCTGACCGGCCTTACTCAGCGTGTGGTCCTCAATGGAACTACATCTACATGGAGGGAAGTGTGTAGTGGGGAGCCCCAGTGCTCTGTTCTGGGCCCAGTGCTCTTCAACATCTTCATCAATGATTTGGATGAAGGGATAGATGGGGAACTCATCAAATTTGCAGACGACACCAAGCTGGCAGGAATAGCCAACGCTCCAGAAGACAGGCTTAAGATACAGAAGGATCTGGACAGACTTGAACACTGGGCACTATCTAACAAAATGAAATTCAATTGTGAAAAAAGTAAGGTTCTACATTTAGGCAAGAAAAACCAAATGCACAGGTATAGTATAGGGGGTACCTTGCTCAATAGTAGTAACTGTGAGAGGGATCTCGGAGTCCTAGTGGACAATAATTTAAATATGAGCCAGCAGTGTGCTGCAGCTGCCAAAAAAGCCAACACAGTGCTAGACTGCATTAACCGAGGGATAGAATCAAGATCACGTGAAGTATTAATACCACTTTACAATGCCTTGGTAAGGCAACACTTGGAACACTGCATCCAGTTTTGGTCACCACGATGTGAAAAAGATGTTGAGACTCTAGAAAGAGTACAGAGAAGAATAACAAAGATGATTAGGGGACTGGAGGCTAAAACATATAAGGAACGGTTGCTGGAATTGGGTATGTCTAGTTTAATGAAGAGAAGGACGAGGGGGGACATGATAGCAGTATTCCAATATCTCAGGG
This sequence comes from Bothrops alternatus, assembly GCA_034064705.1. NCBI lineage: Eukaryota > Metazoa > Chordata > Lepidosauria > Squamata > Viperidae > Bothrops > Bothrops alternatus. The sequence goes on along the minus strand of JARGCV010000008.1, from coordinate 1,995,473 downwards.
GCTGCCACAAAGAAGAGGGAGTCAAGCTATTTTCCAAAGTGCCTGAAGGCAGGAGAAGAAGCAACGGGTGGAAACTAACCAAAGAGTGAAGCAAGCTAGAACTAAGGAGAAACTTCCTGACAGTTAGAACAATTAACCAATGGAACAACCTGCCTCCAGAAGCGGTGAATGCTCCAACACTGGAAGTTTCTAAGAAGAAACTGGACAGCCATTTGTCTAAAACGGTATAGGGTTACCTGCCTGAGCAGGGGGTTGGACTTGATGACCTCCAAGGTCCCTTCCAACTGTACTACTACTACTACTACTACTGCTACTACTACTACTACAACTACAACTACAACTACTACTACTACTACTACTACTACTACTACTACTATTATTATTATTATTATTATTATTATTATTATTATTATTATTACTATTACGCTGACAAACACTGATATAGATTCAGTATATAATATTTCTGGTTAACTGCAAGAGGGTCATATTCTACCAAGAGTTTTCTCCTAACTCAGAAGTCATTTCATCCTTCTGCTTCTTGTTTAAGTGTACTTATTCATTCATTTGCCTCATACAAGGAAAAAGATTGTGCAAATATTCCCAAACCAATCTCCTGCTGACCATGCAAAAGTATTCCTGTGATTTTCTAGGGAAGGACTCAGATGTGTCTTGCCATTGTTTTCTACAGCAGTGACTCTCAACTTTGGCAACCTTAAAATTGTGAACTTCAACTCGAATTCCCCAGCCAGTGCAGGCTGGGAAATTCTGGGAGCTGAAGTCCACATATCTTAAAGTTGCTGAGGTTGAGAAATATTTCTAGAGGGAGCAGGAAGACAGGCTGATTGGAAGATTCATACTATTTTGCCACCAAAGCCACAGTAGCCTCAAGCACATTATCCAGTGACCAGAAGGAGCCCATAGAAGCGGGGCTAATCTCAACCAACTGTTATTATGCCACAGAGATGTCATGAGGTGAAGCATGTTTGATTATATTCACACAGTAAATAAAATAGCAGGAACAATTCTTCCACATAAGAACAACTTAGTCTTAGGCTGACTTAAGGATGTCACAGAAATGGAATGGGGATCACATGAAGGCAATGTCATGAGGCCACAGGACGACAGGACAAGTGGCTTGGTGGGACATATTTGTGTCATGGTTAAATGCAAGTGTGGAAAGGCTCATGTTCACTGTGGAGGCTTGGTTTTTCCCTGTAAAGCTCCAGCCCCAGCCAAAGAGCAAAACAAAAGCAGTTAGCAGTGCTGTAAAAACAAGCGTACTGGTAACACCCACTTGTATGCCAATAAGGATATTGCAAAATATGTCATTAGAGGGGATGTTTCTTCCGCAGCAAGCATACAATGAAGCTGCCTCAAAGAAAAAATGTTTATCCTCAGGGCAGGCCTGAACCACGTTTTTCTGATGTTTCACAGATTCAAAATTGATCCGCCAATGTCAGGTAGGGCAAGTTTGTGTCACCCTGATTTAGCAGCTTGAATAAGGAAGGTAATATAGGTTAATAACAAGCATTGGGAGGGGAGGAAAAGTATATTAAAAATCATGCTTCTGTATCAGTGACGGTGTTGAGTTTTTTGCTTTTATTTTGTTGTAAAAGTTATCCAGCTGTAAGCAGGGCACGGACAAGCTGTGTATACACAAGATGCTGTTGCTTTGAGTTACTAAGTTTTGTTTTGTTTTTGTGGCTTTTAAAAGACTTTTCCAAGTAATTTAATTTGTTTTGAATGAAGGGAGTTCATTTTGCCTTACGTCAGAGGAAAAAGAATGTTTCTTCGAATGATCTGTTTTTATTGTGCAAGCAGCTATAAGATTGTTAAAGTCGAGAATTTTCTTCACACTTTTGAAAATGGTTTAAGAAACAGAGCTTCTTGAAACTTCTGTCTCTCCCCTTCACCCCACATAAACACCTTTAATAGTGCCTTTCTTCCTTCTTTTAATTTTTGCATGCCTTTTGATTTTTACGTTAAGTTTCTCAAAGAATATGAAGATCTTGTTTTCAAGCAAGTATTTTTACAAGTCTCCTGTTAAATTATAATGTTTTTGCTTAATTGTACTTATAAGGGAAGATAGTAACATAATAACAATGGTTTTATAAAATGTGCTTTTAAAAGACTATACAATATTAATTTGCATTTTGTTGTTGTGAATTTTATTGTACCTTTTATAACCCATCTTTGACTCAAAATGCCATAAAGAAGGGATCCAAATTACATAATTAGATTGTCAGTTCAAAAATATATAATCCATGAACACTAAACATTGATTGAAAGAAGCATAATATATATTACATTCCCAAATAATGACCTTAAATGTATAATCTATGAGCATAATTGTCTTTGAGCATAGTTCAACCAGGAACAATGGAAGAAATCTAAGCATATGTTTACGTAGCGCTGGTCCTTATTCTAACACAGTATTATTGTTATTTGACTTGTATTACTATAGTCTCGTCTGTTCAACCCAGTTTAGTGTAATGGTTAAGGCACAAGCTGGAATTGAGGAGACTGTTCGAGTCCCACCTTTGGCACAAAGCCAGCTCAGCGACTATAACCCTCTCAACCTTAAGAAGGAGGCAATGGCAAACCACTTCTGAAAACCTTGCCAAGAAAACTGCAGCGACTTATCCTGGCAACCTCCAAGAATCAGACACAATTGAATGGAAGAAAAAGAGAATCTCATTTGTTAAGCTACTTGAATTGTAATGACTCCATGAAACAGTGCATAAGAATTATACTATAATATTGTCTATGATCACTTTGTCCAACTTTCAGAGACCAAGATTACAACTTCCAGAATTTCTAGCAGGCATGGTGTGATGTCTGGGTACTTTTAGAGGATTCCAGATTGGGGAAAGGTAGGTGTATGGCAGTGATGGCGAACCTTTTAGAGACCAAGTGCCCAAAAACTGGCCCAGCCCCCACTCCACTCCCCTGCCCCCCAACCCCTGCCCCGCCTGCCCACAGGACCACTCACTGCCTCCAGGGCCCGCTGCAGATCACCCAGGCAGCCCAGCAGCACTATGGCGGCCACACCCTCTGCCTGCGCCCTGCAGCATCAACTGCATGATGGGCCGTGAGGGCAGAGTCTTGTCTACGCTGCCTGGCTGCCATGTCCTTGGCTGCGCTGCTCCGTGTGGGCCACGCTCGAGGGCGACTCTCCTTCAGGAGAGAGGAGGGGGTCACGGGGGGAGGCAAGGCTGGGGCAATGGCACATGTGCCCACAGAGAGGGCTCCAAATGCTGCTTCTGGCACCCGTGCCATAGGTTCGCCACCACTGGTGTATGGCATTCCAAAGGAAAGTAAGGGACAACCAGATTGTATGGTGTAGCTCCAGGAATTGGTGAGGTGTTAATAAAAACTTAATATTAGAAGACTCCTACTAGATCACCACAAGCAGAGAAGCCAGAAAAAAGCTTTCAGGAAATCCCTAATCTGAAGACCAGTCTTCCCTAGCACAATAGCTAAGCAAGCATTCAAAAATATATATAGTTTCTGAAGGTACAGGACCTCTTTTGACATCACAATTAATTGTTGCTAACAAATTCCATGAATTTGAGTTTTTAAATTTTCCTCCAAGCTGATGTCTATTATATTTTGTGGAAACAATAGTCCTTTATCAAATATTTATTATTTGAATGACTAAATACATCTCTGGTGTATTTAGAAGGAAGGAAACCTTAAGTTTTTAACAATGCCGGGAGAACATTGATAGAAGCAAAGTATATTTCTTTCTACCAATTATTTTAAGGAGGAGAGAATCTGCAGTGGGGGACCAAACTGTGTTTACTTGTGAGATGTTCTTAATATGCTCTTAATGTAGGAAGATGAATATAATTTTTAGTTCCTCCTTATAACTGTGCTGATATGTAGTCTTTGCATCAACAGATAAAATTATGACAGCATAATTTGTGCTGCCATTAAGACCAAACTCCAAAGTGTCCCAGTAAGGAGGCTTGCAAGAGGCCTTATGCTTACATCTTTACTATGAGAGAACTTCAGAGCAGTGAGTGGCAGATTCCCATCTAGTGATACCAGCTATTGTCTTACAATTGGATAAGGTATAAATATAGGTTGGGAAGATAGCTATACAGGACAATAGTACAAGAAAAAAACACCATCTAGATGTACTGGTGGATCCTAAGCTTTGAGCCATTACTGCAGGTGTATCTAAGGGGCAGCTATGTAGAAATTAGGGTACAGGTGTTATTTTTTTCTCACAAGACAAGAAACAATGTAGTAATGGAATCCAACATTGGACAGGAAATTGAATTAGTTGCTCTCCATCTATCATTTCCCAACTCTTACATTCCACGAGTCTATGTCCAGATACTTCTAAATACTTGCTGCATCCATTTCTGATATTTGAATAGATGTAGCAGTTTTTCAGAGTTCAAATTTTAATCACAAGATAATTTGTGGAAAGTATGTTTTGGCCAGAAGCAATATTTGAAAATATTATAATCATACCAATTGTATATTACATAATGCAATTCTAATTAAATGAACTATTCCCATTTGGGGATTAAAAGACAGAGCAGGAAGCCAGCATTTACCTTAAGGCTTCTATTAATCATTTAAAAATGAAATTACTTTAAAAATATTTTTGGTCATTTTGGTTTTCACAGTATGTCCTGGCTTTATTCTTCTCTTATGGATAAGGAGCCAATACTTTAACACAAACACTGCATTCATGTATAATACTATAGCTTGGTTTCTTTAGCAAGGAATTATGTAATAAGCCACAACTGGCTAAGTTCACCCTACATGCTAAACCAATGTCTGATTACATTTCGTCTTACTTTGATGTGCAAGCCCAGCCCTAAAATGCTAACTATTAAAAGTCAACTTGGCCAAGATATAGTTTAAAATAGTAATTTCTATGGAAGGATTTTCTTACTACCACTATTATTGCATTGAGTTTACAATGGCAACAATTACTTCAAGGCTGGTGAAAAAAATAATCTCTGCCTTTGGAATATTTGATTGGGAGCACTGGAGCTGAAGCAAACAGTGGCTGGATTACAGTCAAAAGTGTGGTGGACATCATTCTTTTTATGACACCTCTTTTTTATAGTCTCTTCATTCTAATCCAAGTTGTAGACAGGAATAAATCCCTTTAACCAGACATCTTACTGATATCTTGAAATTCCTCATGAAATTAGCTTAAAAGATACATGTGGTTCGCATGTTTTCTACCACCTAAAAGCAAATATACCACAATACAAATCAGTGCAAGGATCCAAAAAGATATATGGTACTTTCTGGCTACATATAGTTCATGGGAACTTAAAGACTTCATGATTTAGCCAGGTGTACACATTTGCTTATGTTTTGAGGGCTTTAGAGCAGATTATATGGCAAATTATATGTCTCAAACCTTTCAGAGATTTCAGATATACTTTTCATCCCTAAAAACAACATGTCCCCCTTCCTGGGTGTGGCATCTGCACTACTGGGGAAGAAAATCATAAAATGAAAAATTCCTGTAGGCCACATCATTTATTTAATTAAAAGACTTATAGGGCCACCGTCTTACATAACACACTTCTAGGTGGCTCACAACAATAATAAAAACCAATCAATCAACCACCCACCAACCATGACCATCTTGAGATGTTTTGCTCCAGGTAGCCTAAAATCTAAATTTATTTCTCCTTCTCCACTTTTATTTTTAATTCAAAATGCACACAGGGATCCATATTTTTCTTTCAGAGCAGACCTATCATTATTCAAAGTGAATGGTGACCTGAAGTAGCAGTTATTGAAAGAAGCCAGCACACCACAGGAATAAAAATTGGTTTGAGTTTCCAGCCTGTCTTGCATTTCATAAGCTAGCCTGTTCTCCTTCGGTGCTTCTTTTGGGCCACTGTGCTTCTTGAGATATGATAATCCAGTACCACTGACGAAGCAAAAGGTAACAGCATCTTTGATCAACTTCTTTTAGAAGCCTAAAAGAAGGGATCAAAGAATCTTTTCAAAATTCTTTTCTCTATCACACAATACCAGGACAAGGGGGCACTCCCTAAAGCTCATAGCTAAGAAAGTGAGGACAAATAAAGGGAAATATTTCTTCACCCAGAGGGTCGTTGGTTTATGGAATTCACTTCCAGAAGGGGTCGTGACAGCTGTCAGCCTTGACAGCTTCAAGGCAGGGCTAGATAGATTCATGGATGCCAAGTCTATCAGTGGTTATTAAAACGGATGTCCATGTGCCGCCTCTATGTTGGTTGAGGCAGGCAGGATTCCCTTGAGTACCATTTGTTGGGGGTCAAGGGAAAGGGAGGGTTTTGCCTTCTCTTTCTGCTCAAGATCCCCATGTACATTTGGTGGGCCACTGCGTGACACAGAATGCTGGACTCGATGGGCTTTGGCCTGATTCAGCATGGCTCTTCTTATGTTCTTATGTTCTGCATTTATAGATCTATGCTACCCTTCTCTTCCTGTGCAGTAAGGCAGCCAAATGTCTTAGCTGAAGTCATTTATCCAGTGGTGGGATTCAAATATGTGAACAACTGGTTCTCTGTGTGGATGCCGCTTCCGGAAGTCCATTCTGGGCCCAGGCAACAAAAAACTAGCTACTAGTTCTGCTGAACTAGCTGAATCCCACCATTGCATTTATCTTATACTGTTACATGATGTTTGTGAGTTCAGGCACTTACGTCACTGAGGACAGGGTGTCATTCCACCCCCACAAGGGGAAGACTGATCTTTTCTTCTTTTCTGGCTTAGCTGTAAAAATGGCCATTGGCCCGTGGCTGGGAGGAGAATCATTTAGTGAGCAATATAATAGTAAAGTATATGAATTGCATGTCAGTACACAGCTCTGCTGCATATCTGTACTTTGGATCCCTGCCTAAACAGTCAACCTCTGTATATTCTCTCTGGGCGGTTTTTACCTAGAATCTACAGAGCAAAATGTTGCCTTAAAGAATATCTGCTTGTACTTATTGCACAAGTATTAAGTGTACAACAGCATATTCTTGCCTGCAGCTTCAAAGCAAAAATGAAGTTGTTGTTTGAAAAAGCCATTAAGCAGTATAGTAAGTTTATAAAGCAAAACAAAACAGGGAATTATATTGAAAGCAAAACTTGTTCTCTGTAGTTGCAGTTAAGATTGGAACTTCAATTTAGGCTATTATCATACCACCACAATTTCTGCTTCCCAATTTCTCAAAAGCAGTTGCACATATCTTCACGTCTACCACAAAGGAGTCAATCAGCTGATCAGACTGCAAAGAATCAATCATCTTCCCTTATCCATTGCTAGACTAATGAAATCCCTTTGATTTTACTCCTCAAAAAAGGAAAAACATCCACCACAATGTTGCTTGTTCATGTATTTTTTATTTGTCTGGTCAAACATACCTGTTATTATCTTTGCTTTTTGCCACAATTATTCTACTTCTATTTATAGATATTTGTATTTTGAAATTTTCTCCTTTCTCTTCCATTCTGCTGGCTCCAGTTACTGCAATGTATAGAATGCCCAGAACGGAGTTCCGGCACCTTTTTTGGATGGAACCTTGTAGGGTAGGCAAGGCGGGTTGTATGACATGTCTGAGTTCCAGCACCTTTTTTTTTTAACAAAAAAAGCACCGACTATTCAGACTTTTAAAATCTTTCTTATCAATAATTGTTAAGTCTGGTGGTATTCTGTGGTAGATTGTCTGCTTGAATTCTAAAGTCCCAGAACTCTTTAGTTTCTTCATGTTCTATTACTTCATTAATAGTGTTCTTGTTTGCGGGTAAATAGTATTTCTTGCAATGAAATGAAGTCCCGTGACTTCATGTTTGCAAGCTGACTGCAAAAAACCTCAGTTCCTGTCACCAGCTCACAGAAAATAGCTGTCCAGAGTATATATGGATGATCTCAAGATCTCTTCTTTTTCCAGAGAGATTTCCAAAGGCAGACTGGATCCAGCATCCTTTTGCAAATTTCAGTTGTACAGGTAGTCTTCAACTTACAATTCATTTAGTGACCATTCAGAGCTACAAGAACACTGAAAAAGTGACTTATGACTGTTTTTCATTCTTACAACCATTGTAGCATCCCTATGGTCATGTGATCAAAACTCAGATCTTGGCAACTGGCAGATATTTATGACAGATGAGAGTTCTGGAGTCATGTGATCAGCTTTTGCGACCTGAAAAGCCAGGTCATAAGAACATAAGAACATAAGAAGAGCCATGCTGAATCAGGCCAAAGCCCATCGAGTCCAGCATTCTGTGTCAAGAACCGTGTTACTAACCTAACAACTATAGTGATTCACTTAACAACTGTGGCAAGAAGAGTTGTAAAATGGGACAAAAGTCTTGGTTATTCCTGCCAGCTTGGTGTCATCTGCAACTTTGATGAGTTCCCCATCTATCCTCTCATCCAAATCATTGATGAAGATGTTGAAGAGTACAATGCCTAAAACTGAGCCTTGGGGTACCCCCACTGCATACTTCCCTCCATGTTGAGTGCAGTTAGTCAGCCAGTTTCAATCTATCTGATGGTGATGCTGGCTAACCCACACTTTTCTATCTTATCAATTAGTAGGCATTTATCAAATGCCTTACTGAAGTCCAAGTAAATTATATCCACAGCATTTCTCTGGTCCACTAATTTTGTCACCTCGTCAAAAATGCAATAAGATTTGTCTGGCATAATCTGTTTTTGACAAACCCATGTTGACTTTTGGTGATGACTTTGTTTGCCTCTAGGTGTTCGCTGATTCATTGGTTGATTATCTTTTCCAAGATCTTCCCAGATATTGAGGTCAGGCTGATAGGTCTGTAATTTCCCGGATCCATTTTTTTTCCTCTTTTGAATATGGGAACCACATCAGCTCTTTTCCAGTTTTTTGGTAGTTCCCCAGTGCTCCAGGATCTTTGAAAGATATAGTTCAGCGGTTCTGAGATCACGTCTGCCAGTTCCTTCAGAACCTTGGGGTGTAATTCATTTGATCCTGGTGATTTGAACTCGCCCAGGATGGACAGGTAGAGCTCACTTACCATTTTCTTGCCTATTTTAACTTGTGTTTCTAATCTGTTTTTTACAGTACTGTTTTTGATAGGTTGGACTGTTTTTCCCCTTTGTGTAAAGACGGATGCAAAAAATGAGTTGAGTAGTTCTGCTTTCTCCCCATTGCTTGTCACCTTCTTGCCACTTTTTCCCAGTAATAGACCAATCGTCTCCTTGATGTTTTTCTTGTTTTTTACATGTTGTTCTGCCTGGGCACGTGGCAGGGCTTGCCCATGGCACCCCCGTTCAACAGCCCGCGCCCTCCTGGGATCCCCCCCATGGCCTGGCACCCATCGGCCCAGCCTTACCCTCGGAAAGCCTGGGAGTCCTGGTGGGCGGCCAAGCCACCCTGCCCAAAACCACTGCCGGCAATCTAGATTGCAGCTGCTGAAGGGCTGATGGGAAAGTGATGGCAAACCAGAGCTTGTTATGGTTTTTCTAGCAGCATTATGGTGACTTGTCAGTTGATGTTTTATTTCTTTTTTAAAACATGAAGCCCCCACAGTGGCCTTGATCAGAATCAGTTGCACCACATTCAGGAGAGGAAGAAGCTAGTTTTCGCCTTCATCTCCTTTAGTTGCCTGAAGTACATTTTCCAATGGGGGGAAAAAAATCCAGAGAATCATCTTATAGGATTTTTTTGCATTTAAAAAAATAACCAGATGTTTTGGCTTTTGTGATAGCAAAGAGAGCTAGCTACTTTTGTGTAGTGTATAAGGCTACTGGGAACCATCTATTCTAGTCCTGCCTTAGGTAAAAAGCCAGCTGGGTGACTTTGGACCAGTCACTCTTGCTCAGGCCTAGTTAGCAGGCAATGGCAAACCGCAGCTTCCCTTCAGAAGTTGTGGGTGCTTCATCCCTGGAGGTTTTTAAGGCCACTTGTCTCAAATTGTAGAGGGTCTCCGACTGAGACAACCCAAGAAAGGGATCTTGGGGTTTTGGTGGACAGCTCGATGAAGATGTCAACCCAATGCACAGCAGCAGTAAAAAAAGCAAATTCCATGCTTGGCATGATTAGGAAGGGAATCGAAAATAAGTCAGCAAGTGTTGTATTGCCTCTGTACAAATCGATGGTGAGACCACACTTGGAGTACTGTGTACAGTTCTGGTCACCGCACCTCAAGAAGGATATAATGGAACTGGAAAAGGTGCAAAAAAGGGCAACAAGAATGATCAAGGAAATGGAGCGCCTCCCTTATGAAACCAGATTGCAACGCCTTGGTCTCTTCAGCCTTGAAAGACGGCGTTTAAGGGGTGACTTGATCGAAGTGTATAAAATCATGCATGGGATAGAAAAGGTGGATAGAGAAAAATTCTTTTCTCTATCACACAATACCAGGACAAGGGGGCACTCTCTAAAGCTCATAGCTAAGAAAGTGAGGACAAATAAAGGGAAATATTTCTTCACCCAGAGGGTCGTTGGTTTATGGAATTCACTTCCAGAAGGGGTCGTGACAGCTGTCAGCCTTGACAGCTTCAAGGCAGGGTTAGATAGATTCATGGATGCCAAGTCTATCGGTGGTTATTAAAACAGATGTCCATGTGCTGCCTCTATGTTGGTTGAGGCAGGCAGGATTCCCTTGAGTACCATTTGTTGGGGGTCAAGGGAAAGGGAGGGTTTTGCCTTCTCTTTCTGCTCAAGATCCCCATGTACAATTGGTGGGCCACTGTGTGACACAGAATGCTGGACTCGATGGGCTTTGGCCTGATTCAGCATGGCTCTTCTTATGTTCTTATGACTTGAGTAGGGGGTTGGAGTAGAAGGCCTCCAAGGTCCCTTTCAGCTCTATTCTGATTGAGAGTTGCATTTACTTCTGAACATTTTGCCAAGAAAACCGCAGGGACTTGTCCAGGAGTCAAGACTGGCACAAAGGCATGCAATGATATCAAAAAACAATTCATGATTGAAGATCATTAAGTTATCTCTAATGTGATTCACAATATGGGTTTGAATGCATGGCTAATCCAACTCATAATGCAGTATAAATGAGACTTGCCACCAAGGATTTTCCTTGTGTTAGCTGCTGGGCAAACTGCTTGGAACTGGCAGTCAATTGGCGGTTTTGGCACCTTGCCAGTGGCAACTGTGCTTTGTTTTTTCATTGGAAGACTGCCTGCTTGCCATGCCCCCCTGCCCACCTCCCAATCCCAGTTCAGATTTCACATCCATTCATCCAGTGAAGTGAACTCCTGAAAACATCTGTGATCTGATATTGGTGATGACAAAGCAAACAAAAAGCAGGATGCGTTTACAGAGCATTGGGAATGGCTTATGGTATGGCAATGTTCATAGTTTCCATTCATTTTTTTTTCTGGCTGCATTTTTTTATGCAGACTGGGAACAGAAGATCACAAGCAGAGGTATTGCTTGTCCTACACTCTAGGCACGAACCCAGGAATGTATTTTTCAAGGCCCTACATCTATTATCAGTAAGTACTGTAAGTGTCATCTGTTCTTATTTGAAAGTTTACTTTTTCTGAAAAGCAGAATTGCTGTATAAGGGGGTGGGTTTATAAAGTTAGTGAAGTGAGCATTAATTCTCTCCCTACATGCTATATAATTGCACACTGCTCTCTGCTATAGCTCTCCCCTACAGCAATTAAGTTAAGAAAAGCATTCCATTGGAAAAATGGAAGACTTTTTCTCTGAGACTAATTTTGTGGGTTGTGGATAATTTTCCCTGGGAGGGCAAATAAATTATTGATTACATTGCACAAATAAAAATTGTCTTGACTTTGGGATAAAAGAGTTATTTGCAAAGTAGAAAATTGTATGTTTTAGCAGCCTATCTTTATACCACAAATGTGTTTATGATACTACAGAAATAGGAAGTGGTGGTGGGGGGGAAATTACTGTCTCCAGGGATTACAATAGTTTAAATAGCTTTCCTATCCTGAAGTGCAGTGAGAAATCTCACTTTCTCTTGGGAGAAAAATGATCTATTTGAGGTAGTATCAGAAAATATATCCAGATGCTTGATCATTTGGCAAGCAATTGGGATTTCAGTGAAGTTTGTTTAGTTTCCAGAAATCTGAGTTGAATGTAATCAATGGTTACTCCAATGTTTATCTTTGTGGTTGAATTAGGTCTATAAGTGAGAAATATAGAAAGACAGATAGATAACTGACTCTGTTGGACATCAGAATGCAACTGCTTCTCTGTAAAATATTCCTTACTTTTTAAAAACATGATTTTGAGCTGTCGTCTTTCAGATATGTTAGATCTCCCAGAATTCAGATCTAATATGGCTGAAGGAATTCCAAAAGTCCTAATAAATCTAAATGAAACCCAGTACAAAAAGGCTGATTCAGAGACTGATTTCAGGCTTCAAAGTTATAAAGAATCACCTCTGTTTATGTAATTAATTCCCCCTTTGTTTAATGTTTTGCTTTAACCATGGCCTCTCTTGTCCCCTCCCCCAATTCTTCCCAACCTTATATTATATTTGGAATAAAGTTCCAGAAATCCCATGCTAGTGTGTTTGAATTGTTCCTAAATATTCTGAGAGTCTGGCAAAACATTTGGGGTAATAATTGGAAAATTATGTTTTAAAACAGTGTTTTTAAATTTGCCAACTTTAAGATGTGTGGATTTCAACTTCCAGAATTCCTCAGCCACATGCTGGGGAATTCTGGGAATTGAAGTCCACACATTTTAAAGTTGCCAAATTTGAAAAACACTTCTGTAAAGGCTCCAAAGTCAGTTCTTCATCTATTATGGACATCTGCATCTATGGTGGATACTTCATAGTCTGCTTCCTCGTATATTTATTACTTTAAATGTGTATGTGATTAAAGTGTTGCATTTTTTTTACATGAAGGGAAAAAACCTAAGGGCCCTAATCTTCAATGGTAGGCTCCCGATTTGAATTTGGCCCTGTTCCATTTTCTTCTTTACTGTTTCCTTCCCCCTTTAATCCAAAAGTATTGCTTTAGGTGTAGCAACTAGTGCCCCTCTCTCACTTACCGTAAGTATCAGTAATGTAGGAACTGAACAGGAATATCAAATATATTCAACAAGTATTGGATCTTCTGCCTGTCCACACAGCTAACAACTATTGCTAAAACAAGAGTAAACATTGCTATTTGATTTAGTCATTTCAGTGTGGTAAGTAACCTAGGAGAAAGCATTCCAAACTTTTCAGACCAACTATGTTTCTTGACCAACAATTATATGGACTTCTTTCAGTAATACACCTGAACTCAGCTAAAATATTAAACTAGATTTTTAATCCCCTATGCATCAGCCCTCTTCTGCCTCTCTTCAAAGCCTATAAAGATTACAAAAACATCTCTTGTGTGACTTTGATTATTGACCAAGCACATTACCTGGAGCATATTTAATTTGGCATAGATATGATCATAAAAGATTCTATTTCTGAGTACACGATAGGTGTTGGGAAGAAGTTGAGGTTTATTTTGTAAAGCAAGTGTCTAATATTTGCATCAGTAATTGTATACTACTTCCGGGAAAAGGTACATTCAGGTATTAGAAGAAATTATTATCTGCCTGGCACACACCAAGGGCATGTAGTAATGACTGCCTTCTGTGTTAATATCTGCAACCTCAAGTGAAAATCATCATTCCTCTGGGAAAATACAGATACCTTTTAGTCTGAGAAAAAGGGAAATTGCTATTTTGAGCAGCAGGAGAATCACCTTTCCATTTGGTACTGCAGGCATTAGACATAGTAAAACAGCCCATCTAATTCCTTAAGGTGCCCTCATTATTTCTTGTCTTCCTCAATCTTTTACCCTCTTTGGATGCATACCAGGAATTCAGTACCCAGAATTCTCTAGCAGTAGATTCAATGACTTCTTAAGCGCCATACAAAACTATATCTTCAGTCCTCATTAATGTTTTTCGTACAATTATTATTAATTATTATTAATTGGATTTTTGTGCCGCTCCTCTCCAAAGGACTCGGAGCGGCTAACAACATGAACAAAAAACAACATTACAGCATTTAAAAACCAAAAACCGAGTCGACAAAGCATTTAAAAGACTCCCCCCAAACACATTCATCATACAGACACAATCACAATCATCCCCAGGCCTGCCGGCATAGATAAGTTTTCAAATTCTTCTGGAAGGCCGGGAGAGTGGGGGAAACGCGGACTTCAGGGGGCAGTTGGTTCCAGAGAGTGGGCGCCACAACAGAGAAGGCCCTCCCCCTAGGACCTGCCAGACGGCATTGTTTCGCTGACGGGACCCAGAGGAGGCCGACCCTGTGCGCTCTCACCGGTCGAAGGGAAGTATGTGGCAGAAGACGGTCCCGTAGGTATCCTGGTCCAATGTCATGAAGGGCTTTATAGGTAATAACCAACACTTTGAATTGTGCTCGGAGACCAATAGGCAGCCAATGCAGCATGCGGAGAGTTGACGAAATGTGGGCACGACGGGACAGGCCCACAACCGCTCGCGCAGGTGCATTTTGCACTAATTGTAGTCTCCGAACACTCTTCAAGGGTAGCCCCATGTAGAGAGCATTGCAATAGTCGATCCTCAAGGTGACAAGGGCATGTGTGACTGTGAGTAGAGACTCCCGATCAAATAAGGGTGCAACTGGTGAACCAGGCAAACCTGGGCAAATGCCCCCCTCGCCACAGCCGACAAATGATGTTCCAATGTCAGCTATGGATCGAGGAGGACTCACAAGTTGCGCACCTTCTCTGAGGGGTCTATAACGTTACCCCCAGGGTAATGGAGGGACAGATTGAAATGCCCGTGGGAGGCATCACCCACAGCCACTCTGTCTTGTCAGGGTTGAGCCTCAATCTGTTAGCACCCATCCAGACCCTCACAGTCTCCAGACACCGGCACATCACCTGAACCGCTTCACTGATTTGGGCAGGAGTGGAAATGTACAGCTGAGTATCGTCAGCATACTGATGGTATCTCACTCCATGCCGATGAATGATCTCTCCCAGTAGTTTCATGTAGATGTTAAAAACAATGCCTGTTTATTTCTTATATATATTTCTGCTAAGCGGTTGTACATATAAGTAATTATATTTACTTTTTATTTATTTATCAAATATAGATTGATGCATTTATTTATATTGAAAGATCATAACCGGGGAGTGAAAAGGATAGAAGGTAGAGTTTACTGGTGGATTTCTCAAACTTTTCCTCCTGCAGGTCAAAGCTTTTCTGGATGATTTATACATTAGGACTCACACTTAATGCTAATACAGGATTTTCAAATTATACCGTAGTTCTTGAAGAATCTATAGATTTCTGGTTCATATTTAATGCTAAAATGCATATGCCAAATCAAAATCAAGCTGCAACATGGTTTAATTCAGGGCCTCAATGCAGGCCCCATATGGCTTCCTGGCTCATTTTCTTCAGGCTACAATAATATTAAGAGGAAGTAAGTCCCACTGGGTACAAGTAAGGCCGACTGCTGAGATTACCCCAAAAGAAGGCAGGATTCCTCCCTGCCCATTTTACTTGATGTAGCAAATGAGGCAAAGCATACTAAACAGAGGTGGGAGAAGAAAACAAGAAGGCCTAGAATAATAGAAAGCACTTTACTCACACCATAGCAGGAGAGCAAATGTGCAAAATGTTGTTTTCGGCTAGACCAGGGGTGTCAAACTCAGTTTCATTGAGGGCCTCATCAGCATTGCGGTTGCCCTCAGGGGGCCGGGTGGGTGTGGCCAGGATGGGTGCAGCCTACTGGATGGATGGAGTAGGTGTGGACTACTGGGTGGGTGTGGTCAGCTCTACATCGTTCGCGTCAAGGGTGTCTATGGGGGCCTGGGCAGGAATGGGATAGATTTGAGGGTCTCTGGCAGAAGGGGGTGGGACCAGGGCAAGTGCCAAGGCATGGTCCACTGGAGGAGCCTCACTGTTCCTCTCAGGCCATGCAGGATGGGGCTTGTGGAGTTAAGACTGAATGCTTTTCAGCATAGATGGCCACCACAAAATTGTACATTGGCTCCCGGCTGGCCTGGGCCAGGGCCAAGGCAGAAGGGGCCGTTCCCTTACTGTTTCCAGGATGGCTTCGCGGGCCACATGAAACTACATCGCGGGTCGCATCTGGCCCCTGGAACTTGTGTTTGACATATCCGTTTTAAACAATTTATCCCTTCACTCATGAAATAATTTTTTATATTGCATATCTGCATAATCAGGATAATTACATTTTCAAAACCTGGGAAATTAAAATGTTACTTGATTTCAACTAACAATGTTAGTTTTTCGCAATATTCTTAAGTGGGTTATTTATTTATTACTTGATTAACAAGTACCACTATTACTTATGTCAGTATTTATAAGAGCTGGTGGCTCTCCTAAATGTGTGAAATTATTAAATAAATAATGAATTAATAAAATGTGAATTATTGTGCTCACCTGTATATGATTGAATATTCACTGAGAAAGAAGTGAGTCTAATGCAGAGGTTCTCAACCTTCCTAATGCCGCGACCCTTTAATACAGTTCCTCATGTTGTGGTGACCCCCAACCCCCATCCAACTGGCTGGGGGGTATCAAAAACTTGACCAGAAAAAGAGGAAAAAATGGGAAAGTATAGTGACTGTTAGAAGTTACAACGGCACTGAAAAAGCGAATTATGATCATTTTTCACACTTATGATTGTTGCAGCATCCCCAGGGTCATGTAATTTACATTTGGATGCTTGACAACTGATTCATACTTATGACATTCACAGTGTCCAGGGTCACGTGATCAATGGCCAGGGGGCATGGCCAGCTGATCACTCAGGTTGCAGTGCCTGTGGGGGGGGAATCTGTGGGCCTCTGGGATGGGACTGGGGTGGGTGCCTGCCTTCCTTCCCTTCCTTCTTTTCTTCCTTTCCTTCACCTCCCTTAGTCTCTTCCTCCTTCCCTCTCTCTGTCCCATTGCCCCTTCCTTCCTTCTTTCCTTCACCTCCTTCTTAGTCTCTTCCTCCTTCCCTCACTTTCTCCCATTGTCCCTTCCTTCTTTCCTTCCTTTCCTTCCCCTCCCTCTTAGTCTCTTCCTCCTTCCCTCCTTCTCTCCCCTTGTCCCTTCCTTCCTTCCTTCCTTCCTTCCTTTCCTTCACCTCCCTTAGTGTCTTCCTCCTTCCCTCCCTTTTTCCCATTGTCCCTTCCTTCTTTCCTTCCTTTCCTTCACCTCCTTCTTAATCTCTTCCTCCTTCCCTCCCTCTCCCATTGTCCCTTCCTTCCTTCCTTCCTTCCTTTCCTTCCCCTCCCTTAGTTTCTTCCTCCTTCCCTCCCCTCTCCCATTGTCCCTTCCTTCCTTCTTTCCTTCCTTCCCCTCCCTTAGTCTCTTCCTCCTTCCCTCCCTCTCTCCCCTTGTTCCTTCCTTCCTTCCTTCCTTCCTTCCTTCCTTCCTTCCTTCCTTCCTTCCTTCCTTCCTTCCCTCTTTGTCTCTTCCTTCCTTCCCTCCCTTCCATTGTTCCTTCCTTCCTTCCCTCTCTCATTGTTCTTTACTTCCCTCCCTCTTCGTCCCTTCCTTCCTCCCCCCCTCCGTGCCCACGAAGGGATAAGGGGAGGGGGATAGGCTGCCAGCGTGGCTGGGGGCTTTGCTGCTGGCAAACCTGCCTGTGCACAGGCAGAGAGCTCCGCCCAGCTCACTTGCTCAGCTTCGCCAAAAGACATGCCCTTGCTAAGTTAGCAGAAGCTCCAGGATCAGCGCTGGGCTACAGCTAATTCGCGCTTCTGCTAAATTAGCAGGCGGCATGTTTTTTTAGCAAAGCTCGAGCAAGTTTGCTGGGCAGGAGGCAAGGAGAGCAGCTACAGCTGCAGAAGCGCGGATCAACTGTAGAGGCTCGCCCCGATCCTGGACAAGAGGGAAGGAAGGAAGGACGGAAGGGACAAGGGGAAAGAGGGAGGGAAGGAGGAAGAGACCAAGAGGGAGGGAAAGAAAGGAAGTTCCAGCCAGGAGAGGCTTGCCAGCCCGGCTGCCGAGGAAGAGAAGAGCGCAAAGCCAAGGAGAAGAAGGTGGTGGTTTCCTCCCAAAGGGGGCTCCTTTTCTCCACCCCTTCCCTGGGTTTGTGGGGAATTTCTCATCACCAATGCTGACAAGTGCTCCTTCAAGCCCGCTGCGAGCTTTCTCGCCCCCTTTGCTTCTCCCCCTCGCTTTCATGAGGATTGTGGCGCCCTTAGGAAGCTGTCATGCTTTGAAGCTTAGGAGAGGAGGAGGAGCCCCTTCCTCCTTCCCTCCCTCTCTCCCTGTCAAGGCCCGGCAGGCTTGACGTGAACGGGTGGAGGAGTTGAGGACAGGTGGGGTGGCAAAGGAGACCGGCGGCCATCGCCAGACCTCCCGGCTGACAAGTGCAAGTTCGGGGGTCGCCAGCTGACGGGCGCAGGAATTGAGTGCTGCGGTGGCCTCCCCTTAGCTGACCTGCGTGCAGGAGAAGAAGTCAATCCGGTTGCTGCAAATGAGTCTCTGGAGAGGGTGGGGCCTTGCTCTGCGCCTGTGCTCTTCATGCGCCCCCTGCAGGGCACATTTGGTAGAGTTTGTGTAGACTGCCGCCAAGCAGCATATTTTCCACAAACAAGTGAGGTGGAGCGGAGGGGGGGAGGGAGAGAAGGCGGTTGACAAGCCCTGCCTAAGACCATCGGAAATATGTGTTTTCCGATGGTCTTAGGCGACCCCTGTGAAAGGCCCCTGCGACCCCCAAAAGGGTCGCGACCCACAGGTTGAGTACCGCTGCTGTATATCATTACATTCATATACCAATTTTTCCCTTGGGTGATCCATGAAGAACTGGAACTGTCTTCAGTTTTTGCTAGAGCTTTGCAAGCAAAATTACCAATTTCCCATAGCTGGAATAAAATCCAAATGTCTAGTTCTTGAAACTTTTTTCAGAGAAGCTGTTGCTAATTGTTTGCTTGCAGAAATAAATGCTGTTTTCTGTGTTCCAAGATACAAGAAGTATTGCAAATTGTGTTGCAATTTGTGTTTCCTATGCTGATTTTGGATTATGCTTTGACAACTGTGCATCATGAAAGAAAAACTTTTGTTTTAATTTAGAGTAAGAGGTTACTTGATTACATTTTTATAACTGCACTGAAGAAAGTCAGAAATAATTGTTTTTGTTTTTCTTTGTTTTTCTTGTCACTTTTTAATTCCCCCCATTGATCCTCTCACTCTTTCAATTTTTTTTCTTTTTGTTAATTTGCGTTTTATCTTTCTTTGAAACTATTGTTTGAGGACTTTTGAGGTTGAACTTGATTTAGAAAGTCGTGTTTATAGCTTGCCAATGGTTTAGCTTCATTACTGATATAACTAAACACATTGCTAGATTTTTGTGCCAGATTGCAGAATTTATATCAGATAAAATCAACCATTGGCAAATATTAGGAGGAAAAAAAACACATTTAAGACCTTTCAGTTGGAATGTAGCTGAGTCATAATGCACGAGTCTTTGAAGCTATTGTAATCCAAAGTACACTGTTTTCTTATATAAGTATTTCTATCCATCACAAAGTGCTAGCACAGAATTGGTTCTAAAGGTATATTTACCATATGTAAGTATAAATGTCGGGGACTTAGTTGTACAAATCACCAGCAAAGCCACCTCAGGAATTGAGTATATGTCTCCTAAAAGATAAGGATTTTGATTTTCCATTCCAAATGGTAAATCAAAGAGCATTTTGATACTGATTCAAGTTTCTAAAGTGACTTTGGACTCTTTAAAGCAGGGGTGTCAAACTCACAACATCATGTGACATGTCACAATGTATTGCAACTTTTTTCCCATTGCTGGCAATGGGGTGGGCACAGTTTTGGTATGACGCATCTGGCCCGTGGGCCGGCAGTTTGGCACCTCTGCTTTAAAGCATTAATAGAAGGAAAATAATTAATCTAAAAAATAGAATCCTGAGATTGAGTAAACTGAATAAGCAAAAAATATTTTTCGAAGGCAGTCCCATGTAGAGCACATTTCAGTAGCCCAAATGGGAAGTGGCTAGGGTGGGATTAACCTGATTTGAACAGGAGTTGAGGATCCAGAAGAACTTTCAGATTATGTATTGGGTTGGTCTTGGGCAGTGCAATCCCATCCACAACCAACAATGGTAATTCTCCAAGAACCAAGGATCCCTGAATCCAAAACCACTCTATATTGCCAGGGTTCAGTTTTAGCCTGTTGCTCTGTATCCAGATTTCCACAGCCTCCAGGCAGTACAAAAGAACAACCGCAACATTGCTTAACTCAGCACAGGCAGAGATGTACAACTGAGTGTCATCAACATAGTGATGATACCTCACGCCATAGTGATAATCTCACCCAATGGCTTCATATAAATTTTAAACAGAAGCAAAGAGAACCCCAACCACTGTGGAACTTTCCAAAGCAGGGGAAGAGGGTCAGACCCATTCCTGATTAACACTGACACTATCCCCATCCCACTCCCCCCAGAGTTCATTGAAAAGGGCAATTAATACTGTCTCTGACCCATATCTAGGTTTGAATTCTGATTGAAAAGGCTCCAAATAATTCATTTCCTCCTGGATTATCTGGAACTACTGTGCGTTTACCTTCTCAACAATCTTCCCCAGGAAGCAACAGTTAAAGATAGGGTGGGTTCTAGCAATGGTTTCTTAAGAAGGGAGTGAACCACAACTTCTTCAAAGGACCGGGGCACCAATCCCTCCTCCAGACATGCAATAAGCACCATCAGTATCCACCCTTACATCACCTCCTTTTATCAGCCAGGGGGACACGTGTCTAAAACACAAGTAGCTGAGCTCACATTTCCTAGGATCCTATCTATTCTGTTTCTTGCGCTAGTAGGCATTGAAGAGGCAGGAGTAACAAACAGGTACTTCTTTATTTCAGGCTGAACAGAACTCAAAACAAGATGGCTCCGCCTCTATTTATACATTCACCCTGGGGCATTGCCAGCCAATGAATGCAATGTATTTTCCCGCTCAAATGCATCCTAGTCAGCCCTTGCAGACAGCAAGTCTGGCCCAGCAGGCCACGTGGTCTGCTAACGGTTTCAGGGTAGCTCCCTGCACCTGTTCCCAATTAAGCTCAGTACATAACACTATCCACTTCCTAAGGAACAACAAGATCAAACTATCCCCAGATAATTGGGCAAGGACCTATCCTATTCTACTCTCCAGTGACCAATGTCCATGCCACCATGTTTCCCTGAAAGTAAGACCCGGTTTTACTTTCTTTTGGGCTCTGAGGTAAGCACTAGGATTTACTTTTGGGGAGGGTTTACTTTTTGCCGGTACCAGTAGGCCACAAGTGCGCAGGAATGGGGCAGGGCCTGTGGAAGGGATGGTGAGAGCGTGGTGGCGGACCAGCTATGGTACTGGGGTGGATGAGCAGGAAGGGCATGTGCCAGGCCAGCCTCTGCAGCCACGGGGTGCCCATGCTGGGCGGCGGCGGGGCTGTGCTCCAGCCGCTGTTTTTGTCATTACATCTGTTTGCGTGTTTGCCTCAATGTTTTCGGTGTCACTTTGGGGGGATGGTCTATCCCCATTTGCAACATGGCCACCGTCCAATCGCCATGCCGCCTCTCAGGAGGGCAGCATTAGCTGCCAATGCAGCAGGGGGAAGACGGAAGGCAATCCCGCCCACCAGATCAGCCTGGCGGGGATGGGGTGGGAAACCGAGTGGTGCGAAAAGCAGCGCTTGGAGCCTCCAGGAGTTGCAGGGATCCAGGTGCACCCTTTGCAGTTGTCCTCCTGCAACATACAGCCTCTCCCTATAAGCAATCCGGCTCATCCAGGGTCAGGTTGGCTGTTGTGGGAGGCTCATCTTGCACATGCGGCAGAGCTGGAGGACAGGGACGGGTCACACCTCCTGCGACAGTCAACGTGACCCTGGGCGAGCCGGATTGCTTCAGCTGCAAGGAGCCTGGCCTAAGGTTTCCTGAAGCTGATGGGAACTGGGGTCCACCACAACTGAACAATTTAGCCAAGACAAAAAATTGAACTTGCAGTGGTGGCACTAGCAGCAGGTAAGGCAGAGGGAGGCACACGATCCAACCTGCCAAAAAAAACTATGGTGGGACGGAGTGGGCGTGGTTAAGTAGGGCTTACTTTTTGGTGTAGGGCTTATATTAGCACAACCCCCCAAAATAAACTAGGTCTTATTTTATGGCTAGGTCATATTTTCAGGGAAACATGGTAGTATCTAATAGAATGAATCCTAGTGACTGTATTTACTAGAAAATTAGTACATTCCTCAGTGCACCCTTGCAGATAGACCTCCAAGTCCTCCTTATCCAAAAGGATCTGGTCACCTTTAAAAAGGGCCACCAGGCAATTATCTGCAGATGCAATTTTTGTGAAGAAGTAATTCTGCTTCATTGCACCAATCACCACAATGTAGTCTTTAATAGCAGCTCTTACACCGTATTCTGTCAAGTTTGTTCTTCATCTTTTGCCAGTGGCACTCTAGATATCTCTTGATCCATTTCATCACTCTCAGTTCCTCTGTATACCATGAGACTTCATTAGAGCCACATGGCAGGAGAGATCACTTGGGTGCAATCCTATCTAAAACTCTAGTCTGTCTCTTATTTCAGGTGGCAACTAGGGTCTCAGGAGGACTACACAGCACATCTTTAATTATAACCTCAGCTCCTTCTGAAACCCAGCAAGGCCATCAGTTCTCAGGAGTCAACTGATCTAATAGGTTCCACTTCCATGAAAAGAGTTGTAGCCATAGAAAAGCTTATAGCTACCAGGCTGTGTTGTGATCATAACAAGGAATAGGTCTACCATTTCCTGATCTTACTCTGACAAGAACATGAAACTGAACTTGTGACCACTATCCCTTGTTGGTCATGGGTGATTGGGACAGGTCCATGGAAGTCATGGCTTCCATAAATTCCCGAAGTACCTCTGAAACATCCTGTTTCCCATCATTATATCTCCTCATACACATTGCCACTGATATGCAGTGCCCTACCATATTCACCCCCCCCCCCACAATCTCTACATTCCTCTCAAGGAGTCCCATTCCAACCATATACATCAGGATAGAGGTAATGCCCAACAGGTACTATTGTGCAGGTAGTCCTCAACTTACAACAGTTCATTTGGTGACCATTTGAAGTTATAACCATTTTTCATACTTATGACCATTGCAGCATCACCATGGTAACATGATCAAAATTCAGGCACTTGGTAACATAGTCATATTTATGACAGTTGCAGTGTCCCAGGATTATATGATCACTTTTTGTGACCTCCTGACAAGTAAAGACAATGGGGAAGCCAGATTTACTTAACAACTGCAGTGATTCATTTAATAACTGTGGCAACAAAAGTTGTAAAATGGGGTAAACTCACTTAACAAATGTCTCACTTACCAACAGAAAGTTTCGGCTCAATTGTGGTTGTAACTAGAGGACTACCTATAATAGCTCTCAGGGCCATCCAGTCAAGCCCCCCCCACAGCCAGCCAGAGTACCCACTACCTGGTCACTCTCACCTACCCAGTAGGGACTCACCCCATCAGCCCTCCCACTTGGCTCTCAGCCAGAGGAGGAGATCTGATCCCACCCACCACACTCTCCACAACCCACCTCATAACTCCTAGATCCTGTTAAAAAAACTCTCTTCATAATATAATATAAAATCACATAATCCAACACATGGTAGTCTGGGAATAGCAATAGCACATAGACTTACATACCGCTTCACAGTTCTTTACAGCCCTCTCTAAGCAGTTTACAAAATCAGCATATTGTCCCCAGCAATCTGGGTCCTCATTTTACTGACCTCGGAAGGATGGAAGCCTGAGTCAACCTTGAGCTGGTCAGGATAGAACTCTTGGTAGTGGGCAGAGTCAGCCTGCAATACTGCATTCTAACCACTACGCCATCATGACTCCACAATAGCTGCCCACAAGGTTGGTAGGGTGACATGGCCGTGCATTTTCTTCCTCCTTTTCTGACTCTTATCAAGAGCAGAGACTTCTCAACATCATTCTAATATTTTGGTAGGGTACGATATCCTCTATTGTTTATAATATCCCTCCCCCAACAGGTGGCCCAAGTACCTTGGTAACAATAAATGAATGAAGATAGTCATGAGATAAACTATGTTCACAGAAATTAACTCTCGTGCTATTCAATCCTTAGGCAGCAGAAGTGAACTTCTTCAGCCATAATTTGATCTTAGTTTCTTAAATGATAACCTACCCTTTATAGAAACTATTGCAGAATATTTTTGGTACAGTTTATAAATGTACTGGTAAAAATGTACCTAGCTATCTCAGTGCTCTGGATGGGATCAGGAGAGATGCCTTAACAATGAAGGGACCTTCGGTCCAGATCCTATTAAGTACATTGGATATAGAGTAAAGTATTAAACGTCTCTTTTATTATACCTAGCCAACCAGATTTTTTAAAATTTAAATCCATCCCTTTTCAAAGTGAGGAATTTTAAACTAGAGAAAACACAAAGAGAGAAGTTAACTTCTTAACAGCTGCAAAAGATTGTTTTCTAAAGCAACCCATTCTTAGAATGATTTTGTAAAATAAAACACAGACTTGTAAAGTTTCCTGCAGACAACATCAAGTAGCTTAACATGCCAGAGCAGTGAATTGTGCCTACATGTTACATATTTATTTATAATCAAATTTCTATACTGCCCCAGACACGTTCCAGAAGCTGTAGATTTAATCATTCTGTCTGAAAGCAAATAGGAACAGCTTGATCAAGCCACAACGGCACAAGCAGCAATGAAAAATGGTAACAGTGCAATTCAAGCAAAAGTTGCTTCCTTATTTTATAAGTAGTCTACAGCATGCTACTCACTTGTAATTCACCTGTGTTTTTTTTCTTTTTTTTTGCAGGTGATTTTACTACTGCAGAAAGATTTTTTCTTATATTGGAAGAGAAATACACTCTCTACAGATGTGAAATCCTTGACTTCCTTTGCTCATTTCAGGAATGTATCCTTATTTTGATATTTGCACTGACATCGTTATTATCAGCTCATATTGTCCCAGGGACATACTTTTTTAATTTGAATGATTCTGCCCCTGATCATCTCACAGCTATTCTGAATTGGGTTGCAAACTTCTTTCCTCACAGATAACTGGGAAGGGTAACAAGCACATGTTGAAGTATTTCCTGGAAGAATAAGAAAACTTAATTCACTATCATTTTTCATATTAACTCTGCAGTTAATTCGCATCACTCTCAATTGATTGAAACATAAAAAGTATTTCCCTAATATGTTTTATTGTGAACTGCAATGATTGTAAACCTATATCTTTAACAGTTAATTAATGATTTATTTAATTCAATGTTTTTCAAACTTGGCAATTTTAAGATAAGTGGACTTCAGCTTCCAGAATTCTCCAGCCATCATGAGTTGAACTCAGCCTAAAAAGCTCGTTCTAGTTATACAACTTTACAATTCTGTGTCTTTTGTTCACATGATGTACATTGTCAGATGGTTTTGAAAAAAATTTGGTTGCTACCGGTATGAAGGGGAAGTTGCAAAAGATAATTTAAAAGGTGACATGATGCTTCGCACGATGCTCTGACAGTTGAACCAATACAGAAGAGGATAGCAAGAGAATGAAAAAAGCTTCACCCAGCAACTCAGAAATAAATTAAGTTCTAAAAATGAAAGTAACTAGTCATCAAGATTTCTGTAATTTAATCCCTTTTCTCTTTTACTAAATCTAATTATAGAGGCCTTTGTAAAAACTGTTTTCTATTACCAAGAGCTTGGCAGGAAAGAGTATGAAACATGCTTTTAAAAACACAGATTTGGTGCTCTTTGAATGAGTCCTAGTTGTGTGCTGTACAGAAGGTTGACTTAAACCAGGAAAGTGAGTCAGATTCTGCTTGCTATGTATTTGTTATAGCTCTCTCATCATTGGATGCATTACAGATTTTCCACTGCTTCTGCCAAGAAGAGTTGTTTTTTAGTGTTTTAATTACTTCTATTATTTCTGAGGTCTCTCACCCAGGTGCTGTAACTGTCTCTCAGATTGATCAATGCTGCTTGGACTAGCAGCGTGTAGTCATAGTTCCTAGCTGTGCATTGCACCATGGCAGAGCAGCACCATTTTGTACAGTCCGCTCTGATTTCAGCTGCACAAGGTTCCATGGTGATGACTATTGTTGTGACACAAAACACAGTCACAATTGCAACTTATGTAGTCAGAACTAGACTTCTTGATAACCCACTAACAGAATTGGCATTATTGTGCATTTTTTCTTGGTGGAGTTTACTCATCAATCTTATTCTTGGTTTCTCCTATGCAGGGCAAGGGTTGCACCAAGCAGGAACATGGTGAGCTCTTTCCCATCTTAGCCATGCTATTCTTCTGTGCCTACAACTTAGAATAGAATAAAAACGTTATTGTTACTTTAAATGTACACTAATCAGCATACACTAAAATGAAATTTCGTTTCATTCAGCTCTAAAAAAACCCATTATGCATACACACACACACACACACACACACACACGACACAGAGAAACAACACAATCTAGTTTGAATGTATACATATACATGGCGGAAAAAAAAGAATCCTGAGAATTTACAGACGGATGGCATAAAGCAGGGCTTTTCAACCAGTGGTACGGGTATCACCTGTAGTACATTGGCACCTGGCAGCACCGCACAAACCTGAGTGAGAGATGGCTGGAGCTGCAGGGCTGTCAGGGCTCAGTGGAAGCACCAGGATCAGAGCCAGGCTCCAGCTGGAGCTCGGCGCTGATCCTGGCACTTCTGCTGAGCCCAGAAGAAGTGTCGATCAGCTGGAATGTTGCAGCATCTCCAGGTGATTTACATTCAGATGCTTGGCAACTGATTCATATTTAAGACGGTCACAGTGTCCCAGGGTCATGTGAAGTGACCAAAACCTGCTGCAACCACCCAGCAGACAGGGGGAAATAAAAACCAAACACCCCCCACCCCACCCCCGCTGCCAATCCTCAACAGAAATGCTTACAACAATGAAAACCTCGGACAGGAGGAAGAGCGCCACCGGGCGGGCCAGCAGATGTCTTGCTTGGCTATGGCTTGGGGGGCACTTTTTTCAGTGCTATTGTAACTTCGAACAGTCACTAAGCAAACTGTTGTAAGTCAAGGACTACCTGTACTTTTTCACTTTTTTCCTTTTTTTTTTTGGTCATCAAGTTTTTGACACCTTGCTAGGCAACTGGTGGTACTCGGATATTACCATATCCTAAAAGTGGTACAATGGGTGAAAAGGTTGAAAAGCCCTGGTACAAGGAACTAAGCTGTTGCAGAATCCAGTAGTTCTGCTATAAATACTTCGAAACCTCCTCCCAAATGGGAGCAATGGAAACAGACCGTGATGTGGGTGTATGGGGTCTCTAACAATGCTTTGAGCTCTAAGCACATAGTGCTTATAAGCAGTATCCTGAATCACGGGAAGCCAGCTTCCTATAATCTTCTCAGTTGTCCTTACCATTCTCTGTATGGACATTCTATCTGAGGCTCTGCTACCACCAAACCAAACAGGAATGCAGTTTGTTAAAACGCTCTCAATTGGGGCAGGGCAGAAGGAGAAAGATGTGCTCTCCTCATCCGGCGCGGGACATGCAAATGCTGGTCTGCACGCTTCACTAAAGATAATGTATGAAGAAACCAAGTCAGATTGTTAGTTATCTGCACCCCCGGGTACTTAATACTATTGGTACAGGTTTCTTTATAACAAGGATTTGGTGCTTTTTTAGAAGAGCGCTAACCAAAAATAGCCCAATGGACAGATAACAGGAACAGTGAAGAATTGTGCTCAGCAAGAACACTGGGAGAGCTCTCTCCCACTTTACCCCTCTGTTCCTCCTTTTACTGGCTAGTTGTTAATCAGGCAGTTTGACAGGTAATTGAACCTGTCATCCACAGTTGTCCAGCCCTACCCACTGCAGAATGGACAGAGCAACAACAACAACAACAACAACAACAACAATAATAATTATTATTATTATTATTATTATTATTATTATTATTATTATTATTATTATTATTATTAATTTAATTTATATGCCGCCCCTCTCACAAGACTCGGGGCGGCTCACAACAACAACACAATTAAAAAAACACAATTAATCTAAAAATTTAAAAATTAATATCATTCACACAACATACAAACACATTCAACTCACAGCCGTTGATGGCGGGACACTCTTAGGGCCGAGGGGCAGAGCACAGCTCATATGCCCCAAGCCTGTCGGCATAGATGTGTCTTTAGTGCTTTCTGGAAGGCCAGGAGGGAGGAAGCAGTACGAACCTCTGAGGGAAGCTGGTTCCAGAGGGCTGGGGCAGCAACGGAGAAGGCCCTAGCCCTAGGCCCCGCCAGACGACACTGTCTAACAGACAGGACCCGTAGGAGGCCAACCCTATGCGCCCTAACCAGTCGCTGGGATTCATGAGGCAGAAGACGGTCCCGCAAGTATCCTGGTCCATTGCCATAAAGGGCTTTATAGGTCATAACCAGCACTTTGAATTGTGTTCGGAGACCAATAGGTAACCAGTGCAGCTTGGTACAATTGGTACAGTACTGGTTTACTCCTATCCCTCTCTGGCAGATGATATTTGATGGGTAGGAAAACAAAACCAATGCAATCCATTATAGATAGTACTCAACTTAATGACCATAATTGAGCCCAAACTTTCTGCTGCTAAGTGACACATTTATTAAATGAGTTTTGCCCCCTTTTATGATGTTATTTGCCACATCTCCATAGACATCTCTCTTGCCACAGTTGTTAAGTGAATCACTGCAGTTGTTAGGTTAGTAATCCAGTTGTTAAGTGAATCTGGCTTCCCCATTGACTTTGCTTGTTAAAAAGTCACAAAAGGGGATTGTGTGACCCTGGGACAGTGCAACCGTCATAAATATGAACCAGTTGCTCAGCATCCCAATTCTGATCACCTGACCATGGGGATGCTGCAATGGTTGTAAGTTTGAAAAATGGTCATAAATCACTTTTTTCAGTGATCTTATAACTTTGAACAATCATTATATGAACTGTTGTAAGTGGAGGACTACATGTAACTGCTCTCCTGAAATTGGCCTGCATTAAATCTGTAGTGATAGGCCCAATTGCTATGAGAAAATAGGGCAGCATCATTTATGTTATCCTACTTTTCTGGTATTTCAAGGGGTGAGAACACTGATGTGGCTGGCTGGAAGAGCCCATTGTAACAATACTTTGCATTCCACTTGGTACTTCTTGTAATGTTTTCTTCTGTAGGGCTACCTTTCTGGGCTACAAATGTCTGGATGACCCACCAGATTGCAGCAAAGACATACTGTTTTTTAGGTTATTAGGTTATACATGTCTGCAGATGTGGGAGCCCTACTCTTCCAAGCAAAAGATCTTTTGCTAGGGTCAGATAATTTTGAAAGATATTGGGTTTGTTGGAGGTGAAAATGCAAGCTTCAGGACTCCTGGAGAATTTGTAAAAACCTCTCAGTTTTGGCTTAAATAGAATCCCGTCTTTGTACTCTTCTAATTGTGTTGTCCAGCTGCTAATTAACACATGTTTAAAGTTAGGGCATTCCCTGTCTGAAATTGAATTAGATTTAGCTAATGCCCTGGTGTATATGATAAACTATTTATTATCTGGACCAAAGACTTCCTTACTGAATTCAAAATCTTGAACAAATAAATGTTCTGATCCGGTAACAAGGATCCTGATCACCCCTCTGGAAAAGAAAGAAGAAGAGGAAAACTCTGTATTTGGACTGTAGAATTAGTTATATACTCACTGACAGACACTTTTCTCTTTTCCTAAATTCTTTTCTGTTATGAAATAAAAGCCTCTGAGCAAAGTCCTGCTGCTTTGCCTCAGAAAACTTAATGGTTTGATTTCTTGCTCCGAAGAGATTGGATTGTGTGTCTTAAGGGAAATAAAATAAAACAACTACCGCAAAGCACTTTGCCGTTGCTCAAAACTTCCGCTTCTCATTTGAGACTTTAAAAGGGAGGGAAAGAAAAGACAAAGGAGGAAGCTCCAGGCTGGTGGTTTGGCAGGTGCAAAGCTTTTTCAAGCAAACATCTGGTTTGGTAGTAGTTCTGAAGCAGGGCATGAAATCAGAAAGTCAGTCTTTTCCATCTGCTATTTTTTTTTTAATGCTCTTTTACGACATTCAGCCTTTGTGGTAGGGAAGAACCCAGGCCCCTGCTCATTGAAGCTCGGCTGCTCAGACTTTGCACTGTTATATTTGTACAGTGAGGTTACCAAGGGTGAAGTTTCTTTCCTGCTGGGCTGGTAACTGTTTCATGCAGCTTTTCCACAGTCCATAATACACTCCGGCTACTGTTTGTATAGTCAGGAAACTGTTTTTTTAAAAAAAACTGAAGAAGGTTTGTAAAACCTGTTTGTGAAACTTATTTGTAAAACTCTAGATTCAAAGTGGTGCAGGACAGTAAACTTACTGTTGAAATCATGTTTTTGTTCCTTTAGGTTTACAGATAGATGATTATCAAAAATAATCTCTGAACATAGGTGGTTTGCCATGCTTATGTAGCCTTTGTGAAAGGACAAATCCGATTTTTATTTAGTAAAAACAAAACCACCTGAACGTGAAATTTGTTAAAAGCGTATGCTATACTTTGAAATAACTTCATATTTTCAAAGAGTATCTGTCTATTTCGTGCAAATGGAAAAAAGTAACAATGATTGACATGGAAATTAATTAATTTTTAAATTAATTATTACTTTATCAGTAACATACCTTTCAATTAATAATGTTTAAATAATTAATTAATTTTTAATCTATCAATAATAATCAAAGTAATTAATTATCTATTAATCTTGGCAGCCTTTTGTATAGCCTCTGAAAAGATGTATGATTTTTGAAGACTAATTTTCATAAGCTACTACGGTATATATCTGCTTAGTAGTTGTAAGCCACCCAGAGTCTCCTCTTTCAGAGATGGGCGGCAAATAAATAAATAAATAAATAAATAAATATTCAGTACATACCAGACAATTATTCTTAGCAAAAGGAACCACACTTTATCATATATAAATTTAGAAAAAATGCAATATCAAAAGTATGAGCAGGATTTCCCTACCATTTCCCTACCTCCAACTCCAACGGTCCTTCAATGAAACTGATTATCTGGGCTCTCAGCAGTCTGGGTTCAGGTCCGGTTACAGCACAGAAACTGCTTTGGTCGCGCTGACCGATGATCTCTGGCAGGCCCGGGATAGAGGTTATTCCACTATCCTGGTGCTTCTTGACCTCTCAGCAGCTTTCGATACCATCGACCATGGTATCCTTCTGCGTCGGTTGGAGGGCTTGGAGTGCAAGGTACCGTTCTGCGGTGGTTCACCTCCTACCTCTCTGGCTGGTCGCAGTCGGTGTTTGCAGGAGGTCAGAGATCGGCTCCGAGGCCTCTTCCATGTGGAGTCCCTCAGGGGTCTGTTCTCTCACCTCTGCTTTTCAACATATACATGAAGCCATTGGGTGAGATCATCCGTCGACACAGGGTGAGTTGTCATCAGTATGCTGATGACACTCAGCTCTATATCTCTACCCCGCGTCATTACAGCGAAGCAGTGGAAGTGATGAACCGGTGCCTGGAGGCTGTTGGGGTTTGGATGGGTGCTAACAGGCTCAGACTCAATCCTGACAAGACGGAGTGGCTATGGGTTCTGCCTCCCAAGGACAATTCCATCTGCCCATCCATCACCCTGGGCGGGGAAGTTTTGTCCCCATCGGAGAGGGTTCGCAACTTGGGTGTCCTCCTCGATCCACAGCTAAGTTTAGAATACCATCTTTTGGCTGTGGCAAGGGGGGCTTTTGCCCAGGTTCGCCTGGTGCGTCAGTTGCAGCCCTATTTGGACCGGGAGTCACTCCTCACAGTCACCCATGCCCTTGTCACCTCGAGACTCGACTACTGTAATGCTCTCTACATGGGGCAACCTTTGAAGAATGTCCTGAGACTGCAGGTGGTTCAGAATGCGGCTGCGCGAGCCGTCTTGGGTCTCCCAAGACATGCTCATGTCACTCCAGCCCTCCGTGAGCTGCACTGGCTGCCAATTGGTCTCCGAACACAATTCAAAGTGTTGGTTATGACCTATAAAGCCCTATATGGCAATAGGCCAGGATACTTGCGGGACCGTCTTCTGCCTCATGAATCCCAGAGACCAGTTAGGGCACATAGGGTTGGTCTCCTACGGGTCCCGTCTGTTAGACAGTGCCGTCTGACGTGACCTTGGGTTAGGGCCTTCTCTGTTGCTGCCCCAGCCCTCTGGAATCAACTTCCCTCAGAGGTTTGTACTGCTCCTTCCCTCCTAGCTTTCCGTAAACTTTTAAAAACACATCTTTGCAGACAGGCTTGGGGCGTGTGAGCTGCGCTCTGCCCCTGGGCCTTTGGGAGTGTACGTTGTATGAGTGAGTATAGTTTTATAGTTTTATATTGTACTATTATTTTAAGTGACCTATATATTTCTGTACTTATATTTCTGTTGTGAGCCGCCCTGAGTCTGGGGAGAAGGGCGGCATATAAGTCGAAATAAAGAAAGATTATCACTTTTTTCCCCACAGAATGGCCAATATTTCTTTAGTGCAATTACTACATATCAGAGGTAGTATTCTTCTTGGCTATATCCTCAATAATTTGAACTTATGTAAGGAATTAAGAATTAATGGATTTTTCTTGATTTATGATTTGATAAAATATTTGATTAAATATTATTACATAGTTCTGAAAGGAGAAATTTCTCTCTGAAGTGCATGTGGACAACTGGTATGTGTCAATTGTCCACATGCATTTTTTTTCTGACAAAAAGCAAAGGAGAAGACTTTTGAGCAATCTGATTGCATTTTCATGAATTGCTTTATATGTGGTACACCTATCCTACTTATCCAGCTATTTTATTCTTCTCCCAGTTCTTTTCAAATGTAAATTTTATATTATGAATTGTAATTTAGAGTACAGGTAATCCCCGAGTTACGAATGTTCTCTTAGTGAACGTTTGAAGTTACACGATAAGCGCCCCCTAGTGTTTATGAACAAGTCCTGAAATTATGAATGTTGCAGCACCACGGCAGTCATTCACCTTTACGAAAGACTGCAGAGGCACTGCAACATTCACGCTGGCTATTCCCTCCCGCCCCCCTGCCGTGGGGACTCCATAGGCACTAGGATACTCACCTTGTGAAGATCTAGACCAGTGGTTCTCAACCTTTTTCAGGTTGAGACCCCACTTGCCCCGCCCATGTGTGGCGTGACCCCGGCATGCGCGAATGTGTGCGTGCGCACATCGGGTCGATCCGCGTATGCTCAGCATGCGCGACAAAAAAAAACAAAAAACAAAAAACAAAATGGCAGACCGCGACGGGCCAATCCGCGCATGCGTGGCATGCGTGCAACAAAAAACCCAAAAAAATGGCGGACCGCGACGGCCCGATCTGCGCATGCACGGCGCACGCGCGACAGCCTGAACTGCGCATGCGCGGGGCGCGACGAAAAAAAGAAAAAAAACCCAAAAAGAAAAAAAAACAAAATGGCGGACCGTGGTGTCCAGCGACCCCCGCGAAACGGTCGTTCGACCCCAAATGGAGTCGCGACCCATAGGTTGAGAACCGCTGATCTAGACAGCTTTCACTTTCTTGGCCTGTTTCAGTGCTTCAGGCAGGCCTTTGGTGCATTCTCAGAGAATGAAGGCCTAAAGTACCACAAGGTCACGTGACATCAGTAGTGCAAGATCTCAGACTACTGATCTCTCATGATCTCATGCTACTTTAGGCCTCTGTTCTCTGAAAATGGAGACCTGGACGAGTTCTGTGGCAAAAGGCTTTGCAAATGGAGGGTAGGCCTGAAACATCAAAGCTTTCCCTTCACTTGCAAAGCCTTTTGCCATCTTTGCTGCCAAAAATAATGGAGCTCTGGATTAACACGTTCATTGTTCCTGGCCGTTTTCGGCAGCAAAGGCCTTTCCTCAAGCACATTTTGTAAAGAGGCTGGGAACCTGAAGTCCTACGAGATCACAGCACCCAGAAGTTTCCACAGAGCCCAAAGTATTTGCAAGCTGGCCAGACGCTTTGAAGCAGCGATTTCGCTGACCTAAAGCCTCTTGTCAGCTTGCAAACATTTTGCGCAGACACTGGAAGCTTCTGGGTGCCATGAACTTGTGTTATATAGAGGCTGGAGAGGAGACAGCTTGCTAGATCTTTGCAAGGTAAGTGACCTGGGGGAAAGTAATTGTGGGGAGCATGAGGTATCTCAGTGGGTCGGGGAAGGTCTTGGGTAGTCTTAAGCAGGTGGCCTCTTCCATCACTAGGCCCCCTTAACGAGCCATGCATTCTATTAGCGAATGTGTGGGCAAAAGCTGGGAGTGATCACATTCAAGATATGCCATTCACTCCTACGAATCCTTGAATTACGAATGGAATGGGCAGGCTCCATTACATTCGTAACTCGAAGACTACCTGTATTAGCTGTCAGTTTAGACTATCTGGTTTGCTGATACTTTATAGCACTAACAGATTAATTTGATATCTAAGGATTTGGAGACATGTTTTTCTAAGAACATCTATCTATCTATCTATCTATCTATCTATCTATCTATCTATCTATCTATCTATCTATCTATCTATCTATCTATCTA
Organism: Bothrops alternatus; assembly: GCA_034064705.1. Taxonomy (NCBI): domain Eukaryota; kingdom Metazoa; phylum Chordata; class Lepidosauria; order Squamata; family Viperidae; genus Bothrops; species Bothrops alternatus. The sequence continues at coordinate 1,960,891 of JARGCV010000008.1, read as the reverse complement.
TCTATCTATCTATCAGTGGTAGAGGGCCTGTTGCAGTCTGGGCCAAAGAAAGAGACTGTTGTACCTTTGGCAGCCCATTATGAGACACGTGTGCTACCCCTTGGAGATAAAGTTGTTCACATTTTCATAACTTTCTCTGCTGTTAATAAAACTGTAGAAGTGGAACTGTCCAGAGTACTGTCTTGTCCTATTTTATTGGATGAATTTCAGTTGTTGACACCTGAAGAGTTGGAGTTGAACGTGCTTGATTTGTGTACTTAACCATTGCTTGTTTTGGTTTATTAAATCCAGTTGGGAGAGATTGACCAACAAGTAATAAATGCCTCATTGAGAGAGGGGCTGTTTCAGTCTTTTTTTTAACAATTTATTTTATTTTTTTAATTTTAACAAAGTATAAAATACAAGGTAAAAAAGTGTAGAAAACTAAAAGAAGAGGAAGGGGGAAAAAGGAGGGGATAGTGTAAAGGAGAAAAGGAAAAAGAAAAAGGCACTGACATCTGACTCTCTTTAGCACAGTAAAAGGTAAGAACATTACAATCACCACTTTTTGCTTTTACACAATAGATATACAAGCCATTTCTATAACAATAAGCCCATCTAGTTCACAAAAACAGAATCAAAGTTTCATTTTTTTTCCTCATGGCAAGCCCAAAATCCGGAAGCAATTTCAAAATAGAGACAAAATTAAATATATTCTCTTCTTTGGGTAAAGGAATCAGTTTAACCATCTCTGCTTCTCTTTGCTGTGGGGAATAATATGTCTTTTTTTTTTTAACCCTAAAGGAAGAAGACTTTTTTTTTTTAGTTTTAGTAATTTACTAATTCTAGGGAGTACTCAGGTATTATATACAAAGGAGAAGAGAGAAAACCCTTCATTTTATAACCAAAACCCAAAGTTAGCTCATTAAGTTCGACTCTCTCCCTTGAGTTTAATCCCCGTAAAATAGATCTTTTTCTTCTCATATTTTCAAATCCAGTCAATAGTATTTTACAAACTTTGGAAATTGTTCAACATTATTTAAAAAATCAGAAAACATGCATTTACATACATACTCATGTTATATATACAAAACTAACTTAAAGCTTTATTTCAGTACATATATCAAGCTTTTTAGTCTTTTTAAAAGAGTCCGTGATCAGGCTTCCTCTGAAGGAAGTTAACCTGGATATCGAGGATGAAAACAGCTCTAGGCTGGTGACTGATATTCCCTTTCTTGGCAAGAAGCTTGAGCAGATGGAGGCTGATCAGTTCCAGGCTCTCTTGATTGAAGCTGATTGTCTAGATTTCCATGAATGAAGTGAAATGAATATTATCTGAATGTGGGACATAGTTCTGTGTTCATTGGACCTAAATTGGGGGCCAAGGGTGCAGCTTATCAGAGGTCTGGTCATACTATGGCTGGTGTTTCTCCAGTAGTGGTAGCTTTCTGTGGCCAAAACTTGGTGTTGTGCCCAGCAAGGGGTGCCATGTGTTTACAGGCTTTCTTGCCCAAGTAAGTCCCTAAGCACAATTAGTTTGATCAGTTGTGATCATTGGCCTGGGAGGAGATTCAGTTGAAGAAATAGAAAATAGTAAAAGTCTTTTTTGTGTGTGTCATCCTGGCTGCAGTAAGCTGGCAAGGATATGTATGAGGTAATTATTTAACAAAGTTTCCCCCACTCAAATATGCACACCATACCTCTGTTACATGTGAGAAGATGCTGTATGATGTCATCCACTGCAGTGCAAACTGTCTCTTGCTTTTTATCATTCCTTTAAGTGTATTTGTTTACTGCAAAGAGGTGAAGACAGGGTAAAAAAAAGGAAAATGAATAGTCAACATGAAACAGATCTTAGATATTGCTGACTTTTATTTAAGAAAATAAAGCAAAGGAAAATATTGAAAAAGAAAAAAAGCAAGGAGCAGCAACAGGCTTATAAAAATAAAAAGGGGTCTCAATATTTATAGAGCAGTTCTAACAAAGGATGAGCATATTTCATTGTAATTATCCATACACAATCTAAATCTATCAACAATTAAATTATATGCTGCATGCTATATCAGATCTTTAATCCACTAAGTAACTGGGCCATAAATTTATGCTTCCAATATTGTTTCTTAGCAATACAAATGGGGCACATGTTGTCCAGTATCATTTTTCATGTAAATATTATGCATATCTGAAAATATTGAATCCTGTCTTAACATCAGATTAATATCTAATTACTTTTCATAGAACAGAACAACTGTTGCACATTGCAAAAGCATGGATTTTAATGAAACATTTAAGTGGGAATGAAAAATCTTTCATACATCGCACATGTGAAAGAAAAATGAACAGATTAAACAACAGCAAAGTTAAAGTTCAAGGCTTTCTGTTAATAGTTTGTTATTGTAATTTACCTGTAAAAATTCTGCATGGTTTCTTATTTACCACAAATCATCCCAATCATTATCTCTGATCTGTCCAGGATCAAATACCCTCCTTTGGCTCTTAATAACAGATCAGTTGCGTTACAAATAGATGTAGAAGCTAATACATTTTGAACTTGCTTTGTGAGGGGGGGAAGCTATTATTGTTGCAATAAATTTGTCAGCGTTCAACTGGGGGGGGATAATATGTGGTTTTTTTCTTTTGTTCTTTTTAATTCACATTTTTAATGTTCTTGTCTCATTTTGTTTGCTAATACAAAATTAATACAAAAGGATTTTTATTTTAATCTTCTGAATAAAATACAAAATGAAAAAAGAAATCATCATTCAGACTGGTTGTCCTGTATTGTGAAACGGATTGGGACATAAATTTAATAACTTGATGAATGAATGAACGAACGAACAAACAAACGAACAAACAAACAAACAAACAAACAAAGCAATTCGTAGCACAGTGTATGAGCCAGTTTGGTGTAGTGCAGCGGTTCTCAACCTGTGGGTCGCGACCCCATTTGGGGTCGAACGACCATTTCACGGGGGTCGCCAAGCACCGCAGTCCGCCATTTTTTTTTGGTTGGCCATTTTTTTGGGTCTGCCATTTTTTTCTATCGCGATGCGGGCCGTCGCGCCGCGCATGCGCGATGCGCCCCGTCGCACCACGCGTGCGCAATGCACCCCATCATGCCACACATGCGTGATGCACCCCATCACACCGCGCATGCGCGGTGCGGGCCCGCCATTTTTTTGGGTCGGCCATTTTTTTCCCTATCGCGATGCGGGCCGTCGCGCTGCACATGTGCGGTGCGGGCCCGCCATTTTTTTTGCGCAATGCGGGCCGGGGTCGAGCCCCGGAAAAGGTTGAGAACCGCTGGTGTAGTGGTTAAGGCATGAGACAGGACACTATAAATTCTAATTCTGTCTTAGGCACAAGGCTAGCTGAGTATCTTTGGGCTTCTCAGCCTAGGAAGATGGCAATAGCAATCCATTTTCGAAAACGTTGCAAATAAAACTGCAAAGACCTGTCCAAGCTGTTGCCAGAAGTCAAGACTGTCAGAAAGCCACTTTTTAAAAATATATTGTAAGATAAGCATTCTTCTCAGACTGCATTTCTTGTTCAGACCACTAGGTGGTACATAACTATGATATGTAGTTGAAAGATGACAGGGATACCCAAAGGAAGTCTGAGCCAAATAAGATGTGAGTTTGATTGAATGCCATTAAAGTGCATTATCAAAAGTGTAAATAGCAAATAGCAGTTTCATCAGTACCATTAGGGGGAAGGGAGGAAGTGCCGGAAACCAGTGAGAACTTCCTGCAAAATGCGAATAGGAGCTTCTGACTCTGGTTGGAAAATAATTTGTCAAAGAGTTAACATTACCTCTTGCCAAGCCTCTTCCCTGTTTCTGAGGCTGCTCACTTTTTCTGTAAAAATGGACAAATATAGGTCCTGAATAGGCATTCTGCCCTTCTTATTTTGGGGATCTTAGCTTCCTTCAATCCTAGTGAACATAGTCAAAAGTAGAAAATGTACTCTAAGTCAGGGCTTTTCAACCTTTTCACAGATTGTACAACTTTTAGGACATGACAATATTGGAGTATCACCAGTGCTTAGCAAGGTGTCAAAAACCTGATGACTGAAAAAAAAGGAACGGGATTTTGGGTTTTACAGGTTAGATTCATTTGTTGTTATAGAAATTACTAGTTTATACTATTATGGAAAAGTAAAAAGCTGAGGTTCAGTGTTAATGCTTCATTCTACTGCAACAGAGGAAGTTGGAAGTCAATGCCTTTTCTTTTCCCCTTCTCCCCCTCACCTTTTTCCCCTTCTTCCTCCCCACTGTGTCCTACTATTTGCTTTTGTATTTTTGTATTTTATTCCATAATCTAATAAAATGTTACAAACCGTAAAAAAGGAAAAAAGTACCAGTTTTAATTTCTTTAGTGGCGGTTCCTTTGCTCTCAGGCCACGTGAAGGACCCCCGGCGGTGCAGGCTGCCCAGAGCCCTGGGCAGTGGAGGGCAAGCACCTAGCTCAGCCCAGCCTTCCCCAAGGGGGTGCCTGGCTGGGCTTACCTTCTCCTTGAGACTGCTGCTGCTTGGCTCGCTCTCCTTGGCCAGGTTGCTCATGGTGTGTGTAGGAGGGCAAAATGTGTGGGTCAGAGGGAGGCCCACTCCCTCTCCATGTGAGGAGACCCAGCTTTGTAACCAAAGCATCTTCAGCGATAGGATGGGAGACCACCAGGAAAGTCAGGAGGAGGGGAAAGGGGGATGGCAAAAGGGCAGCACGGCTGGTCATGGCCAAGTGCTAAGGCAGGACTTCCCTCAGACCCTCCCTCTCATTATAATCTTCCTTCCTTCCTTCCTTCCTTCCTTCCTTCCTTTCCTTCCTTCCTTCCTTCCTTCCTTCCTTCCTTCCTTCCTTCCTTCCTTCCTTCCTTCCTTCCTTCCCCCTTTTCTTTTTTCCCCTTCCCTCTTCATTCTCCTTTCCTTTTTCTTCCTTCCCCTCTTTCCTTTTTTTCCCTTGCTCTCTTCCCCTTTCCTTCTTTTTCTTTTTCTTTCCTCTTTCCCTTTCTCCTTTCCTGTCCCTTCTTGAACGCTCAAATGCAAAAGGGAAAACATTTTTCCATGCCTTCTTGCCTTGTGATCAAATGCCACTTTTGCTAGTAGTTTGTGGCCACTTAAAAGATTGAGAACAAACCAGGCTCAGTTTATTCCATGCTTGCATTTAGTGGGGGCGTTCACAGACAACAGTACAGCAAAACTGTCAAAATGGTGGCTGTGATAGTTGATCAGAGCTCCTCCATTTTTTATGTGCAACAGCTTTAGCATTTAGGAACAGAGGTAGCTTAGCTGCTTTTCTATTAATACATAATCCTTAAAAAGGCTCTGTTTTAGGGACCCTGCCTTGGTCTAATTGAGACTGGAATTATAGCAAAGGAAAATATTTTTCCCCATCTGCTTTGTTCTGTTTTCTCCAATGGAAATGGCTGTTAGCAACATACAAGGGGATACTTTCCTAAGAGCTCACAATTTAAAAATACCAATGTTAACTTGGATTGCCAACAAAGTCCTGTCTGTGACAAAACAGGGACGGTCAGCAGGGATGCTGAGCATTCGTCGCTCCTCTTCATGTGCCCAGAGGGCGGGACAGAGGCAGCCCCTTGCTGGCCCTTTCCTGCCCAAACCTCCTTTTATATCCTCTCCTCTCTCCCCCCCTTCTTCCTTTTCTCTTCAGGGCACCTCCAGCTTCCAACGTGCCAATCAGCTGGAGCCTGGTGCTGATTCTGGGGCTTCTCCCTCAGGCTTGTGCGGTGCTGCTGCCACTTCAGCTCATTTCTCTCCCACCCCCGCTACCACTTCTCTAGGATGGTTGCATATCACCTGCCAGGTGCCAAAGTACCACTGGTGGTACATGTACATGTACCACCAGTTGAAAAGCCCTGCTCTAAGTTGCCAGTCCCTGATGTAGGAAGATGGTCTGCTTATCTTTTATTAAGTTACAGCACGCTTGTATCCCTCGAGCATTTACTGATCAGATCACTTTCTCCTCCTGCTTTCTGAATTACATAAATCTCAAGCTTTTCCTGTATTTTATCTTAAATCACACTTTAATTTTCTTAATGAAAGAAAATGCCACTTGAGCTTATTAAGACTTAACTTTGATTTCTTTCTGCATATCAGCATAGACTGCAGTTTACTGACTTGGAATATTATTACTTGGAAATGTAATACTATTTTCAGTTTTGAGGGGATCCGTAAGTAACAAAAAGAACACCTTTTCTAGCCTAAAAAAAATCCAAAAAAGCATAATCATCTACACTGAGGACTGAGCAATAAGCAAACACTGAATCCTGAAAAAAATACATAGAACTATTTGTCACAGAAAAGCTGTGGGCCTAGACTTCCTCCCTCCCTCTCTCCCATCTGTCCATCCATTCATCCCAGAATTTCTCAATCCAAGCAACTTCAAGATATGTGGTCTTCAATCTCAGAATCAACCAGCCAGCATGCTGAAATCCACATACCTTAAAATTGAGAAGCCTGAGAAACACTGCTGTATACCATCAAATTCTGTACGATTCCCAGCAGTTGATAATATTTTACAAATAAAATGATAAATATTTTTTTAAATCCATAGAAGGATTCAATTAAATATGCAGATATGTAAATGACTCTAAACATTAAATAAAAGACAAACTGTACATTCAATCTGGTGGGTTACCAGTCAGTTGAAAAATGCTCTATGGAAGAGCACAGTCCAAACAACTTTCTGAATGAACTTTCTGAGGCATGCCTGATCTCACTTAGAAGGCTATTTGAAAGGGTAGGTAGTGCTAACATAATCCGTTTGATTTCTGTCTACTCTGTCTGGTGATGTCTGTGTCTTTAGGTATCATTTTGGTTGTTTGAAGAAGATGTAAGGAATGAATAAACCATTGGAATCACTGGATTGTCATTCTCCTGTATCATTTCTGTTTTAAGGTCATACAGTCCGACTAAAGTTTCTTCTTTCTGTTTCAAACTTTGGCATTCCTGTCTTCAGAGACAATCAGCAATTCCTGCTAGCATGTTCTGTCAATTTCAAAATGAACTCAATGTCTTCTTCTTCTGCATCAGTGGTTGGAGAATTGACTTGTATAACTATCATATTAAAGAATTGTTCACAAAATCTAATTAATATTACTTTTACTGCAGTGTTTTTTCTGGCTATCCTTTTTGTTTTTCATGTCCTGTGTAGCAAGCAGTAGGATGTTCTGACTGAAAGTGTCTGTAGAAGTTATGGGGCAGCTGTTGCAAAAGTGTCAACTTAATCAGGAAAGACAAGGGCGGGCAAAGAAGAAACTCAAGACTACTCCAGCTCGAATCTCTGTGGTATAATTCTGTGTTATATTCTGTCACAATAAAGTCCCAGTAGTTATGGTAGTGGCTGTTTGTGATTGGGTCTACCACAAAGATCTGACAGTGTTGAATTCTAGTTCATTTCAATTCACTGATTCCTAAGACAACAATACATAGTTGATTAATTTCATGTTTCATTGTGTTGAGCTTCTCCATGTTCATGCTCCTTGGATTCCATTCTTCCATTCTACAGCTGTCTCTTTAGCTTTAGCTTTTCTTTTCTGCATCACAGCATCTACCTATCTGTCTATCTGTCTGTCTGTCTGTCCGTCCATCCCCCCCCCCCTCTCTCTCGTATTGAGAAAAATTGTCCCTCAGTTGTTCCTTAAAAGGATGTTGAGTGCCATCTGACCTGAGATGTCCATAATTTGGCATTATATTAGCAGCCAATTTATCTTGTCTCTACTCATGCGGTTTTCTTGGTAAAATACAGGCATGGTTTTCCAGTGTATTTTCTTGCACAATATGAAATGATACTTTGCAGTTGACATTGATGTGATAATCTGCCTCTAGCATCTTCCTCTGTTGCTGCTGCCTTATATAAATGCCAGCTTGCTGGGCATATGGAATGACCTTCACACCTTGTCTGACTCTGCTGGGAGAACTCTACTCTCAGCATTCTTTTTGGGTCATTTGTATTTTCCTTCAGGGAACCTTTAGCTCTTAAATATTTGCTGGTTGCTAGATTTTCTGTTTTGCCCCTCTAGAAACCAGTTTTGTGTCTAAACTCTTGAATTTAGTCTGATAATGTTTTCCATTTATTTTCTGTAGCCTGATAAAATGTTGATGAATAACTGCCTTTGCAGAGAGATAGTTCTGATAGTATTTGTCTCAATGTGTCCAATAAAGACTACAATATGCAACATAATATGGATAATAACACTAATTAATGGTTAAGGTTTTAGCCAAAGATATGTATCTTCAGCAAGTTTTAACTAAACTGTTCTTACAGATATCTGAATGAAAATGGGAATCAATTGCTAATTTAGATTCCTTCACCTGTGCCAGAAGAACAAGTTGTTGAGCATCTTTAGAATGGTTTCTCCTGAAGATCAAGACAGCCAGATGGATGGATTGGTAACAGGAGAGACTCAATTTTAGATAGTCAGGGTCTAAACTGCTAAGGGATGAAAAATTTAGCACATTTAAGTTGTGCCTGGTAGGAACTGGCAACCAATACAGACCTTTAAGTAGAGGCATCGTGTGACTACTGTTTATTTACATGGGTTACTACCCTAGCCTTGCATTTTATATGAGGTGCCGCTTTCAGATAGTTTTCATATAGAACAGTGGTTCTCAACCTTTTTAATGCCGCGGCTCCCAACTGGTCATAAGTCGAGGATTTTCCCTGTCCGGGAGTGCCGCACATGCGTGGTGCTGCCCCCTGCACCGGTTGAGGCGTAGCTGGCAAGGGGCAGCGACGGTGCAGGGCGACCACTGGCTGGGCCACCAGCTGGCCCAGCCCAAGGGAGGGAAGACATCCGCCGGGCCCCACGCATGCCAGCAACCCTCCCTGCACCCGCCGGCCTCCCACGCCTGGCCCTCTTTTACTTACAATTTTAGTAGTTGCTCAGCAGGGAGGGGTGGAAACTTCCAGACAGCTCGCCTTCGCTGCAGACAACTTGCAGCACCATTTGCAGACTGGGACTTTTGGCGGGCTCAGCAGGGCAGAGACAGCCTGGACAATTCCTATTGGCTTTTGAAAGCCAATAGAATTAGACTCTATTCAAGAGAGTCTATTCTTTTTTTCCCAAGTTTTATGAGTCTATTCTATTGGCTTTCAAAAGCCAATAGAATAAGAGGGAGTATCACAGCTAAGGAAAAGGGGGGGAAATGGCGGACTGCGTTGTTTGGCGACCCCCGTGAAATGGTTGTTCGACCCCAAATGGAGTCGTGACCCACAGGTTGAGAACCACTGATATAAAACATGTTACAGCAGCGGTCTCCAACTTTTGTGTCTTGGCGGTCTGGCTGGGGGGGGGAAGAGGGGAACCAAGCCATGTGAGTGGTGGGCCGACATGCACATGTATGTGTGCAGCTTCACTCGAAGCAGTGGGTCGGCACACAAGCATGTATGCGCCAGCCTGCCACTCATGTGAATGGAGCTGCGCATGCGTGTGCATGCTTGTCCGCCGTTCATGCGAGTGGAGCTGCACGTGCGCACTGGCCCAGCTCTCGTGCAGCCCAGTTCCGAATAGGTCATGGCCTGGTATTGGGCTACGGCCTGGGGGTTGGGGACCCCTATGTTACAGTACTTAAGTCAGGAGCAATGTGTGAATAATTATTGCCAAACTAATTATAGAAAAAGATGCCTTGCCACAATCTGCCATGTATCAAGGAGATTTTCACTGTGCCCTGTTCCTTAGGACAAATGGAGCTTTATCCAAAACATGAACTCTAGTCTCTGAGCCCAGTTTCTTGTTTATTAACATAATCTCCATTTTATCTAGATTTAATCTCAGTTTTATTCTCCCTCATCTAGATCATTATCAAACATCACTAATCTTCGAGGTACCAACTACATCCTTGGAGATAAGAAGCAATAGAGCTGATATTGAAGAGAGTCCATTTCAAAACTCTGAATCACCTTCCCAGCAATTTTGTCTAGATCAGCGGTTCTCAACCTTTTTCAGGCCGCGGCCCCGACCTGCACCGCACATGCGTGGCACGACAACCTGCATCGCGCATGCGTGGCGCGATGACCTGCATCACGCATGCGCGGTGCGATGACCTGCATCATGCATGCGTGGTGCTACCCCGCACATGCGCGGTGCTGCCCCCTGCGCCGCGCATGAGCGGTGCTGCCCTGTGCCGGCCGAGGCATAGGCCGTCACCCATTCAGGGCGGCAGCAGACAGGCCCAGGTGCTCCTGGGCGGCCATGGCGGCGACGGTGCAGGGCGACCACGGGCTGGGCCACCAGCTGGCCCAGCCCAAGGGAGGTAAGACACCCGCCGGGCCCCACGCGCGCCAAAAACCTTCCCTGCACCCGCCGCCACCCCGCTAGCCTTGCCTTCGCCGCCGCCCATTTGGGGCGGCGGCAGGCAGGCCCAGGCGCTCCTGGGTGGCTGCGGCAGCGACGGCACAGGGCAACCACGGGCTGGGCCACCATCTGGCCCAGCCCAAGGGAGGTAAGCCACCCGCCGGGCCCCACGTGTGCCAAAAACCCTCCCTGCGCCCGCCGGCCTCCCACCTCCCACCCCTGGCCCTCTTTTTCTTACAGTTTTAGTAGTTGCTCAGCAGGGAGGGGTGGAAACTTCCAGACAGCTCGCCTTTGCTGCAGAGAACTTATAGCACCGTTTGCAGACTGGGACTTTTGGCGGGCTCAGCAGGGCAGAGACAGCCTGGACAATTCCTATTGGCTTTTGAAAGCCAATAGAATTACTCTATTCAAGACAGTCTATTCTATTGGCTTTCAAAAGCCAATAGAATAAGAGGGAGTAGCACAGCTAAGGAAAAGGGGAAAAAATGGCGTAGCACAGCTAAGGAAAAGGGGGGAAATGGCAGACTGCGTTGTTTGGCGACCCCTGTGAAATGGTCGTTCGACCCCAAATGGGGTCGCGACCCACAGGTTAAGAACCGCTGGTCTAGATGTTGACGAAGCCCTCTCAAACACATAAGAGGTTATAAAGTCAATAGCACTGACTGTTTAGCACTTCCTGATCTATTGGCCACCAGGGTACTACGTAACAATATAGTTAGAGATTAAGGATTTACTCTGGGCCCCTCTTTGTCTACTCTCTACTTGCTCTTTGTCTAAAAGATGGGTAATTTGAGATCACTTCCTTCTGCCTTTTCATTCAAGCATGCATGCACAGAGCACATAGAAACCTTTCTCTTGTAGGATGTTGTTAGCTAGAGTTTCCCTATCTCTACAATATATTTTCTGTCAATACATCTCCTTTCTCTTAAAACCTACTTCACTGATCCTTGTTCAGATTAGACCTATGCTCTAAAGAACATTTAGATACGTACAAGTGGAGGGATTCCGCCAGTTCGCACCAGTTCAGCAGAACCGCTAGCTAATTTTTTGTTGCCCAGGCCCAGAATGAACTTCCGGAAGTGGCATCCATACAGAGAACCAGTTGTTCGCATATTTGAATACCACCACTGCATATGTATATAAAAAGCTTCAGCTTCCAACAAAACTGAAACAGCATCACTTTCTGAACAAATCTAAACAGGAAGGACTGGAGTCACTGTAGAATTGTACCCTTGAGGCACAATTTTGACATAAGTGCAGATGTGGATGGTACTGAAAACTGCCAAGAGAGCAGAATTAGCGGGGCTGAACTTTTCCCATTCATTTTCTGGAACAGGTTATGTACTAAGGCAGTCAAATCAGTTTTAGGACTGTATTCTGTCTGAAGGCCTAATTGACAAAGGTCCAGATAATTAGTATAATTCAGATATCCCAGAAACTGTAAGGCCACTATCTTTCCAATTATATTTTCTCAAAATGCAATATTTGAGATATATCTATAGTTGTATAGTTCTCCCAAGCTAGAGAAAACTTTTTAAAATAAACAATGTTGTAACTATCTCCTTGGGGAATGCTTAACATGTCACATCTCTTCACATGGAGCTAATCCTATCCCAGCTAATTTAAATGAGCAGGAAGGACAAGGCAATAAGCAAGAATATACTTAATTTACTCATTCATTCATTTAAATTTATACACCATCCATCTCACTAGTTAAGTGACTCTGGGTGGTTTACATGTAAAAAAAAACCCATTAAAATCCACACAAAAATCCATACAAAAATAAACAATTTTAAAAAGATGGAGAGAGAATCCTCAAGCATAGCCAATCCCAGGGTTGCATCCTACTGTTGGATCCCCATTCTGCTTGACAGCATAGGGTTCCCTCCACTTCTTTTGCCCATATCCTTGGATCTACAAATTGAAAATAGTCCTAAAAAGTAGAACCTAAACAAAACTTTGAACATGTATTTAATTTAAAATTTAAATTTGAATTCTTTTTAGAGAAGTATTGACTTTGGCAATGAGAGATACATTGATGTTATTTTTTAAAACCTATTTTCCTTGCTGTCTGGCTCAGAAAGACTGCTATCAGTTTTCTAATATAAGTGATATCATTTTGAACTGCAATTCTTGGCAGATCAATCACTTTTCTTGACTCTTTGTAAATTTCAGACAACTTTCTATTAGTTTTAGTTTTGAAAAACCTTGATTTGTCAAAGCAACTGAAATAGACATACACAAAAAAATTCTGACTAGAGTGGTTATATTTTGAAAATTTAAAATGAGCAATTTTATTCAGAGTATAATAAGACAGTTATTTACCTCTTTGGGCATTATGCATGACAATGCTATAATTTCTTCCTCTAATTAATTTACATCTACTTCTGATATTTTTGTCTTCAGCCTTTTGCAGTCATTCTTCAACTTCTCCTTGTCTATATGTTTTGTTTGTGCTATATTTGGGTTCATTTATATATAATCAACAACTAGATCGTTTCTATCTGTACATCTACAGGTTGTCCTTGTTTACTGACTACATAGTAGAGCAACCATTTGAATTTACCCCAGTGCTGAAAAATAACTTCATGACCAATCCTTGCATTTATAACTATTGTAGCATCCCGCAGTCATGTGATCATCATTTGCTTGCTTTGCAACTAGCTTGTAACAAGCAGAGTTAATAAAACAGGTGGAAGTAAAATCATAAGTTGCAGTCAAATGAATTTTTGCTCAGTAAGTGTTAAGCAAATTTAAGCTCACTTTGCTTAACAACCAGAGGGGAAATAAAGCCATAAGCCTGTTGCAGTCATGTGATTTTCCACTTAGCAACCGTGGTGTTTGGTGACTTGAGTTGCTGGTCCTAACTGTGGTTACTAAGTGAGGGCTATCAGGTATTTACATCCTCTAATTCTCCTCTCCCTCTTCAGGTGTCAGACAGCAAAGGAGAAAGTACAAGGGTCCTGCCTAGCCTGTGATGGCATTTGGTGGCAACCCAGAATGGCACAATAGCATGCTCCACACTTTTTTCTTGCATTATTTCTTCAGTCATAACAGGTGTTGAGGAAAGGTTTTGTCTGCAGTAATGTATGATGGTAGTAGAATGAATGGCAAGAGTGGAATGGCTAGGTTCTGGTTTGGCACTGGGCTGGCTGGGGCAGGTACACAGCTCTGAATTGCAGTGGGTCTTGAGAAGGAGGGTCAGCTCTAGTCACATACTTCAACAGGCAGGCAAGATACTATGTCCCCACAGATTCTCAATAATTGCTTCCAGACTGGAGTCTGTTTCTCTAGATGCCCTATCTTTATAGTAGCAGCTGCCATCATAGCTCCCAGTGTCCTGCTAGCCAGACCTTACACATCTAAACTATGCAGCGAAAGAGGCAGGAATGGGCATGATGGTCAGCTTATCCAGGAAAGGCAAGCAAATTCAGATCCACAGATAGCAGTGACAGCAGACAGAGAACTATTGTGGTCCAGAGACTGCATGGAGGGAAAGATGTGGAGAAGGAGAAGAATCCTTGCATCAGACTCCCCTTTTTTCTGGGGTTGATGAATGATCACCATGAGGAAATAGGAAATCCAAGTATTTCATTCTATGGGATGCTGCTGCAGGAGGACGAGGAGAATTTGAGACCTGTCCAACTTCTGAACTACCATTCTGTTTATACAAAAATTGTTGACCTTATTTCTTGTTTCTTGGAATATGATAAAGAAATTGTTTTTAGCTGTGATCATCCTTGTTTTAATAAGAGCCCCATACATTATGAAAACTGCTCAGATATCTCTGTATTTTACAGTTCAGTCAGGGTGCTGACAGCATCACTGAGAGGCAGTGTAAGAAATTCCTCAAGTGCAGTAAGGAGTCAGTATGATGTAGCGGTTAATGAGCCAGGAAGAAACCAGGAAACCATGAGTTCTAATCCTGCCTTAGGCACAAAGCCAGCTAGGTGATCTTGGTCCAATCAATTTCTCACAGCTCTAAGAAATAGGCAATACCAAACCACTTCCAAAAGCTTGCCAAGAAAACTGCAGGAATTTGTCCAATCTCCAGGGGTTAGCGCTGACTTAAAGGTATATAAACACATACTAAGGATTTAGGCCACATACACACAGGTATTTTATCCTATTTCTTTTTCATCCTAGACCGCAAAAGAAAATGTAACCCTAAATTTTGCTGCCCCTCAGTATGCCTTTACACCTAGCAGTCTCTATAACTTTAACATGCAGCATTCCAGGATCTGTGATTTGGGGTTCTCTTTGTTGAAATTTCCAATTCCACCTATCAATACTCAGCATAAAAATCCCTCTTCAAATGGCATGATCAATGCTTTAATTACTGTACCTTTTCCTCTTTTCTTCTTTCCCATTGTATTATCAACTGATGGAACATTTTAAAAAAATTCTTGAAATTACAGGTAGTCCTTGATTTTATGACTGTTGCTTAGCAATTGTTAAGTTATGATGGACCCCAAAAGGTACTTACAACCTGATTTTGAAGAGACAACAGCTGCATTCACCCCCAGTCACATGATTGTATTTTGTCACTTTTACACGTGATTGCAGCGACCTGCATCACATAATCATGATTTTCAATGTTTGTTGCCAGTTTCTCACATTTACTTCTGATTTCTGGCAAAAAACACCCATTGGGATAATTGATTAATTTAAGGACCACTACATTCACTTAACAATGATGGTGTTCGCTTAAGGACCACTGTAAAAAATATTATAAAGTTGGGTCTGGTCACATAATGACTCACTTAGCAAATGTAAGAATTTATGACTAGAATTCTGGGCTTAATTACAGTATAAGTCAAGGACTACCTATTCACATCATCTAGTCCATTATTCACTCTGCTTATCTCTGTGAGACTGCAAAGAGTTGTGACTTTTTGGCTGCCATCTAGAGATTGTCTGAATTTATATATCCAAGTTGTAATTCAGTGCATAATTGCCTCTGATGAGAAATCTCTGTGGGGATTGGTGTGACAGCTATTGGTTCCCCTAAGAACACAATGTGAAAAGAGAAAATGAGGATCCAGGGCTTTTCTAAGAGCAGTAGCCACTGGAAATAGGATTGCCTATGGGCATACAAGCTACAGTAATAAAAAAACTGATTTTTTTCAATCACACTTTCAATTATATGCATTAAGTCAGGCAGGGATTGCTCAATTTCAAAGCTTCACAAATCATCATCTTCGTCATTGTCGTCATCATCGTCCTGGTTGTTGTTGTTAAAAGTGGCTGGGAAAGCTGGTTAGTAGAAGTAGTGTATACCTTTTTTAAATGAAAATTATCAGCACTTTTGATCAGTGACGTCATCAAAGTAAACAAACCCACGTGCTGATTACGTCAACAGGTTATGGCCCTAAACGGAAGTGACGTGCTCAGCCCACACCCTCTGGATGTGACGTGTTGGCCTAATCCCATCAAGATTGGTAGTCAATCCTCTGGGTACATGATTAGGTTAACCCTAGACTAATTCTATGGACATTCAAAACCAAAAAAGCTAAGTAAAGTGAATAATTAGCAGAGGCCTGTATTTTTGGGAAACAAGCCCTACTTTGGGGAGCTGTGAAATAAAAAATAAAAAAGTCTTTTTATTTCTAATCATTCTAGCCTAACAATGCTTTTAATTTTTGTGGAGTTTTAAAAATCAGTGCCTCAAAAGCTGGGGAAAAAGAAGCCCCTGAAAGGTGGCCAGAGCCTGCATTTAACCCCTTTTTTCCTAAAAAGTATTTTTTTCTAAAATATATTTATTTCTAGGTGGCTTTAAAATCATTTCCTTGAATTCAGGGGAAAAAACCCACAACTGGTTTTTACCTTTGTAAAAAATCTAAAGACACATATTTTGCCATTTGCACCCTGAATAAAATTTATTCTGCCCTCCTATAACAAAAGACAAGGAATATTAGCAGGAATTAAAATGCTCACAAGAGGCAAGCAGCCAGGGGGCAAGTAGGGGTTTAAAACTTGTTCAGGCATGTCAGGACCGCGATTCTGGGCATGCATGTTTCTGTCTGCTAGTAAAAAAGGGGAGTTAGGCCTTGTTTGGGACATGCCCGGGCATGTCATACTCCCCGTGATCTGGGCATGCGCAATGCTCAAGGGTGTGGCATTGCAAGGGGCAGGGGAGTTTGTGTGGGCAGGCCTGAACAGCTAGCGATTTAATTCCATCAGTCTTTTGACTGTTGATGTAATCAGCACGTGGGTTTGTTTACTTTGATGACATCACTGATCAAATGTGCTGATAATTTTCATTAAAAAAAGATATACTCTGATTCCACAGTGGTAAGTGAATTTGTAGGAGACCAGACTGAAGTAAATTAGCAGAACCACCTAGAATCTTAACATTTCAGGCACAAAACATACCATTACCATACCATACCATACATCTATTGCTAGCACATAGTGTTTAAAGGTGAGTTATTAGGGAAAATACCACTTGTTATAGATATATCTCAAATATTGCATTTTGAGAAAATATAATTGGAAAGATAGTGGTCTTACAGTTTCTGGGATATCTGAATTATACTAATTATCTGGACCTTTGTCAATTGTTCACTGCAGGTACATGGCTCCCCAAGGTTACAGATTCACCCAAACAGAATATCAAATCCAGCCTGGGCCCTGCTACAGGATGATGGGGAGGGGGTCAGCAACTGATTAGGATAGGTTTGTGGTCTTCACAGAGTACAAAAAGGCTTCTTCTCTGGATTAGCTCAGCACAGACATTGAAATCCCCCAGACAAGAATCGTCTGGTAATGCCAAAGCTCAGGCAGTTCAAGAACAGGGATTGCCCATTAGGCAACAGAGCAGATAGCACTGTAACAACTCAAATTGTCTTGGCAACCTAATCATAGTTCTATTTACTCAAAATTGGCTGACTCTCAAATGGCACACCTCTCTCTCCTCCAGTCCTAACCTGCTGAACCAGGTAGAAACCTAAAGGACAGATCTTCAAAAAGCAATTCTTTGTCTTCTGCCAGCCAGATCTACAATATGCATTACAACACAAGAATCCAGATAATAGATGTTTTATGAATTACTTTGCCCTAATTTGGAATGATTTTCTACTTTGGAGGGATTTTAAAAAGCAAAAGGGGAAGCAATTTCACTCTTTTCATTTTTCCCAGTCTGGAAAACATTTAATATTTCTGTCCAGTTTGATAATATGATAATATTACCAGTCATATTCTCTGAGGTTCCTAGACAAGGAAGAAAGAGGAAGCATAGCCCAAAGCTGAAAAAAAATGCCTGCTTCTGATCTGTGGCTTGGCACTGTATTTCAATCCAAGCAATTGTATTTTATTGAAAACCTTAGGGTAAATACAAACCACGGCTTACGTGATAGGTGAACGTGTACACTTTTCTGAAATCAGTGGGACTTAGTTCAGGGTAAACATGTCTAGAATTTTATTATTTTATTTTCAATTAATGGGTATATTTGTAATTATTAAGTGTATGATTATACTTTTATTATTTAAAAAGCAATTAAAATTATATTAAAAAGTGCCTGATTATAATTTGTAAAAACATTTAAAATTATTAAATGCAGGAATCCATTCTCTGCTTCAGGGGAAATTTAAGTAATAATAGTTAATGAATTAATTATTCATGTACTATACAGAATTGACATAGTTCCATAAAGAAACAATGTTTTTACAGTAAATCACATGGAAAGTTTACCACAATCCTTATGATCCTAGTGGATGTTGATGTTAAATGTAGGATGGGTATACACATTGTACTAGTCATCATGTGGTTTGTTTGAATTTGTTTGGGTTTTGCTTTATGTCCTGTGCGATCCCAGTCTTGTGGGTTTATTAAAACCTGATGCAAAGTGTGAAACTTCCATTACATACTGGGCATTTTGTTCAAAGGTTGGTGTGGCTACTACCCAAAAGAGGAAACCTCACTTTTGGTTTAACATACCGTAATTACTTTGTTTTTATTAGTGTCAATTCTGTGGTGGTAGAAGCAATAAACAGATAAAGAACATTAAAGAAATTGGTCCATGTTGTATTTCAGGGTTAAGTGACCTTGATTTAAAGAATAGATTTCTTGATGTTTCACCAGCAACTGTAGTTGGCATCATCCTCTGAAGATGCCGGCCACAGTTGTCAGCAAAACATCAAGAAATCTGTTCACTAAACCCTGAAGCCCAATATTGCAGAACAGAACCAGCGGTAAATGCCTGTCTCAGTGTATTAAGGGGATTTGTTTATGGTCATCTTCAAATGCTGAAAGAATGGGTGTATTTGTGTTAGGCGTCAAGTTGAGTTTAACTGTTGCAGGGTTTATGCATTTGCTCATTCTGGTTTGCTGCAGATGCCACCCCATGGATGGACTGAGAAGGCTTTTATGCTATCCAAGCCCTTGGTTTGAATGGGGCTCCAGATAAACATTTCTTTTACATTCCTAGTTTAAGGTACCATATGAACTCAGCCAACTATGAATTATTCAACAAACCATGAGGCAAAACGCGGCCTCACTGATTTCATTCCCATATTGTGCTTAGTTATCGTTTATTTTAATATGAAGAAGTTCCAACTGAGTACGGTAGGTGCACAACCCCCCCCCCCAAATGGTTTAAGGCAGTGTGTATTCACACACCAGTAAAAAGGAGCAATTTTCCATATACGTGAGAATTTTTTTTTGTTGTGGCTTGAGAAAGTGGATACAAGTAGAGTTCACTTCAGGCTGGAAGAAAGAAGGACTTAGCGAGGAAAAAAAAAAACCCGGGAACCAACCTCGGACGCTGCCGGGAAGCGCCTCCACCACAAGGATTCGGCTCTCCCTCCCACCAATAGGAGGAGGAGCGTCCGGAGGTTTCATCCCGCCTTCCCTCTGCCTCCATGGTAACCAATCGCCACCGCTACTGTCCCGCACGCGCGCCAACGGGCTGAGGGACCCAGAAGGCGGTGCCCCCCTCCTCTTGTCCGCGCCCTGCGCGCACGAGCACGCGAAGGCGGTGGCCCCTCCCTGCCGTAGGCCCAGCAGCTCCATCCTTTTTTCGCTTTAGACTTTAGACCCAAGGATTAGCTTCGAAGGCGGAGGATGCGATAACCGCCCTCCCCGCTGGGAATGGCGACCCCCCGGAGTTCGTAACAGACGTTCCTCCCCAGGTGAGCAAGTCAGGGGCCTTGGAAAGAAAATATTTTTCTTTTCGAGAAGCATGATGGGAGTTGAAGTCTCGCGGGCGGTCGATTTTGTCTGGCTGCTCGAAGAGAGCGGGCTTCAAAGGACTACAGATGCCGGCGATTCCCATGTGCCATTTGGGGAGGGGAGACCAGGTTTGGGATGTTCGGTTGCTTATTCTAAGGAAGGGTGAGGCATGTTTTACCTGTGCAATGGGTGGAGTTCGGCACGGAGCAATTGTAACTAGGATTGGGTCCCAATTATAAGGGCGCAGAGAAGTCCCTCTTTAGTGATAGGGGGAGGGTCAGTTTTAAGGCCTGATCATTTGAGATTTCCTCCTCCAATCTGAAGTCCTATAAATCTATGGAACTCAGCTCCCTCCATTCTCAGCTAACGGGTACAGTATACTGAGGGTGATGGGGCTGCCAATTGCAGCACCTTTGAGGGAGGCTCCTGTGCCCTGCAGGATCAGAGGTATCAGGATAAATGTAATGCAGTGATAGTGAGGAGACAGAAAGTTAATGAGCAGTATTGCAATGGCTGCAAAATCAAAAGAAATAGTGGGGACAAGAGGAGTTACATACCAATCATGATGCTCACTCTCATGATAATCAAGGTTATATGAAGCAATAAATACATAAAAAGAATAAGAAGAGTGAGCAGAAGAAATTAAAGGCATGATATAAGAAAGGAAATTCTGGTTTTCACTTTTATTAATTTATGTATCATATTTATATGATGACCCGTCTCACAAAAACATTCATCTGCTCCATATTTTTCTCTCTTTGCAACTATCTTTTATTTCACCCCATGGGTCACTAGGTGTCTGAAATGGATTTGCTGGCATGTAATCCATCAGTTGATTTCACCATATCTGTACAACTTTATACATCACCTTTTGTTCTGTAAAAGTTTCATCTCTTTGAGGATATTATGAACTCCATCTATTATTTTCTGTCTTCTCCTTTCCCTTGACATATTCACTCCTTCCTAAGCCAAGTTTACATTTTTTTCATGCTTGCTTGCTCACTATTGTGTCTATTCATCATCCTTTCATTATTGAGCCTATGTTTTATTGTTTTACTACATCTTAATACTCTATTCTCACTGCATTCAAATTTTTATGTTTCTTCTGACATACCCAACTGTCACTTCCATGTAACAGAGTGGACAGATGTTCTATGTAGTACAGTGGACAGAAGCACTTTCTTGTATACAAGAACTTGTCTCTTTCAACTACACACAACGGATTACCAGCATTTTACTTGTTCTAGTTTTTTGCCACGTTTCTATAACATGCATTCATTGACTCCTTTTTCCATCAATCACAATTAAATTGGTCTTTAGTATATTAATTTTCAGATCCATATTTAATGCATTTAACATCTGTTGCCGATTATTTGAGTTCTCAGTCAACAACATGATAATGTTTGCACACACAAATACATGTACATATATCTTCCCAACCAAAACATCACCACAAATGATCCTTTTTATTTGAAGGAAATATACTTATATATTATATGTATATATAAATACCCTGATTAACCCAGGACACCAACACACTTTCGTATTTTACTCCCACTTTTATAAGAAACCATTTGCTACGCATTCTATTTATTAACAGATTTGTTTGACATCTATCACATACTGTTTATTTTGTATTCGGCATTCAAATTTCAATTCCCTATTTTAATAAAACTTTATAATTGAAACCTGTGAGTTGAATGTGCTTGTATGCTGTATAATTGTATTAATTTTATTGTGTTGTTTTTGTAAGCCGCCCTGGGTCCTAGGAGAAGGGCGGCATATAAGTTTGAGTAAATAAATAAATAAATAAATATTTACCTTTTTATATCTGAATCAACAAACATATAATACTTTTCACATAATGCATTTTAGGAAGATAGAGAAAGTGTAGACGATCAGTTTTTACTTGTACCTCTGACAATTCAGCAGCAATCCTTGCTAAAACTAAAGACAGTACTGGTCAGTTTTGGTGCATTCTGGCTAGTATGCCACAAGTGCAGCCCATCCTAGTTTTACCCCAAGTAGTCCATGTGTTCTAGGAAAGGGAAGAAAATTGTGGTTAGAAGAAATTAATGAATTCACAAAGAGAGTCAAGAAAGGCAATGTATAAAACAGATGTGGTGGAGTGGATGCAAAGATGGTTTGCAGTGGTAGAAAGACAAGGAGAGTATGGCAGTTTTATAAGCTATATTTAGCTAGAATCCTTTCATTTTTCTTATTTCATGTCTTTAATTTCTTTGACTTATTTTTTTTGCTCCATTTCTACGCTTATATTATGATTTATCCCATTACAATCAAACATACAATTTAGGTATGTTATTAGAAATCATTGTTCATGTCTCAATTTCCCACCCTGTTAAAACAAAAAAATTGTTAGTTTTATAAATAAAACTGTATTTTGAAATTATTATTTCTTAGATGACATCTTAAAGAACTTGACAATTAATATAATTGTGTATGTGGCTCATTCATTTTATGTTGCTTTTTCTCTAACATTTAATGTAAATATTTAAAAGATCTCTAGATTGATGTCGGGTTTAGGATTTTGTAATCAAAAGAATGAAAATCATAGCAGTCCCTCCCAAAAATGTATTTTTTCAAAGTTTTTTTGTATGTTTCAATGATACATGTTACCACATATATGCAGTGTTAAATGATGATTTATATATGTGAACCAGTTATTATTAATTTAATACCATTAATTTAACTATTCTGTGCAATATCTGGATAGAGTTTTTCCTTAGTAGGAATTTCTGTAGACATTATTTGATAAGATATGTAGGCTTGCATTTTAGTGTGCACAGTTGTTAGTGTGAGATTATTTTTGATAACAATATTATAGAGTTGACTTTAATAAGTATTAGGCCCATGGATAGTAATAAAGATGGATAACTGAGTTAAATCTACAGTGACGGTCCTGCACCACCCAAGTAATAAATTCACATTTCCTATATTTTAAGGCATCTGAGAAATACTTTATGACAAGATTATCCTAAAATACACAAAATGTAATTTTTTTGCTTGAAAAAGCAGAGATTCTCATACTGAATCATCCATAAAGTATGTTATTTTCTTAGAACTTCCCTTCCAAATTACTTTATCACTTTTTACACAATTTTAACTTATCCCTTGACACAGTGTTGCTATCATCTTAATAATCTGTCCCTTGATAGACAGTTTTCTTCTTCATAAAATTACTAGCCCCAGGGTAACACCAGCCATTTGGACAATGGATGGGTTAAGGCCTGTGGGCATCATCAGGATATTGATGCATTATTGCTTTAAGAAAGAATATGTCAAATCAGCATGTCTTGAGGAGAA
This sequence comes from Bothrops alternatus, assembly GCA_034064705.1. NCBI lineage: Eukaryota > Metazoa > Chordata > Lepidosauria > Squamata > Viperidae > Bothrops > Bothrops alternatus. The sequence continues at coordinate 1,938,102 of JARGCV010000008.1, read as the reverse complement.
CTACTATTCTTCATTTCTTAAACAACAGTTATTAATGTATGGCAATTGTGATTGATGTGCTTATTTTGCACGTAGAAGAAAGAATAATGGAAAAACTAAGGAAAATGAACTAATTAAGCAGGCTGCATAAGATCCTCATTAGCACGTGTATTAGTGTTTATAGTAGAAAATCTGATAATGGAAACTAGACTAATAGAACCTGGAATGACATAGTGTACATAATACAATGTTTTTGAAAGTTTCTAAAATATAAGAAACTTGAGAAGATGATGCAAAGAAGGAAATTCTTTTCTATTTTAGATTAGTAGTGTTAGTACTAATTAACATTTATTAATATTGTTTACAATCCAGGAGACATTAGTTCTTTTCAACTTAGTTAAAGGGGGTCTTCATTTATTTCATGAACAATGAAGGTTGATAAGTTTTATTACCTCTGGATGATTTAATGCTTTTTTAAAAAAACATCAGTTTGGATTAGCATCTTTTTATCCGTTCAAGTAAATTTCTCATACCTATTATCAATGAATGGGGAGTTTCTCTTTTTTTCTTTTGGAATTTAAACTTCTAAATAGTTTGGGATCTGTTATGAAGAACCATCTCTTATCATATGATCTTGCCATTTCACTAAAATTATCACAGGAATTTTGGATTTATATCACACAATTGAATCTGAATCTTAATTGGATTTTATATGAATTTTCTCTTTTGCAGTGCCCAGGCCTGTGATGCCCTAAAGCAAAATTTGCTAGTATTCCTTTACTCATCCTAGGTCCTGACAGGATTCCAAATCATATTTACATAGTCTTTTGATGTTGTAATCTGGTTTGGTTACAGGTATTCTCAACTTATAGCCATTCATTTAATGACCATTCAAACTTACAACAGCAATGAAAAAAGTGATTTATAACCAGTTCTCACACTTATGACTATTGCAGCATTCCCACAGTTACATGATCAGACTTTGGGTGTTTGGCAACTGACATGTATTTACGATGTTTGCAACATCCTGGGTTCCTAGGATTGTCATTTGCAATCTTCCTAGGGAACCTCTGAAAGCAGAGTCAATGGGGTGAAGCCAGATTCACTTAACGACCACATGATTCACTTAATAACTAGTGACTTGCTTAATAAACATGGCTAAAAGGTTGTAAAATGGGGCATGACGCACTTAACAGCTGCCTTGCTTAGCAATAGAAATTTTGGGCTCATTTGTGGTCATAAGTCAGGGACTCCCTGTGCCCAATATTTACAGAAAACAGTGTAACTATTGTTGTACCAGTTTAGAAGCTTCACAGTAGGGAAGAGATAAGAGAGGGTGTAGCCCACATCTGCATAATGGGCAGAGAAAGAAACTCAGGAACCTCCCTAATTTCTCAGGCTGAAAAAGAGATGGTGGGAAATTTGTACTATCAGTCTTGCTAGATTTTATTAATATAACCTTACAATAAAGTAGAATTGGCTTCTCTGGTCATGTGTCCTGTCTGATACAAGTAATCCTAAATTTGTGACTGGTCACTTAGTGACTGTCTGAAATTACGATGAACCTCCCCAGGTTCTGAAATCTCCCTGGTGCTCCCCATAAGCCCTGCCAGATGTTCCCGGAGCTGGCTCTTCCTCATTATCCAAGCTGGCATCTGAGGGAGCCATCACAGATCTTTTTTTCAAATCACACTGTCAGAATTCTGCAGTGTCCTAAAAATGGGTGGCATAATTTTCTGCAGTTTAGATCGATGAAGTATTCTATACAGGAACTCTAATCCCTAAAATTTAAAGTTTCATTTTTGGAAAAGGATTTTGATGGTTTGATTTACATTATTTGATCATTGAAAAAGGTCCTAATGGAGGCTTAATTGTATGTAAGGTAAGAAATAGAATCAGATGGGAACCAGTGATAGAGAATGCAATTAACTGGGACAACTCTTTTAACGCAACTCTGCTGATAGAGAGGTTTTTGACATGGATCTAGTTGCCATGTATGATGGTCTAAGTTGGTTGATTTAGTTCCATCATGGAATATGCATGTAATTTATCCACTAACAAACTGAGAACTACCTAAATTCTTTATGCCAGTTTGAAAAGATACAATGACTACTAGAAATAAACCTAACATCAGGAAGAAAGTATTAGCAAACAGGGATCAAAGTAGTCATTGAGCAAGGAGATAGAAAATGATTAGTTTGCTTCCCATGGCTCAAGATTTCAGGGAAGTACATTTTAAGGTTCCAAACATGCATGTGCTCCCCCCCAACTCTGGAGGGGCTCTAGGGAATAAACCCCATATCAACCAAAGTGCAACATTTATTGTCACAGGAAAGAAGTCTAGAAAATACAGAGAGAAGAATCATACCATTTTGGACCTAATTCTCACTAACAGAGATGAAATGATAGAAGGTGTTGAAGCCATAGGAACCTTGGGAGGAAGTGATCATGCAATATTGGAATTCAACATTATGGAAGCACAAGCAATAGAACACAATCAAACTAGAGTCTTGGACTTCAAGAGAGCTAATTTTAATAAACTTAGAGAGGGTTTGGGAAGGATTCCATGGATGAGAATCCTCTAGGGGAAAATAACTCAAGAGGCTTGGGAAATTTTGAAAAGTGAGATAATAAAGGCCCAGTCTAGCACAATACCAATAAAGAGGAAAAATAACAGCTCTCAAAAGAAACCAGCATGGCTGTATAAAGAACTCTCTGATCAATTGAAAGATAAAAAGGACAAGTATAGAAAGTGGAAAGAGGGACACATAACTAAGTCAGAATATCAGCAAATAGCCCGAGCCGGCAAAGACGAAGTGAGGAAAGCTAAGGCTCAAAATGAACTAAGGCTTGCAACCAAAGTCAAAAATAACAAAAAAAGCTTCTTTCAACATGTAAAAAACAAGAAAAAAGTGAAGGAAACCATTGGTCCATTAGTGAGTGAAAGTGGCAAGAAGGTGAAAAGCAACAGGGAGAAAGCAGAACAATTTAACTCGTTTTTCACATCTGTCTTTACACAAAGGGAAAAAACAGACTCCAGAAACGGTGAATGCTCCATCACTGGAAGTTTTTAAGAAGAAACTAGACAGCCATTTGTCCGAAATGGTATAGGGTTTCCTGCCTGAGCAAAGGGTTGGACTAGATGACCTCTAAGGTCCCTTCTAACTTTATCATCATCATCATCATCATCATTATTATTATACTGTAACTGCCTGCCCTCTGTTGGATCTGATTCCTAGGATGTAACTATGGTTTTATGATGTTACAATTTTATACATGTATTTATTTATTTGCTGTAGTTGCTTTATTTTTTTATATTTATTACTGTAAACCCAGAGAGTCTTGACAATAAATAAAGTAATCCATTAAATAAATAAATAAATAATTGACCCAATTTAATTCTGTCTTAGCACTGTTTGTTGAAGGGCAGCCCTGACACAAAGGTTACCTGGGGTCCTCAGCCTGACTTAGAACATTTCTTGACATGAATAATATTCTTTCTGAGATCGAGAATCTTTTTTTTTTTTTTGCTGGAATGTGTAGGTACAAATCTTTAAGAACACGTTTCCTGTTGTATCACATAAGTTGTAAAATGTTGAATTGCGTTGCCTTATACCAAATATAATTGGGTGACATCAGCTTTTCTTCAGCCATGCACTGAGAAATTATCTATATGGATTTGCTGTATCTCAAGTGAATTAATTTGTTTGGATCATGTTCTGAACAGACGCCAGCTACCAGCAATTAATAGTTCAGTATATTCAAATGAAACAGCTTTGTTTGCAATAACATGTAGCTCATGTTTTGAGACTTTTTTTAAAGACTAAAGCATATATACAAACAAAATAGGGCAAACTTGTTGGCTTTTGAGATTGTGAGGTTTTTTTTTTAACCATCTAGGATTAGAGGAGATTAAATATTATTTTTATTGAACAGCTAAGTTTTGGAAAGAAGCTGTTAGTGTTTGTCATTCAACTCTATTTATGTATGAATCCTACAGCTGCTTATCCTCATGGTGTAATACATCGTTTAAACATTTACGTCATTCACATATTTATGAACATTATCTGTCCCCAATCAGAGATTGTGTTGCTAGTATTTAGCATTTTCATTAAAAAAAATCATGAAAATTCATGAAAAAAATCCATGAAAAAATTCATGAAAAAAGTGATTAAATAGAAATGTTAACCGTATATAATTAGTACAAAATATAAAAAAGTAAAATTAATAGTGAATGAAAAGAGATAGGGGAATCAAAGAGCTACAACTCACTATATATTGTCAAATTTCTTCTTAGTTATATATCCATGATTTTTCTGTATTGAGCTGAAAAATCCATTTCTTAAGGCTGTATTGTGTGCATTGCAATTTGGAAGAGGGAAAGTGAAGAGAAAGTTCAATATATAGTTCTAAGAACTTAGTTGTCATTTTTATTTCAGAAAATCAGATTTCTAGTTCTGAATATACAGTAGTGGTAGCAAATATGTGGGCAGTTCTTGCTGAAATTTTAAAAGTCAAAAAAATGATTGTATAGCTTCTCCAGAATGATTGACAGGTTTCATAACTAGTATAACAAAACAATAAAATAAAAACAATAAAATGGACTTTAATAAAGATTGCAATAATGGTTCTAGGTGAAAGAAAGTTTTTTGTGCCAAAGGGTAATTTAATTTTTACTGTGTTGTTTCACATTGTATTGTAGATTTCTCAAAGAAGATGAATTTGGCTGAGATTTGTGATAATGCTAAAAAAGGAAGAGAATATGCACTTCTTGGAAATTATGATTCTTCCATGGTTTATTACCAGGGTGTCATCCAGCAAATTCAACGGCATTGTCAGTCGATCAGAGACCCAACATTAAAGAGCAAGTGGCAGCAGGTATAATAACAAAAGGTTTGAGTGCAAATGTTTAAAGAAATTAATTGCTGTTAAGGTTTCTTATGTAGTAGAATAACAATATGATAATGGAACTCACTGAAAGACAATATGTATAATATTAACAAGTTAAGAGCAGAACATGTCACTTCTGTTACTAAATGTCCTTGACCATCAGATAAATTAAATTTTTTCTTAACAGAAAAAATAGATTATATTTTCTTATCTGAACTCATTTGATTTGCCTTGTCTAATAAGGAACCTCTCTGAATAGGAAGTGCTACTTGGAATATACAATTCCCTATATATGACATAATACATAAACTGAGGAGGACATTTGTAGAAGGTGCCCTTTCAGCTGTTCTGCATCCAAAATTAGAAAGCAGGATTTCATTTAGCAATGATGTAGAGTTGGACTTTTCCCTAGTGATGCCTGCTCTGTGCAGAGTGACATCTTTATGATATGCCAGAATCCAATACCTGTTTGTTCTAAGCGCTTTTATCTGTTTATGCTGGTTGTTCTCCAGCTTCTTTTTCTTATAAATAATGTTAGTCCTTTTATGAATTGTTTTATTTTATAGCATTATTTGATGGTATTGCTGTTGATCTCTTCAAATTATGGAAATGTGGGGTTGGAAGGACTTCTTTATTTATCCCATTTGTGTGTTGCCAAATCTGCCATAGACATTCAGCAGTTAATAATCATAAGTAAATAAGTAATTAAGTTTTCATTATAAATATTATCAGTAGAAGCAGTTAACACATCCATAATAATCAGTAACCAGTAAAAATCAGCACCATAATGAAATAATAATCTTGCTTATTATTTTGTATAATCACTATAAAAAATAACACATAATAAAGATACTGAATATGGCAACAAGAGGGTAATTCTGAATGCCATCCATCTGAAGTAACCTCTGGAACCTGTAACAGGAGGGCCGTACTTCACTTTCAAGGGGACTCTCTTACATAAGAGAGACAACTGCAACAGAAGAATAGTACCTATGAGGTGCAAGCAACCAAGTGCTTCTCCCGAGCTAAACATACAATTCAGATTGATTCTGGTTGGAAAAGGCATCCTGCAGGTGGGCACCAAGCCATATAGGTCGTTGCCAGTATTTTGAAATATCTGTTGGCAGTTGGTGATTGATATCTGCCAATAAATGGACTGCCACATTTTGAACCAATTTCCAAGTGATTTGCAAAGACAGCCCCATGTAGAGCGCATTATAGTAGTCCAACTGGTTTGTAATGAGGGCATGAGTCATAGTTGTGAGATCCTTGAGGTCCATGGGGTTGCAAACAGTGTATCAGCCAAAGCTGGATAAAGGTCCTTCTGACAACATTTTTTACCTTTCCTTCAGTTGTAGACATGAGTCCAGGAGAACCCCCCAAGTGGCAGATCAGAGCCTTTGGTGTAGTGCTTCTCCTCAAGAGGCAATACTGGAGCCGATCAAGAATCTTGATGAATGAAATGTAACTCCATCTTACTTGGGTTAGATTCAGCCTCTTTTGCCCCAATTGGACCCTTATACCCTCTTGATACTAGGACAAGATTTCCATGGCATCATCACTGCAGCCTGGGATAGCAGCATGACTATCATCAGCACACTGATGATACCTCATCCTGAACTGACAGGTGACTTCTTCTAATAGCTTCATGCAGATGTTTAAAAAGAGCTGGGGTGGTGGTAAAAGAACTTAACCCTGCAGTACCTCCCTAGGGTTCACTAAGCCAACGGAAACTGCATACTAAGGAAAGAGTGATACTGCAGAATAGGACCTCTTACAGTTCAGAAGATACCACAGTGATTGATGGAATTGAAAGCTACTGAGAAATCCAGTAGGGCCCAAAGCTTTACAGTACAAGTCCTCCTAGGGTTCATTCCCCCAATATTATCAGTTCTGTTCCTATTCCTTGCATGAAAGATATTGAGTGATTTTGGGGAACCAATTACTCCCTGTGAATAATAAATCTGTGACAGGGTTCTGATGAGTTGGCTGATAAACTAAACCTTTCATTACAACAAGAATGATAAAATTTGCTGTAAGAAGTAGGCAAGCAGAGTACAAAAACAAGTGGATCCTGATAAAACTCCTATTTAAATGATTTACTAGAACATTAATAATTTGAAATAATATGACAGTTTAAAGATGTTTATAATTGATCAAACCTATACACTTCCTGAAATATTTTATGTGTAATCCTTTGATGTTTTTAAAAACAAGTGTTTTTAATGGTGGGTAGTTTCTAATCAGGTGGCTAAAACTATATAATATGAATTCACTTAATAATAAATAACACATTACAACAGTGTTTTGAACAAATGTATTTATTTTTATCTCATGTTTCTTATTTTTTAAAAATAACTGAAGGTGGCAAGCATACCTAATATATCTTCCTCCTATTTTTACAATAATGTCAACCCTGTGAGGTGAATTGGTCTAAGAGAGAGTGGCTGGACCAAATTCACCCTGCTATCTTTCATGCCTGAGGCGGGACTAGAACTCATAGTCTCCTGGTGCCCTAAACAGTAGACCAATCATGCTTCTTAATAAATATCCTTTCTAGAATTGTGATAACTTTATTTATTTATTTGTTACTTTTAATATGCTGCCCATCTTTTCAAGACAGCTTATAAGATAAAAATGACAGTGTAAAACTTCAGAATATTAAAACTATAAATGTTAAAACTAAAATTAATAAAATTGGCTAAGGAAGCAAGTGATATACAATACGGTGGAAGTAGAATTGTCTCTTAATCCACTAGCCACCTCAAGTATGGAACACCCCCATTGAGACTCCAGGCCATTTGGCAGAGTCAGGTTGTAAGGCTTTTCCTGAAGGCCAAGAGGTTGAAGTGGATCACTCCTTGAGGTGAAATAGGCTATTATGAAAATAAATATATAGGCTGTTATGGAATAATATTCTTACAGTTAAGAGTTTCACAGCCCCTGAGTCCAAGCCCTTGCTTGTTGCAAAAATCCAATTAAGTCATATACAGTAAAATAGAAAACTGTTTAAATTCTATTTAAATACATCATGGGAAGGGGATCCAGCATTTCTCTGGGTAATTAACTCCTCCTACTGTCTTTTACTTGTAAGTTAACATTACAGTATTTTGTGTATTCTGCTTTCAGGTACTTTAGCTATTGCAATATCTCCCCTCACTTTTCTCAAAGCTAAACAATCACAATTCATTCAATTTCTCTTCATAGGAATTATGTCTCATCATCTCTTCATCCTCATTGTCCTTGTCTGAATCTTTCTTAAACTGAAGTGCCAGAAGGATACAGTATTTGAAGTGGGGTCTGATCAAAGCAGAATAAAATAAAATTATTTCTCTTCTTGACTGGCAAGAATGGCTGCAGAAGAGACTTGTCTCCTTCCTGTGTACAAAGAGTAAAGAAGAAAATGACACAGGAAGTCATCCTAATGTACACAGAGATATTGGTTCTAAATTGTTCCACTTGTTGGAATTCACGTATCATTGCTGCTTTCATTTGAATAAAGCTTGGAAAAACACAATAATTTGTGTTTGGGGAAGAAAATCCCTCAGTTCAGGCAGCTAGCAAAGATCTGACCACTGTGCTCTGACATCAGTGGTTGCAGTGGAGGGGAGAAAAGAGAAAGCACTTGGGATTTTGGGAGCCATGTTACCTCAGACATTGGCAGTGGCTGATGGGAGGGAAAGGAAGGCATTGGGATTGACAGAGTGGTGGGATTTGTGGCTTTGGTAGCTGTTCAAAAGAGAAGAGAGAGAGGTGGAGATGCACCAGCCTACTGCTATAAAAATGATTCTCAGGTTATAAGTGCAGGCTGCCTCCTTCACAAATATATATATATTTTATATATATATAAATATATATATATATAAATATATATATACACATACACATATACACATACACACACATAGATATATATGTATGTATGTATGTATGTATATGTATACGCATATGTTTCTGATTTGAAAAGTTCGCTATTCACCAGAATTCTTTTCATTTCAGCCTCCTTAATGTATTAATTTGAAGTCAAACTTGCTGGAATTGCAATAATCAGTTTCAGTCCAGGTTGCTGCCAGAAGCCTGGCATCTGCCTCATGAAATCACACAAGGATTCCCCTGGATATTGGTTATCCAAAACTTGGGACAACAAATAAACTTTGAGATTTATGTCTACTGACTTGTATTTATTTATATATTTACTTGAATTTATTAGCCTCCCAACTCCAGTGAACAAAACTGTAATGGTTGCCCCAAAATAGCCCAGCAAAACAAGATTGCAATGATTTCTTCTGGGTTTGAAAAAATATATATTCTCCTTTTTGTGCATAGCTCTAAATGTAAATCCAATAAAGTTAAGATTTAAATGCCAGAAAGAAATAGAGATGAAGAGGTGAACCATAAGTTAAGAGAAAATGTAATTGATTGCTTTGATTAAAATTGCTTTGATTAGGAGTGAGAATTAAAGGTTTAAGGCAGGGATAGGCAGTCTTTTCAAGCAATTGACATCAAATCATGGTTATGAACCTGGGGGATATGGAGAATAGGAACACCTGCCACTGAACTCCACAAACGAAAGCATATGCTTGTACATTTAAAATGTGTAACCTAAAATGTGTAACCTCCCTACATATTAATATACAAAAATGGAAATACAAAAATGTATATGCCACAAATACATAGTCATATATTTATTCACCAGGTTTTTACACAAACAGCCCCTGTCTTACAGATTTCTTGGAGCCTGAGAAAGCAAGTAACGCTTCTCAATATTCACTTAAAACATCTGAATATTCAGGAAAATGCTGAGCTACCTCTGAATCTCTTTTTCCTTGCAAAAAATTTACAAGGAAATTTATGTGATAATTTCATAAGAATCTTTTCTGATGCACTTTGTACCATTGGCAATAAAGTGAGACATTTTTAGAACCTCATAACTTTATTTTAGAATAAAGTTATGGGCTCATTTTTTTTTCTTCTGGGGAAGAGGGAGAAACTTGCTATACTACTGTGATTGGCAGCAGTGCTGTGGCAATTTTGATCTGGCAAAAAGAAGTAAAATTGACGGAGGTGGGGTTTCTGGGGTACATAGCAGGGGCCTACTGACTTGTGTTTCTAATTGAAAATTAAGGGAAATGTTTTATCTAGCACAATTGTAAAATTTGTTTTATAGTCTAAACCTCTCAGCTCTGCTGCTTAAAACAAACAATAAGCAGGCAGGCAGTCCTGTCTGAATGCTCATATGAGGTGTATAAAACACAGGTATGATGCAGATTTTAGACTGGCACAGCCCTTGTATTGGAGTGACTTGAGTTTTATCCAGATTAGTTTGCCTTGTGCAAAGAATACCAGAAATCAACAGTTTCCCTCCAGATTGCTTTTGTTTATACCAACAGCAGTTTTATCTGCTCCGCTTTAAACTGCATTATAATACCTTGCACTTTAATTTTTGAACAGTTTCACATTTATTTGTTTTTCAGATTCGGCAAGAATTATTAGAAGAATTTGAACAAGTAAAGAGCATTGTCAACACGTTAGAGAGTTTTAAAATAGACAAGCCTACAGATATTCCTGTATCTTATCAAGATGAACATTTTAGAGATCCAATTGTGTGGCCACCTCCGGTTCCAGCTGAACACAGGTAATTGGGCTTAAATAGGATGGATGCTTACTTGCAGACAGTAGTAACTACATTTTTGATAGAGAAAGTAGTATAATGATTGAGAAAAGAGCCGTTTTACTTTATTCCTCCTTTTCACTTTTTAAAATGTGAGCATTGACTGTAGAATCTCATCAAACATTTGAACTATTATTCATAGCCTAGTATGCTGGTTTGCATTACAAATATAACATTAAGGTCTGATTCAACTGTTAGTATGATGGTCACTAAAAACAACTTCAGTTTTAATTACAGATTTTCATGGAAGAGTTTACCAAACTACAGTTATTTTCAAAACTACTTCTAACCATAATTCCTAGATTCCAGTATGCTGGACTGTTAAAAACCTTAATTTATTTTGGACTTCACACAGAATTGTAACTAAGTTTCCTTAACTGCAGTTTGGAGCGATACCTGAATTGAGCTTCTGCTCCTATTCTTTCTTGCACCTGTTGTTACCAGACTGTATTGCTAACTCCTTAGCCATATTTTTTTCCATCTTTTTTACTTTTTTTTGTACCTATCTCTGTCTCTACAATTCCCCCGATTTCCTAGTTCCTGCTCCATTTTGCGAGATGCATATGTAGTTTTGAAATGTCTTCACTTAATTTCTATCATCACCATCTGCACAGCAATGAAAAGGGATGAAAGGGATTATGTGGATACAAAGAATTGTGTAGCTGTGAGGTAGCATACCTTCCGCCCCAAAGCATAGCCACAAACTGGCTCCTTAGAGATCAAGATATGCAGTTTGAACATTAGCTTTCCCTCAGAGTTGAGCAGCTTTCCTCAGTTTTGGCACCTTTCAAAACCGAGTTCATAAAAATTTTAATGTGGTAGCTATGCTGTTTTGAAATTCTGAATATATTATATATGTATCTGGAGGACACTGTTGGGAAGACTGAAATTGAATAGCAATACAGGATGGAAATAATTTTACTCATCTTAGCAGTTTCTTGTGTGCTTCCTTCATGTGACACAGAGTCCCACCTCAGATAAAACGACCCAATCGAGAAGTGAAACCTCTGCGGAGAGAATTGCCAGGATTACAACGGGGACCTGTGGGCAGAGCTCAACCAATATCAAAAAATGAAAAATCTGCTAGTAGTCGAGAGAGGGAATCTAGAGGAAAAGGGAAGGATGAAAAGGTAAGGGTCTAGAGCAGAGGTTTCCAACTTATATCCTATGGCACCCCCAAGGTATTTTCTGTAACTCACAAGAATACTTTATAAAGGAAAGAATAAGCCATGCAGGCTTATCTTACTGGTGAGATCAAGGTCAACAGAAGGAGGCATTGCTCTCTACCCATTTTTTTTATGATAATGACATGCGGTGAAAGCAGACTAAACAGAGGAGCAATAGACAAGAAAGGAAAGAGAGGAAGGGTGCCACCTTGAGTGTAGTCCAGAACAATAAAAAACAGCACACTCATTACACACACCGAGAGAGCAAGTGTTTGAATTAGGGCAGTAGTTTGCCAGATTCAGCCAGGTATAGGCACAAATTATAAAGCTGTGATGTTCATTGGTTCATCACAGATACTAGATTGAGAAGAAATTGGGACTGCTTTCAGAGTGGGTAAGCCAAAAAGTATCTGCACTCTTAATCCTGCATTTAGATGGTGTCACAGATTGGGGGGGGGTAGGACCAGTGCTTTATCACTTAGCTACTTTACAGAACTTCCTTCCTTCCTTCCTTCCTTCCTTCCTTCCTTCCTTCCTTCCTTCCTTCCTTCCTTCCTTCCTTCCTTCCTTCCTTCCTTCCTTCCTTCCTTCCTTTTTTATGCATTTGCTAATGTTGGGTGGATCCAATCTTGCATATAGTAGACATTTATGTTTTGAAACTAACTCAAAGGAAATGAAGTCCCAGAAGAAAAAAGAAAAATAATTCTGTTCTGTTCTGATTAAGCTGGCTATATCTAAACAACTCCTGAGTGCTACTTATTCTGTCTCCCACAATGGTCATCTGGCCTTCAGATCTCCTTTCAAATTTTCATTTTTCATGAAAAATAATATTGGAAATCCCTGGTGTTTATGATGGGTAGTTACTGGTTTTGGTTCCTTCATCCCACAACTACAATTCATCAAATTTATCTGAGTAGAACCCAGATAATTGCTTAAAAGAAGAAAAAGAAATATAGATGTATACTTACATGCTTCTAACTCCTTTATCCAGGGAAAGAAGATCCCCCAGGATGGTGGTGGTGACAGTGAAATTCAGAAATTTGATGGAACAGGATATGATAAAGATTTGGTTGAAGCTCTTGAGAGGGACATTGTGTCAAGAAATCTAAGTATTCATTGGTATGGTAATTCTTTTGTAAAATGAGATATGTTAATATTTATTGTGGATACATATGCAGAAGATGTTGTTTATTTTGTAGTATGCTGATATTAAGAAAAACTCAGATATTTTGCACATTAAAAAATAATGGTTTTGTAAGGCTTTATGGATTAGATGGATGCAGAACAATAAACTGAGTATAATAATAACAATAATAACTACTTATTTCATATCGAGTTATTTTGGATAACACTTTAGATATCTTTGCAGTACTTTTCCTGTTCTAAAGGATGGAATAATATTTCATAGATGCATGACGTTTAAAATAATTTAAGAGTGCTAATTCATAGCAAATTATTGTCAAGAGAAGATCAAAGAGGAATAGTCTATTATCAGCTAAAATCCTTTGGGCAGTTTGTATATTGAGAGTATGTTATCCTGAAAATCTTGCCTTCTGAATAAGAGAAGCATGTATAATAGAATTTTTAGATTTGAAAAACTGATAATTACCAATAATTTTCTATATCATTACATAAAGGTATGATTATGTTAAATTTTAAATGTGTTATTGCATATTGTTTTATGAAAGTTTGTGCTGTTGGAAGCTGTTTATATAGCTATAAATATCTACTTGGAGAAATCTGAAAGTTACAGACACCATATGGAGATACATTAGCTTTAAAGTATTATAGCTCCTCACAAGGCGCCCATAATAGAACAATAATTACTGTTAAGTCTAGATGGGATCATAAACATTTGAAACTGGAAAAGTGTTGAAAATAGCTCAAATAAGATTTCCAGAAATATCTTTAATTCTCAAGTTATTTTAGCAGCCGTTATGATTCTAAGTTATCAGGTATGTTATGTGAGCTCCTAAAAATCTTTATTTTTCATTATCATTTCCCATATTGTGGATCACAGAGAGCTGGACTTTATAGTGTTTTAAGGAGCTTACTGAAAAGTAGCAATTCTGTCATTTGAAATTTTGAATGTGATCCAGGGTTTCCTCCTATTCATTCTGCCTGTCCTTAAAATAACAATATCTTAATTGTTCTAATCTGCAAAACCATTGCCAGTTTACTGTACTCATATATTGGGGTTCTGGGCTGCAGATGTATGCAGATTTCCTGTCCTTGACTAAAATAACTATTATTACTGAAACAGAATTACTGAAAGACTAAGGAGATATTTGAGATAGGTGTTTCAAGTGCTCAGTAGATGGGCCAGCTTTGAGCGTCGCCCTAGACTAGAGTTTGGAGACTGTAGCCAACTCTAGATGGTTGAAAACAGACAGGAAGCAAGTCCATATGGCGGAGCCCATATCAGACTAGAGTTGTTCATTCCAGTTCTGTTACAGCAGAAAAGCTTGAGCTAATTGTGAGTGCTATTATGCTTATGAAGCACACGTCTTGTCTAAATAGTACCATGAACAAAAGGCTCATTACAGACACTCATTAAAATGTGCAACAATGCTGAAAAGCTTTTTAGGTATTGCCTTGATAATCATGTTTTCAAGAAATCTATTTTTAAACTGAACATTCTGTTCTGCGATTAGCTGCAAGTCATTTTCCGCATGTCTTTTAAATGGAAGGTCATTTTTCAGAACAATGAATTGTACTAGCATCCTGTGCAAGAGCTTGTCATCATATATTTTATCAATGAAGTGCAAGCACTTAACATTTATTTATATATTTGTTGTTGAAAAAAAGAGAGAGATATTATCCTTCTAAATCTGAATTTTATTTTCCATAGGGATGATATCGCAGATTTAGAAGAAGCCAAAAAATTATTAAGAGAAGCAGTTGTTCTTCCACTATGGATGCCAGATTTTTTCAAAGGAATCAGAAGACCTTGGAAAGTAAGAATCCTCCAGCTACTATATCTCTGTGTTGCCCGTATAACATTGTAGTATATATTCAAGCATTTTCTCTTGCAATAAATTTACCAGTTTTGGGGAGGGGATATATATTAAATGTAATATTTTGTATTACTTTAAAAAAAGGAAATATTCTATATAGAGAGTCCTTGACTTCTTAGTGAATGTTCAAAGTTACCACGGATCCAAAAAAAAAGGGACTTAATGATCTGGAGCTGAAGTTCTAATTCTTTCCTTCCCATAGACGTATATTCTTATTTTGAACACTCGGCAGCTGTCTCACATTTATGGCTGTTTGCTGTGTCCTGACATCAAATGACCTTGATTTATGATTTTTTTTTGGTTGGAAAATGGTGTTTCCTTCTGGTTTCCAGCAAAACAAAAAAACAAAAAACACCGCCCATTGCAGACGTGTTTGCTTATTCACTTAACGACCATCATGATTCAGTTAAGGACCACTGGAAAAATTGTTTGTAAAATGGAGTTGGTCACTTGATGACCCACATGAGCTTGATTATGGTTGTAAGTCGAGGAGTACCTCTTTTGATATAAAGAATTTGCTTATTGGGTATGATCAGATGATACTAAACCAGGGGTAGGCAACCTCGGCTCTTTTATGACTCATGGACTTCAACTCACAGCATAGCTGACTCGGGAATTCTGGGAGTTGAAGTCCATGAGTCATAAAAAAGCCGAGGTTGCCTACCCCTGTACTAAACCATCGTAGAAGATCTGTTTGAGGCTCTTCTTCTTCTTTTACAGGACATAAGGTTAGCATTTTGTTCATTTTTTATTTGCTGTGCTTATTTCATTCTAGTTACTGATGACTCTGAACATCATGTATGTCTTCTGTAAATCAGGTTAAAACTAATAAAATTGCAATACAAAAATCAGAATATGTCTGTAGATATAAACTTTGGAAATGTCAATTAGACTGAATAAATACTCCAAAGCCAAAGGGAATAATATTAGGATATCCCAGCTCTCTGCTGGAAGATCCACTTTTTAATAGCCTTCCTAAAACTCCAAAACTATTTGTTTGCTTTTCTTTTTTTCCTTTTTTTTCCTTTTCCTTTTGAATTTCAGGGGGAATGGTGTTGTATAGAAGCAGCAATTGATAAAGCTCACTTTGTGATGTCTTTTGATAACATTTCCAGAATGCACACATAGAGATATTATTGGATGGGTAGATATTTAGGAGTTGCTAACAAAGTAATAAAAATACAATAAAAATAATACAACATAAAGAAGAAAAATCATACACCTGTTCCAATAATTACAGTCATCTCGCAATGTAATCTCCTGGGCTCTACCCTTGCTATCTCAATACTTGGAGTTAAAGCTACCTCTTAATGGCTTTCTGGAAGGTAAGGGGGGGGGATCCTGCCAGATTTCAAAGGGATAGATGTTCACTGGCGGAGGCTGCTATGACATTCTTCCTAGGTTCACTAAAGCTGGAGTCCCCAACCCCAGGCCGCGGGGTTGCAGCCTGTTTGGAACTGGGCCGCGCAAGCAGTGTGTGAGCGGAGCTCCACTTGTGTGAGCGACAGGCACACGTGCCTGCTGCTTACACAAATGGAGTTGTGCATGCCCATGTGCATGCCTGCTGCTCGGACAGAACCATACTCTCTTCCCCCTGCTGGTCCACCAAGCCAGAAAGGTTGGGGACGGCTGCAGTAAAAGGCAACATTGAAGGGAAAGGACCTGGAGTATGCTCACTTTATCCAGTCTAGTGAGGCAGGCATATATCCTCAAAAAGAGGCAGTTCCACAAATAACCTGGCCCTGTATCATAAAGGGCTTTAAAAGTACTTTGTATTGCACCCAAAAAGAAGCTCACTCTCCAGATCCTCACAGCCTCTAGGCCAGCGGTTCTCAACCTTTTTCAGGCCGAGACCCCACCTGTGCCGCCCATGCGCGGTGCGACCCCGACCTGCGCCGCGCATGCACGGTGCGACGGGCCGAACCGTGCATGGGCGGGGCACGCACGACGGCCCGAACCGCGTATGCGTGGCGCAATGGCCCGAACTGCGCATGCGCGGCGCGACGGGCCTACCCGCGCATGCGCAACGCGCGCGCGCGATGGGCTGAACTGCGCATGCGTGGCGTGCGTGCGACGGGCCGAATCACGCATGCGCGGCGCATACGCGATAGTCGAAGGGAAATGGGGAAAAAATGGCGGACTGCGGTGTTTGGCGACCCCCGTGAAACGGTCGTTCGACCCCAAATAGGGTCACGACCCACAGGTTGAGAACTGCTGCTCTAGGCACTGGGTAAGCACTGTGATGACATCAGCTGGGTATCATTACTGGATATAATTTTTTGTTGAATATTGACCTCTATGCCGTTGGATGGCTCCACCGATCAGTTTTGGGTAGAGGTGCTCAACATTAAAGGGGATTAGGGCTGGACCTCTCCCTTCTCACCAATACCAACTGGCTACATAGGAAGGAGGAGAACTACTGCAAAACTGCCTCTTACTTCCAGTTCCTGCAGCCAGTCCAGAAGGGTACCATGGCTGATGGTATTGAAAGTTGCCAAGAGATCCAGGATATACAGAATTTGTAGATAATCAAGCCTCATCACATCATTGTTTGAGAAAACCTAATCTGAGGATCTACAATCTAAGTTATGTTTAGATTAATTTAATTGTATTATGTTGTTATATGCCTGCATCAGGCTTGTGGTTTCTTCAGTTGTTTGGATTTTAATTTCAGGGAGTGCTTATGGTTGGCCCTCCTGGGACTGGTAAAACCATGCTAGCAAAAGCTGTCGCTACAGAATGTGGAACTACATTTTTCAATGTGTCTTCCTCCACTCTCACATCAAAATATCGAGGCGAGTCTGAAAAATTAGTTCGTTTGCTGTTTGAAATGGTAGGTATTGTTGATTCCCTCAGATGTTACTCTAATTTGTTCTTGGCTTCTTTTCTTTGTAAAATGATTTCAGGGCAGTCAACGTACATTACAATGAGTGTATTATACTATAAATGTCCATATTGAATTGGTTTGGGGTTGGTGGTTTAAATGGTCAACATCAACAATTTCCTGCATATCTATGTCTTAGCTTGATATACTATTTATTTTTGTGCATCTGTAGGACATTCCTTAAATTCACAACTGTCTTGATTTAGTAAGAAACATATAGGGTCTTTAAGAAAATTTATTGGTATCTTTGTTAAACATGACTGTAACGCTGAGGGTATTGTATATGATTTTTTAAAAAATCTTATGAATCCCTATGTCACATAAGAAATATTTGTCTTTGTTTTAAGGCCAAGTTTTATGCTCCTACGACCATTTTCATTGATGAAATAGACTCTATCTGTAGTCGCAGAGGCACTGTGGATGAACACGAGGCAAGCCGCAGAGTCAAGTCAGAGCTGCTGGTTCAGATGGATGGTAAATAGGGTTTGTTCTGCCTGCATTGGGGGGTCTTTTTCTTGTTTTATACATTGTTGTAGAATAGACCTAGTGAAGGAGGGAAGGACTTTAAAGGAAAAGTTCCACAGGGTCATTCTTTAAACTTGGTTCAGGCGACTTGTGCATCCAGAGACCACTTTTAAAAAACTGACCTTTGGGGATTCTGAGAACTGTAGGAATTTGGAGTTCCCTGAAAAAAATGGGGCTGCAAATGTTGTCATTCATCAAAGCCTGGCTTTCTACAAGCAATTCCATCAACAGACATATTGATCTACAACCAGCATATGAACCCCTCAGAATCCAAATCAATCAAAGAGCCATCTGGAGACAGCACCAACCCTCAAGCCCCTTTTCCCCCCAGCAGTTCACCTTCCAGTGACCCTGACCTGATATAATCTCCCCATCACAAGGCCCATTACCAGCCTCCCATTGATGACTCACTCCTGACCCACTAATTCACACCCTCCCAACAACCCTGATCTGAAGTACCTCCCCATCACAAGCCTCTCTCTGATGACTCACACCTGGCCCATCACAAGACCCTCACTTGACACTCCCATGCCTGAAGCCCTTATATAAGTAGAACACTGACACAGACATCCACTGAACATCACTGAAGATGTTACCTGGCCTAGTAATGAAATGTTTGGAAACCAATCCTCAAGCTCGGAGAACGAACCTTCACCCTCATCCTACACTCGAGTTGCAGATATTTGCCACTATTGCAAATGTTGTCTTTTTTTGTGGCATAATTTTTTAAAAGTTTAACATGTAGGCAGTCATTGGGTTATGATGGCAATTGGGACTGGAATTTCTGTTGCTAAGCCATGCAGTCATAAGGCCATCGTAATCCCAAGACCATGCTAACATTAAGCAGAAACTGACACAGGAAGAGGAGGGAGTCTCAGCAGGTCAGTAGGTGAGAGCTATGGATGAGAACTATGGGCAGGTGATCAGGCACCGCAGGCAGGTGCTACAGAGTCTGAGCGGGTGGGCAGGCAGGTGTAAAATCAACCCTTTCTAAATATATGAGGTCTCTCATTCATTTCCCCCCCCCTACATTATGTGATGTTTCTGAAACTAAGATGTGACATCTTTTTGCTTCCGAGATTCAGAGCACAGTATAGTGCATGTAAAACCTCAAATTAATGTTAACAACCATAGAAAAGCATCATGTACTCTAGCTCTATTATTGCTCCTTTAGGTGTAGGTGGAGCTCTGGAGAATGATGATCCTTCAAGAATGGTGATGGTGCTTGCTGCTACAAATTTTCCCTGGGATATTGATGAAGCTTTGAGAAGGAGATTGGAAAAAAGAATTTATATACCTTTGCCAACAGGTGGGTTTTCTTTTCAAATGTGCTTGTCTGGCACTTGTTATTTGACACTTCCTCAGGGAGCTGTTAAAAGAACACATTGAAATTTATGCAACAACATTGGATTTTCAGGCTTTAATAATTATCATTGGAGAAAAAAGTAAAAGGTTGCTGGCGATTGCAGAATGAAAGCGCTGTAGCAGTCTTTCAGTGTAGACTCAGTGACCTGGAGAGTCATTGTACAATGAGATTTCCTCTAGTAACTGCTACTAACTTCTACTAACTTCAAGATTCTGTATCATCTTAGGTTTGCTTTTAAGCTGTCTCTTCTCTTGATTTAGGGTAGTATACTACCTGCTTTTTACCACTTGACTCTAAATAAGAACACAGTGTGACAGTGGTTTTAATGAAATTTGGTGGAAAGGGGGACTGTGTTAATCTTGATGCATTATTTTTCCTGCTTGCTAAGGTGTGCATTTAATGAAAAGAAAAAGCAGTTTGTTTCGAGGTTTGGACAAAAAGCCTTACATTCCACTGAAATGTTCTCATTTGGTTCTAATGAAAAAAATGCCCCTAAGAGTGTTTCAAGTAGGGAACAGTGAGAAGCTAAAACAAGTGCATTGTTCCCTTATTTTTTTACCTTAAGAATACAGAATTGGGCAATCTGGAAAAATATGTCAAAGTCCTGGTCAGATATACAGAGACTGATAGCCCTTGTGCTATTTATCAGGGTATTCTTTAAAATAGGATATAAAAAATATAATCCGCAAACTCTTAACTTCTCCATAGCTGTTAGAAGTAAACACAGCAAACAGCAGGCAGAAAGTGGATATTGAGTCTGTCAGTTTGGGATTGGTCATCCTGAATTGCTTCTGAATGTCAGTAAAACCCAGTCTGACCTAGATGGGTCCATGACAAGGCCAGCACGTATCTCTGAATACAACTGCTTAAATAATTGTTGCTTTTTTTCCACCCACCATTTCTTCTCTTGTCACCTGGTCTTGGCTCTAATTTCACTAGCTATAAAGCACAAAAGAACAAAAATCCATAATTTTTCACATAAGGACTCTGACTCTACCCCATTTCACATTTGTTATTGTTGATGGGATGAGGAATTCTGTATCCCTCTTGATAGATAATAAATTATTCTTATATATGCGTATATTCATTTATCTGTATGTTACTGCACTGATTTACATTGATTGTTTCAAATCCCCTTAAGATATTTTCCTGAATATTTTGCCATTTTTGCAAATTAGTAACTTTATTTTTCTAATAATGTATGTATAAAAATACATGGCAGTGCAAAAAAAAATTATATAATTTAGAAATTAAATACAGCAAATGCTCTTTTACATATTTAGGAATCCACATTCCTAAAAATATGGACTTCAAATTAAACTTGAAATCATTACTTGAAAGAGTGGTCAAAATTAAAATTATAATGCTTCGTTAAATAGGAGCAGTAAAAATGTCATTACTTCTTTCATTCTTCTTTCTTAAACACCTTCTCCTTGATGCATACATATATATCGCTGGAAAAAATGGCAGAAAATGGTTAATAAACATATGTGCTGGGCAAAAAAAACAAATATTCAAATATTCTCTAAATATGTCAATGAAAGTAGCCTTGGAATTCCAAATATTAAATAACAACAACAACAATAACATCAATAATAATAATAGTGTTGGAAGAGACCTTGGAGGTTTTCTAGTCCAACCTCTTGCTCAGGTAAGAAACCCTATACCATTTCAGACAAATGGCTGTCCAGTTTCTTCTTAAAAACGTCCAGTGTTGGAGCATTCATGACTTCTGGAGGCAGGTTGTTCCACTGATTAATTGTTCTAACTGTCAGGAAATTTCTCCTTACTTCTAGGTTGCTTCTCTCTTTGATTAATTTCCATCCATTGCTTCTTGTCCTGCCTTCAGGTGCTTTGGAGAATAGCCTGACTCCCTCTTCTTTGTGGCAGCCCCTGAGATATTGGAACCCTGCTATCATCACCCTCGTCCTTCTCTTCATTAAACTAGACATACCTACTTTCAGCAACCGTTCTTTATATGTTTAGCCTCCAGTCCCCTAATCATCTTTGTTGTTCTTCTCTCTATTCTTTCTACAGTCTCAACATCTTTTTTACATCGTGGTGACCAAAACTGGATGCAGTATTCCAAGTGTGGCCTTACTAAGGCATTATAAAATGATATTAACACTTCACATGATCTTGATTCTATCCCTTTGTTAATGCAGCCTAGCACTGTGTTGGCTTTTTTGGCAGCTGCAGCACACTACTGGCTCATATTTAAGTGATTGTCCACTAGGACTCCGAGATCCCTCTCACAGTTACTACTATTGAGCAAGGTTCCACCTATACTGTACCTGTGCATTTGGGGTTTTTTTGCCTAAATGTAGAACCTTTTTTCACCACTGAATTTCATTTTGTTAGATAGCACCCAATGTTCAAGTCTGTCAAGATCCTTCTGTATCTTAAGCCTGTCTTCTGGAGTGTTCGCTATTCGTGCCAGCTTGGTGTCGTCTGCAAATTTGATGAGTTCCCCATTTTTAGGATGCTAATTACAAAATCTTTCTAGGCTGATAAATTCAGAAGAATTTTAACATCATGACTAAAAATGGAATGTATAAATATCAATGAAAATTAGGTAATTTCTTTTTTCCAGAAATATTTATTAAGAATTGGAACTTACTCAGAAATCATTTGTTATGAATATTTTCAAAACTTGACATTTTTTACTGATTCAACCTTTTATATTTCATCATGATTTTATGATGAAGATAAAGAGTGTTGGTAAAGAGAAGGAACTTTATTATTTAAACTATGTATATGATGGGGAAAACTCAAAAATTAGAGAGCAATTATCAATGTTTTTAGAATGTTTGGCTCATTCATAATATCAAATACATTTCATTGCAGTTCCAGGAACTAATACAACAACAGTTGCTGAAGTTGAAGTTAAGCTAAATTCATCACCTAACAAGAAGAAAGGGTGAATTTCAAAAAGTTACAGTGTATTAGAAAAAAAGAAAACATTTTCAATAAACCATATGGGAATAAAATATAAAGCCCCATTTATCTTTGACTTTATGGCGAACTAAATGACATAGAAAACTACATATCAATTGCTTTCAGCCAAAATTGAAGAAACCATAAGGAAAGAATTTTATTGATGTTACTTAACACCAAGAAAATTTAATATAATAAATTCTGGTAATAGTCCCATGTTTGGAGAAAGTTTAAAGCAATATTATCATATGTAGGGATCTTTTAAAGTTGTCCAAAACCTTAGTCAAATAGGATAGATCACCACACAGGCCATTATATTAAATCATAAATTGGCCTTATTAAGTTTTTTTTTAATAATTCAAATGTCACCTTGAAACACACACTAAAAGTTGTTAGTTTTCTTAATGGTTGCAGCCAGAAAGGTAGTAGCAACATACTGGTAGATTTGAATTATTTCATTTGGGGCAAATATGCTGGAAAATAGTTTTGATGGAAGAATTGATCCCCCCGAAACTATTACCACATAGTAACACAGAAGATGATTTTTACTTCAACTTGTTTAAATTTATTAATTATTTGCAACACAGACAGAACAGTTTTCTAGCTTCCTAGATAATCTAATGAAAGAAAGTTATCTATCTTTTGTTTCTGTATATACTCCACCATTGTAAGGTTAATTGTTAATATGTTTTAAGAAAAACAAGAACTTACCTGTTTTTAGATGACTAGGTAAATTCACAAAGCTACCAGTTACTTCTTTCTGAAAAAAATTGTTAAAACATGCCTCACAGTTTTAAGAGAGTTAGAACCTCCTGTCCAATCTCCTCATTTTGGATTTGGGACTGACTCTTAGAGCATGCAACCATTGTGGCCTCTGTAGCAACGCTATATCTTAAGAGCACCAATTTAGGGGAGAGAATTCTAGAGCCATTAACAAAATTGCTTTCAGAATTCCTTTAATCAAGAAAAAACCAAATTATAACTTTAGATGTGGTAGAAATATTAACTTGTCAGTTTTCTCTAATCAGATAACATTTATTTTTACAGCAAAAGGCAGAGTGGAGCTGCTTAAGATTAACCTCCGGGAAGTTGAACTGGATCCTGACATTAGTCTGGAAGAAATTGCTGAGAAGATTGAAGGCTACTCTGGTGCTGATATCACTAATGTCTGCAGGTATCCTTTTTTTTCCTGTCTAGATCAATCAGAATACACAACAGCCTTTTCTAACAACATTGCTAAACCTTCAGAATTTACATTTTTCATACTTTTCTAGTAATTCCTGCCCTCTCAGTTTTTGCACAGGAACAAGTATGTTTTTTATATAATATAAAAGTGGTGCAGTGTCAGAAATCCGTACCACGCCCCTGGCTCCAAGAGGACACGAGTTGGTGAATTCACAGGTGGCTGGATTTATTCAAGGAACTTCTGGCATGCATTTAGTTACATAAACAACAAACAAAGTCAGTGCTGGGAGCAATCACTTACATATACATTCCCCAGCCGGGCCCCATCCCCCACCCACCTAACCAGCATCCGGTATGCGAGGTGATAAGAACAGCTAGGCAGGACGCGCTGCAGTCTCTCAGCTCTGTGAACGTCCCTGCATCGATCAGCTGCTCGGTCGGGCCGCGCTGCAGGCTTCCGGCATCCTGCTGCTTCCCCACACCAAACAGCTGTTTGGTGGCCTGGCTGCGGAGCCAGTCAGCTGTTTGGCGGGACACCGCGGAGCCGATGACCACACTGCCATGCTCTGCCCATTAACAGGCCAGGTACAAGGAGAGGGGAAGTCTGTCTGCACAGGTTGCTGGTCTCTGCTGCCCCAGAGATTGTTGCCCCTTCCCCGCTCCCATTAGTGTCAAGCCCACAGAGGCTTGACATACAAAAAACTGGGATTCTCTTAGGATATTCACTTTCTACACAAAGGAAATTGAACAAGATTACCAAGTGTTATTCTTGCTTATTATGAACAGTTAGTGAAGTATATTCATATTTCTCTGTATTTCTCTTCTAACTGGGCTCTCTAAGATATTTTTGAGGAAACACAAAACTCACCAACATATTGGTTGGATTCAATTAAAAATAATATATCTTTACTATAGCTGCAGATTCTACTTTATTTAGTGAAATGTTGAATTCTGTAAAATTCAATATTTGCAAAAACTGGTGGAAGAGTAATAGGTTAACTCTCAGTTTTTACTATTCATACTACTTTGCAAGGTTGAAAATGAAAGAATAATCAGATTAACAATGTTTTATGACTAAAGCCAAATGGTTTGATCTTGGTAACAGGAATTTATTTTTATATTATTAATTATAAAATGGCTTCTGAAAGTCATTGAAATTGTTGAGATTGACATTTTGTCAAGTGGTATGTTTTAGAACTAGGAAATGAAGATTTGGCATATTTTTGTTAGAGTTCATACATAAGTGATAAGTAAAATACTGAGCAAGATTGGAAAAAAGATCATTCCCATTGAAATCATTAGTTTTAGTCTACTTCCACCATTTGTTCCTAGAGAAAATTTCTTAATATCATGCACCTAGTGGGAAAGTGTTATTTTCTGCTACAGATATTCAGTCATCTATATATTTCTTCTATATATATGTTAATTGTACTTCTACTATGCTTAAGTACTAGCTGAGTAATATGATGTCTGCTTGTTCCCAATGCAGTAAAAAATATTTTCCCTCAAGTAGTTTCATTTAAGCTGGAGACCAGGATGCACTACATTCAAACACAGATTTGATTATTGACAGTATGGAAGGAAAAAAAAACCCAAAACCCAGCCTAAACAGAGGTGGCATTATAGTCCCACTTTATAGACTTAAGCAAATTAGAATACACCTGTGATTGGATATAGCAGTTGGGCATCTCATTGGATATAACATATCATCTGTTTAGTGAGGTCAGTGAGATAATTAGGATGTAACTATGAGACAATGAACCAAGACTACAAAAACAATGGGGGCTTGAAAGAATAAAGAGGCAGTTTTCCATGAACATGGTTTCTTTTTAGAGAATTTCTCAGAGCTCTGTCCCTTATCAGAATTTTCCCCCCAAACCTAGCACTGATTGGCCTTCTGAGTGTCCTATAGTTAAGCTGACAGTGTAGTTTTCTTGGGAAAGTGTTTTATAATGGAGCAGTGACCCAGTTTGAGATGAAGCCAGCTGGGTGACCTTGGACCAGTCACTTTTTATCAGTCCTAAGGAAGGAAGCAGTGAAAAACCTTGTAATTGGCAAGCTTTGTTGCATTTGTAAGTCAAGGACTACCTGTACTTGTTTGGAAATGTTCTCACATGGATAGAAAAAAAAGTTAAAATGGAGTTATATTGAACATCTAGGTGAACGTGCCAGAGGAGAAGATGGAGAGCAAATATCTTCCATTATGGCTTATGATTTTTCATCCCCATTGTCCTCTGTCATTTTGTGAGTAGGCAGAGGTCACAGCAGCCACAATATTTGATGTGCTAACATTGCAATTTGGCTTGCATATATTTGAGGAACGGGTCAAGTATCTACTAAGTCTCTAGTGCTGGCAAGATTGCCTGGCTGAACTTTAATTCTGTCTATAGAAGTGTTTCTCAACTTTAGCAATGTTAAAATGTGTGGATTTCAATTCCCAGAATTCTTCATCCAGCTTGCAATCAATTGAAGTTCACACATCTCAAAATTTGCTAAGGTTGAGAAATACTGTTCTGTAGTACAGCTTAATTTTATATAGAAGAAAAATTGCCATATGCAAGTGGCAGTGTTTGTGGCAGTAGAAAGAAGCCTTTTAGAGTGGCATAATAGGCCTACAACTGTTTGAAGGAGTGTAATCTGATGGATCAGCTTATATATAAAGCTGGTCTTTGGGCTGTTTTGTTCTTTTGCATTTTGCATCATCTTTGACCTTTTTCTTTGACATACAGCTTTATGATGTAAAGCAATTGCTGAGAAAGATACGATGCCCAGAAGGAGGTGCAAAAGGTTTCTTTTAATATTTAAATATTTAATATTTAAATCATATTTCATCTATCTGTATCTAGTTATATATATATGTACTGAATTGGTTTTTCGACCAGGTTGTGATCTTTTTGCATAGTGTAATGCAGAATAAGTCCAGTGATGAATTTAAACTGCCTTTTAGTTCTTAATCAAAACAATTGCTTGAGGCTTCCGGTGGCTCCGCCGGCGTCGATGGAGCCTCTAACGTGAGGCTCCGGTCTCTGAATCAGTATAGCCGTCAACAACAGCGCTCATCAGCTGTTTGTTGCGGCGAAAAAACTCCCCTTCGGGCAAAGAAGGGGAGTAGAGCATTAAGAGCCGGGTTGAGCCCTTCCAAGACCCCTGGAATAAATTTTCAGGGGCAGAGAAGGTGTGCTCCCCAGGCACTTGAAAAGCTCCTGTTCAGAAACGCTTCTGTCGGCTGACAGAATTAGACGTCGCGACCGCCTCTGTTCTTTCAGGAAGAATAATAAGGGCTTTATTCAGACGGAATGGATACAGGAGTCTTTTGAGTTTCGCAAGTATATTGTTACTTTGTTTCTGCCTTTGTATCTACAAACTTTTTTGAATCAATATAACCTTTTTAAGATGGCGTTTGCTTTCTCTGCTGAGTGAAAGTGGAAGATGAAAGTGTTTATTCCGCTGAGAAATTGAAACGGAACTTTTTTTTCTTTTCTTTTGAAGACCTGTTTGAGAGACTATTTGGACTTGATTCATTTATTGATTTATTTACTAAACTATAAAATAATTGGATTTTTAAAAGAACTTGAGAAGGGCGGAAGTGGAAAAATTTTTTTCTTTTTTTTTAGTTTCCCTTTCTTTGTTTCAATTATGACTACAAGACAAAAGGCAGCTGCTAAGGCGGCTATGCCCTCTCCAGGACAGCTTGTTAAATCACAGTCTGCTCCTTTAGAATCTCAAGAGCCTGCACAGTCCTCACAAATGCTTACAATGAAAGATCTACAGTCTGCTTTAACAGATGTAATATCCTTTTTTAATGATAGGTTTGATAAATTGGAAGATAAATTTGATGTGAAAATAGAGGAAAAGATGGTTGAGCAGAAAAAAGACTTTAAAGCTATGATAGAAGCCTCTAATCAGGAGATGAGAGAAGATATTGTAGATGCTATTAAGGGTGTCTGGGACTATACTATTGTTGTTGAAGAGAAATTAGAGAATGCTGAGCAACATTTTGAAGAAAAATTAGAAGAAATTAGAAGCGATGTACAAGATCAAGCTACTTTGACACAATATCACCAGATGCAGTTTGCGGTTAGAATTAGGGGATTTAGAGATGTATTAAATGAGAACCAAGAAGATTTAAGAAAAAAATTTTCTGAAGCTTTAGCAAAATTTTTGGATGACTCAGTTGAGAATGTGGCCTGGCAGATTGAACGACTGTTCAGAGTGAACTCACGTATTGCAGCACAAAGGAATTTGCCTAGAGATATTGTGATATATTTTAATACAAGAAAATATAGAAATTGGGTTCTATCTATAGCCTATAATAAACAATTGAGTGTTGCTGGTCAAGATGTACAGGTTTTGAAAGAGATACCTCCTAAGATGTTGAGATCAAGGAAAGATTATGCCTTTTTGACGGAGGAGCTTAAAAGAAGAGAAATACAATATAGATGGGAGGTACCAACTGGACTTTCTTTACTTTTCAAAAATAAAAGATACCGTTTGTTTACTGTAGCTAAAGCGAAAGATTTTTTTGAGAATATATTGATGGCTGATAGATCTACTTCCCCAAAACCTAAGGGGGCAATGTTGGTTAAAGATTTAGAATTATTGCAATCTGCGGAACTTCAACAACCTCGACTAATTTCATCGGTTCTTTTGGACAAAGCAGTTGAACAACCAGTGCAGTCAATTGATATTTTTCAACCTTTGGCACTAGACAAGCCTAAAGATCCAAGGCGTGTACGTGAATCTACTAAGGCTACTGAACAAAGAGAAAAAATACAACCAACTCAAACCAAGCAAACTGATCTGACATCTATGGAAGCCATGGGAGCAAGACCCAAGAGGCAGGAAGAAGTGAAATGGTCTTTGCAGAAGCTTTCACGTAAAGGCCATGTCAAATAAGTATTTGACGTGGAATGTCAACGGTTTAAATTCTCCACAAAAAAGGAAGAAGATATTTCATTATTTGAAGCAATGTAAAAATGATGTAATCTGTCTACAAGAAACTCACATTAGATTTTCAGACCAGAAATATTTGATTAATAATAAGCTGGGTACACACTTTGTGGCATCATCTTTAGATAAAAAAAATGGAATTGTTATTTATGTTAAAAATAATATAAAAGCTAAGTTAATAGAAGCAGATAATCAAGGTAGATTTTTAGCTATAGAAATTTTACTGGATGGGAAGAAAGTTCTCTTGATGGGTATATATGCTCCAAACCAAAAACAAGGCATGTTTTATAAATCATTACACAAAAAGTTATTAGAGTTGGACTATAAATCTTGTATTTTAATGGGAGACTGGAATGGAATCCTTGATGCTGGTTTGGATAAGAAAAAGATTTCATTAGTTTCTCAATCGCGTTCAATTTTACCTAAATCTTTCTTTGATATTAAAGATGATTTTAATTTGTTAGATATTTGGAGAGAAAGACATGGTAGGGATCAAGAGTTTACTTTTTTCTCCGACAGACATCAATCATTTTCTAGAATTGATTTTATTTTAACTACTAGTGATTTTATGTTAAATTTAAAGAAAGTTAAAATCTTACCTAATGTATTGTCTGACCACAATCCAGTTATGATGGAATTAAGGTCTGGCCAATTTTTAAGCAGATCCTGGAGACTTAATGAAAATTTGTTTAATTATGAAATGTATGTGCAAGAATGTAAAAAGGCTATCAAGGAATTTTTTAGGTTAAATAAGAATGTAGGTTTACCAATAGAAGTGGTGTGGGACTCTAGTAAGGCCCACATGCGTGGAATATTAATTGAATTGAATGTTAGGCATAGACGTAAACAGGAGGAAAAGAGGCGAGTTTTAGAAGCGGAAATAAGAAAGAAAGAGTTATTATTAATTGATAAACCAGATGATAGTAATATTAAAGAAGGGATAAAGGTTTTACGGAAACAATTTGATATTTTGATGACCGATCAGGTTGCCAGGAATATACAATATGCTAAACATAATACTTTTTTTAATGCTAATAAACCTGGCAGATGGTTGGCTTGTACATTAAGGAAAAAACAAAAATCCCGTTTAATTGAGAAGGTTGAATATAAAGGGCAAGAAGTATTTCATCAAGAAACTATTAAGAAGGCTTTTCTAGAGTTCTACACCAAATTGTATGCTGAAGAAAAAGTTCAAGAGAAGGAGATAGATGCCTTCTTACAAAACCAAAATGTTTCGGAAATTACTTTGGAACAAAGAGATAGATTAAATGCTTTGATTAAGTCAGAAGAAATTATTGATGCAATTAAGCAATTGAAATTGGGAAAATCTCCAGGCACTGATGGTTTTACCACGATCTATTATAGGTGTTTACAGGAGGAAATGGTGGAACATATGAGGGAGTTATTTGTGAATATACAAGAGGGTGGTCGGGTTCCACCCTCCTGGAAAACGGCTAATGTATGCTTGATTCCTAAAGAGGGCAAAGATAATGTTCAAGTAGAAAATTTTAGACCTATTTCCTTGTTGAATACGGATCATAAGATTTTTGCAAAAATTTTGGCTAATAGATTAATGACAGTTTTGACACAGAGGATTCACCCGGATCAAACTGGTTTTTTACAAGGGAGACAGATGAAAACCAATGTTAGACAACTTGTTAACATATTGGAATATTTGGATAAACATATCCAAGTACCGGCTGTTTTAATGTTTTTAGATGCAGAAAAAGCTTTTGATAGACTGAATTGGACATTTCTGCAAAGGCTTGTGGTAAGGATGGGAATGGGGGACCAGTTTATTAATTCTATATTAGCTATATATCAGAAACAAACAGGACAGATTATAGTGAATGGACAATTAACAGATTCATTTAATATAGAAAAGGGTACTAGGCAGGGTTGTCCCTTATCCCCCTTATTGTTTGTTTTAACTTTAGAGGTACTATTGAATAGGATTAGAGCATCAGAGGAATTAAGGGGGGTACAAATTAGACAACATGATTATAGATTATGTGCCTTTGCAGACGATTTACTTGTGACGCTAACTCAGCCAATACAATCGGCTCAGAGTTTGATGGAAATTATTCGAAATTATGGAAAAGTTTCAGGTTTTAAACTAAATTTATCCAAGACAAAGATGTTGGTTAAAAATTTTGATAATAAATTAAAACAAGATTTGGAAAGAATAACGGGATGCGAGATAGTTAAAAAAGTTAAATATTTAGGAATTTATATAGAAGCTTCAAATGGTAAATTATATAAGAATAATTATGAACTCTTATGGTGTAAAGTACAAAAAGAATTGGAGAATTGGAAAAAATTACAATTATCTATGTTGGGCAGAATAGCCGCTATTAAAATGAATGTATTGCCGAAATTCTTATTTTTATTTCAAATGTTACCAATACTTAAAAAGGATGGAAATCTTGAAGAATGGCAGAAAGGTATAAACAAATTCATTTGGGATGGCAAGAAACCAAGGGTCAAATTTAAAATTATTCAAGACACAAGAGAGAGAGGTGGTTTGAAAGTGCCTAATTTTAAATTATATTACTATGCAGCAGTTCTAGTGGCTATAAGTGATTGGATTAATCTAACAAATGAAAGAATATTAAATATAGAAGGATATGGGTTAGTATACGGGCTCCACGCGTATTTAGTTTATGATAAAAAATTGGATAGGGGTTTTAAAGAGCATATAATAAGAAACTCTGTCTTGCGTGTCTGGAAAAAGTATTATTATAAGTTAAATGGTAAAATTCCTTTATGGACAGTTCCCAGACACGCAATACAGAGCGTAGGTATACAACAAATTCAAGACGTGGTACCCTATGATAAACTTTTAAATAAAGAAGGGAATAGCCTAGAACTGAAATCATTAGATAGATTAAGGGAGGAAGGTATAGCTCATAATTGGTTTTATCACGCACAACTTCAAGCCAGATGGCAAAAAGATGTCAAGATGGGTTTTTCTTTAAAGGATGATGAAAAATTAATTATACAAATTAGAGATCAAAGAATGATGCATATTAAAAGAATATATGATGTTTTAATTGAAATTGACTCTGGAACTGAATTAATTAAAGATTGTATGATTAAGTGGGAAGGTAACTTTGGTCACCCAATTATGATGGAAACTTGGAAAAGAATATGGGTGAAAAATGTTAAATTTACACAAGCTCAGCATCTAAGAGAAAATTTTTATAAAATGTTTTACAGATGGCACTTAGATCCAAAAAAATTATCGTTTATGTATCCAAATTTGCAACCCAAATGTTGGAGATGTGATTCTATGGACGCTACTTACTTTCACATTTGGTGGTCTTGTAAAAAAATTAAGGCTTTTTGGATAAAAATATGGTGGATTCTTCAAAATATCTTGAAAAAGCGTATTGAGTTTGTACCACAGTTGTTTTTGTTGGGTATTACAAAGGACTGTTCCACCATAGAGACTAAGTTGATTTTGAACTTGACTACTGCTGCAAGACTGTTGGTGGGACAATATTGGAAGTCATCTGAAATACCATCTATTGAAGAATGGACATTAAAAGTTACCCATCTTGTGGAGATGGCCAAGATTTCGGCATACCTGAAGAACCACTCAAATGAAACGTTTTTGATGGACTGGAAGAAATGGATTGACTATATGCAAAAGAAATATCAGTTGAAAGAGTTAGATTTGATATATAGTTAAATAGTTTAACATAGTAGTTTAGTGGGGTTTCTTGTGTTTTTACCCTGTATTCATTTTGGGAAGCCTGGGGGGGGAGGGGGGAGGGAGATAATATACATTACTTTATGTTTCTCAACTGTAGTTGGGGGCTTAGGGATTAGATAACTTTTGTAGGATGCTCGGTAGAATTTTAGTTAGTGTTTTGGATGGCGAGGAGGAGGAGCGAAAATACAAGAGGAGTGGGCTGGTGGAGGGTGTTGTGGAGGGGGGTTCCGAGCAGCTCTTTGTATTGTCTATTTTTATTATGTAATTTGTTTGTTTTCAGTTGAGTTAATAGGTTACTATGTTATAATTGTTAAAAGTTTTTTAAAAATTTAATAAAAAATTATTAAAAAAAAACAAAAAACAATTGCTTGAATACCTCTATATATTGTAACAAAACAATTGCTTTATAGCCTTTTTTACATCTGCCCATTTGCTAGAATTATTGGTGGATTTTCATCCTTAGTATTGTATCATCTTTAGTTGCTGAAGATGAGTAAAGCCAACCTTGTTTGTGAAGGATTATGAAATCATAGGGGAAGAGACTATTTAGATCAGTGTTTCTTAAGTTTAGCAGCTTTAAGATATGCGAACTTCAACTCATAAATTCTAATTTAGATCATAGAGTCTAACTCTCCACCTGCTGTTCCCTTAGCTTTCAGACTGTATACTTATCCAAATTTTGCAGACCTCTTTTGGGCTTTGAAGATAAGTAGAAAATTTCAAGGGATAAGTTATGCAAGAATTTATGCTTTTAAAGAAAATGTGTAAACAAAATGCTGTTTGTTTTTAAATATAGGAAATGAAATGTAATAGAATTATTGTTGGCAATGCAAAAAAACCCTGTTACAAATAGGTAAAATGGTATTTCAGCCTTACTGTTATACAACATTGCTAATATGTAGTGTTTATGTATTTTATTTTTAGGGATGCCTCATTGATGACAATGAGGCGACGCATTAATGGCTTGTCACCAGAAGAGATCCGAGCCCTCTCCAAAGAAGACCTTCAGATGCCTGTCACGAAGGGGGACTTTGACTTGGCTCTGAAGAAAATCTCCAAATCAGTTTCAGCTGCAGATCTGGAGAAGTACGA
The DNA here is from genome assembly GCA_034064705.1 of Bothrops alternatus. Taxonomy (NCBI): domain Eukaryota; kingdom Metazoa; phylum Chordata; class Lepidosauria; order Squamata; family Viperidae; genus Bothrops; species Bothrops alternatus. Next base: position 1,904,722 of record JARGCV010000008.1, on the reverse strand, counting down.
GCAGTGGATGTCAGAGTTTGGATCTACTTAATCCTGGAGACATCTCTTTATGAAGGATTTTAGATTTTTCATTATAAAATATTAGAGGATTTTGAAACCTTTTAGGCTTGTGGTTTTCTTATGGACAATATTCCCTTTTTTTTCCTTTTTGCACTTTTAGGGGAACAAATAAGAATGTGATGTAATGAGGTTATAATATTCCATAGAAACTGAGAAATCCTTGTCTAGTTTTGGTGTTCTGCACTTTAACAGTGAATGCTTGTGTCCTATTTTTGTTGACATAGTTTCATTTGCTAGTCAGACATGAGATTGGATGGGGAGAAATTAAAATAAGTCATACTGCATCCTTAATATTAGGCTATATTTGTCAGATTAACATCAGATCCTGACTTTCTTGAATGTGGGTAGAAGGTTTTTATTCTGCCTTTATACAAAGATTATCAGTAAGATCTGGACCAAAAATATTGGGGATCTTTTTATGCTGCATTCAGTTGCTATGGCTACAGTGATATTTGCTAGAATTCAATAATGAGGCAAAACTCTTTTAGTTTTCTCTATCTGCTGCCCTCTTGATATATCAGGACTACAGCTCCCCGAATTTCCAGAAACCTTTGGGAAGGCTAGGAATTCTGGTAATTGCATTCCAACTGCATCTGGAGGGATGTGATTCAGGAAGAATTAAGGTAAAAGGAAAAGGAGATATACTTCTCCAAAGACAGCTCTTGGCATTATACCCATCACTTGTGGAAATATGAAAAACAATTTTGATCTGTGCATGTTTACTGTAGCCAGCAGCAGATTAAATGCAATTAGCTCAATTGCTGCATCAAAATCAGAAACATTGGGGTTTGACTACTTGCTCTGTACTTTGTTATTTGAAATTTCAGAACCATTGTTGTTTTTGTTTGTGCTTTACACCAATATAAATCTACAGAAATTTCTTCATATCACTGTGAGGAAAATATTAATTCTTCCACTATCTTAGTCATTCCAATACTGTATCTTTGTGTATTTCAATGGCTAGTGATTTAACTTACTTTAATTTATATTTTATGAACACTAGTTGTGTGTTTGCAATATAGGATATTGAAGTGGAACACAGTGACACTCCAAACTTGAAGCTGTAGAATTGTCATTCTTGAAATCTAGAACTGCTCTGTTCCTTTTTTAGAAAAAAAAATCTTTTAATATTTGTCATTGGTTTTTGTGTAACATTATGCTATTTGCAGATATAGCAATGTATATTCACGCCAAGATTTTTTTAATAGTGCATATGAGAAATGTCACAAAACTGTCATCTGTGAGGTCTTATGTTGACAAGACGTATAGTTGAGATCTTGAAGTGATCTGTATAGGTGAATCTGGTTTATTTATTTATTTATTGTTGAAGAAAGATGTGTGATAATTCATGGCAGGTTCTGATTTTGAATGTGGCTGTAGAAAAGTTAACATGGATTGGAAATTCCAACTGTCTACATATCAAGGGATCACATCTTGTGAGTTTCAGATGTTATAAAAATTCAAGGTTAAGATTTTGTTGTCAAAAAATTAGTTATATACTCTGTTCTGATTCTCTAGGTATTTTTGCACTTGGAGGTAAAAATGATGTCATTTTTTGACATCAGCAACAAAATGGAAATAGATCCCTGGCAGCCTTTCTGCCCTCCCTGGTATATATTAGGAATTAGCTGACATCTCTTCTTTGTTGATATACTTTAGGTTCATTTTACTTTACTTTAATTTTTAGTTTAATTTTTACCTGAACTGCCAAACAGTTAACCCTTAGCCTTTACTTTTGCTTTACAATGATGTCATGTGTCATTGTTCATACATTGTGATAACCACCTTTTTGGCAGGATCTTTGGCCATGTCTACAGTTATAGATCAGTATTAATAATGTTATTTATACAGTGTATTCCTCCCAGGAAAGAGATAAACTAGCTGAGACAAATTTGGTTTGGCTCAGTAGGGAAGAGAAAGACCGGTGTGCAAATGATAGAGACCTGTTACACTACATATGACAAATTAACCAGGTTGTATTTACCAGATATTGCACCGATTTCCACTTAACATTAAATGTAAGTAATCTGGAAAGTTTGTTGGTATTTGGTTCCTGCTGCCAGTAGAAGCAGGTAAACAAATCAGAATGTCCTATCTGTACATGAGTACACGAGAATAGAGAATTGTCGTCTTCTCTCTTAAAATCCATAAGCATAATCTTTTTCTAACTAATTTCTTTCACTTGCTAGAAGAAAGGGCCCAATCAATGCTAAACAAACGTAATGCTAAATCATCCTCGTTGGAGTTCCAGTTTTGTTTAGCCACACCCATTTGAGGAGGAGCCACGTAGGAATGATGAAGCAGCATAAGTATTCACAGGAGGAATCAGTCCAAGCCAGAATTTTTTCAATTTTAAATGCAGTTGAAGTCATCTTGTGTCAAGACTGTGAATGGTGCATTGTGTTCATTTCCAACAAAAGACAATTTTTACTTTGAACAGAAGAAGTCGTAATAAATGTCCTAATGATGACTCACTTTTCTTTCATGTGGCAGTTTTTTGTTCCGTGGACAGATTTTGCACTCCTGCTGTAGCTGAGTTGGCAGTGATGCTCTGAAAGCATATGAGGAGATCAGTACAGTAGTTCATAAATTTTCCAGTTTTAACAACCTTACCTCTTTTAGATCCATTCATTGTTTTCCTTTGTGAACAAAGTGGCTTGGCATTGCAATTTGCAAGGAAAATAAGGACTCATAGGAAACATAATTCTTTTAGGACTCTCTGCTCTTTTTTTACTAGAAGTTGCATGCTTTTTTGCTCTCACATTTTCTGTACATCAGAAATAGAAAAGAACAGATAGATGAAATCTTTGAAATCTTTCTAAAATACCAGTGATAGTTTTAGCATGATAATTTATTCAGAATACATGCACATAAATATTTTTGGAAAGCTAGATACTACAATAAATAAGTTGAACATAAAGTACTTGCATGTTAAAAGTAAAAACAATTCTGAAAAATTTACCTGCCTAATTATTTACTGGATTTGGCAGTCTTTGCTAGTTTCTCCCAGTTGATTTGGATTACTCTGTTTTGTTTCATCTTCTGAAAAATCAATTGTGTACTCCAGATGTTCTGGATTACCACTTTAGTCCCTTGCTAAAGGAATAATAGGAAGAGTTAGCTATCAGTATTTCTTTGATGGAATTGGGAACACTATTAAATACTGATTCAATGCAGGTAGAATAGTTTCTTTGCAGGGCTCACTGCAATTATTCTACTTCTGATGATAAAAGATACTTTAATCTGAAAACTCAAGATAATTATTTTCCTGATTCTATAATGGAGAACATTTAATGAAACCTCATATTATTATTTATTTTATTTATTTAAAACATTTATATATGGTGTCTAATCAAGAATTAAAATATTGGCAATAAAATAATAAACATAAAAAAACAAAAACCTGCACCAAGTTCTGTTTTCAACATGCAGTTCACCTCTTCCTATCCCAGCGCTTGGAAAAAAAGCCAAGTTTCCAGTGCTTTTCGGAAGGCTAAGAGGGTAGAGGCCTGCTGAACTTTAGGAGGAATGTTCCCTAGTGCAGGGGCTGTGGTGGAAAAGGCATGCTTCCTGCGGTAGCTCCCGTAAGGTGGCAATGTTTAAAGGAAGGCATTTGGACCAGGCCCACTCTATGTAGCCTGGTAAGACAAGTCCTTAGGGAAAGGTGGTCCCACAGATAACCTGGTCCTTTAAAGGTCATCTTGAATCAGCATCTTCAAATGCACCTGGAAGGAAACTGGCAGCCAGTGCAGCTCACACAACAGCAGTGTTGCATGTATAAACCTAGGAACACACATCACTATATACACCACCATATTCTGGACTGGTTATAGTTTTCAGGTGGTCTTCAAGGGCAGCCCCATGTAGAGTGCATTGCAGTTATCCAGATGGCAGGTGACCAAGGCATGAGTGACTGAGCAAGGCTTCCCAGTGAAGGAAAGGGGCCCAATTGGCAAACCAGATAGATCTATGCAAAGAGGCTTCCTAGCCATGGTTGCCACCTACGAGTGTAGGAGGACCCATTAAATTGCATACCAACTCATCTGGAGGAGTGCTGAACCATCTAGAGCAGACATGTCAATCAAACTCACGACGTCACATGACATCGCGCAATGTATCCGGCCGGTTTTGCCATTGCCGGCAATGGGGTGGGTGCGGCTTCAGTATGATGAAACCGGCCCATGGGCCGGGAGTTTGACACCCCAGATCTAGAGTCTGGGCCTAATTATTATGGTTGCTTGCACAATCAGCCAGATATTTAGACTGAATTTGGCATTTTTTATCCATGAAGTCCTTTCCAAGGATCTGGGATAGGCAGATGTTGATGTTTGATGGTATTAAAGATGACACAGGGTGAAAACTGTTCCAGGTTAAACTGTCTTTTGCAATTGATGGTGCTTTTGTCAATAATGATGGTGTTCAAATGGTGCTCCAGTTTTGGAATTGCATCCAAGTCACTTATTAGTACGAATAGTAGTAATCTTTGCTTTCTTTTTTAATTTTTTAACTTCTTTTTTATTTTTATTTGCATTTTTAGTGCAATTTTGAGAACAATTTCAAAGTGTATCAGTGCAGAATGGAAAGAATAATTTAAATATCTACTAGTTTTTTTTATTGTGAAACATTGTAGAACAATGTTTAATATTATTAACTGCCAAGAACAATAATTCATTATTTGCATGGGGTTGCACTTTCAAGGTTTTCATAAAACATACCCAATTTTTTTAAACATATGGTATCATTTAGAATTATTAAACATTTATTCCATGTGTTTGGAATTTTTCACTCCTGTTCTCTCCTTTGTTCTTGATTTACAATTAATTCTATTTTATAGAGATAATGAAGTTCAGCTGAGAAACAATATGCCTAATATTACTAACGAGTAAATTGTTGAGCCAAGAATTAATATTCTTATAGCTGTTGATAATGTCACAGTATGTCTATTAAAAGTAAGTTTGGGCTGAAGTAGCTATTGGGCTGTGTGATTTTTAAAATTAAAATTACGGTACTTTCTTAAATTTCATAGCAACTGTTAAGGACTGCAGTTTAGCTTACAGCAGAAAAACAATATATGTCTGCGTTATTCTCTTTAACAAATGTTGGTAGTTTTGATTATTTTATTTGAAAAAAATATCTTTAAAATGAAGCAGATCCTTCCTTTAGGTTCTCAACTATTTAACAAAGGAGGTGCAGTTGCAGTATATTACTTTGCTGCAGCTTATAATGATACATAAATCTCAAGTGACATTGTTTTAATTAGAAGAAATTCGTCCCTTTAACTTTACTAGGTTTGGTCAAAGAATGGGCAAGAGTGTTGCCCTTTCTCATTATGGCTGCCTGAAATTACTGTTCTAATGCTTTTTCTGCTGTCATTGGCTTAATGGGGATTTTTAGTCCATACCGGTCTGGAGTGACACAAATTACAACTAAAGAGAAATCAGACTAAAATTGTAGTGATGGAGATAAAGGAAAATTAGCTGGGGGTGAATGTAACGGAAACCATAGCAAATGTAAGAAAGAGTTATAAATATAAGTCATTTGAACTAAATAAATTACACAAAGGACTTCTGGGTAACACTGCAGTATCCAAGCTAAGAAACCACACAGTATTATGTACATGAATACTAGTCATATCTTGTTTTTTTTTAAAAAAATACGGCTTTTGTTTCAACCAGTCTTGTTCTAAACTGATGCTCCCTAGAATTTTGGACTTTCATCAACTCCCATAATTCCCATCAGGATATTGATTGGAAATGATGGGCGCTAAACCATAATACATTCCCAAGTTGCTTTCCAGAGAAACAGGCAGAAACGTTCTTGTATCTTACTAAGGTTTGTCAACATTAGATACAGAAGAGTCAGAGACAGATTTTCTGCTCAGAGGAAATTGCCGAAAATCAGGCAATTTCTTCTTCTAGGCTGGCATATTTTCTCCTTGACAGAGGGTCTCAAATCTACAGATGAACTCTCAGGAAGTTGCTGAATGAAAATTTCTGGAAGGATCACTAAGGTAAGCATGCTGATGGTTTTAGTCCAGCAATCTCTGGAGGGCCAAATGTTTCCTGACCCCAGTTCAGAATCTCAGGTTGGGAACCCCTCTTCTCTCCGAAGTTTCCCTTTTTTCTTTCTAACCCAATGAAATGATGGAAAGAAATTAAGGGGTTGGAGACCCAGTCAATCTATTCATCTACAAGAAGAGTAACTGAATGAATTTGGTTTGGGGTGCAGAGAAAATGAACAAAAGAATCATCACATTTTTAAATGGACCAGATTTGATGGGAGTTCTAGAGAAAAATATTTCAGAAAAAAATTCCTCAAAATATTATGTTGTGATCTGTGCCATTCTAAGCCCCCTACCCACCCAATCTTGGTCCTGTGATGCAGAGCAGAATCTTTAACCTGTGCTGTGTTTCCTAGTAGATCCCTGTTTTTAAATAAAAATATAAAAAAATCTAACAAAAACTAATAATTAAGATAGAAAAGAGAAGAAAAGAAAGACTAAAGAAAATCAAAAGTGCAGAGATAAAAAGAAATACAAAGAAATGACTTCTTTTTTCTTTTACCACAGATATAAATATAAATTGGCATTAAGCCATCATACCTTTCTTTTTTTCTATTATATACTATTTTTTCCTAATCATTAAATCCATATAATTTTATTTTTCCCCGTTTCATGCAAAAAGTCCAGAATGATCTGGACTGGGAAGGTAGCTGAGAGGCGTTGGTGTTGGCAGACCTCAGCAAGAGGAAGAGTTTGGTGCCCCCCCCCCACCATCATGCGAGGAGCCTGCAGGGAGTCTGGGTGGGAGGCCGCCGCGGAAGAGATGAGTTTAGCGGCGGCTCCCTCCCCTCCCCCTCCCTCCCATTATGCAAGCGGACGATCTGCGAAGGGACTGCTGAGAGGCTTCTGGCTTTGGGAGGCCACCATGAAAGGGAACAGCTTGGCCCCTTCCTCCCTCCCTACTACCACATGAGTGAATGGCTGCGAAGGTAGCTGAGAGGCGTTGGAGTTGGCATTGGGAGACCCGCGGCAAAAGGAAGAGTTTGGGGCGCACCCCCACCATCATGCGAGTTGGTAGTTTGGGAGGACAGCAGAGAACCGCAGGTGTCGAGGGAGCGGCATGGACCTGGAGGTGAGGGAAGCAACGTCGTTGAGATTGGACTGCCTGGCTCTCTAGCCAGACCCCATCGATGCACTTTATCTGACTGGCTGCCTATTCGAGAAGGACTCTTCTTGCATTGCGAGATTCCCCTCTCTCGCAATCATGGCCCTCTGCTTTACCAAGGGCCTATCTCGAGGACGGACTTTGGAGTCCTGAGAGATGGCATGTATTAAATAAGGGGCTTTGTGGTTTTTTAAACAAGTTTTTAATGAAAGTTTTAAGGGAGGGAAGGGGTGGGGAAGGGGTATCTAGGGTGGGAGAAGGAATTGTTGGAAGGGAGCAAGAAGACAGGCCAGGCAACGGAAGGGGACGGAGTCCTGAGGGTGCGGATGGGGGGTTGATTAAGGCTAATTTAGTTCCTATTAGTACCGTAAGCGGGAGGGGCAGGTATAGCGGGAGCAGGGGGCCGTATCATAATAAGGGAGTGCGCACCCACTGCTTACGAGTGGTTGTGTGCTCCGACCCCCAAGGCTCAACCGGTTCTCGGGGTTATCCAGAACCACAGGGCCCTGGCTGTATGCTGGTGCTGTGCAACGCCAGGTCTGTGGTAAATAAGGCCCCCCTCATTCAAGATTTAATTTTGGAGGGGGGAGCAGATCTGGCAGGTATAACAGACCTGGTTGGGACCAGAGGGCGGTGTCCCTCTGGTGGAAATGTGCCCACCGGGTTTCCTTGCATTCCACCAGCCGAGAGCTCAGGGCAGGGGTGGAGGAATGGCGGTCGTGATTAGGGAAGATTTCAGGCCGAGGGAGGTCACTGCTCCTCAGACGGCGGGCTGTGAATCCCTCCTGGTGAAGTGGGACCTTGGGGGCCCGAGGGCGGTGTTGATTACGTACTTGGCTCCCTGCCACGTATCAACCTCCCTGCCCAAGCTCCTGGACGTTATCGCCGCGGTGGTGGTTGAGGTCCCTAGGCTGATAGTTATGGGTGACTTCAACCTGCCGTCCGTGGGCGGGGTGTCCGGTGAGGCTCGGGAGTTCATGGCTTCCATGACAGCCATGGACCTGGCCCAGGTAATTCAAGGCCCCCCACACACAGGGGGGAACACGCTTGACCTGGTTTTTGTCTCTGGACAGTGGCTGAGTGGTCAGAATATAGGGGATATAGTCATTGAACCCCTGTCATGGTCTGATCACTCTCTCCTACGCCTGGACTTTCTGACCGTTGCACCCCACCGCAGGGAGGCGGAACCGGTGAGATGGTACCGCCCCAGGTGTCTGATGGAGCCCGAGCGATTCCAGGCAGAGCTTGGGCCAATTCCTGAGGTTCGGATACATGACTCGGTCGAAGAGCTGACGGCAGCCTGGGATAGGGCTGCGGCCGGCGCTCTAGACTGGGTCATGCCTTTGCGGCCTCTGATTCGGCGTGCGTCTCGATCGGCCCCTTGGTATAATGAGGGGCTGAGAGAGATGAAATGCTGGAAAAGACACCTAGAGAGCAGTTGGAGATCGAGCCTTGCTGAATCTGACCGAACACTGGTAAGAGACCATATTAGGTCCTACCTAGCGGCGATAAAAGCAGAGAAGTATTCTTACTTCACTGCTCTTATCGCGTCATCAGATAACCGCCCAGCCTCCTTGTTTAGGGTGACCCGCTCCCTCCTTCATCAGGAGGTGAGAGGAGACCCCTTAGAGGGTAGAGCTGAGGATTTCGGAAAATATCTGCATGATAAAATCGCTCAGATACGGGAAGGCTTTGATTTCAACTGGGTGTGTCCGGTGGGAGAGACGGAGTCTGGTCTTGAGACTGTTATCTGGGCTGAGTTTGACCCCGTGACTTCCGAGGACGTGGACAGGTTGTTCGGGGGACTTAGGGCGACCACTTGTTCATTGGACCCGTGCCCCTCCTGGTTGGTGCATCCCGGGAGGTGGTACGAGGCTGGTTCCAGGTAATTATTAATGCTTCTTTAAGCGAGGGTGTCTTCCCTGCCACCCTGAAAGAGGCGGTAGTGAGGCCCCTCCTTAAAAAGCCTACCCTGGATCCAGCTGTTTTATCAAATTATCGTCCTGTCTCCAACCTTCGCTTTCTTGCGAAGGTTGTCGAGAGCGTGGTTGCCAGACAGTTCCCACAACACCTGGAGGAATCGTTATACTTGGATCCACACCAGTCGGGCTTTAGGCCTGGCTACAGCACGGAAACAGCATTGGTCGCGTTGGTGGATGACCTCTGGCGGGCCCGGGACAGAGGTTGTTCCTCTGCTCTGGTGTTATTGGACCTCTCGGCGGCTTTTGATACCATCGATCATGGTATCATGCTGCAACGGTTGGAGGGGTTAGGTATAGGGGGCACTGTTTTGCGGTGGTTCGCCTCCTTCCTCTCCGGCCGGATGCAGTCTGTGTTGACGGGGTCAGAGGTCGACCCCGAGACCCCTTGTATGTGGGGTACCTCAGGGGTCGGTCCTCTCGCCCCTACTGTTCAACATTTATGTAAAACCGCTGGGTGAGATCATCCGTGGTTTTGGTGTGGAGTACCATCTGTACGCTGATGATACTCAGCTGTACGTTTCCACGCCGAACCACCCCAACGATGCTCTTGCCGTGCTGACCCAATGCCTGGAGGCCGTGCGGGTCTGGATGGGGAAGAACGGACTCAAGCTCAACCCTTCCAAGACCGAGTGGCTGTGGCTCCCGTTGTCCCGATTTAGTCAAGTGACTCCTTTGTTGTCTGTTGGGGGTGAAACAGTGGCCCCCACGGAAAGGGTTCGCAATTTGGGAGTCCTCCTGGATTCACGGCTGCTTTAGAGGACCATCTGGCGGCCGTGGCCGGGAGGATGTTCTATCAGGTTCGCCTAGTACGCCAGTTGCGTCCCTTCCTAGACCGGGACTCGCTATGCACAGTTACTCATGCCTTCGTCACTTCCAGGCTGGACTATTGTAATGCTCTCTACATGGGGCTCCCCTTGAGGTGCACCCGGAGGCTTCAGCTGGCCCAGAATGCGGCCGCGCGGGTAGTGACCGGAGCGCCATGGCGCGCCCATGTAACATCGCTCCTGCGCGAGCTGCACTGGTTGCTGGTGGCCTTCCGGGTGTGTTTCAAGGTGTTAGTGACCATCTTTAAAACGCTCCATGGCATCGGACCCGGATATTTACAGGACCGCCTTCTGCCAGCAAATACCTCCCGCCGTCCGGTACGCTCCCACAGAGTCGGTCTCCTCAGGGTGCCGTCGGCCAGACAATGTCGGCTGGCGACCCCCAGGGGGAGGGCCTTCTCTGTGGGAGCTCCAACGCTTTGGAACGAGCTCCCCCCCGAACTTCGTACGTTGACGGAATTGCGTTCCTTCCGTCGAGAATTAAAGACATATTTATTTCGACAAGCCGGCCTGGGATAGTAGCTCCAGTTCCAACAAGGCCATAATTGTTTTTTAGGGGATTGAGTTTTAAGATAGCATTGGTTTTAAATGATTGGACCAAATTACTTTTAGGTAATTGGGTTTTTAAATGATTGGGCCAAATTATTTAATTTATTTTTAATAATTTTACCTTTTGTATCTTAATGTTTTTAATTGGGCTGTACACCGCCCCGAGTCCTTCGGGAGGGGGGCGGTATAAAAATCGTAAAATAATAATAATAATAATAATAATAATAATAATAAAATGATCTACTAATTTTATTTTATTTTTTATTTGAAAAAAAAATCTAATACAATGGTTAAAAAACACAGAGCATTCTTGTTCCTGTTGAGATCAGGGCCAGGTTTCTATTAGAGCCCAGCGTTTTCTGCTTTCTCCCATTATTCATCGCTCCCATTGTGGAACCCCTCACTTCTGGAGACCCAGATGATGCCCTCCTCTACTATGGGATGGCAGTCAAAACCAAAGTCCTGAGGAATTTTTGCTGTGGAAAACTTGCATTCAGATTTTAGTATGATTTTTTTTCTTGAATGCTTTATGGGTCTCATAGGTTGCAAATATCTATAAACCTGCTGGACTCTAAAGATAACCATTGTCTCAGTACTTATGCTGGGAACAATACAATAAAGTGACTGAATGCTGAAAGACTGCAGCAAAATTCATGCACTGTGGAAAAGTTTGAAAAGGTTGCAGTGACAGTGACATTTAAATCATCTAGGGATTTTCCAGAATAGACACAACAGCACAGAAAAAGCTCTTTGTTGTTGAGGCATATATTATGACTACACAGGCACAGATACACATATTGTATTATGTTTTGAAATATGTATTTTCAGAGCAATATTTAAAATTAATATTACGTGAGCTAGATATGTTTGCCACCAAATGCTGTTCATAATGAGTATGTCTGTGAAGGCAGAAGCCACACGCTGACTTCTGACTGTTCATTCATGTTTTTCCCCGTCACATCCCAGGGGCTTTTTTTAAATAGTTGTTTTCTTATTAATATTATTCAGAAATAACATGGTAATAAATACTTTAGCAGAATTGGGTTGAATAACCATTTCTGCTGAGCAATAGCTTAGAATTCCTACTGTTCGCATGTTTAATAAAATGATATTAAATGCATCGATACACTTAACTCATTTCTCTATTGTCTAGTAGTATAATCACAGCTAAACCTAATGGACCAGATTAGGCCTACAGGCCTAAGATCCTCAATTCACATGATGTGTAAACCAGTTATATGTAAGATATTTCCAAGGACACATGGAAGGGACGCTAATGTTCAAAGCTTATGTCTTATCATTTGATATTTTTTTTTAATGTCACAAAATTTCTTACCCTGTCCAATTAAGTAACTTTGGATTTGTTCAATTCCACTGAGCACATGCAAGTCTTAAGTGTTGAGGAATCTTCATATTGTGAAAATTAAATGCTATGACAATTAATATGTAAAGCATCAGGATTTCGTATTTTCTGATAATACTCTTCTACTGCAAATGATACAACAGATGTGTGAATGTCTGTTGGCTCTAAATAAATCAGTTGCTTCTTTTCAGAAGCAGCCTGGTCTTGTAATGTCTCATATTTTTATGTCTCATATTTTCCAAAGCAATCTCCTCTGAAAATGTTCAGTTGCAAATGTCAACAATTGCTTCTCAATATAACTGGAAGAGGACAGCCAAGGCGGTGGAGGCAACCTGTGAGGGATGGAAGACATGCTGTATGGAACATACAGTCCCTTGCCAGGGCTCCTTCCCTCCCTCCATTGAAATCTAGGCAACTAATTCGCTCTGCTTCATGGTAAGACGGGCCTGATAATGAATATTTTGCTGTGCATAATTTCATGAATGCAGCAGACTAGAATTAACTGAATCAACTCTTTCAGGATTGAAAGTATTGATTCTTTGTTGAATCAAAATGACTGGAGACTTTAATCCAGTTCTACTGATTCTTGCTTTCTAGGGAGCAATAATTAAAATCTATTACTTGGGACTCCCCCGTGGCTTTCAATTTCTATTACATAGACCCAGTTATGCTTTGTCATCACTTTTTCTGATTTTAAGAAAGCACTCAAAAAAGAGTTTGTATAGATATTGGATGCATTTCTTTACATTGTTATTTATCTTGAGTGCTTATGAGGAAAAGATAGAATATGAATCAGTAGGATTTGTTTCATCATTTTGGTCATTGATAGCATGATGTGCATTGATCAGGCTTCCATGGTTTATTTATGTACACAAGCTATCTTCAAGGGACATTCCACTATGCCATAAATGTGGCCACCTAACTGGAACAGGTTCTCTTCCTTTACATCCAAAAATAGAATGGTTTTGAAAACAACCCTTTCTTGAAACAATTGCTTCCAACCTCAAATTCTAGAAGAGGGATCAGGTAATATCCAAGAGACCAGAACTAGGCTAGCCATACAATACTTCTTTTGGCTGGTTAATTTGATGGTGGTTGCAGGCTTTAAGGTAAACCTGGACATTTTATGGCCCACAAGCCACCTCTGTTTCTTTGACTGCCCCTGTTCAACCTATGGTGATGGTGGCGGGGGGCAGTGGTGGCAGTCCTACATGACAGTCCTAGTTTCTTATGTGGCTCTTTGGGGAAATTAATTGCCCACCCCTACTTTAAGGGATTGTATTTGGTGGACTTGCCATTGCTAACATTTTGTAGCCATTTTGAATGGTATGGAAGTAACCTTTGATACATTGGCTGATCACCATCATTCCTGAATCGAGAACAGGCAAATGGAAGTTATCAAAATTGGGAGATAGGTGACGAGCTTTTCTAAACTCTCTGTTGCTATTGGGACATTGAAGGGGCAGAAGTTAAACACATGGCTATTTGCTGTCATGGCAGAAACTTGATAATTGGAACCAATCTGGTTCAGTTCAAAATGTGGCTGCAGTTGAAGCTAGTTGCTAAGGGTACATGTGTTCTCTTCAGAAATCTCTTTAATGTGAAATGGTTTGTTAATTTTGTGTAAAAATATTTAAAAGTGCTTCACTGAGTACCCATATAATACACTATGGACACCTCTTCGATTAATCAGCAACAGAACAAACTTCCTGTATCAATAGGAACAATGTAACAATGGCATAATGGGAAAGTATCATTCCATTCATATTTTCATTCATGATAGTTAGAAAACTGATCCAGCTGAAATGTAATTTGGGTTTTAAATCCACAGAGATGAAATCTAAAAATACTAAAATGTCTTACTTCCTCTGTACAGTTTTTCCTATCCCAGTTACTCTACTAGTGTCTGCTATTAACTTTCTTTCTTGTAGGTTGTCATGACAATTGAAGATGTTTTTCTGTGAAAAGGTGATAGCATCAGAAAACTCAAGAGAGCACAAGAGGTTTGTATTACATTCAGCGGTGTGAAGGTGCTGACAGCAAGTGATAAGGTGCTCTCTAGAGAGGGTGGGTGCACTGCTGGCACCTCTTTGAAATACATGTTTTTGTAGGATTATATGGCTACCATTTGAGCCCAGGGGGAAAGATGCTGTTTCTTTAAGCAGGTACTGACATGTGTGGCACAGGCCACTCCAAAACACCTTTTTGTCTTTGGATCTGAAGTGCAGGAGATCCCTGTCACCTATAGAGGTAAATTGTTGGATTTATCTCTGGATTGTGCTCAGACGTTCCTCAGTTATTGTTGAATTGTTTTACAACAGTACTTTAGAATCTAAAGTACAACATTTCAAACTAATATCATCAACAACAACAACAAGAAGAACAACATCTACCCATCTCAGGACTTTGGGGAGGAATCAATAAGTGGACAAAATGCCAAATCCAGTCTGAACATCGTGTCATGGTTCCGACAGATGAAACTCTTCAAAGAACTTTGAGGCATTGTTTACCTTAAAGAATCTTTATTCGAGAAGCATAACATCGGCACTAACATAATCAAAGCCAAAAACTGAATTCCCCCCCACCTTGAGCACATAATATCAAAGCACAATTCCCTCCTCCAATTAACAGTCATAAGTCACATCCCCAATTAGTTTAAAGCATGGGCTTTCCCTCCAGCTCTCCAGCCTGCCAATTCTTATCATCTCTTATTTCAACAACCTTGATTCTCACGCTAGGTCCAGTATTATGTCTAGTTGAACTCTCATGCTCACACATCCCCAGCATCACCTAACTCTAAAAGTGAAAAGAAGAAAATGGTTACATCTTCATCTGTTGTCAAAGCAAAAACATCCAATGTTAGCACGTTGACACATACATTGACTGTGTGACTAAGCACAACGATATAATTATCTTAGGAAAATAAAATAAAATAAATGATCATGCATTAATAGTTCTGACTCAATATTTGTTTCCCCAGGCAAAAAAAGAGATAGTATTTTGACCTATCCCCAATTCCAAGTAAGTCCAACTAAATCTTATTTTGTGACATGTAAGTAAACTTAGGGGGACCACATGCTATGTTCAATATGATCCTTCTCATCTAACGCTGGACCAGAGGAGAACAAAAGGAAGTTTCTATCAGGATAGATTTTCTTTTCACATTAGTCTAAGTGCTCTGCTTTGCCATATTTATTTGTTTAAATTAATTTGAGAAAGTTCTTCACACAATGCGATTATTTCTAACTTCCATGTAAAAACCCAGGAACATTTCACAATCCTACAGAAACCTATTCAGATGTCCTTTCACTTATGTTTAATTCTCAGTAGGTTTACAAAAGAATTTATACTTTTATAAATCATACTGGGATAAACAAATATATAGATATTGTTTATTTTGGTTCTGGTAGTAGGTTTTATATTATGTGCAGAAAGCCAAAAAATCAGGAATGGACGTGCTCCCTACACCAAGCGGGTCACATATGTAAAATAAACAGGTGGCCTCATTCTTTCTGTGCATTCCAGTCCAGTCTACTATTGTGAATAATGAAACCATAGATAATAAGACCTAGAGGCTATGAGGAATGGGGGTTAGATTCCAGAGCCCTGGAAAGTGTTCAAAAAGGCACTGTGAAGAAGAGTGGACTTATAGTGTGAAGACTGGGGCTAGATGAACTAAAGGAAAGGAAGGAGAAAAGTGCTTAAGGATTGCTGGGTAAACAGGAGGAAGAACAAAGCTGAGTGGGTTGATGGGCAGATTGGCAGCAGATCATTGAGAAAATGGAATGGGTGTTTGATTTACACTTTTATGCAGAGACAAATAGCAGATATAACAAAACCTGTGTTCCTAACTGCAGATATGCAAAATCCTTTAGCACAGAAATTGAGGTCTCAACCACATTAGCTACAGACATTCACAACTATGAATAACAAAATCATGGATAAGGAGGGCTGCTTGTCCTTCCTTCCTTCCTTCCTTCCTTCCTTCCTTCCTTCCTTCCTTCCTTCCTTCCTTCCTTCCTTCCTGTTTAGAGGATGATTGACTCCCAATGACACTGGATAGCTTACATTAAAAAATTAAGAACAATTTAATAAAAGAAAACATCCAGATCGTAAGTGTTTAAAAACCCTATTATTTTTATTCTAATTCTCAAACTATATAGAACATGTTTTTTATTTGTTTGTTTCCTGCACAAAGTCAGTCAGGAGTTTCCAATCATCGTTAAATTTAGACAAATGAGCAGCATGGTGACTGGTGAAGACACTCACCTCCCACTTGGAAGGTTGAGAGTTGAATCCTATGTAGTGGCAGATGTTTCTCTCCTAGGGCACAAAGAAAAAATATCTGCTGTGAACTCTGTGTAGCATTAGGAAGGGCATCCCGCTAGTAAATGCTCAACTTCATCCAGTCACCCAACTCTATTCTGAATTAGGGGATTACAGGGCTGTAAAAAGGGAGTATTAAATTTAGACAATGTGGTATCTCTAATTAAGGAAGTAAATTTGGCCGTCTCAGCAAGTTCCAACATCTTCACTATCCATTCCTCTATTATAGGTAAAGTCAAATATTTCCATTTTTGTACATATATAATAGTCTTGCTGCAGTTGTCCTGTATAAAAACAAAGTTACATATTTTTTTCCATCTGCTTACAAATTAATCCCAAAAATGATTTGTGGTTTCAATTATGCATGAGTCTTTTAAATCTTTTGTATTATTGTATGTAATCCATACAAAGTTTTGTATATCCAAAATTTTCTGGCTTTACATGTCCACCAAGCATGTTAAGATGTCCTTTCTTGATTTCATTTCCAGCATAAGAGCCTTTATATAATCTAGGCAGTTTTTCCAATGATATGTACCAATTGTACATCTTTTCGTAAACATTTTCTTTAAGATTATAACATAGTGTAAATTTCAATACTTTTGACCACCTATTCTCCCACTGATCCATATGCATATTATAACCCAAGTTTACAAAATAACATCTGCTGCTATAACTGGACTTCCAGGGTTCATTCAGGGCTTTGAAGAAAGATGTCCCACTTGTGAATTTCCTGGCAAATGAACTAGAAAACTGTTTGGAATCCAATACCAAACTAATATTCATCAATAATAAAGAGCAATTCAGGAGGATTCAGATTTCTCTTAAAATTGGCTAAGGAGGATCATGTTTGGACCTGAAGGGGGATATTCCATAGTACAAGGGCACAACTGAAAAAGTCTTGATCCTAATTATTTCTAGCTGGCACCATTACCAAAGCCATAGAACAGGGGTTCCAAACTGCTGGCCCACGGGCCGGACATGTCATGTGGAAGCCGTGCCCACCCCATTGCCGGCAATGGCAAAACTGGCCCAAAACGTTGCGCGACGTCACGTGATATCGCGAGTTTGATATGCCTCTCATACAGGGTAAATAGAACTTCTGATTGGTAAGATACTAGGGAAGGTATTCTTTGAGGAATACAGACTCAAGCAATAAAAGGATTTCTATGTTACAACAAATACTGACTTTGACTTGGAAAACCATGGGAAATCAGGCAAAATGTATTCCTGATGAGAAACATCACATTGATCAGAAACCAGACTAGATCATATTCTAGATCCAGTGGAGTTTCTGAGTTTCCTTTAAGGGCACCTTCACATAAAGCTTATTACAGTAATATATTCAGGAAGTAGCCAGTAAGTAAATAATGGAGGCCACATTACACCTATCCAGGAAGAAATTAAATAGGTAAATCAAACATACAGTAGTTGAAAGAAAACAGTTCTTGCCTGAGCCCTTCAGAATAGTATAGAGTTACGAAGTATTCTATGTTCCTTTGAGAAATATTCTCTTTTCCTTCAAAGAGAATAGGCTTATATCCAAAATGATGACATTCTTTCCAACTGCATTTATCAAACCACTCCTTCCACTTGTAACAATCCTATACATCCTTCTTTTCATCTTTTCTTTTACAAGTATCTCTCTTTTCAGGTTTTTAGCAATATTCACTTTTGTCTTCTCACATTTTCATTTTATTTCTTTGCTCTCTTACCCTCTCCCCAGAAGACTTCAGCTACATGCCAAAACATTCTCTCATCTTACCATTCCAAGGCTTCTTTCTGTTCCTTCTTTTTCTCCAACATGCTCATGTATTTTTCTGCTCTTCCATTTTTTTCTTTCATATTCTGGTTCCAGCCTGACTCTAACCCCTAAGTTTTTCCCCAGTTCTCCAAGTCTTATAGACCTTATTTACTCACTTCAGTACTTATTCTCCCACAGATAGTAAAGGAGGATAATTCTGATGCAATCTCAAAACTTCCACGCCAAATCACAATGTATATTACCTGTGGTAGGAGCTATTTAACACAGCACAGAGAAATGGAAGCACTACAGATTCTTTTATAACATGCCAATTTGTAATATTCAGGTAATTTTGCATAGGAAAGCATTCAGAAACAGGAAAAATCAGAAATCTACACCCTGAAAACCATGACTGTGACCACCATGTTTTTCTAACTTGCAGAAGCCTCCTTGGAAAATTGGGATGAAGGAAGTGCTGACCTCGGGAATAAGCTCTCCAGTACTCTAATGAAAACAACATTCATATAATACTATTTAATAGCTATCAGTGAAGATAATAATAAGCTTTGGCATATGGAAGTACAACTTTTTGAACATATAAAATGTACTTTTGCATGAACCAATTGCACCAGAGCATGGCGAGGGATATACATACAAATGGCCAATTTGCCAAGAAGAGTACTAAGAAAACATATCTGCTTTTGGATTCATTAGGGCACCCTCTTGACCTCTGGTGATAACAACAACAACAATATAGTCAGCCAGATGTTCAGACTGGGTTTGGCATTTTTGTCTACCTATTGAGTCCTTACCAAGGACCTGGGATAGGCCAATGTATATGTTTTATGGTGTTACAGATACCATTGCAGGATGGAAGCTGTTCCCAGTAAAGCTGCCTTTTGCAATTGACTGATGGTGAATTTGTCAATGCCAGTGGTATTCAAGTGGTGCGCCAATTGTTTTGGGATCGCACCCAAGGCACCTATTACTATTGGTACTACCCTTGCTTGCCTTTGCCACAGTCGTTGTATTTCTGTTTGTAGTCTTTGTATTTTATTATCTTCTCCAGTTTTTTCTCTTCTATTCTGCTGTCTCCAGGCACTGCCACATCCACTATCCAAACTTTTTTTGTCTTTCCTATCAACAATTGTTAAGTCTGAAAGAAATTATATATATGTATCAGAGGCTAAACATGGTTAGTTTTAATCTTAGTTTGTTTTCTGCAGCTAAGCCTGTTTTGCAAAGCCTATTTGGTGTATGTATATACATATACATATTATATACATATACATATATACATACACCACATAGTGGTGCAAAACAGGCTTAGCAGAAAACAAACTAAGATTAAAACTAACCATGTTTAGCCTCTGATACATATCCACTAGATCTTTAAGTGACTTGTTTAAAAACATGTTCTGTGAACACAGCCAATGTGGACTTCTCAGCAAATTGTCCTTTTTTTATTGAACTTTACCAAAATAAAATAAAACTGGTTCTAAAGTGAAGCCCGCTGGATCAGTCAGTTTAGAGAGGCAGAAAAAAAAGTATGAGTTTATGATATCTTATTCCTTTAACCTTTTCAAAATATTGCCTTAGTCTTGGAAAATGAGTGGGTTGGATTTCATGGATCAATCTCTACAGCAGGCAGCAGAACATTCTGAGTTCACATTAAGCATAATAAGAAAATGATTTGAGCTTTAAAAGTGATTTTCATCCCATGGCCAAGCTGCATTTAGCTTTTATTATATGCAAAAGAGTATAGCTGCTGAAGCTAACAAATCTGGAGTTATTTCTAAGTGAAGCTTTTAAGAATGGCATGAGAAGCCCAGACAGTGTTGACGTCCAGATGTGATGCTTCCAAGTTTTTCTACAGCTGTATCTGTATTTTTTCCCCCTTTCATAATAAACTCTTTTAGGGTGAGAAGAATAGAACAGCTGTTGATCTGCTGACTGACAACACAGTCCTGTCTGTATGAAAGCCTCCTGCATCTACTTCACTGAAATAACTACTTCCATTCAATCCTATTAAAAGAGGTTTAACCTGATTTGGAACCTGCTGTAAATAGCTGTTGCTCCATAAACAATTATTCTTTATGTTTTTAAAATATGGTGGAGCTGCCCTCTACTGGTTTGGCTATGTAAGATGGTGCAATTGTTGTTGTTTTTTTTTAAGGACATAGCCTCTATCATTTAACAAAGCTACTACTGTCAGCATGTACCGTCAGTAAATTGTTTTCCTAGAACAAGAAATATCTTTCTTTTAAATTTTAATTTTCAGCCTCTGCAAGAAATGTGATAATGACAAAACGTGACAATGACTCCAACATTTTCAGTCCTTTGAGAGTCAGGACAAGGACAAATAAACTTAAAAAGGTTTCATGATTAATTCATCAGTGAATGTCAATAACAGTTCTTGAGGAGTTGTGGGGCCACAAAAATGAGATTGCATTTATCTGTGGCCCTTGGATAATTTTGCCCACTTATATCTTACTTAAAGGCCAGTTAGTGGTGTGAAGTCTTTCAACTGTAGCAATGTCAGATATCCAATATTGTTAAACTGAATTGTGGCATCTTAAAGCATATGTAATTTCTGGTGAAGGGAAGAACAAAGACCCTTCATTCTAAAATTTTGTGAAATCATCAGTGATTTGTGTCTTTTAAGGGAAAAAATGATGTATTACGCCTATCGTAAGTTTCTTGGGTTTGCCTCTAAAGGCAAAAGTAAATGGTTAAGAGGGAGAAAGAGAATTTAATATAGAACTGCAAGATTTATTTATGTTCTTAATTTCTCCCCCAAAAGTTTCATTATTTTCATAATAATGAAAATAGGTATAAAATGAGAAAAAGGTATAAAAATCTCTCCAGAGAGAAATAGTGCTAGAAACAAATTTACAGGGAATGAAATGAGAAAATAAAAGATTTCTGTTAAGACAATTTATAAAGAAGCCTGCAGCTATTATCCTTGGAAAAATGGGGCTGAAAGATAAAGTAAAAATAAAAGCACATAGAAATTGATCAATACATTATTTTCCAAAGTAAATCTTTAAAATGTAGGCTTTAATTGGAAGTGGAAAGATAGTTTGGTGCCAATATCATATCTTTTAGCTATGTATATATCTTTGTTCAAAAACCTCATTTAAGATAGTCTAATAAAGATAAGTGAGAAATTGTTACCAAAAATACTCACATTTTCTCCAAGAAACTGTAGAATTACAACTAAGACAATATCAGCTGGAATCAGATCCTGTAAAATTGTATGAATAAAACAAGACAATAACATACCTCATCTTGAAACAACCTTAACCCAGAATTCTCATGACTAAGTAGCTTTACAATATCTTTTACTTTTACTTTTATTTGATTTAACATAGTAATGTGTAATTTCTGGTTAAATTGAAAACCACAAAGTTTTTAAACAAGACATTGTTTGCTGTTGTATTTCCATTTACATAGCAAGAAAAAGAAATCAGCACCCAAGGCAAATATTGCTTTTCTCTAAACAACAAAACAGCAACACTCTGATAAAATTTGATGTAGATGAAACAAATGGCAGTTTAGTTCTTGGAGTAAGTACAGACATAAATAGAGAGACCATCATATGTTTAAAAGAACAAAAATTGGTATTTAAATATTTTGCTTATAAATGTATAATAAAGGCTATGCATTCTGCCTCTGACACTGGAGACAAACTTGCTTCAGATATGATTAATAAAAAAAATAACTGAATTCCTGATACTCCACAACTTACCTAATACCTACCAGGACCCTTCAATATATTTAGTATTAGTGTACTCCATGCTTTAATTCTGCAATGTATGAAGAGAGAAATTAAAGGGCCAGTAATAAGACAATGAACAAACAGGACTTTGAGCATTTAGAAGCTGGAATGCACCACTGGGGAAAAGGAAACCTTATCAAGAGTTATCATTGGCTTTTCTTGGAAGACAGGGAGAAAAAGAGCCTTTGATTAGGATCCTCCTCATAGCCGGAAAAGTTTTTATGGAGGTCCTTTCGAGTAGAACTACTGGAGTAATTAACTCTTTAGTCATCTTTTTCTCAGTTTTTGTGGTTTGATAGGTGATTACATGTGAATAATATGCCTCTGTGTCTCTATCTTTTAGAGATGACACGCTGAGACCATAAATATTTGAGGAATTTTTTATTCCAAATTCACTCTATTCCTTATGTCTCTAGGGCTGACTAAACAGACTTAAAGAAAAATAAGATGCTAATGTTTTGTTGGCCTGTTCAAGGATGTAGGATGGTTTGGGGTGGGAGATCAGTCATTTAATTGCAATGACTTAGTGGTCTGAAAGATGGCTTTGAAACCACACTTTTCCATTATATGACACCTTCTTATCTGGCCACCTAGAAGCAGCTTTTACTTATTATCAAAGCTGGCACAGCCTTGAGCAGAACTGAAGAAAACCAGATTGATTGCTCCTTTATGTTCCTGCCCGATTTACCTTTGTGTCTGTACCAGGAGTACTTTATTGGATTGTCTTCATATGCCCTCTACATATCCTTCTGAGTAATCCCACTGAATATCTAATGCAAAATACCTGCTCAGAGCCAATTACCGGACTGTTCTCAGTTTGCATAATATGATAAATTTGTTCTTACATGAAGTTCAGTGCCCAGTCTCCCATCTTGAAGATGGTTTATACTGTCCTAAATTTGGCAAAAGGAGACACACACCTTGAAGCTTCTGTCACTAATTAGAGGCGGTCTGGTTGCAATCTGGGTGAGCCAGAAGGGAAAGATCCTTCTTAGTTGGAAACAGAAATAATTCAAAGCATGGGTGATCTAATGCCATCAGGGTGGCATTGGAGGTTTGGCTTTACTTGTTTAATTTTTCCTCCGTTGATGATAATTGTACGGGCTGTCAGCAATTTGTGTTAAGAGCTTGCTATAATTTTAGAGAAACACAGGAATTTTCTATTACCCCTGCCTGCCAAATCGCCCAATGTTGCTCAGAAGAGAAAACAGACATATAAAACATTTGAGGGCTAATTCCCAACTCATTTACCAAGGACACCAGTGATTACTGTTTTGGGAAATCTGTAGAACTAAATTTAACTTACTGGAGAACATTTTATAGAAACCGAGTTAATGGCTATATTAACCTTCATTATCATAGGGCTAATTTTAAAAAAATCCTAGCGTGTTACTTTGATTAATAGTTATTCACATGCATTATTAATAACGTACCAACATTACATTTTATATGATTCATTAAGGCAGATTCACAGCAGAAGGGGTATAAATAAAATAAAAATAAATTGTAAATTTAAAAGAGGGACTATTGTGTTGATATTATGCTTAGGTATGCTAAGCCATCCAGTGTCTATTCTTTTGGAGAGGCCTAAATAAATGAATAGATAAATAAGTAAAGGTAATCCTACACTTAAAATCATAACTGAGCTCAGAATTACAGTTGTAAGATGTGACAGTTGTTAAGCGGATGATTATGTGACTATGACCGATTTTTTTTTTTTGAGGTTGTTAGGTAAATGGGCATTTTTGTAAAAAAAAAAAAAACCACTGGAAATAAAGGCCAGTTTTTGAGAAAAAGTGTTGAAAATTGTGTTCATGTGACTGCAGGACACTGCAAATGGCTATATATGCAGGCCAGTTGCCAAGCATACAGAATGCACAGTGATCAGTCATAAATCAAGGACTACCTGGAAGTAAGTTAGGAAATAAATAAATAAATCCTTCCTTATAAATGTGTAAATCTAAATATACAGATTGCATATATGTTTGGGTTTGCGTGTGGATGTGGATGTATGTGAGAGAAGGTGCTTTTATTTAAAATACTCTCACATCTTAAAATATCTGGATTGTCCAGTTAGAAAAAATGAAAAACTTTTCAAGGCTCAGGAGCAGTATTTAAATTACAAGTAGTTAAATTGTTCATTCTTCCTCATATAGTGTATTGGTACTTGTTTTATGAAAAATCTGCTTTCAAGTACAAAGAACAGGACACTTATTAAATCAGTGTCCAAAGACTTGAACAAACCCCAAATTGTAATTTATACTGTCCTACACCATCATCCAGTCATCCCTGTGATTATATAAATCATGTCTTTCTAACTAATCTATCAATAAAGGGTTGACCCAAAGATACTACAAGATTGCTTACATCACAACGACAAATGGATATAGCAAAAGAAAATCCTCCCAATATTTCCTATATTTCAGTGTTGTAATAGAATTAGATGGCTCATACTTTTAATGAAATCAGTAAAAAATAAAGTAAATAAGAACCAATGGCTAGATGTATATCTACTTCTTCATCACATATCATTAAACTGAATCAAGAGAATTCTGATAAGAATAGATTACAGATCAGATATGATCAAAACATGACCACTAAAGAAAGATATCAACTTGCTTTCTTAGGGAATCCTGAGAGTTGCAGCAATATAAGATGTCTTAGCAAAATAAAACTGGGCAGAAAGTATCATGCCTTAAAACTCTTGAATACCAGTCAAAAAAAAATCAGAAAAGTAGTGGTGGAAAGAAATAGAATGGATTACTATAGAACAGTGGTTCTCAACCTTTTCCAGTCCGCGACCCCAACCTGCGCCACGCATGCGTGGCGCGACCCCGACCTGCACCGCGCATGCGT
Source organism: Bothrops alternatus (assembly GCA_034064705.1). NCBI lineage: Eukaryota > Metazoa > Chordata > Lepidosauria > Squamata > Viperidae > Bothrops > Bothrops alternatus. The sequence continues at coordinate 1,880,074 of JARGCV010000008.1, read as the reverse complement.
GGCGCGACGGCCTTTGCGCATGGGCGGCACGACGGCCCGTACCGTGCATGCGCAGCACGACGGCTGCATCGCGCATGCGTGGCGCGCGCGCGATGCCCATACCGCGCATGCGTGGCATGCGCGCAACGGCCTGCATCGCGCATGTGCCGTGCTACCCCACACATGCGCGGTGCTGCCCCCTGCACTGGCCGAGGGGAAAAGGAGAAAAAAATGGCGGGCTGCGGTGTTTGGCGACCCCCGTGAAATGGTCGTTCGACCCCAAATGGGGTTGCGACCCACAGGTTGAGAACCGCTGCTATAGAAGAAGAGCATTGTCTGAACCCTTTTCAGTCCAATGTTGGGCCTGTCAAGCAAACATTGCAGGAAGCAAACTCAGGAAACAAGAACAATTTGAATTTATGAAAAGAACTAATAATAAAGGGGATGTTGATAACGCACCTATTTTGACAGCTGTCCTACCAATTGGTTTCTGAATGCAATTCAAGTGTTCTTTGCCACCTTTAAGTCTTACATTGCTCAGGATGTGGGTATCTATGGGACTGTCTACTCCCAGTTTCTTCTGCTCATACATAAAGATCGAGCATAGTGGGTTCACTTTAGACTCCTCCCTTTGGGATCATCACTTACAAAGAATGAGTCAAGCATGCTCTGTTGCAGCTCTACTTCTTGGGAATAGTGTACTACCTGAGATCAGTGTAGCCCTCACTCTGTTGTGGGTTAGGAAATCTGATAAATTTGGAGGACAAGGAAATCTTTTGGAGGAATCTAATATATATTAGATGAGTTATGCTTGGATGTTATCCTGTCCCTGGTCTTAGTTTCTTTTCCATTAATTTTCTGTTATTCTTTCTTATTGTAGGTTTTTGTTTGTTTATTTTGTGCCTTTGAATCAGTGGTGATGCTTGAAAACTACCTGGACAAGTCCCTGAATTTTTCTTGACAAGATTTCAGAAATGGTTTGCCATTGCTTTCTTCATAGAGCTGAGAAAGAGTGACTGGCCCAGAATCACCCAAGGTAGTTACTGCCCTAATGGTGGGAACTAGTCTTTCAGTTACTATATAGTTAACCACTATATCAAACTGGCTCTATACTAAATTACTACACTATACCAATCACATCATTACCATTACAACATACTAGTGGTTTGATTACTTTATGTTACATAATGTTTTTTTATTTTAACCCTATTACTGTAAGAAGAGAATGTAAGCCACTCTAAGTCCTGCTGGATTACAGCAGCATTTAAGCTCCAGGAAGATAGAAGTAATTATATGAGGACATTGCTAGTTAAATTATGATTCTGAACCAGAATAATATATTTTTAGAAGCTTTGGTCATGCCTTTTCTAGTAATGTTTGATGCAATGTATGTTTCTTATGTAGTCAAATCTGTACTACCAACACTCAAGAGCAATTATTTGCAGACTCAAGATAACCTCATAATTTGTTGAAGCACATAAAATCTTTTCCCCCTAAAGCAGGGGTCACCAATCCCTGGGCCAGAGCCCACTATTGGGCAATGTCCTGTTCAGAACCAGGCCATGCAAGCAGCTGGCCAGCGCACGCATGCGTTCATGCAGCACGACTTGCACGAGTGGCGGGCCAGTGTACATACGTGTGTGCCAGCCCACCACTTATGTGGGCCAGTTCCCCTCTCCCCACCATGCTGGGCCACCAAGCTGTAAAGTTTGGGGACCACTGCTCTAAAGATAAAAAATAATAACAATGTCTAATACTCCATATTCTAGCTCCAATGCCCCATGGCCACAGAACATTGATATTATTTTTGTTGGAGGAAAAAACAAAGTAAAATGAATCAGGAGCATCTGCAGGAGTATCAAAAAGGCGGGATGGTAGTTTGGAACATGACATTGAAGGAATCTTATTTATCTGTAAATTACCCAGAGTCACTCTCGGCATGAGATGGGTGGAATCTAAATTTGATGAATAAATACATGCACTTAAAAATATGTCAGGGCTTTTATCAGATAGGCACCATCTCAATTTTATAAAAACAACCCTCCCCCAGTACTGTTTCAGTGTTAGTACATGTAGGTCCAGATAGATTTACAAAAGATTTACTTGTGGGCAAGAAGTAGTCATATAAACAGGCAGGCAGATTCACTGTGCATGAGCATACATGCTCTGGAAAAGAGCAAAGTCTTGGCTGAGAGTTCAGACAGAGTCAGATGGAGCATAAGTTCCATGAAGCAATTTAGCCTGTGACAATCCTAGAGTCAAATGACAAGCAGATTAATCAGCTGCTCCAAATCAACTGAAAATCAAGAAGCAGAGCAGGAAGTAAAGACATCGGAACACAGATCTGACATTGATGAGTTGTTCCCAGTGCAAAGCCAGCTGATCTTAAATGGGCCAGATACAGATGTCATTGTTAATAATAATAATAATAATAATAATAATAATAATAATAATAATAATAATAATAATAATAATAATAATATGTTGGAAGGGACTTTGGAGGTCATCTAGTCCAACCCCCTGCTCAGGCAGGAAATCCTGAATTAATTGGCCTTCAGACTACCAATTCAAATAAAAACTCTCTTCAAATGTCAAATCTCTAATTCAAATGGAATCCAGGCTCATTTGCCCTGGCCAAGCAGACATTTTATGCTGGAGTCCCCTGACAAAACAGTCAACAAGACAGTGCCTGCCATCACTAGGACCTTTGTGACACAGCATCTGGATCCAAGACATTAAAGCAAAAGAAATTAAAAATGCCAAATCTCATGACATGTCAGTAATCGAACGGAATAACAGAATAACAGAGCTGGAAGGGACTTTGGCAATCTTCTAGTTCAACCCCTTGCTTAAGCAGGAGACCCTATATCATTTCAGACAAGTGGCTGACCAGTCTCTTCTTAAAAGTGATGAAGCACCCAAAATTTCTAGAGGCAAGCTATTCAACTGATTAATTGGTCCCATTGTCAGAAAATCTCTCTTTAGTTCTAGGTTGCTTCTCTCCTTGATTCGTTTCCGTCCGTTGTTTCTTGTCCTGCCTTCAGGCACTTTGGAAAATAGCTTGACTCCTTCTTCTTTGTGGCAGCCCCTGAGATATTGGAACACTGCTATCATGTCCCCCCTCGTCCTTCTCTTTGTTAAACTAGACATACCCAATTCCAGCAGTCTTTCCTTATATGCTTTAGCCTCCAGTCCCCTAATCATCTTTGTTGCTCTTCTCTGTACTCTTTCTAGAGTCTCAACATCTTTTTAACATTGTGGTGACCGAAACTGGATGCAGTATTCCAAGTGTGGCCTTACCAAGGCATTGTAAAGTGGTGTTAATACTTCACGTGATCTTGATTCTATCCCTCTGTTAATGCAGCCTAGAACTGTGTTGGCTTTTTTGGCAGCTGCAGCACACTACTGGCTCATATTTAAGTGATTGTCCACTATGACTCCGAGGTCCCTCTCACAGTTACTACTATTGAGCAAGGTACCCCCTATACTATACCTGTGCATTTGGTTTTTCTTGCCTAAATGTAGAACCTTACTTTTTTCACAATTGAATTTCATTTTGTTAGATAGTGCCCAATGTTCAAGTCTGTCCAGATCCTCCTGTATCTTAAGCCTGTCTTCTGGAGTGTTGGCTATTTCTGCCAGCTTGGTGTCGTCTGCAAATGTGATGATTTCCCCATCTATCCCCTCGTCCAAATCGTTGATGAAGATGTTGAAGAGCATGGCCCAGAACAGAGCCCTGGGAATGCCAATGCCCTGTTGTGGGCATTGGCATTCTTGTTTCTCAAGGAGACAAACCAGAATATCTCTGTAAAATGAAGAGATTTCCCTGACCCTAGAATGTAACTACCTAGGGATTTGGATTCATGTAAGTGTGAACCAAAGCATTGTCCCCAAGATGCTTTTTCAAAAGGCAACTGGACCTCATTTTTTCCTTGAAGATATTTCCCTTCTCATCCAAGATGCTTGTTCAGTTCTCTGAACTGAAAAAACTTCTTGGATGAGAAGCGAAACATCTTCAAGGAAAAATCAAAGTCCAATTGCATTTTGAAAAAGTACTTTTGGGACAACCATTACTTGGATGATTGAAAATCTCTATAGACATTGAACCAAATAATTGTTCTGATTCTGGAATGTTAGCAATATTAAACAGCTGACAATCTGTGAATGGGTGGGAAGATAATACAGAGTTTATACCTACTCTTCTTCAAATCCTATACATGATTTTCTTGTGTCCTATGCACAGAAACCTTCCTCTTCTGGTGCCCCCAAGTTTCATTTGTTGATGATGGTTGCCTGTTTACACTGTCTTCATGCCTGCTGTCCACTCCAGACCCCACTGTTCTGCTCGCTTTCCTGGAGCCCTGACAGTGTGGGTGGGCACAGCCAGGGGGAAATTTACATTGAAGTTGAGCATGAGGTTGGCTGGCTATCCTTGGGCAAAAGTAACCTGCCTATGTAGGGCTCTTGGGTGCTAAAATACTGTTCTGGGCTTCTTGGGAAAATACATGTGAAATAAAATGGTAAATAAAATCTAGCTATTTTTAGAAAATCAGACTTAGCATTATTTTTAGAAAATTAAAAGTAGCTTTTTAGAACAGGTAAGCAAACATTACTTTCTCAGTTATCCAATTTCCTTGCTTCCGGATTTTTTTTTTTTTATTTGCTACAGAATCAATTTCATCTTGAGCTGAAGAGTTTGCTGAAGCATTTTCCTCGCATTTTATTTTTAGGTTTGTTGTATCAGATCAATTAGTTCCTTCTGTATAGTTCCTTTTTCTTAGATTTTTATCAATCGCTAGATTTTGGAGGACTATTACAGAATTGTGGACTAATCTGTAACTTTTTAAAAGCTTTAAGTTTTATATACATTTTGCAAACAGACTCACTTAAAGCAAAGAAGGGACCTTTGGTTTTAGAGCTGCCCCTTTTTATGACCACAGAGCTTTCTGAGCAGGTTATCTGATGACAATTTCTGAAAGTATCATATCATTTTGAGGTAGAAACACATGAAAACTGAAGCCTCCAAAGAATCTTAAAAAGAATTAAAAGCTGCCCTTCCCCAAACTGAAAACCCAATTATCTCTATGTGTGTTACAACCTCACCCACATTACATCACACATTACTCACAGCACCCCTTCTTCCTTCACTTCAAAAATATATCATCAGAAGAGTTTTATTTTTCTGGTCTTTCCACTGTAAGACTATAGTAAAATACACACTCACCCGCATAAATATAGGTAGATCTCGACTTACAATTGAACTAGAATTTCCATTGCTAAGCAAGGCAGTTAAGCGACTCATGCCCAATTTTACAACCTTTTTGCCATGATTGTTAGGTGAATCACTGCAGTTGTTAAGTGAATCATGTGGTCATTAAGCAAATCTGGCTTCCCCCATTGACTTTGTTTGTCAGAAGCCCGTTGGGAAGGACACAAATGGCGATCACATGACCCTGGAATGCTGCAACTATTGTAAATACATGCTGGTTGCCAAGTGCCCAAACTTTGATCATGTGATCGTGGGAATGCTGTGATGGTCGTAAGTGTGAGGACCGGTTGCCACTTTTTCAGTGTTATAACTTTGCAAGGTTGCTATACAAGTGTGTTGAAGGAAAAATCTTCATCAGGGTCCAGTCCAAGCTGGTAATAAACAAAATGGAGATGGCTTTAGAAAGAAAGTTGTAGTTTATTGAAGAGCAGAGCCAGACAGAGGGCTCTGGAAAAGCTGACCACATGTAGCTGGGAGTGGTGGGTTTTTATACCTTCTTGGGCCTTTGAGGTTGTTTCCTGTTCCTGTGGCATGAACTTTGACCTGAGGTTCAGTGTGTCCCTTTTTGGTATTGGTGGGTTAATCCTATTGTGTCCTAATGATCATGTTTTAGAGTTTGGGTGGAGGATGTAGATTTTAGGGTCTTTGTCTTTCTAATCTCATCAGCTCCAAGCTTCCTGGCTCAAGTCTTTCTGAATGAATCACCAAATCTGCATTTCTATAGAGCTGGCCTCTGCTCTTGGGGGAGGGAGACGTGGGGCTATTAAGAAAAAGTGGGCATGCTTTTCTGCCTTTTAAGATCCTTTGAGGAAATATAATATTCTGCCTTTTTAATATTTCCTTCTCTGGTGGGGGGGCTGACTTCTCACAAGTGATTATTAAGTCAAAGACGACGTGCACAAATAAGACTTGTACACATATAAACACATGGGACTCATCTTTTCCATCTTACTACAAAATAATGGAACAAATATATGCATATCGAGAAAATTATTACTATAAAGATTGGACCATAGAGAAGATGTAAAAATACATGGAAATGCATTGTAATATCTCCAATATTGCAATTAAATAACGGGAAAATAATATTGACTTTAACAATTAGGTTTATATTTTCAAAAATGGAGGAAACTATCTTTGCTTTCTTGTTCTCAGCAAGCCTCAGGAGGATCCAGATAATAAAGATGAAATGAATGGAATCAAACCTGTCTCCAAATTAATCCCACAATTCATTTAGAATTGTTAATGGCTGAAGATGTGACTTCATCACTAACTAGTTTGCTCCCTTCGCCTCCTTCACTCTTTGTATTAGGCTCATGGAATATTTTGCCTGATACAGCATTATGGAAACTCAAAAGCTTGCAACTATTTTATATATTTTCAGGTGCTCTAATAAAGGTCTTCGGGCTGAATTTAATATTTTCTCATTCTGACTTTATGAGAAAAAGCAAAAAATACTATCCAATTTCTTTATATGTTCCATGAAAGAAAGTATCTACAGAGCTATAATGGCTAAAGTCTCTTTCTGATCTTTTACTTTTAAAAACAGATCTGTTGATACTGCATACTGCGTTTAAATCTGCCATCAAATTCCAAATGTTTGCTATCACTGAAAAGATGGTTCTGCTTTTCAAACTCATTCTCAAGATGCCTTTGAGATTCTTTCAAATTTTTATCATTCCTGTTTTGGTATTGATGCTGAGACTCTGATGAGACAGATTATGTTGGTGCTATATTTTATTATTTGCCCATAATTTTCTAGCCTAGTTTTCTTCATGAGAAGAGTATCTGTAATCAAATGCCACAAAGAGAAAGAAGTAATGGCTTTTTCCATATTGTTTTATTTGTGAACTTTCCACTTGGTCTCAAGATAAGAACATAAGAAGAGCCATGCTGAATCAGGCCAAAGCCCATCGAGTCCAGCATTCTGTGTCACACAGTGGCCCACCAATTTGTACATGGGGATCTTGAGCAGAAAGAGAAGGCAAAACCCTCCCTTTCCCTTGACCCCCAACAAATGGTACTCAAGGGAATCCTGCCTGCCTCAACCAACATAGAGGCGGCACATGGACATCCGTTTTAATAACCACCGATACACTTGGCATCCATGAATCTATCTAGCCCTGCCTTGAAGCTGTCAAGGCTGACAGCTGTCACGACCCCTTCTGGAAGTGAATTCCATAGATACACAAGAAAAGATTCAAAGTGAGTTGTAAACTAGATTTTTTGTATCTGGAATGTCCTCAGCTCAGCCTTGTCATTTACACATTGAAGAATCTCAGATAATTCATGAAAGACCTTACCTGAAACCTTAGACCTTTGCTAGCTATCAGAATAGACATCACTGGACACATTCCATCTTTAGTTCAATTTAGCAATACAGTTGTTATTCCACAAGATAAATATAAAATGTACAGGATGCTGCCGCCGCCTATATTTATCTGTTTTCTTTCACCACTTTCAGATTGTACAGGCATCTATTTCCCAATGAAACATTTACTTCTGAAAATGTCTATGCATTTTTAATCACAGCTCTCTATTATTGAGACCATATAGTTGCCAAAGATAATTTGAGAAGGAGAGGGTGAGTGGTTCTTTTTTATTATTTTGATAAAGCATATTAAATGTGGGATTTATTCTGTGATTATTTAAACAGAAAGAGCCTGTTTGGGTGGACTGACCAAAGTTCTTTAGGCTGAACATTTTTTTTGTATTGTCATTTACTCTTTAATCAGTGGCAGGGAATCCTCTTCTACTGTGTGCCCCATTCCTTCTAGGGCAGGTGTCTTCAAACTTGACAACTTTAAGACTTGTGGACTTCAACTTCCAGAATTCCTCAGCCTGGCTGGCTGAGGAATTCTGGAAGTTGAAGTCCACAAGTCTTAAAGTTGCCAAGTTTGAAGACCTCTGTTCTAAGGTAACTAGTCAAAGCCAGGCATCAATAATGGGAAGAACTGAAACCAAATCTGTTGATCACATTCATGGCTCTGCCTCTTTTCTCCATATCCTCTTTCATATTCACTTCCACAAAGGGAAAAGTGCTATTTGTATTTCAGCCTGAAGACACTGGAAGATGATCTACCCTTCCCTGATTAAACATTTAATCAGAACATTCTTAGAAACTTCTCTTTTTAGTCCAACTTCCAACATGTTAACAAGTCCTTTTGCAATGAAAGTAGAACTTAGGATGAGAAGAAAACCTTCAGTTTCAGTAAACAAGCAAATCAATGAGAAAGGCTGTAATATGGGAAGTAAGTCCCACTGAACCTACTGAACCTTCATCTTCATAGGTATAAATAGGGCTGTATTATTAGAGGGCAGATCAACCCTTGGAAATTGGTCTCACCCAGTTGTGTTTCTGAGAAAACATTATGATGTGCTGGCAATTACCCCAGTCATAGTGGCACTTTGCCAATAGAAGATCCTGATTGATTATCCATTGTGCCTGAGTAAAATAAAGACACATCCGCACAGTTTTCACTCCTAAACTGTGTAAAACTGATTCATAGCACCCCACAGTCTATGAACTAATCATGTGCTTCTCTCCAACTAATCAGCCAAGTGAAAACAACCAGCAGCCAACTCATCTGAACTAAGCATTGTGTCTTCACTGTTGTTGAAGAAAAACAAATGGCCACACATGAAGGGAACTGCAAAACTTTCTCCCCTGTCCACCTTCATTTAAAAGAAGCCAGTGATAATGCAGGGCAGTATTACACTGTCTTGACCCTATTGTGGAAGAAGTGGAGCCGGGCTTTCATGAAAGAGAGCCTCATCTTGACTTAATATCTACTTCAAGGTAAAATCAATTTTCAAGAAAAGATTGGATGTCCATTTGTCCGGGATGGTATAGGTCACCTGCCATGGGTAGAAGCTTGGACTAGAAGACCCCAGAGGTGCCTTCCAGCCTCATGATTCTATGTTTCTATGTTTCTTCAAGAGTGAGGTAAAAATTACCAGTATATAAAAATTTAAATAAATCAGAACTGTGGTTGAAGTTGAAGATATCAAAAAGCTGACAGGATCTACTTCCCTTTATTCCCACATTCTTCTGCATTCTATGGATGTGATTAAATTATACTTTTCAGTGGGCAATAAATTAAACCAGAAAATTATATGTTGCATAAATGATTTGTGTTCCCATAATAAGGGTAGCCTAGTGATCAAACCCTTTCTTTGCAATGGTGCTATATATTTAAAAAGGGAGAAGATTTGATTGCATATATTTCATATGATCAGCAAGTTCTAGAGCAATATTTTCATCGTACTTCCAAACAAGACTTAAACTTAGGGTTAAATTTTTTTCCCCCCTTCTTGGTGTATATTGTCTGTTTCTCCATTACTTCTTTGGTCTTTTTCTTATTGCAGAAAATATATTAAGGAAGGGTAGAACATATTGTAATAATACAAGAACATTGAGACTAAATAAATAGTTCACAGCAAGCACATACTGAAAGAAAATAACCTGTTCAATATTTTTCCATTGTAACTTGCACACATAAAAATGATAGTTAACAAGACTTAATAGGTGTGCATATAAGAAAAGTGTAACTTTCTATCAAAAGACATAATGCTATCATACTCATGTTGACCACAGGGGAAAAAAATCAGAATTGGGTAATGTCATTATTAGATCAATCAAAATGGCATAAGTTGTAAGCAAGATTTCAAAACTTTTAAAAGACATTTTTGAAAAGTAGGAAGTGAGAAGAATCGTAATGTAGACCAAGAATTTCAGTTGTAAATTCTGCATTTTAAAATCAATTTCATAATGGATGATATTAATGGAATATAACATACAATGCTAAGTTTTAATCACTGTCAAGATCTACTGAGCATTTAGGAAAAATGTTCAGAAGACATGAAAACTTTTAGTCCCTAATCCCTGAGTCCTGAATAAAGTACATACACTCCTGTCCTGACAAAACTTTTTCCTACCAAGTGTTGTGAGTGTCCCTAGACCAGCTTGGGAAGTGTCAGAGGATGAGGATGAGCAGCCAGGCCCCTCTGGGTGTTTTCCCCTCCCGGCAGCTGAGGAAGAGCAGCCAGGCCCCTCTGGGTGTTTTCCCCTCCCGGCAGCCGAGGAAGAGCAGCCAGGCCCCTCTGGGTATTTTCCCCTCCCGGCAGCTGAGACAGACAGGGAGGAGATTTACAGGCAGTCTGGGTCAGATTCGCAAAGTGAGGGGTCAGATTTCGATCAAGAAGATAGATGGCTTGATCCGAGATTCCGAAGGTTTGATAAGCGAAGGTGTCAGTTAAGTGGAAAAAGGAAGTAATGGGGGGAAGTGACGTATCGGAAACTATATTAGAAGGGGAATGAGAGACTACGCCTTTGTCACGAGCAACGTTAATCAAGGAGTAGCCTGATATCTGGAGCAGTGCGTTTGAATTCAGTCTTCTGATGTTTTGGAAATCTACGGAAGAATAATGAGGTCTTGGACAATGTGATAAAGAAAGAGTGAGTTAATTGGAAGGTGTGGGAAGAGCATGTTTTAATCTAAATGTAAATAAATGAGACTTGGCCGTTCCTGCCAGCAAAATGCCAGCAGCGTGCTTTGAAGTGAATCCTTTTGAAATGTGTTAAATAAACCTCTTAAAGACATATTTATGTGGATTTTAATGAGCTGAGAGGGGCCAGACAGAACACCAAGAGACATAGCTTTTATATTACATTTACTATATAATATGCCTGTTTTTAAAGTAACTTCTATTGCAATTGCTAAATCTTTAGTATTTATAGATTAATAGCAATAGCGGTAGCACATAGACTTATATACTACCTCATAGTGCTTTAAGCAGTTTACAGAGTCAGCATTTTGCCCGCAACAATCTGAGTCCTCATTTTACCAACCTTGGAAGGACAGAAGCTGAGTCAACCTTTGAGCTGCTCAGGATCAAATTCCTGGCAGTGGGCAGAGTCAGCCTGCAATACTGCATTCCGACCACTGCACCAACGCAACTTATTAAATCATCTGTATAGTGAACTTTCTTTCCCACATATGGAACCATTGCAGCAACTTGCAAGTTCTAAAAAAAAAAAAAAAACAAATTAGAGAGAAGTTCCAGTAGAGAGAAGTTCCCTGAGGAAGGGCTCCAGCACACATCTGAAAGCTTGGAAGACAAAACCCCTGGTCCCAGCCACCGGGATCCTGCATAAAGAGTAATACACACGAGATAAAGCATTGTTGAAATCCAGTATCTTGAGACTGAATAAAAAAAGGAATCAGATAATTTTCATAATCAGCAGAATATCAACAAGGCTGGTAGTCACTGAATTTTCCAGCTCAAGGCATTTGAGGGTCAGGGTGCTATGACAAATCCTCTATTTTGTGAGTCCAACAATGGAGCTTCTGATAATGGTAGAACATGGAATTTGAGGACCTGGGAAGTCAAACAAATAGATGTGAAGTTATTTGTGCCAATTATAATTTTTGAGTTCTTTTCAAAAACTGACTCTTATAAAGGGCATTGGAGCAGTTCAGCCTCATGTGACTAAAATAGCCAAATATTCCTTCTTCAGGAAAGTATGTTGATGGCACATCAGCTACTATATTGGGGCTTCCTTATTCAGTAGTAACCAAACATTTCTATTAAGTCTTACCTTATTTGACCACATTTAATCCTTCATTGATCTCAATCATGTGACCGGGACCTCCAATGGCTCACATATTGAATTACAGGTTTTATTAAATAAATAATTTGGTATGAAAGGACAAGAGTACAATTATTAAATGGAATGTATATAGCTTCCTATCTCTATAAAATGTCCTATTAAAGGTATGAATCTGAGAGATCTTCAAAATTAATTTTGCAAAGTATTGGCAAGATAAAAAAAATATCTAAAACTGCATAAACATTGGAAAGGTTTAGAAACACAAAAAAGTCAGGACTCTGAACACATTCCATCCATCCATCCATCCATCCATCCATCCATCCATCCATCCATTCTTTTGCAAAGCCAGGTTCACATTATAGGTAAGGAACATTTTTGTCTCCATTCTTGCCCACTGTTGATATGGTGCTCAAAGTAATTTTTCTGATGCATGTAAAATGACCTGGAAGATCTAACAAACTTTTTAATATATACATTTATTAGTAATAACTGGGCATCTCTCTCTCCCAAACAGTACCACTATCACTATTATCATTCTTTTAAATAGCAGCTTGAAACCATCTCCCCCCACCCTCTCAGCAGCTGTCTATATACTGTTACTTCAGCAAAAATACAACCTTGGAAGGAGTTTCAGAATAAGGTTCACAGCAAAGCATAGATCAGTTGATAAGCTTATTGCTGTGATTAATTTGGCCCTGGAAAACAGATATTCCCTGTTGGCTCAGCTCAGCTTCTCTTTACTTCTCCCTCTTGTCAGCATAGCTGGAAACTCAATACCAAGTCTCTGCTGTTGTACATCATTCTTTGCAAAAGGGCGTACCTATTATGAAAAAGAGGAGCAGTGATTTATCTCTGATTAGCCTGGGCAAGAAAGAGACCTGCTCAAGGAGTTATTGCCCATAATTTATAAATAGCCCTTCCTGCTGTGATAAACCACCCGGAATAGCCTGAAAAGCACGGCACCCGGAATAGCCTGAAAAGCACGGCACCACCACAGCACCTCTGTTTGCTGCCTTCTCCTCTACATTTGGTGACAGCTTGGTACTTAAGATTGATTCCCCACTGGCTTTCTGATAGATGCTTCTGTAATAGACACATTGCTTTCAATGCAGACAGCAATCCAGCAAGAGAAACATTAATCACATTGCATAGATTGGACTAGAAGATGTTCATCCATTCGTGGGGAACTTTCAGCCATCATGCTGAGCTGAGTGACAAATAGGTAAGGAACTTGGGAACCACACTTGGGGCCACTTCAGCTTTTAAATGTCATAACTGGTAAAAAGGTAACCATAACATGGCCTTGAAAGATTTTTCCATTACCTTCTTATAGTGCTGCATTTCTATGATAATTCAAGTCTCCCCTACTTTTGAAGGATTTCTTTCTTCAGTATGCTTTGCAAAACCACATGGACAAGAATGCAAGAGGCTGTATTCACATAATGGGCTGTACCATTAACCAGGCTAGTTAAAACTCTAGCAGTTGCATTTGGACAGCCTGCTAAACTTAGCTAAGTTTAGCCTTGTTAGATTTTTTCCTGTGGCTCAGCATGTTGTGTGAACCAAGCCCATTCAGTAAATTTTGCCAGCTGGAAAACAAGTTAATTCAGTAATGAGGATATAAACACATTGTGTAAACTTGCCCAAACTTTTTAAAATGTATTTTACTACCTTTTCCCTCAGATATTCAAAGGAAATTATTTAAATCTAGTTAAGAAAAGTCTTTACAGCTATGATTTACCAAGACACAGTGGGGAAGAACTATAGCTCATTTTTAAGCTACCTAATTGTATGTAGGAGATGCCAAGTACAGTTAATGCACTATTAAACTGTCAAATTTGCTGCCATCAAATTTAATAATCGTTATCAAGTAGATAATACTTCTCTGAGTCATGCCCAGCTTTCTGCCAAGTGTTGCATGTAGTATAGATAGTTCTAGATGTAGGGCCAGTAGCTTAGTATGATGGACCCCGAAAAAGCTACTTCTGTCTTGGATTTGACATTCTGCCATCCACACCCCATGTCACATGATCACATTTTGGGTGCTCAACAACCAGCCTGAATTTATGGCCATTTGCAGGACTCTGAAGTCACATGACTGCAAATTAGGACATTTTGCTGGAAACCAGTGTTTATATCCCATCACAAACAATGGGTTTATTTAATGTTCACTTAACAACCCTGGTGTTTGCTTTACACTGCAGTGTTTATTTTATTTATTTATTTATTTATTTATTTATTTATTTATTTGTTTATTCATTCATTCATTCATTCATTCATTCATTCATTCATTCATTCATTTATTTATTTATTATTCATTCATTCATTCATTCATTCATTCATTCATTTATTTATTTATTTATTTATTTATTTATTTATTTATTTATTTATTTATTTATTTATTTATTTATTTATTTATTTATTTATTTATTTATTTATTTATTTATTTATTTATTTATTTATTTATTTATTTATTTATTTATTTGGGTTTGTATGCCGCTCCTCTCCGGGGACTCGGAGCGGCTAACAACATATATATAACAGAGAATTACAATATAAAAACCCAAACAAGATATCTAAAAACCAATAAAAAAACACACATTCAATGCAACAATCAACTACAATCATCCCCAGGCTTGCCGGCAAAGATGAGTTTTTAGGTTTTTCAGGAAGGCCGGGAGAGTTGGAGAAACGCGGACTTCAGGAGGCAGTTGGTTCCAGAGGGCGGGCGCCACAACAGAGAAAGCCCTCCCCCTAGGGCCCGCCAGACGACATTGTTTCGCTGACGGGACCCGGAGGAGGCCGACCCTGTGCGCTCTCACCGGTCGTAGAGAAGTATGTTTGCTTAATAATTGCCACAAAAAGCTAAGATTGGACACAATTGCATGGTGACCCGCTTTACGACCATCAAAAGTTGCTACAGTCATAAGTCAATAACTATCTTTATTTTTCCTCCAATTTGTTCCCCCAATAATAAACTTGAAAAGGAGGTTGGGTGGAAAGAGAGTAGCAAAATCACTCAATGAGCTTTCAAAGCAGAGAATGGCTTGAACACTGGTCTCTCTCTTCCTAGTCCAGGGGTAGGCAACCTTGGCTCTTTTATGACTCCTGGACTTCAACTTCCAGAATTCTGGGAGCTGAAGTCCACAAGTCATAAAAGAGCCAAGGTTGCCTACCCCTGCCCTAGTCCATTGCTTTAAACACTAGATTTAAGCATGACTTCAAAAGAGAATTGGACAAATTCATGGAAGATTGCGATAATAGCTATTAGTTCTGACAGCTGTTCATTGCATACTTGTTCACAAATAGTATTCTTTAAATATCTGCTCTTAGGAAAAGAAAGGAGTGATCACTCCTCTCTTCCGCCCCTCTGCAATCCTGTGTCCTGAATGTATCCCTTTGCTCAATATTGCTGGCTCTGGGATTGATTTACCCTTAGGCCTGACTTGATTCAGGCAGGGCTCTTATTTCTCCAATCAGAGGCATCAAATAGCAGGAGAAGGTGAAGAGATTTGCCTGAGATCCTGGACAGCTGCCTTCTGTAAGAAGAGCTTCCTCAATGGCCAAGGGCTATACTGTCTATCAAAGATGAGAATTGTGGTTCAGTGTCTCCTGACAGCACCAGATTGTTTGGAGTATATTGGAGATTAGATAATGCTAGGCTAAATGATGTATAGATCAAGCTATTCAAAAGCATTAAAACTTAAAAAGAAAATGTGATCATAATGATACAGCTAAATTCTTTTAGAATCTGGACTCGGTATTTTTACTGAGTTAGATACTGTATCTAGGAAGTATATTACTTCCCTAAATTGGAGACACAGTAAATCAGCTTGCATATATTTGAGGCTCCACTCTTACATGGGGACCTGGAGCTTCCTTCCGAACACCTTCTTTGTTGGCCCCACTGTAAATTAGAGAAACATGTAAAATGGTTACTCCAGTTCTTCTAGCTTAAAAGGAGGATCTTATGAGAAAATAATGGAATTGCCAAGGCAATGAAAGCAGGAAAGACTTTATCTATGGCTCTTTTGGAAGACAAGAGCTTTGCTCAGGAAGTCTACCTTGAATTAGATTTTCTTCCTCCAAAATACCTCTACTTCTAAATTTTGCAATTTGCAATTGTTGCAATTTCTAGTAATATTGTGGTGTTTCTCTGAAACATCCATCAAATTTAGTCGAGGTTACATATACTTATATACATAAGAACATAAGAACATAAGAAGAGCCATGCTGAATCAGGCCAAAGCCCATCGAGTCCAGCATTCTGTGTCACACAATGGCCCACCAATTGTACATGGGGATCTTGAGCAGAAAGAGAAGGCAAAACCCTCCCTTTCCCTTGACCCCCAACAAATGGTACCCAAGGGAATCCTGCCTGCCTCAACCAACATAGAGGCGGCACATGGACATCTGTTTTAATAACCACCGATACACTTGACATCCATGAATCTATCTAACCCTGCCTTGAAGCTGTCAAGGCTGACAGCTGTCACGACCTCTTCTGGAAGTGAATTCCATAAACCAACGACCCTCTGGGAGAAGAAATATTTCCCTTTATTTGTCCTCACTTTCTTACCTATGAGCTTTAGGGAGTGCCCCCTTGTCCTAGTATTGTGTGATAGAGAAAAGAATTTTTCTCTATCCACCTTTTCTATCCCATGCATGATTTTATACACTTCGATCAAGTCACCCCTTAAACGCCATCTTTCAAGGCTGAAGAGACCAAGGCGTTGCAATCTGGTTTCCCTCCCTTGTGGGGTCCCTCAGGGATCGGTCCTCTCCCCTCTGCTGTTTAATATTTACATGAAACCGCTGGGTGAGATCATCCAACGATACGGGGTGAGATATCATCAGTATGCTGATGATACCCAGCTTTACATCTCCACCCCGTGTCACTTCAGTGAAGCAGTGGAAATGATGTGCCAATGTCTGGAGGCTGTTAGGGTTTGGATGGGTGCTAACAAGCTCAAACTCAACCCTGACAAGACGGAGTGGCTGTGGGTTTTGCCTCCCAAAGACAATTCAATCTGTCCGTCCATCACCCTGGGGGGGCGAGTTTTTGACCCCCTCAGAGAAGGTCTGCAACTTGGGTGTCCTCCTCGATCCACAACTAAATCTGGAACATCATCTTTCGGCTGTGGCGAGGAAGACATTTGCCCAGGTTCGCCTGGTGCACCAGCTGCGGCCCTATTTGGACCAGGAGTCTCTTCTCACAGTCACTCATGCCCTTATCGCCTCGAGGCTCAACTACTGCAATGCGCTCTACATGGGGCTACCTTTGAAAAACTTTCGGAGACTTCAGGTAATGCAGAATGCAGCCGCGCGAGCAGTATTGGGCCTACCTAGAAATGCCCACATTTCAACATCACTCCGTGAGCTGCATTGGCTGCCAATTGGTCTCTGAACGCAATTCAAAGTGTTGGTTATGACCTATAAAGCCCTACATGGCATCGGACCAGGTTACTTACGGGACCGTCTGCTTCCCCATGAAACCCAGTGACCGGTTAGGGCCCACAGAGTCGGCCTTCTCCAGGTCCCATCAGCCAGACAGTGTCGCCTGGCGGGGCCTAGGGGAAGAGCCTTCTCTGTTGCGGCCCCGGCCCTCTGGAATCAACTCCCCCCGGAGATCCGTATTGCCCCCACCCTCTTCGCCTTTCGCAAATTATTGAAGACACATCTTTGCCGACAGGCCTGGGGCAGTTAACACCTTACCCCAGCCAGTGTATGTTTGTTTGCATGTCTGTCTTTGGATGATTGGTTTTTAATTAAGGGGTTTTTACAATGGATTTTAATGCCAGATTTCTTCATGTGAATATCCATGTTGTAAGCCGCCCTGAGTTCTTGGAATAGGGTGGCATAGAAATCTAATTAAATAATAAATAAATAAATAATAATAAGGGAGGAGCTCCATTTCCTTGATCATTCTTGTTGCCCTTTTTTGCACCTTTTCCAGTTCCATTATATCCTTCTTGAGGTGCGGTGACCAGAACTGTACACAGTACTCCAAGTGTGGTCTCACCATCGATTTGTACAGAGGCAATACAACACTTGCTGACTTATTTTCGATTCCCTTCCTAATCATGCCAAGCATGGAATTTGTTTTTTTTTTACTGCTGCTGTGCATTGGGTTGACATCTTCATCGAGCTGTCCACCAAAACCCCAAGATCCCTTTCTTGGGTTGTCTCAGAAAGTTTGGTCCCCATCAGTTGGTAAGTATAATTGGGGTTCTTTGCCCCGATGTGCATAACTTTGCACTTGTTTAGGTTAAAATGCATTTGCCACTTTGTTGCCCACTCACACAATTTTGAGAGATCCTTCTGGAGCTCCCGACAATCAGTTTCACTTTTCACAACCCGGAACAATTTAGTGTCATCAGCAAACTTGGCTACCTCACTATTAACTTCTACATCCAGATCATTGATGAATAAATTAAAAAGTAAAGGTCCCAAAACTGAACCTTGGGGTACACCACTTCTCACTTCTTTCCATCCAGAGAATTGTCCATTTATTGCCACCCTTTGCTTCCTACAATTTAGCCAGTTACCAATCCAGGACAAGACCTGTCCTCTAATTCCGTGGCTGGAGAGCTTTTTTAGGAGCCTTTGGTGAGGGACTTTGTCAAAAGCCTTTTGAAAGTCAAGATATACAATATCAACTGGGGCCCCTTTATCTATGTATTTATTTACACCCTCAAAGAATTCTAACAAATTCTAACAAGTTCTAACAATTTTTCTTTTCCTGAAATAACCAGAAACAAACATTTATCAGCAAAGCTCAGTTGCAAATTTTGTTCTTATCAGATGGCGTTACAAAAGAAAACATTGCTTTGTTCATAGCAGCTGCACCCGAGCATTTATGTGGATTTCTTTTTTCTACAGCTGTATCAACAGTTTTCTGATGGACGCTATAAAAAAAGATTCTGATGGATACTAAATGGAAAATTTGCTTTCAAGAACAGCAAGTATAAAGTAATGTTTATGAGGTAAATTTCATCTGGTACAAAAAAAGCTCTATATTTCTTAACTTGTGGTTTTGAAGGATGAGTCTCATTATCATCTCATGATCTGCTTGTAAGAAAATGCCAAGGGTTGATAGACAAGTCGTGAATATTGCCTCAGCTCTTTATTATAAAGAGATGATTTGGAATTCAGCATGAATAGCAGGATCAAAGACTTGCTTAAAAATGGTAGATTGTATGCTACAAAGCTATACCACATGTTGAATGACGTCTGCCTCTTCTATCAAGGACAGAACTGAATGTGAATGGGGGATTAAGGGACTAAAACACAATCTGGAAGGGTGCTGCAGTCAGAAACCATAGAGAAGCTAAGCAATGTTTAGTTTTCTTTCTCTTTTATATTAGAAACATGAAACATAAAGCAAATCATCTTGACCTTTTAAGGGTTCAATTTAGGTCAAGTGGGCAACCTGACACCTGAAGGGCTCATTTCCTTAAATGGGCTTCTTGTTCTAAATTTCAGAAACTCTACAAATATTTAATTTAGACCTTTATCCTAGAACTAAAAGCACATGTTGTAGTAAACCATATTTATGCAATAAATTACAGTTGGCTGAGTTCATACAGCATGCTAAGCTACAGTATAAGCCATGTTTCCAACCACCGACCAAATTCATACAGCAAGGCTAAGTCATATGCAAGCAAGTCACATTTTGGCTTAGTGCGGTATGATTAAAGAAAATCTTAACAAAGGGGCTTGTGATCAGTTTGCCATTTTCCATTTATTTATTTATTTATTTATTATTTAAACTTCTATGCCATGCAACAAAGAGATTATTTGTATAATTTAAATATATCTATTAAGCAAAATTCACTCCCCCCAATATTAAGAAAGTTGAGAAGATTAGTCCAAAATAAAAAAAAAGGTTAACTCTCTCCTCTTCCTTAATTTAGATGAATTAAGTGGAGCGTTTTGTCTTGTGTCGTGTCCTGATATGAAGAAATAAAAGCATGCTAGCTGACTGTGGTGTGGAAATGTTCATTACATATGAATAATTGGAATAATCCTTAAATTATACCAGACTTTTTAAAAAGGAAGTATATGGGGTAAGAAGTTAAAACAAAAACAAACAAACTTCTAAAACTAGCCAATAAGAACAAAAGCCTGAGACAGTTATATTGATAAACATTCTTGAAAACTGAGCTTCTACTTTTATTATCAGGCCTGAATAAAAGCATAGCATGCTAGGGGATACATTGAAGAGGGAATTTTGGAGACTTGTTATAGCCTGTTTTTGCCTTCTACATCCCACAGACTTGATATGATAGAATTCCCTGTGAATAAGGTAAAGAATTGTATGTTTCAAATGACAAAAAAATATATGTTGCCAGATGCCAGTTATTGTTCCAATAGGAGCTATCAAAAATAAATGCTCTTCTATGCCTACTATGATAAGTGCTTACAGGTTTTTCCTAGAGTTTCTTGTATCCCTCAACCCCCTCAACCCATCTTTTCTGCCAGTCTTCTCCTTGTCTAGTAACATCTTTAGACAAGGACCGTATGCCCCTTCTGATCAGATAATACTGGCTCATTTCCAGAATCAAGGATGACAATGATGATGGTGGTGGTGATGATGATGATAATTTGGTTCTGCAAAGCTTTATTTGAAATTAAAGAAAAGCCAGACTTTTCTTTGGCAACTCAAGATGCTTTGAGTAGTTTGTTTGCAAAGTGTGAAAATCACTTGTGATCCCTGGAATGAGGTTCCTTGTCTAATGAAGTTACATTGCTTCATTCTTATTGATGCAGCGAAGTGTCTATCTCAACAAAAACTCAACAGCACATTGTAGAAGCCATTTTTTCCACCAAAGTGGTGATGCTAGTTCACTGCAATGAAGAAAAATCCTTAATTTTATGCCTTTACTTCAAAGGTGCATTTGATTGAAGTCTCAGTGGAGTACTTCTTTGAAGATCTGCACGGTACCAGTCCATTTGCTTATTAGGGGGAATTCTCACATTTCACGAATTCAGACAAGCTACTATAGTTCAAGACAGTCCATGCAACTCCACAGAAAGCAAGGTGCACTACTCTTGTCAATTTCATCCCTGTCCTTATGCCTGGGCTATTGAAAATGAGCCTGTATCAAACTGGTTGCATTTTAAATTCTCTCTGGATCATTTATGCTTATCTCTCCCTCTCCTTTCTCCAGATACTGCTGAAGAACTCAACTCTGACTGAGTTATTGGAAAACAGAATTGTCAATATAGAACCATCTGATGGTTTTATACTCAGTATAGTAATGGTGCCCTGTGGGACTGGAAATTTCCTTTGGACTCCTTCTCACTTTATAGCTCACCATTAAAGCAAAATGGATGGACATAAGGGGGAGGAGAGGGGAAAGGATGCGTGTTTCTCCAAGACTTGTAGCAAATGTTTGATAAGGACTGGCTGTAGTCACCTATAACACTCATCAGTTGGAGAGAGCACTGATGGGGGTCTCAGCTATCAGGCACAAAGACAATTCTAAATCCATTTCAAACTGCTTTGATGGAACTGAGGAATTATCATCAGTAACTGGTGAAGCAACAGAAAAGAGCTGCAATAGTTACACCTTTTCCTGTTATTTCAGAAATGTTAGAACAGGGATTTAGAATCTAAAATCCTCCAGATGTTGCTGAACTGTACCGCAGGGAATGGTTACGCACCTAGAATAGGCAGTGGTAAAGGATTTGGGGCATTGTAGTTCAGCAGTACTCAGAAGGCCACAGGGTTCCATACTTGTTTTAAAGGCAGTGAGATTTGAGATCAACCAGTTGGTGCATTGTTTTGCAGAGTAGAATATTTATTTGTTTGATTTTCATCCCACCTTTATTACTTTATAAGTATCTCAAGATGACAAACATACATAATATTCTTTTCATCTCCTGTTTTTCCCCACAAAAACAATGCTGTAAGATGGGCTGGGCTGAGAGAGAGAGATTGGTCCATAGTCTGGCTTTCACGCTAATTTATTTTCTAATATAATTTTATTTTAAATCTAATTTATTTTCATTTCTTAATGACTGGCAAGGCCCCGTGTCATCTGGAAGCAAAGTTGAGAGAAAAGCTACAACAGCCAGCTTCTTCAAAATGCCTTTGTATCAGAAAACCCAATGGTTTCAGTCAACATTCGGTCTCTATTGCTATGCTGGTCAGAAAACTATGTCACTCCATATGTCAGACATCTGCATTTCTTGTCCTATGCACATTAGGTCTCTACTAACTAATATTAATTTACAAATTTCTATGCATTTAAAAAATAAACTCCATCATACTTTAGTTGCCATGGAAAACTATACAATTCCATAAGCCAGGAATGTGGGAGCAGCATTCCATATCACTAAGACATAAAATTTAAAAAAAAAAAAAGCCAAAAGGCCATGCTATCATGAAAGTGGATAAAAGCGACAGCATGACATTTGAGAGATACAGTGTGATTTAGACTCAGGCAGAGGCTTTAGAAAGGGTGGGGTTGGGTGGGGTTAGCACTGCAGAAAGAAATTCAGTCTTATTTTAGTTTGCTCAGGTTCAGATTGGTGGGGGGGAGGCCTGCGATGACTCAGAGGTTAAAGATGCTGACCTTATCAGCTGGAGAGTTGACAGCCTGGGTTCAAGACCCAAGCTCTGTGCAATTGGATGAGTTACTTGCCCCAGCTCCTGCCCTTCTAGCAGTTCAAAAGCATGCAAATGCAAGTAGATAAATAAGTATAGATAAATATAACCAGGGTGGTCACATGACCACAGAAATTGTCTTCAGACAATGCTGCCTTCCTTGGAGATGAGCCCCATGCCTTAGAGTTGGAAACAACTGAACAGGGGGAACCTTTTATCTTTACCTTTGCTTAGGATTAGCTTCAGGAGCTATCCGGGTCCTACTGTGCAGCAGTTGGTGACATATTGTATAACTTCTTTCTGCTTTTTCAAAAGTAAAGAGCAGCCATAAAGAATCTAAATCTGGCCTAAAATTGTTCTGAGGAGCATAAAGGATTTTAAGCTTCTGCCTATCCTGCAATCCCAATCCTATCTGGGAGTCTAACAGATTCTACTTACTTTTTAAAGCATAGGGATGTTTTAGCTAATTGAGTAAACAATATCATGCCTTCCTTGGCTCTAAACTTGTAGACATGACTTATGAAGGAAAATGCCACTAACCACACACAGAACCTCAATCCTGTTACTATTCTTGTTAGTACCATCCTCTGAGACTGCAAATTAGATTTTGTGGGTGCTGGCCATATACTAACCACTCTCCAGGAGATAGGCTGCAAAACAAATGAAATAAACATCACACTGACACACCCACTTTTTTATTGGTATGTAATACAATGGGGGAAGAGAATCCAACGGAAAATTGGAAAATGTACGGTACTAAGACTTTAGGATGTGCCAAATGCAATGTAAATACACATCTTTCTGTTTCACAGAACTTTGATTTGTAGTTTTCCTTCAAGAGATTTTTGTTGCTACTGACAAAGGGGCCTTTGGGAGATGGGGCAGTTAAAAATAAAAAGACAGGATGGCAGTCACTTCTGTGTGATCAAAGCCTCACCTATTTATTATATGTATCCCATGCAATTAATGTGAAAAAAGGGAGCAGGGCTTCAGTTTTTTTGACCTTCAGTCCCACCCTCTTGATAAAGGTTATTTGGATTTATTTACTTATTTTCTTCCGAGGCTTATAAGCCGTTACAATTCAAATAGGTCCAGATCCAGGTCTCCTCCCTCAAACTTTGCCACCTGATAGGACCCTGAAGATGTGCTTTCTTGGTAGCCACTCCAGCTCATTCAAACAGACTCCCACCTAAGATGCAAAGGATCTAGACTGATTTAATCTTCTAGAGGGCCATGAAAACCTGGCTCTTCCCCTAGGAATTGGGTTAGGGTGGAGGTTTAGTTGGGAGGATGTTTGGACTGGTGCCTGGAAGAAAACGGTTTTTGGTTTTAGCCATGTTTTTCTAGGTTCTTATGAACTGCCTAGAGTCATTATATGAGATAGATAGGCATATAAGTCCTTTAAAAACTAAATTAACTCTGAGTGGCATTTATCCTAAACATAGGTAAATCTGGCTAAAACATAAAGGACAGGAAAAAAAACAGTGTGCAACTACAATGGAAACAATAGGACACTTGGACACACCCAAGAAAAAACAGAGGGCAGAATTTCACAGCATCCCAGCCCCCAAGGCCTGCTAGCACAACCCCACTTGAGCAAACTTCCTAAAAACCAGCAAAGCTTTGCTGATCCACAGGAAGGGAGCTGTAGTTGAGAAGATTTGTTTTTGTGGTCCCTGAAGATAGCATTCTCCATATTAAAGAATATGAAGGAATGCCTCTGCGGCAGACATTATAGGATGAGCATATACTACTGAGGACAGACAGTTTTGCAAAAACCAGCTCTTGAACCATGAAGGGCTTTAAAGGTGACAACCAGCACCTTGAATGGCACCCAAGTTTATAGATAGCAAGCTTTCCTAGCATTAAATCTTCAGAAACAAACAAACAAACAAACATTGACAGATGTAGTAACTCTTCATCCTCCTCCTCCTACATCAGGGGTTCTCAACCTTGGCAACTTTAAGACTTGTGGACTTCAACTCCCAGAATTCCTCAGCCAGCAAAGCTTTGCTGGCTGAGGAATTCTGGGAGTTGAAGTCCACAAGTCTTAAAGTTGCCAAGGTTGAGAACCCCTGTCCTACATCTAAATGACATTTGTGTAGCTCTTGAAACATAGATATTAAAAATACAAGAATGGAAGCAGGCTAGGTTTGAGGAATGGGAGAGAGTTAAAGGGAGGAATTTGAGGAACAGCAGGAAGAGGTTTGAGAAGTATTGCGTGGATGTTGAGTTCTGTTTAGTAAACAGATGGTTCAAGACCCAGTTCTTCCTCTGGAGGTTTTTAGTGAGTTAACTGCCATCTGGACTCTTTCATGGTCTGTAACCCAACTCAAATTTAGCAAGCTACCACTGACGATGCATTTGCACACAAAACCCCTGGATACATTTTACTTACATGGAGTTAAGGCAATCCCCTATTGTGGCAATGCTGACGCAGAATAATACTTGCTTTGTTAATTAATGTTCCAAACATCTCTATGGAATATATTTGGTGGCTTGAGAGGGACTAGGAATTCTCAGGTTCCTTTCATCATTTCTGCCAAAGTTATTTTCCAGAAGACTTACAAATTACATACATCTTAGATCTGTGCATCCTTATAGCTCTCAGTAAGCATATAGCTGTTAAACCATTATATAAAGAGTACAATGCTCCAAGGGGAGGGAGGGGAGGCAGTCTGTCCATGTGCAAATAATATGATCTAGGTTTGCTTGGTTTTGGGTGGTAAATCCATCTGCATTCCATCTCTGAGCCAGTCTTAAAAAAGATATTGAACTTCAAAGCCAGCAAGTTGGTAAAGCACTCTTTCGCCTAGCTATGTAAATAACTTAGGCTGATTAGCTGCAGAGATATTATCTCTCCCAGTTAAGCAAAATATATATTCAGATAGCAAAGAGGATATGCCATTGGCTGATAAGCAGTGACTCATCTGCTTTTCCTAACACAACCTTAACTCCTAAAGTGCCTCAAATACTTGCTAGGATTCTTGAGACAGACTCTCTCATGCCTGGGGCTACCTCCTGTTGCCCCATCCTGTAAAAGAAAAGAAAAAAACTTCCTTGCCCTTGTTCATTTACCAATAAACCATTGACTGAAGACTGATTAAGGTTCAATTGGTTTCAAAACTATACTAGGAGAGCAGTGATTTTGTCACTTTTACACAAAGCTGGGCATGCCTATGCTTGCAGTTAAAAAGTAAAGACTCCCTCAAGTTGATTTTTCTTTTACCTTGACAACAGCATGGAAGTGATTTGCTACTATCTTCTTCCAAGATATATTTTTGAATTTCAGTCTACAGCACAACTCTAAGATATATACCATCCAAATATTAACTAGATTTCCTACCTACCTATCTACCTACTACCTACAGTTAAAAACATAAAGCAGAACATGATAGCCCAGATTAAAAACCATAATAATAAAAACACAGCAGAGCCCACCCAGAAATACCCCGGGCCTGGGAGCAAAGCCAGATCCTAAGGGTTTCCCAGAACCCCAGGAAAGTGGGCACCATCCATAACTCTAAAGAGATATTGCTCCAAAGGTTGGGGAAGTGACAGGGAAGACCTGATATCAAGATATCAAAGTATAATTGAGAGGCAATGTAGTACGTCCATTCTTCCTAAGAAGAGTGGACAGAAACAATTGGAGATAGACAGTTCTTCAGATGATGATGATGTTATCCATTCAGTTGTGTCTGACCTTTGGCAATTCTATGGTCTCTGCATATCTTCCAATCTTGCACTACTTCTTCAAGTTTTTCCATGGTCTGGCTGGTGTCAGTTTTGATGGTGGTTCTTCAGGTAACCAGGTCCTATGTCATGGAGGGCTTTATAAATTATCATCAGCAATTTGAATTAGAAGCCAACTGGCAACTCTTGCTGCTGGCACCGCAGTGGTGACACATGACCACATGAGAATGCCTGTTGTTGCCTGCATCACTACATCTTGAACCAAGTGTAGCTTCAGGATGTTCAACAAGGAGTAGATCAGCTAGGTGCTGTTGCTTAGAATAATAAAGGACTTCTCAAACAGATAGCAGCTTTCCCATCTGAGAAATGGTTATCTTTTTGGTTTTGTAGCTTAGTAGTAAATGTAGGGGCATGATTTTTTTTCTCCTTCTGTTATAACGTTAGAACTCAGGATCATCCAATGAAGCTAGATAAGACTTCTTTGCACAGTATATAATTAAACTATATGCTATTCTGACCAACAACTTGGTCATTAAAAAAAGCAATCACTAAGTGAAACTGTGACTGCGCTTATGATCTTACTTCAGCTTTCCTTTACAGTCTTGCAAAAATAATAAATTTGAGGATTGGTCATCAAGTTACTTTTTTATCACCATCATAACTGTGATTGATTTCTAAACAAGGCAGTCACTAAAGGAGGACTATATCTATGCCTTTAGAGGGAAGTACTCGTACTCTAAATTGGGCCTCAAAATCTATTGGTAACTGCAGTAATCACTACCCAGATGCAGAACTGCTGAAATGGCTTGCTGCTGTGACTTTAATCACTAAACCTATTAGAAGGACTATATTTTGAAATATTAGCTGCTGGTGAATACAAATGGAAAGGCGGTCTTTGCTCATATATTTCTTGTAGGTTTCCTGAAGCTTTAGAATCCAAATCTGGCATATGATCACGGAGCACTTTCAAGAAGGACTTGCTTTCCTACATACATTTCCAGGCATTCTAGGTTGGTTGCAAAATTCTCTGTCTCTCTTTCTCTCTCACACACACAAACACATCCACACACACACACACACACACACACCATTCCCCATATTCTCTTGTAATTTATTCTCTTACCTTTGTCAACAAGCCTTCTTCTACTCTGCTCTCTATATTGTCCAGGTTCTCATTTCTGCCTAGAAAACCTCAGCAAAATCTGCCAAGATCTTCCAAGATGAGTTAGGTTGACACAGAATGATTTGTCCCAGATGCAAAGTCTATCATGTTTTGCATCTCCAACATGGAAAAAAAATCTTTACGTGAAAGTGTAAGGACAAGTTTAGAACACTATAAGATATATACAGTACCAGGCTGGTTTAATTTTGCAACTGCCTGTGATATACTGTACCACTGATTTTCTTCCCAAATGTAAAGGATATTAAATACTTCTCAAATATCAAAACTATTTGGGATAACATTTATTTTATTAGATAGAAAGTTTTGTACTAGTACCCGTGTTTCCCCTAAAGCAAGACAGGGTCACACTTTCTTTTTATCCCCAAAAGCCCCACTATGTCTTACTTTCGGGGTACGGCTTATATTGATTGGAAAACAATTGTCAGTTTTATTTTAAGTATTTTAAGTATATTAAGTATTTTAAGTATTTTAAGTATTTAAGTATTTTAAGCAGGAGGCGGAAGTGGGCAGGAGTAATATGTCTTACTTTCGTGGTACGGCTTATATTAGCCGACCCCCTGAAAACCCCGATACGTCTTACAATCGGGGGTGTCTTACTATCGGGGAAACACGGTAATATTTGTTTCAGCTAGACTCAGCACTCATGAGAATATTGTGGAAACTAACAAGATTAGTAGAAATTAAGTGTAGAAATGTAGAAAATAACTACTTTTATTGTATACAGTACATGACTAGGGCAACCATGTTTGGGTTGCAAAATTCCATATGGCCACTAGATGGCAGAAGAGGATAGTGCAGTCTCTTGGATGTCCTCTAGTGGTGAACCATTTTTTTTATAGCCAAGTTAGTAATTAGTACTGTAGGGTTAGGGTTCTTAGGTCCCATTGTGTTTATTATATAGTCTGCCATGACTGCCTAACAGATAATTCTCATCTGTATTAGAAGCACAAGGTTGGAATCAGATATGTCATTTACTTATGTACCCCCTTCTGTGACAAATCCATAGAGTACTAGAACAGAACAGAACTGAATAGAATAGAATAGAATAATTTTATTGTCATTTTGAATGTACACTAATTGGCATACATTAAAATGAAATTTCATTGCATACAGCTCTCAAAGAGTCACCACCTCCAATATATACTACATAAATATGACAAAAATAAATAAATACAAATATTATGCATATATCCACATATATTATATGACACAAACAACACAGTCTAATTCAGATTATGTATACATATGCATGGCAAGAAAAATGAATCTTGCAAGTTTACCAGACGGATGGCATAGGGAACAAAGCTATTACAGAATCGGGTAGAACCTGCTAGAAATACTTTGAAACCTCCTCCCAGAAGGGAGCAACAGAAACAGACCATAGAGTGGCTGTGTGTGGGGCCTTTAATAATGCTTTGAGCTCTAAGCACATAGCGCTTATAAGCAGCATCCTGAATACCAGGGAGTGAGCTTCCTATGATCTTCTCCACTGTCCTTACCACTCTCTGTATGGACTTTCTATCTAAGACTCTGCTGCCACCAAACCAGACAGCAATGCAGTTTGCTAAAATGCTTTCAATCGTACCTCTGTAAAAGGTGGCTAGGACAGAAGGAGAAAGATGTGCTCTCCTCATCCGATGTGGGAAATGCAGACACTGGTTTGCACTCTTCACTAAGGATCACACGTGGAGAGACCAATTCAGATTGTTCATTATCTGCACCCCGGATACTTAATACTGTTGATCACCTCTACAGCTGCATCCCTGATACTGAGTGGAGTATGGCTATGCCAGCTCTTTCTAAAATCTACAATGATCTCCTAACTATTTCTCTATTTCTCTAACTATTTTAACTATTTCAGTTAAAGTAGATTTTCCCAACTTAATGTCCTCTTGGATCTTTCATAATTCCTGCTCACACAACTTGGAAATCATAAAGGCTGAAGTCCACATCTTCAAAAGAGAATATTCAGTTTGGGAAGATTGGATCAGGAGACACTGCAAATGCAGTTAAAAGGCAATTTGAAGTGACTGGCTTTTGCCTGGTGTAAATATCCCCAGAGCAACAATGACTGCTGTGACCTTAATCCTCGCAGATGTTTTGTCTAGATTCTTTCCTGAGTACATGACCGGATGTAGTCCTTGCCACTTTGCAGGCCCAAACTGTCTCAAATTCAGTTTCTTTTGTATGTGCATCATACAGTTTTGTTCCTGTTATCTTCTGCTGCACTTTCATGATTCAAAAGTCTTCTCTGAAGCTTCAGTGGATGAGAAGAGGAGAAAAAAGACCTTCCAGCTGACC
Source organism: Bothrops alternatus (assembly GCA_034064705.1). Taxonomy (NCBI): domain Eukaryota; kingdom Metazoa; phylum Chordata; class Lepidosauria; order Squamata; family Viperidae; genus Bothrops; species Bothrops alternatus. The sequence continues at coordinate 1,850,421 of JARGCV010000008.1, read as the reverse complement.
AGCAGGGGAGTGCGAACTAGCGCGCATAGCCAATTTAAAAGTTGTATTGCTTTTAATGAGTAGATTCGAGAGCACAGTGACACTTTTTTCAGTTTCCCAGGGAAATTTGATAAAAGTTAGGCATCTTCATTAATGGCTTAAAGATGTTATTCTTCCACAAATCTGAAACATTTCTTCTGCATCGTCTTGCGCTTGCATGGGTCTTCTGAGGATGTGGCTCACAAATACTTCTAGCATTAACACTATTAACTAGGGTTATTTTAAAGAACTCAATAATATTCCTTTGAGCCCCTCTGCCTCTCATACACTCTTCCACTGGATCCTGCATCAATGTATCTTTTTTTTCCTTCATAATTTTTTTGACCACTGACATCAGTGACTCCACTTAAAAAGACTTTTAGAGAATAAATATTGAAATAATTACATTGCAATTGATGTGTCTGAATGCCTTGAATAAATTAAAAGTATTGATCCACATATGCATTTCAAATATTGATTCATAACTTTGATGGGGTCTTCTTCCTGTGTGAGGACAGCTATTGTAAATGTATAAGATAAAAAGAAAGCAAAACAGAATAAAAAATGTATAAAAAAACAAATACAGGAGGAAGAGTTAACAGCTGGGGAAGACCAACATTAAAAAAAACCCACCTAAAATATATTAGTGTAGGAACTTGAGAAATCTCAGGCAAAAGCACTGCAAGGGCAATTTCTGTTGTAGATAAAGCTTTCTCTGTGTCATTGCCATATGGTAATCAACAAACAGTTGTGTAAACATTTTTTTTTATCATGTGCAAATGTGGTCTTACTTTGAAGTGTCTTCATTTTCCTGAAGTCCTCCTTCCTCATCAATGATTCTCTGAAAAGTGAAGGCAACTTTGTCTATATGGTGAGGGTAGTTTTCTTAAACCAAACTTAGATTTGACATCCCTTCTCAATAAAGGGTGCTTATATTTAACATACGTATAAGCCGCCCAGCTCATCATGACTGTAGATGACATACAAGTCCATATCTGTAAAGGGCTGTGGAGAATCACCTTGAGGAACAGAAAGAAATCCTGCAACTAAGGCAATGGTTGTCAGAGATGAGAAAACTGTGTCTAAAGCAGGGGTGTAATTCAAGAAAGCACGTCAGACCTGCCCCTCCCTAGTTCTCTTGAACGTAAAGGCAGGGCTGGGAGAGGTGCCTTGAGATCTGCAAGATTTTGTTACTGTGACCTTATAATAAAAGTAGCATTAGCATTCATAACTTTGGAGTTGCTTTGAGTCGGTTCCAAACATTTTAGCCTTATCCTAAAGACAGCTGATCTTCAAAAGATCTTTGTAAAAAAAAAAAAAAGATCCCAGAATGTCTTACTGGGGAAACAATATGGTTGGTATCCTATGTGGTAATAAAAGAGTGCTTAGGTCTTTCCTGAAGTATTGTTTTCAGGAGCAGAACTGAGGAGATTAGTCACTTCTAGAGCACTGGGGCAGATTTCCTTGCTAGACATTCTGCTTGCTAGGACACCCACATTTGGCCCATTATTTCATAAGTAGGCCATTCCTTCCAGTGGGTTGACAGCTTACTGTAGATTATTCCTTAATTGGCCCTTCAGAGGATTAAAATGTGAGGGAAGCTGCTTTCAGGAGACAGTAAGAGCAAGAGAGCTTCTGAAGCATTTCTTTGTCCTCATCCCCCTCACTCTCCTCAGTTTCTCTCTAGAGATTTTATTTAGTTCCAATTACAGGCATAGCCGATAAGTATGTTCTATCACCACCTGAAGGTCCGGTACAGAGAGCAGCTTTTTCAGAAATGTTATTCCACGTTGGGGTCTTCTCTGTTCACAGAAGCAATATTCATTTTCCTATTCTCAACCTAACCCTGATCAGGTTGGAGCAAGACTTCCACAACAGTGTGAAAACTACTTGGGGAGATAAAGTTCATAGCCAAATGGATGAAGACTGAAATACAAATGGGCCGCAGAGGGTAACCAGCTTCATACACTGCAGTAAGCTATAATTTGCTGAGTTGTCACAACTTAGTAAACCCAAACCAAGCCATTTGCATTGGAATTTAGACTTGCCTTCAACAGGGCCAAAACTGCAGCACTAACTAAAATACTATTTCACCTCCACAAAAACCAATATGTACTTTTTTAAACATCAGTTTATAGCATTTGGTTGCAGACCTGTTTATTATGCAGCTTTGCAAAAAGCAGCAGCAGGCATTTTTCTCCAAGAAGAGAACTATAGCAATAATAAATTAAATCGGAATCTGCTGATCTTCCACAACACCACAAAAAAATTGCCTGATGCAGCCATTTCCCTTGACCTAAAGATAAGAGCATGCTGAGGATTACCCACAAGCAGGGGATCTGCATTGCAAAAATAAAAAATAAAAATCATAGAGTAAGTTGTAATTTATATCTTTTACTGATAGTACATCTCACCTTTTCCTTTGATAGTTTAACATTGCATATATGGGAGTGTACAGTATCCTAATATATTTCCTGTAACAACATTATTGTGATTGTCATATATCCCCTTTTTGTGAGGTAGGTGGCCATATACATTTGATTAATAAAGATTAATAAATGAATGAACAATCCTATGAGCCATGCTGGGCTAAAAATGAGAGTGAGAGTGACCAGGGTGGTCCAGGAAGACCACAAATCTGACTCTTTTTGATCTAAATAATAATAATAATAATAATAATAATAATAATAATAATAATAATAACAATAAAGTTGGAAGGGACCTTGGAGGTCATCTAGTCCAACCCCCTGCTCAGGCAGGAAACCCTATACCATTTCAGACAAATGGCTGTCCAGTCTCTTCTTAAAAACTTCCCGTGTTGGAGCATTCACCACTTCTGGAGGCAGGTTGTTCCACTGGTTAATTGTTCTTACTTTATACTGGACATCATTCTGTATTTCTGCCTTATTAGTGGGCACTGCAGTCATATTCAGGTGAGAACAATACTGGCCTTACTGTTGTTTTTGTTTAAAACAATCACAGTTTTGTCAATGGGCCTGGGGATCCTATGAAAGTGTGGAGCCCATTATATGGCTGATAAAAGTTTGATTGCATTCTTCTTTATTTTGTTATTAGACTTTTTAATTATTTTAGCTGTTTTAATGGATTGATTATATTGATTAGGTTTTTTTTAATTGTGTACACCACCCAGAGACACAGGAAAGTGAGATGGGTGGGTGTCTATATAAATTCAGTCAGACAATCGATTGATCAATCAATCAATTTAAAGCCCATTGTTCCTTCTGACTTCTAAGTACTTAGTGATGGAGAAAATTTTCTGTCTGCATGTCCCAAAAAGTATTTTTTCAACAGGCAACTGGACTTTCTTATTTTTCTTTGAACACGTTTCGCTTCTCATCCAAGAAGCTTCTAACACTTCATAAACACATGGCAGAACATAGGAGAACAAACCCATCAGGACAAGATTCAGCAGTCCATCTGCATTTAAAAGACAAAGGCCACTCTTTTGAAGACAGCAAAGTCCACATTTTGGACAGAGATGGTTTGAAAGAGCAGTCAAAGAGGCCACCTATGTCAAAATTGAACAGCCCTCTCTCAACAGTGGGGGAGGGATACAACATCATCTGTCTCCAGTCTACAACATAGTCTTTGCAGCAGTTCCAAGAAGGCTCCACACCCATTTGCACCACTCAGGTGACCTTGAGGACACAATAAATAAATACAGAATTGTGTATATATAATACCCACATATATACCCACATTATTATATGACACAGAAAAACAACAGTCTAGTTCGGATTATGTATACATGTGCATGGCGAGAAAAATGAATCTTGTGAGTGTGCTAGACAGATGGCATAGGACAGGGGTCCCCAACCCCTGGTCTGTGGACCGATACCGGGTCACGGCATGCCAGCAACCAGGCCACACAAACAAGCAAAGCCCCATCTGTGGGATGCAGGCACACACAAAACCATGCCCCCTCCAGTCCACAGAAAAACCTCTCTCCATGTACCCAGTCCCTGGCGTCCAAAAGGTTGGGGACCTTTGGCATAGGGAACAAAACTATTATAGAATCGGGTACTCCTGCTAGAAGCGAAACGTCTTCAAAGAAAAACAAGAAAGACCAGTTGCCTCTTGAAAAAGCATCTTTGGGACAACCATGACCTGGATGGCTGAGAATCTCCATAGACCTTCCATCTGCATCTTCCCCCTTAAATAAGGAAATGTAGAAGTACCCAGACAAGTTTAGTGCCTCTTACTGTGGTGTACTCTGAAATCTAATAAGTTTGCCAGAACTCACACAAAGCAAGTGCCATTATGTATGTATTGAAGAACACAGCATATCCTTCAGAGCAAGGAGAATAGATAATATGATGAACTGAAGCAAAACTGATATGATGTAACAGCAGCCAACACAATAGAAACTCACATTGTGTTCTCTTTCTCTTTCATCATGTCTTGAAAAAAGACAGAATGGCTTATAATGTTTTTTGATAATTCATGCCTTAATATTTTTTTTATGTCTATACAGGTTCTTTCCAGTCCTTAAATCTGTGGCCCATTCTGGTTTTTTTTAAAATAAAGATGGTGAAATTCTCTAGTGAGATCTCCCCTCAATAAAACATTATATGATGACTGCATAACTTTATATATCTAATAGGAAGAGAATAATGTTGATGGCAAGTAAAGCATTCGAGTCACGAAAATAAGAGAGCAGCTTCTCTTTAAATGTATGTACTCAGGCTGTATAATTATGTTGGTAATGCTATAACCATAGCAGGGTGATTTGTTAGCCTGTGGATTGAACTAAGCAAATAAAAAAAACCTATTTTATGGAATTGGGTACTTGTTAATTTCTGGGCTCCTTCTACAGTTTCATTTCAAGCTTTCATGGATATTATAATAATGAGCCACTGAAGCACTACTGCTAATCGGCAGGTAGCTCTCAATTCAGGAACCTGTTATACCTGTCATAATAAACTTCCTGAATTGATCCTTGAGCAATAACAAGCAAGTCAACAGGAAGCAGAGAAGTTGATTAAAAAATTATGACTCCAGACTCAGGAGGACCTGAAATAAGTGCTCAAGAATGAAAGGCAGATTATCATATGGATATTGGGGCCCCTTAAAGGGTTTATTTGCCCATCACTGCTGAATCATAAAAAGATGATTAATTTTCAGGGAAGCTTTTGAAAGCACTGGGTTTTAGATAGTTGAACAAGAAGAACCTTTAGTGGCATTTATTCAATGGATTGGAAAATTGACCTCGGCTTTTATCTCTCTCTCTGTGATGCAATAGGGAGCACTTGAAATATAAGGCAGCTGAAGATTTTTGTATAGTCTGCTTATTTGCCAGTCCTATTCATTTATTCAGTGAAGCTTTCCATATGCTATATCTTCCAAGCTCTTTTTAGGTCTTAAGATGATCTCAAATACAAAATTATAATAAACAAAAGAACACATGACTTTTGCTACTGTTCCCATGGCTATGAACTCAAGATTCCTAAAGTCTAAATGTTAATATTTAACTGGTCCAAGTGCATTAAAAATGCACAAACATAAAAGCATGTGCATAGTTTAAATGGTTTAAATATCTAATTGATTATATTTAGTTTAGGTTCTCAAAGTTGGAAGAAGCCATTTAGCTCTCTTGCTCCGTGTAGCTATCCAAATACGGTAAGAGCATCTGTGATGGAAGGCTGTCTTTTTCAAGGGCAGGTTGACAGTTTCCACTGCTGAATGCTTTTACTCTAATCCTTTTTTCCCTAACACTGAATCAGAATCTGCCTTTTTGTAATTTTCATGTCCATGTTTTAGTAAACAAATTAAAATGACAAGAAACATAACTATATGCTATGTAGTATGTGTATGTTTGTGGGTGTGCAAAACATACTTGTATTACAGTTAAAAATCCTCCTGGTATTTAGATAGCATTTTTACAGTCCCAAAAAAATCACTCCAAATACTCCTCAAAACTTTCATATGTCATTATTTGCTCTCTGATATTCCTTGCATTAATCTTTCTACCTGCTTCTTTTGTTTCAGAAGGGAGTTCCATTTCTGTTGGCTAATATCTTCTGACTCTATGTGTGGTCCACTCAACTCTGATTTAGCTAAATCTGGCTAGGGTTTCCCAAAATATATAGGAATTGAAATTCATATCTGGAAAACTATGCACACAGAACACCATCTGAAATCTAAACATGAGTCAATTAAAGTGTATACTTACATATGTAGGACAGGAATATAGTGCAGCACCCAGCCTGGCTGTTTTCTCTATCCCTTCCCAATTGTTTCTCTTTAACTCACATTTTTGTTGCCTTATCTCTACAGTCCTCCACCGCTTTAGCCCCCGACATAGGTAGAATAACAGGCAGGGATTCTCTCTCCCAAGAAAGGTCCAGAACTGGATGTGGAGAATATCAAGCTCTGGTTTAGATGGGTGTGCCAAATCCTGGAAATTCTTCATCTCCTAGACATGCTGCAGCAAGAGCACAATCATATCATTTAAGTCCTGGACCCAAAATGGAATTTCCCCACTAAGTTAGGGCACATTAAAAAAAACAACAACAGGACGCTTCCGGTGGCTCCGCCGGCGCCGCTAGAGTCTCCACTGTGAGGCTCCGTTCTCTGGATCAGTAAAAGCCGCTAAAACAGCGCTCATCAGCTGTTTGTCGCGGCGGGAAAACCCCTCTTCCGGCGAAGAAGAGGAGTAGAGCAGCAAGAGTAAGGTTGAGCCCTTCTAAGATCTCTGGAATTAATTTTCAGAGACGGAGAAGGTGTGCTCCCTAGGCACTTGGAACGCTCCTACCCAGAGACGCTTCTGTCGGCTGACAGAAACAGACGCCGCGACCGCCTCTGCTTTTAAGAAATACATAATAAGGACTTTATACAGATGGAGTGAATACAGGAGTTTTCTGAGTAACGCAAGTATTTTGTTACTTTGTTTCTGCCTATGTAACTATTATTCTTTTAAATCAACATAATCCTTTCAAGATGGCGATAGTTCTTTGTTCTAAGTGAAAGTGCTTGAAAGTGAAACTGAACTTTCTCTTCTTTTGCGGAAGTGAAGTTTGAGAAACCATTTTGACTTGAATTTTTTACTGAATCACAATGTAACTGGACTTTAAAATAATTTAAAATAAATTAAGAAGGGAGGAAAATTTGGTAACTTAAGGGAAAAAAATGACGACGAGATTAAAGACAGCTGCAGCGAAGGCGGCTATACCATCCCCTGGGCAGCTAGCAAAATCACAATCTGCTCCTTTAGCCCCTGTAGCGCAGACATCGACATAACCTCAAGTTTCTACACAACCCCCTCCAGAAATGCTTACAATGAAAGATTTGCAGACTGCACTGGCTTCTGCATTATCAACAGCTTTATCTACAGTAAATGATAAGTTGGATAAATTGGAGGAAAAGATAGAAGAACAGAAAAAAGATTTTAAAGTTATGATAGAAGCTCATAACTCAGAGATAAGAGAAGATATTGTTGAAGCTATTAAAGGAGTATGGGACTATGCTGTGGGAGTTGAAGGAAAGTTGGAAGGTGTAGAGCAACAGATGGAAGAAAAATTAGAGGAAATTAGAAATGATTTACAGGATCAAAATGTCTTGACACAATATCACCAGATGCAGATGGCTGTCAGAATCAGAGGCTTTAGAGAAATATTAAAGGAGACTCAAGAAGATTTAAGAAAAATTTTTGTTGAAGCTTTAGCAACCTTTTTGGAGGATACGGTTGAAAATGTGGCCTGGCAGTTGGAACGTATATTCAGGATGAACTCTCGTATTGCAGCACAAAGAAATTTGCCCAGAGACATTGTGATATATTTCAGTACAAGAAAATTTAGAAACTGGGTTCTTACCAAAGCTTATAATAAACAATTAAGTATTGCTGGCCAAGAAGTACAGGTTTTGAAAGAGATACCCCCCAAAATGTTGAGAGCAAGGAAAGACTATGCCTTTTTGACAGATGAGCTCAAAAAAAGAGAGATACAATACAGGTGGGAGGTTCCTTCTGGACTTTCTTTATTTTTTCAGAATAACAGGTATCGTTTAACTTCAGTTGCTAAAGCGAAGGACTTTTTTGAGAATATATTGTTAAGTGGTAAATTTGAATCTCCAAGACCCAAGAGGGCAGCTCCTGAAAAAGATATGGAATCATCTCAACTTATGGATCTTCAACTAACTTCAACACCAGATAAGGATAAAGAATTAGCAGAGGCTCAACCAGTGCAGAGTACTGACATTTTTCAACCTTTGGTTGCTGAGAGGCCCAAGGAACAAAGATATACACGTGAGGCTATCAAGATTACGGATCAAAGAGAAATAGCAAAGCCAATTTATTCAAAACAAGTTGCATCGACATCTTTGGAAGCCATGGGAGCAAGGCCTAAGAGGAGGGAGGAAGTGGCTTTGGCTTTGCAGAAGCTTTCACAAAAAGGTCATGTCAAATAAATATTTGACATGGAATGTGAATGGTTTAAATTCTCCACAGAAGAGGAAGAAGATATTTCATTATTTGAAGCAATGTAAAAATGATGTAATCTGTCTACAAGAAACTCATATTAGAATTTCTGATCAGAAATATTTGATAAATAATAGGTTGGGTACACATTTTGTGGCAGCATCTTTAGAGAAGAAAAATGGAATTGTTATTTATGTTAAAAATCATATAAAAGCTAAATTAATAGAAGCAGATATTAAAGGTAGATTTCTAGCTATTGAAATTTTACAAGATGGGAAGAAAGTTCTCTTGATGGGTGTATATGCTCCAAACCAGCAACAAGGTACATTTTATAAGTTATTACATAAAAAACTAATACAATTGGATTATAGATCTTGTATTTTGATGGGAGATTGGAATGGTATTCTTGATGTTGGTTTGGATAAGAAAAAGATCTCATCCGTTCCCCAATCGCGTTCTATTTTGCCTAAATCTTTTTTTGATATTAAAGATGACTTTAATCTGTCAGATATATGGAGAGAAAGACATGGTAGGGATCAAGAGTTTACTTTCTTTTCTGATAGACACCAATCATTTTCTAGAATTGATTTTATTTTAACTACTAGTGATTTTATATTAAGTTTAAAGAAGGTAAAAATTCTACCTAATGTGTTGTCAGATCATAACCCGGTTATGATGGAATTAAAGACTGGTCAGTTTACTAGAAGATCTTGGAGAATTAATGAAAATTTGTTTAAATATGAGGCAAATGTGGAAGAATGTAAAAAGGCTATGAAGGAATTTTTTATGTTAAATATGAATAGGGAAATGGCAATAGAAACTGTGTGGGACTCTAGTAAGGCTCATATGCGCGGAATTTTAATTGAATTAAATACAAGGCATAGACATAAACAAGAGGAAAAAAAGGAGAGTGTTAGAAGCGGAAATAAAGAAAAAGGAGTTATTATTAATAAAGAAACCAGATGATAGTAATATTAAAGAAGGGTTAAAGATTTTACGGAGACAATTTGATATGTTGATGGCTGACCAAGTTGCCAGGAATTTGCAATATGTTAAACACAATACATTTTTAACGCTAATAAACCTGGCAGATGGTTGGCTTACACATTAAGGAAAAAACAAAAATCCCGTATAATTGAGAAGGTAGAATATAAGGGGCAAGAAGTATTTCAACAAGAAATTATTAAAAAAGCTTTCCTAGAGTTCTACACTAAATTATATTCTGAAGAGAAGGTTCAAGAGAAAGAGATAGATGCCTTTTTAGAAAATCAAAATGTTTTGAAAGTTACACTGGATCAAAGAGACAGATTAAATGCACTGATCACATCAGAAGAAATTATTACTGCAATTAAGCAACTGAAAATGGGAAAATCTCCTGGAACTGATGGTTTTACAGCGATTTATTATAAGTCTTTACAGGAAGAAATGGTTATACCTATGAGAGAGTTATTTGTAAATATTCAAGAGGGGGGTCGGGTACCACCTTCATGGAAAACGGCTTACGTCTCCTTGATTCCTAAAGAGGGTAAAGACAATGTTAAAGTGGAGAACTTTAGACCTATTTCTCTGTTGAATACTGACTACAAGATTTTTGCAAAAATTTTGGCTAATAGATTAATGACAGTTTTAACTCAAATAATTCATCCGGATCAAACTGGTTTTTTACAAGGGCGACAGATGAAAACTAATGTTAGACAACTTGTTAATATACTAGAACATCTGGATAAACATATTCAGGTGCCGGCAGTTCTTATGTTTCTGGATGCGGAAAAAGCCTTTGATAGATTGAACTGGTTGTTTTTGAAAAGACTTGTAGTCAAGATGGGAATGGGGGACCAGTTTATCAACTCTATATTAGCAGTATATCAGAAACAAACAGGGCAGATTATTGTGAATGGTCAATTAACAGATTCATTTAATATAGAGAAAGGTACCAGGCAGGGCTGTCCCCTATCCCCTTTACTGTTTGTGTTAACTTTAGAGGTTCTACTGAATAAGATCAGAGCTTCAGATGACTTAAAAGGAGTTCAGATTAGGCAACATGATTATAGATTATGCGCTTTTGCAGATGATTTACTTGTGACATTAACGCAACCAATACAGTCAGCTCAGAGGTTGATGGAAATTATACAAAGCTATGGAAGAGTATCAGGTTTTAAACTAAATATATCCAAGACAAAAATGCTGGTTAAAAATTTAGGTGATAAATTAAAACAGGATTTGGAAAGAATAACGGGGTGTGAGATAGTTAAGAAAGTTAAATATTTAGGAATTTATATTGAAGCGTCAAATGGGAAATTGTATAAGAATAATTATGAATCTTTATGGAATAAAGTACAATTAGAGTTGGAGAACTGGAAAAAATTACAATTATCAATGTTGGGAAGGATAGCTGCAGTTAAAATGAATGTATTGCCGAAATTTTTATTTCTATTTCAAATGTTACCAATACTTAAAAAGGATGGGAATTTGGAGGAGTGGCAGAAAGGTATTAATAGATTTATTTGGAATGGCAAGAAACCAAGGGTTAAACTAAAAATTATTCAAGATATAAGAGAAAGAGGTGGTTTGAAAGTGCCTAATTTTAAGCTATATTATTATGCAGCAGTTTTAGTAGCAATAAGTGATTGGATTAATGTAACTAATGAAAGAATATTGAATATAGAAGGGTACGGACTATTGTATGGGTTTCATGCGTATTTAGTTTATGAAAAAAAGTTGGATAGGGGTTTTAAAGAACATTTATTGAGAAATTCACTGTTGCGTGTCTGGAAAAAGTATTCTTATAAGTTAAATGGTAAAATTCCTTTATGGACAGTTCCCAGGCATGCAATAGAGAGTATAAATAGACAACAAATCCAGGATGTGGTACCCTATGAGAAGCTTTTAATTAAAGAAGGGAATAGCTTAGAACTGAAATCATTAGATAGATTAAGGGAAGAAGGAATAGCTCATAACTGGTATTCACACATGCAACTTCAGGCTAGATGGCAAAAAGATATTAAAATGGGTTTTTCTTTAAAGGATGGAAAACTAATTCAACAAGTTAGAGATCAAAGAAGTATGCATATTAAAAGAATATATGGTGTTTTAATTGAAATTGATTCTGGAAATGAATTAGTTAAAGATTGTATGATTAAATGGGAAGGTAACTTTGGACATCCAATTACAATGGAAATCTGGAAAAGGATATGGGTGAAAAATGTAAAATTTACACAAGCTCAGCATTTAAGAGAAAATTTTTATAAAATGTTTTATAGATGGCACTTAGACCCAAAAAACTTATCACTTATGTATCCAAATATGCAACCTAAATGTTGGAGATGTGATTTTATGGACGCTACTTATTTTCACATTTGGTGGACTTGTAAAAAAATTAAGGCTTTTTGGATAAAAATATGGTGGATTCTCCAAAATATATTGAAAAAGCGTATTGAATTTTCACCACAGTTATTTTTATTAGGTATTATAAAAGACTGTACCACCACAGAGACTAAATTGATCTTGAATTTGATTACGGCGGCAAGACTGTTGGTGGGTCAATATTGGAAGACATCGGAAACACCATCTATTGAAGAATGGACATTAAAAGTCATGAATTTGGCTGAAATGGCTAAGATATCTGCATATTTGAAAAACCACTCAAATGAACAATTTTTGATGGACTGGGCAAAATGGATAGATTATATACAGAAGAAATATCAATTGAAGGAATTATATTTGTTTTATAGTTAAATAATTACGTATAAGTAGTTTAGTGGGGTTTCTTGCGTTTTTACCCTGTATTCACTTTGGGAAGCCTGGGGGGGGAGGGGGGAGGGTTTTAATAATAGTTATTTTATATTTTTTCAACTGTTTTGGGGAGGTTTTTTTTTCTCTTTTTAGGTGGCAAGGGGTTGCTCGGGTGGCCTCTGGGCACCACATTGGTTGGAAGAAGAAGGAGGAGTGAAAGTCAGGCAGGTAGGAAGAAGGTATGAGGGAGAGGATGTAGGTGGGAGGAGAGGATGGAATTGGAGAAAGGTTTAAGTAGGTTGTTAGAGGGAAGAAGAGGGGGTTAGTTTTGTCTTAGGAGGATGTGGTGGGGAGGGGGTACCGAGCAGTTTTGTTTGATTGTTTGCGAATTGTATATGTATATAATTGTTTACAGTTGAATTGTTATTTCATTTTTTGTTAAAAACCTTATAAAAAACCAATAAAAATATTTAAAACAACAACAACAACAACAGGAGTTGTACTTTGCGATGACCCTTAAATTTGACTATGTGTAGGATCAGAATTTGGGACCACCCTGCTTGCTGTATATCTCTACTCTACCCCAACATCCTCTCCACTTTTCTAGGCCCCCATTCATGGTTGCTTTGTTTCCTTTGCTTTTGCTTATTTTTCTTTTTGACTCCACCGGCTCTTTCATCTTTCTGTGTGTCATCATTTCTCTTTTCCTTTTGCTGCTCCCTTTGTCCTCTGAGCTCCTGAAAATTGTACTCAAACTGTTGTCTCTATATAATGCAATTCCCAAGCCTATCTGGTTTAAAGGCTTCCCCTGTCCAGTATTTACTGACTCAAGGGGGTGGTGTTCATCTCTGATTCTCAGCCGAGAGAACCTGTGTTATCTGAGAGATGTTTCAGTCATCATGTGGCCAGCATGAAAATATGGTGTGCACTAATCTTCCCACCAAAGTGGTACTTATTTATCTACTCACATTTGCGTACTTTCAAACTGTTAGGTTGGCAAGAGCTGTGGCAAGTAATGGGAGCTCACCCCGTTATGTGATGCTTGGATCTTCAACTCAGCTTGTCAGCTTTCCAGCTGACAAACTCAATGTCTTAACTGACATATTCAGTATTTTTGTCAAGGAGTTTGAAAGTGCCTTCAGCCAATCACAGTAGTTGAGTGTAGAGAACACCAGCCCAATCTCCCTAAGAATATTGGGCAATCAAGGCTCCTTTCCCCAGTCAAGTATGCCATTTCCTAATCCTAGGTTTTATTATAGTCATATATCATGCCATTTTTCATGGCTGCCATTTAGTAGACATCCAAGCTTTTTCAATACAGATATGGCATCCCTGGAGCCCATTGGTTCCAGTGCTCCATATATTTATAAAGAGTAAAAAGAGAAGCAAAAAGTTATAGAGCTAAAAAGATTTCAAGCATCCCTCCCCTCTACATAATTCATGCACTTGTACCCATGCATTTGTTGCATTTGTTGTGGGTTCACAAAACATAGGGAGAAACTGTTGACATTGTACCTAGAAAGATATTGTGGTGGACTGTTCAGAGATTTATAAGAAATACTAAATATCAAACATAATTTCCTTGCTTCATGAAAACCAGTCTTTTTGCTGGTGAAGTATTACGTATTATGCATTTTGTGAATATTGGATGGTTGCTAGCACAGTTTTGTTCAACAGTTTATATTCAAGCTTGGTTGGGAAAAGCTTGAACTGGGAGGCTGGGAGAAAAGGCATGAAGAGCAGCCAGTCCAATTAAGAAAAAAAAATGTTTGCCTATTACAGAAATGAAGGAATAAAACTTCCAATTTTTAAAAAGTGTCAAAATATAGTATTTATTATTACAATTTCATAGTATAATACAGAACATTATGGTTCGGTTCTACAACCAGAGTGATGAAATCAAAGGCAGGGAGCCAAGCTACAGAAGGTTGTAAGCTATATGAATTCATTAATGCTGACGCAATACCGTATTATGCATCTTGCAGAACATGTTTGCAAAGCCTGAGCCTCCATATGTTATAGAATTTTACTGATGTAGAAATCATTAGAAATTCTGTCCTTTTGTCTTTCTGAATTAGGGTAAAATTAGAAGAATCTATCCAAGGACCAATCAACCACACCTTTACTTAATACAGTATCTGCATGGGACATATTAATCTGAAAGAAGTCATATCAGGCCTGGGGCACAAGCAGTGAATTAAGGTCAAGCATCCATCCACTGTCTTCCCAATTTGAAGTACCTTGCAACCCTACCAACTACAATATAGTAGCCTTCCCCAACCTGGACACCCTCCAGATGTATGAACTTCTAGTCCCTAGAATCCCACAGAGCTGCCTAGGTAGGGTGATAACTATGCATTGTGAGATGACTATTACAAAAGGCAGATCCCCATCCTACCTCATGTGAGAGGTCCTACTTCTTCTCAGGTGGCTGGATCTCTTGACCTGCTGTAGAATCACAGGTCACACGCCTCCCTCATTGCCTGAAGCTTCTCACATCATGCTGATACTACAGGAAGTAGCAGTAGTAGAGTCACTTTTATAATACTGTTGATGGCATGTGCAACCTAGAACTGACATTAGGCATTAGCATCAGCTCCGAGTTGAATTCTTGGCTCACTGTCAGAAACAGCAGCGGAAGCCAATAAAGGGATCCTCAGGAGAGAAAACTTGTATTATTATAGATATGTCTGTCAAAACACTATGAAGAGAAAATAAAATAATTCAATTTCTTTTAAGGGGCAGGCAAGGGTGCATTGAGAATAGCTTCTGGTTCTTTTGCCTTCAGATTTCTTTACTTGTCATCCCAATTGTAAACTAGAAACATTAAGGTCTTATTTCCATGGTGCTGCTTGCTAATCACCTTTGGACGCATTGTGTTCCCTTGCTTAATTAGGGTCTGTGTGACTAGTGGACTCCATGATTCACAATTGCAAAGCCTGTAGTAATAACACAATGCTACTGTGTATTTACAGTTTATCAACATGGTGTTTCCAAAAGAAAAGAGGCAAATTGTTCTTTGTGTTCCAGAATATGGATTTCTTGTTTCCTGTGCAGAATAAGCCTGAAATATGAGAACCACCAGGTTAGCCTGCTGACAACAAGGCTTCAGGGAAGTGTCTTTGCAGATGTCCTTCTTTAACGATGTAGAGTTACCATGGAAATCTGTGACACACAAATCTGGTAGCTGTCAGTCTTTTAATGTATGCATTAACAGAGAACCTTTGTGGCAAAGCCATTTCTTTTGCTCTGGAAGATGAGAGAATGTTCTCATGTGTATTATTAGGAACCTACAATTAATTTCCATATTATGAAAAAAAAGAGAGATAAGGGAAAGGAAATAACCTATGCCACTCTTCCCCTTCCTTTGAAACCAGACAAAAACTGGAGTATAACTCTCATCATCCCTGGACATGGGACATGATGATTGTGAGATAATGAAGGTTGTTGATTCTCAAAATATAAAACACACAGTTAAATATAAAATACACAGTTGGTTAGTAAATACTATGATTTTACCTTAAAAGCACATGTCAAGTAAAATAAAATTTAGGATTTTTAACAGCAAAACTCCAATTTTCAATTTTTTTCCTATCTTTTATATATATGTATTTATAAAAGTTAGACTAGAAATTTAAAACAAAAATATGAGCATAGAGTGAATATGTTCATTCAGATCCTACTTGCTCTTATTTATTTCTCTTCTAAGAATGTAAAAAAAAACCTACTTTATATCAGTTCTTCATGGTTTCAGGTAAACGTTAAGCAATATTTTCAGGTTGCCAGAGAACATAATAGAACGTCACACAGTAATGCAATTACTCTTCCCATTAAATTAGCTCAAATAACGACACTGTCACCAAAGCTCACAAAGATTTGATGATTTCTCAAACTCCTGAAAGATTTCTGGAACCTTGTGAGATCTAATAGAAGTTCAGTGGACATTTCTGGGTTCTCATATAAGATTTCCATAATCTTGACAAAGTTCATCTGTCAGGATCATCATCTCCATCATCACTATTACCTTCTTGAAACTCTAACGGATGCTCTACCTTGTTGCCATTCTTTGCTTTGGCCCATGGACCTTTATATCCATTTTCTAACCAACTTATTTTTAACTGTAGATTTTAAGGCTTTTTCTATAGTTTCCCATAAGGAAATCTGGGAATAGAGTACCACCCAGCGATTCCATCTGGGATTTGATACAAGAGAAAGTAGGTTTCCTAGGAGGCAGCCCAGCAGATTCAAATGCTTTTTTCACATTAATTCTAGGTCCTTTTCCTGATCAATATCCATGCCAGAATGCCTTTATCTATATTCTGTTGCTGCTTTCTACTGAAGCTCTGTTCAGTGGAGGTTAGGAGAACTAAGACTATCAACATATCTATATGATATTTAAAGCAGGTGGAAATTGGGGGAGGAGGCAGAGAAAGGAAAAGGTTGCAATGAAGTAATTTTATACTATAGCTTCCCTGAATTAGATTTATAAGGCTCAGAAAAAGTAAACCGTGTCAGGTTGAAAAGAAGCCTCCACAATTTGTTTCTAGAGAAGAGAAAAAAAAAATGTTCTGTTCAGTATAATAATGCATTCTGAACAGAACTAATTTATGTTCACATCACTGACATGCA
This sequence comes from Bothrops alternatus, assembly GCA_034064705.1. NCBI lineage: Eukaryota > Metazoa > Chordata > Lepidosauria > Squamata > Viperidae > Bothrops > Bothrops alternatus. The sequence goes on along the minus strand of JARGCV010000008.1, from coordinate 1,833,608 downwards.
AATCAGAATATAATGATCCGTGGGTTTTTGCACATTCCTTAATTTTCTGGCACGGTTTTCTATTAAAAAGCAGAGTTGTTCCTTCAGTATATATTTGGGATCATAAGAATCACAAAGGTATTTTTGAAATTTAATTTTAATTCAGAAGTTGTGATCCTCTCAAATGTAACTGAAAAATTTCCAGTCTGTGTGGCCAATAATCAAAGATGCTGAGAGCTGTGATAGTCCTTTAGGCTACCAGTCTTTATGCCATGAAAGGCTTTACAGATGATAACTAAGACCTTGAGTTACAACCAGGAGCTGACTGGTAACCAGCACAGTTCATAGAGCAAGGGTGTTATATGTCACATTCTGCTCAGCTGGAGCTTTCAAGTAATTTTCAAGGGCAGCCCTATGTACAGGCCATTGCAATAGTCTAGGAAACCAGAGCATGAGTAAGCATCTGGAAGGACTTCTGGTCCAATAAGGGCACAATTGATGCTCAATATGCATTTGTGCTAAAGCCTTCTTATCTACAACTGCCACTTGTTCCTCAAATCTTTATTTATGCTTAATACCAGACATTTTGGTGGGGGGAATACAGCAAGTTTCCTCATTTACAATGTCTTTTATGCATTTTATCGTGGCAGGTAAATGCAGGCATTTTTCTGAATATTTTCCACTAATACGGTATGTACTCCGCCTATTCATTTTTATCCTGCCAAGTGCAAAGTTGAACACCTAAATGCACTCCAGTTCACACCTAGAATTTGGTAAATGTGAATAAAGTATGAATCAGGTACATTTTTCATCCAGCTCATCCAGGGGGTTGGACTCGAAGACCTCCAAGGTCCCTTCCAACATTATTATTATTATTATTGTTGTTGTTGTTGTTGTTGTTGTTGTTATTATTATTATTATTATTATTATTATTATTATTATTTCACTTGACTGTTAGCCAAAACTCCATCACATGGGCCAAATGTTATATTTGAACCTCAAAAGCTATCATAATTACATAGAATGTCTTTAATATTTTAGATTGTTACAATCTTAACCAATAACATCAGCAGGCAGCTAAGCTGGAAAGTAATTCAGTAATTTTGTTATGATGGATTTTCTGCTATGATTATTTCCTGATTTGCTACAATCCTAGCATTTTCCTGTTTTTAAATTTATCATTTTCATCCTAGCCTAGCCTAGCCCTTCAAGCTCCTTCAATCAAATTTAACCAATTTTATTTACATCTATATTTTCTCTTCTTGATTAAAATTCTGTGCCTTTAACATGTCAGGGAATTCAAAAAGTGATGCATTTCCCCCAAAATATAGGAAGGGAATGATATGTTGATGGGAACAGATGCATCTGCTTAGCAAAAAAGGTCTTAAAAACCCACAGCCCACGAACCAGATATTTTTTCACAAAATGTTGTGAAAACATTTTGCCCATAAGTTCCCCTTAAGGACTTGCTCATGTATTTGGTAGCATATCAGGTATTCCTTGTCTGTTTATTAAATTTTTATACCATGTAAGTCAACTGCAGGGAATGCATAAAAACCACAATGCATTAATACATCAATACACTAATACATTAATTACAAAAGGGGTAATTTTTCAATACAAATTAAATCAGAATCAATTAAAATAAGGATAAAAGTGCAATCCAGTCCAACAAATGATAGACAACATCCCAATTAACTCTGCAAAATGCATCTGGAATAATTCACTTTTAACTTGGTTCTGGAAGGCCAGTAAAAGATGGAGACTAGCAGACTTTCAACAAGAGACTATTCCAGAGGAGCAAGGCTACAACAAATACCCTTATCTCCCCAAAAACAGACATTATAATTTTATCCTGGGAATAGATTAGCTGCAGTTGAAGAAAGCAGTTTTCATGGTACTTAAAACCTCCGAGGCTCACATATTATATGATAGATCATCTGACATATTATACCATCTATATCAACTTGTGTTCCTGTTCTGCCAGCACCCACTTTTTTATATATATATATAAAATTCTTTTATTAAAACAATCAACATTGGACATAAAAACATATTGTGCAGCAATCATCATGGCACCTGATACACAATACTAAGTATTAGTCATTGAAAACGTCTGATTTAGTGAGCCTTTTTCCACCCCTCGCGTCTAGCCTCAACTATACTCCTGTTACACTTTGTTTGATTGGTGTTTCTCTTATCTGGTTCCATATTAATGTGATCAACATTAGACCAAAGATCCTATTGCTAAACAATCATCCTAGGACATAGCATACAACATTAGGTATTAATCTTTGTAAACATCTGTTTTAGTAAACGTTCTTTCCTCCTCCCTTCCCTCTTCAAGTATACTCCGAGTACCTTTTGTTTGGTTGGTGTTTCTCTTATATATGGTCTATCTACTGTGTCTAGTCTATTGCATATTATTCGTTTGCGCTTCTGAATTGACTTCATCCCATTACTAGTGCAATCTTTTATAGTCCCTAGCCAGAGATCCTGAGGTAAAAGTTTCATATCCTGAGGTAGAGATTCAGTCCGCTTTAACAGTATTAAAGCAAACAACGTTGGTCATAAGGATATGTTAAGAGGCATTAGTTATAGAACATATACATTCAACATTGGGTGTTAGTTTTTGTAAACATTTGATTTGTTACCCCTTCTTCCCTCCTCCCATCGAGCCTCAGCTAAACGCCAGCTGCATTCTGTTTGATTGGTGTCTCTCTTGGATATAGTCTATCCACTGTTTCCAGTCCGTCAAGAATTGTTCATTGGAGCGATTTTTCAAGTATGCTGATATTTTCGCCATTTCCGCCAAATTTGTTACTTTCACAGTCCATTCTTCAATAGGCGGTATTTCCGGATTCTTCCAGTATTGTCCCACCAACAATCTTGCTGCCGTAATTAAGTTCAAAAATAAATTTGTCTCTGAGGTAGTGAAATCCTTTGTGATCCGTAACAGAAAAGCCTGAGGTAGAAAATCTATACGCTTTTTGAAAATAGTTTGGAGTGTCCACCATATCTTCCTCCAGAATGCTTTGATTTTTCTGCATGTCCACCATATGTGAAAGTAAGTAGCCTCCCCGTCCCCGCACCTCCAGCATTTGGGCTGGGAGTCCGGGTAGATGAGTGATATTTTTTTCGGGTCTAGGTGCCATCTATAGAACATCTTGTAGAAGTTTTCCCTTAAGTGTTGCGATTTCGTGAATTCTACATTCCTCACCCAGATTTTCTCCCACGTGTCCATGGCGATAGGGTGTCCGAAGTCTTGTGCCCACTTTATCATACAGTTCTTGACTAGCTCGGTTTCAGAGTCCATTTCTATCAGAATGCTGTACACTCGTTTGATGTGCATAATCCCCTGTTCTCTAATCTGTTTAATTAGATTCTCGTCAGTCTGGGAGAAGCCCTTCTTCTTGTCTTTACGCCACCTTGATTGTAGTTGTATATATGATAGCCAGGTACTTCCTATTCCTCTGTTTGCTAGCGTTGCTTGAGGTTTCAAGAGGAACCCGTTTTCTTCTCCCAGTATAAGTTCACTGTAGGGCACCACTTCTTGCCCTTGGGATGTGTTCATATCCCCTGTTGCGTGTCCAGGGATCGTCCAGATGGGAATCTTGTCGTGTAGGAGGTGCTTATATTTCTTCCAGACCCATAACAATGGGATTCGTAGTGGGTTCTCCTTGAAGTTCCTATCTGCCTTTTTGTCGTATACTAAGTATGCGTGCCAGCCGAATAGTAGACCATGCCCCTCAACATTCAGAATTCTATCATTTGTCATGTTGATCCAGTCACTAACCGCCACCAACGTTGCTGCATAGTAGTATAGCTTTAGATTAGGCATTTTGAGTCCCCCTCTCTTCCTTGCATCTTGGATGATTTTTAGTTTCACTCTCGGTCTCTTGTCGTCCCAAATAAATCTGTTGATGCCCTTCTGCCAGTTGTCCAAGTCCGCATCCTTTCTGAGTATGGGTAGCATTTGAAAGAGAAATAAAAATCTGGGTAATACATTCATCTTTACTGTCGCTATCCTGCCGAGCAGGGACAGACGTAGTGATTTCCACCTTTCCAGGTCTGCTTGTATCTTATTCCACAGGACCTTGTAGTTATTCTTATATAATTTCGCATTTGTTGATTCTATCTCCACTCCTAAGTATTTGACTTTCTTGACTATTTCACAACCCGTTATTCTTTCCAAGTTCTGTCTTGCTTTGTTGTCTAGGTTTTTGACTAGCATCTTTGTTTTTGGTATATTTACTTTGAAGCCTGACACCCTACCATAGTCCTCCATTATCTCCATCAATTTCCTTGCTGACTGTGCTGGTTGCGACATTGTCACCAGCAGGTCATCCGCAAAGGCACATAGTTTGTAGTCTTGCTGTTTAATCTGTATGCCCTGTACATCCTCTGCCGCTCTTATTCTGTTCAGTAAAATTTCCAGTGTTAGGACAAATAGCAGGGGGGACAGCGGGCATCCCTGTCTCGTGCCTCTCTCTATATTAAATGAGTCCGTTAAGTCTCCGTTGACAATGATCTGACCTGTTTGTTTCTGGTAAATTGCCGTTATGGAGTTGAGAAACTGTACTCCCATCTTCATCTTCCGGACCAAGTTCTTCAGGAACGGCCAGTGCAGTCTGTCGAAAGCTTTTTCTGCATCCACAAACATAAGAGCGGCGGGTATCTGGTTGTGCTTTTGCAGGTATTCTATTATGTTCAGCAGCTGTCTGACGTTGGTTTTCATCTGGCGTCCTTGTATAAATCCCCTTTGGTCCGGGTGTATTGTTTTTTGTAGTACAGTCATTAGTCTATTGGCCAAAATTTTTGTGAAGATTTTGTAGTCTGTGTTTAGTAGTGAGATGGGCCTGTAGTTTGCGGGCTGTGTGTTGTCTTTCCCCTCCTTTGGGATTAATGAGATGTAGGCTGTTTTCCAGGATGGTGGGACCTGGCCTCCTTCTTGAATGTTGGCAAATAGTTTTCTGAGGGGTTCTAGCATCTCCTCTTGGAGGTGTTTGTAGTAGGTCGCTGTTATCCCATCCATCCCGGGCGATTTTCCTGCTTTCAGTTGTGTGATCGCTGAGTGTATTTCCTCTTTTGTGATTAAGGCATTCAGGGCTTCTCTTTGTGTGTCGGTAATCGCCTGTATCTTTTCGTTTTGTAGGAACTCATCTATCTCTTTGTCTTGTATCTTATCCTCGGCATATAGTTTCGAGTAGAACTCCGTGAAGGCTTTCTTGATGGTTTTTTGTCGGAATTCTTCCTTGCCTTTGTATTCTATCTTTTCAATTATGCGGGATTTCTGTTTCTTTCTTATAATGTAGGCTAGCCAGCGGCCCGGTTTGTTGGCCTTGCAGAATGTCTTATGTTTTGCATATTGTATATTCCTTGCAACTTGGTCAGCCATCAACATGTCAAATTGCTTTCTTAAGATCTTGAGTCCTTCTTTGGTGACTTTGTCCTCTGGCCTTTTTATTAGTAGCCACTCCCTTTTACTTATCTCATTTTCTAACTCTTTTCTTTTTTGTTCTTGTTTGCGACGGTGCCTGCTATTCATGGCTATGAGGATCTCGCGCATGTACACCTTGCTGCCTTCCCAGATCATTTCTATCGGTGTTTCGTTGTTTATATTTGTGTCGAAGAATTCCTTCATAGCTTTTTTGCATTCCGCCACATTGTCTTCGTGTCTAAACAAGCTTTCATTGATTCTCCAGGACCTCCTCTGTTTCGGGCCATGTCTTAATTCCATCCTCACAGGGTTGTGGTCTGTCAGTGTCTTGGGTAGGATTTTCACCGCGTTTAGACAAGTTAGCAAGTCACTAGAAGTTAATATAAAGTCGATTCTGGAGAAGGATTGATGTCTGCCAGAGAAGAAGGTGAATTCTTGTTCTTTGCCATGCCTTTTCCTCCATACGTCTGTCAGTTCGAGGTCCTCCTTCATGTCGAAGAAGGATTTAGGCAACTTGGAGTGTTTTTGCGGGTTCGGTGCAGTTCTTTTTTTGTCTAGAGCAGTCTCTATGACCCCGTTCCAGTCGCCCATGATGATGTAAGATCTGTAGTTAAGTTGTGTTATTTTCTTGTGTAGCTTTTTGTAGAATTTGCCTTGTTGCTGATGTGGTGCGTATACGCCCATTACTAGAATCTTCTTGTCTTCTTGTGTTATTTCAATTGCCAGGTATCTACCTTGGGGGTCAGACTCTATTAGCTTAGCCATTACATGTTTCTTTACGTATATAACAATCCCATTCTTTTTTCTTGGCACCGCTGCCACAAAGTGCGCGCCTAGTTTGTAGTTGATCAGATATTTCTGGTCTGCCGCTCTGATGTGTGTTTCTTGTAGGCAAATTATGTCGTTTCCTCCTTGAAACAGATAATGAAATATCTTCCTCCTTTTCTGTGGGGAATTTAGTCCGTTGACATTCCATGTCAGGTATTTAGTCGTCATTGTCGGTTTCAGGATACTCTTCCGAGACTGCCTCCATTCTATCACTTGTGGCCTTCTTTGGTCCCGTTCCCATGGTATCCAGGTTTGTGTTCGAGTTGCATATAGGGATCGTGTCGTGCTGCTCTGTGCGTTTGGTGGTGTTTCTTGTTATCCTGCCCCCTGCAGTCTGTCCTGCTCCCTTGTTGTTGTTGTTGCTTCCTGTTCTCTGTGTCGTCGTGTCTCGAGTGGGTTTTTTCCTTTCTCGTGTTCCTGTATCGGTCTGTCGGTCTGGTGGTCTTTCTGCGTCTTCTCTCGTGGTGTATTGGGGTCCCTCCGGCTTCAGTTCCTTTTCCAGGAAATCTCTGGCTTGTTGGACCGAGTTCAGGTGGTGTCTTTTATTTTTATAGAAGAATGTCATCCCCGTGGGGGTTTCCCATCTGTATCGCAGAGCACGTGATCTCAGTTCGTCGACCAGGAACTTGTATTCCTTTCTGTCTCGCAGCATCGTCTGGGGGATCTCTTTCAGTACTTTCACTTCCTGCCCCTTTATGTATAAGGTCCTGTTGTAGGATGTGGCTGAGATGAGGTTCCGGAATCCCTGCGTCACAAAGTGGATGACCACATCCCTTGGTTGGTGTCTGTTTGTTGTCGTACGTGCGCCCACTCTGTAGAGCCTGTCGATTTGCCATTCGATAACTGGGGTTGGTTTACCCAGAAATGCTGCCAGGGCCTCTATAAAGGTTCCGGTCAAGCTCCCGTGGGTTTCGTCTGGTGTCTCTTTCAAGCCTCTAAACCTGATTGCTGACGCCATTTGCCAGTACTGTATCATGGAGGCTTGGTCTTGGGCCACCCCTTTCATCTCTGTTATCTCCGCTGTCTGGCCTTCTACTTGATTCTCCACTTTCTCCATCCGCTTGTCCACCTTCTCTCTGATTTTCTGGAAGTTTTTCTCCATTTCCTCCCTTATTTCCTTGTAGTGCGCTTGTATTGCCTCCTTCATTTGCTCCAAGTCTGCAGCCATCGCCTTGCGTTGCTCCTCCCAATTTCTCTCTAGCCCTCTACCTTGTTCTTGCAGCATTTGTTTTATATCGTTGTATCTTTTCTCCATCTTTTGTTCTGCCTCTACGCACCTCCTCTCCATCTCTCTGCCTTGTTCTTGCAGCATTTGTTTTGTATCATTGTATCTTTTTTCCATCTTTTGTTCTGCCTCCACACACCTCCTCTCCATCTTTGTGTCCCTTTCCACCAACCTTTTATCCATTCCATCCAACCTTTCAACCAGCATTTCTATTGCCTTTTGTATCGTGTGTGCTGTTGGGCTGGCTTGTGAAGGTGTATGGTTCTGGGTGCCTGCAGCACCCACTTTTAAGAGGACCATAAAGTTAGAGACAAGACCATCTCTACTCTCTGTGTACTCCCCCAACTTTGCTAAATACTGTCCCACCCACCTTCTATTGGGCCACTCAACCAAAGGCTCATTGTAATCAATTCCCCCCATAAGCGTCATATTCTGACTCAAGTTAACATTGATCAGACATTGCAAATCTACACCAGCAACTCTACAACAGTCTTCTCTATAGCCTGAGTTTTGCTTTCCTCCAAGTAGCAATCCAATCAACACTAAGGCTGTCCTCTCACCACTTCTGCTCTCCTAGTATGTTCACTATTAGCCTCCTGGTCCAGGAGTTGACTGAGCTCTGGCCCAGAAGTTTTTCAGGAATATCTCACACCAGTCAGATCAGGGCTGCTCTTAGAGTTAGTTGCCAACCTCCACTTTCACTTTCCAGTCATCGGTTTTTATGGTGATTTCCATGGGGCTTGATCCAGTATCCCAGCTGCCACCAGTTCAGCCAACTGGGAGTGAAAGGTCCCTTTTACCACTCTAATCCTGAAGTCTGTATTGCCTTCAGCATCCCAATCATATCCATAGATGTATTGTCTCATTAATTTAGTCTAGATCAAGTCCATCTATTTCCATTATTTTTCCAGCTTCTCCTTCCTCAGTCCTTCACACTCTTTTCACTCACCATCTCCATATTTTTCCTATCATATAGCAGGGGGTTGGACTATAAGACCTCCAAGGTCCCTTCCAGCCCTATGATTCCAATATCACTATCTTTGACAACTTGCTTTTACCTGGCCTTTACTACATGTATTGATTGTTCAGTCATTGTCGTATCCTTGGCAGAATTGTCTTTCACTGATCTCTAAGGCATGAATTTAGATTTTAGAGAAATTCACAGTTATCAAAATTGTAATAATATTTCCAGGCAAGAGCTAGTAAGCAGAAAGACAAAGACATACTACATTACTAGGAAATGCATATGAGAAGTAATAGTCTACCTAGAATTAGAATGTTGTTACCAAGTAACTCAGCAACTGCAACTCACTAGTATTGTGTAAATACTACCGGTAGCTAGCCTTGGGAGGAGACCAGGAACTTTTGCAATAAAAGATTTTGCCAAGAATTATTCAAATACCACTGTATGTGACAATTGACCAAGATTGTTCTGTTCCTTTAATCTAATCCTTGCTTTGACTCCTTGGATGACTCAGTTTCTACAGATCTCTGAACTTGCTTTGCCTAGAAAAGGAAAACTTTTTCTTGAATCATGGACTGAATCTTGATCCCATCTCTGTCTACTCTGCTGCTGTTGATCCAGAGAAGTGTGACTATGACTCTTGGATCACAATGTGAAACCTGGAAAGGGACACTTATAGCCCATCCTTATTCTGACCTTCCTCTCTCTTCTCTTCTCTTGCTGTACAATCAGCACACACAACCCTCCTTTTCTTTCTCCTATCTTTGTCTCTATTTTCCTTGCCAGCCTATATGTGCCTCACATAGCATCTGCTCTAAATGGGCTGAATGGCAAAGAATCTGATTTTCTGAATTATGAGAGTAGAAGTTTAACACATCTGGAAGGGTGGGAAAGGTTGTAGTAGGTGGGTCTTTAGGTTACTCTAACTCAGGGGTGTCAAACTGCCGGCCCACGGGCCGGAAGTGTCATGGTGAAACCGCACCTACCCCATTGCCGGCAATGGGAAAAAAAGGCACGATACGTTGCGACACATCACATGACGTTGCAAGTTTGACACCCCTGCTCTAACTGCATTCTTCATATGACCTTTGTTCTAACTTATCCAAGATGTGTTCAGTAAAGGAAACCACTAGTATTTTGCTTAATCTAGGAACTCAGTCTTTCTGAGCCTCTTACACTCTATCAGCAGTTAATACCATCCAGCTTCTTCACTCAAGAAAGTTGGACCATTTCCACTATTTTAGTATTCTTTTGGCTCTGTTTCTGTACACAATAACAAAGAAAGATCAGGGTAACCTTCAAAAATAGCTTCTTGTGAGGAAGCTGCTTTCAGATGGATGGAACCTAGCCAATTCGTATGATGTATGCAAACCAGCAGGTGCTAAAGGAACAAAAACATGTGAGCCATCAGCCTAATCACACAGCCACTGGCTAATTACATTTCGGCAAACATCCTCTTTGGAAAACACTTGAACTACAATTAGGTGTCTCAGGTTTATCTTGCTTATGCTGTTGGTATGCTCGAAGGAGGGAGTCTTAACATGATACTCAAACCACCCAAGGCATATGTCATTCCACACACTTGAGCATCTGAACTTGTATGTCTTAATCCACTGTGGTTAAGAATAGCATGATATTTGAACAGCAGTGTAGCTACACTCCTGACTAAATCAATCATACACACAAAAAAAATCTTCCATTCATGCTGGGGAAGGAAGTGTATTGTATTCATCCTTTTCTGCATTTCTAATTGCTGATTTTCTTAATCTTTCTTAAGCAGGATTCCAGCCTAGATTTGGCACTGAATGACACTGTTTACCATAATGGATGAATTTAGGAGGAAGATAGGGTGAATAAAACCCTGATAATTCTTCTATATCTCTCAGCAGCTTCGGAGATTACAGAATAGCGGCATCTGGCTGGACTGGCTGCCTAAAAGCTAAACTCTAAGTTCTTGTTTCTCAAATTTGGCAGCTTTCAGATGAGTAGACCACAATTCCCCAGAGCTGGAGTTTACACTTCTGAAAGCTGAAAAACACTGCTCTAGGTAAACGTTATTTATGTATCTTGAAATATAACATGTGATAGCAATATTTTTTAAACAAAAGTAGTTGCATAAGACACAGATCTGGAACATGCTCTGAATTCCAGTCAGGGCCAGTTCATGAACTGGTGAAAATGATTTCACTTGATAGTTCTTTCTTCCTGCAAGTTGCAACACTGAGAACAGTGATCAGACAGCATAGCATCCTGATCCTACTGCTGTTCTGAATACTATCTGTATTGTATTTTGCTTTCTTTCTTGCTGATTCAACCTGATAAGGGATTTTTTTCCCATCCAAAGGAAGATTTAAGTAAAGGAAGGGTATAGGTTAGGATTTCCATAGGCTGCCCACTCATGTCCTATCATTCACTATGCAAACATTTCTCCACTGCTCTGCAGTTTCTTTGATTTGTTATGATTGAGTTTCATCTCAGGGAGAAATTCTGTGTGGGAGCTCCATGGTGTCAGACTGGAAAGCAGGGCAGCCTAGAAGCTGACGAATAATGAAGATTATATTAATACACAATGTCACACTCTTGTCAGTTTGCAACAATAAAGTAAGCTCAGAAACACAGTGAAATAAATTCTAAACATCCTGAGACTGAAATAGAACCCCAGTCTCGAGTAGAAAACTTGGGGGAAACTACAGGTGCAAGTTCCAAAACCCATCAAGCTGTCTAAGAATTTTTTTCAGCAGACGTGAATATTGGTAGTCCTTGTTTAGTGACTACAATTGGGTCTGGCAACATGGTTGTTAAGTGAAGTGGTTGGTAAGTGAAATTCTGACTATGCTCATGATCTTACTTCAATTTTCCTTTGTTTTACAGACCTGTGAAGGTTGCAAAAGCAGGGATTTGTCAGTTACTTTTCATCACTGTCATAACTGTGAATGGTCACTAAACAAGGATTATCTGTAATAGAATGTTTTATAATCATTTGGATACAGATTGGAAGCCCCGTGTGAGTATCATTTCCTAAAAAGGGGCTGCCTGGTTATTAAGAGTGATGATTGCTGTGCCTCATAACCCTCCCCAATTTATTTCTTCCCAGCTCTAACAATCTAGGGGTCAGAGGTCCACCTCTAGGTCACTCCCTTGTGGGGTGCCTCAAGGGTCGGTTCTCTCCCCCCTACTTTTTAACATCTACATGAAACCACTGGGAGAGATCATTCATCGGCATGGAGTGAGATACCATCAGTATGCTGACGATACTCAGCTGTACATTTCCACTCCTGCCCAAATCAGTGAAGTGGTTGAGGTGATGTGCCGGTGTCTGGAGGCTGTGAGGGTCTGGATGGGTGCTAACAGATTCAGGCTCAACCCTGACAAGACAGAATGGCTGTGGGTGATGCCTCCCACGGACATTTCAATCTGTCCCTCCATTACCCTGGGGGGTAAAGTTATAGACCCCTTGGAGAAGGTGCGCAACTTGGGAGTTCTCCTCGATCCATGGCTGACATTGGAACATCATTTGTCGGCTGTGGCGAGGGGGGCATTTGCCCAGGTTCGCCTGGTTCACCAGTTGCGCCCTTATTTGGATCGGGAGTCTCTACTCACAGTCACACATGCCCTTGTCACCTCGAGGATCGACTACTGTAATGCTCTCTACATGGGGCTACCCTTGAAGAGTGTTCGGAAACTATAATTAGTGCAAAATACAGCTGCGCGAGCGGTTGTGGGCCTGCCCCATCGTGCCCACATTTCGTCAACTCTCCGCATGCTGCATTGGCTGCCTATTGGTCTCCGAGCGCAATTCAAAGTGTTGGTTATTATCTATAAAGCCCTTCATAGCATTGGACCAGGATACTTACGGGACCGTCTTCTACCACATACTTCCCTTCGACCGGTGAGAGCGCACAGGGTCGGCCTCCTCCGGGTCCCGTCAGCGAAACAATGCCATCTGGCGGGTCCTAGGGAGAGGGCCTTCTCTGTTGTGGCGCCCACCCTCTGGAACCAACTGCCCCCTGAAGTCCGCGTTTCCCTCACTCTCCCGGCCTTCCAGAAGAATTTGAAAACTTATCTATGCCAGCAGGCCTGGGGATGATTGTGATTGTGTCTGTATGATGAATGTGTTTGGGGGGGTCTTTTAAATGCTTTGTCGACTCGGTTTTTGGTTTTTAAATGCTGTGATGTTGTTTTTTGTTCATGTTGTTAGCCGCTCCGAGTCCTTTGGAGAGGAGCGGCATAAAATCTAATAAATAAATAAATAAATAAATAAATAAATAAATAAATAAATAAATAAATAAATAAATAAATAAATAAATAAATAAATAAATAAATAAATAAATAAATAAATAAATAAATAAATAAATAAATAAATAAATACCAAGTTGCATTTTTTATCTTGTGTCATTAAAATGCAGTTAGGAACTTGGTGGTTAATCTGGAAGTTTGTTCTCTATAATTTTCTGATGTTTATAATAGTGTCTCTCTTGTATGTTTCATATGGCAGTCCATCACAACTAATTCGCTGGAAGGTTTTTGGATGGTGTGAAGTTCAAGCTTTGTTTTCTTGACTTCCAGCTTCATCTTGGCACATCAAATACCAAATATTAATTAGAGTTCTTCAGTCTTCTTGTACACAGCAAGTCAGTATGATTTAAGAGAGAACATTGAATGTTACCTGTTCTGTATTACAGTTCTAGGATGAAGTGAATAACTTTCTGCTTTGTGCCTCAACTCTCACCTATATTGTAAAACAGAAATAATAGGAATCAGGTGCTATTATTTTTTAAAGATAAAAATCTTGCAGGCATGTTTACTGATTGGCATAAAGCCCTGAATAACTTTATACGCTGTAAAATGTGAAGTCAATATCTGACACCTTTAAAAATGCTGCATCTCTGAATTCCACAGGGCAAAAATGCAGGGATGGGCAAAACCAAGATAAATGCCTACCCAGGGAGGGAACCAGACTTAACCTAGGTTAAGAATTTAGGAAAGGCTCTGGCATTATCCAGAACAGTCAGTTAATGGGCTATTGTTGAAATGGAGCCTGTCAGAAGATTTTCAGACTATTTACAAAAGTGTTTTTCAAACTTGGCTACCTTAAGATGAGTGGACTTCAGTTCCCAGGATTCTTCAACACTTATTCTATTGCCAATGCCAAGTTCAGTTTTTGTAGCCAAGGGGCCAGGTTTTCCTAAAAATAAAAGACTTCTAAGGTTATAAAGGGCATGTCAAAGGGGTTAACTTTCCATTTTTTCTCTGTGTTGGAGGGCTGGCTGTTTGGACACATGGTGCAAATGCACATACACACAAAGGGCAGTTTTTCCATTGGATTAAAGCAAAGGGAAGGCTGTGGGAGGGGCAAACAAAAATTGGGGGAAGACTGAATTCTGCCTTTGTCCACCTCTTCTATGTAGAACCTATGATTTGATTTATGATTCTTGTTTTTCCACAAACAGAAGTTCCAAAACTCTGTTCCATCTAAACTGTCTTCTCTCAAGAGAGATCCTAAGATGTTTTATAAAATATTTATACTATATTATTTTCATTTTCAATTACTTAATTATTTGAAATCCACTTTGGGAAAATGATTATTCTGAAAAATAGGATATAAATAATTGCAAATAAGGAAGCACAAAACTGTTTTTTTAATCTTCTTTTTATACCTTTAACTCTGTATTTATTTATTTATAGATTGTATCCTGCCTTTATTACTTTATAAATAAGATGGTGAAATAACCTAATATTCCTTCTCCTCCTATTTTCCCCATAACAACAACCCTGTGAAGTATGTTGGGCTGAGACAGCGTGACTGGCCCAAAACTAGCTTTCATGTCTAAGGTGGGATTAGAATTTCTTATTTCTAGGCCAGCATTTTAACCATTACTGCACACGAAGCAGTATACTTTACAGAAAAAAATTTTACATATACAATTTTACATATGAGGCCCAAGCAGTCCCTAAGGTCCAAGATTATGCATCCAAAACAGCTGCTCTCCAACAGTTAAAGATTGTCTGTAGTATACAGAATCAATTGCAAGGACTGTGCGAGCAATTATGTTGGGGAAACTACTAAAAGGCTGATAACCAGGGTCCATGAACATGAACTGGCTATTAGAAGGCAGGAGCAATGCTCACAAGTGTGGGCCCATATGTCCAGCTTTGGCCACATGTTCGATCTAGCTAACGCAGAGGTTATAGCTCATGAGACTACCAAGGGTGGCCGCCTACTCAAGGAAGCCTGGCTCTCTGATGAAAATTCCATCAACCGGCATATAGATCTTTTGCCGGCTTATCAGACTCTTAGGGGATGGGAAAGACAGCACCACGATCTGCTGAGAAGACACTCAACTCTTCCTTCGCGGGATTGGGGCGGTAGAATGATGGATGAGATGGGAACGATCCCTAAGGAGGACGATGACCTGGTTAAAGGGAAAAACCAGAGACCAAAACAATGGGACAGCATCTTGCATAATTTGGACAATGGCTCTACAGGTGAGGCGACCACGATTCCCATGGGTGGAGATGATGGACCAATGGCCCTAAGCCGGGGACGGATGGGCAGAGGCGATCGGGAAGAAGGGGGAGGGAAGGAGAAGACGCAGAGCAGGAATGCCGGAACAGCTGCTTTTTGGAGGACTGGGGTGGAGGAATTATGGGGGAGATGACAATGGCCTTGGGGGTGGGGGAGGATAATGGCCCTGGGAGGGAGGGAGAGTGGGGTCAGGGACCACCCTCCAAATGCTTGCACATGCTCTAAAAGAGCACTTGAGAATCGTAAAACAACTAGCAGAGGCAAGGACAGTTTGCCTGAAGCGGAACAACTCTGCGCGGTATGGATTAATACAATCAATGGACCAATGACACGCTCAAGGAGCTGGGCGCAGAAGCAGGAGGTTATGTGAGCTGTCTTCCTGATCTCCTTTTACTCCAACTCTGATGACGTCGGTAGTTTGGCCTGACAAAAGCTTAGTGACTCTTTTTAACCACAGGCTTGTTTATATTAAACAGTCTGCTTTGTTATATCCTGGTGTTCATTTTTCTTTTTTATTTGGTACATATAAATATACCTTGAGTGTTTTTTGATGCACCTTGTCGGCCCAAATATGGGAGAAAGAAATCTTCTTTCTTTTTCTTCGAATCTCAGAAGGGTATGATTCAGGTTCGAATCCCAGAAGGGTATGTCTGGCTGAAGAGAGTTAAGAAGCTCAAAATAGCTATTCCAGTTCTCCATTTATTCTTTGTTAGCAATCTAAAAAAAATATTTTATAATAAATAAAAATTGAGATATAAGATTTTACATATAAAAGTATACCTTACTTTTATGCCTTTTTATATTTTTTTTAACAGCAAGCAGACCTGACAGTTTTTTTACACGGGAGATCACAAGAGGAACAGGGGGAAAACAAGAGCACTGAAGGATCACATATCTTTGCAGACAAGGTATAATTTCAGGCACGAAATTGCTGGACCAGCTTGCTTGCCCCCTTTTCTAAATAATGATGGATGTGAAAAGTTGCTTCTGAACTTCTTAGTGCATCTGTAAGAAGAGGATAAAACAATGATGTGTCATCCAATCCTAGAAAAAGACATTCATACATAGCAGGAATCTTTATGAGAAGAGAAGGCCACTTTAAGCAATTGCTTAAAAATAATGAACCACCATATGATCTTGGCTCTTTGCTTTTGACCACTGACAATTTCTTGCTTGACTCATTTCCTTCTCCTGTTATTCTCAAAGTCTAATGAAGCCAGTTCAGCAAGCTGCAATTTAACTGTATTTACTTTATGCTCTTGGCCTTTAATTTTGACCTGTGTCTGGTTGATGGTCAATGCATGTGCCAGGGGAAAAATATGTAGCACCAAAGGCTCCCCTAGAAGATTAGAATTAAATTTAGTATAGAGAGAGATGCTGAGGCATTCATTATGCTGCATTGTGTTCACAAAAGGGCATTAACAAAATTGAAGTTTTTTTCAGTTTTTTTTCCTTAATAGAAGTAAGCAGAAATGTCTTATCTATTGTGCATCTGCCAGGACTCAGTGTATGTACATGACTGAATACTGTAAATTTTGTGTTATGTCTAATATCCTAGATAGTCCTATCTGCAATGTAGAAAGAACATCACATGAAATGTCTTTGTAACTATTCGTGCTATTCTTTTGTACAAAGTGCTAGTTTTCAGTATTGATAGGAGACTATTTTCAATTCATTCTGTTCTAGGACCATTTATGATCCCCAAACCCTTTTTTGTAGACTGCTGAGACTGGAGTGAAGAAATTTGTTTCATTTCACAAAACATCAGCAGGAAAGTCAACAGACATATAAAACAAAACAAAACAAAACCCTCTATAAATCACAGAAAATTAGAAAAAAAATGTTTTTAAATACTGAAAAATTTGTTTCTACATGTGGCTCCTAAATACTTTCTGCCTGTCAAAAGACTGTCAAGTTCTGTAGCTGCTTAAAGGATTACACATCTAAGGAAAGGAAGTAACCTGGATTCCTGAACCTTCACCTTTCTTCATATCAGGGTCAGTCTCATTGTATAATGCTTGAAGCAGTGACACAGTTGGAGATAACAAGCAATGGATCCTTTTTGGTGGTTGTATCAAAGTTCTGCCAGTGGTGGGATTCAAATATGTGAACAACCAGTTCTCTGTGTGGATGCCGCTTCTGGAAGTCCATTCTGGGCTTGGGCAACAAAAAATTAGCTACCGGTACCTGTTCTGCCAAACTGGTGTGAACTGGCTGAATCCCATTGAGTTCTGTCCCATGATTCTGATGACGAAGACTCAAGTCCCCCTTCTCTAGCTCGTTTCCTGTCATGATTGAACACTTTCTTATCCTGGTAGCCTTTCCTGTGCCAGATCAGAGTGAGGATCACTCAGAACACACTCAGAACATTTCCCAGGGCTGTGGAGAGCCTCGATCACCAAAAGCTCACTCTGTTTCTTGTAACCTGCTCCTTAATGTTCCTTTTGCCAAATCAAGAATCACAGAGGAATCCTGTCAATTTTTCTGTATTTGAAACAAAAAAAAGCAAGGCGGGGGTGGGGAATCTGGGAGACTGGAAAAGTGGGTGAGAATTAGCAAAGGGAACTCTCAATCAAACAGAGATGCTCCATTCCTATTTAGCTGTTTTATTTTCTCTATTGAAAATATTAGATAGTGATATAAAGAGTTTTATTTCTAAGTCCTACAGAAGAAGGACACAAGGAAATACTATCTTTTTTCAGAAATAGATTTACATGTTATTTAGAGGTGATATTAATGAATACCTACCAATACAGAACACTATGAGGAGAGCTTTAACTTGTCCACCAATTTGGATACTTCCCTGAGCCTTTGCCTGGCCACTAAAAGAAACAGGATGTTGAGCTATGGTCTGATTCAGTAAAATGTTATACTTTTTTATCATAAGTAGTCTCAACTTTTAACCATTTGTTTAGCAACCATTCTAAGTTACAATGGTACTGAAAAAAGAAACTTAAGACCTCACACTTTTGACTGTTGCAGCATCTCCAGGGTTAGATGATCAAAATTTAGGCATTTGGAAATGTGTTTACAAGGGTTGCAGTCAGTGGTGGGATTCAAATATGTGAATAACAGGTTCTCTGTGTGGATGCTGCTTCCGAAAATCCATTCTGGGCCTGGGCAACAAAAAATTAGCTACCGGTTCTGCCAAAGTGGTGCAAACTGGCTGAACCCCACACTGGTTACAGTGTCCCAGGCTCATGTGATTGACAATTGCAACCTTCTAGCTGGGTGGAAGCCAGCTTCTCTTAATGACTTCATGATTCACTTAACAACTGCAGTGATTTGGTTAAGAGCTATGGCAAAAATGTCATAAAATTGGGCATGACTCACTTAGCAACTACCTTGCTTAGCAACAGAAATTCTGGACCCAGCTGTGGTTGTAAGTTGAGAACTGCATATCTGTATATTATATGTATAATTATTGCTCTGTTTTGCTTCCTTGGAATAGGACATGATTGCATCACTATGGCTTTTTGGCCAAGAGCATTCATATGCATGGGGCATCCTTCCTTTTCTTCCTAAGAACTCAATTTGGTAGATACTTGTCTCATTGCGTATTTTGAGAGGACACAGTATTAGGCAAGTCACACTATCTCAGCCTTCTGACAGGTTCTCTTAAGTATCAAACAGTAGCTTCGGAATGAACATTTTTTTAAATTACATTTTCGCTAAGAGAATAATATTGATCTCCTCCATGGAATTGTTGCTTTATTTTATATTTTATGTCTTACAAAAAAAAGCATAATAATAGTGATCAACTATGCATTTTGATAAGATGTGTAAGTCTGGCTTTAACCAGCAGGTATGTTGGGATAATAAATATTCAAAACTCTCGGGACTTCCGGTGGCTCCGCCGGCGCCGCTAGAGTCTCCTCTGTGAGGCTCCGTTCTCTGGGCTTGTAAAGCCGCAAAAAAAAGCGCACACCAGCTGTTTTTTGCGGTGAAAAATCCCCTCTTCGGGCAAAGGAGAGGTGTAGAGCATCGGGAGCAGGGTTGAGCTCCTCTTAAATCCCTGAAAAAAAAGTTTTCAGGGATCAAGAGTGTGAGCTCCCTAAAGCTCCGGAGGACGCTCCTGCCCAGAGACGCTTCTGTCATCAGACAGAGAAAGACGCCGCGACCGCTTCTGCTTATAAAAATTACAACGCAGGAGAGATTGTAAGCAGACTGAGTGAATACAGGAGTTCTTAATGGATTGCAAGTATTTTTTTTATTGTTTTTCTGGCTATATATTTCTAACTTCTACAATCAACATAATGCTTTCAAAATGGCGTATAGCTTTCACTGCTTTCATTGTTAGAGGAAAGTGCTGGAAAGTGAAAGTGAATGCTTTACTTTTTTCTCTCTTCTTGTTCTCGTAAGCGAAGCCAGAGAGATGGCTGTAGGAATTGATTTACAGCCAGACTGATTGTTTTAAATTTAAAATGGAGTGGAATTTACATTCAAATGTTAAACCTATTTTGGACTGTATTGATAAATTTCATGAAGAAAGGCTTGAAATAGTGAAGAGTTTTAAGCAAGAGTTTAAAGCAATATTGAAAGAGACTATTACAGAAATA
Organism: Bothrops alternatus; assembly: GCA_034064705.1. Classification (NCBI taxonomy): domain Eukaryota; kingdom Metazoa; phylum Chordata; class Lepidosauria; order Squamata; family Viperidae; genus Bothrops; species Bothrops alternatus. Next base: position 1,814,087 of record JARGCV010000008.1, on the reverse strand, counting down.
TTAACCAGATTCTTTTTTCCAAATGAAATTGATTTACAATCGACTGCTGAACATTTTATAATACAATCTAAAGAAGAAGAACAAGAACAATTAACTAGATTCTTTCTTCCAAAGGAAATTGATTTACAATCGACATGAACATTTTATAATACAATCTAAATTAGAAGAAGAACAAGAAAAAGAAGAAGATAGTACTGAGAATAAAGAGAATAAAGGGAAATGGATCTTGCTTGATAAACAGTTCATCTATGGAGAGGAAGAGGATTTGTTTCAAGAAAGGAAGGGATGGCTATTCCTTTTAGATAAGCAGCAAGAAGAGGATTTAATTGAGAAAAAAGAGACATTGATTCAGTTTAAGAAGCAACTTACTTATGGGGCTGAAGAAGTAAAGAAGAGAGACTTATTATTTGGAAGGGAGGCCTCGTTATGGAGGTTTACCTGGTTGAAAAAAAAACCTAGAATTCGATTGAAGGAATGAAATTTAAAATTGTATGTAAGGAGCTATGGGTAATTTAAAATTATGGACTGAATTAAGGACCAAGATTATGAGTAAGATGTAAGAGAAGATGATTAATGGATATAATTAAATTGATGAAGAATGTATTTGCTTTGAAATGATCTAGGTTTGATATTAGATTGATTGATTGATGGGATAGATAAGTATTACCTGATTGGATAAAGTTGAAGGAATGTAAGTTAGAAATGGAATAAATAGATTGTATTGGTTATGGAGGTTTATTTGACAGATGAGAAAGCCCTGAAGTCGATTGAAGAAATGAAATTTATAATTAAATGAAAGGAATTAAGGCTAATCTAAGACTATGGGCTGAATCAAAGACCAATTTTATAAGTAAGATGTAAGAGAGGATGTCTAATGGAAGATATATTAAATTGATTAAGAATAAAAAAAATTCTTTTTTTTTGTTTGAATTGAGGGGTTTATTGATATTATTTGTTTATTTTTCTAAAAAGATGATTTTTTTATGTTTAATGGTTTGAAAGAGGTTGATTACTGGAAGATGTATATAAAACTTGATTGTTTGGGTGATTTTATATAACCTCTCAATGGATTGAAGTGATTTAAGGTTTGACTTAGATTGATGGTTTAGATATGTAAATGAAAATTATTATTCTTAACAAGATGATTTGTTTGTTTTGTCTAATGGATTGAATTGATTTAGAGATTGCATATAGTATATAGTTTAAAATTCTTGTTAGGATTATATAATAATTTTGTTTGATGTAGTGGGTTTTCTTTTGTTTTACCCTGTACTCACTCTGGGAAGTCGGGGGGGGAGGGTTAGGGAGGGTTTATAATTTTATATATGATGTTTTCTCAACTGTAATTGGGGTTGATGTAAGAATATGTAATTACTGTCATTAAGGGGTTGCTCGGGTGGCCTCTGGGCACCACATCTGATGGAAAGAGGAAGGAGGAGTGAAGGCTGATGTAAGTGGAAGTTGATAAGAAGGGGGAAGAGTAGGATGGAGATAGAGAAGGATGGAGGGAAGTAGAAAGGAAGTAGAAAGAAGGATGGCAAGAGGGGGGATGAGTAGGGATAGGTGGGTATAGAGAAGTAGAGAAGGAGGGGAAAGTAGGTAGCTAGTTGGTAAGTGAGGGGGGAAGGATAGGGTTAGGGGGATGTGGTGGTGGGGGTACCGGGCAGTAATGTTAATTGTTTGGTATGATTATTTTCAGTTGAGCTATTGGTATTTGATGTATTGAAAAATGTATTTATGTTTTGTTTATGGATGATTGTTTATTTTAACACTATGATTTGATTTGAGTAGTTTCTTTTTTCTGTAAAAATTAAAAAAACCAATAAAATATATTAAAAAAAATATTCAAAACTCTCAACACTTTTGTGTAATTAAAAATGTAGAAATAGTTAACAAAGAAGAGAGATTTCTTTCTAGTTTTTGACTCTTTCTTTGTGCCTTAGCCAGTTCTAACCACACTGATGAATGTAGCTTTCAATCTAAATTGAATTTTTGAAGAACTATTGGAATGGCACAGTAGAAAACTTCATTTGATATACTTTATGTGAGTTTAAAATACAGCATCCCCATCTATAACCGCTAAATATATTGAATAAAAACTTTTGACTACATGAATATGCTGGCTGGAGTGATGGGAATGATAGTCTTTTAAATATTAAACATTTCTTTTATTTGCTTTTTACAATTTTTTAAAAATAATGGCCTGCTAATTTACAGCAAATTTGAATTGAAGAGAGAGAGACTGTACTCATTCATCACACAAGAATTGGTAGCAAAATCATATAAAGTCTTCAATGACCTTTGTAACTGGTCGCCTTTCATTCCTGTTTAGCACTTCAGTTATGCTTTTGTGCTGCACTTAAAAAGACCCAGGGGGTATAGCACTCTAGGTTCCCATACATACTAGGAAAGATAGATGGTTAGAGGGTAAGGCTGGCCACCAAGCTGAAAGGCCTCTTCTTGTTAATAATCCAGGGTAAATTGCAATAAGTAAACAAATGCTTTAAGAACATTTATTTATTATTATGCCCTTCTCTTATCCAATGACCCTAGGCAGTTTATAACATAAAAACATTGAAAAACATTAAAATAATGCATTGTAAAAGCCACAGCAGATTAAAAACATTAACAGATAAAATCATGGAGAAAAGATGGCAAAGAAAGGAGTTGGACATACGGGGATGGGGGGGTGGGGGGTGGAAGGTGGGATTAGGTTTTAAACAACCACCTCCAGTCACTTGTCTGAAATGGTATAGGTTCTCCTTGAGCAGGAGGCTGGACTTGAAGACCTCCAAGGTCCCTTCCAGTTCTATTCTATTCTATTCTATTCTATTCTATTCTATTCTATTCTATTCTATTCTATTCTATTCTATTCTATTCTATTCTATTCTATTCTATTCTATTCTATTCTATTCTATTCTATTCTATTCTATTCTAATATGAAGCTCCCCCTATTGGGTCCCCAGGCCATTTGGCAGAGCCAGAATTTAGGGCTCTTTTGAAACATCCGGAGAGTGGGAGTCAAGTTCATCTCAGGGGGCAAGATGTTCCAGAGGGCAGGGCCCATGCTGGTTCCCGCCAGCTGAAATCCCTTGGCTGATGGGATCCACAACATGCCTCCTCTGCCGGGGTGGATGGGGAAGCTCAGTCCCCATCTGGGTGAGATGATTCCTCAAGTAGACTGGATGCATACTATGCAGGGATTTAAAGGTGATGACCGATACCTTGAATTGAGTATCTGTTTTTTTATAATGGATAATACGTATGGCAATATTGATACTTGGAAGGGGGGGAACCACGTTTGGACAGCAACTGAGAGGAAGTCAAATAATTTGCCCTGCTTTCACTTAATACAGTTCTTTGAAAACTTTTCTTTCCTCAGAATAGTACATGTTCCCTCTGATTGCCCCACCTTTTTCTATACTTTGCATCATTAAATACATTTCTGCTGTATTTAAAACTAAACCAGCTTTTCCACAGCTTTGTGCACCACTTAGCTTTGCTCATTCGTCTTTCAGTAAATACAGTTGTTTAACTGAGTGACTTTAGATACAGTATATGCAAGAGTTTTATGCTAAGAGAAATAATAACCCCCAAGCCTACCATTGTAGGATTGAGGCAAGTGTGAAATTATGCACTGGGGCAGCATACAGACTAATTGATATTTAAATCTAACCTTCAAAAATTTTGGTTGATTTGTTTTTTTAAAATGTAATTATTATTTTAATCAAAATCATACAACATTTAAACAGACGTTTTTGCTGCATGATGTAATATTCTTATTAACACTGAGCCCATCACCAATGAAACACAATTCATTGCTCCAGGTTTGCATGTAATCATCAAACACTTTGAATAAAACTCCCAGAATTCCTCTGAAAAGCTCAGTTTAATGAATTTTAGATATTTTGGACATTTTGTTTCAACTCCACCTCCTTTTAATGGATAGCTGACCGTTAAACCAAGGTCAGGTTGTTCCATTGAGAGTATATTGCAAATTATGTCAGATATGTTATTATGCTGGGAGTCTAGATAGAACATGCAAATCTTATTTTCTCCAGACTTAACTTTCCCGGTTGCAACACAGGACTTCATTTCCCTGACCATCCTAGTCTCTGAATATAGAACCAGGCTTCAACCTTAAATTTCCCTCACTGAAAACCTCAGTTAGAGGAACTATTGAAAACCAATCATTCAATATGACTTTGAGCTAGCTATGTATCCCCTTAATTATCATTCCCTCCAGCCTTCAGTTCACTTGTTTGCTAATCAGAGTATTTTAAGTACAGGTACTTTGTCAAAAGCTTGGTTGAAATCAAGATATTTTGCATCTGCAGTATTTCCACAATTCATTAAGGAAGCTAACCAATTAGAAACCGAGGCAAGATTATTATGGCAAGAACTGTTCTTAGTTCCCTGGTTGCTCTTTTCCTCCCTTTTTGAAGGGACAATATTTATCTTTCTGCAATAATATGAAACTTTATTCTTTCTATGGGATTTCTTAAACATTATATATAAAATTTATTCCGGCCATCAGCAACTTCTTTTAGTATCAAGTATTGAGAATTGCAGCATTACTTTCCCCCAACATTCCTCCTATTTTGTTGACTAAGTCTTCTCTAATGATTAGCAGCAAGTTGAGAAGCTTATTTTTTCTTCTACTCTTTAAAGAAGAATATTGTCAGCAAAGACAAGTTTGGAATTTCCTGAAAGGATCATACATGGAAGAGTTTGTCTCTCAAAGAATATAAAAGTAATTAAACTCTCCATCACTACTATTATATGCTTCTTTGCAAAGGTCTGCTAAAACAGTCCAAATACACTTAGTTACAATCTGTGTTATGCAGTAGCTAACCATTGTGTTCAACAATCTGAATTTATGTCTCTTCGTTGTATCTTCTAGGACGCAATCTAAAAGAACTCTGTGAGCTGAACTGAAATCTTTTGCTTTTTCATCTATCTTTAATTGACATAAAACTGATGAGGCAATGCATTCCACAATATGAAGTACAGACAGATAAAAGGAAAATCATGACCTGGAAGGATTTTGCTATTTTAGTCCAGTAAACTGTAGCAAGCCACTTACTGTACTTCTGAATCAACAACATGCCTATAAGAGAGAAGCTGTTTGAAACAAATTAAGGAATACATACAGACAACATTTCCTTGACTCAAAAAAAGGTAGCCTCTGTGAACTTGCCACTTTCGATAATGCAGATGTGGAAAGACTGTGAAGTGATAACATCTATGGCCGGACTACTAGGTGTAGGCTCATAGTTCATGTTGCCTTGTGATCCCCCCCATACTCAACATTATACCCAGCCATTTTATCCCATTGTGATCCCGCTGCCACCAGGTCCACTATTAACCATAGAAAGATGGCTGAAAGAGAGAGGAACTCAGCACAGATGGGCAGAATGTGTATGATTCCTTCAAAGGACATATTGCCACGTCTCCCCATAACTACTAGATGTGGCTTTGATTGTCTTCCATTCTTCTTGCTCTCACTATTTCAGTATGTATGGTTGCTGTACAGTCCGCCTTAAAAACGGGCAAGAGTTTTGCTGAGTTTGGAAGAATATGAACAAATTTCTCCAATTTTTTCAAGAAAAAGAAGAAAAGATTGGGTAATACCTTAATTTAACATGCATATGGACAGGCAGTATGATTTTTTTTTTATTTCACAAATAGTCTTATGCTGTAGAAAGCCATAATGCTTGCATTTCTAGGAAGGACAGAATATTATTTAGAATTATGGTTTCTGAAGCATTTTGAGTATAAAGTTCAGCTAACTAAAGAGTTGCCATTTTTCCTATCTACACATGTGCTGGGAATTTATCTATGTCTAAACAAGCTAAATCTTACTCTTTCATTAAACCGAGCAGCCTCTGTAAATAGAATAGGGATTTGCAGTTCAGGATTTCATTGTGAAGTTGGATGATCTTCATTGGTCCTCACATATTAATGACCTTTTCTAATTTCCCATGCATAAATCGATGTAATCTATGAAAGCACATAATATTTTACACACATGTACATCTTCCTCTATGCAAACATTCACATAAATTTCAAATTAACATTATCTTTTAACTTCAAGGTTAAATTAAATGGAATAAACTTTTTAAAAAGTAACCTTTGTGATATTTCTAACAACAAATGCATATTTATCCGATGGTCTGAAATACATCTCTAGGAATTTTAGACATGAGCAGCTTTTTTGGAAGTCAGGATTCACCCAACCATGCATCTTATATTATCTGCTAAAGCTGTGTTGTGCTTTGTTCATTATCCATTCTATAAGCATTATAATTCTTTCCCTCTCTCCTCCAGAAGATCACACCATTAATACATCATTACTAATTATTATTATATATGTATTTTAATACATTTGAGTTTACATACAGTATAATATGAATATACATCTGAGAAAACTTTTTAGCTAGCAAGAGAGAGCTATTTTTTTGACACCTGCAGAAAGGTCTTAGAATCTGTTTGCACTATTCATGCATATATGAAAGTTTTGCTGATGTGAAGTAGGATGCTGTGTTAAAATTAAATAGACATAGGCAGAGATATTCTGCTCTTTTCTAGTCCCATTTTCTATTCTCATTTATTTTAATGACAGAGAATTTAGTTTCCTTACATTTCTGGCTAAGGAAAAGGTGTGAATGTCCCACCTTTTTTTCTACAATCATTCTTTCAAAAGTCTACAGCCTCTTGGGCTTAAGGCATATAATTATTAAATTGGAAAGGAAGGCATCCTGAGAAAACTTTTTTTCTATTTTTACAGCTACAGGGGAGTTTTCCTTCAGAAATTGGAAAAGTATTCCTCCTGTTCTGGGTGAAATTGTTCATTCATAGGAATTATGGGCCCAGTTTCTCTGTTTATAAATTGGACGGAGAAATTTGAAAGACCACCAACTTTAAAATGAAGCTTGCATATAGGGCAAAATAAAGATTGTATACATAGTACAAATGCATGGTTAGCACCAACGAACCAGCTTCTCCATTGTCTTTGCTTGTGAGAAGCTGTTGGAAATTAGGATCATGTGGGGGTACACTTCTCTTGTCAGAGTTGGTGCATGGTTTGGGAGACCTTTGGACTGACCACTCCTCAAAAAGCAAGAGACAGTTGTGGCTAATATGACCCTTGCAGAAGTTCATCCTATGCAACAATCAACTTGCAACATGCAACAATCTGGGCTAGGAGGTTTCATACATGATGATTCATACTTTCATCTAATTAGAGTATAGGTAGTCTTTGGTTAACAACCACAAAATGGGACCAGCAACTTCATGTCCTGCTGCAGCTGTGTCTCAACTGACCCATGCTCAGCCAGCTGCTTGTCTGATCACTCCCCCCACCACTTGCCTGGGACCAGTCCATCCTCCTCCGAGCTGGCGTCCAGAGAAGCATCTGGAGAAGCATAACTTCAAACAGCTGCTGAACAGGAAAGTCATTAAGGGAGGACTATCTGTACTTTAACACACTCTACATGGAGATGCCCTTGAAGAACATTTGGAAGCTGCAACGGATCCAGAATGCAGGATTTCAGGCAAATTTTTTACATTTCTTGTTATATCACCACAACTTGCACTAGTTTCCAATAGGTGCAATTTGAAGTGCTGGTTGTCATTTATATTGTAAATGGCATAGCTAGGCTACAGGATTGCTCCTCTCACACTGTTTCTATTTGCCTTATTAGATGCAGCGGGGGGGCATGCTCTGGGTCCCCTGTATTAAACAATGTTACCTTGTTGGACCCAGGAGTCATAGCCCTGCCTTGTGGAACAACAGATGCTTCCAACCTTTTGCAAGGCTCTGAAAACCTGGCTATTTCTTACAGCATTTGGACCAGGAGGCTAGACAAGCTCTATTGTTGATATAGTTTTATGATTGCTTACCTTGGGCATCTGAGGTTCTGGTTTGTAACTATTGGTTTTTGATCTTTGTGCTCCTCCCAGTGTTATTGTTGTGAGATGATCAGCTATATAAATTATTAAATTCCTAACTATAATCCTAAAGAACAGAAATAACATTTCCAGTTGAATCTTAAAAAAAAAAATTCTACTCATAAAGGCACTTTGACAGTGGAACCAATTATCTTAGGACGTTTCCTCACTGGATGTTGAAATATAGGCTGGACAGCTATCTGACAAATTATTAATCTGGATTTTCATCGTGAGAAAAGGGAAGCACTCAGTGGCCTTTTAACTGCATGATTCTATAGAATTATGCATAAACAATTGCTTTCAACCATTTCCTTCCTATTATTTTCTAAATAATCCTGGGAAGAACTGATCTAGCTGACATTAGCAAATCAACAAATAATAATGAGATTCCACTCAAGATTAGAGCAAGATGCAAAGTTTGACTTATGTTTTCTGATTCTTAGGTGAGGAGAAACTTTGTGCTTAGTGATCTGAAAGTTGGACAGCAGAGGCAATGATTGGCCATTTTTCAAAATACAGTCTGAGCTTTCAGGCTATAATGGGTTTAAGTAACAGCTCATGGTAAATAATCCAAGATAAAGAAAGTTTTTATTTGACAAACATATCAAAAGAAAAAATACCGCCAATTAAGTGGAAGAACTATGTGATTTCTGCATCTGTTCCAGGACATAGGGCTATTTCCTCAGCTTTTCCGTTTTCTTTGACAATAGCAACAATACTCTAAGGCCATATTTAAAATTCAGAAAACCAAGGTCATTGTTACTTTGGGTAATACAAAGTTGTTTACACATAAAACAACAAAAGCTCACAAGTATGGTATGTGGCAATAAACAGCTAATTGTAGAATTGGTTGTAGAAGAAAGTTAGGATTATTTGGATCAGGCCACTTGTAGCAATGGCTAATTTAGTTGTCAATTTTAAGTATCTTCACTATCAAATATTAGTCCTGAAATTTCACCCAAGTTGTTTAATAAAAAAAAATACTATTCACCAGTCACTCCTAGCTCATTTCCTATGCCACGGGTTAGCCATCTCCTGCGGCTTCCTGTCCTTAGCCACCATGTGCAGTCTGAAAAAAAAATGGCGCTAAAAAAGTTCAACCAATCAATTCAAACTTCTCACGAAGTTTGAATTGATTGGTTGAACTTCTTTGGTTTGTGGGACTGTCCACAAACCTCTTTCCTTCTTCCCGCGACACCTCTTGGCCGTTCTCCCGCTGCGGCCGCAGGGCTCTCCGCCACCTGGCCCCACCTCAGCTCCTTTGCTGTCCTGCCACCACTGCTGTGGGGCTCTCCACCACCCAGCCTCATCTCAGCCCCTTCGCCATCCTGCCGCCACTGCTGCGGGGCTCTCCACCACCAAGCCTCACTTCGGCCCCTTCGCCATCCTGCCGCCGCTGCCACGGGACTCTCCACCACCTGGCCTCACCTTGGCAACTTCGTCGTCTTGCTGCTGCTGCTGCTGCTGCTGCTGCTGCGGGGCTCTCCTCCACTCAGCCTCACCTTGGCCCCTTTGCCATCCTGCCGCTGCTGCCATGGGGCTCTCCACCACCTGGCCCCACCTCGGCCCCTTTGTTATCTTGCCACCTTTGCTGCTGCCACGGGGCTCTCCTCCACCCGGCCCCACCTTGGCCCCTTTGCCATCCTGCCGCCGCTGCCACTGCCACAGGGCTCTCCGCCACCCAGCCACTGCTGCCGCGGGGCTCTCCACCACCCAGCCCCACCTCGGCCCCATCAGTGGTGCCTTCTTCAGCTGCTTTCAGGGAGCCGCTGCCACCTTCGGTACTACCCTTGGGCTGCGAGGGCAGCAAGGGCAGTGACGGGTCAGGACCCCCCTCATCCCCGTGGCGGCACTCCCCAAAAGAGAGGGAGAGAAAGAGGGAAATAAAGAGAGAAGGGGAGGAAAGAGAAAGAGAGAGGGGGGAGAGAAAAGAGAAAAAGAGAGGAAAGAGAAAGAGAGAGGGAGAGGAAAGAACGTGAGAGAGAGGAAAGAGAAAGAGAGCGGGAGAGGAAAGAGAGAGAAAGGAAAGAGAGAGAGGAAAGAGAAAGAGAGAAAGAGAAAGGAGAGAGAGAGAAAGAGAGTGAGAGAAAGAGGGAGAGAGCGAGAGAAAGGGAGAGAAAGAGGGAGAAGAAAGAGAGAAAGAGAAAGAGGGGGAGAGGAAAGAGAAAGAGGAGGAGAGAAAGAGGGAGAGGAAAGAGTGAGAGAGAGGAAAGAGGAAGAGTGATAGGGAGAGGAAGAGGAAAGAGAAAAAGAGGAAAGAGAGAGAAAGAGAGGAAGAGGGAGAGAGAGGAAAGAGAGAAAGAGAGAGAGGAAAGAGAGAGAGAGAGACAGAGAGAGAGACCCTTTTGACATCTAAAATAAAGATAACACTGCATATATCCTTTTTTTACCTTTATTTTATATATACAGTGCTTTTTTGTAAAAAAAAAAAAAAGGTGCTGGAACTCACACACGTCATACAACCCACCTTGCCTATCCTACAAGTTTTCATCCAAAAAAGGTGCCGTTCTGGGCATTCTATGACAAAAAAAACCCTGTACGCACACACACACACACACACACACACACACACACACACACACACACAAAAGGTAAAAAAGGATATATGCAGTGTTATTTTCATTTTAGATATCAAAAGGGTTTTGTGGCTCCCAGCATTTTGTTTTTGGTGGGAAGCGGGTCCAAGTGGCTCTTTGAGTGTTTGTGTTGCCTACCCCTGTCCTATGCATTGGAAGTTTTCAGGTTGGTTAGAATAAAGTTTAGGCCATTTATTAGTAAATTCTCTGGGATCTTCAAAAAGAAGTTGAATTAATCCTATCTAAGCCGTAAATGCAGTTTATTTGATATCCTGAATCAAACAAACTGTACTACGAACAGCTGAAGTCAGCTACAGAGGATATGTAAAGTTAATGTTCCACTTTAAAGTATTCTTCTTTACCCAATCGTGGGTCCTGTTAATTATTCCCTAGATATGCTAAAATCAAAATGTAGTACATTGGCTGGGTTAATTAATATATTGGACTAAAATGGAATGTGTGGTATTTAGTTTTGGTTTAATGCATCCTATGAATTCAGCTAATTTGGCTTTGTAAATCATAACTTTTCATGCATATCTTGTCCCCAAAGTTTTGGATGCACTTTTCTAGGATTTTGTAAAAGCTTCCACTAAATTGTAATTTTTAATAGGACAAAGATAAAGACATTAATTACACAGGCAGTAACAGCAACAGTATTTAATTAACATAATTAAAATTGAATTTAATTTTTTGAATGAATCAACTCATTTCTTTCTCTTGGCCCTACCATTCCCTATTTAGAATAATGATCCTATCTGCCATTCAAAATTAAGTATTTATCTATCCCCAAAGTTCTGTTGCTGGCTAGGATAATATGTGAACCTAGCCAATGATTAGCATAGGACAAGACATGAATTTAGTTACTTCTCTAAGGTTCTTAAAATTTTACTTATAAATATCATTTTTATTAATTCTCTCTCTTCCTGACTAATGCAGTGCAATCTGCTTTCACCAAATTTACTTTGACAAAAGTGTTTTATTCAGAATATATGAATATGTCTGTCAACTGTTTACAGATTCAATTGGTATGTGCAAGCTTTGAAGTAAAGACTTGCCTCAGTCTATAGCATCTGATTTTCAGCACATGGCTCTAAGTTTTAGCAGCCCATCACAATTGTTTAAAATGAGACTTCATAATCAAATTTCAAAATTTAGTTGATGCTGATTTTACCCATGTTCATGGATTCCATAAGACTGGGCTGCCATCACTGAGAGCCTTGGAAACTAAGTTTTTGAGTACAGGGTTTCTGTATACTATAACTGTGACAGTTTAATGTGACACAGAGAGGGGGGGGAGAGGGAGAGAGAGAGAATGCCTGTAATAGAAAATAAAGATGATCAAAGACTAGAAATTACATGCCATGAACAGAAATGGAAAAATTACATAGGTTTAACAGTAGACTGAAGAACAAATACAAAAGCAGTTTTTAAATACCTATAAAAAATTAATAAATGTATTGGTCTTAAATTCCACACACAAAAAATAAAAAAAATAAAAAATTTCAGACAAATGGCTGTCCAGTCTCTTCTTAAAAACTTCCAGTGTTGGAGCATTCACAACTTCTGGAGGCAAGTTGTCCCACTGATTAATTGTTCTAACTGTAATCAGTGGAACAACCTGCCTCCAGAAGTATATATATATATATTCAGTAGAAAAGTCAGTTCATTATATTTTAAAAATTAAGTTTTGCTTCTAGCTATATTTTCAGTAAATAAAGATCAGCTTGGCTTTGAACCAATACAAATATTTTAGATTTTAGTGGCACAATGTTAAATAGGTATTTAAGTCTGCCATTAAGGGCAATAATATTTACTCATTGATCCTATCAATGAATAAACACACATCAGAACAAGGTGTTAGGTTGACTTTTAAGTACAAGTATTCTGACTATCAGTCATGCCTTGAAAAATTATTATTTGTTTTACTTCTTATTACATTACAAGGGAATCCAGATTCTGATAGACTAATAATATTTTATAAGCAATCTCTTACAAGGCCATTTTTCTTAGAAGTATAATTTGTACCTCAGTCCTAATTCTAAATGACTGAAATGAGAGGGACTTCTAATGATACTCAGAAGTTAAAATTATAGTGTAATGACAATTTGTAGAACTGTAGAGAATAATAACCAGCCTAGGCATATTGCTTCTGAATACAAGAATTTGCTTTCATCTTGTTTTGACTTTGGAGATTTTATGTTAATTAAAGGGAGTAAAAAGGCATTTATAAAACAAACAATATTTAATGAATTTTGGATGCAAACAGTTGAAATGTTCCAGAATTGTAATATCATTTCCCCTCAATAATTAAGCTGTTTTTAAAAGTGAACTGTATACAATATTGTTAAACCAAAGTTGGGTATATGAGACTATTTTTTTCTTTTTAAATTAGATCTTTGATTCCTATGAATCAAATATTTGCATAGCTCCTAAAGATGCTTCCCTCATTTGATATCTCTAGATTTATAGCTTTACAATTCCTAAATTCCCTAATCAGCTTTGATTAATAGAAAATGATGGAATTATGATCTAACACATTGAAAGTTGGGCAAAACAGAGGGAGAATTTCAGCTTAGTTTAAACCACAACTTATTGAATGAACAGTTAATGACTGGGCTTGCTCAACATGTTCAGCTATGTTGTTAGGTTCACACATGATATGTTTGTTTGTTTTTTGACCTAGGATATTTGTGAACTCAACCTCAGATGGGCAGGCTTAATATATTAAAATAAGGTAAGGTGAAATGATACACTCAAGTTAATTATTCATTCACCAAGCAGAACTGATAACCTAGAATATCTGCATAATACATCCCATATTTGATCTCACCCCAGTTCTTCTTAATTTATGTAGTAAGATAGGAATAGACAGGTTTTGATTGATGCATTTACTGAGCAGAGGAAGGTTAACCAGAGGTTTAACAATAGAGTTTTCTTAATTCTATAATTTAGGACTTTTTGAATGCTAACATTGCATTTTTCTCAAAGAGGAGTTTAATTTACATACATTAAGAAATGAAGATTGTAAAGAAGTCTTTTAAAAAGGAAAACTTGCTAGCAAATTTTATATTATAGATTAATAGATATTGTCCTATAAGCTTCTGAGTCATTAGTCTGGTAGCTGAGTTAAATTTAACACACACATCTATGCAAATATTCTAACAGCACACCATGGTATACACAGAAAGGCACAATAATAATCATTTATATTAAAGTAATTGATAATTACATAGTTTATTAGATTTGTACTGCTGATTTGATACCAATGCAAAATATCAGTCCTTAGAATTTAACCATAAACAAATGTTATCAAACTGACTGAAAATGTTGTAATGTATCACATTACATTACAACATTAGTTGTATCACAACTAATATAAAAATGCCAATAAAGTAATAATTTAGATAAGGCTTAGTTTTCTATCAGCATTTTGTGTTGCATTTCACTTAATACTTCTTAGTAGACATAAAGTAGTAAGATTTATTGTAATTTTTTAAATAATTTGCATTACACAATTTCCATTTGTCTTAAAATTACAGCAATGAAAATGCTTCCTTCTGAATTTAATTTTATATTTAAAAATATTTTTGGGAAAACTAGATTTTTTTGTGGAAGATATTTTGAGCTTGATTCCGGTTTAACTGGCTCAAGCTAGTTTATTTCCATGCTCTGACATAAGCCAAAATGAAACCCAGCAATGTAAAGTCTACCCCCTCTTACAATACACAATGTTGGCATGACAGCTTAGCAACTTGTTGAATTTCAAAATCTATTTGAGACCCCAAATAAATACTTTGTTCCTTATTTCTACACCTATATTTCAGGTAAAAACTAATTCTACATTTTCTTCTTTGAAAAAAACATGTTAAGTTTATCCATAAATACTCAAAAAAATATTTCACAGTTGTATTTTCAAGTTTACAGATATTGTGCATAGTGTACATTAAAAAGGGAAGACAGTGATTTAGATCACAGTGCAATGCCATTTAACTTAAGTCTAAAATAGGTGAAAATTTGTTCTACAATTATTTTAATACATTTGTTGGAATATATTTACGTGTAGTCAGTGGTGGGATTCAGATATGTGAACAACCAGTTCTCTGTGTGGACGCGGCTTTTAAAAGTCCATTCTGGGTCTCGGCAACCAAAAATTAGCTCCCGACTCTACTGAAGTGTTGCAAAGCGGTTGGATTCCACCACTGCGTGTAGTGTATTGATTTATAATGTTTGCTTTCATGTTAGAATGCTGTATATATTTATAAGTCTTTTTATAAAAAACAAAACAAAACAGAGATGACAATTTTCTATGTAATATTATATAGGTACATGTCAATTTATTTTACTACTGAAAACCTAGTTAATGATGGTTTAGTAAAGAAACAGATTTTCCCCCTCCTTATTTACAAAACAGACATTGTTAATAGGAAAGAAAAATATCTGTTAATATGTTTACATACATTTTTAGCTTCGCTGAAGATGCTTAAACCATATGTTATAGATAGGATAGAACCTGGAAGAGTTTCAGATCAATTGGTAAAATTTTATGAAAAAATATGCAAATCAGCATTAACCACAATCCAATCCTCTGAGCCCCTTGTAGCTATCTGGGCAAAATTTAATGGAAAAGGGTGGAACAATCCTGGAGGCTGAATTTTTGCTATATATTTAACCAACTATATTCCTGATATTCCTGTTGGCAAAAAATGCTATCTTTGGACTTTCTGTCTCAGTGAGTGGGTTCTAATGTTGCTGAAGAACCCTAATGGTAACTTAATGAAATTATGAGCTAATATATCTATCTCAGAAATGCTTGTGTCTCTCCAGTGAAACATGTGGGATAATTAAAATATTCAAATAACTGGGAGTGATATTGATGGATGAAAACAAAATAAAATGCAGGTATATTCATTAATCAGTGTTGGGATAAGTCTTTGTGGAGGGGTAGATGATATTGATGTACCACATTTATTTTTTCCTTTTAGACTGATACTACCATGCAGTCAAGTAAACAATGTAGCATTCATTAATCAGGCATTCTTTTGTTCATTTAAGAGGCTTACAAAGACGAGCTATACAGTATATGCAATTTCCAAGTACAGATGGCCCACTTTTTATTCACCAAAAGTTTATTTTCCATCCATAACAGCTGAAAAACAGTTATTTCTTGGTGAGAATGGATTGTGCAGCTCATATCTTCATCAGTTTTTCAGACAATGAGAAAGCTTTGCAGGCCAGCTTTTCCCACTCCAGTTAGATTGGACTACAATTCTGGCTATACTTGTGAGTTATACTAATATATTTTGATGGCCTATTGCAGTTCTGTCACAGTGGTGCATTCCAGATGTTTGGAATGATGATTCCTAGAATGAAAAAAATTGAAATGCTTCCTGCAGATTTGCAAAATATTAAGTGTAAGTGAATATTCACTCCAGCTGCATCATGAAATGATATATATTGTTTGGCTAGAAACTTGAGTGCAATTCATTTTCCTGAGTGTAAAAACTGAAAAGCTTCAATCAACCTTTTTTTTTTTTTTGCATCCTTGAGAGGACTGGAGAATTCATGGGAATCATCATCTCAACAAATTCAAAGAGTGGTAGGTTTGGGAAGGCTGCTTTATTATCAACTCTTTTTCTCAAGCTTCTTTCTTCTGATCTTTCTCTGACTGCATTCATTGAACTAACTCAATCTGCAGTGAAATGTTCTATTCATATTGTTTCCCTTTATAAAACTTCAGCCATCAGAATGTATAGCTGCTCTTACAATGGAATTGAAATGAAGCCTATCAACCATTTTTGAAACTGCAGGACACTTCAAAGGTCAAGGTTCAGTGTACAAGGCTGCACATCTCTCTGTGCTTATCTGGAAGCCAGACAGGAAATAGGTATAGAATTATATGGCAGGGGGAGGGAGAGGGAAATGTGGCATTTTCTTCAGTAAGCATCCCACCACTGGTATTTTTCCTTCTGTAGATCCACAATTATCTTTCTGGATGAATTTTGAGGCAGGTAGGTAGAAGTTACTTATGTAATGGTGGTCTCTGTGAAGCTTACTCCCTAATTAATCTTAGAAATGTCAGTGACAGCTGGAAATAATCAGATCTGACAGTTGAAGGGCTAATTAACTTCAACTTGTCATCTCCTACATGGCTTCATCCACACCTCTAAGTTGCTTGTTATGCTAAGTAACATGGCTAAGCTTCAAGATGCATACACAGCTCGCACAGAAAGAGTGACCCTGAGATTTGTTTATCAGAAACATTGTCAGGCTGGATCATGGCATGTTGCTGGTGGAAGTCACAATAATTCCCTGGGTAGAACCTGACTTGAAGGCAAAACAAAATCTATGATAAGCTTAGAGCTACTCCTAAGGGAACAGTTCTGTGCAGGCAGCTGTTGCTGAGTAGCTTACGAAGACAGTTTGTTCTATGCATCAATAGATAGAAAAAAAGCATAAAACAGATTAACTCCTCATTATCTGCCTCAACAGGATCATTTTGTCTGAGGCAACTTTCCCCAACATGGTGCTTCCAGATTTACCGGGACTGTAACTTCTAATGTAATTTTGTTGGGAAAGGCTGGTCTGTGGTTCAAACATAGGCCAGCTTTGCCAAATTGGGGGGGGGGGGAATTTCAGATATGTTGGAATCACAACTCCCAGAATTCCTGACTAGCATGAATTAGATCTCAGGTTGGAGGACACTGATGTAATATTTTTTAACCATAAGGTTCAGCAGCATGGTTTAATGAGAGTCTTCTAACCTTAAAGAAGCCCTGTGGTTTATTGCAGGACTTTATATGTAGTTATAAGTGGGGTTTTTAAAAAATCTGTAGGCTAGCATATCTGTTGCAAAGTTCTGGACCACAGCAGCAAAATTTAGAGATTTTTCTTATCTCTGTGCTGCCCTCCAGTAAAGATAGGGATTTTTACAGCCCAGATCTTTTAGCCTAGCAAATATTTAAATTGAAAAACTTCAAGTTTAAGATTATGTTCCCCAACCAGGTGTTCTTCCAAAAATTCCCCAAATTTATACTGCCTAGGAATTTTGGGAATTGTGAACATGTGGTGTCATAACTATGGGCTTGCAATTGTGAAGGATTTTGATAGCCTGGGGTAAGGGGCATTTTATCCCTGGACTGAGAAATACTGTCTTATGACTGACATGCTGTTTCAGAAATGGCAACATATTGTTATCGTGTGCTTGAAGGCATACTCTGTGCTTTCACAGGAAGGAATTTTTAGCTTGCTAGCATCCTACCTCCTGGGATTCCATTATAGTAGCAGACTGCATGATTAGAAAAGGAAGTCTAAATGCTAAATTTGAAATGCAACAAAGCTTTGCCACTGCACTGAAAGGAGAAACAGTTTATGTATTTATCAAATTTAGAAGCACGGAGAAACTCTAGTAATTTATCCTTTTTACTCTTGCAAATGGGAGGAGTTAGGTGGTTATGTATTGACCTAAAGGGGTAGGATGAGGCACTGTCACTATCAAAAAGTAAAGTCTGATTGGCTGACAGTTTTATGCTATCAGATGCTGGCCAGAAAGTGCAAACACTGATCAGTTGCTGGTTTTCTTTTATCCTAGATGCCCAAACATGAATGTGTCCATGTTCACAGAATCCTATATGCCCAAATTATTTATACAGGTTTATTTTGATTATTTTCAATAAGTTTTCTCCCACTCTCCCTGTTTCTAAACTGGATTCTGAAATGCTTGAAAGGTTGATTGCCTGAAAAAGCCCTAAAGCTACAGTGACAATCATCACTGCTCTTTTGATGTTAAATATCATTTATCAGAAAGAAGCATAATTGTGCAGTAGGAAAGAAAAGCCAGAGATCTGGATCTGAAGGGAAATATGATTCAGAGGATTTATGGGTATGCATATGGCATCTCTTAACACCTCTTTCAAAAAGAAGTTGTATCTCTTCTGGCCTTGTGAAGCCATTGATTGTAATTCTCAGGGGAAAAACTGCATTTGATTTAAGGATGTGCCAACTGGTGTTATGTATTTGCTTACCTGCACCTCACCTCTTCCCCTATGAGTCTGAATCTCTGCACATCCCATATTTCATGTGGGAATATCTATAGTAACCTCTCTGACTAGAGCATGTTTTAAAAATTAAGAAAGGATGCTGTGGCAACTGAAATACTCCTTGCAGTCTTCGGCATGTTCATACAGCCTAACTCATGACCTCAGAGTTACTGCCTCAGTCCCATCTATTGTTACTTTCTGGGGGCTATTAGAGTGATATAGCTGTAAGGATCACAACATAAGCTCATGGTTTGATTTTAAATAGTTCACTACAATGTCTGCATGTCCCATTAATACTGGAAAGGACTACCTATGGCTTTGTCCGCCCCTTAAGCACGATGACCAAAAGCACATTCATAGGTATCAACTCTGTTGTAAGGTTAAATTAACAGACTCCTGAAAGATTGAAAGTATATCTTTCCTTCTCTCTTTTTATTCCGGGAAAACTTAGGAGGACCCCTTCTGAAATGCTTCCCATGCCTCACCCTCTACCTCTGTGGACTGAGATACCTTTACATGACAGTTGTCCAGTCTGCTTGTTCTTCCTCCTGTCTCCCAAGGTCATTCCCGCATACAGTTAC
Source organism: Bothrops alternatus (assembly GCA_034064705.1). Lineage (NCBI taxonomy): Eukaryota > Metazoa > Chordata > Lepidosauria > Squamata > Viperidae > Bothrops > Bothrops alternatus. The sequence goes on along the minus strand of JARGCV010000008.1, from coordinate 1,794,941 downwards.
AGGGACTGCAGATCACAAATGATTCTGAGGCAGTTTTGGCTTGCTCTTCTTGAGGTCTCCATGGTTCTTCTGCCAAACTTTTGCAGATAGGCCTGTATTTGTAGTTCCATTTTCAGTACTTTCTCTGTCTTTTCAGACAAAATTTGCTCCACATTGTCATTCCCTCATTAATATATTTTGGATATAATCTATCCATAGAGTCAGACATTATTTTTGACACTATTGATATTTTAGCCACAACTTTCTGGCTCCATTCTTCAAAGATCTCCTTTAATAATTTTCTAAATACCAGTTCTAACTGACACCAAAAGCAATCTTGCATTTTCCCCCCATTCTACTTAGAATCTTTAGTACCTTCTAATATTCAGTTTTTAAATCATAAAGTCATTTATCTTTGTTATGACTTACAATAACCTAAGAGAACCAAAATAAAGAAGCTATTTTTATAGTTAATTCCAATATCTTATAGTAAAAATCAATATTCCAAATTTAAGTGGACCCTTAATCTGTTTATAATTTTCTTAGATCAAAATCTTACTGTATTTAGCTTTTTGCTGTTTATTTCAAATTCTTTAAGTTCTTATGTTTATAATTAAATTTTCTTTTGTTCAGAGATGAAGCTAAACTCATTTGGTAACTTTTCAAACTTGTTGTTCCAAAGTCCCTAGTAGATTTCTTTATGATTAATAGGCAATTTCTGAACGGGATTAAAAAATGAGGCTTGCAAACTTGGTGTCCTTTAAAAGATTCTGCTGAGTTATGAGCAAGGTGGCTAATCCCTTTTGTGCTCAACCCTGTAGAAGATGGCTATCTTGCAGAGTGTTCTTGTGAGGTGCAGCTGAGCAAAGCACTTGTGAGTGATCTTCTTCTCTGGAGAGGTTCCAAAGGTCTACTGATGGGTTCTTCAGTTTTTGTTGTGTTCATCAACTCCACTTTTGCTTCAGCTGACCCTGCCTCCCCCAGAATTCCAAGTTTTCAGATTCTTGGTGTTGTTCTTTTTCCTAGCAAACAACATCTTGAATCTCTTTAACAGGATGACATTCCTGAAATGTGTTATTTGTTGCAACATTCAGTTAAAGGAATCTAAGATGGTGTTTACATTGAGTGCAAATGAATGGGTAAGTCTGAAACACGGAAGGTTAAAAATGATGCTGCACATATTTCTGCCACCAGAAGTTTGACCAATTGCTGGTACAACTTAATAATAAAAAAAACATTTTAGACAAGCAACTCAAAAAAGAAAAATATTCAATGGCTTGTCTCCCTTTACCTTTAAAACCACCTTAGCCTACTGCTGAAAAACCAGAAAAGGAGATCAAGTAATTATTCCAAGAAGAGCGAATTTCAAAAATAGTAATTGCCTGTCTCCCCTGCCCATCTCAAAAATAGCTTTAGGATATATACTGTATGTTGCTTAGGTGCATTCTTAAAAATAAAAGACTGTGCTTGAAGACGGTACCTTGTTTTGAATTGTGCTACTTTCCTATTTAAAATAAAATAGAAATCAGATGAGGCATGAAGGTTATAATTTTCCTCTTTTTACTGGCAGAATCAGCACTATTCTGATGGAAGTCATGCATTGCTTAAGCCCATAGAAGGAAGTGACATTAGGCTAAAGTGTGCGGCCTTTGCAGATTAGTTGCTTCCTGGTTTTCTTATTTGTACCTTTCTTTAAAAAGTGCCATTTTAATACAATATTATTTAAAATGTCACCTGCTCATGGGTTTAAAAAAGCTACTGATTGATTGGTCAACCTTGTTATAAAGCAATTCTAATTTAAGATACCAATTTGATTTGTTTGTTTAACAACCGAAAGGGGACTTAACTGGTTCCAAATGCCTGGGAAGAAAACTAGGTCTTGCTTGATTTTCTAATGGCAAGCAGAGTTAGGCCTATCAAATATGGGGTGGGGAAAGGTCATTCAGAGGATAAGGGCAGGCAAGTGGGTTAATATCAGGTTGAAAGACCAGGTCCACATATGATTGTCCAATAAGCTGATTTATTGCTAGTTATGCCTAAGCACAGGAACATTCCCAACTAATGGTTAGCACCTGCTAGGAGTTAGATAAGGCTCAACAAATTAAGGAAGGGAGGCCGGACTTAGTCTGCTTGTAGCTATGTAGAGATTCTAGGATGATACCTCTTTTAACTCTGCTCCCAGGTTCTGCCACTCCTTTCCCTACAGTTAAATATAAATGCATTTATAAGCACTGTCAAAACGATTGGAAGCTGCTTCTTTATAATCTTTTAGTTTTTCTTTTCTTCTTCTATTTTATTTCATAAATATTTACATTTCTTCTTTACTTTCCTTTTTTCTTTTCTAATATTTGTATTGCTTTTATTCTACTAAAATGTCTTTAATAAGAATTATATATATAAAATCGAGGGCAGGGGCAGCCTTTGATACAATACTAATTTTGTCTGACTTTTGTTAGTACTTGTAAGGGACTGGGGTGAGCTGCTCAGAGCCTGGAGGAATTGAGCATCACGAAAACCATAGTAAATAAAGAAATTAATAATGGAAGACAGAGAATTAATGTTCTTCTTAAGGTGACCAACTGTCCTCCTTTTGTAAGTTCTGTCCTCCCTCGAAAAGTGTTCTCCTACATGTCCTCCTTTTCGATATTTGAAGACTAATCTGCAGGGCTTTTTTTTCTCATAGAACACTCAGAACGTCGTTCCAGCAACTTTTTTGATGGTTTTTTTTCCAACTTTTGCATGAGCTGTGCTACTCCCGCTATTGGCTTTTGAAAGCCAATAGGAATTGCTGCTGAGCATGCCAAAACACCCGGTTGGCAAACTTTGCACATGCAAAGTTTCACTGTATTATTGTTGCAATGAATAAAATGTTACTTTTATTTACGATATTTTTTCTTCAATTTATTTGTGTCCTCCTTTTCATTGTGAAAAAGTTGGTCACCTTATTTTTCTGTACATTTCAAATCAGGCAACAAGGTTGCAGAGAGCATGAGTGAATCTCCAGTGAACCTCACATTCCATTATTCTTTGTGCTGACTAGGCACATTACTCTCTGAGTAAGTAAAGACTTCGGTAAATCATGTATGCAGCCAATCTCTTTCCTTGTAGCTATATGCTGTTCGGTTTCAGGGCTGAACGATTTTAGCATACATGTATAGCAGGAAAGAGACACGTAATGAGAAAAACAGTTTACTTTTAAGATTTATTGCCTAATTATTTAGGTGGAGTAACTTGCAGGCTGTATAATGGAAACCTTATCAAAATTAATCCAGGGACAGCATATTGATCTATAATTGTGAAGGAACAGACCTAATTTTAGGAATGGGAAGGAATAAGCAAACTGCTAAGGGGAGACTTTCAGAAAAAAATTGTTCTGCAAAAGAAGAAAATGTAAGAAAGTCAAAATATCCCCCTCTTGATTTTTGTTTGATATAAGATGGGATAGAGAGGTAGGCTTTCAAGATTCCACCATTCTACCCTACAAGGATAAAGAACCTTTCTGGAATTCCTGTCATGTTTATTTCTTCAACTAGCCTAATTTGAAGGGCTGGCAACAATTCATTTGAATGCTTTTGAAACTGTTGATTGATGTTCTTTGCTCCATCTCTGCTTGAATCTGAGAGGCCAGAGGAACAGCTGACAGACCAATTAACATCTGAAATTATGAGTGACATAAACAGTGCAGGTTTAATGGTGAGTAGCAGGTAAAATAACAGTACGGGCAATTAGCAATTAATTGCATACATGATTGGTTCCCGCTACTGTAGAAAACATGTAGAAAACAATGGCATAAGTTATTACGTGGGAGTGGGTGGGGCAACATTGTCAAAAAGCAGAATGAAATAAATAAACTATATCCAGACTCCTTTTCTACAAAGGAATTTAAATCCACTATGGATATGTTAGAACAGTGGTTCTCAACCTTTCTGAAGCCGTGACCCCTTAATGCGGTTCCTCATGTTGTGGTGACCCCCAACCATAAAATTACTTTCGTTGCTATTTCATAACCGTTATTTTGCTACTGTTATGAATTGCAATGTAAATAACTGATATGCAGGATGTATTTCCATTGTTACAAATTGAACATAATTAAAGCATAGCGATTAAAAAAACAATATGTAATTGTATATTGTTAAATATTTATTTCTAATTACAAATACATGAAATTTTGTCTTGAAGCATGGTGTAGCATGGGTAACAGTCTTAATATAACAACAGTGAACTACATTGCTACATTTTTAAACAGTATGTCTAAGAAGCCAATGTCAGTGCGAGGGTTGAGATTGCTTCCTTCGCACCAGATCAGCAATTCTCTGGGCAGTCTTGCAAGAGCACAACGAAGATCATCTTCCACAACAAATCTACTTCTGTATTTAGGCTTGATAACCAACAAGCTGTAAAACCCTGTTTCACAAAGATATGTTGTTGGAAATGGAAGAAGAAGGCGCAACACAGCATGTGGACTTCAACTCCCAGAATTCCCCAGCCAGCAATGTATAACCCAAAATGCATGGTTACAGTCATCTTTGAATCCAGTCTTTGCAAAGCAACATTTATGGCACAGTCTATGTCTCAAACAAGTCATTTTGGGGCATACAGGAAACTATGGCTTGCCACAGGGGTTTTAAACCTTGGCACAGGGGCTCTGAACCTTGGCAACTGTACGGCATGTGGACTTCAAATCCCTGAATTCTGGGAGTTGAAGTTCACAAATGTTAAAGTTGCCAAGGTTCAGAACCCCTGCCTTGGCAATTTTAAGACTTGTGGACTTCAAATCCCAGAATTCTGGGAGTTGAAGTTCACAAGTGTTAAAGTTGCCAAGGTTCAGAACCCCTGGCCTACTAATATGAGTGAACATACATGGAATATCCTCCCCTTCTGCTTTCAAGGAAACCTGGTTTCAACTTGTCCTTAGGAAAGCCATAGTCTGCTCCGGTCCTCACTTGGAAGCCCCTCGGACCTAGAACAGGCAAGCGCCCAGCCACCTGCGGGAAGCTTGGGGTCTTCAGCCTCCCGTCACTCCCTTCGGTGTCTGGGCGGAGCCCGGAAATCGCGGAGGCTTTAGCGAGGGGCTTATTGCTATTTTTAGCCGGTTATTGCTTGCGCCCTGGAAGGCGCAGCTTGCCTCAGGCGGGTTCCCGAGAGGGGGCTCCTGTCTGGCTTCGTCAGCCCAGGAGGGGTGCAGGCAGGGTCCCCTCGACGCCCCCCCAACTATGGCTCCCGCTGCTCAGCAGCAGCAGTGCTGCCACCGCCGCTCTTTGGCAGAGCCTTTCCGCCCGTAGGGGACGGACTGCGGCACGGAACTTGCCTGACCATCTTCCTTTCTCAGGGGACTCCTGGGCACCTGTCCAGCATAGGCTGGCCGGCTGCTCAGCCATCTGCCGCGCCCCATGTGCGACCAGCCACTGCGTCACCAGAACCACATCCGTCTGTCCTATGCAGCCCTGTGGCTCCCATTGCACCACCGCACACATCGATGGTGCAGTGCTTTAATTTGCCACCCGAGCCGGACAACAGTGCGGGGCGGCGGGAGGGTGCGGACGGCAGGCAGGCAGGCAGGCCCAGACGGCAGCAGGTGATGTGGGCCAGGGGCTCCCAGGAGGCCACGTAAGCGCAGGATGAGGCAGCGGCGGCGCAGGTCCAGCACCAGCCAGGCCAGCCTCCCTTTCGTTCCATTCAGGGGCCTGTGCAGAACCCTTAAAGCCTAGAGGCTTTGGCGAGGGGGTCTCTCTCCAGGGCCAGTGGTGTCGCTCACCCCGGGCTGCCCTTTGGGATGGCTGAGACAGGCCGGTTATTCTTCATGCCCCCTACTCCGTCAGCTAACCAGGCCCGCGGCCCCGATGCTGCAGGCGTGGATGATATTGAACCTGGCCGGCTGCTCGTACATCTGCTTTAGCACGCAGCGCTAGCTGCTGCCCCGCCAGAACCACCTCGGCCGTCTCCTATCCCGTGCAGCCCCGCTGTGTGAAGGGGGCCTGTGGCCCCCACAGCACCACCCACACACCACACCGATGGCACACGAGGTGAGCACGCTTTTTTGCCAGGTCAGAGTTAGGCGCCGCTACCCACCTCCCACCCCTGGTCCTCTTTTACTCACAGTTAGTAGAGTAGAAGATGGCGTTCCTTAGTTGCTCAGCAGGGAAACTCACCTTTGCTGCAGAGAACTTCCAGCAACGTTTGCCAGCTGGGGATTTTGGCGCACTCAGCAGCCCAGAAGCAGCCTTTAACGGCCAGGTCTGGTCAATTCCTATTGGCTTTCGAAAGTCAGTAGAATAGAGTCTATTCTATTGGCGTTCGAAAGCCAATAGATTAAGAGTCTATTCAAAATGAGTCTATTCTATTGGCGCTCAAAAGCCAATAGAATAGAGGGAGTAGCACAGCTCAGAGAAAAATTGAAAAAATCCAGCAAAAAAGATGCCGGAAAGCTGTTCTGAGCGTTCCATGCGCAAAAAAGGCCTGGTCTTTGGCGACCCCTGTGAAACGGTCATTCGACCCCCAAAGGGGTCACGACCCACAGGTTGAGAACCGCTGTGTTAGAATATCTAACAATTCTAACACTTCAAGTGATCTGCAACAAAATGCTCTTCTCACTGAATTCTATGGGAAAGTCAGTTTTTATTAATTATTTTTTGTTCATTAAATTTAATACCTCCCAAACAGAAGTGGATGAAATAACAGTAAATCATGTAACATAACTGGTGATTCATTTTACTGATCTAACTTATAATTGTTGATACTGCCAGTCACAACAAAACCGTCTTTGCATGGGCCTTGCTGCATGTCTGGAGCCTAGGCTTGGGCATTTTGTCCAAAAAAGGTCTTTAAAAAGGTCATGAGCGTTGTTCTCTTGGATCAAGCCATAAGTCCATCTCAGCCAGCACTGGCTCTCACCCACTGTTGGTTGGCTGCATTTGGGAAACTCATAAAAATAGACCTGAGGAGAGTAGCCCCACCTCTATGTTACCTTGCAGCAACCAGTAGTCAAAGCAAGTAGCCTACAGTTCAATTGGCAGAACATATCCATAAATAATAGTAACCCCTGACAACTTGATCTTCCATGACCTTGTCTTTTTTTTATATACACTATCTAAATTGATGCCAGCAAATTCCACGTATGGAATGTGGAAAAGAATTCTTGGGTTAAATCTTGTCCTTCAGTGTACTTCAATGTTGACCTAACAAGAGAGGAAGAAGATTCTTCTCTTTGCATGTTACCTGTATCATGCATGATTACATACATGATGACTCTCCTTTGCTCTCTTTTGTTCCAAATTAAAGAGTTCAACTGCTACAGCTTTCAACACGAGGAACTGCTCCGCTGCATTAATAAATTTGGTTCCCACTGCTCCAATTTTGCATCTTTTCTACCCTTGTAATATCTTTCTTAAGGATATTGTACTTGTGTACCTTCTTCAAGGCTATCCAATAGTCTAAACATTGTCCCATTATATATTTGTTTAAGGGCATTTTCACATCAGCAGTTCTTTCTCAGTTCCTGTTCTTAATGATTCCAAAGAGGGAATGAACCTTTTTTCCTGACAGCAGCTGCATATCGAGCTGACACTTTTATTTTGCTATTCATTGAGAGGCCAAGATCCTTTTCTTTATCAGTTGCTGCTGGTTCAGATCTCATCAAGTATAAGTGAAGTTTAGATTTTTGGGAAATAAAACTTGTTTCCAGTGAACTCTATTTGTCACTTTGAAGCCATTTTATCTGGTTTGGTGAGATCCATTTGGAGCTTTTCACAATGTCTTTTTAATTTTAACAACCTCAACAGTTTGCAAACATGACAACCTATTGCTCTGTCATAACTCTAAATCATTTATATAAAGTTTACAATAAAAGAATATATATAGCTCAGCTTGAGCTATACATAGATAATAGACAAAGAGAAACAAATCATATTTACACACTATTCAAAAGAGAAAAGGAAAAGCTAAGAAGGAAACAAAAGACCAAACATCCCCTGCAATAGCCAGCACCCAGATAAGCAAGGATTAGCACCATACAAACAATCAAGTAGAAAACCATATCCTAATTAAGGAGTTACCAAGAAGAAAGCCAATATTACACTGGCAGGACAAAACAGGAAGCAAACCCAACACTCGCTAGCACTGATGATGTTACCTAGTTGGGTAATGAAGCATCAATCTCAAAACTGATTCTTGTTCAAGAGGATCTGACTTTGTCTTACTTGTCAATATGAGTTTCCTGCTTTTAATTCGTTGACTTATCCATGGTAATTTAGCTTACTTAGAAGCCTTTAGGAAGGCTTCTATCATTTTTGGGGTCACCATAGTCTACATGCTTATTAATAACCCCCAAAAGTCTAGACATTAAGTGAGGCAAGATTTTGTTTCTTTTCAGCGATGCCCATTCTTCTAGGTACTTTCTTATTTGCATGTTCATAATATTTTTAACCATTTTCCACAGAACAGATGTCAAGCAAATTTGCCTATCATTTCCTTTCTTACTCCATAAAACCCTTTTCAAAAATTGGCTCTTATTACCCTTCTTGTCTATATATTAGCACGGATACAGAAAGTATCATCTGAGACAAAGCACTGCTTGTTGGGAACCTTGGAAGTAACTTTCAAAATATGTGCATGAATTATGAAGCTAGCTGCAGTTTAGATGCTTAATCTGAACTGTGAGAGCATTAATCTTCTTGATAAAAGGTGGAAGTTCAAGCTATAATTTGGATTCTGTTTAAATGGTTGTCTAAAACCCCAGGCAATGAAATAAACATCTGCTAATGGGTTTTTAGAAAAAGGTGTCATCAATAATGCTTGAATACAGTGACCAATAAAATCTAAGCAAAAGAGGAGGGAGAAAAATGTGTGTGTGTGTCTGTCTGTCTCTGTGTGAGAGTATTTCTTATAATCCCTCATTATAAATATTACAATAAAATTAAGATGACTATGAGGGGAAGAGGAGTTTTAAATCCAAACAACCCTTAAAGCTTTTATATTTATAGGGATTAATTTTGTGTTATCAAGTTTTTCATGATCAGCTTAATTCTATATATTGTCAGGGTTTTCTTGGATTGGCTTGTGTAAGCCCCTGTTTTATCTGGGCCTCTTCTTTTAAACATTTGTTGATTGGCAATACCATGATGAGACTTTAATAAATTGTACTGTAGTTGAGAAAATTAGAGAGCTTGTTTGCCAGACGAAGAAGTTAGGTTATTGATCATGGGGAGGAATCTGTGGCAGTTGAAGTGTAGAATTTAGGGTACTGCAGGAGAATCTCAGAAGGCAAAAGGAGGAACAAAGAAAAGAATGAAGAAGATGGCTATTGCAGATAAAAGGAGGCAGACACTGGAGAGGGAAGAAATGTGGGTGGGAAGAAAGATGAGTTTGTTGATGAGAGAACAAATGTGGAGGGAGTATAGAACAAAGCATTATTTATATTATGTTGTGTTGAAGTTACAAAATGAAAAGATGAAGCATGTCATGGTCATTTCTTAAAATGAAGCAAATCAGAACTAACTCCTCTGTACAGATAGAAAAATAGTCTTGGTGGAGATGACGAATTCAGAAGACTTACCTGCTACAATAAACAGCTTACTCAAAATTCCGGTTTGTTGTTCTCAAATCCAAGCACAACATTTGAAGAGAGAGAATAAGAACAGTTAGGTGTCAAAAACAAATATTTAGTCTGTAATGTATTTAAACATTCACAGTTTAGTCTAGAAAAATAGAACATATCCATATGTCTAATTAATTTTATAGACTGCTTGGTGATCGCAAATGGAAAATTTAAAGTAAGCAGGTATCTTTTATGGAAAAAAGAAATCTCTATACTATGCACTTGTTTAAAAGCAATTTATGGAAGAATCTAACAATAGTTCCTGATCTTTATCAACAGAAAAGACATGGGGACATTACAATTCACAATCTGAATGTAGTTTTCAGCCTGGCAAAGCAAAATTGACCCATATCTGATACGAATACTGCTTTCTCTTTCAGAAGATGAAGAATTAAAAACATGTGGATTTTAATTAATGCAGAGGAGCATTAATTAAGATCCCATGTCAGGAAAGCTAATGAGGTAATGAGTTCAAAATGGATCAGAATTCCTAAAGAAGAAGCTATTAAAATCATAGTTGCAAACAATTTCTATGAGGAGAAGAAAATTGGAGCAACAGAAGAAGCTGATATGGCTACCCAAAAACGTACTGTAGTTCTGAAAGCAAAAGATATACAGGTAGTCCTCAACTTACGACCACAATTGAGCCCAAAATTTATGTTGCTAAGTGAGACATTCGTTATGTGAGGTTTGCCTCATTTAATGACTCTTGTCACATTTGTTAAGTGAATTACTGCAGTTAAGTTAGTCACATGGCTGTTAAGTGAATCTAGCTTACCCATTGACTTTGCTTGTCAGAAGGTTGCAAAAGGGGATCACATGACCCCGAGACACTGCAACTATCATAAATATGAACCAGTATATCTGAATGTCAATCATCATGCTGCAATGGTCATAAGTGTGAAAAACGGTCATAAGTCACTTTTTTCAGTGCCATTGTAACTTTGAACGATCATTAAGTGAACTATTGTAAGTTGAGGACTACCTATACAGAAAATGGAATAAGGGCCAGGTCACAAGGATAAGCTCAGTAGTCCAGAAATATAAGCATGACAATAAATGAAATCTCAAAATAAGCTATGGTTAGTGAAGGATGCTAAGAAAATAAAAGGGGCTTTTTTTAATGTGTTCAAAAGGGAAGGAAAAAAAATTGGTAGATCAGTTGCTCAGTAAAGATGGCAACATGCTAACAGGTAACAAAGGGAATAAAGAGCTATTCAGCTCCTCTTTGATTTTCTCTAACAAGAAAAATATGTGTCTCAGCAGGTAATTATGAGAAGGGGCAAGGCTGAACACTGTAATAGAAACATGGTCAGAGTATACTTCTTTACTTTGAATTACGTAAGTGAAATCTCAAGCAAGCCAAAGGAAGTGCATCCTATGGTACTGAAATAACTACTTGATGGTCTGTCCACCATTATTTCTGAAGGGGTTTGGAGTGCCAGATGATTGGAGGATAATAACTGTTGAGAAAGACTAGTTGAACCAGAACAGTATTTTGGTCTATGCTAATACTAATGTATCCTGCATGGTTGCGTATCAATCAGTTCAACTACTCTAAATGTATTACAGATATGAATATTCAGAGCATTTCAATGTCTCACTGCCCTTCTGGATTTCTAGAATTGCTATCCCCATAACTGACATTCTCCAGCTATGTGGAGACTGTGTCTCTGTACTACCTGGGAATTCTGGGAGTCAGGTACTATATATCAGTGGTACCCAACCTTTTTGGCTCCACAGACCAGCGGTGCCAGCGATGCCGGTGGGGGAGGGGATGGTTTCACACACAACCGAATCCACCCATATGCAAATAAAGCTTCACACACATGCCTGCCACTTGCACACATGGATAGGTACCAGTCCACAACCTGGGAGTTGGGGGCCCCTGCTGTATATATAAGAAAGGCACCAAATAGAATATGAAATTAGGTCTATGTATTCATTAATTCATTCAATTTATGACCCAAATTCTGCTCACGCTCAAAGTGTTTAAAGAAATATATAAATTATATTAATATTTTATATAGAGCAGCATGGTGTCCTAGTGGTGAAGACACTCATCTCTCTCTCGGAAGGTTGAGAGCTCAATCTTAGGTAGTGGCAGATGTTTCCCTCCTAGCGGATAAAGAAAAAATATTTGCTATTAACTCCACATGGCATCAAGAAGGGCATCTGGCCAGTAAACACTCAGCTCCATCCAGTCACCCCAACTCTATCCTGAATTAAGGGATTACAGGGTTATAAAATGGAGGTTTTTTATATTTATATATAAAATATAGGGATATAGAGATATAAAGATATAGATGTGTATAGAACATCTAGAACTCTCATGTCTGTTCAGTTGTTTGTAACCTTCAATGGGGTAAAATTGGAAAGCAGAGTGCAACAATTATTGAGCCAAGATAACTCAAATGGCTAATTTACAAAATAACAGGATCCATGACCTCAGTACCACCACGCCTTTTGACTATACTTTCAAGAAGGCCATAGGTTATGTGGTACAAGGGAAGGTTGTTTCCCCACCCTCTTCTTCACCTGTACAATGTCACAAAGAATGTACAAAAGGAGCAGAACTTTCATTTTTAAGGTGTGGCACTCATTTCATCATATATCCTTTTGAGCCCTATATGGAGATCTCACAGTAGATATCAAAGTGTGTCTTGGCTCACACTTAGTTGTATCAGTTTAGTGGGGGTTTGTGAACATTATAACACCTTTTACTTAGTTTGTGTGCATTTTGTGGCAGAGCTATACTGTTGGCACATAGCACTAAACAATATTGATTGAATCAATCATATTTATACAGTTGTCCATCTCATAAAATGTGTCTCTCTCATTGAAGAAAACATGTGCAGGCTGATAATAACACTCAGGTGTTTGCTGTGGCAGTGTTTTTCAAACTTGGCAACTTTGTGTGGACTTCAACTCCCAGAATTCAGCAGCCAGCATGCTGTGTTTCTGCAGACAATATTTTTCTTTCAATTTTGAATCAACACAGCCCCTAATTAAACTTTAAAAATAAATTAGATTGGCTGCTATTATTAAATGCTTTACTGGATTTCATAGGAAGCTAATAGTGTAATTACAGAACCAAAACAAACCCAGAAAGATAATTCTCTAGGAACTGCCTGCTGATTTTAAAAGCAACCAGATGATGTTTCCCTTTTGTTTAATTTTATATACAGTACAAATGTGAGCTCATACAATTAAAGCTATGTATGCAGTGTTACAAAAGACATAATTTGTGATGTATATCTTAAACAGTAATCTACTACTATACAATATAACATTAATACTTTCCACAAACTAATGTATATTGATGTGGCTTTTATCATTATAGAATTTCTCTATTCTTCATTTTTGACCCTTCTTTTTAAAAAAAAGAGTATTCAAAAAAGCAAAAAGGGCATATTCATTATTTCATATAGTAACATCATTCATCTTTGGGAAGTCTTTGTTATTTGTGCCTGGTATCTATCGTAATAAATGTAAAAGAATGAAAACTCTAGTGTTTCCATTTCCCAGAGAACACTAAACAATTGTTCTGCTACATGTAGGCTAAACAGTTTGAAAGAATCTTTCTCCAACAACAGAAAATGGAAACCATGTGTCATATGATCCCTTGGGCCAATTAAACAACACGATTGTCTTCATTTAGGAAGTGCTTATGGGAAATACGTGAAATCATCTCTTGTTATAAATAGGCAGTTAGACATCTACAGGCATATCTTCTTTTATTGTGCTTCACTTAATTGTGTTTCACAGACATTATGCTATTTTACAAGACTCTCCACCAGTAAAAAAGGATAGGACTCACTGGAGGTTCAGATGATGATTAGCATTTTTAGTAATGAAGTATTTTTAATTAAGGTCTGTACAGGTGTTTGTTTGTTTGTTTTTAGAATTTGGCATCTATCTTTTGAGGATTAGGGTTTCTTCAGCCATGTCATGTTGACTGCATATACAGTATTTCACAACCAAGGCAGAAGCATGCACCCACAGAGGCTGTCAACAATTGTAGGATATTCTTGTCAAAAACTAGAATCAGACTGAATGCTTGGATCTGGTCAATCGGCAGACTTAGCAGTTACAACATTTTAAAATGCCCTCAAAGGTCCTTTCCCAAAAAGAAACAAATGAAGATAAGCTATCTATAGTTGCATGGCTGTTTACACTCAACACATACTTCAGGCAACTAATTGGGATTCGATGACCCACTCAACCTTCTCTTAGGGCGGGCTGGGTTAAGTAATTACGAATCTCTCACTTTTATGACCTTCTGCCCACAAAGTTTGGGACTGACACTGAAGTCGGGTATCAATCCCGAATATTTGGATTTTTCCGATTGCCTGAAACAGGTTATTGTCTCGGTTTGCAGTTCCTTGACCCTGGGCGTCAATGAAACGTTTCTCTTTTTTTGCACATATGTGTCAGATTTCGGATGGGAGAGAAAAAAATTGTTATGTACTGGGCCGGCAGGCACAGGCTGCAGCGATTGGCCCGGGCAGACCATGTGGATGCCCAGGACAAGAAAGGCTGCTCCCAGCCTTGCGTACACACGCACGGCGGGAAAAGATCCTTTGCAATGATTGGCCAGCAAGGTATTGTGCAGGGGGGCTATAAAAGGGGGCCACACCATTTTAAAACCTGTTTTGTTGGTGTTTGCAATAAAGGGGAACTGTTGGAACTTGTTGCTTCGTCTCAATGCCTCTTTTCCTGAAACAGAACATTGGCGACGAAGGTGGGATGCCTGCAAGGCAAACAGATTAAGAAGCCAAGCTGACTCACCACAGGGGGGCTTGCAGCTCGGAGAAGTGTGGCTCCTGGAGATTGACTTAGCCTGCCAGCACTGAGACGCTGGAGGTGAGCTCAGAAAAGGGGGCCCCTTCTCAATCCTTGCAGCAAGAGGCGTGGACGAAGTTCCTGGGCTGAAACGATGGCAAAGATAGGCCGGCTTTCAGAGTTTGACACAGCTCACCCAGAACACTGGAGCTCGTACGTGGCCCAGGGGGAGAACTACCTCCGGGTGAATCAAATTCGTGAAGATGACCTCAAAGCTGCCACTCTGGTGTGTGTGTGTGGGCAAGAGACCTTCGAGATTGCAGAGAATCTGGTCGTCCCAGCATCACAGGAATCAATCACCTACACAGAATTGAAGAGGATGCTGAAAATGATAAAACAAAATTTTTTTGAACATGCAAATAAACCTGGGAGATGGCTTTCTTATAAATTAAAAAGAGAGAGAGAGAAAAAATCATTCAGGAACTTTATGATAGAAATGGAGAACTACAATATAAGATGGATAAAAAGAAAGAAATAATCCAAACCTTTTTTGAGTCATTATACAAAAAAGATGAAATAGATGGGGAAAAGATTAAACAATATCTAAAAGTTAATGGTCTCCCAAAATTAAAAGAAGCACAAAGAGACATACTGAATGGGAAAATAACAGCTACGGAATTAAAAAGGGCGGTCCAAAAACAAAAAAATAATAAGACTCCGGGACCGGATGGTCTTCCAGGAGAGCTGTACAAAACCTTTTATGAAGAGTTTGAAAAGATATTATTAGAGGTATATAATGATGTGTTGGAGAAATCAAATCTACCAGACTCCTGGATAGAGGTTATTATATCTCTTATTCCAAAAGAAGGCACAGACCCTAAACAGATTAAAAACTATAGGCCAATCTCGCTCCTAAATACTGATTACAAAATTTTTACTAATATAATGGCGGAAAGATTAAAGTTAATTTTGCAAGATATAATACATCCAGACCAAAATGGCTTTTTTCCCCAAAGACAAATTAGAAACAATATTAGAACGGTGTTAAATGTCCTCGAATACTATGAAATACATCCAGGAAAACAGGCAGCGCTGATCTTTGTAGACGCGCAGAAAGCATTTGATAGCCTCAATTGGCAATTTATGTTCCAACAGATCGAGGATATGAAATTTGGGGACAAATTTAGTAATATAATAAAGGCAATATACAGAACACAGAGAGCTAGCGTGATGATTAATGGAGAGAACACAAAAAGTTTTGAAATAAACAAAGGGGTAAGACAGGGATGCCCAATTTCACCTCTACTCTTTATTTTGTCTCTTGAAGTATTACTAGTTCAAATTAGATGGAATGAAGAAATAAAAGGGGTACAGGTCAAAGCAGAGGAATATAAGTTACAGGCATTTGCTGATGATCTGGTTTTTTTTTATTGAGGAACCTATAGAGAGAGGAAATATTCTTATCGGTGAAATAGAAAAATTTGGAATAGTGGCGGGTTTAAAAATTAACAGAGAGAAAACTAAAATGTTAGTAAAAAAATTAACGGATAAACAAAAAAGGAAATTGGAAGAGAATTTGGATTTACAAGTAGCAAAAAAGATTAAATATTTAGGAATTTCGATAACTTCAAGGTGTTCCTCAATAAAAGAAGACAATTATACAAAATTGATACTAAAAATGAAACAAGATCTTGAAACCTGGGGAAATTTTTGATTATCATTATTAGGTAGGATTGCAGTGACTAAAATGAACATATTACCAAGACTATTGTATTTATTTCAAACAATTCCAATAAAATTAGAGAAAACTTTTTTTAAAGAATTGGACAAAATAATAAACAAATTTATTTGGGCGGGTAAAAAAGCTAGGATAAATATGAAAACGTTACAAGACAGTAAGAGTAGAGGTGGACTTGGACTCCCTAAATGGGAAATTTATTATTATGCAACAGGGCTATTATGGATTAAAGACTGGATAAATTTGGATAATGATAGGATATTAACGATTGAAGGACATGATCTACAGGTGGGCTGGCATGCATTTCTGTGGGGGAAACAGAAGAAAATACATACATACTTTCAACAACATCAGATAAGAGGAGCATTGATTGGGATATGGGAAAAAATTAAAAAAAGACATTATGGGAAAATCCCAAACTGGTTTTCGCCGATTGAGGCAGTAATTCACCCTAATACTCTAGAAAAAAAAGATGATGAGATACAAAGAATTACTGGATAACCAAGGCAACCTTAAGTCAAGAGAAGAGTTGAAGGAACAAAGAATACCCATAGATTGGTGGTCGTATCTACAAATCAAATCTAGATATAATAGAGACAGACAAGAATATGGAATAAATCAGACCCCACATTTACTTGTTAAAATTTTAATAAGCAAGGAAGGAAAATTGTTATCAAAAATTTACAAATATTTATTAGAAATAGAATTAGAGGAAGAAATAGTGAAGGGGTCCATGTTAGTGTGGGCACGAAATGTGGGAAGAAATATAAATTTAGAGGAATGGGAAAGATTATGGAATGTAAATTGTAAATTGACGCTATCAACTGCATATTTACAAGACCGCCTTCTGCCAGTAAATACCTCCCATCGACCAGTTCGCTCCCACAGAGAGGGCCTCCTCAGGGTGCCATCGGCTAAGCAGTGTCGGCTGGTGGCGCCCAGGGGGAGAGCCTTTTCTGTGGGGGCACCGACGATGTGGAACGAGCTCCCCCCAGAACTCCGGACGTGTCATGATCTCCGCACCTTCAGAAGAGAATTGAAGACTCATCTCTTCAATCAAGCTGGCCTGACCTAGATCTCCTCGGGTTTTAAATTTTTAAACAAGGCTGTTCGGGTTTTAGAATTGGGTTTTTAACAGGTTTTAGTAACAGCCTTGTATTAATTTAATTTAATTTATTTTTAAATATTTATTGTTATTATATGTTTTTATTGGGTTGTAAACCGCCCCGAGTCCTACGGGAGAGGGGTGGTATAGAAATTTAATAAAACTAAAACTAAACTAAACTAATATAGAGAGAATCAATACAAAATGATTTATAGATGGCATTTAACACCAGCGAGATTGGCCAAAATGCATAAAAATATAGATCCAAAGTGTTGGAAATGTAGAATTAGAGAAGGAACATTCTACCACATGTGGTGGCTGTGCCCCAAAGCAAAAAAGTATTGGGAACGAATAAGAGATTAGATACAGGAGATAACGGAGATAAAAATGGATTTTAAACTGAAATCATTTCTATTGGGCATAATAAATTTAAAGATTCAAAAACAACTCCAACACATCATTATATATATATATTGACTGCAGCTCGCATAGCATATGCCCAATGTTGGAAGAATGAAAATATATCCACAGATGAAATGATTATCTATAAAATTTTGGAATGCGCAGAAATGAATAAACTCACGCTAGAATTAAAAGACAAAGAGATGACAGAATTTTATGAAATTTGGAATAAATGTTATATTTGGCTAGAACAGAGAAAGAAAAAGACATAATGATTAAATGTAAATAAAATGTAAATAAGATGTAATGAATAGTTAGAATGTATTGCATGGTTCTGTTAAGAGAAAAGTCTTTTGGTTATTGTATGTTTAGTTTGTTTTGGTGTATGGTGTAGGGTGAGAAAAAAAAAGAATTGAAGAGGATGCTTCGAGAGCATTTTGAATCCAAGCTCTCAGTGATTGCCTGGTGACATGTGTTTGAGCAGAGGGACCAGAGGCCTGGTGAGTCTGCAGCAGAGTTTGTTGTGGCCTTGCGACAAACAGCTAGGCCCTGCGAATTCAGAGACTTGGAGGAGAAACTGAGAGATCAGCTGGTTTATGGCCTGCAAAGCCAGGAGTTGCAGCAGAAGCTGTTCACAAAGGGAGGCCTCACGTTCCAAGATGCCTTGAGGGAAGTTTCAGCTGAAGAAGCAGCAGATGGAGCTGTGAAGGCCTTGCGGCTCGCCAAGCCCCCTCAAGTTCCAGCCACCATCCACCAAGAGGTTGCTCACAAAGAATCCGAACAGGATCCAGAATTGGAAATGGACCGGCTGCATCAGACTCCAGGGAGAAGGCCTCAGGGAGGGAAGGCCCAGCCAGCATCATCCCCTCGGTGCATCAGGTGTGGAGGCCGCCATCGCCGCACAGACTGCTGTTTCCGCTCTGCCATCTGCAGGGCCTGTGGGAGGCAAGGCCACATTGCCTCCGTCTGTTTGGGTCGCCAGAAGGAACGTTACCCAGAAGAATTGCCTCAGAAAGTACCAGGATCCCCCAGCCAGAACAGGGTGGGCTTCTGCGTGTCACGTAGGAACATTTTTAGAATGAGGGTCCACAGGCCACTTAGGAAGAAGCTTCACATCGACGTGAAGTTGCAAGGGGTCCCTTTGTTGATGGAGCTGGACACTGGGTCTGCTCTATCGATCATCTCCCTAGACACCTTTAACAAGGTCTGCAGCAGAAGCGGCCTACAGGTGAAACTCAGGCCATCAAATCTAATCCTCACAGATTTCCAAAATTCCAGAGTCAACATGAGGGGGGAGGCCACATTCAAGGTGCAGCGTAGGAATTTTGAGGTGCTACTGGATGTAGTTGTGGTTGGGGGAGACCGTACGAGTCTCATTGGACTCGACTGGTTTGAGGCCCTGGGAATTCAGGTGACTGGAATACACAGCGTGCAAACAACAGGCCTGGCTGGGGTCTGCAAGGAGTTTGCAGATGTGTTTAATCCAGAACTTGGCTCCTACAAAGGCCCTCCTATTTCTCTGAGGCTAGACCCAGCCATAGCCCCCATTAGAATCAAGCCATGCAGGGTGCCCTTTGCCTTAAAGGGAAAAATAGACACAGAGCTGGATAAACTGATTCAGCAGGGTATCTTAGAGCCTGTGGACAGTAGTCCATGGGAAACGCCCATTGTTCTGCCACTGAAGGCCAATGGTGAAGTCCAAATCTATGTGGACTACAAGTGCACGCTTAACAAAGCGCTGCAGCAGCATTCGTACCCAGTACCAGTGGTCAGTCACATTCTAGCCTCCCTCAAGGGGGGCCAGATCTTTGCTAAGCTTGACCTGGCTCAGGCCTATCAACAATTGCCAGTTGATGAGGAAACGGCCAAGGCCCAAACTATAGTGACTCACAGGGGGGCATTCAAGGTAAAAAGATTGCAATTTGGAGTAAACGTGGCCCCCGGCATCTTCCAGAGTGTAATGGAACAAATGCTCTGAAATATCCCTGGTGTTTGCCCATACTTTGACGATGTCCTCATCGCTGGGGACTCAGCTGACAATTTAGTCGAAAGGCTGAGAGCCGTTTTGCTACGTTTCCGCCAAGCGGGGCTGAAGCTTAAGCAAGACAAGTGCAAGATCGGGGTTACCTCCATGGAGTTTCTAGGATTCCACATTGATGCTCAGGGCATCCACCCTGCTGAATCCAAGCTGCAAGTGATTTAGCAGGCCCCAAGCCCTAAATCCAAGGGCGAACTTCAGGCCTTTCTGGGACTGCTAAATTTTTACCACTCATTCCTTCCTCACAAGGCTGCAGTGGCTGAGCCGTTACACCGGCTCTTGGACAAACAGGCCCCTTGGCAGTGGACACAAGCACATGAAAAGAACTTCAAAGAGGTCAAGGCCTTGCTCTCTTCAAATGTGGTCCTTGTGCACTTCAATGAGAACTTGCCAGTGTGCATTGCCTGTGATGCGTCCCCTTATGGGATTGGGGCTGTGTTAAGTCACTTGAAGGCTGATGGAATGCAAGTCCCAATAGCATACTATTCTAGAACCCTATCATCAGCTGAACACAATTATGCACAGATAGATAGGGAAGCCTTAGCCATAGTGGCTGGCATAAAGAAGTTCCATGACTTCGTATATGGCTGCCACTTCATGGTCTTTACAAACCATAAGCCACTGCTGGGGTTGTTCACAACAAACAAACAAACAAACCCCACACATAATATCCCCACGAATGATGAGGTGGTCTATCTTCCTGTCTGCATATGACCATACACTGGTTCACAAGCCAGACAAAGAAATGGGTCATGCAGATGGTCTCAGCAGGTTGCTATTACAGCAGATAGAGGCAGATCCAGCACCTGCCAACCGCATCCTGTCTATTCAGGACTTGCCTGAATCTCCCCTCAGTGCTAGGGATGTGGCTGCAGAAACAGTCACCAATCACACCCTAACACACGTGCTGACCTGGGCGTTGTCTGGATGGGCTGATACATGTCCAGGCTCAGAATTCCAGAGCTTCTGGCAGAGGAAGCACGAGATTTCCACCTTCAAGGGGTGTGTCCTATGGGGTAGCCGGGTAGTAATCCCCACCTCATTGAGAACTAGAGTCCTACACTCTCTGCATGAGGGACCTCCGGGAATAGTCCAGATGAAGCCATTAGCATGCAGCCATCTTTGGTGGCCTGGGCTCGACAAAGACGTTGGGGCCCAGGTCCACAGGTGCACTGT
This sequence comes from Bothrops alternatus, assembly GCA_034064705.1. Taxonomy (NCBI): domain Eukaryota; kingdom Metazoa; phylum Chordata; class Lepidosauria; order Squamata; family Viperidae; genus Bothrops; species Bothrops alternatus. The sequence goes on along the minus strand of JARGCV010000008.1, from coordinate 1,774,126 downwards.
TTGTCAACAGTCAAGGCCGGAGATGCCCCAGGCCCCAGTTCATAGGTGGGAGGAAGCTCATACCCCATGGTCGAGGGTCCATATCGACTACGCTGGGCCCTTTCAAGAGCAATTCTTAATTCTTGTGGACAGCCATTCCAAATGGCTAGAGGTCATGCCTGTCTCCTCCACTACCACTGCTAGGACCATCCAGGTGCTGAGAGGGATCTTCGCCACACATGGACTTCCAGATGTCCTTGTCTCCAACAACAGGCCCCAATTCACGTCATTTGAGGTCAAGGCGTTCCTACAGGCCAACATGATCCAGCATGCCACATCTGCACCGTTCCATCCAGCTTCCAACGGACAGGCTGAATGAATGGTGCACACAACCAAGGATGCCTTAAAGAGGATCACTCACAGGACCTGGCATCACAGGCTAGCAGACTTTTTTCTGTGCCACCACACCACACCTTGTACAGTTACTGGAAAGAGCCCAGCTGAACTCCGCTGGGGTCGCCGCCTCATCATGAAACTGGACAGATTGCACCCAGACCGGGTGGCTTCACAGGTGTCACAGCTGCAGGCACCTAGGAGACTACAAGTGGGCAATCCGGTCTGGGCAAGGAACTATGGACCAGGACATCTCTGGGTCACAGCAGTGATATGCAAGGTCTCTGGGCCGCTGTCATACGAAGTGGCCTTGGACGATGGTCGTGTGATCCGACGTCACATTGACTAACTGTGCTGGAGGCTTCCCAGCAACTCTTCCGCTCCTAACTCAGCTCTCGGGGGCGGGGGGAGAAGGACCATAATTACGATTGGGGACCACGGTCTCTCCAACATCCCCAGGCTTCAGCTATTGCTCCAAACAGGGAGTCCGCAGAAAGGGGGTTCGCCATGGAGGCAGCTCCAGCCTCTGGCACTTAGGCCACTCCAGCTGCTGGCCTAGGGCTCAAGGGACAGTGCTCCCAAAAGGAGTCCATTGTGGACTTGGGGAATTCCACCCCACCACTGGACTTGGGGAATTCCACACACCCCCAAGGAACCCTGGCTTGGATTTAGCAGCTCCAGCCAGTCAGCAGCTGGGTGGGTCCCCTGGGTCTTTGGGGCAACAAAGTCCTGGTCTGCCTAGCCTGGCAGGCGAGCTGGCAGGCCAGGCACACACACTGGCCATGAGAAGATCAGGGCAGGCCAGAGGTCCTCCCAAATACTTACAAGACTATGTACGGTCCTTGTCAATTCATGGGCAGGCCTAGTAGTCTGGGTTAAGTAATGCAGCTTAAGGGGAGTGGGAGCATGGCAGCATCAAGACTGTAGTGTTATGTATATATAGATGCAATGTAAGCAATGCAATGGAGTGTTGGCATATTTAAAATAATAAGTGTGCCTTATTATTTTAGCCAAGGGGGGAGGGGTGTTATGTCCTGGGCCAGCAGGCCCAGGCTGCAGCGATTGGCTCGGGCAGATCATGTGGATACCCAGGACTAGAAAGGCTGCTCCCAGCCTTGAGTGCATACGCACAGCAGGAAAAGATCCTATGCAATGATTGGCCAGCAAGATATTGTGCAGGGGGGCTATAAAAGGGGGCCACACCATTTTAAAACCTGTTCTGTTGGTATTTGCAATAAAGGAGAACTGTTGGAACTCGTTGCTTCATCTCAATGCCTCTTTTCCTGAAACAGAACAGAAATGTTTAGTCCCATGGCTGAAACCAGTCAAATCGAATCTCATTCCGATCATATAATGCACTTTTGACTTTATCAGCAGGGAATTTCCAAGCTTTAGCGACGCTGTCGAAGGCGGAGCTGCCACAACAGCAAACAGCGGTCAAAGCCAACGTTGCATCACAATGAAACGGCGGCCGAGGTTTTTACACTTCCGAAGCTTCAAAACTACACTTCCTAGGATGCCGCGCGAGCGGCGTGCGTTGCTCACGTCTATAATGAGTGGGCGGTGCCGCCCTTGACGCGGTCACCGAATAGCAATCTGGAGGCGGAGCCAAAGCGGAGTGGGGGATGGGGGCGTCGGGACCGTCTTTCCCCTGCTGTGTCCCCTTTTCTCCGCTCGGCGCAGACGCCATGTTGGCTGGAAGGGAAGATGACAAGAGGCGGCTGCGGGAGTAGCGGCGGCGGCGGCGGCAGGCGGTGAAGGGTACCGGGGAGCAGAAACTGCGCTGAAGAAAGCCCTACCCAGCCCTTCTTTCAACGGGCTCTCTGGCTGGCGAGGAAAAAAAAGGAGCCGCTCCTCAGCCTCAGCTGCGGGGGGGGGGGCTTCCGTTAACCGTCTGCTGCTGAGGGAGACCCCGGAGAAGGAGGAGGAAGAAGAAGCGGAGAAGGAACAGTGGAGAAACGGACCGGCGGAGGCGATGAAAGCCGAGACCTGAGGCGGAGGGGGCGGCGAGGGCTGGTGCTCCTGCTGCGAGAGGCAGCTGCAGTTTAAATCCCCCCTTGAGCTGCTGCTGCTGCAGTTTGAGGGGGGAGGGTAACATTTCTTTGTCCCTTCCTTTCCCTCTTTCCCGGCTTATTTTAATACACATATCTTAACTCAGCATTGTAAATGCTGTAGGAAGCACAGCTTTCCAAGGGAGAGGAAATCTCCCCACCCCACTTTCACTTACTGAGAATCGGACCAGAGCACCCCCCTACCTCCCCCCCCCCAAGAACTTTGGCCTCAGGGAAAGAGGACAGTCGTTGCTTTACTTCATTGAGTGCCTCTGTCGCTTGTTTTCTTTTTTTTTTCTTTTTCTTTTTAATGAGAAGGTGACTCGGATACAGAACTATCCTCTGAATCATCTTCGTCATTCATTATTGGCCCTAGAGGAAGAGGAAGAGAGGAAGAAAAGCGCTCCTACACAATTCATGTTGTTGTTGTATGTTTTTGCCTGGTCTATTTGGCACAACTGGTGTTCATGCTGCTGTTGACAAGAATCCATTGCTGTCTCTAGTTTCTTCTGTGGTTTCTGATCCAGCCTTTTAATACCAATTGGATTCTTTTCTTGCTGCGGGTCAGGTGCTTTTACTGAAGGAAGCAAACGCGCAGAACTTACCAGGAACAAACCAAAGATTGGTTAGCTGGAAGATCTTTTACTGTACCTGTGTTGTCTTGGCTGGCTTTTACATTTTTTCCCTTTGTTTCTTGAAACCGACAACATAGTATCAAGATGTCTAGCAGTGTTCCATCTGATATGGTAAGTTTGCATTTGACTTTATTTCCAGAAATACAAAGAACTGACTTCCAGAAAAAAAGGGGGGGGCATGTCTATTGGTTTGTGTTGCAGCAAGAAGTGTTTTTGTATATGGAAGGCCAGATTATTATACGTTTTTGTGGGTAGAATCTACTTAGTATTTATTAAGTTTATTCACAGCCTTTTCTCCAGGAGTTCAAGATTGCTTACACGGGGTTTCCTCTTCGTTTTATTTTCATTTATTCTTACAACAAATAAATGATCTTGTGATATAGGTTGAGTTGTGAATGAGTAATTGGCCCAAAGTTACCCAATTTCCTTTGGTGAGGGTGAACTTGATTTTGGATCTCCCCAGTTCTGTATGACTCTGGTTTTTCCTACCATAACAGATCTGAAGGGAAGAAGCATCCTATTTTCAGTGTAGTAGAATTAATCATCTGCTTTGTTTTAGTATTTAACTTTTTATAAACATTTGAGATTTAACTTGAGCACAAATATAAATGAAACAAAATTATGTTTTCATTAGGGTTATTTTATCTGAATTAATCAACATTTTGGTACCTTTTTTTCCTGTTAGTTTTATTATTTGAATCCAATTACAGTATTTAATAATCTCAAGTGGTATAGAAGGCTATAATTTAATACAATGTATTGGTTGCAACAAAACATTCTAGAAACTTTTCTTGAGCCATGTCTTTCTGAGTTAATATTAGATGTCATGCCAAAAAATTGCTGAATTAATGATCAGAGTATATTTTAAAGTCTGGACAAAAGGAAGCAAAATCATATACTTTAGAGAGGTACCACCTGCAGGTATTCTTATGAATAAACATGTCTCTCTGAATTATTTCTAAACTTTAATATATAATAAACTTGATTCATTTTTGGCACTAAAGAAATATTTTTGGTTTTCATATTTAAAGCATACAGTATTTTTTTTTACTACTTGTGATTATGTTAAAAAATAAATGGAATTGCTTTGGGACATTAGTATTCTGTATCTGCTATGTATACGCATACAAATCTCAGCTTTCAAAACTGCAGTTAATGCTTTGTAGATTGTTTTGGGCTTTCCATAGCAGGAAAACAGTAATTTGTGACCGCTACTATAATGAAGGTTGAACCATAGTTTCAAACTTTTGCTTAAAGTGGCTGAGCAAAGTATTGGAGAAAAAGGACAGAAAACAATGTTGATTTCAACTTCAAATTGTTTTTATTTGATTTTCATTGTAACACTATGGCATCTTCTCTTTCATTATATTATACATTTTTTCTAAATGCTTCTTGAAAGTATGTGATGGTTTTGAAAAATACCCCCTCTAATAAGATAATAAAATATACAGCAGTAAACTCCCAATGTTACCAATTTGGAATTTTTGACATTGCATTTTGCTGGAATTTAATTCTGAATGGACATCAATTATTTTATGAGAAGCACTAGTTAGTAGGATAATTAAATCATATATAATATCTTCCTATAGAATGTAAAATGTGTTTTGTTTCAAACCTAGAGCACAGCCCGCATATTCTGGATATTTTGATGAACCATTATGGATTGGTTGCTGTTGGCAGAAACAAAACTTGGAATGTTTTTGTTCTGTTCTTCAGCTGAAACCAGTCCTACAGCAATCCCAGAGTGATTTTTGAAGGGTGGATAGGGCAAAGCTGGTGTCCACTTGCTCCTTTCTCCCCTCCTTCCAAAACAAGGATACCTTGTGCCTCTTATTTTTTTCCAGATGACCTATGCACCCACTCCTGATTGGTCTTAGTTCCCATAGGCCGGCCTGCTCACCCTTATCCTTTCTGGTATCTTTTCCTCTCCTGCCCTCTCTCAGCTGCCATCACTAAGTAAAACACTCAGCTTTAGCATTTCCCCCAACATTTCTTCCACTGAAACTTTTCAGCCTGGAACAAACAGTGCTTTACTCTGTATCTGGAACAAAACGGTCCTGCTTCATTCCATATCCAGACCAAAACCACATGTTTTATATTGGGTATAAGCCGGCCAAAATCAACTGTTCTGTACATGAAATTGTACATGTTTTTTTCCATATTCCTAAGTGTTATAATTGAAATATGGAACTTAAAAATGCTTCACTGTTAATGAACATTCATTAAAATATATTAAAAATTTATTCTGATTATTATCTTTTGCTCTGTTATATCTGAGTGTGCAGGATGGGCTTTATATAAAGTAAATCAGTGGCTATATATATTTGCAACTATGTAGCAGTTTGCACATAATTGGTTCTTAAAATTACCAGTATAAAGCTATGGAATGCTTAGGAATTGTCCAGACATGATTTGGAATTAATAGCCATTGCCTATTGTAATTTAAATTATTAAAAAAAACAATAGGAGCAGTTCTTACTGAAACAATTAGTTCTTAAACTGATTGCTTCAAGAATTATATTTATTTGGGTTTAGTTTCTGTATTTTATTTTGTGGGACTTATACTCAAAAACTTATATTCAAAAACTATTCTTATATTCAAAAACTATTTCTATAAAATATTATTGTTTTTCTTATGTTAACTATGCTTGCTTACAGAATACATTTTGCAAAATAGCAGTTGTACTTCTTTTTTATTTTTCCAGGTCTATATATGAGACTTGAACATTAATCTTGTTAGGTGCATTGAGGTAAAGTGTGGTATGTTAATGCCAACATACTAATAACCATGATGTCATGGAACTGGAAGCTGTTGAAGATCTTGTAACCAGGGCAATTAAGACTAGTAGCCCAACCCAACTTATAGGGTTGTTGTGTGTGTTTTTTTTTTAAAAACTAGCAGCTGATTTTACCTATTCTAAAGTTATTACTCTACTACTACTACTCTAATTGGAGTAACATTTTGTCTTAACAAAATAGTGAGATGAGGGGGTACCACTACTCACAAATGTCAATTAAATCTGAAAGCATTTCCAATTATTTAATCTTTAACAATGCCATTATGTAAATGGTAACATAAATTGACACATGACACATAAATATAACAAAATAATGTACTTTTAAATACTTTATCTAAATTTCTTCAGATGCAGTGGATTATTTTTATTTTGTATATTGTAATAATGTCTGGATGAAAATTGTGTCCATTGCATTCAAAGTTCAATAAATAGGGATGGAGGGATTATAGATAGTTCTCAGTTTATGACAACAATTGGGACCGGAGCTATGTGGTAGTAAAACGTGACATCATGTGCATTGCTTTGTGATGACACTTCTGGCAGTCCTGATTGCTGTCAATATGCAAGGTCCTCACCACAACAACTTCTCTACTTCTGATTTCCTGCCAGCTGTAGCTGTAGAAAGCAAGCAGGGAATATCTGAAATTATGATCATGTGACCATGGCTTGTTGTAATCATGAACCAAATATCCAGATTGTGACCATGGAGACACTATAATGGCCAGAATTCCAAGGATCACTTGTAACTATCATGTAATGGTTGCTGAACAAGCGGTCATTAAACGTGGATCACCTTTAAATATTTTTTTCTTTATTATGAAACTACAGTAATTGATTTAAATATGTTTAAAATACCTTCATTATGTTGAAAATTTTATGTTTTCATTTGTCTGACTACTTCAACTGCATAATGTAGCTGCTAAATATTTTAGTTAAAGGTATTAACACAATTGTTCTCCATCATCAGGTTTTCTACACATTCCAGACATGCCAAACTTGTGTATAGCTGATGAAGGAAAATTGTTAAAGACTAAGGTAGCGGTTCTCAACCTTTTCCGGGGCTCGACCCCAGCCCACATCGCGCATGCGCGGCGCGACGGGGCACATCGCACATGCGTGGCGCAACGGGGCGCATCACACATGCGCGGCCGATAGCCCGCATCGCGATAGGGAAAAAATGGCCGACCAAAAAAAATGGGGGGCCCGCACCGCGCATGCGTGGCATGATGGGGTGTATCACGCATGCGCGGCACTATGGCCCGCATCGTGATAGGGGAAAAAATGGCCGACCAAAAAAAATGGCCGACCAAAATTTTTTTTAAAAAAATGGCGGACTGCGGTGCTTGGCGACCCCCATGAAATGGTCATTCGACCCCAAATGGGGTCGCGACCCACAGGTTGAGAACCGCTGGACTAAGGCATAATAAGTCTAATGGATTGTTTTAATTTTGTGTTAAGGGACCTTCATTATGGTACTTATGTATCACGATAGCTACATTTTCTTTGCCTAAGTATATTTATTTATTTGTTTGTTTTGATTTCTATGCCGCCCTATTCCGAAAACTCAGGGCGGCTTACAACATATTTCCAGACACTAAAATAATATTGTCAACATTCCATGAAAAATAATAGTTTTCTTAAAATGTAAAAATATGTGGAACTAAAGAAATATATTCTGTGAATAGAAATGCTAGCATCTTCATAACTGAATGAGAACATGATCAATTGCTATATGGATATATGGCAGTGATGGCGAACCTATGACACGCGTGCCAGAGGTGGCACTTAGAGCCCTCTCTGTGCCATCACCCCAGCCCTGCCTTTCCCCATGGCCTCCTACTCAACAGCAGCCCCCCCCAGAGGAGAGTTCCCCTGGGTGCCACCAGTGCAGAGCAACACTGCCAAGGACATGGCAGCCGGGTAGTGGGGATGATGATGATGCTACAGGGTGCGGGTGGAGGGTGTGGCCACCATGGTGCTGCTGGGCCGCCTGGGCGATCTGCCATGGGCGTGGAGGTGGTGGGTGGCCCTGCGGGAAGGTGGGCAGGGCGGGGGCGGGGTGGTTTTGGGGCACTCGGTCTCTAAAAGGTTTGCCATCACTGATATATGGTATATATTTTTTCTCATATTGTCTAATGAATGAAACCCACGAGCATGGAATTTACAATCTCTACATTATAATTATTTGAAAATAAACAGAAATTGTATGTCAGACAACTTCAGCTAAAATATATATTAGTAAAGATATCTCTAGATTTTCTTCATAGCCCACACCTTAATATTATAGAATCATTACTGGAGAAGAAGCAATGAACGAAGTTTCTTTTAGTTAAGAGACAGTCATATGAAATATTTGTAATAGTGGCTCCTCCACTTATGGATGAGCTTGAAATGTATTTTAGCAATCCAAACTATTTATGCTACTTTTTCATAAATTAATCTTCTGAGTTTATGGAAGGAGATAGAAATATATTAAGTAATAAAAACTTAAGTTAAAATGAAGTCTTTCTTCATTTGAATTTCATTTCTGATGACTAAATAGATATGTCCCATGTTATTTTCTTGGCAAATACTGTTGTGGCAGAGCAAACTTCTGCATGGGATTCGTCTATTTGAGGGATCTCATCTCTGATTATATCTACCTGTCCCATTAGGTCTGGCAAAAGAGGCATACTTTTGTCAGGAAATACTATCTGGTGGAGCCCTGGATGAGAGTTTAGATTGGATCCATGCTATAGGTTTTTCATAAGACATGATTTTGTAGATATGTGGTAGAATTTATAGAGTGTTAATTGATTGCTGTTAATTTCTTATATTTCGATGTTGATTCTGCTGTATGTTTTTAATGTGTTTTCTACAGTATTGCTTTTTGTTCTTTTATATAATTTTTAATTGTTATAAAATATGTATTTGAGATGGGTGGCCATATAAATTGAAATAATTGGATTAGTTAAAGTGATGCTAAAGTAATTCAGTGCAATTAAATAATAGTTAAAGTTTTGATATATTTCACTGTTTACTAATTCCAGGTGAAATGAATTTAAAAAGTATGATTTCATCATAAACTTTGAAATATTTTGTAACTCATATTATGAATATAGCTAAAGTGTAAGGAAATGTATTTGAAAGTTAAGAAATTCTGTGAATTCAAACCAAGAATCCATTTAATTTCACAACATGTTTTGTGATGACCAAAGATATGCTTGTTACAGACTAGACGCATCTGTTACATAGTGATATAACTAAGAACATTAATATTTCAACTCCTTTTAAGACTATAGTTGAAGCATTTAAGTCAGAGGTTCCTAACCTTTTGGGCACTAGGGACCGATTCCCTGGAGAAAGGTTTTACCACGGACCCGAGAGTGCGTGGTTTTGTATGCTGCCTGCATCCTGCAAATGGAGCTTTGCTTGTTTGTGCAGACCGGTTGCTGGACCGGGGGTTGGAGACCCCTAATCTCAGTTACTCTGGATAATCTTGAGAAAAACAGCATGGCTGTATTTGATTAATTCCTGGATAAGAGATTCTCTAGACTTCATCCCACAGCTATAGGCTAGGTGAGAAGTTGCAAAAACACTTGGAAGAAGCAAAAGCAAACAATTTTTGTAATAATCATAATATAGTAGTAGAAATAGTAATTTATTAAATGTATATGCTGCCAAACTCCCAGAAATTCTGGGCTATTTACAATTGTTAAAGCATGTAATAAACAAAACAATACTGAAAGCATAAAACAAAGGAACAAAATGGCAGAGGGGACCAAAAAGGAAGAAAGGGACATCAATTATCCTCTCCAGAGGACTGGAAAAACCAGGTCTTTAAGGTCCTTCAAAATCCCAGTAGGGTGGAAACTGTTCAAATTTCAGGAGGAGTGTCAACCCATGAGGCAGGTACTACTAGAGATAAGGCACACTTCAAGGGTGCCAGTAAGTGGAATTGCTTCATCAATGGAACCTGGAGTGTACCAATCCTGCCTGATTGAACCAGTAGGGCAGATACTATGGAAGACAGGTAGTCTCTCAACTAGGACTTACGCCATGTAGAGGTTTATAGGTAGTGGCCAACACCTTGAATCATATTCAGTGCAGCTTGTAAAACAGAGGTGTTATATGGACATATTGATGCATGCCCATGTTTGCCTGCAGATCTGCATTCTGACCAGCTGAATGTCAGGAAAGTCACAGGAGATGAATTTGACCTGTGAGAGTCTTTAGTACTTTATCTAGTGTCAGCTTTATGACACTACATTCTGTCAACTGATATATGAATTTCTTGTTTATCAATTTGAATAGTTGCCCCAATTAAGAAAATATCCTTCTGACCCTTTGTGCCATATAACTCTTTCAAGACCTGAGTCTGAATTTTCCATCTCTGTCATAATTGCTGTTGCTGTAAATTGTCGGATACAAGTTTCTGTTCCTGTTTTTGTTGGCCAGACCCTAAATGTACAAATATGCTACTGTCAAAAATGTGATTAAGCCTCTGTAGTTGGAGAGCTGCTGCTATTTCCTAAATAGAAATACCATGATTAAGAAAATAATTGGCAATACAAGTAAATTAGAAGTTTGACTTTTTAAAAAGACAGTAATGCTTACGATACTGTACTTAATTGTATGCAGATGTTAGTTTGAACAGTGCCAATTGGTATTGGAAGAAGAAAATACCAACCGTGACATAATCAGATATTGCCTTGGGTTCTTTGAGAATTTGCTTCAGCTATGGAGTTTCTGTTAATAGTGTGCTATTGAGAGATGTTCTACTAATGATTTAGCAAATTATGTCAAATATATTGAGGCATGAACATAGTCTTTCAATAATGTTTGTGTTTTTTGGGGGTTCACCAATGGGAAAAGTGTGACTATATGTGTTCCATCTTTGCTAGTTCTTTCCTGATATGTTAATAAGGAAGAAGCTTCTAAGTACCACTGTGACTTCTAAACTCTATTGAATTTACATGGCAAATGTTATTTCTGCAAATAATTTCACTGAGACATACCTGCATAAAACAATTATCAACAAACAGTTCAGGCTATCTTGTCTTTCAAACGGATCTGAGCCTTCTGGAGTCTTGCTGCTTTTCCATTTAAGTTCTTCTAGGTTTTTGGTAGTAGCTATACTGAAGTCTCTAACTATGCAAAGAGCAGGCCTCTGACATTGGAGCCTCCTGGAATTGTGGTTTCTTTATGACTAGCAAGTGGGGTTGGTGGGTGCAAGAAATGCTTAACTTTGGTTGGTGTTTAGATATAGTTCTACAGTATCTGAGTCTGAAGATGTTGGCAACAATGGTTATGTCTATATTACAGCTTGGTTGATGTGCAGTGTGTTTTATAAACTACGATCGGTACAGAGTAGCTAGCAGACAACACCCTGTACTGTAGAATAATTCATGTTTTAAGGGTTGTTGTTATTAATAGGTTTCTGGGTACAAATTGCTGATTTTCACACATAAAGCTTTACTTGAAAAATGAAATGAAAAAGCAACTTGGCATGGTACGAGGCTACATTAGGACTGATTTGTCCAGGATGAATATATTCATCTTATCTGGTCACCTGCAGGAGACTTCCTCAAAATTCCAATCCAGCAAACAAGTACTAATAAGGTGACCAACCGTCCTCCTTTAGGAAGGACAGTCCTCCTTTTGTAAGTTCTATCCTCCCTCAAAAAGTGTCCTCCTTCATGTCCTCCTTTTCGATATTTGAAGACTAATCTGCAGGGCTTTTTTTTCCTCATAGAACGCTCAGAACGGCGTTCCGTCACCTTTTTTTGATGTTTTTTTTCCAACTTTTGCATGAGCTGTGCTATTCCCACTATTGGCTTTCGAAAGCCAATAGGAATTGCTGCTGAGCGCGCCGAAACACCCAGCTGGCAAACTTTGCACGTGCAAGTTGTCTATATTATTGTTGCAATGAATAAAATGTTTCTTTTATTTACGATATTTTTTTCTTCAATTTATTTGTGTCCTCCTTTTTATTGTAAAAAAGTTGGTCACCTTAGTATTAAGGCATGCTTAAGCCAGAGGACTTTACTGCCTCAACATTCTGCTGTCCCCAAAAATTTGCTTGGTCCCTTTACTCTTGGTATTCAGAGAAACACTTGAACATTCCTTTGTAAGTAGGCTTTTGTTGTATGATACCTGATGGTATTGAATGACAATCTTTTTCATACATTATGTTAGTTGACCGTTTATTGATGGGATAGGACATTTGTCGTGGTAGAATTTTTTTTTATGTTGATGTTTATACCATCCAATCCCTGTGATGTTGGCACTCTAAAAATTATTATATAATATGGCACTTGTCATTGAATACAAGATAATGTCTGCTGTGTTAGAACAGAGTGAAATGCTACAGTTTAGTACATTGTAGAACACTTAACAAAAAATGATGTTCTATATATTGTATATGTAAACTGTAAGTATTGCTGTTACAGAAGTGAAGTATTGCTGCTGTTCCAAGTTATATTTTTTAAAGAAGTCTGGTGACTGCATATGTACCTTTGCAACTGACCAGGAATGCAAGTAAAAAATAAGGTCAAGGAGAGAGGATAGGAAAAAATGTTGTAAAACAAGTTCTACTTTGTCTGAGAAGAGTTACACTGTTGTGAGACTGGTATACATAGCTTAGTAGCTGACAGAAATCACAGACTTCTTGTGTCACCACTCTCCCTCCCTGCTTCCCAGTATTAAGAGTAATTTAGGAGGAAAATAGAAAATATAAGAAATAGTTTTAGCAGAATGAGGTAGGTGAATATATACATATTTTTGAGGAAACATTATAGTACTGTATTAAAATGCTAGCATAAAAGAACCATTATTTATTGATTTGATTTGTATACCCATCTCACCTGAGTGAATCTAGGTGGTTAAAAACAACTAAATTAAATATACAGACATAAAATCCATTAATAAACTATATTATAACAAAACTAACCGTAATCAGCAGCAAAACCCTTCACTACATCACATTCAACATTTTCATAATAAAATGTTCATAATAAAAAGTCTACTTCTAGAGGAGAGCATAATGGTCTTCAGGGCCTTCCTAAAGGCCACCGGGGTCAAAATTTGGGGGTAATGATACTTTAAAGGGTACACACCAGCAAATGTTCTCTTGCTGGATCCCTCCAGATGACATTCTTTGGAGGGTAGGATCTTTAATATGCCTTTCCTGCTACACCTGATGTGATGGAAGATGTAACTGGGGAAAGGCAGTCCCTCAGATTACTTCGTCCCATGCCATGTAACGTTTTATAGGTCACTTCTGGGATCTTGAATTGAACCTGGAAGCATACTAGCTGCCAGTGCAGCTCACTGAATGGTCCAGGGGTCACATTCCTGGACCAGGAATGGGTGCAACCATTCAACACAAGTTTTGCAAAGGCCCTCCTGGCCACAGCTGCCACTGCTCTTTAAATAGGAATCATGAGTCCAGGAAAACCCCAGTTTGTACACTGGTTCTGTTTGGGACAATGCCACCCCATAAGGAAACATTGCTTTAAAACAACTTTCTAAACCTAGTGCTTTCACAGAGATCCATTAGTAATTTTATTTTGTTATCTCATAATTTTTTTAAAGGACAATAAAATGCAAAAATATTTATCAACAAAATCTTTGCTACTGGGCCAGCCTGGGCCATGCCCCACAGCTGCCTCCCAAGCCAGCCAACGTGATTGTGCTGGCCACCCCCACACCCAGCAGCAACAGCAGAATCCTACCCCCAGGATGGAGCGCTTTGCCACCGCTGCTTCCCAAGCCAGCTGGCACGCATGAAAAGTCCTGGGTAGCAGGCGAAGGTGGAGCTTGGGAGACAGCGTCAGGGCACAGCCCAGGCCGGCCCAGCAGGAGCAGCAGCAACAACAGCAGAATCGCCCCAGGACAGCCCCACCAGTGCCAGCTGCATGCTACTTAAACCTAAGAACCAAAACTGGAACCTCAGGCTGGTAAGGAGATGGAGGCTCCAGGTGGGGATGGCAGCTGCAACGGGGCAGGCTAGGTGACGAGAGGAGCACTCCACTGCCGCTGCTTCCCTCTCAGAGCTGCAAGTGCGAGGCAGTCTCCTTTAAATCTGCCAAGGCTCCGGTCTAGGCACTTAGAGTTAAATAGCATGCAGCTGGCACTGGCAAGGCCATCCTGGGGGGATTCTGGTGTTGCTCGTGGCAGCAGTGGCACCAGTGTGATGCGCCACATGGCATCTTGCTGCAAGCGGCCACAGAAGAAGTGAGACAGCGCTGTGACAGGTGTTAGGGCATGGGAGGCCTGGCTGTGGGAGTCCTGCGGTAAGTGAGTGCAAGGCATGTGGGGCAGCTCTCCCCCACCTGCCTCGCTTCATTGCAGCGGCACCGGGCTCCTAGTGGATGGGGCTGTTGGTGCCGCCGCCACCACGAGGCAAGACAGGTGTCAGAAAAAAAAATAAGACACCCCCTGAAAATAAACCCTGTTAGGTGGGCAGGAGCTGGGGCAAGTAACGAGCTCACCCCGTTGCATGGAGCTCAGGTCTTGAACCCAGTCTGCCAACTCCATCTGACAAGCTCAGTGTCTTTAACCGCTGAGCTATCATGCCTCCTCGGACTAAACTAAGTATCCTTGCAAATACCTGTATGGGAAGGGAGATGGCAATGTTTTATTTGATTAAATGCCTCAGTTTGATAATACTTTTAGTTCTTTCTCTTTCATAAGAAGACAACTAATTCCACAGAGTAAAAAAAGTGTTAATTTTTCTTAGAAAAACCTTGTTCCTAAGTTTCCTCCTTTTTATTTTTGGATAATTATTCCAGACAGCACTTTAGAAGAGGAGGCCATGCGCTGGTTTCAGCAAAAGTACGATGGCATCATCCTCCCAGGCAAATGAATTGTTTCCACTAGGAAATAAATGTGAATAAAATTTTACATTGTTTAAAAAAAAAAAAAAAAAAAAAAGAAAGCGTAACTTTAGCAGTGCTTGTAGTTCTATCATAACAATTGCATTCCTCTGATCTTAGTTTTATCCTTTATAAGGTGTAATTGCATTCTTAGTACATGTTTATTGTCATAGTTTAATTGGCTTTGCTCAGTTATATAGTTATGTTTATATGTTAATTTCAAAATTAGCATCCCTCAAGGATTAATTTTGTTTTTTCTGTCCAGAAGTGGTTGTTCAGTAACTGTTTTATGATGATTGGTTCCAAATACATAACTCCCTATTCTATATGAGAAAGATCGGTTTGGTGTAGAGGATGGAACACTCGATCTCAATATGGATGCCCAGGATTAAGGTTCCTGAATGACATTGGCATTGTAACTACCTGAGTAAATTATATTGTGTTCATTTAAAGCGTTGATATTTGCTAATTAGCAATAAAACAATTCTGCATGTTTGTTGCAAAACAGAGATTGATTATCCCAGTGAATTAACTATGTTTAAAGATGTTTGTTTTTGTGATGCAGTAGTTAATGAATCATGCATGGAAGGCAAGAAGGTTGCAGTGCTTTATGCACAGCTGTGAAAAGCTGTGTCAAAGATCATTATTACAGTATTATTCCAGGGAATTGATCAACTCAATCTTTTATCTTAAACAGCGGTTCTCAAACTGTGGGTCGCAACCCTTTTGGGGGTCGAATGACGCTTTCACAGGGGTCACCTAAGACCATCAAAAAACACATATTTCCGATGGTCTTAGGAACTGAGACACCGCTCCTCTATCTGGCCGCCGCTGCCCTCTTCCTCCACCGGCTCCTCCGCCTCCAGGGTGCCCTTTTCCTCTGACCGCCTGCTCCTGCCACCGCAGCGCCATCGTGAGCGCTCCCGATGCTGCCCCGGGCCAGCTCAGCTGCGTGGGTCGTTTGGCTGAGCTGGGTCTGGGCCGCTGCTGCCGCCACTGCTGGCTGAGCTGAGCTGCAGCACCGAGCCGGTCCCCACGTCTCCTAGTTGCCCGGCCGCGCTCCATCCCCAGCTGCCCTCCGTGCTACACCAGAGCCTCCCCCGCGCCGCCCGGCCCACCTCCCTCACTGTTGGAGGATGCCTCAGCCCTCTGGCGCCTGGTGCGGCCCTGGGGCTGGCGGGCAGGAGCGGCTCCTTCCCGGCTCACCGAGCTCCAGGCCTCAGAAGTGGGCAGGTGGCGGGGAAGAGGGTGAGGCAGCGGCGATGCCCAAATGTGCATCGGAGGCCAGCCAGCTGAGCCGGGAAGCAAGAAGTGGTGCCTCCCGAGCGGGAGCTGGCGCTCCGGCCGCACCCCTCTCGTGTGCGACGAGTCAGGGAAGGGTTGTGGTAGTGAAGGGTTGCGCAGTGTGGAAAGGCTCCTGGACCCCGCTGCTGCGATGGCGCTCAGAAGGCTGGAGGGGCGGGCAGGTCCTGAGGGGGTGGCTGGGAGAGGGCAGGAGGTGCCAGGATGAGGATGGGGGCTCCAGGTTGGCGGACACGAGAGGGCGGCCAGCGGCTCTGAGGCATGCGGATCCTCCACGCAGCTTCCGAGGCCCCGGAGGTGCCGCCACTTGGCTCTCCGCCAGACTACCATCCCTACTAGCCCTAAAAAGCACTGTGGAAGAGTGGGGAATGCTGGGAGTTGCAGTTCATCACCATCTGGAAAAACATGACTCTCCAAAGATCAATCCTTCCTTCCTTCCATCCATCTCCTTCCCTTCCCCTTTAATCTCTCCTTTCTTCCTTTCTTCCTTTCTTCCTTCCTTCCTTCCCCCTTCAATCACCTTCCTTCTCCATCTCCTTCCTTTCCCCTTCAATCTTCCTTCCTTCCTTTCATTTCCATCTCCATCCCTTCCCCTTCAATCTCTTTCTCCTTCCTTCCTTCCTTCCTTCCTTCCTTCCTTCCTTCCTTCCTTCCTTCCTTCCTTCCTTCCTTCCTTCCTTTCCCCTTCAATCTCCTTCCTTCTCCATCCTTTCCCCTTCAATCTTCCTTCCTTGCTTCCCCCTCCCTCCCTCCCTCCCAACATTTTTGAGCAAGGAAGAGTAAGCTTCTCCAGCTAGCATTGCTATATCAACTTTTGTGATTAATCACTATGCTTTAATTATGTTCAATTCGTAACAATCAAAATACAGCCTGCATATCAGATATTTACATTACGGTTCACAACAGTAGCAAAATTACAGTTATGAAGTAGCAACGAAAATAATTTTATGATTGGGGTCACCACAACATGAGGAACTGTATTACAGGGTCGCGGCATTAGGAAGGTTGAGAACCACTGATCTTAAACATACATATGTTTGAATGCTTAAACTATTGAGAGAGCTACTATTTCTGTTGAAGTAGAATCAGTTCCTTCAGTTGTGCACAGTAATGAGGCAAATTGTACTTTCACTCAGTAGATTCTTTTCTTGTGATAACAATATTTGAAAGTAATAAAATTTTATTAACAGGATACTGCTTGTTACAAATGCTACTCACCAATGCAGATTCTTTTCTTGTGATAACAATATTTGAAAGTAATAAAATTTTATTAATAGGATACTGTTTGTTACAAATGCTACTCACCAATGCCTTGCATTGTGCATAAATGTTCATGTGAATTCAAGCAATTTCTAAAAGTGGGTCTTTAGAGATTGATACGGGTCTGAGGAGTGGTAAAGAATAGTCTGATAGTGACAAGCAGAGAGAGAGATGATAACAGCAGAAGTCCAGTTGCTTTTGGGGAAAGATGGTTTGGTATCTTACAGCAAGTTCCTTTATGCTCATTCTGGTACTAGGTCACCAGAGTCTCAGTAGACCAGTTTATGGTTGTTGTTTGTTGGTGTAATGGAATGTGTGGATGAATTTGGGGAATGACAGAAAGAGATGCTGTCTAGGAAACAATCTGCAAGAAAAGCAGGAACCCCCAGTGGCCTAACAGTCAGAGAAAGAACTTAGGAAGCACTTGCCCTAACTGATCTAGCAGTTAAAAATGGTGGCAGCACATTTATACTTTCAGACTTGTAAAATTTTGTTAATGTTTATTGTACTTACAGTAAAATACAATTAGTTCATCTAGTCATCTTTCCTGTATAGTTTACCTGGGAGGGTTGACAGTTGCCTATAAGAAGTCCTTCTTCATGCACAACTCATGGATGAGAGGCAAACCTTGTTGTGTACCACTGAGATCTGGGAGGTCCTGCTCTCAAAGTAATGCCCATTGGGATATAGGTGTGATTGCTTTATACTGCTATTGGATTGCTCTGGAGTTTTGTAGTCTGATCATTCTGGAAAATTTCAATCCACCTACTCTTGGAAATAGAGCTGAAGCAGCTCAGGAGTTTATCTCATAACCACCATAGATCTGGCTGAGTTGTTGAAGGCCCAATAGACACAGGTGGTCAAATATTCTGGAATTTTTTTAGAGGCAGATGAGACATGATCTGAAGGTGAGGGATATCAACTTCTGTCCTTGTAACAGCCAAATCATTTTGGATATAGAAGTGTGCATCTGGCCCCAGAGTAGATACTATAATGCCAGGAATGAATCACAAAATATTGGCAGTATGGGAGAAACACAGAATGAACTGAACGACAAAATATCTTTGCAACCACCTTAAGTCTACATGTGATTGTCTTAAGTCCTGTGTTTTGTACTTCTTAGAGCAGGCATGTCAAACTGCCGGCCTGCGGGCTGGATGCGTCACACCAAAACCACACCCACCCCATTGCAGGCAATGGGGGAAAAAGTCCAGATATGTTGTGCGACATCATACCGTATGATGTCGTGAGTTTGACATGCCTGTCTTAGAGCCTCCTGAAATTGTTCTGTCCTGGCAGGTAATCTATAAATAAAAGAGGTAAGATTTCTCACTGATTTTCAATAACCAAAAAACTTTTAAAAAGTCTGTGCAGATGATTGGTTTAATATATTGAAAAAGGAACTTTAAAAATGAAAAAATGAATCATTTTTTCAAGTAACCCATCTTCCCACATGTACAGTGTGATGACGTTTGTATCACTTCCTTAAACACCATGATCCTTGACTGCTCAATATTTTTTAAAAGAAATTCTATCACCCATCTCCTGTTTATAACACAGTCCTTTCAGCAGTTTCCAGAAGGTTCCACAACTATTTGTATTCTGATTCAGATGACCCTGAGGGAACAGATAAACCTCCAAGGGGCCTCATCAACTCTCAGAGAGATAATGACCTACCTTAAAAGTGCTAACAATCAGATGACTGCAAGGAATGTAAATCCTTCAATTCCCCAGCATTCTGTCAGAACTGAGGATGCTTCTTGGATGAGAAGTCTTCAAGAAAAAACAATGAAAGTCAGTTGCCTTTTGAAAAAGGATCTTTGGGGCAACCATGATCTGGATGACTGAGAATCTCCATAGACACCCTGCCCCTGTATCTTACTAAATGACTGAACTCAAGGTTAGGTATAGAATATAAATAAAGACACAAAAAATTATTTTGCTGACTTTGGTTGGAATTAAATATACAACAGCATACTTGTGTAATTAACAGAAAACTTTCGATTTTATGTTTAAGAATAAACATACCGTATATTCTTAACCACAGATAACATTGTAGCCTAAAACTAGAGCTAAGAATGCTTCAAAATTAGGAGATTTTTTTTTAAACCAGGACTTCGAGTTGGCAATTCAAGTTTGAATTGAATTATCATGTTTATGCTTTAGTAGTTAAAAAGATGTCAGCATATATTGTAAAATGCCATACTTTATACTTGCATGAGAACAACTATTGATTAAATACAGTAAAGTACACATAGGATTATGAATTTAAGTAAACAAGATGCTAGTAACAAGCAGCCAATTGCCTGGAACATTTTGCTCCTAGCTCGAGTATTGCTCAGATTGCTTCCCAGAACAAAATAAATAATTAGCTAATATTTTGACTTCACTAAAATCTAATTCTCATTTCAACATGAAAATGTTTGCATTTTTTTTAGTTTAATACTGTATCTGTATCTTCGTGGAATATAGCCAGTATAATTTAGGTTACTTAGATTCAGATAGCTTATGAGATTTGGGCGTTCCAAATCTTTCAAAAGAAAATTAGAAATGTGTCTGCTATGTAAAAGCACATTCTCTATAATGTGGACTGTAGATTGCCTCTATCTTTCCCTCACTCCTTCCCAATATCTTGCATTTGAACATTGAACATGATATCTGAAGCTGGGAATGTCTTCTTTATTGTAAAATTTATCTTTTCAAACTTATGATTACTTTTCACTACTTTTCTTACAAAATCTATTACTGTGTTTATGTTGGGGGCATTATATGTTAATCAGTAAAAATACTATAGGAATGCAATTATTTGTAACCTGCAAACAGCCAGAATTATTTCATGAACAGAGGGGAAAACTAATTTCCCACACAAATGCATTTCCAGTAGTGGCAACCAACCACCTTTATTTGTGGTTGGCAGCGTAGGTTCGTGTCACTTAAAGGAGTTAAGTCATAACATGATGCTGCTATATTTATTTATATCATACATGCATACCTGTTTTTTATTCTGAAGAATTCAAAATGGCACATTTTATAGTCATAAAAACAGATTCATTTGATTGGTTGGGCTGAGAAATAGTAACTGGTTCAAAATCAGTGAGCTTTGTAAATGAGGTGGGACTTAAACATAGTCTCATTCAAACCTAGCACTTTACTATATCCCAATTTATAGTACTTGCCTTCTGTTTAGTGCAGTAGTCTCCCCAATTAATTCTTGGGCTTTTCTTCAAAATTATTTTCATAGATAAAGTGAGCAAAGCAGAAAGCTGGGGGAGGATGCCATTTAAAATGAGATTATAAGGTAAAAGTCTAGATAATGCAACCATAAAAATCCAAATAGATTTTTCGATTACATGATTTTTGTACAATATAAGTTTACGTTATTAAAAAAAATTCTTATAAGTAGTACCTAGTATAAATGGCAAGGCTGAAGTGTATGAAAAAAAATCTTTGGTTTTAGTGTAATGCATTGTTTGACCCTGTCATTGTAGTTTTTAAGCCATGTTATATAGTTTAGTATGTTGTACAGACTCAGCTAATTTTGATTTAGTCAGTAACTGTCATTAAACCTAACCTGTGATCACGTCTTTCCTGTATTTTTTCTTAATGTCATTGTTCCTCCATGAATACACTGTGCCTATGACAGTAATTGTCTACTTACAAAGGCTCGGGTAGTATATTTTCTCAGGATGTATAGATTAAAATGAACTGGCTAAACAAAATAATGGTGCAATACAGTACATTTATAAAAAGATATATCCTAGAATTGCAAGTTTTTTATATAAAAGAAATGTGGCAGTAGCAAAAGAATGGGTTAACTAGAATAATATTTGACCTTTTGGATGATGTGCTAGGTTGGCGATTACAATAGTTTTGCTCCTTCTTCAGGAATAATTTCACTTGGTCATCATGAGGGAAAAGAGTTCAGCTTGGTGGCCAGTCCTCTCAGTGTTTTTTTTTAACATCTATATGATTGAAGTATTAGAAGAAGTAATCTGTTATTTCTAGGTAGGGTATTGTCTCTCTGCAAATGATACTCAATTGTACATCAGCATTCCAGGCCCATTTCTTAGCTTAATAAAAATTCCATAGAAGAAAATATTCTGTATGTTTAAAGACACAGAATTATTTTATGAAAATAATTGATTAATGTAAAAATGCACATTTTACTGTGACAAATTCCTAATAATCCTAATAATCAAAAGTGTTCATTTGGATAGGGAAGAGGAATCACTTGATTTTGAAAAATGTCAGATTGGTTTTATTTTTTCCTGATCTAGAAGAATTATTTAGTTTATTTGTTTAGCACCATTTTATATAGCTTGCAGTCTATGGACAATCCTAATTACATGGAATATTATATCAGGGGCTTTCATCATTTTTTAGATTTACAACCTTATATATTTAAACAAACTTATTGTACTTCTAATAACAATTTATAACGTTTAAGTTTTCCACTTAGACAAAGCCTGTGAAATGAGATTTAGCTATAAAGATAAGGGAAGTTACTGAATAATTTGGATATAAAAATCTGTAAATATTTCAGCTATACAATTAGAGCTTTAGTTTTAATCTTCAGTGCCTTCAGAACCAAGTAGCAGGTTGATGGAAGGTTTTCTCAGGATCTTGGAGGAAATAGTTGTAGTTAACCAGACCAGGTCAGGGGTTAGGTTCTAGTTATTTAACATGTCAAATGCATCCTTTATGCTCAAAAACAAATATCAATTTGATTGATATTTATCACACAACACTGATGTTTATAGGCAAAGAAAATCCAATTTAATCCCATGGTTAGTCATGTAGAAAAAGATATATTTTTTTCATTTGTTCTTTTTTGAGAGAACATTCATTAACAAATCAGTCTTCTTCTACAATAGCTCTGTGTCAGCTTTTTTGTTACAAATTTTGGAAATTTAAACTAATTCAAAGTAGAGAGTTGTTCCCTGATCATTTTTCTCAGGCTTAAACTTTGCCCCTTCATCCTGATTTCTCTAAATTTTCAGTGAGACACGTTTTTATTGTTGCTGAAACTTAGTTGGGGTTGAGTACCTTGCTTCTTCCTTCGTTATAAATTATATTAGAATGTTATCCTCTTTATTGAACAGCTGGTATACTGCTACTTTCCCTTTTATTTTGAATCTTAAAGATGATTTTATTCTGAAGATTCTTCACTAACCTCGGTGGATTCTGAGATTTTGCTTTCCTAATATTATCTCCACAGTTTTGTGAACCTACCTGTGTGTACTTCTTTTGTGACCTGGCCCTGTATATTTTTTGTTTTCAGATTCTCTCTAAGATTTGGGTAGAATTAATAGCCACTTCCTGCTGTTCTTCATTTTTTTCTTCTGACTGAAATTTTTGCAATCTTTGATAGTTCATTTTGAGCTCATTTTCCCATATATTTTTTTCTATCATGGGACTTACTTAGCATGGCTCTGATTTTATTAAAATCTACAGTTTATTCTAAAGTAGAATTCAGTTTTAATTTTCTATTATATCACATAGAGTTATCCTATTGTTTCTCCTGCTTCCTCAACTAAGTGTTCTTTATTGATTAGTATTAAGTCAAGCATAAAATAACTGATCTCTGGTGCCTGTGAAGGAGAAAACTGTCAGCAAGATAAGTCTGGAATTTCCTGGAAAGACATTGCTTCACAGTGGTTGTTCTCCACTAGATGTCAGGGTAATTAAAGTTTTCCATCACTGCAACTTCATGCATCTTTTAAAGATGTGCAATTTGCTTTTGCCAGGGCTGATCCACTTCCTCTACTTGGCTATGCAAAGAATAGTAGACATCAACAACAATATTGAACTTCTTTTTCCTCTTTCTCTTATTTTAATCTGAATGCTCTGTATAGTGTTGTCAGATTTATTCATTTGGATTTCTGAGCATGAATGGATAATTTTAACCATCAGTGTAACTTTTCCCTTTTATTTATGTTTCCTTTGAACAAATGTATTCTTTAATTACTATAGTGTTATAATTATCACCACATTTCTACTATTAAATCATATTAGGCCTCATTTTATTTATTTCCTATACTTCAGCCATTAGAATAAAGACAACAGACATGAATTTTATGACCCAATTTTCATTTTTCCAGATATTTGTTGAGTGGCTTCTTTCTTTTTCACCCACATTTCAGTTTCTTACAGAGCACATGTCTTTGTGGTCTTTCTTCAAGTTTTACTTTTCCATCTCCTATAGAATTTGATTCAAACACCAGTAATCAAGATTATGATGCTTTGGTCAAACACATTTTTATCAGTCCATGGGAACTATAACCTCATGCCAGCAGTCCTTTAATATGTATCTTTTTCTACATGACTAACCATGGGATTAAATTGGATTTTCTTTTGCCTATAAACATCAATATTGTGTCATAAATTTCAATCAAATTGATATTTGTTTTTGAGCATAAAGGACGCATTTGACATGTTAAATAACGAGTCATTTAAACCAAATTGTTAAAATAATTGGTCTTAATGAATAATCTAATGTTATATAATGGGTTTTCTGTATTGCAAAATTATATTTGATGTTTTGATATTATCTGTTCTGTGTCCTAAAGTCAATAACTCTCAGCATTTTAGACTATTGTTACAGTTTTCCTGATTTTGTTTTCTAAAAGAAATAGTCAATACTTTCTAATCACCCTGGATAGTTTTTGTTACAATTGTCTCCTTCTTTTTGTCAATATGTGAACATATTATTGCATTATGTAGCATAAATTGAAAAAGAAAAAAAAGTAGGGATATCACTTTTTATGTATACCTACAATCCTGTTTCATTATCATAAACACAAGCCTGTTTTTTTCTTTTTTTCTGAATATAGTACATGTATTCTTATGTAATTCATCTTCAATAATGCTTTAGAAATTTATAGCAAAAATATTTCTATACTTTAGAACAGATCTTCCTGATATTTTACTTTTTTCTGCAGATAAATTTGCGCCTCATTTTGGTAAGTGGAAAAACGAAAGAGTTCTTGTTCTCACCGAATGATTCAGCAGCAGATATTGCAAAACATGTATATGACAACTGGCCAATGGGTAAGTACTAGAATATTAATGTTTATTATTTGATCAGTATTCCAGTCGATTGCATGGAATGGGGGGAAAGAATATTCTCATCAAAAATAAAACTTTGAAATGCTAATATATGCATTTCAAAATACATGTAATATATTTTGTGTGCTTTATCCAGTGTGGTTTTATCCCCCCCCCCGTTTAAAATCAGTGTTTAAATAATATTGAATGCAAATACCAGTAGAGCCAAAACTATATACTACAATTATATTTTTCATAAACTGACGTTTTGAATTCTTATCTAACAGAAAAAATGTCAAAAAGGGAAGGGCTAATGGAATGCAAAATGTTTCAAATTCAAACCACCTCATTTTAAATTGTTTCACAATACAAAGTCAATTTAATTGTTTTTAAAAAGAGTGTTTTTTAAAAAAGGTTTTAAATGTGATATGGCTCACATTCATAATATTTTGCATATTATTAATAATTATACATCTATAAAATCATTGCAAATCTTACGAAATTATATTCTTCATGTGCTACTTGGAAGTAGAAAAGTAGGAACCAGCTCAAAAGATAAGTTGTCTGCTAGGAATTATAATTCTGACTGTAGGATTGATCCTGTGCCTCTATAAATGTATATTGTCTGCATATTTATCAACAGATAATGTTTATAATGTTAAAACTTTTAATCCTGAGCCCTTTTTTTGCATGGATAAGCCTTTAAAAATGATGGAACCTAAATGCACGTAAGTAACTGACCATGTGATTGGAATTAGATTAGCATTGCTCTCTGCTGCACTTAAGAATAATTAGGAATGTAGTGACAGTACCATTAAATCATATTTAGCAATATATATCCTGCTAATGTTATAATTAAACGTTAACATAGAGGCTTGGGAAAAAACCCCTCAATAATGACATTTTAAATAATTTGTAAAGTTAAAATGTCTGAGGTTGTAGAAATGGTAAAAAAGAAAAATGCAATAGCTGCAGCAGCAACAACAAAGAAAAGTAATGAAAATTTTAGTGTGGTACCCAAGTTCATCCAATTTTAGAGGAGAGTTCTTTTGGCAAAGTAATCTCAATAAAGATACTTTGCTTAATTGCTCTTATCTTTGTAATTTAATGATTGAGCAATTCTAAGCTTATGCAGTCCTTAATATATCTAGGCACCAAGTCATGTATGACTTAAAGCTATCATTATAACTCCTCCTTATCACTTTTAAAACTAATAGAATTGCCTTTTAAGAAGATAAAATTTCAAGCAACTAATTATGGTCAGTTATTTAATTGCTATATGTTTAATGTTTTTCAAAAGCTGCCCATGTATAATAGGTTGTAATGGATTTATGTTAATGTTACCAATGGGTGCTTAATATTACTGAGAAGGTGTGCACTTGGGGAATTAGTTTCTGTTACTGAAAGATATTCTTATTACACATGTCTTTTGGGTATTGTAATCCAATACTAATGCTTCAAACCTGATCTCAGAGGTGGGCATGCAAGACCCTCCAAATGTTGGACTGTAGTTCTTACCATTCTTCACCATCAGCCATACTGATTAACAACTGATGAGAATTGGTTGACATCTAATCTGGACAATCTGTGTTTGTTTATTGAATTTATACTCTGACCTGTTTTTTTTTCAATATTAAAGGGAACATGACCTACAAGTAGAGTCTTATAGTTAAAAAGAGACTGGTTGACTCATCAAGACAAAAGTCCGAAATATACTTCCAAATCAGCTTTGTGATACTTAAAAAAAAGGAAGGCTCACTAGGCTATTTGATAACAGAGTAGAACTGGAAAATGGAAAGGTGATACGGTGTAGTCTATACAAGCTCCAATGGAGAGAGTGCCAGTTCTGAGAGTTTCTTGTTCCATATGGATGGTCAGAACTTTTTCTTGAACTAATTTTTCAATTAAATATCCTACCACTGGTACACAGTGTGTCTACCAGCCAGTCTAATAAATATCACACATTGCTGAGGGGTTTAGGAATATAACAAAGTTGCAGTTTGTCTATTGTCAAATTAACTTAAATACTCCAACTAAATGATTAGCATTGTTAATGTGCTAAACTCGAATCTTAGAGCTTTTGTATCCTGCAGTTTTAAGCTGCTAGATTCTTATGCGTAAACTGGCCGGAAAAGAAGCTGGCTAAAGAAATAATCTTTCCAGACTTCTGGTTTGCCATTACAGCTGCCACAGCCACTGGAAGGCAAACTCCATCTTCCACGTTCAGTTTTGCTCTGCTGGGGGACCCTGGAAAGGGTCGAAAGTCGCCCTGCAGGGGTGATGAGCAAGGAGGGGACCCCCGCTTGATCACGGGAGGGTGGAAGCCCTTCTGCTCGATCCAGGGCAGCCCTCCAAACCTGCGGAAGAAAAACCGGCCATAGTAATATGGCCCATCATTAGGCTACAGACAGCCGAAGTCAAACTTACTACCAAGCACTTCGAAAGCAACGTGGATGAAACTGGGTGAGGTCTGATCTTCTCTTTACCTTAAGTACTTTCTTTTCCTGTAAAAGCTGCCTGAAGTATCTTTCCCCCTGTGAGGAGAGAGGGAAGGAAATTTCTATCCCACCCTCTAAGAATAGCGGTGACTGACTACCTAGGGGAAATAAAGCACTAAAAGAACAACTTTAATTTAATTGGATTTATATGTTCCTGAAACTTGGGGACCAAAATTTTTCCTATTTTTATTGGAGATTTTTGCTTTTATCTACAAAAAAAGAAATAAAATTGGAAAAAGGATTATAAAAAATTTGGACTTAAAAAACCTTAAATGGCATCAGTGACATCTTGTGGCGAAGTTTGGTATTACAACTTGTTATTTCCTAAAAGAGGCTTGGCTCGAAGCCCAGACCTTAGATAAGACTCTTCTGACCTTGGCACCACATGTGAGAAACTCAGCTGTAAGAGAACAGCTGGGCAGCATAACTGGCCTACTTGAACTGTGAATGTAAACCTTTACTGACTTTTAGAGTTATATGTGGGGAATTGCTTTCCTTTCTCTTTATTTGAGGAATATTGGTTACTGTATGAGATGATGAAATACCTTGGACTATAAAATCTTGCTTGACAATGATTTCTACTATAAAGACTATTTATAAACATGTGAAAGAGATGGATGAAGACCAGGAAAAGATCCTTTCCATGTTAAAAGCAATACATGAAACCATTCTTTCAGCTTTTGATAAAATAAGACCTAATATAAAAGATCAAGATGCCAGCTTAGATACACAATCCTATACTTTTACTACAACCAAAGAACTAACAACACAGAAGTTAACAGAAGCAGTGAAACAATCAAATATTAAGACAGAGGACTTAATTGGTCAACAAATACAGTTAATGGAAAATCCAGAAAAGGGAGTGACAACACTGAAAATGGAAGAGATTTTGTATATAAATCAGAAGAAATTTGAGAAAGAAGTAGAACAGATTGAATGGAAGATAAACATATCAGGGCAATCATGGGGAATTGGAATAATAGGGAGACAAGTTAATGAATACAAATGGGCTAGTCCTTCCAAAAAAATGGCAATGAAATGGTCTCCTTTATTTCAAATAATATATATAATCAGTGCTTTTTTTTTGTTTAAAAAAAAAAAGGTGCCGGAACTCACACACATCATACAACCCGCCTTGCCTACCCTACAAGGTTCCATCCAAAAAAAGTGCCGGAACTCCATTCTGGGCGTTCTATGTCAAAAAAAGCCCTGTATATAATAATAGAGGGAGATCTATTTGATGATCTAAAAGCACTGATATGAAAAACTAGTTGGCAAAGGAAGAAAGCCAGAATAAGGCTGAAGAAAATTGGGGTTTTGATTTATTACGAGTGGATTTCATATTATTAATTAGAGGGTTAAAAGGAGATATTGAGATAAGGGGAATTCTGATCATTATATTTAAAATATTTGGAAATTAGTTGAAAATAAGGATTTTATCTGTTTAATATTTAAAAATTAGACCTAAATGAAAATAATTAATTATTATGAATATGTTTGATATATTAATTAACCCAGGTAATATATATAATGGTTTTGGTTTATTAAAGGGAATATTGTATTATTAAGTAGATGATTTAATATGGGGAGAAATAGATAAATTTTAGGAAATAGAACAAGATTATATTCAAATAGATAAAATGTGTATTTTGGATATTAGATTCTGTTATGAATTGAAATAAGGGAAATCTTGGTTACCTAAAGCCTGAAAATTATAAATATCAAAGGTTAAACTGGAATTGGGGGAAATTAATAACAAGTAATGGATTGTTTGTGAAGATTAAATGTAAAAAATAATTAAGATACCTATAAGCTAAAATTTATTGATAAATGTAGTAATGATGTTTTTACTGAGTTGATATAATAAGGAACTGTATTAGCTTAAATATGAGACAGTAAATGTTATGGGAAAAAGAGAGGAAATATTTGATGTTGTAACTTGAGATTTGTATTAAAGATTTTATTATTGAACTATTGATAACCCAGCCACCACATTGCCTTTTAAATACTTAAATGTAAAATTGGAAAATTAATAAAATATTATGTATAAATATAAATATATATAACAGAAATAACCTTTCCAGATATCAGTGCTTTGGCCATGGTGACGGCTTGTCTCAACTGCCATTGAGACCACTGTATAATAACCATTGCATAATAGCTGGTATGTCAATGTCCAGACTATGATCTTATACACAATCTCATGATGGAACCTTGATATTCAAGCATGGACCTTATTATGCCCTCTACTAAGCTGTATTTCTAATATGTTAGAATTCAGGTATATACTCTAGTGTGTTTCTGATACTAATGTGAGAACATAACATTTCCCCCATATTGAAAACAAATTTTCATGCATTTATTTTCCCACTAATAGTAGAGCAGTAAGCAGAGTGTATAGGCAGCTCCATGCAGATTATATGGAAAAATACAATAATTACAAGCCACAACTCTACTTCATAACTAAATTTTCATTTTCATAGCTAGCATGGAAAATATTATCCATGCATTCAGGTTCCTCACTTCCTAAAGTTTGGGATTTGATCCTATTTTAATAAAAAAAACAACTAATGGCTAAAATCATAAGCATTCCACATTTCACCACATACTTACTCTCCTACATTAGTTGACTACTCTTCATTCTCTTTTTGTTGTTATTTGTCTCTTTGTGTGTGTGAGTATATATATATATTTGTTTTCTGAGGTTTTCGCGGGTGTTTGTATGTAGGTCTTTGATTATTCAGGTTTTCTCCTGTGTAAAATTGGAAGTGTCTTGGCGACGTTTCGACGAAGTCCCATTCGTAATCTTCAGGCTGGTGTTTTCGGCTTCGTGCTTCTAGGAGCAATGTGTGATCGTAGCTGTTTCTTCCTTTTAACTGCCAGTGGGGGTATGAACTGATTGGGTGGGAGCTTGGCTGTGTTCTGATTGGGTGGAGGTGTGTTCTGATTGGTCAGGGGCTTGGCTGTGCTCTGATTGGATGAGGGGTTGGCTGTGCTCGGATTGGATGGGGGAGTGTTCTGTTTGGGTGGGAGCTTTGTTGTGCTCAGGTTAATCTGAGTTGCAGGGAGATTTGAGATAGTGAGCTGCATTGCTGTTGTTTGGCTTCGTGGTCATGGTCGTGCCTCATCTTCATGGTGGGTGACAGTTTGCTTCATGTATGGATTGGAGGGGTTTAAAGTGGCTAATGATGCAACTGTGGTCTGGTTTGTGGTCATGCCTCATCATCGGTGTGGGTTTGGGTTTGCTTTTTGCGTGGATGTGTGGTGGTGACATCCTGTATGGTTTTCGTGAGTGTGGGTCTGGTGTCATTCTTTGTGTTAGGGACTCATTTGTCAATAAGGGCGGGTTTCCAAATGGCTGGTAGGCGGGAGGTATCATCTCGTTTATTCATGCTGTGTGGGCGTTTTTCTATCTCGATGGCTTCTCTGATTATTCTGTTATTAAAGTGTTCAGTTTTGGCGATAGTTCTGGTCTTTTTAAAGTCAATTTCATGTCCTGTGGCTTTAAGGTATTGGACCAGGGAAGAAGTTGGTTCCTCTTTTTTGACTGAGTTCTTGTGTTCTTCAATGCGTGCACTTATTCTTCTGTTGGTTTGTCCGATGTATGTGGTGGGGCAAGCGGTGCATGGGATTTCATACACTCCTTGATTTTCTAACTTAATTTTGTCTTTGGGGTTTCTTAGGATGTGGATATTTTTCTGTTTGTGCACAATGCTGTCTTGATGTTGTGTTTGTGGAGGATCTTGCTGACTCTGTCTGTGGTGCCTTTTATGTATGGGAGGAGGGCTTTGCCGTTTTCTTGTTCTCTGTCTTGGATTTTAGTGGGGGTTTCTTTTTGGATTAGGTTGGTAATCTTATTTCTTTGGAATCCGTTGGATGTTAGTACATTAGTGAGAGTGTGTAGTTCGGTTTTTAGGTGTTGTTCGTTAGCTAAGCGTTTTGTTCTGGAGATGAGTGTCTTGGCTACGGAGTTGATCTGTGCTGGGTGGTGGTGTGAGAGTGCGTGCAGATAGCGGTTTGTGTGTGTTTTCTTCTGGTAGATGGTGTGTCCTAGGGAGCCATTGGATTTCTTGTAGACTAAGACATCCAGGAAGGGAAGTTGGTTATTGTTGTATCTGGCCCTTCTCAGCTTAGTAAAATCCACATAAATATTTCTTTAAGAGTTTTATTTAACACATTTCAAAAGATTCACTTCAAAGCAAGCTGCTGGCAGTTTGTTGGCCGGAACGGCCAAGTCTGATATATGTACATTTAGTTTAAACATTCTCCCACCTTCCAATTAACTCACTCTTTATCTCACATTGTCCAAGACTTCATTAATCTTCCGTAGATTTCAAGAACACCAGAAAACTGAGTTCAAACGAACTCGGTGATGCATCAGACTGCCTCTTGATATTAACGTTGCTCGTGACAAAGAATTAGTCTCTTCTTCCTCTTCTAATATAGTTTTCAATACGTCACTTCCTTTTTCCACTTAACTGACACCTCCGCCTATCAAACCTTCGGAATCTCGGATCAAGCCATCTATCTTCCTGTTCCAAATCTGACTCATCACTTTGAGAGTCTGACTCAGATTGCATACAAATCTCCTCATTGTCTAGCTCGGCTGCCGGGAGGGGAAAATACCCAGAGGGGCCTGGTTGTGCTTCGTCATCCTCTGATATGTCCCCAGCCGGTCTAGAGACACTCACAACAGTTATTAGCTTCTGTTTCCATGGTGAACTGTATTTTGGGGTGTAGGCTGTTGAAGTGTGTAAGGAAGTTGTCCAGTTTTTCTTTCCCATGTGGCCAGATTATGAAGGTGTCGTCTACATATCTGAGCCAGAGTTTGGGTTTGTGATCAGATTTTTCTAGAGCTTGGGTTTCAAAGTGTTCCATGTAGAGGTTTGCAGTGACAGGTGAGAGGAGTGATCCCATGGGTGCTCCTTCTATTTGTTTGTATTTTTGTCCGTTATAGATGAAGTATGTGTTGGATAGGCAGTGGTTGGTCAGATCTAGGATGTGTTTAGGGGGTTATATTTGTTTTGGATAGCTGTCAAGGCTTCTTTGATTGGCACTTGGGTGAAGAAGGATATGACATCGAAGCTCACGAGTAGGTCACTGGGCTGTAAGTTTTGTTTCTTTATGATCTCTATGAACTGGAATGAGTTTTTTATGTGTGAGGCGATGGATTCTGCATAGGGCTGTAGTTGTTTGGTGAGAAATTTGGCTAGGTTTTGTAGAGGTGAGCTTATGGAGCTGACTATGGGTCTAAGTGGGGTTCCTTCTTTGTGTATCTTGGGGAGACCATAGAGCTGGATGATTTCTCTCTGGGAATGATTCTTTGCTGGATCTCTTGGTTAATGGAGAAGGCTTTTATTTTGGATCTAGTGGTTTTTTCTAGGTAGGTGGTGGGATCTGCGTTTAGGGGTTTGTATGTGGAGTCTTGGAGTAGGTTGGTTAATTTGGTTTGGTAGTCAGATGTGTTCATAACTACCGTGGCGTTGCCCTTGTCTGCTGGTAGGATTATTATGCTGATGTCTTCTTTTAGGTTAAGTAGTGCTGTCTGTTCCTCTTTGGGTAAGTTGCTTTTGGGTGGCTTGCTGGTGCAGAGGATGTTGGTGATTTCGAGTCTGATTCTGTTAGCATCGTCAGGGTTGATTTTGGTCAGGCTGGTTTCAACTCCGCATATAATGGTTTCAGTGGGGATGTGTTTGGGAGTGACTGCGAAGTTGAATCCTTTGGAAAGGACATTGGTTACGGCTTTAGTGGGGATCCTATCTGAGATGTTATGCGCTGTTTGTTTCATGTGTGGCTGTGAGGGAGGAGGGGTTTGTTTCTGGCGTTCTTGTAATCTTCAGAGTTTGTTGGTGTGTGTGTCTGTCTTGAGGGTGGTCTGTGTTTTGGCTCTCCAGACGGCAAGTTGTTTGGATTTGTCCCAAAGTGCGGGGTGGATTTGTTGCTGAGTTTGAGGTGAAGTGTGAGGAGATCTTTGTTGATTCGGTCTAGGAACCACTTTAAACCCCTCCAATCCATACATGAAGCAAACTGACACCCACCATGAAGATGAGGCACGACCACGAATGCGAAGCCAAACAACAGCAACACAGCTCACTATCTCAAATCTCCCTGCAACTCAGATAAACCTGAGCACAACAAAGCCCCCACCCAAACAGAACACTCCCCCATCCAATCAGAGCACAGCCAACCCCCCATCCAATCAGAGCACAGCCGACCTCACATCCAATCAGAGCACAGCCAAGCCCTCATCCAATCAGAGCACAGCCAAGCCCCTGACCAATCAGTTCATACCCCCACTGGCAGTTAAAAGGAAGAAACAGCTACGATCATACATTGCTCCTAGAAGCATGAAGCCGAAAACACCAGCCTGAAAATGACGAATGGGACTTCGTCGAAACGTCGCCAAGACACTTCCAATTTTACACAGGAGAAAACCTGAATAACCAAAGACCTACATATGTGTGTGTGTGTGTGTGTTTGGATGTATGGATGTATGTATATAAACACACACAGTGTTTTCCTGAAAGTAAGGCCTACCCCAAAAATAAGTCCTAGTTTTGGGGTGAGGCACACACTTAAAAATCAAGCTAGGGCCGGGGTAGGGGTGTGGATCTGCCCCACGCGCCCCACACCCACTTACTTTTCAGCCAGGCTTCTCCTCACCAGCCCACTTCCTCTGCAGCATCTTCTGTAGCTAGGCCTGCATTTCTCAGTCACAGGCCTTTCCGGAAGGCCAATGCAGCCAAGAACCGAGCATAGGCCTTCTGAAAAGGCCTGACTGCAAAATGCAGGCTGGAATGCAGCTGCAGAATGAAGCTGCTCCTTCGGCCCCAGAAGTGGACCTGCTGGGCTGGGCTGTTGATGCCGGAGGTGAGTAAGACATCCCCGAAAATAAGACCTGGTGGCTGCTGGCTTTCTAGCAGACAAGCCCAGCATCTTAATCACTGAGTCACCAAGTCACCCCCCCTTTTTATGGGAGATGAATCTGTTTTCTAATTTATTTTGTACATATAGGACTTGTATTTTATCTACAGTCATACTTTTATTCTAGTGTTATTGGTTTCTTTTATTTTCTTTCCAGTTCATTCCCATTTTTGCTCTTGACTCAGTCAAATAATGATTTGGTCCTTAACTGAAACCTTTTTCAGTCTTGTGTCCTTAGTAAATTATCTCAATGTTTCATCACAAACAATCAAATCAAGTGTGTGCTTTTAGAATCATTCCATTGTGATATATATATATATGTGTGTGTAAATAGATTGATACTTAACTCATACAGTTGAAACAGATCTTTTTCTAAGCAGATATTTCTAAACAGTTACTATTCTGATTCTTACTCCCCAGATGACCTACTTTTTCTATATTCTCATCTCATTTGCAACCAGATGTTAATATCAGTTACAAAATAACTTGTTCAATATAAACAGTTATTATATTTATCTTGAGTATTTTTGGAAGGAATTGCTGGAGTTATTTTCTAGTTCAGTTCCCTTTGACTTTCTCTTTAAGCTGAAATTAAAGACCTATCCATCTTCCTTATAACAAGAAAAAAAAACCACATTCAAAACGGTGCGTTATTAGCCTTGCTGGACATTTATAAGAAGTAATATATAATTTCAAAAGTAGATAATTGAATTTTATTATTTTTCTTGTTACTTTTCCAGATTGGGAAGAAGAACAAGTGAGCAGTCCAAATATTCTGAGACTTATTTATCAAGGAAGATTTCTGCATGGCAATGTGACACTAGGAGGTAATGAAAGGAATTGGCTTATAGAGATGTTCTGAGTGAACTAAAATGAAAAAAAAAAAAAGATAGAATTTCATTGGTTTGGGAACAATGTAAAGTTAAAATACGTTTTTGGGAAGTCCAGCAAATGGTATAGTTGGAACTGAAACAGAATATTTTTAATATAAATTGTTTTTGAATTGAGGTTATAACAGTTTTAGTTTTTATATTAGATGGGAATGTTAGAAAATATAGTTTTAGTTTTTATATTGCATGGGAATGTTAGAAAATATAATCAGAATGAAACTAAGATTAAGGAAGTGTCCTAGGTCTTATAATTATGAGTAAAAATGTTGACGGCTGATTCAAAACAAATTTTCTCATATCTGGCATTGCTTTTCAGATAGACACTACTAGTTAGTTAGTTAGAATGGTATTATTTCACTTGGAGTACAAAAGCTGTTCAGTTGTGCCCCCTTGTGGTGTTCCTCACTTATCCTTGTTAACTGAATGACAGCTATCTAGTTAGTACCTACTATGTTATTGTTAGATTGCTAATAACATCTCAAATGGAGTATAAATTTATTTGGACATGAACAATATACCTGTAATTTCTACCAGAAGCACTTAAACTTGAAGATTTTTAATCTCACTTTTTAGAGAAAAATATTGTCTTAGAATTCAGGATATAGTGATTCCAGTCCCACTTTAGGCATGAAATACAGGCTGGGTGACTTTGGACCAGTCATCTTTCAGCCCAACTCACCTTCCAGGGAGGAGAAGGAAGAACTATTGGTATATTCACTGCCTTGAGTTGTGTGTGTGTGTGTGTGTGTGTGTATTTAAAAAGATGAAATAAAAATCTAAAAAAAATCAAGCTTCTAGAAAATGAACAAAACTGAACTAATAGAAAAATCCTGCATTTAGGCTTCTCTTGTTGGCAAGACATAGAAAGGAAAGGGACTGGGACAGAAAATCTAATAAACGACTGCAGGCAAAAATTCTTATGAATACTAAAATAGAACTAGTTCAAATAATAAGAAGCCAAAGATTCCTACTCTCTCTTTAGAACTGATAAGCTTATTTCTTTTTTCTCTACTGTTTTTTCTATCACAGTGTAATGTGCAGGATTAAGACATTTTGAAACATGAAGAAAAATTATTTCTTGGAATGTTGGAAGTATTGGGATTCTTGATGTAGGCTTTTCCCAGATGATAAGGTTTTATCACTTATTAGTTTTCTATGAATAATTTGTCTTAGGACATTTTCAGGACATTTTCTGCATTACATTGAATGCTTTTTCTTGTAACATAGTTGATGTATTCTTGCCTCAATATTTAAATCTGGGATTTTTTCCTTTTAATGGCTTCTTTATAATGATGCCTTACACAAGGCATTGTGATTCAGGTTGAGAGGGACTAACAGATTAAATATTTTTCAAGCAAGTCATCAGAGATGTCCATTGAAAAGCTAGAATTAAAAGAGCTCATGAGGAAATTGTCTCTGGCTCTTTCCCCTCCATTTATCTCACAGCAGGAAATAGAAAACCTGCTATGTAGCAATATAAATCAGTCTAGCTACAGGAAGTATAACAGATCTCTGTGTTTTCATTTCTTTTCAGCTTTTCTAATTGCTTCATCCTTCTTTTTTCTCCCAGCTATATATGCTTTATATGCCAGTGCAACTTTTGAACAGGATTCATGAAATCCCAATGTCTCAGTTTATAACAATAATCTGAAAAATAAACGTCATGGGATTATGAAATTACCAAACTTGTTTCCAGCAACATCTCTGACTGGCAGATACTGAAGAAGTTAAGACAGAGCAAAATAAATCTGGTGTATTTACAGTACATTTGGGTTGTTTAGGTATTTGGATCCAAAGTTTGAAAGGTGTTTCAGATCCTGTGTGCTATGAATGTGTCCACACCAAATGAAAAACATATTTTCTTATTTGGACCCATAAACCTGCATGGTAGCAGCCAGTGGTCAAACTTATTTCAATTTTAAAAGTTAAATAGGGTTAGCCATGATTAGGACTTCGATGAGAAAACCTTCAGGAAAGAGCAAAGCTATAGGTTATGCTTAGAAATTGAAAAGTGTCTGAAGGCCATAGCAAGTCACTTTTATATTACTGACAAGAATATTAAATAGACAGGTCCAGAAAATCAACAGGACTCAAGCTCAATTGTAAAAGAGTTTACACACAGAGAGAGACACACAGACACAATCATCAGTGTATTATTGAATCTATAGGTATATAGATTGTATTATATATTGTATTACAGTTTCTTCCATTCATAGTTGACGCAATCATTGACATAATGAAGGGTAATACAGAGCAACCAAGGTACAGTGAGTATGAAGTGAATATGAAGTGATATAAAACAACTGTTCAATTCCACAGCAACCTCATGGACATAGAAGTGTTTCATCATCTGTTATTTTAATTGAATCAATTATGGCTACATTGATT
Source organism: Bothrops alternatus (assembly GCA_034064705.1). Classification (NCBI taxonomy): domain Eukaryota; kingdom Metazoa; phylum Chordata; class Lepidosauria; order Squamata; family Viperidae; genus Bothrops; species Bothrops alternatus. The sequence continues at coordinate 1,737,103 of JARGCV010000008.1, read as the reverse complement.
TTAATTTATCTTTCCACATCAGGGGTGTCAAACTGCCGGCCCATGGGCCGGATGCGTCATGAAGAAACCGCGCCCACGATACGTTGCTCCGATACGTCGTGCAACGTCATGTGACATCACGAGTTTGACATGTCTGTTCCACATCAATAGATTTACAAAAATTAATAAAATATTTTACTCTCTGCTTTTACAATTTATATTCTGGAAGTAGCTTGAGAGATTCAGTTAAACAAATGCTAACATTTTTTTTAAAAATGTGCACTGTGAATACTAGCAGAGTCAGGAAACCATTGTAATGCAGTTGAAATTATGGAACAATAATGTGCATTATATATTATTATTATTATTATTATTGCAGCATTAAAATTGCCCTTTGGCAAAACAACAGTGATGCATTTGGTGGCTAGAGAGACATTGCCAGAGCCAAACTCTCAAGGTAGGCTTAGCAAATTGCAACACATTTTTAAATTGGATATTGTAGATGAAAATTAGGAAGAAAACAACTTTTGTTGGTTGTAAATATGTTACATTTATGATCAGTTTAGTGTTTTCTTGGATTCCTTTGAACTATTTCATTTAAATTCAGAATTGGACATTTAATTTGCTGGAGTAACCTGAGATCAAAAGTCGTGGAATTGGGCTAGGGCATGGAGACTTGAACAATATTAGCTGTACATATTTGTTCTATCCCTGCAGAGTTTGGTTGGAATAGTGTGGGTGAGGTGAGGTAAGGGTAGTCTGTTAAGCATTTATTACTGTCTATCTGATATACTATTTTTAATTTTTTTATTATTGGAAAGCTAGTGCTCATAAACCTGCATTTTCTTGCTGAGTTTTATGTGTATTAGGAAGCCTAACTGTTAGATTAAAATGAAGAGAGAGAGACAGATTTTTTCTTCATACAGGCTACAAAAGCACTTAACTATTGTTTATGTTTATAGAAAGACCCACACATCTCCATATAATCTCTTGGCCAATTTTCAGTACATTGGATAGTAGATAATAATCAGTGTGGTCTACCATCTAATCTACTTTTGTATTCCAAGAATAAAAAAACAAGACAACAGGGAACTTGTGGCATTTCCCATTGATTATTTTGATGGCCCTTATTCCATCAGAACATGGCCAATTCAAAATATTCCAGTGAATCTTTTGAGAAAACAGGAAAGCAATTGTTCTCATCCCATGTAAAACCCTATTATTCAACACTATAATAATACTATAAAGCTTTTATGATGCATATATGGAGAGTAGTGTTTTGCATTAATTATCTTGAAAACATTTTCTTTATTTTTCTGTAGGGCAGAGAAATCGTGAGAAAACTGGAGAGAGCAATTGCTGTGTGATCCTGTAGAAGTGCCCCTGTATCTGCTACTTGTGATGTAGAATAGTTTTTGTCTCTCATGCTGCAGGATTAGAGGAGACCAACATTGTTTCAAAAACCCTTTCTGCCTATCTGTGAATCCACCGAACTGAAATATTACATGAACCTGGTCATACTTTTTTTCTAGAACAATGAATACTTTTTTATTTCTACTGTCTATGTTGTTGAACAAGCTTATTAATGCATCATTTCGGCAATGAATTTTTTCTCCAAGAAAAAATTAACTACTCTTCAGCAGAAATCATTTTGCTGTCATAAAATCATTCTTAACCGGAACTTTAACCAATCACAAATACTAGAGGCAATTTGCACTAAAATGGTTGACAATATATAGACCTCATCAACAAATGTTCTTAAGTATTTCCAACACTGAGAAATGAATCAGCACTGAAAACTAATTCATAGTCTTTTTCTTAAATTCAGTCATGGCCAATAGAAAGCAGGGGGATGGATGGGCGGGAAAGAATAACTACTAAGTAAATTCTACCTAAGTCACCCTTGATGACCAAGTGGCACAAAACACAAATTATTAAAATTGTCTATAAATATAAAAAATCTTACTGCAACAAACTATGTGCCTGTAATTTTAAAGCACTCTGTAGAGGGCTCTTGCAACCTTTTTTTTTTATTGATGTGCACTCTTCTTTCTTACATTTCTTGAGTGCTTGTTTAGACAGCACAAATAAGTGCAGAGAGTGCATTTCCTAGCCTTAATATGGGAGGGGTAATTTCCTGTAGTTCATAGGCTTTTATTATTGTGCATAAATATTAAAGACCTCATTTACTAATCAATTTATGTATTTGAATATCTACAATTGATGTTTTTCAGTCATCCTTATTCATCTGATCTTAGTGCCCAGTGTCATGCTTACTCAACAGTGACTTTAAAGAGATAATTAAACAAAAAGGAGGATAAAATAGAAAAAAATTGCTAAATGAGGAGTTCATTTGTTTGTTATTTGCAGTTGATATTAGTGCTTGCAATTGTATTGGAAATCAAAAGCTGTTTTTAAAAGCATACATAGTTACAAAGGATGCCATTATTTTATTTCATGTAATTTTAAAAAAAAGATATGCTAAAAAATTTGCACAGCACTAAAGCATGAGGTAGTTTCATCTAAACTTGTAAAAATTATATAAAGATTTTATATTTTTTCTACTAGGGAGAATTCTTCCTAGTTGAAAGTAAAACTATGTAGAATATATTTAATTAAAAAAAACTTATAAAAACATGGCTATAGAACTTAAGTATAGATTGGCGGGTAAAATAATACAACAATAAACTATATAAATAGATCTAGGCTTTTAAAGATGCAGACCGACATTGTGTTCTGTATTTGAGTCCATAGCCATTACAAATGTTCCGTGTTTTGAATGATCTTCATTTAAATGTAATCAGGTTACTTTATTCAATGTTACTGCTTTGAGAAAATGCTTTATATGCAGTAGGCCTACAAAGATATTGTTCATAATGTTCAAAATTAAATTTGTATAGAGCAGAGTTTTAAACAAATTGTAAATAGCACTAAACATTTTCCTTCTGCAACCTGTACTGATAGATTCTTCTGTAAACTAAATAAAAGAAGAATATTGTAGTGTACCTGGTTGTGATTTGGGGAGCTTGATCTAGCTGCATCATTTTTAAATTAGTTCTATTGTATCATAATTCTCCTAATTCTCTCTCTTTACAATCATTAAATTACTAGGTTTGGAATACCAGGAGTGATGTGAGGTTTACAACTTAGTTTGAATTGATTATATTTGTTTCAGTTTTACCAGCCTTTTCTAAGATGATGCACATTCAAGAGTTCTTCTCCGTTTGGTTTCTATAACAAGCCACTATGATGTCAAACCAATATCTATCATCACATCATTGCGCAAATAATGTAATGATGTACTTGTCCTATGATATCTGACACAAGTTGCATTTTTTTTTTGCATAATGTCATGTCATGCCCTTTGCCCCAAGGAACTCTGTGATGTTCTTCTTAACAGCAACAGTTTGATTTGCACAAAGTTACCGATAGTACTGAGTTTGAGTATTATAGTTGAATAGGAGTTTCAGTCTATTTCCTTAGTCCCAATTCAACATCTTAATAATTACACTTCATTTGTTTATTCTCAACATGATTTTGAACAAAGAACAACCATCATTTTTCATTTTCACATCACATCATTTAAGAAATGAATTTAACATAGCAAAGAAAGAGTAATGAAATATAAATGCACAGAGATTTGGGGGAAGAAACCTAATTAGAATATCTCTTTGAAAAGAGAAGAATATTTCCATTTCCATCCTTGATTTACAAGTGTAGTGGAGTCTGCCGTGGAATCATGATCATTGTAAAGCAAGTCACCCATGTGACCAACTCAATTTTACATCCTTTTTTGTGGCAGACATAAAGCAAAATCCCATTGTTCATTATGGGCATTTTTACAAAAAAACAAAAGTAAATGCTGATTCTCCAGCATGATAGATGTAGCATCCACCGGTGGGCAATCTCAGCCTTCCTGCTCAGTTGAGACGAAGACCAAACTTTAGCCACGCCTTCTATGGGCGGTCCTTTCCCCAGTTTTGTCTTAGTGTCAGCTCAGTAGGACACAAACTTTTGTAGCTCCTCAGTTAGGCTAATTCGAAGTAATACAAAGAATTTTTTCCAATATTTAATAGATAGGTTATTTTTTTTATTTGTTTTAGGCTAGTTTTAGCTATTGTTACCTGTAATAGCTCCAGTTAAAAGGGATTTTGATTAGAATTGGAGCTTCGTTCCTGGGAGTCCTGCGTGGCCTCAGAGGCCTGATTCGGAGCACTATCCAGCTCCTTTAGGATAGCAGAGAGTTCAGAGGGAAGGAAGACAACGCCTTCGGCTTCACAGCGTTATAATCTGATCGGAGCCACCGACCGAGCAGCAGTCTGCCTGCCTCGTGGCCATGAGGCTGCGACTTCACTCGGATCACAGCGGGAGCTGCGCTGCGCTGCTAAACCACAAGTGCTTGTTGCCTTATAACCAAATGGGGAAAACTATAGGCTTCCTATAATTTCCTTGGGCTTCAGATCGGAGAGCACTTGTGGAATCTTTATTCTAGTCCCTGTGAGATCGCCATTTCAGGTGACAGGAGACTAGCAGCCGCCATTTTGTTTTACTAACTGGGTGTGGCTGCCATTTTGAGGCAACGTAAATTGAGGCCTAGTTCTGGCCATTTCTTTGTGAAAGGAGCCTACTTGCTAGGCTCAAAAAAGGGGGGGGTTGGCTGTACTTCATATCGTTGTTACAAGGAAGCAATGGAAAGAAGTTAAATCCTTAATTAGGACCAAACCATTTCTCTTCTACATACTACAGAGCTTGGTCTCCTCAAGGGGGAACTGAGCAGGTTGGTCTCCCTCCCCCTTCTATTCCTCCCACTCCACCTCCGCCTCCTATTCCTTCTGTTTCTTCTGCTACCATTTCTCCACAGGCTCCTGAAACCTCCACTGTTAGTGTTGGTTCTGCGGAGCAAATCTTATGGGCACAACAGTTTCAGTCATTTATGCACCAGGCCTTTGATCAATTCATGGCATCTTCCATGAGTCAAAGGGCCTCACAGATGCCACCTCCTCCACCTTTGTCCGTAGGTCACACTGGCCATGTTCAGTCAGCGGGCTCGGGTGTTTCTGAAACTTCCTCTCAATTGGGTGAAGCAGAGTCTGTGGACCTGGAGACTACTGACATCCTGATGTCAGAAGATGAAGAGGTGGCCCCTGATCTTCCTACATTGAGTCTCTTTGATCCTTCCCTGTTTAGGTCACTATTGTTAAAGGCCTGCACTACGGCCAATTTGGTGACAGAACAGGAACCCAAACCATCCACCTCTGCTGCACAGGAGTCTAATCCATTGTTTGCAGTACAGGTTGTGGAGGAAAAACAGGTCCCTTGTCCGGCTGTTTTCCGCACTACGGTGGAGAAGCAGTGGGCTTCTTTGGCCACTTTTCCCCCACCAAACAGCATGGAAAAGAAGCTCTTCAATGTTTCATTGACTTTTTCTTCCCTCCTAGAGGTTCCTACTGTAGATGCTCCTTTAACCTCACTGTTCTCCACATCCACGGTCCCTGGAGATATGGCAGAAAATCTCAAAGCGGAAGACAAAAGGTTCAAGTTTTCCCTCCGCAGAGCTCACCAGGCTTTGGCCTGGGCAATCAAGGCGTCGACATCCTCGTCATTTTTCGCGAGGACTTCCATTATGTGGCTCCGTGAGTTACAAGCTCTTATTTCCCCAGCTCAGGTACGTGCACAGCAGACCTTAGGTAAACTGGTCGCTGCAGCGGAATATATGGCTGATGCATCTCTTCATTCAACCAAGTATTCCGCCAGATCTATTGCAGCCACGGTAGCATCTCGCAGTCTGTTGTGGCTCAAACACCTACAGTGGTACTCAGCTGTTCAGTCCGGTTCTGGACCTGTACCTAGTAGAAGGGAAGGACAAATGTAAAACCTTAGCTCACCCCTCCAAGAAGACAGATAAGAGACCCCAACAGGAATTTCGCAGGCAGTTCTTTCGTGCCAGAAGTTCCTGGGAATGGAGGCAGCCCTTTCGAACAGGGCAGTCCTGGGATTGGCCCAGAAGTTCCCGATCCTTCTCCCCCAGACAGGATCGCCCACAGGACCACCAAAGTTCAGGAAGTAGGGGCCAATTTCACTCCAAGCATCCCTTCCGTGGGACTGGGGACCGCCCATACAGAAAGTCTAAGTGACGCCAACTTGGATCCTCCTATAGGCGGTCGCTTAGCTCTGTTCAGCGACATTTGGGAGGTCACCACCAACGATACCTGGGTAAGGGAGACCATAAGATTCAGTCTAGCTCTAGAATTCAGATCCATTCCTCCAGACCGCTTCATTCAGTGCCCATCTTCAAAGCACACAAGCAAGGCCGAGTTAGTATCCACTGCCATATCACACTTGCTAGAAATAGAGGCCATAGAACCAGTGCCTCGGGACCAAAGAGGAAAGGGGTTTTACTCCATTCTCTTTATGGTCCCCAAGGCCTCGGGGGGTTGGAGGGCAATTTTGGATCTAAAAGGACTAAACTACTTCCTCACCTACAGGAGGTTCAAAATGCAGTCCCTCAGGTCCATTCTGGCCAGCATCAGGAAGGGAGATTTCCTCTCTTCCATAGATCTGACAGAGGCTTATCTTCATGTTCCCATCCGGCCCCATCACCGCAAATTCCTCCGGTTTTGCCACGCACACCGGCATTACCAGTACAGGGCTCTTCCCTTTGGCCTGTCATCGGATCCCAGGGTGTTCACAAAAATATTGGCGGTAATAGCAGCCCATCTCAGATTGAAGCCAGTGCGAGTGCAATGCTACCTGGACGATATCATCATCCAGTCCAGTTCATTCCACTCCGCTCCTCTCAATTAGACTTGCAGATCACAATAGATACACTCCAAAGACACGGTTTCTCCGTGAATTTCAAAAAGAGCCACACGACTCCGACTACTCGGATCCTACATTTGGGAGCGGTGATAGATTCCAACCTGTGCAAGGTTTATCTCCCAGGATCGCAAGGACAGCATCAGATCTCTAGTTCACAAGATCCAGAGAGACAGGGTAATTCCACTGGTCCAGCTGTCTCAGCTGCTGGGAAAGATGGTCTCATGTCTGGGAATAGTGCCATGGGCCAGACTACACTCCAGACTCCTTCAGTGGTTCCTGCTTCCCTTCCAGAAGTGGAACGTGAGTGCATCCTCACGGAAGGTGAAGGTTCCGCATCACACACTGCTGTCCCTCCATTGGTGGGCGTTGTCAGCTATGAACAAGGGGTCCCTTTTCAAGGAGCCTCACAGGCTTGTGCTGACCATGGACGCCAGTCTATTTGGATGGGGCGCACACATACAGACTCACATGGCACAGGGACAATGGTCCCAGTCCGATCTCGCACACAACATCAATTGGCTGGAACTCAGGGCAGTTCACCTAGCACTTCACCAGTTCTCCAACATAGTGGCAGGGAAACATATCCTGATAATGACGGACAATGTCACAGCCAAAGCCCATGTCAACAAACAGGGAGGGACCAGATCGTGGGCCCTCATGCAGGAAGCCCTGACCCTGGGTCTGTGGGCAGAGTCCAATCTGCAATCCATCAGCGCAGAACACATATCTGGGGAGGCGAATCGCCAGGCCGATTCACTGAGCAGGGAGAAGGTGGACCACTCAGAGTGGCGCTTAGAACCTGCCCTGTTCAGGGAAATATCGGAGAGTTTCGGACAGCCTCAGGTGGATCTGTTTGCTTCACCAGCAAACGCCCAACTACCCAGGTACTTCACGAGGTTCCCGTCACAGGGGGCGGAGGGAACGGACACTTCGCAGCAAGTGGCCCAGGGAATTACTTTACGCATTCCCTCCGCTCCTTCTGATCCCAGCGATCATTCAGAAACTTCTAGAACAAGCAGAACTAATCTTACTGGTCCCGCACTGGCCAAGGTGACCGTGGTTTGCTGACCTCATGGATCTGTCGATCTCCCCGCCGTGGAAGATACCATCAGACTGTGTTTCACTCAGTCAGGGTCAACTTCAGCATCCAGATCCCCAGTGGCTTCAACTAGCTGCTTGGCATTTGAGCAGAAGAGTTTGTCTAGACATTCCTATTCCTCTGGAGTGATTGCAGTAATTCAAGCCTCCAGGCGCCTTTCAACCAATAGAATTTATGACGCCACGTGGAAGCATTTCTGCACGTGTGCGACACGGAGATTAGATCCCCTGGTGGTCACCATTCCTATCATTTTAGAATATCTTTTGGAAGGTCTGAACAAGGGCCTGTCTTATAATACCATTTGTAGATAGGTTGCGGCCTTATCCATTGTGCTCACATGTGAAAATCAGGTTCAGTTATCACAACACCCGGCAGTTTCAGCCTTAAAGGAGCCGTCAACACCGGTCCCCCTGTGGTACATAGATATCCCACGTGGGACTTACCAAAGGTGTTGCAAGTACTCAAAGGTTCACCATTTGAACCCATTAGATCTTGTTCACTACTTTTGCTATCTTCATCAATCTCCACCGCATACTAACTGGCCCTGGTAATTCCCTTGCAATTTATTACTACTTCCTGATTATCTCAGCCAGGTTTCAGGAACACTCTGTTAACCATTAACTGAGAGCTTGACATGAACAGTCTAGAGCAGTGGTTCTCAACCTTTTTCAGGCTGTGTTCCCGACCTGCGCCGCGCATGCGCAGCGCGACCCCGACCTGCCCCACGCATGCGCAGCGCGACCCCGACCTGCCCCACGCATGCGCAGCGCGACGGCCCGTGTCACGCATGCGCAGATCCACCCCGCGCATGCGCAGTGCCCCCTGCGCCGGCCGAGGCGTAGGCCGCCGCCTATTCAGGCCGGCGGCAGGCAGGCCCATGTGCTCCTGGGTGGCTGTGGCGGTGACAGTGAAGGGCGACCACGGGCTGGGCCACCAGCTGGCCCAGCCCAAGGAAGGTAAAACACCCACCAGGCCCCACGCGCGCCAAAAACCCCTACGCCTGCCGCTGCCCCACTAGCCTTGTCTTTGCTGCCGCCCGTTTGGAGCGGCGGCAGGCAGGCCCAGGCGCTCCTGGGAGGCCGCGGCAGCGACGGCGCAGGGCGACCACGGGCTGGGTCACCAGCTGGCCCAGCCCAAGGGAGGTAAGCCACCTGCCGGGCCCCACGCATGCCAAAAACTCCCTGCGCCTGCCACTGCCCCGCTAGCCTTGCCTTCGCTGCTGCCTGTTTGGGGCGGCGGCAGGCAGGCCCAGGCGCTCCTGGGCGGCCGCGGCAGCGACGGCGCAGGGCGACCACAGGCTGGGCCACCATCTGGCCCAGCCCAAGGGAGGTAAACCACCCGCCGGGCCCCACGCACACCAAAAACCCTCCCTGTGCCCGCCGGCCTCCCACCTCCCACCCCTGGGCCTCTTTTACTTATAGTTTTAGTAGTTGCTCAGCAGGGAGGGGTGGAAACTTCCGGAGAGCTTGCCTTCGCTGCAGACAACTTGCAGCACCGTTTGCAGACTGGGACTTTTGGCAGGCTCAGCAGGGCGGAGACAGCCTGGACAATTCCTATTGGCTTTTGAAAGCCAATAGAATTAGACTCTATGCAAGAGAGTCTATTCTATTGGCTTTCAAAAGCCAATAGAATAAGAGGGAGTAGCACAGCTAAGGAAAAGGGAAAAAATGGCGTAGCACAGCTAAGGAAAAGGGGAAATGGCGGACTGCATTGTTTGGCGACCCCCGTGAAATGGTCGTTTGACCCCAAATGGGGTCGTGACCCACAGGTTGAGAACCGCTGGTCTAGAGGACCTGGACTTAGGGATAGGCTTGATCGATTAAAGCAGTAAGCATAGTTTGAAATGAAGAGTGGAAGAGGAGCTTCAATATTTGTGTTGTATCAAGTCTTGGAACAAAGTAATCTACAAAATCAACTGTAACAATTGCAACCAATTCTAAGTGGGACAAGCATCACATCAATTAAAAACCAGGATCCACAAGCACCAGCTGGCAGACAAATGCCATGATCCTAAATCCTTAATCTCTAACCACACTGACACAAAACAGCACCAGTTTGATTGGAGCAACACAAAAAGCATCGGCCACACTACCACTCACCACGCTCATGAGTTCATCAAAGCCTGGCATTCCACAAGCAATTCCATAAACAGATACATTGATCTACAACCAACTTACAAACCTCTCAGAATCTAAATCAACCACACAGCCAACCAGAGACAGCACCGATCCACAACCAACTCACCACAAGACTCTCTCCCACCAGCAGTTCACCTCCCAGTGACCCTGACCTGATGTAACCTCCCCATCACAAGATCCATCATAGACCCTCACTTGACACATCTGAAGCAACATTGACATCCTCTAAACTCTGCTGAAATTATTACCTAGCCTGGTAACAAAACATTCAGAAACCAACCCACAAGCTCGGAGAATGAATCTTCACTCTCATCCTACATCCAAACTACAGATATTCACCATTACTGCAAACATTTAAAGTCCAAAGTAAATTTTGACTTTATTACTTATTTGTTTATTGTCTGAATCACTAAAGTAACTAGGCAGCTTACATGCTAGTGTTCAAATAACCATATAGTGGTAGAACTAACAAAACAATAACACTACATATCCACTTGTTGCGATTTTAAGCAATTTAAAAAGATTGAAACCATCAAGACAGGCTAGTAGAGAATGAATCATTATACTCAATCCCAGAATCTGCTTGGAAGAGCCAAGTTTTCATTGCTTTAGGAAAACTCAACAGTGTTGGGATCATTCAACCCTCAGGAGAGAGAAGATTCCAAAAGGCAGGCAAAGCTACAAAGAAGGTATGTCTTCTAGATCCCATAATGTGACTATGCTTACAGCTGGCCCTGGAATGGGCCAACTCTACTAGATCTTTTGATCAGATGGAAATGGTAGGAGAAAGATGGTTCTGCAGATAACTAGATCCTAAGTCTCTGTACAGATTTTTAGATGATAGCGAACCCCATAAATTGAAGTCAGAATCCCACTGGCATCCCACAGAGCAGAAACATTACATGAGTTAATCAAGAAACACCTGTAATTGCTCATATGGCCACATTCTGGACCGATTGTAATTTCCAGGAGACATAGAGTAAGTCAAATAGGATGAGACCAAGATATAAATGACTGGGAAACAGACCTCCCAGCTCAGGAAAAGATGAAATTAACATGCAAGTGGATTTGTGCAAAGGTCCTCTTACCCATGCAGTGGTGGGATTCAGCCGGTTCGCGCCACTTCGGCAGAACTGGTAGCTAATATTTTGTTGCCCAGGCCCAAAATGGACTTCTGGCATCCACACAGAGAATCAGTTCACATATTTGAATCCCACCACTGTACCCACGGCTATCACCTTCTCATTCAGAAACCCAAATTATATACAAGTTCTATCCAGAAAGTGTTATCCGTTCCAGAACTAAAGATGATAAATCCATGTGACTGAAAGGTCCTTGAAATCTGTCATATCTTCCCAGAGTTGACCATCAGCCTGCTCCTCTAATTCTGACCCTTAAATTTGCCAGGCACTGAGATATGATCCCCATACATCGTATATCTGACTTAGGGACTAGATATAGAACTAGTTATTATCTATGTACTGATGATACCAGACTTTTTGTAATGGTTGATCTCAGTGGCTCCATGTAAATAGAAATGGGGAGAGTGTCAAGCTATGTGGGATCCTGCATAGCAAGTACCTCAGGCTAAATTTTCCCCGCCTTCTTACATCAACTGAAATTGACTCCTGAGAAAGGAAGAGAATCATTACAGTACAGTTCCCCCCCACCAAATCTCAAAGCTTGTTCAAAATGATAGCATAATTGATGGTATCAAACCCTGATGAAAGAGCAATCAGAACCAGGAGGATCATACCATCCCTATCCCAACCCCAGCAGAAGTCAACCTAATTGTTGTATCCAGACCTAAGTCTGACTGAATAGGTTCAGATAATCTGCTTCCTCCAGTATCCATGCCAACATCTAACTCTGATCAAATCCGAGTGACTTTATTTGTCAGAAAATCACAATTCCTCAGCACAGCCCTGCAGATAAATCTCTTGAGTATGCTCTTGGGCAGAGGCCAATCTGTCCTCAATAAAGGTGGATCACATCTCGGGGGCAATCAACCGGCAGGCGAACGCTCTCAGCAGGGCAACGGTGGATCATTCAGAGTGGTGACTGGATCCAGCACTATTCTCTCATTCACAGTTCGGCAGAGTCCCTGGTTACGGCCTGGAATATGGCTGCGAAGGGGGCTCTTGACCGGATTGCGCCACTGCGACATCTCTGTGGTAGCAGACCCAGGAGATCTCCTTGGTTTACTGAGGAACTCAGGGGATGAAGCGCCAGAAGAGACACCTAGAGAAGCGATGGAGGAAAAATAAATCCGTATCTGACCGAACACTTGTAAGATCTTATATCAAGACTTATCAGGTGGCGCTCAAGGCGGCAAGATGCGTGTATCATTCCGCCTTGATTGCATCTGCGGAATCCCGCCCAGCCGCCCTGTTCAGGGTAACTCGCTCCCTCCTTAATCAGGGGGGGTTGATGCACCCTTGCAGGGTAGTGCTGAGGACTTTAATAAGTTTTTCGCGGATAAAATCGCCCAGATTCGGATGGACCTTGACTCCAATTGGAATGCAGTATCGGCTGATAATGATTCAGTCAAGATGACAGGGACTCGTCTTGATCCTGTTGTGTGGAAGGAGTTTGACCCGGTAGCACCTGATGAAGTCGACAAGGCCATTGGAGTTGTGAGCTCCGCCACCTGTTTATTGGACCCGTGCCCCTCCTGGCTGGTTTCGGCCAGCAGGGAGGTGACGCGGGGCTGGGTTCAGGAGATTGTCAACGCTTCTTTGAGGGAGGGGTCCTTTCCGGCTCCCTGCAAGGAGGCAATTGTGCGCCCCCTCCTCAAGAAGCCTTCCCTGGACCCAGCTGTTTTAAACAACTACCGTCCTGTCTCCAATCTTCCCTTTATAGGGAAGGTTGTTGAGAAGGTGGTGTCACTCCAGCTCCAACGGTCCTTGGATGAGGCCGAATATCTGGGCCCTCAACAGTCAGGATTCAGGCTCGGCTACTCCACGGAAACTGCTTTGGTCGCACTGACGGATGATCTCTGGAGAGCCCGGGATAAGGGATTATCCACTATCCTGGTGCTACTTGACCTCTCAGCGGCTTTCGATACCATTGACCATGGTATCCTTCTGCACCGACTGGAGGGGTTGGGGGTTGGGGGCACTGTTTTGCGGTGGTTCACCTCCTACCTCACTGGTCGGTCGCAGTCGGTGTTGGCAGGGGGTAGAGGTCGACCCCTAGGTTCCTCCCTTGTGGGGTCCCTCAGGGATCGGTCCTCTCCCCTCTGCTGTTTAATATCTACATGAAACCGCTGGGCGAGATCATCCGACAACACGGGGTGAGATATCATCAGTATGCTGATGATACCCAGCTTTACATCTCCACCCCGTGTCATTTCAGTGAAGCAGCGGAAGTGATGTGCCGATGTCTGGAGGCTGTTAGGGTTTGGATGGGTGCCAACAGGCTCAAACTCAACCCCGACAAGACGGAGTGGCTATGGGTTCTGCCTCCCAAAGATATTTCAATCTATCCGTCCATTAGCCTGGGGGGGAGCTTTTGACCCCCTCGGAGAAGGTCCGCAACTTGGGCGTCCTCCTCGATCCACAGCTAAATTTGGAACATCATCTTTCGGCTGTGGCGAGGAGGACATTTGCCCAGGTTCGTCTGGTGCACCAGTTGCGGCCCTATTTGGACTGGGAGTCTCTTCTCACAGTCACTCATGCCCTTATCACCTCGAGGTTCGACTACTGCAATGCTCTCTACATGGGGCTACCTTTGAAAAATGTTCGGAGACTTCAGGTAATGCAGAATGCAGCCGTGCGAGCAGTGTTGGGCTTGCCTAGAAATGCCCACATTTCAGCATCACTCCGCGAGCTTCATTGGCTGCCAATTGGTCTCTGAACCCAATTCAAAGTGTTGGCTATGACCTATAAAGCCCTACATGGCATCGGACCAGGTTATTTACGGGACCGTCTGCTGCCTCATGAATCCCAGCGGCCGGTTAGGGCCCACAGAGTGGGCCTTCTCCAGGTCCCGTCAGCCAGACAGTGTCACCTTGGCGGGACCTAGGGGAAGAGCCTTCTCTGTTGCGGCCCCGGCCTTCTGGAACCAACTTCCCCCGGAGATCCGTGTCGCCCCCACCCTCTCCGCCTTTCGTAAATTGCTTAAAACATACTTTTGCCGGCAGGCCTGGGGCAGCTAACACCTTGCCCCTAGCCAGTGTATGTTTGTGTGTATGTTTGTGGAATGATTGGTTTCTTTTTTAACTAAGGGTTTTTATATTTTTGTATTTTATTGTAATTTCTATCATGTTGTGAGCCGCCCTGAGTTCTCCGGAATAGGGCGGCATAGAAATTAAATAAATAAATAAATAAATAAATAATAATAATAATAATAATAATAATAATAATATTCCTAGCAATATTTCACAGGGTAGGCCACCCGGCTCTAGACTTATTCGCCTCGGCAGCGAACTCCCAACTTCCAAGGTTTTTCTCCCGTTTTCCGTCCCTGGGGTCGGAGGGGGTAAATGCCCTGGGCATTCTGTGGCCCCAGGGACTTCTTTATGCCTTTCCTCTGCTCCCTCTACTTCCGGCCGTCATCCGCAAGAGTCTGTGAGAGAAGGCGGAGATTGTCCTCATAGCCTCTCGTTGGCCGAGGCGCCCGTGGTTTGCTGATCTCATGAGCCTGTCAGTATCGGCTCTGTGGAAGATACCCCCGGACCGAATAGCACTCAATCAAGGGGCACTTCGACATCCCGACCCTCAATGGCTACAGTTAACAGTATGGCGATTGAGCGGAGACATCTGATTGAGGAAGCTTATCCTCCAAGGGTCATTGATATGATCCAAGCGTCTAGACGCCCGTCAACTAATAGAGTTTATGACTCTACTTGGAAGAATTTTATATCTTGGATGTCCAAGCATCATGTCCAGTTGTCATCTCTCACGGTGCCTCAGGTGCTACAGTTTTTACTGGACGGGATGGATAAGGGTCTGTCTCCTAGTACTATCAGAAGACAGGTTGCGGCTTTGGCCACGGTTCTTTCTTGTGATGACTCTTCCTCACTTGCACACCATCTGGTAATCCGTTCCTTCATAAAGGGGGCAATTAATACTAGACCTCCAACGGTTCATCAGTACCCCTCTTGGGATCTTTCAAGAGTTTTGCAGGCCCTTACCGGGTCGCCTTTCGAACCACTTCATTCCTGTGATCTCAATCTCTTATCTATGAAGGTGGCCTTTTTAGTGGCAGTGACCTCGGCCAGGCGCATATCTGAATTGGCCGCCCTCTCGGTCAGGGAGTATCTCTGCCTGTTTCGCCCTGATTGCGTGATCCTACGTTTGGATCCCACCTTTATTCCTAAGGTGAACTCTTTGTTTCACCTGTCACAGGAGGGTGGTGTTGCCGAGTTTCTGCCCTAGTCCATCTTGTGACTTGGAATGCAGATGGCACACCTTGGATGTTCGCAGGGCGCTACGCATTTACATTAAAAGGACTGCTTCTTTCCATAGGTCAGAGGCACTTTTCCTCTCTTTCAATCCTGCCTCTATGGGGCTTAAGGTTTCTTCTTCCACTATTGCCAGGTGGATTAAGGCTTGTATTGCCAGGGCATACCAATCACAGTCTTTAGCCATTCCTTCATGTATCACGGCTCACTCTACTCGTAGTACTGCCACCTCTGCGGCCTGGGCCATGCAGGCGCCCATTGACGACATCTGTAGGGCAGCAACCTGGTCATTGCCTTCCCCATTTATCCGTCACTATAAAATTGATAGCTTTGCCTCTGCTGGTGCTGCCTTTGGCTGTAGAGTATTACAGAGGGTAGTGTCATCTCCTGCATCACATGCCCCATCTGTTACCCCCCCCTAGGGACAGGCAGGCTTTGGTATGTCCCAATCCATGGATTATCCATCCTCATGCTGGAGAAGGGGCGTTGTCTTACCTGAACGCCTTTTCTCAGCATGATGATGGATAATCCACTCCCGCCCTTTACTGATTATTGGGCACTGTGGCAGGAGTCTGGAAACCAACGCGTCTGGCTTTGTCTGTTGCTTCGCCTTCATCGGAACTGGGTAAATGTGACCCAGTAAGAGGCGTGGCTATCTCTCAGTCTTAGTCTAATTGGGTAGAAGGGACTTCAGGAAACCCAATCCGTGGATTATCCATCATCATGCTGAGAAAAGGCGTTCAGGTAAGACAATGCCCCTTATATCTTGGCAAGCCTTGATGAACAGGAGAGATAATGATCTACATCCAGGTGGCAGCACCAGCTTCTTGCAAAATCCTCTCAACTTTCTTGAGACTCACAGGTTCAAACTCTTCCCAAGTAATGGAGCAAAGAGCCACCCCAATCAGCTCCATAGGATCTGCCACACCAGAATCTGACTCCAAAAACATTCAAACAACTTTATCTGCTACCGGTAGATGTGTGAAGTATTCCAGATTGCAGCCCTCAAAATATTTCACTTTCTATTGACCTCCATAAGAGTCTTAGTTGCTTTAAAAAAGAATGCAAGGTGGCATTCTACACATGCAATAAGGGCAGAAAAACTATGTTTTGCTAACATTATCATTAAAATATAGATTTTAATTCCTAATATAGGTTCACACAAGTATTTGATCAGCATTTCTTCTGATGCTACATTTCCTAGAGTTTTGTCAGAAAACCAAATAATCCACTAAGATCAATGTGTAGAGATAAGGTACTCGGGTGTGATCTTATCCAAGACCAGCAACACTCCCTTGTTTCAGGAAGTGTCCAAGACTTCCAAGCTTAGTAAAGACTTGAAAAGTCCCTAAGTGGACTTTCTTGATCCTAGGGTAGGATCAATCTAATAGGGCCCACTTCCTGGGGGCAGGGGAGGGACAGCATCGGTGGAAAGCTATAAATTAACCAATAAATGATATGGCCATGATAAGGGCTACATGTTAATCTTCCTCAGATCTAAAGCCTGTGTCCGGGAAACTGCAGAAAATATGGAAGAGTCCTCAGAGGTAAGGGGAAGCCATTGAACATGTGATGAATTGTAGTAATCTGTGGTTCATACTGAGTCTGCACAGGTACATGCTGTGGGTAAACTGTGAACTATGCAAGGGATGAATAAATTCTTGTATATTGCATATTGATGACTATCAGTTAATTTTCCTGTCCTGGAGAAGAACTTATGGTGAAGTATTATCACAAGAGGGAAGAACAAGCATATATTATCCACTTTTGCTTTATTTGTGTAGAGTTTGCTTGATTTGGGAATTGTAAGAATGGTAGTGGAAACTTTTAGCTTCATAACAATCTAGTGTTCTCACCCTTAAACTTTCGGAACTCCACTGTCCCCCACACACAAATTAAGGGAAACATTTTTGCCATTAATCCACTCCCTATGCAGCACCAAAGCCACCTTTGGAGACTACAGAGCCATTACACTTCCATTGCATCTCCTAAATATCTAATATGAAGCAAACATTGTGCTGCACAAAATTTGCTATTTGCTATCACACTCTGGGGGTAAGATCCTGAAGACACTTGGAGGCTGGAAGTGTGTATTGGGGAGAGAGGTGGGATTTCTTCCCTCTCAGCTATACAGTCTGGAATCGAAGATACACATCACAAAAGTAAGAACAAATAATTCCTGAAAGTATGAATTCACTGCCCTGAATGGATGGACTTTTCTGCTTCCCTCCTGAGATCCAGAATTTCAGTATTGTTGGTAATGCTGTTTAAAACAGCCCCACCTTCTCTTTAATGGGACAATATCACCCATTAAACAGAAAAGAAACCCAGTGCTCCTGGGATTGGTATGATGAGAAAGAAGTTGAACAGGGAAACAAGAAAACTTCAGTTCAAAAGTGAGCAAACTCAGTGCATCACAGAAGGAACAGCAAGTTTTGGAGCAGCCTCCAAACATCAAGACATGCTGAGGCACAGCCCAAAGATGGTCAGGGTATGGAAAAGACCTCGACTAGCATCTGTAAAGAAGCAAGTAGAGCAAGTCCAAAACATGCAACAGCTCAAGTGCAGAGTTTGATAAACCACTTCCAGGGAAAGAAGACTGGCTAAGGGTGGTAGGGGTAAGAGGAAGAGAAGAAAGAGCCCTGACACCACAAGTCCTTAGAGAAGGATTGAAAGGGATGTTCATATGTATAAGGACAATTTGGCAACAAGAGCTGACAAAGTAGGAAATCAGAAAGACTCAAAAATCAAGGAAATACTCAAGATGCAAAAAATATAGAGATAAGTAATGTGAAATAGAAAAATGCAGATATAGGATTAAAAGACAGAATCATAGAGATCAAATAAGAAAGAAGTTTTATGAAGCTACTGGCAATAGAAAAATCATATATAGTAAGAAAATGAGATAAACATAAGAACATGGAGTATTAAAGAACAGGAAATTAAGATTATACAGACAAAGTCATTTCATCAGTTTTATTTTTTGTATAACAAACAACCCCAAAATTGTATTTTATGTAATAAAACAATTATATTTATATAATAAAACAACAAGTGTGTGTCTGTAATCTGCACCAGCTCAACAAATGCCTACCATGATTGCATGGTCATTAGCGAAACAAGTTACACTGGCCACCAGAAGACACGCTGGCCAAGCAAATTCTGGGTTTGAAGTCCACCCATCTTAAACTTGCTAAGGTTGAGAAACACTGGCTTGCACTATGGGTTCAAACCCAGTACCAGGAAATAAATTCATGTGCCACTGTGCTTGGTGAAAAAAATATTTCTTCACATGTTCTGAAATCAGTGGAGGAAAAAGGAATTCTGGAATCTTCAATATATATTGTTTATATATATATGTTGTAAGCCGCTCCGAGTCTTCGGAGAGGAGCGGCATACAAATCCGAATAAAATAAAATAAATAAAATAAAAGCTCTTCATGATCTTCTCAGTCACTCAGCAAAACAAAATGCCAGTCCAGATGGTCCAAAATCAGCCAAACGTGGATCTTTGCAAATTGTCATGTTCATCAATGTCAAAACATTAGTTTTATAAAATGGAAAGTTGTGACTCATATAATTTCCTGGGAACAAGGACACAGCTGCGATTAATACAGTTTAGTAACTTTAAAGCCAGACTGGTGTAGCTATCACTTTTGTTGGGTCAGGCTTTGAAATTCCTTCTTCAATGAGGAAGCTAAATGTCTGAGATAAATTTGAGGCAACAGCTTTCTTTGTACTTGAGAATTACCTGCAGGCTTGAAAATTCCAGCTTCTTATTTTGTGGCCAGCAACCACACTTAATCCTCCAAACCCACCTAAATGGAATTTTACGTTCCATGCAAAATTAAATCTTCTTAACCTAACTACTCTCATAGCTCTGAATATACTTGTTGAGACAAATATCATTCTTTTTACAGCTTGGAAAAGATAATGATGGAATTTGTATAACTCAGACAAAAAAAGTTCCTATGTTGATTGCCTATAGAACAATCTTTGGCCTATTTACTCAGAAGTAAGTTCCATTGTACTCATTTAGTGTTTTCAACTTAGCACTTTAATCCAAACTTAGTTGGCAATATTGTGTTTTATCAAACTAATTTTCCAGGCAATGAATAAATGGAACTGTGGATTTAATTGTTTCAAAGCTTCTAACTTTTGTCCCAGGTGTGATCCCAAGCTTTTCACTTAGCTTTTGACCTCAGCACTAGCATGCTGGCAGAAAATGGAGCATTAAAAAAATAGCAAAACATCAGTCATGGTAGAGTGAAGCACCTCACTGTGCCCCAATCAATGGCTGATCCTTCACGATAGCCGAATTAAAGAAAACATGCTGCCAAGCACATTTCTTGGGGTGAAGCGACCCAGACAAAGGGCTGCCTTCCCTTTTTATTACCTGTTACAGTGGGCGGTTACACAATGCATCACATGGTTACAAACAGCCAATGACAAGGTTATACCTGTAGCCAATGACAAAGCTTACACCTGTGGCCAATGGCAAAGCTACACCTGTGGCCGGTAGATTCAAATCTTGGTACAACTTTCCTCCACCTATCAGCCCCTCCCTCATTTCCTGTTGTTCCAAAACCTCATGGTCAAGCCTCATGGTCTTTTGTGTTCCTTTGTTTCCTTTGTTCCAAGCCTCATGGCAGTTTCTTTGTCCCAGGCCTCATGGTAGTTTCTTTGTCCCACCTATGCTCCGTCCAGCTCTTACACGATCCTAGGGCATAGGCCATCATATCAACAGTAGAGCAATCAAAGCCTTTATACATCTAACATTGATGCAAGTACAAAGAGGCAGGACTTCAGTCTCATTGCTATGATCACCACCTTGTTTTTAGATGCTGGTGGACTTCTATAACTAATTTGTTAGAGCTGATACAAATGCAAATATGAGTAAGCTAGTTAAGGGCAGGCAACTATTTGGGAGTGACAGAGTGACAATCCAGGTAACAAGCCATTTTTGAAATATCAACTTTGAAGTGGATTTGCAAGGGCTGTTTTCATCTAAGAGCATCCAAGGTAAATTACAGAAAAGGAATTGTTTTTATATATCATAAAATATTTGGATCATAAAGTTCACTTCTGCAATCAATTTTCCCACCACCCAGAGCTATTAACAATATGAGAGGGACTGGGCATGTGCAAGGCACGGAAGCAGCCGGCTTCTGAGAGACTCTGAACTCCGGGACTTAAAAAGCCCTGAAAACAGCACAAAACAGCTGTTTTTCGGGGCAGTAAAAACCCCTCCCTGGTCGGAGAAGGAGCCTGGAACAGAGAGAGGGGATCGAAAGCCTCTAAAAATTCCTTTGAAGAGACTTCGGAAAGAAAGTAAGAGGACTCCCCTCTGGACGCTCACGATAGCTCCAGCCGGGAGGAGCCGACAGATTTACAAGCCAAGATTTACAAGCTAAGAAAAACTGCACTAAAGAGGCAAGGAGATGGATGGACTGAAAGCAAGAGCCTAAAAAAGCAAGTATTTCATATATTATACAGCCGATTAACTACTTACACTATACGCAAAAAGTAGCTAAGATGGCGCCTTTCACTTTAAAACAAAAGTAACCCGACAAGAGGGAAAGTGGTATTGCGAGAGTGACCACTAGAGGGCAGTCCAGACGCAAACTTTAAAAATCCCCACAAAAGATACATAGGGGGAAAAAAAAGAAAACAATAAGAAGAATATAAAAGAGGGTATAATATATGAACTCAGGATGGCCAACAAGCAGGCCAAAACAATAGCCTCAAAGGTGGCTACACTCTCCCCAGGCCAGTTCCTTAAAACACCAGGGAACAACATACCTGTCCCCTCATCTTCCTCCATGCCTATGGAAGCCCAGGCCCCCCTGCCTGCCCAGACCTCTCCAGAAATGCATATGATAGAAGAATTAAAAGAGATAATGTCAACGATAGGGAGAAAGCTTGAGGCAGTTGAAAAAAGGGTGGAGGCAGTTGACCAGAAGTTAGAGGGAATGATGGAGAGACAAAGCAAAGAACTGGAACAGAAGTTGAAGGAACAAAGCAGAGAATTGGAGAGGAAGATGGAAGCACAAAGCAAAGCTGTTACTGAAGACCTAGACCAAATCAGGGAAACAATAAAAACAAACAATAAGAAAATGAGAGAAGATATTGAGAAAAATTTTAAGAAAGTCTGGGAGGGGGTGGAAAAAAGGATGGAAGAGGTGGAGAACCGAATTGAGGGCCAGATGGCAGAGATGAAATGTGAGGTGCAAGATCAGTCAATTATGATGCAATATTGCCAGATGATGACAGCTATCAGGGTCAGGGGACTGGGTGAACCAACGAATGAAAAGCAAGAAGATTTGAAAAGAATTTTTGTAAAAGCCTTGGTACAATTTCTGGGAGAGGAGGCTGAAAATATCTCTTGGCAAATAGACAGAATCCACAGAGTCAACTCATGGTTCGCAAAAAACAAAAACCTACCAAAAGATGTGGTTATCCACTTTGTGACAAAGGGATTCCGAGACCGTATTTCTACAACATCCTATAACAAGAAATTGTATGTAGAGAGGCAAGAGGTGATGATATTGAAAGAGATCCCCCCCAAGATGTTAAAAGAAAGAAAGGACTACAAGTTCTTGGTCACTGAACTGAAAGCACGCGCTCTACAATATCGATGGGAAGCCCCAACTGGAGTGTCAGTACTCCTTAAAGGCAAAAGATACCATCTGAACTCAATCCGGAAGGCTAAAGAATTTCTTGAAGAGGAACTGAAGGCGGGGGGACCTCGGCCCACAACACTGGACAATGTAGATTGGCCACAAGAGGAATGGAATTAGAACAACGATCAAACTCCCCAGAAACACAGACCGCCGCAGCAGCAGGAGAAGAGAAAGGATCTTCTCGGGACGCGACTGCACTGAGGACGGAGGTCAATAAAACCATGGAAACAGGACAGCCTAAAGAGCCAAGGCAGACGAGGTCTATTACTAAACGCACAGAACAACAAGAAAAGATCCCACAAAGCAATATGAACACCAACCTGGATATCATGGGAGCGAGACCAAAGAAGAAAGCAGGGGAAAAAACAGAGGTGGTCTGGCAAGAGTGTCCCGAAGCCGATCATGACAAGTAAATATTTGACTTGGAACGTTAACGGGTTAAACTCACCACAGAAAAGGAAGAAAATATTTCATTATCTGAATCAAAGGAAAAATGATATAATTTGCTTACAAGAAACACACATCAGAACTACGGACCAGAAATATTTAACCAACAACAGGCTAGGCACACAATTTGTTGCAGCGGCAGCAGTAAAGAAGAATGGCATTGTCATCTATGTGAAAAAGCACATAAAAGCTAAATTAATAGAGGCAGACTCTCAAGGTAGATATCTAGCAATCGAAATAATACAAGAAGATAAGAAAATTCTTTTGATGGGTGTATATGCACCAAATCAACAACAAGGAAAATTTTACAAACTGGTACATAAAAAGTTAACACAACTCAACTACAGATCGTGTATTATATTGGGAGACTGGAATGGCGTCATAGAGGTTGACCTGGATAAAAAGAGGACAGCACCAAACCCGAAAAAACACTCCAAATTGCCGAAATCCTTCTTTGACATAAAGGATGACTTCGAACTGATAGACATTTGGAGGGAAAGACATGGCAAAGAACAAGAATTTACCTTTTTCTCAGACAGACACCAATCATTCTCCAGAATTGACTTTATATTAACAGCCAGCGACTTGCTTGTTAGCCTAAAGAAGGTGAAAATCCTACCCAAAGTACTATCAGACCATAACCCGGTGTGGATGGAATTAAGACATGGGCAGAAACCTAGGAGACCCTGGAGAATTAATGAAAACCTGTTTAAATACGATGAAAAGGTGGACGAATGCAAAAATGTTATGAAGGAATTATTTAGCATAAATATGAATAAAGAGACACCGTTTGAAATGATATGGGACGCCAGCAAGGCATTTATGCGTGGGATTCTCATGGACATGAACAAAAGACACCGGTGCAAACAAGAACAAAAAAGAAAGGAGTTAGAAGAGGAGATAGGTAAGAAGGAGCAACTATTAATAAAAAGTCCGGAGGACAAAGTCACCAAGGAGGGAATCAAGATTTTAAGGAAACAATTTGACTTGTTGATGGCAGATCAAGTGGCAAGAAATATACAATATGCAAAGCATAGGACATTCCATAATTCCAATAAACCTGGTCGGTGGCTGGCTTATATATATATATATATATATATATTTTGAAAATATATTTTATTAATTTTTTTAATTTTTACAGAAAGAAGAAACTACTCAAATCAAATCATAGTGTTAAAATAAACAATCATCCATAAACAAAACAAATACATTTTTCAATACATCTAATACTAATAACTCAACTGAAAATAATCATACCACACAATTAACATTACTGCTCGGTACCCCCACCACCACATCCCCCCCAACCCTAACCTTCCCACCTCACTTACCAACTAACTGCCTACTTTCCTCCCTCCTTCTCTACTTCTCTATATTCCACCCTCCTTACTCATCCCCCCTCTTACCAACTTTCTTTCTACTTTCTTTCTACTTTCCTCCCTCCTTCCCTATCTCCGTCCTACTCTTCCCCCTTCTTATCAGCTTCCACTTACATCAGCCTTCACTCCTCCTTCCTCTTTCCAACAGATGTGGTGCCCAGAGGCCACCCGAGCAACCCCTTGATGACAGTAATTACATATTCTTACATCCACCCCAATTACAGTTGAGAAAACATCATATATAAAATTATAAACCCTCCCTAGCCCTCCCCCCCGACTTCCCAGAGTGAGTACAGGGTAAAACAAAAGAAAACCCACTACATCAAACAAAATTATTATATAATCCTAACAAGAATTCTAAACTATATACTATATACAATCTCTAAATCATTTCAATCCATTAAACAAAACAAACAAATCATCTTGTTAAGAATAATAATTTTCATTTACATATCTAAACCATCAATCTAAGTCAAACCTTAAATCACTTCAATCCATTGAGAGGTTATATAAAATCGCCCAAACAATCAAGTTTTATATACATCTTCCAGTAATCAACCTCTTTCAAACCATTGAACATCAAATAAAAAAAAAATTCATCTTTTTAGAAAAATAAACAAATAATATCATATCTTCCATTAAACATCCTCTCTTACATCTTACTTATAAAATTGGTCTTTAATTCAGCCCATAATCTTAGATTAGCCTTAATTCCTTACATTTAATTTTAAATTTCACTTCTTCAATCGACTTTAGGGCTTTCTCATCTGTCAAATAAACCTCCATAACAAATACAATCTATTTATTCCATTTCTAACTTACATTCCTTCAACCTTATCAAATCACATAATGCTTATCTATCCCATCAATCAATCAATCAATCTAATGTCAAACCTAGATCATTTCAGAACAAATACATTCTTCATCAATTTAATTATATCTTCCATTAATCATCTTCTCTTACATCTTACTCATAATCTTAGTCCTTAAATCAGTCCATAATTTTGAATTACCCATAATTCCTGCATACAGTTTTAAATTTCACTCCTTTAGTCGAATTCTAGGTTTTTTCTTTAACCAGGTAAACCTCCATAACGACGCCTCCCTTCCAAATAATAAGTCTCTCTTCTTTACTTGCAATATCATTTGAGTCCAAATAAACCATCTTAACCTTTGCATTAGTCCTCTGTTACTCTTAGCCATAGCTGGCTTATATATTAAGGAAGAAGCAAAAATCCCACATAATTGAAAAGATAGAGTATAAAGGAAAGGAAGAGTTTCAACAGGAAATTATCAAGAAAGCTTTTACAGAATTCTACTCCAAGTTATACGCTGAAGAGAAGACAAGGAGATAGATAAGTTTCTGCAAAATGAAAAGTTATTGATAATCACCGACGAACAAAGAGATAGTCTGAACGCACTGATCACGCAAGAAGAAATACTTTCAGTGATTAAACAACTGAAAAAGGGAAAATCGCCCAGGACGGATGGGCTAACAGCGACCTACTACAAGTATCTCAGAGAGGAAATGATAGAACCCCTTAGAGAGTTATTTGTCAACATACAAGAAGGTGGTCAAGTTCCACCATCGTGGAAAACAGCTTACATCTCCCTAATACCTAAAGAGGGAAAAGACAACGCTCAACCCGAAAACTACAGACCCATCTCACTACTGAACACGGATTACAAAATCTTCGCAAAAATCTTGGCTAACAGATTAATGACAGTGTTACAAAAAATAATCCACCCGGACCAAACTGGATTTATACAAGGACGTCAGATGAAAACCAATGTAAGACAACTGCTGAACATAATAGAATATTTGGAAAGGCATAACCAGGTGCCTGCCACTCTCATGTTTGTAGATGCAGAAAAAGCCTTCGATAGATTGAATTGGCCGTTTCTGATAAAACTGATTGGGGGGATGAAAATGGGAGAAAAGTTTATTAATTCCATAGTGGCAATTTACCAGAAACAAACGGGCCACATCATTGTGAATGGGGGCTTAACAGACTCATTTAACATAGAGAAAGGCACTAGACAGGGATGTCCACTATCCCCCCTGCTGTTTGTTTTAACGCTGGAGATTCTACTGAACAAGATAAGAGCGGCAGATGACATAAAAGGCATACAGATTAAACAACAGGACTACAGACTATGTGCCTTCGCGGATGACCTGCTGGTGACACTGGCTCAACCAGCACAATCAACCAGGAGACTAATGGAGATAATGAAGGACTATGGTAGAATTTCCGGCTTCAAAGTTAATATATCTAAGACGAAGATGCTAGTTAAAAATCTAGACAACAACTCAAAACAGGACTTAGAAAGAATAACGGGCTGTGAAATAGTGAAGAAAGTTAAATACCTAGGAGTGGAGATTGAAGCTACAAATGGGAAATTATATAAAAATAATTACGAGGTGTTGTGGAACAAGATCTGGTCAGGTGGAAAACATTACAACTGTCTCTGCTGGGCAGGATAGCAGCAATAAAAATGAATGTATTGCCAAAATTTCTATTTCTCTTTCAAATGCTACCTATACTCAAAAAGGATGTGGACTTGGACGAATGGCAGAAGGGCATTAACAGATTTATTTGGGATGGCAAGAAACCGAGGGTTAAATTAAAAATCATCCAGGATACAAGGAAGAGAGGTGGTTTAAAAATGCCCAATCTGGGCGCGGGCTTTCGGCCATGGCCATGCCGGGTTGTTTGCTTCTTTGTTTTTGGTAATGTGAAACGTGACTAGACTTCATGTACTTCACCTTAGGGAAGTGAAAGAGAAGTTTCTAAAATTATAAGATCTGATAGACATTTTTCAAGATGTCGTACATGCTTCCACATTTACACAATGGCTGGCAAGTAGACCAGGCCATTCTTTCAGAAGAGGATCGTGTGGTAGTTAATCGGTTTGGACACGATTGGGATCCAACATGTATGAAGATGGATGAAGTTTTATATAGTATTGCTGAAAAGGTGAAAAATTTTGCTGTAATTTATCTAGTAGATATCACAGAAGTACCAGATTTTAATAAAATGTACGAACTGTATGATCCCTGTACAGTTATGTTCTTCTTCAGAAACAAGCACATAATGATCGATTTAGGCACAGGTAACAACAACAAAATTAACTGGGCAATGGAAGACAAACAAGAGATGATTGACATCATAGAAACAGTTTATCGAGGAGCTCGTAAAGGAAGAGGTCTCGTTGTGTCGCCCAAAGACTACTCAACCAAATACAGATATTGACCTTTTGGCTATTTATTTCAAGTCGTGTTTCTTGGAAACTTCCTAAAACCAGACTTAATATAGGAGAATTCTTCCATAGCTACATCTCATTGTGAATATATTGAACTGAGTAAATAACGTTTCCTGATTTTCATGGGAAAATGTCATTGATTTTTGAAATAAAAGTTAAATTTACTTTTGAATATAAAAAAAATGCCCAATCTGAAGTTATATTACCACGCTGCGGCGCTGGTAGCGCTGAGCGATTGGATTAATACAACGAATGACAGAATACTGAATGGGCATGGTTTACTATATGGCTGTGGGTCTGGAAGAAATATCAGTACCTACTACACGAAAAGATTCCCATCTGGACGATCCCCGGACACGCAATAGGGGACATAAATATAATACAGGGTCAGGATGTGGTGCCCTACAGTAAACTTGTAATGGAAGAAGGAAATGTGTTTTCGTTAAAGCCATCAAATATGCTAGCAGATGAAGGAATAGTGTGTACCTGGCTTTCATATTTGCAACTGCAGTCCAGATGGCAAAAAGACCTGAAGAAGGGTATATCCAGAACAGATGAGAACTTAATTGAACAGGTTAGAGTGCAGGGGCCCATGCATATCAAACAAGTGTACAGTGTACTGATAGAAATGGACTCTGAAACTGTACTAGTTAAGGACTGTATGGTAAAGTGGGAACAAGATTTTGGTCAACATATCACGATGGAAATGTGGGAGGGAATCTGGGTGAGAAATGTAAAATTTACACAAGCGCAACATTTAAAGGAAAACTTTTATAAAATGTTCTATAGGTGGCACCTAGACCCGAAAAAATTATCACATATCTACCCAGACATCCAACCTAAATGTTGGAGGTGTGATAGTATGGAGGCTACATATTTTCATGTATGGTGGACATGTAGAAAAATCAAAGCCTTCTGGAGAAAAATATGGTGGACGCTCCAAACCATTTTGAAAAAGCGTATTGAATTTCTACCTCAGGTGTTTTTGTTAGGGATCATAAAAGACTGCACTACCACAGAGACGAACTTAATTCTGAACTTGATCACAGCAGCGAGACTGTTGGTGGGACAATACTGGAAGAAGCCAGAAATACCACCTATAGAAGAATGGACTTTGAAAGTAATAAATTTGGCAGAAATGGCTAAAATATCGGCATACTTGAAGGATCGCTCAAATGAACAATATATGATAGACTGGAAACAGTGGATAGACTACATACAAGAGAAACACCAATCAAAGAAAATGTATCTGGCTTATAGTTAAATCTTGACACAGGGAGTGAAGAATGTCTACAAATTTAAATTTAAATTTAAATTGATTGTATTAAGTTGGATAGCAGTTAGCTTGAATCTTCCCCTGGTTTACATATACAAATATTTATCTATTGATTATTGGAAGGTATATATCAAATAGACTAAGAATGTACTTGATAGAGGGAAGGGCATATCGACATGAAAATTATTAATTTTAATAAGATGACTCGTTTGCTTGATATCCAATGGATTGATCTGAAAAGAAGTGAAAGTTACAATTTTTTTAAATTATTTTATTAAAACCATCAACATTAAACATAAGTTCATATTAAAAAGCAACCATCATATATCCTGCAATACAACTCTAAGGATCAGTCTTTGTAAACGTCTGGTTTAGTAAACATTCCTCACTCTTCACATCAAGCCTCAACTATACGCCTGGTACATTTTATTTGATTGGTGTTTCTCTTATATATGGTCTATCTACTGTTTCTAGTCTATCACCTATTGTTCATTCGAGCTTCAGAAGTAAATTCATCTCAGTAGTAGTGCAATCTTTTATGATCCCTAACAAAAAAAAGTTACAATTTTTTAAAATGTAGTTGGTTTATAGTTAAACTTGGATACACGGAGTGAAGAAGGTCTACAAATTTAAAATGATTGTATTAAGTTGAATGGCATTTAACTTGAATTTTTTCTTTGTTTACATGTACAAATGTTTACCTAATAATAAATATTTTTAATAATTAAAAAAAACAATATGAGAGGATAATCCTGCTTTATACTAATGATAATTCAGCAACAGGCAGATCTGAACATAGCTGAGGAGTAGTTTATCAGATTAGCAGCACAGTTTTGAAAAGGTTTGCTTGGATGTAAGACCCTATAGTTTAAATAGGAAATTGTAAATGCATATGGGATTGAAATAAAGGTTTTGATGTTTTCTCAGAAAAACAGGGCAAACCATTATCAGTTCTAAGTCCAAAGTAACAGTGAAGGACACTGCATATAAAATTGGGTTACATTGGGGATCTATTCCAACACAATATCTATTCCAACACAATCTATTCCAATACATGGGTGGGATCACCAGCATCAATCAGTCTTGATGGAAGAAATAGACCACTGGAGTTTCAGTCTCCTTCCAAATCAGCATATGCCATGCAACTGCACCCTCCTCCATTTTCTTTGCCTCCCTAGAGATAGTGAAGCTCTTGTGGGTGAGGTAAACCTTGGGTCACAGCTGGAATTGTCAGGGAAAGATCCCTAAAAGGCAGTGGTGGATACTGGAGACTGGCCTTTCTTTGCTTTACCACAGAATTCCCCAACCTTTCCAGCTTTGCGGACTGGCAGAGGGGTGAGAGGGGATGGTTCTGTGTGAGTGGCAGCAAGTGCACACGTGCAGCTCCATTTGCATGAGCAGTGGATATGCACGCCTGCTGCTCATGCAAATGGAGTGGGCACACATGCTCATCCACTGCTCATGCAAGTGGGGATTTCACGGCCCCATTTTGAATGGCTCAAGACCCAGTAGGGGGCCACAGCCGAGGGGTTGGGGACCACTGCTTTACCAAATGCCTCAGCTTTTCCTCGTGTGGGATGATTTATGAATTTCCATCTTATATAATTGTCCAAGAAAGCAGACTAGAATTTGTTCTGGTTTGCATTTGAGCTCCCAGCTGGATCAATGGCAGAATTCTTTTAATGACCATTCTGGTACTTATACCACAGTAAATAACAGAATGAAAAAAAGGTATCATCTGATTTAGGCAAGGGATGTATAAAATGGGTAATGTTTCATTTTGTTATTCCCCAAATACCTGTGTTCCATATGCATAATTGTTTTAAGTTTGTCCCAGGAAATGCTACGTTCATTTATTTCTGGTCTGTTCAAAATGGTGAAGCCACATCACACGTGTAGGCGGGACTGGCTTTGGGGAAAAAGTTGGTGGGGAGGGGATATTTTTTTAAAAATGTGATATTCCTATTTTCAACTGTTCTTTTATCCTCAAACTGATAGGAATCTGTGTTTTCAGCTGCCAACGTTCATAGTTAGATGCAGAAAGGAACGCTAAGCATTGTGAGCCACACTTCATGGAATAACTGTCTGCTGGAAATCCATCTGTTTACAGTTATAACAATTTGGAATGCACTGTGAAATTAAATTTGACTGATGCCAGTGAAAAAATCCAGTCAGATTTCTTCCAAAAACATGTTGCATGTTTTTTTTATCATATGCGGTTTGCAGATTATGCCACGCCTTAGTAATGATTTTTAAATTAAAGAGTGGAAGGTTGCTATGTCTTCTAGGGCATCACACCTAGAAAGCTTTCACTAGCAGCATGGAGGCTGTTGCGTACTTCGTTTATGTGCGAATGATGAAGACACATGGCGATGCTGAACAAACACTTTATTCTCCTTCTACAACAACCAAGCAAAAGCAAAAGGCATGCAGGCCTTTTTATATGGCCAGAAACCCAGACAATGTCAACCAATAGGAACAGAGCGTTTTCGCGCCTTGCGCATGCGTACAAGGCTGGCGCCACTCTGTCTGGTCCTGGACAGCTTTTGGAATGCCCAGGACCAATGCAATGTCAGGGCACAACAGAGGCAATTAAAGAAATAAATAACTTCTATTATCTCTTGCATCATCCTTGCCTTTGGTTACAATTATCTGTGATGCATTTAAGTGATCAAAGAGAAAAATGGCATTTAATTAGGCTTATGGCATCAAAAACATTGCTTTGCCAGTTCGTTTCCCAACTTGCCAAATCTGAAAAAAGGCTGGAAACATGTTCCTATGCTTCATCACAGGGCACTTTTTTTCAGGAGAAGAATTCCTTTGAGCTACAGTTATAAAGTCTGGAGATAGATGTTACACATGCTATTTGGGCCCCAAAAATGGACAACTACAAGATGGCAGCAAAATGTTAGATTTTTCTGTAACTCTTTCCTAATAAATGTTCAGTTAAAAAACTGGGAATTATGGAACCCAGCTGTTGATTATCAGACTTCTCATTAGACGTCCCTTCTGGATGTCTTGAGTGCAGTTATTTCTGTCCAGTAGGTTTACCTCAATATTCCTGACTTGTGACCTTTCAAACATTTGGCTACATGATGAAACTTTTAGGATTATCAAACAACTGTTTGCCAAAACCTCTAGTACTGAGCTCAAATGGTTGATCATCATGTGTGTGCAGTATATCTTCCACATTTAATTATTTTTTTCAGAGAAAGATTTATAGTTTTAAGAGATTAGAAGTAGAGATTAGTAGAGATTAATTCCTGGACAAAAAGACGCCAGTGGGAGTTTGCCTCCCCTAATCAGACAACCCTGACTAAAAGAGTCATTGTAGTGACAATTATCGGTATGACTTTATGACTGTAGACCAGGAGTGTCCAACCTTGGCAATTTTAAAACTTGTGGACTTCAACTCCCAGAATTTCCCAGTGAGGGGGATAGTAGTTCCTGTTTTAGGACAATATATGGTCCTGAGTTTAAAACATGAATCTTGTAAGAAAAAGATGAACATTTAACTATGAACAAACTTTTTAGAACATTCTTTAAACATTTGTACTGAGAAACCAGTAACTGTATAGCTATATAGTGTTACATAGGCAGAAGAATAATTTTAAACAATTATAACTCATTATGAATGAATCCTTCTGCGTTTCCTAAAGGCTTACTCAGAAATAATAGTCTCCTTAAATGTGCAGTACATTTTAAAATTCAGTGTACTTCTTCCCACAAATCAGCTCTCTCTCCTCTCTTGCCAAATGCCTAGGTCTCTGCATTGTTTCAAGCAGCTTTTTTTCCCTTATCATCTCTTCCTGGCATCTTGATCCTTTTCAGATCTCTTCCTTCATAATCCCTCTGAATCCCATCTGCTCCTCCTCCCTTTGGCTCAACCCAATCCAGAGGGTAATTCCCTCATGGGTAAAATTTCCAGATTCTTTATCCATGTTGCCAAGTATGCCAACTGATTTGAATCACTGGCTGGGCACAGTGCTGAAGAAAGAAGTCTCCTATACACTCTTTTTACCTCTCACACATGAGAAGTCTTTATTTCTTCTTTGCTCTCCAGGCTGGATTTACTTACTTACTTACTTACTTACTTACTTATTTCCTCCTCAGTTTTCTAATTCTATTTGCCCTTATTTACTTTAGCATTTCTGAGGATCCTGTTTTAGCATTACTGATTCCTTCCAGTTACAGTTCATGCCTGTATGTCTCTAAGACCCTTATCATCCAAATTAACTTTACTATTTCTCATGGCAAACCTTCTGCCACTTTGTAATAAATTTATTTACTTCCCAACTCTACTGCATCTTTCTGACTTGTGATTAAATCCAGCCCTCCTCCAATTTGTATTAAATTATGAGATCAGCATGAACAGTCAGTAATAGCAACTGTGGAAGGACAATCTCTTGATCTTATATTGTCAAGACTGACAGAAGCACATAAGAAGGAAAATGTGTTATGGCAGCTAGTTCCAGAGAAATGGCTGTCTTCACATAGGAACTGTCAGAAACAGAGGCAAGACCAAGACCAAACTCCAAGATTTAGTTAGTGTTATCCAAGAATAATATAAAACAACCACAACCACCAACACAAGGCTCGTTAAGAACAGCACCTCTGATTTCCAGAGGCACAATAATTGGAAAGCCTGCAGATAACAGAAGTTTATTGGGGTGGGGCAAGGTTGAACAGAAGGTAGAATAAACCTTAAAATGATAGTGGTGCTTATTGGATATTGTGAATTACAAATACTTGATGATTCCAAGAATGGGAAATGCCGCGACATGGCTTCTAAACAGTGAAAAGAGAATGTTTAATACCTTAGATAATAAAGAAAGCTTAGAAAAAACAAAAGCAGGAATTAGCTAAGTAATTAGGGTTCTACCAGAGAAAGGAGATCGAAGGACTGTAAGCAGTTTTATTTACAGTTATTGTGAATAAATTAAGTTATTAATAAGTAAAAATCTCTTATTAGTTTATAAAGAACAAAGAAGAAATGGGTCTGTAAAAGAAGAAATGTTGGCTCTGTAAACAAGGTTACTTATAACCCGAACAGTAAAGAAAGAAGGGATAAATGTCACTAGTCAGTGTTCCCAGGTGACTTGCTGGTTTGAACTAGGAAGTCATCTGGAACCAGATTCCACACTACCCAATAGGTCTTCACATATTTCAACCCAAGTATGTCATTTAGAATGTTTGGTATAGCCATTGCTTCCTGTGCTGACATCACAATGTAGATGCAGGTAAGAACAGAGGATGGAATGCTATGAGTAAGAAGCCCTGGAGGCAGATATGTGAAGGGTGACATGCTGGTTGTTGTCAGGTGAGAATTTCTGTGCCAGTATATGATACCTTTGTCAGTAAAATACTCCAGACAAAGAGGCATCATAGTTTTCAGCAAAAACTAAACCACATTACAGGTCTTCTTATTATGTCTTTTCATTTTCCTAAGAAGGGTGGAAATCCATGGAAACAATTGAAGGCATTTCACAATACATGGGAAAAAACACCAAAAATGTTTTAAATTATGTGAAACTGAGTGTAGATGGAAGCATTTTGGGTCCTCCTGCATCAAGAATGGCCATAGAAACTGTGATGATGCAAAAACGATGAAAGATGCAATAGGGCACGGGTGTCAAACTTGATTGTGTCATGTTACATATTGTGACATATCGCAATGTTTCTTGCCTTTGCGGAGCAGGGGTGCGTGTGGCCTGCGTGTGACGCATCTGGCCTGCAGGCTGCCAGTTTCACACCCCTGCAATAGGGCTTCCCAATGCATCTCCTACCTGTTTGTACTTGCATTGCATTGATGCACACGAGGACATGATTTGTGATGCACATTCACAACTTGCACCCCTCCCTGCTGACACCCATGAGAATG
This sequence comes from Bothrops alternatus, assembly GCA_034064705.1. Taxonomy (NCBI): domain Eukaryota; kingdom Metazoa; phylum Chordata; class Lepidosauria; order Squamata; family Viperidae; genus Bothrops; species Bothrops alternatus. The sequence continues at coordinate 1,702,732 of JARGCV010000008.1, read as the reverse complement.
GCCATGTTTACTGAGGGCCTGAAGAGCAGCAAGTAGGAAAAAAGGGGTGAAAGTCACATGGGCACAAAGGGAAGCCTCTCTATAATCTCAAGATGTCAAGATGGTGACTACAATCAAAGTTCTGTTCCTTTTGTATTTGTGGATAACAATGAAATGTGTACAAAAGGGTTGGGCTTTGATAACATAGTGCAGCTGGCATCTTGGCTTATCTAATTACCCACAGGGACACTACTGTCACTACCTATAATTTAATGTATGTATTACAAATACTCCAAATATTCCATAGGCAACCCACTTTATAGAGATAGAAATATAGTTTTGACTTTTAAAGTCCAATCCATCGTGGCAGTCTTGACAGTCACAATTCCAGAATACTGCATTTAAAAACTCTCTCATAAAACAGAGCATTTGTTTTACTATTTCCATTAATCTCTGATTTCACAGTAGTAGGAGAAAACAAGGAAATAAAAATGGAAGACAGTGGAAAACCACCCCATCAAATTCCATGCATGAAGCAACATAAATACTTCAAGATAGCCTGCAATTTTCCAGGTCTGATAAACTGACTATATAGCAGCCTGATAGACCATACCTTTAGGATCTTTGAAACAAAACTATAGGCTTTAGAGGGGAGGGAAAAAAAAACCAAAGGCATATCATCTTTGCAGATCACAACGTTATCTAGGCATCTGTGCTACAGGTCAAAAAGATTGGTAGGATGCATTAACTAATTAATGCTTACAGTTCCTATTGGAGAAAAATGAATATATGAGGGGATTTTGATTATTATTTTTGAGACATGTTCTAAACGGCTATGCAAAACTACTTTTTTCTGAGAGGGTTAAATGATGCAAATATAAAAATAATAATCTAGGGTTGGGTGGCACATAGAGTTGATTTATAATCACAGCAAATTGTTGAATGAAAAAAACAATTAAGACAAGAAAGCATAAATTATGTGAAAATACAAAGAATAACTCAGAAGAAAGATTCCCATACACAAACTAATTATTCTTTGTTGCTGTACAATATATGTTATGCATACTGCCACTCAGCAAGTTGTTTCTCTTTCTGCTGGTACCAGGCACTCATTCTGATTTCCAGTCTGTTTTAAATAACTGCAAATGGAGCCAAAACATTAGGGTGTTTCTGCCAGAACATTTCAGCTTTATTTAGCATTTATTTCACCATGGGTTTAATTCTGAAGTGTAGAGGTTTATTTATTTATTCATTTGATTTATATAGCTGCCCTTCTCACTTTTACATGATTCTAGGCAGTTTACAATAAAATAAATACACGCACAGAAACTATAGAATATAAAAAGTAAAAGACATAGCTGTCGGGCATTATCCAAACAACTACCAACACAACAAGGAAAATAGATTTATTACATACCCAGTGCCCCAAGCTTAGGCACAATTTCAAGACCTTGCAAAAGGCCAGCAGGGACAGGGCCAATCTAATCTCATGGAGGAGGATTCTCCAAAAGGTGGGTGCCACGGCAAAAAAGACTCTTCTTCTGGGCTCCACCAGGTGACATTCTTCAGTTACCCAGGTCTCCAATGTGTGTCTTGCCCAAGGAAGAACTGTAGCTGCCTTAACTGTGGATGCAAATACTCTTGCCAGTGAGCTTTCAGAACTTCCTAAGCTAAGTATAAATACCCAGTGGCGGCCCAGATGTTGGCAATGCTGTTGGGCCTCAGAATGTGCTCTTCTGCCTTGTGCCTTCTTTTGTCCTGGCTTCTGTGCCCAGTGCAATCAGAAATGGAAATAAACTATGGTCACAAGATGATAGCTAAATGGACAGGAAACTTTTTTTCCTCTTTGCTAGCCCTAAAGTACACCTCCCTATAATTTGCTTAGTTCTGCAATAACTGCTTGATAAGTCAGCTTCTTTCTAGATGTTGGATAGCTTGCACAGCAACCGTGGCACACTGAGTGGATTTGAGAAGATCTCCTGACTTTCTTTATCATTTGCATGTTATATGAATCAACCAATTCTGCTCTATGCAAGAAATCATGGATAAGCAAACCATGGTTTAGCATGTGTCAGTTCATACATCTAGAAGCATGGTTTGGAAAAGCTTAGGAATTTCTTCTAGGTAAGTAGTAGAGTTGTTTCGTATGGTGCTTAACAATGGATTGAGGCCATTGTCAGAACAAAGTTAGGGGCTTACAGTCACAGTAGGAGTTCAAACACAAGGGCAGATATAATACTATAATTTTTCCAGGTTGGTCTTATTTGTTCATAATGAGGGCCAAAAGATCACACAGCAGATTCTAGCTAGGATTTCTGTGGAATAAAAAAGAATTGTATGCAAAATATGGATTAGTTAGTAGGACTTATTCTCAAACAACAACACAAGTATGTGAAGGTGTATATGTTCACCCAGAGTTAATCATGTGAAGAATGCGGGGTTTAGCCGGGATCAGCAAAAAATTGTGTTTGCATAATATATTAATCTAAAATATGGTTGGCTAATTTTGTAGGCCAATATGTCAAGTATTCTCATTTAGATATGATTCATGGTGCTGTGGAAGCCTAAATCATTCAATAAACTTGGGAATCCATGTCTGTGTATTATGTAAGATTACAGTAAAAGAGAAAGTTTCCAGAACTTGAGTGGATGGTTGCACTTTTTTTTAATGCTAAGTGGAAGTTCATTCAGGAGTCTCTCTCAACAGCCAGCTACTGTTAAGTAACAGAAGAAAACTGTCTTTAACAGTATTAGGAAACACTGTAGATCTGGCTGAGCACTTTTAAGAGTTGATTATGTATAAAAAACAGCCTGCTTCAACATGATTCCTTACAAATATGCTGTATAATAAATTCTGTCATCTCCAGCTAATATGATCAACATTATGATGGCAATATGATATTCTTGTGGCAGAAATAGAGATGCTGAGACCTCAGGTCAACATATGTATTGTAGACTGGGGTGGAGCACACAAAGCACTTTCTCCCCAGAGAATTTTCTTTGTTTCTTTGTTCTGATTTTTATTTTATTTATTTATTTATTAATTTAATTTCTATGCCGCTCTATTCCGGAGAACTCAGGGTGGCTCACAGCATGATTTTATAACTAAGGGAAATAATTGTTCATTATTTTTTGTAATTAAGTCTGAACTTGTTTTCCCTAATTTTTTAAATTATATATACTGAATTAATAGGCGCTCTGTCAGGGCCCTATCCATTTGATTCTGCCCTTGAACATGGTTTGTGTGCCTGACTAAGAGAAGAAATTGACAGATTAATCTGTTTTCTTTCAATTTATAGAACTTGGATGATGCCACTTGTTGCTACTGGTCCTGCTAAATTTTGGTATTGCCTACAGAACATGCTCATCCTGTTGAGGACCACTGGAAGACTAAATCCCAATACTAACCTCCTGGAGACATTTCCATAATGGACAGTATGTAGGAGGTTACGTAGAGTTGAGGACTTGAATATTCTGGTGCCATGGCATCTATTCCAGACTTGTGAACAGTTGAAGCAACAATTCTAAATATTGAACACACATCTATTTCACCCAACATAAATTGCTTATTTCAGCACTAGTTTATCCTGTTAGTCTTGCGATATTTCACTTTTATCTGCACAGCTTAAATTTTTATATCCCTCCGAGTTGCAGGATAATATACATAATTCAGAAGTGGTAATCTGTTCATATCAATTACTTTTTTGTAGTATTTGTAATGTTACATTTGAATAGATATATGAACTCTAATCACAGCAGACTAGTTTCATGAAACTTTATTTTGTTTATTTATTACATGTTTTGATCCAACCTTTATTATTTTTTATAAATAACTCAATGCAGTGAACATTCATAATAGTTTTCCTCCTACTTTCACCACAACAACCTTGTGAGGTCGGTTGCATTGAAAGAGAAGGGGCATTGTCTTACCTGAACGCCTTTTCTCAGCATGAGGATGTAGAATCCACCGATGGGTTATCATAGCCTATCTGCCCAGCTTAGACTAGGTCCGAACTTTAGCTCCGCCTCCTGCAGGAAGTGCCTTCTGCTTCCAGTTTTGACCAGGCGAAGCTTCCAAGACGAAAGTCCGACCTCATGGCTCCAAACAAAAAACACACCAACAAATACACCTGCCTAGACTGATTAGAGGAGGGCGTGGATTCTACATCCTCATGCTGAGAAAAGGCATTCAGGTAAGACAACGCATGAGAGGATGTAGAATCCACCGATGGGACATACCAAAGCCCTACATTGTCCCCATGGGTGGGAGTCTAGGCAAGAGTCTCCCTAGAAGAAACAACCTGCTGCAGCACTCTCCTGCCAAACGAGGCATCTGCCACAGCAAACCGGTCAATCTTGTAATGCTTTACAAAGGAAGACGGGGAAGACCATGTCGCCGCCCTACAAATCTCCTCCACGGAGGCCTGAGTAAGCCAAGCCGCTGAGGTAGCCGCACTCCTCGTGGAGTGAGCCATAATATTAGATGGAACCAGTAGAGACAACGAGACATAAGCCTTAGCTATACAGGCCCTGATCCACCTGCCAATGGTCGAGGAAGAAACCTTCTGACCCATGGACGATGGCTGAAACGAGACAAACAACGCCTCTGATTTACGGAAAGCCAAAGTCCTCTTAACATAATGGAGTAGGGTCCTACTCCAGACGATGGGAAGGATGCGGACAAAAATTAGGGAGTACAAGGTCCTGAGACCTGTGGAACCAGGAATTAACCTTTGGTACAAAGGAGGGATCCAAACGTAAGGAAACTTTGTCCTCGGAAAAGGTGATCAGGTCCTTGCGAACTGAAAGAGCCACCAGCTCCGAAATCCGTCTTGCTGAAGTAATAGCCACAAGAAAGGCTACCTTCAATGAAAGATAACAGAGCAAACAAGACCCCAGGGGTTCAAAGGGCGAAGAAGTCAAAGCCTGCAGAACCTTGGGCAGGTCCCAGGATGGAAAACGATGGACTACAGGAGGCCGTACCGCGACAGCTCCTTTCAAAAAGGCACATACCGCAGGATATTGTGATAAAGGGGCCAGGTTATCGCAGGAGAGGACAGTTTGTAAGGCTGCCACCTGCCTGTGAATGGTGTTGAGCGCCAGACCCTTATTAATGCCCTCTAAGAGGTATTCCAGGATGTTGGGAATGGTAACGGAAAGAGGATCTAACTCATGCCTACCACACCTGGTGGAAAAAAATTTCCACGTGGCATCATATATTCTGTTAGTGGAAGGGTGACGGGAAGCCTGGATAATCGAGATAACGCCATCCGAAAAAGACTGTCTAATTAGTCCCTCCCGCTCAAGTGCCAAGCGGCTAGTTGTAGCCACTGAGGGTCCGGATGCTGAAGGTTCCCCTGACTGAGAGACACCCGATGCGGAGGGAGTCTCCAGACCGGCGAGAGCGACAGGTCCACAAGGTCTGCAAACCACGGACGCCGTGGCCAGTACGGAGCAATTAAGATCACCTCTGCCTTTTCCAGGATCAACTTGCGGATCGTTGCTTGCAGCAACGGAAGTGGAGAGAAGGCATACAGCAGCCCCCGAGGCCACCTGCATCTGAGGGCGTCCGTCCCTTCCGCTCCCCGTGTTGGAAACCTGGAAATGAACCGGGGAAGTTGAAGACACGAAGAGATCCAGAAGAGGACGGCCGAACCTGTCTGAGATTGCCTCGAACAGAGTCGGGTCCAGTCTCCACTCTGCGTGATCCACCGTGGCTCTGCTGAGAGAATCCGCCTGGCGGTTCGCTTCCCCTGATATATGTTCTGCCCTGATAGAACCTAGGTGTGACTCTGCCCACAGGCCCAGATCCCGGGCCTCTTGCATGAGAGCCGCCGATCTGGTCCCTCCTTGCTTGTTCACGTGTGCCTTTGCGGCCACGTTGTCCGTTAGGACCAGAATGTGACGCCCTGCCAGACAAGAGGAGAAGTGAAGAAGGGCTAAGTGAATGGCCCATAGTTCGAGCCAATTGATATTGTGGGCCAGGTCCTGTGGAGACCACCTGCCCTGGGCTAAATGAGCTTGGAAGTAAGCCCCCCAACCGAACTGGCTGGCGTCGGTGGTCACCGTGAGTCTGGCTGGTTCCCTGAAAAGTGTCCCCTTGGACAAGGCGGATGAGGTCCACCACCGGAGGGATGATAGGACCTGGTGTGGAACCCTGGCCCTTCGGGACGACGCGCTTTGATTTAGTCTTTGAAAGGAAAGAAGAAACCATTGAAGGCTTCTGGAGTGAAGCCTGGCCCAGGGGACGATCCCCATACACAAGACCATCTTTCCCAGGAGCTGGGACAACTGCACTAGGGTGACCAATTTTTGCCTTTGAATGAGTTGCGCAAGCTTTCGAGTGCTCGCCCGACGCTCCTGGGAAAGATGAACCATACATCCTCTGAATCTATGACCGCCCCTAAGTGTAACAGACGCGTTGTGGGAACAAAGTGACTTTTCTTGTAATTCACGGAAAAGCCGTGATCCTGAAGGGTGCATAGCGTGACCCGAAGATCCGCTTGGGCGGACTGGAGGGAACTGGATAGGATCAATATATCGTCCAGATAACATTGGACGCGCACTGGCAGCGTGCGCAGGTGCGCTCCCAAAACCGCCAGCACCTTCGTGAATACCCGAGGAGCCGATGACAGGCCAAACGGGAGGGCCCTGTATTGAAAGTGTCGATTTTTGTGGCAGAACCGGAGGAACCGTCGATGCTCCTGCCTGATCAGAATGTGTAGATATGCCTCTGTCAGATCTATGGATGAGAGCAGATCCCCTCTTCGGATGCTGGCCAGAATGGATTTGAGGGACTGCATTTTGAATTTTTTGTAGATCACATAGTAATTTAGTCTTTTGAGATCGAGGATCGCTCTCCAACCCCCCGATGCCTTGGGCACGACAAACAGAATGGAGTAAAACCCCTGTTTTTCCTGTCCTGGAGGAACCGGTTCTATGGCCTTTATTTCTACCAGATGATCTATGGCCAAGCTTAGTAACCTTGCTTTTGATGGATTGCGTGAGACTGGGCATTTTATGAAATGACTTGGAGGAGGGGAGTAAAACTCTATAGCTAGACCGTAAGTTATGGTCTCTCCTACCCAAGAGTCAGTTGTGGTTGCCTGCCACACTTCGCTGAACAGTGCCAGGCGACCTCCAATGGGACTGTCCCTGGCGTCACTTGGAACGCCTGTAGGGCCGGCCTCCAGCACCTCGAAAGGGATGTTTTGACAAAAACTGGCCCCTGCCTGAGGAAGGGCGGTCCTGGGAACGATCCTGTCTGAAGGAGAAGGATCGCGAGCTTCTGGGCCAATCCCAGGACTGCCCCCCACGAAAGGGCTGCCTCCATTCCCCAGAGCCGCCTTGGCGGAAGCCCTGCCTGCAGAACTCTTGTTGAGGCCGCCTGTCCGATTTTTTAGAAGGATGGGCAAGGATTTTCCTCTTGTTCTTATCCTCAATAATGTAAGGATCCAAAATGGACCCAAACAACTTGGAACCAGAATACTTGGAGGTAGACAGCCGCCACTTAGATTTCAAGTCTGTCCTCCACATTTTGAGCCAGAGAAGCCTCCAGGAGGCTACTGTTGCCCCAATCAATCTGGCTGAGTATCGAGTGGCGAACAAGGATGAATCTGCCATGTACTCTGCCACCGTAAGCAGCTTGGTCAATGTTTGATGAGTATGTACCTGGTCAGGTGGGACACTCGATTGTAGTTCCCGAAGCCACATAATAGATGCCCTGGCAAAAAGGGAGACTGAGGTAGCAGCCCTGATAGACCAGGCCGAGGATTGGTGAGCCCTGCGGAGCGAGAACTCAAATTTTTTGTCCTCCGCTTTCATGGCCTCAGCCATGTCCCCTGGGATGGCAGACGTGGAAAAAAGAGATATTAGGGGCTCATCTACCGACGGCACCTCTAAGATGGAGGCGAAGGAAGAGGAAACATTAAACAGTTTTTTCTCCCTATTGTTTGGAGAAGGGACAGTCGCTAGTGACGCCCACTGGGACTGCACTGTGGTGCGAAAAACTTTGGGGCAAGGAATCTGCGTCTCCTCCGACACCGGAGGGAGCAAGAGGGGATTGGAATCATCCTCCTCATCTGAGGAGGGAGACTTAACCACCTTAGCTTTTGCTGAAAGGTTCAGAGTGGCACAGGCCTTGAGCAGGAGGGAACGAAAGGCAGAGGGGTCGAATAAACCTGAGGTCGATTCCTGTTCCGGAGCAGCATCCTCATCTTCCGACATCGGAATGTCAGTCATCTCCAGGTCCTCAGATCCTTCCTCTGCTATCTGCGAAGAAGTCTCAGAGACACCAGAAGCTTGGGTAGCTGCCCGCCCCTTGCGGGGAGGGAGCGCAGAGGGAGGGAAGGACCCATGAGGGAGAGAAGGACCCCTGGAGGAAGACATGAATTGATCAAATGCTTGCTGCATAAACGAATGGAATTGGTCAGACCACTGACCATGCTGTTCCCTGGTACTAGGCCCTGCTTCAACCTGGATAGCTGCCGCTTCAAGGTGTTCAGGAGAGGATGGACTAGAGTGAGGGGAGCCAACCTGTTCAGTTTCCCCCTGAGGAGACCATAGCCTAGGTCGCTGCCCAGATTCCAAATGAGGCTAAAAGGGAATAGGAGTGTCCAATGGGGCAGGGGAAACCACTTCAGCCCCACTGGCTCTGAGCCTCTGGGCCTTGGAAAACTTCCTTTCCAGTGCCTGGTGCCTCCTCATGGCCTCTCGCTTGGCTGCCTTCGACGGCTCCTTAACCAGGTGCTTTGTTTTAGCCTTCTTCTTGCCCCCCCCATTTCCAAATCAGTAGATCTGCATTTTTGCAAAGTGGGGGGGGGGGTGCCTGAGCCTTGGTATGCCTGGGACGAAGCAATGTCTGCCATGCTGTCTGGAAGGACCGGTAAAGGTATCCAAACAAAGGGGGGGAAATTCCAAGGACGCAGATCAAACAAGCAGGGAAGGGAGAAGCCCTATTTATGCACAGATGCAATGGCAGTCACAGTCAGACGACTCGCTTAAGTGCGTCTGCAAGGCCGGGTGACTAAAGGTCACAACTATATGGAACAGTTGGCAACAAATCCGCTGGGAGCAGTAACTAACACCAGCTAAAGTTCTAATACCAATAATAACAAATGACACCTTATAAATAAGTGAAATGGCAATCCGGATTGCAAACCGGGTATCTTCTGTCACTCCCCACAGTAAGGCCTGAATACAGCAGGCACTGTGGCAGCCAGAGACCAAACTCAATCAGCCCGAAGGCCCTACCGGCACTGAGGCCTTTGGCCACACCTAGGGCCAAAATGGTGATCACGCCTTTCGATAGAAAGGGCCTGGACCGCACCGCCGAACTGGCGGCCTCGCCTGCTAACTAGGCCGGGCTGCACCCTCCAAAATGGCGGCCTCACTTTTCCAAGAAGCCCAGGGCCGCACTCTCCAAGATGGCCACCACGCCAGGAGTGAGATTGGACTGCCCATAAAATGGCGGCCGCGCCCAAAACTGGCACCCTCACTCGCACGCACACGCAGCTCCTAGAACGGCCGCAATAGTTTTACAGCCAAAACCAAGGCAAAAACCTTACCACCGCAGTCCGATCATCCCACCCTCACGGGCAACCCGGCGCTCTCTTCCCCACTCCAAACACTTGCGGTTAGAAGTAGCGGCGAAGCCGCTATCCGGAGAGCCGCTTCGTCTGTTGAAGAGAGGCGATGGGAAGAGACCTCCTGAAAACGCTCCGGAGAGGGAGCGAAGCCAAATTCGGCTCGGGCAGCGACAGGGAGCCAAGGGAAATCACCCCCTAAAGCTCCAGCGGCCCGAGTCCTCGAGGCCTGGAAAACCAGGCCTACCCTGATGCAGCCGAGAAATTTTGAATTTGGAAACAAGTTTTAAAGTAATCAATCTGAATTAAACCCAAGTAGAAAACTAATTCAAGTCAAAAACCAAACAAATTCAAATTAGTCTAAACCAAGGAGCCATCAAAACTTGATGTTGCCGGGCTGTAGACTAGGTCAAAACTGGAAGCAGAAGGCACTTCCTGCAGGAGGCGGAGCTAAAGTTCAGACCTAGTCTAAGCTGGGCAGATAGGCTATGATAACCCATCGGTGGATTCTACATCCTCTCATGCTGGAGAATCACTGGCACACTGGCATCAACTGGCTTTCATGCCTATGGTGGGATTAGAACTCAGATGTTTTTAGGCCATCATCTTAACCACTATATCAAACTGGCTAATTTATGATTCTCCAGCTTACTGGCCAGAGAATTCTGGGAGTTTAAGCCCACACATCTTACAATTTCTAAGGTGGAGAAACATTGGCTTAGAGTATGGTATTAAGGAAGAAATATTTCATATAAAGGTAACAATCAGAGGCATTTTAAATGTTTATTAAATAATTTGATGTAATCAGCACCTGGGTATGGTGGGAGGGAAGTTAAGAATGTAATATTACTTTCACTGATTGTTTTTAGTATTTTTTGTTTTCTTCTTTTCAAAAGATTATTTTAGATAATGATAAATGGTGTGAAATTATAAATGGTTATATTACAGCTTAGAGTTCTGTCATTACTGTTTTTCAAGATGATACAAGGGTTTTAATTTTATATATTCCATTAATTTATCAATGAAATAATAAATGCTAAATTTTACAACAATTTATAATTCTCTGTGTATTTACTGATGTTTTATTTTCTATTTTTAGTCATTTATTTCATTCCTTAAATGTTCAAAACATTTGGTGTTTGGTAAAGCCAGGGTCAAGGTTATTATTGACGCAGGAAAGAGCACTGTTGAGAAGGAAAAAATAAATTGAAGTTTAGCTGCACTGTGGGATAGGTGTATCAGTTAGAAATAGGTATTTTGTATGTGAAAGAGGCTGCATCTGCAGAAGAGAAGATAAACAATATCTTATAAAATATTTGTCACTGCTTTTTTTTAAAGCAGATATTTAGGCAGTTGCTACTGTAGTTGTTCTGCCCCTCCCAAACATACCAGACTCCATCCTCTTTATAATCTCCATCTGACACAGGTATAAGCAACAATGAAAACAATGCTCAAATTGCATTAAGTTTGAAGTTACAATTGAAGAGAATATAGATAGCTCAGGATTGAACTGTGGAGTCCTTGGTGCATCAAGGACTGCAAAGTTTGAACTTAGCTTGAAGTTATTGTTTAATGAAATGTGGAAGTTCTACTGTTTGAAAAAAACAGATTCAAATTTTTCAATGAGTAACAGCCACCAATCTCGTTTTTCTTTACTTCTCAAAGAAAAATGACTGTAATAACCTGGTTCTAATTTTATTGGTTAGGAATTCTTTTTTGATATGATGTTTATGTTCTACTTTATTTTTGCTGCATAATTTGATGTCTATCTGCCTGCTAGCTGCGCAGAGTTGTTGAGAGTTGGGCATCATATAAGTTTAATTATAGTGGAGAAAATAAATATAATAATGTTTACGACATGACCATGGTCAAATCTTTGACCTCAAGCTCAAATCTTCATATCTTTGGCTAATCCTATTAGACCCAAATTAACCCTTCTGCTCCCAACAAATCCCCTCTAAATCTCATCTAAGGCAAAGAATAGAAGCCTCCTCACCAATAAATAGTAAAGTCCAAGGGCAGCTCTTACAAGGGAATGGCAACCTAGAAAAACCCCAATACTGTATTCCAATCTCAATCAGCCTGATGACCTCAGCATTCCATCTCCTTTAATGAGAAACTTCCCCAACTTTGATGTTTTCTGAAAAGTCCCATTTTGCCTAACAATAGGTATACCTATTATTTACACACACACATAGACCAATGAACTGCTCAGTTTCCCCCAAAGTGCCAACCAATCAGATCCCTAGGAATTCACACCTTGTAGCCCACAATGTCTTGCCTGTTATAAATTGCTTTCTATAGATTGAAGTGTCAGGTGTACAGTTTCTAATACAAGTTATAGGGCAGTGGTGGCAAACTTATGGCACGCGTGCCAGAGGTGGCATTCAGAGCCCTCTTGGTGGGCACACCTGCCATTGCCCCAGCCTTGCCTCCCCCGACCCCCTTCTCACCAGCAGCCCCCCTGGAGGAATCGCCCCTGAGTATGGCCCACATGGAGCAATGCAGCCAAGGACATGGCAGCCAGGCAGGGTAGACAAGACTCTGCCCTCACATCCCATCGCACACAGTTAATGCTGTGGGGCGCGGGCAGAGGGCGTGGCCACCATGGCACTGTTGGGCTGACTGGGAAGATCTGTGTCAGGCCTTGGAGGCAGTGAGTGCCCCTGTGGGCAGGCAGGGCAGGGGACAGTGTGGGGGCGAAGCACGGGCAGGGCAGGGCAGGGCAGGGCAGGGGGTGAAGCAGTGGCGGGTCCAGTTTTTGGACACTCGGTCTCTAAAAGGTTCGCCATCACTGTTATAGGGCATGTGCACTTTTTGTTTTTGTGAACAAAAAGTTGGCTACTTCTGGGTAGGGTGATTGGAAATAAGGTTCTTCTCTGGAAGCACTCAGCCCTTTGACTATGATTCTATAAACATGAAAACACACATCTAGAATTAAATTCAATACATATACATATCAAACTACAGGTTTTGCGGTTTTAGCACCTAATGAAATTAACATGAAATTTAAAAATCCAGTGGAAATGAAATATACAAACCACAGGAAGATGGCATCTTTTAAAATTTCAGGAGAATAGAGCAATTTTATTCTGATACCAAAAATACTCTAATACCGATATCACATAGAATTCTCTGAGAAGAAGTTTCCATCCTGGAGGATCTGGATATTACTAAGCAAGCCATCTTTCCCTCTCGTTGCTACTGTTCACATTTCTGATAAGACTTTTGCAGATAAAGATGACCAAAAGTATTCTTAGCAACCCAGCATCCAGGATTCTTGTGAAGGATAAATTATATGTAAATTTATAAATGATAATTATGAAATTGGTATATAAGTGAGACTGAAGCTCTGTGAGATTCCTCTTCTTTTTCAAAGCTCTTCCAGCCAAGCTAAGGCTGAATAGCAAATTTATACAGAAACTGCTTTATAAGAACAAAATACCATTCTCAAAATGTAAATAAAATGGGGTGAATCACCTGAGGTCTACAAACCTGCAAATTTATTTGCATGTTTATATAGCTGCTTGTCTCACCAAGAAATTGTTCCTCTCTGATTAGCTGGTGACATGATTTTCTACCAGTAAATAAGAAACAGCCCAAAATGGGACACATGCCATAAAATAGGTTTGATGTGGTTAAAAATAAATTTCTGCCAGCAAAACCCAGACAATTTTGGCCCATCCATGTGTGTGTCACAACCTTATCCATTTTGCATTATTATTCCACCAACTGCAATTCTTATTTTTCCAAAATATATGGAATGGAAGATTGCCTTTGCTAAAATGTTCTGCTGAATGTTAACTCCTTAATATTTTACCACAAAAATTTTATTATCTTCCAAACATCCTGATATTTCAATTGATGTTTTTTTTAAAAAAAAATCTTCCACATCTCTCCCCCCCCAAAAGTCCATTGGAGTTGGGTGGTTAGTACACTTATGATAATCATAATTATAGAATGCCAATGATTCCAAGTTAAATAATATTCTTTGTAGATACCGGTAGTGGTACATATGGTATTTTTATGGGACTATTCTGCATGGGCAGTTGTAATGCATGCATCTACATTAACACAGTCGCTGCTAAATGACCATACAGTACTTAGCTGTGAAAGCCCTCACTGCATTCCTGAAACACTGCTCAATAAATGATGCAAGCCAGATAGAGGATTACCAGGCATTTCCTTGCCAGCCAGACTGCAGGAGGATTCAAGCGGACATGGCAGTTTTTTTTTTCTAATAGCACTTAAAAAGCTACGAAAGTTATTCTAACTTTTACCATCTGTAAGTGAAATGTGAGTGCATAATCCATATAATTTAATCATGTTTACATTCAGAATGCACCACAGCTCTAGTTTGAAATAGCTCTTTGGACTGAAGCTTTGTGTACACAACTACCAGGAAAAACACAACTGCTGTATACAGTACAGGGAAAAACCCAATAACAGAGACTCTTGTAGCACCCAAAATATTTCTTTTTCATCGTTCAAGTGCCACCTGAATCTTTGTTGTGTCAGATTCAGACATTAATAGAAATGTTTTGTGCTCTACACAGCACATTCCATTGAAATTCAACTTTTACATTAAAGAGTTTTGTTCCTGTTTTACATGTTCTTGTTCCTGCATTACACGTGCATCTGGAAATATGTCCCATTGAACCTAAAAGGGTCCCCCCCCCGAAAAGTGATCATTATAGATTATTGCAGTAATTTGTTGCCTTTATCAATTTGCCATTTTTTTCGGATTTTTATTTTGACTGCCTTATCCATAGTCGGGATTCTTAAAAAGGCCTCTAGTAGAAGATGGGGGCGGACCCTACGCAATCTGCGGGGTTTGTTTCCGTGATCCCAGGTAACTTAGTCATTCAATAAATCCTAACTCAGGTAGACATAGGTTGGTGAAATGCACAATGTTACTGAAGAGCCGTATAAAATATTTTTTAAAAAAATTAGGATGTCCTCCAGTTTGGAGACATTAAATACAGCATATCAAGAATATATTTTAAACAATTTTCTCTTGCCCAAATGAATGGATAGGTTTAGGGGACAGAGTGTAGATGTCGGCGTCACCGAATCCTGCCTTTTCCTCGGCGGGGATCATGGGAGTTGAAGTCCAAAACAATAGAAGAAGTCCGGGCTAGGAAGGCTACGCTGTTTTCCATCCCTCCAGCTATTCTTTCTCACCACGGACTCTCTGGCCTCATCGGAAGCTCTCCAAATTACGACGCTCGAGAATAAGAAAAGGCGCTCGGCTTTGAAGTGGCTTCCGCCGCGCTTACAAGGGACAAGAACTGGCGCGTGTGAGGAAGGAGGCCCGAGCACAGCTGGGCTCGCCTTGCCCACAGCCACACCTTTAGGCGGGAATGCTGGCGGCGGAAAGCCCGTCGCGCGTGTCGGTTCCCACCCGGGGTTTGTAGCTGCGTAGGCGTCTTCAGGGCCACGAGTCGGCCGTTGGGGTACTCCGGCACGCACCTCCTTTTGTTTTTCAAATATTGCTCGGCGCTTTTGTCTTTCCCCGCGATGAACCAGCCAGAGGTGGAGAAAGAGGGAGGACGCAACTGAGTGGTTGTTACGAGCAACCATTCACTCTGTGCCTTTTTTTTCCTCCGCCCTCCTCAACCCTCAGGCTGGGGTTTTTTTTTTTTGGTTATTATAATTTCCCTCCCCTTCCTTCATTCACTACAGTCCAGAGTGAGAGGCGGAGTCACCACGAGTACCCGCGGGAGCGGTTGTAAGAGCGCAACGCCGAGGGCGCCTGCCGTGAGCTTTTCGGCGCTGCCACAACTGAGCTCAGCGCGCGGCAGGTCCCGCTTCGCTTCCCAACTCCGGGTCATCTTCAGTGTCCCTTTTCTTTTCCTCTCTTTTTTTCTACACCGGCTGTAGTAGAAATATCCCCGGATACGAGCTAGGTGAGTAGCCGATTACGCCCTGGCAAGGTTTCCTTGCTCTGCCCTTCCTTTCTCCTCTACCGTCTCCTGAGCCGGATGGCTTTCAGCCTTGCTGAGATGCCCTGACTGAGAGATCGCGGGGAGGGGGGGGGCCGAGGAGGCAGACCATGCTAACGAGAAAGCCGCGACAACACTCGGACCGCCCCGCTTTCTCCGTGAGCCGGGGTCGCTAGACGGATACTCTTCAGCGGTGGCT
The DNA here is from genome assembly GCA_034064705.1 of Bothrops alternatus. Classification (NCBI taxonomy): domain Eukaryota; kingdom Metazoa; phylum Chordata; class Lepidosauria; order Squamata; family Viperidae; genus Bothrops; species Bothrops alternatus. The sequence goes on along the minus strand of JARGCV010000008.1, from coordinate 1,687,025 downwards.
CCAGACGAATTTCCCCGAGCGGTTGCACCGATCGACGTGTGCTTCGGCGCTCAGCTACATGCCAGGCTGGGAGTCCATTTTGCAAGCAGCGTGGTGCATGATGCAATGTTTGTAGCGATAGGCGATGTGGAGGAGGACGGAAGCATGCGCCCTGCCTAGGTAGATCGGAGCACGCGGGCTAGCGAACGGATTGGATCGGCTTTCCGTTTTCCTCTCCTCCCGTCCTTCCTAGGGCGCTTTCCAGGCGACCCCTTTCCAGGCTCGGATCATAGGCGCCGAGCGGCTAAGGCTAAGCTAATTGGGTTTAAGGGATGACACACGTCCTTCCTTAAATGGTCCTTTTTTCGGATCATGCAATGGCGAGGGGGGGGGGCGACGATTCTTTAAAGTGACTCATCATTTAAAATCCAACAACTGGACAGTTTCACACTTAATTTGACTTGGATTGGTTTCGGTTCGGGATATTCCCCCTGATGTAATTGTAACCTACGTATTAAATAAGATGGTTCTGCGTTTATTTATGGTAACGAAACTTGTGTTTGCCTTAGTAATCTATGGAAAGAATATAAGGTGGTTGCTCAATATATCGTTAATGGCTGTTTTATGAATTGGATTTTTTTTTCCTGCCTCCTTTCCTCTTGTGATCTATGAACTGGACACAAACAATCGCTCTAAAACAGTATATGTTTTCTAGGCAAATTACACATAAAGTTCCAAAACTGGTTTCAGTGTCCTATCTCCTGTAGTGAAAATTTTGACTTTGAAAGGAATGATGACTCCTTTGCTTAAGTTTGCCCTGGAAGTTATATTGTTATAATATAAAGAGATTGTCTCCCTGCTCCCCATCACTCTAAATAGCTGCCAACATAAACACCTACAGTAACTATCATGAAAAATACAGCCTATGCCCCCATCTTTTCTGTTCCCTGACCATACTGTGAGTTGAGTTTAATTTTTATTAAATGATTTTGTACAGTAATAAAACTATGCAGATTTAAAGAAAAAGAATAAATAAAAATACAGAACAAATGAATAAATAGAAAAAGTAAACAAAAGAGAAGAAAGAAAAAGAGAACACATATACAGATTCTGTTTCTGATCTTTATACAGTTACAAATAAGGTTGTCCTCTATCTTCCCTCTTTTAAGGTTACATGATAATTCCCTTCCAGTATTATCCTTTTTACTCATCAAATCTATGTCACCAGTTCATTTTTTCCATTTTCAGTAAAAAGTCCATAAAGGATATCCAGTCACTAATAAATATACTTGTTGTCTTCTCTCCATTCAAGAAGTTAATTTTACATATTTGCAAATACTATGATGTTTATTAACTGTTCCTCCATTGTGGGTATTTCAGAATCTTTCCATCTTTGTGTCTATAGCAGTCTTGCTACAGCTACCATGTACAAAAGTCCATGAGACTTCATGCTGCTGTATTTTAATATAGTGGTTACCTACCATTTTGTGGCATGCAATAGATTGAAATGCTCAGGTAAGCCCTAAAGTTTCACCCAGGTTTTTAAAAAATCAGAAGACCATTGTCACTGGACAGGAGATACCAAGGACTGATGTTAGGTGTTCTGCAATCACGAATTTCAACAGTGATCATTGTCCTGGTGACCCTCCATTGATTCTGGCTACGTGAACCACATTTGGACATGAAAACATGTTTCCATCCTTGTGGGGACTGATCTTTAATGAACCATGTGTGAGTACTTAGGTTTCAAATGACTTAGCTGGTTGTAGACTATCCAGTCTTTTTGGATTTTGTCCAGGCTGGATGATTGGCTAATAATTCATTATTTTTTTTGTAATGGGGAGAGGAAATTAAAATTCTCTGAAGGTTGGAGCTATTAAAGTTATAGGAGAGGAAAGGTTTGGTTTCATTCACTTCCTGTTCCCCTTGGATGGAGGGTGTGGTGGAAGAAAAAAAAAGTAGAAGAGAGGGTATGCCAGAGGAGTGCCATTTGAAACTGCTGTACCATCCTGACTCTTATCTTTGAAGATTGGCAGAGTGTATTTCTAAGTAATCCTCTTCTCTGGGTGTAGAAGAACCAGGGAACTAGAAGTAACCTGAGTTATGGTGAGGGAACTGTATGCCACTCAAAGTTATTTTATGATTAGAGCAGTCTGTAAGCTGTATAAAATCAAACCAAGTGGGTAATTCAACTGCAAACTGATTGCAAGCTTTTCTAGTTAGCCATGAACAATTTATTTTGCACAAATCCAAACATTGCACACATTGTTAGTTGAAATTAGTTCGGTTTACTGTTTTGGCTCCCTTAGTCATCATTTGTCTGATTTGCACACAACAGCCTGCAATCTATTTTTAGGACTTTAAAATCTTTTTTTAATGTATGATAGGAAGATAGAAATGTGCAACGCAAACAGGTAACAACAGGTTATGTATACTATGTCTGAACCCTGCCAGTGAAATGAACTGACATTAAAGTTTTGTCATTCTTTGATTGACTTTATTTGATTCTGAAACTGAAAAAAATAAAAAGGTAAGTAAGGTTAAATAAATAAAGAATGTGTGAACTGGAACAAATGAATGTAGACTTTGATGCTTTTCTGCAATGATAATTTTGTAATTATGGTGTAATTATCTGAAAATAAGCTCTCGGCTTTGTTTAAGCTTGCCTTTTGAAGTATTTTGTCTATTGTTAGGGCTAATTCATGCTTTTTCTCATTTATGGAATTAATATACAGTAGTACATTGTAGTTTTCACTGCAATCTCATTGATCTCCAAGGTTCATATAAAGCATAGACTATGATGCAAAATTGCTGCAACGGTCATCTACTGAGGTATAGTGATCATACCTAAAGGTGAGCTTCCTGTTACTATTGAAAAATATATGCTGTCTACAGAGGAATAATCAGACTTTCATTTATTTGGTGTTAATATGGATCTGTTCTCAGGTAGAAGGTGTCAGAAGAAAAGTAAAAAAATAAAACAAAAATTGGGTGATACTTTGGCAATATGCAGACACAAACATGCAGCTACATTAGAATTTTTAGAATGATTTGATAGGAGAAACAGCATTGCTGCTTACTAAGCATTGATGCCCTAGGTCAGGGCCTTTGCCTAAAGCTGGTCCTGAACAGCTGTTATGACACACAGTCACACTTTCAGTATTCTAGTATATAAAGTTCCCTTTCTGTTTGGACAGAATGAACTGTGACAAGATAAATTGAAGTTTTAGTTTTCATTTTCTTTGTAATTAGCTTCTTAGCATTTTATGAAAGTGACTTTTTTAATATATAATTAGGTACCCACAATAGTTCTTGCTGTATAAAACTGCATGAATGCAACCTATTGCAATTTGCTATCCTATTCTACTTATCTATTTTTCATTATGCCTTCATTCCCCTGAGAATTTCTTTCTTTATGGAAATCACTTGCATGTCTTCTTAATAAGTAAAAAATAGAAAATAGGATATATCTTCTTATCACGTACTATAATTTGTAGCATTAATGCTCCTATATATAGTGAACTTATTTTACTGCATATGGAGTTGTAGTTACAAATTTGCATCCTTTGGAAATGATCCTAGCCATGTGGTGTTCTGGCCATATAGTGACTTCATGCCCTTTATTAGCTTTAGCACAGATATCAGTTGTGATGTTCTTTGGTAGGATCCTGTTTAGACTACGGTAGTATATTGCAAGACATGGTCCAAAATAGATTATTTAAATTACCAGCTGAGCGGTTTCTACTATAACAGGTCTATACTTCATCAACTTTAGTAGCATCCAGTCCATTTCCACTCCCTTTTAAGTGCTAGTTTTAACTTGTACTGGTATGCAAAATGTAGCATATTAAAAATGGGTGCCAAGCTCTATTTTGGCCTGTCTTTGTGAGAGGCTTTAAGATTCACCAATATCTTTTATCTAAGGATTTATATATGCCAATTTGGAGATATCCTTTTATGTTAACTAATGATGTGATGAGTTGTCAGGTAGGTATTTGTAGTTATCAACTGTTCCATAGAAATAATGTTTAATTTAACCAACAAACATCAGTTTCACTGGAAGAAAATCATAATTCCCTTTTATTAAATTCTGTGGGTTTTTTGATTGTAGAGCAGATTTGAAAGGTTAACAGCTTGTTTAACAGATTTGGACGTTTAACAGAATTCTCACAAAATGACTAGTAAGGATAATTTGATCAAGCATAAATATTAAAGCAGATCCTATACCTTGTTTTCTTAACTGAAGCTGTCTACCAGTTTGGTTTGCTTTTGTCTTTTTACTAGACAGATGGGCATACTTACAAACAAAGCTGTGGGCCTCAGCCATTGATTTTAAGAAAATGATTTCCCAATAGGAACTCCCAATAGCATCTAAAACATGCTACATTTCCATTAAAAAAAATCTAGAAAAAGTACTAGATAAGACGTGAAGCCTGGCGAGCATCAAGGGAGGTGTCATATTGAAATCATACTAGTTAGTGAATAGATTTCATCTAAAGTTTGTGCAGGGTAGACCAAGCAAAATATGCTGTTCAGACATTTTAATCTAGTTTAATGTGACTCCAATCAAGCTTGCACTCTGGTACTATGTACCCAGACAGTCATCTTTGCTCTGAACTTTCAGTGTTTGTAATTGTAGACAGTAGTCGGCAGTCTTCCCTAATCTCCTGTCTTCCAGATAGGCTTGGAGTTTCCAGAACTCCTGAGAATTTTGTACTGTATTTCAGGGAGCAATTATAGTGGAGATAGTGACATGTTTAATGCTTTAAAATCTACAGGGGGATGGTAACTTAACATTTATACACTTATTAGTTTCTCAAAGCATCATAAGGAAAATTACTCAAGTATGATTGTTACTGATGTATACCTAGAATAGATATCAAGACTAAAGGTACAGAAGATGAATAGTATTCTGTTTTAGGGGAGATACATGTCACTCCATGGCTTTCAACATCAACAACTGATGTGCCAACATCAACAGTTGTGTTCAGGCTACACTGTTTTCAGGATAGGGAGTAAGCTAGCGTAGGATGTATTTGTTTAGTTGTGCCAAAGAACAGTTTTATCTCAGGAAGAGTGGAGTAAAAGAAATAATAACTAATGGGTAAATTCGGAGAATATAATAATGACAAATAATTGAGCCTTGCAGACTTTATAAACGGGCATAGGTTATACAGTTCAGTGTGGTGAAAAGAACACTGAGGGACGATATGGCATCAGTTCTGAGATACATAAAAAGATGATCAGGAACTAAAAGCACTAACTCTAGGACCAGATTTTGTCGAATACAGGTAAAAACTTCATTATCATAAGATCTGTACAGCTGCTGAACTATCTATAGATTACTCATTACAGTTGTTTTCCATCTCTGAAGACTTTTATGAAAATGTTGGGCAACTACATCTCAAGGATAGTTTAATTGGTTTCCCTTTTCATTATAGATGGTTGTATTATAAATATTAAATTTGTTCTTAGATTCCACACCTCATTATAATTGTCATTTGCATGCAAAAGGTTTCAGATTTAATCCTAGTCATTTTCTGGAATGACTAAAATCACAGAGAGCTGCTGTCAATTGGGATAAATACTCTTGAGCTGGATGAATGACTGCACAGCTTCCTGTGTTCTCCTAAGCCAGCGGTTCTCAACCTATGGGTCGCGACCCCATTTGGGGTCGAATGACCATTTCGCGGGGGTCACCGGACACTGCGGTCTGCCATTTTGTTGTGTTTTTTTTGTCGCGCCGCGCATGCACAGTTCGGGCCGTCGCGCCGCGCATGCGCGGATCGGCCCGTCGCGGTCCGCCATTTTGTTTTTTTGTTTTTTTCCGTTGCGCGCGCCGCGCATGCGCAGATTGGCCCATCGCGATCCGCCATTTTGTTTTGTTTTTTGTTTTTTTGTCGTGCCGCGCATGCGCGGTTCGGGCCATTGTGTGCGCGCCACGCATGCGTGGATCGGCCCGTTGCGGTCCGCCATTTTGGTTTTTTGTTTGTTTTTTTTCGCCGCGCATGCGCGGTTCAGGCCGTCGCACGCTGCGCATGCGCGGATCGGCCTGTCGTGGTCCGCCATTTTGTTTTTTGTTTTTTCCGTCGCGCGTGCGCCACGCATGCGCGGATTGGTCCGTCGCGTGTGCGCACGGGTCGGGGTCGCATCGCGCATGGGCGGCGCAAGTCGGGTCTCAACCTGAAAAAGGTTGAGAACCACTGTCCTAAGCCAATCTTCTCCAACTTGGATGCTTGCCTGATATTTGGACATTAGTTCCAAATGTTCTGTAGCTAGCAAACGTTTCTGTAAATTCTGGGTGATGGTCTGTGTATTTGGACACCAACATTGGGAGGGCAGTCATAAGTAATAAAAACCTTAGTCCTTTAGGTTTATACTGTACACTTTTTTCTTTTTTAATTCAAATTTCAGCAGTAGCTTTGCTTATAATAACTATGCAATCAATAAGTTGTTAATTAACCATAGCTTTAAAAGAGAACTTTTTTATGTCTGAGGTCTACACAGTCCATTGATTTAAAGTTATTATTGCTAATTAAAGTTAGTGTGCAAAGAAACATGGACTGATTTTCGGATTAATGCTAGAGCAGAATAGTGAGGAATTAGCCAAGTATTTAAACTTTTTCTTTTATCATAGCAATATAGAGAATTTACTCTGGTTGCAATAACGTCAGAGTACTCCAGAATTCCCTGTGTCTCTAGTTTAGGAACATAAACCCACCTGTATTAGAAAGATACATTCAACTTGCAAAATAAATGCCAACTTTTTCTTATAGTTTAATCTTGTTAAGAGATTGAGCTGTAAGGCGTTTTACAGTGTCTGTGCATTAAAAAAAGGGTCTTTTTTAGAACAAAGAAATAGTTTTTCTTAGTATATTACTTTATATAATTTTTCTAGAGTATTTGTTCATACTGGCACAGCGTGTATGAGTTTGTAAAATATGTTTCTGGTTTTATAGCTTTCAGTTCTGGCTTGCTACTAATCACAGTTTCTCTCAGTAGAGAGTTTGGGTGTGTTGACAATGCTTCCTTCCTGAACCTTGTAAAGAAGCAACCGGTGGAAACTGATCAAGGAGAGAAGCAACCTAGAACTAAGGAGAAACTTCCTGACAGTTAGAACAATTAATCAGTGGAACAACCTGCCTTCAGAAGTTGTGAATGCTCCCACACTGGAAGTTTTTAAGAAGAGACTGGACAACCATTTGTCCGAAATGGTGTAGGGTTTCCTGCCTGAGCAGGGGGTTGGACTAGATGACCTCCAAGGTCCCTTCCAACTTTATTATTAATAAGTCTGTAGTTGTAGCATGATACCATGTGGTTTGAAGAAACTGAATAGTTGCGGGATTAATTTTTTCCTGAAAAATGCATTAGTATGCAATCTTCAAGGCTGGCAGACGAGTCCCTCATAGTTACTACTTTTGGATATTTGGTGCATAAAAAAAGCTTGTCAAATGTTTGTCAACTTTTTTGTATCTTAACTTCCACAAATCTTCCTGCTGAAGAACTGGGTCCCATCCTAATAAAAACAAGATGCCCTCTTTTCCCAAGAAGGACGATTATGTTTTCAGGCATTGTTTTTATCTATATTTACTTCCTTCCCATATTTGGGTAGACCGGGGTGTTTTAAAAAAACCCACTCAATATCTATATCAATATCTATATATCTATATCTATATATATATCTATAACCATCCATCCATCCATCTATTTATCTAGGCAATTTGGAAATAAACCCCCATTTGGTTATCAATGACAGACACTCACAGATACAGAACTTTTAATATACACATTAGAAAACTACAACATTACATTACTTTTTGACATAATTGCCATTCAAATTGAGGCACTTATCATAACATCTTACAAGGTTTGAAATTCCTTAGTAGTAGTTGCTCGGCGCCAAATCTGGGCTATGAGGGGGGTGATCAAAAACATCCCAATGGAACTGCTTCAAAAGTTTTTGGGTGCATCTAGCAGTGTTCAGGCGAGCATTATCGTGAACCAGCACTACACCGGAAGTCAGCATGCCCCAACGCTTGTTATGGATGGCTTGTCTTGAATTTTCATAATGTTTCACAGTAGACTTTTGAACTGATGGTTGAACCAGGCTCCATGAACACTAGGAGTACTCCTTTGGCATCTTCACATTTGGAGGGATTTTCTATGGCACTACTTGGAGCCTAGGAAGTTGAGTCCATACACTAGACCATGGGTAGGCAACCTTGGCTGGTTCAGGAATTCTGGGAGTTGAAGTCCATGAGTCATAAAAGAGCCAAGGTTGCCTATCCCTGCACTAGACATATCTTTTCATGCCTGGGCAAGTGGTAATTAAGATTTCAGCTGGTGGAAAAGCATCTTGCCAAATGTCTGACAACTTTTTCTCTGTTCACTCTGTTATATTCCTTCTGATTTGGGTACAAATCTAATTGAGCCAGCCATTTGTTCTATTATTTAGATCATGTGTCCATAAAGTTCTGAGTCACTGTTAGTAATAAATAGAAATACATTTTAACTTTGGATTATTCAAATAATGTGGATGTTTAATAAGCCATGAAGGTAAATTAAATTGGATTGTCTTGAAGATTGGTTTAAGTTTCTTTAGGATTTGTAAACTTTAGCCACAGGGTAGAAGAAATAAGTGAAGAGATATTGCGATATCTTACCAGATACAATAATTGTCCTGGAGATGTCTTATTTTTGCAGGGTGGTTCTTAAGGACTTTCATAGGACTTTTTAACACAGTTAAAGGACTTTTAACACATTAAGGACTTTTTAACATTGATGCCATCAGGTTTATCACCTGCTCCTTTCCCATAAGGGCATGTATCTTTTGTTGCATATGGGCATGAGGGAAATTCTCCATTCACCTCTCCAGATATAAGCTTGAAATTGTTAGGGTAGCCCAAGAGTTCAGAGTGGAGGGAGGGGACCATGGGAAGAAAGTTTGTTTTGCCTCTAGGTACATTTTTCCCCTTAGTGTCCCTCAAACTAGTATTATGTGTTGAAATTACACAGAAGCAGACTCTCTTGTTCTGTGCCCAGTGTTTCTTCATAAGTAGGTAGTTAAAAAGCAGAGGTAGAATCACATTCTTTAGTTTCTTAGAACTCAATCCAGTGGGAGCCCCAAGCTCAGAGAATTCTCTGATTAATGTGTCTAATTAATTAATGAGAAAATCCATCACAGTCTAGAAAGGAAAATTGAGGCACCTGGATTTCTTTCAAGCAATGGATCCACATCTCCAAATCTCAACCATACTCTCTAAAATCAGAAGTGACATTTAACAACAACAATAATAAAAAGTTGGAAGGGACCTTGGAGCTCTTCTAGTCCAACCCCCTGATCAGGCAGGAAACCCTATAACATTTTAGACAAATGGTTGTCCAGTCTCTTCTTAAAAACTTCCAGTGTTGGAGCATTTACCGCTTCTGGGGGCAGGTTATTCCATTGATTAATTGTTCTCACTGTCAGGAAGTTTCTCCTTGGTTCTAGATTGCTTCTCTCTTTTATTAGTTTCTATCCATTGCTTCTTGTCCTGCCTTCAGGTGCTTTGGACTTTTAAACTTGATAGTCCCAGGTTGCTTCATTTTGGAGCTATTGGAAAGACTGGACTTACTTCAGCAATTATTTATATTTTCTGAGAACATCTGTGCAGATGATAGACGGAATAGAAACAGGTCCCCCATGCTCTTCCCCCAGCTGTTCATACAGCTGAACAGAGAGCTGGAATTTCCCTGAACATTGAAGATTTAAGTACTGCTGCAGATTTAAGTACTAACCTTGTGCTTTTCTTTTTTCTTTTTTTCCTGCGAGAGAAAGAGGAATGGGGTCCGGGAAGCTGTTTTCTCTATTTTATTTTGACCAACCAAAAAAAGTTGCATTCTGTTGAGTAATTTCCTTTAACTGACAGAATTGAAGGATTTTACTCTGCAGCTAATACTACCGTTTAGTTATTTATGCTACATAGGAACTGCAACAAGAGGTCCTCAGCTTACAATCAGAGTAGAAAATTTGTTAAACAATGCAATTGTTAAGTGAGGCATCATGTGACCAAGCCCAATTTCTTGACCTTTTTTTTTTGTCGAACGAATCACCTACGATCATTAAAGGAGGCATCACATGTCTTCAACTTGTGACTTCTGCCAGCTTCCCCATTGACTTTGCTCCTTGAAAGCCTCTGGGAAAGTTGCAAATGGGACTTGACTACGGGATGCTACAAATGTTGTAAGCCAGTCGCCAAACACTCTGATTGCAATCACATGACCGTTGGATACTCTGATAGTCATAAATATGAAGACCAGTCATAAATCACTTTTTTCAGCACTGAACGGTTGCTAAATACATAGTTGTTAAGGGAGGACTACCTGTATTTACATATAATTCATGCTATAACTTTTTCTCTTGCATTTGTTGTTTCTGCATTGGTGAATTTACAGTATGAAGCTTTTTTGGCGTAAAGTGTCTTTTACAAAGAAAATTGTTTGTAATTGTTAGGCATAGGAGACTCGTGGATTTAGCTCATTATTCTCTAGCACAGATATGTCAAACACAAGGCCTGGGGGCCGGATGCGGCCCGCGATGTGGTTTCATGTGGCCCGTGAAGCCATCCTGGAAACAGTGAGGGAACGGTCCCCGCTGCCTTGGCCCTGGCCCAGGCCAGCTGGGAGCCAATGTACAATTTTGTGGTGGCCATCTATGCTGAAACGCATTCAGTCTTAGCTCTATAAGCCCCATCCTGCATGGCCTGAGAGGAGCAGTGAGGCTCCTCCAGTGGACCATGCCTTGGCACTTGCCCTGGTCCCACCCCCTTCTGCCAGAGACCCTCAGATCTATCCCACTCCTGCCCAGGCACCCTTGACGTGAACGATGTAGAGCTGGCCACACCCACCCAGTAGGCCACACTTATTCCATCCACGCCCATCCAGAAGGCCACACACACTCTGGCCACACACCCCTGCCCCCCCCCGAGGGCAAGTGCAATGCTGATGCAGCCCTCAATGAAATTGAGTTTGACACCCCTGCTCTAGCATGTTAGTATACTCAGAAACATATATACTTACTATACCAATATTGTAGAGGAAGATTTTCTGATAAAAAGAAATCTAAAAAAATACATTCCATTTTTTCTACTACTACAGAGTTTTTAAATCCAATTCCACAAATTATGCCTTATTACCCTTCTTTTAAGGCATTCCACACAGAAAGTGAAACCATCTCTGCTTTAGAAACAGCAACTTTATTCAGCCTCCCAATTTTCGCTTATTTACTTTATGTAAACTGCTCTGGACACAGAATGTGGTAGAGATGTTATTAAAAGTATAGTTTGTTCAGAAGGTGTCAGCGAAAAACCAGGGATTGTGAAAGGATCGCACATAAGTTATTAATTCAGTTTGCTTTCTGGGTTCTTGTTTGGGGTTTCTACCATATTTTTGCTTCTTTTAAGTCAATGAGAGTTTTAGTGGTTTTAGACAATATTCCTTTATACTCAGGCTCTGCCTCAGAATGTAGAGTAGGAAAAAAACCCAAAATTTATATTAGAGTGTAGAATTATGTAAGTTAAAGGCAATAGTCCCATTAATATAAGGAACACGATACTGAAAATTGAAAGACCTAACTGAGTTAGTGGAATAACTCATCCCATCCAATTCAATCCAAAACAGATTGAAATGGTTAAAGAACTAAGAACATTCACCCCAAAGTAAGCTTACCTTCTAGCATATATTCCCATCTCCAGGAAATCAAATTTATGAAAGGGGATAGAATTGTGTCTGGTCAGTGCTGGTGGTGCTAGCCAAATTTATTTTCTGGGAAGCATGCACTCCTCTGTTTTTTATGAATTCCTACACATAATTGCTATTGTTGGCACACAGATCCTGTGTTTGATTGTTTTGGTCAGCATGCTGGGTAGGATACCTCATTCATCTAAAGCACAGGTGTCAAACTTGCCGCGTCGCATGACGTGTTGCAACGTATTGTGACTTTTTTTTGCATTGCGGGAGCTGGGGTGGCTGCAGCCTCCGTATGATGCAACCGGCCCACGGGCCGGCAGTTTGCCATCCCTGATCTAAGTATCTGATACAGTGCTTGAGCAATAGAGCAGCATAGGCAGCTGAGAGGGTTAGTTTTTGAATTGCAGCATTTATAGCAATTCCACTTCATTTGAATTAACTAACTCAAAAATGAATATATATTAATTTTGCACTAATGGGAGTTTTCAATAAACATTTTATTTGTTACTTGTATGCAAATTAATTTTACTTTTTATTTTTGTTCATTTTTTGGCTAAAACAGTGATTCTTTCAAAGATCAGCTTTTAAAAATCTTGATCGTCATTGGAAAAATGTATTTTTATTTATTTAAAGGATATAGATGATAATGTACAACATTTCAATCTTTTCAAAGTTATACTCTGTTTTATCTAAATTTGTAAATATTACAGTATGCATACAACATTTACAGAATGCAAATGTGCTTGTTAATGTACATGTAAAATATTATTTAACATTTGGTGAAAAAAAATCTTTCTTGCCCCTAGTTTTATTTTTTTAATTAAAGTTTTGATCAGGTGCAAGTTGCTTTTCATTTTTCTTAGACATGAAGCATACTGTTGAACTTTTGTTAAAATGAGTGGAACTAGAGGTGTGCTTAACAACTACAAAAATGTGTTTAATCTGCATTTATTAAGTAACTGCAGATTAAAGATAAATCTGTGTGTAGCTGATAATACCATAGTAAATGTGTTTGATCAACAAATTTGAATTCTGATATTGTTGCTTGCAGTAGTTGTATTAAAATACAGTAACTTTGGAAACACACAGCACTGCATTGTGTCCAATAATATTGCAGAAGGAAGCCACTATGTTTAAGCAATGATGCAATATGAGTGGTTTGTTGCACTTCTGCAGTAATAAAAGAGCTTGCTGAACTGAAAGCTTGCTGCAAGGTAGGTGGGGGAGAAACTTGGTTAGAGAAAAGAAAACAAAAGTTGCCATAGGTTTCTTGAGAGCATTATGTTTTGGAAAGGCTTAATCAGTGTTTTTCAACCTTGACAATTTTAAGGCAGGTGGACTTCAACTCCCAGAATTTCACAGCCAGCATTGCTGGCTGTGGAATTCTGGGAGTTGAAGTCCACTTGCCTTAAAATTGTCAAGGTTGAAAGACACTGGCTTAGATGGTTTTACGGTAGATGTACTTCAAAAGATCTGAGAATAAGAACAGCGGAAGAATGATGTCTGTCTGTGGTCTACAGAGATTTACCGGTAATAGTCGGGTGACTTTAACCAAACAACATATGCTAGAGAGACATAATTCCTGTTAACAGCATTCGTGCATCATGCAGATAATAAATGGTTGAAACCATCTATGTAAAAACAGCAAGGAAGATAAAAAATAACCTTAAACTGCAAAATAATGTATCACTTTGATTATGCTTTCTTTGTAAATGTTACTGACGAAATTCTATTCAGATTTGCCTACGGTAATTTCCTTGTTAGCAGTTTTGGCTATCCCCTAATCATTTTGATTGTTCTTTTCTGGTTTCTGTATTATTAAGTATGCAAATCATTCCATATACATTTACATCAAAATTTTACTTTTGTCAATTTTACTTCTATTTTCTTCCAAATAATTCCCAACACAGACTTTCCTTTTTTTTTTTATGGCCACTGCACACTAGACTGACATTTTCACTGATATGTTTTCATTAGGTCTCTCAAGATTGCTTTACTGACCAGTGATTCCAACTCTGCTAAAGAATACATGAGCTTGCACTTCAAGCCAAAGCTTACCCTGGATTGCCTTTGCTATTTTAAGGCCCATTCACCCATTTCATTTTGGATCTCTCCACAATCCCTTTTTTGATCTGATCTAACTGGAGAAATTTGAAATAATCAGCAAACTTGCCACCTCATTGTTCATCTCTTATTCCGAGGGTGTTTATAAATGAACTTAAAAAGACTGATCCATGTGATACCCCTTTTATACAACCCTCCTTTGTGAAAACTGTATTACTAATCTCTGCTTCCTGTTCTTTGATGATCACAAATCCATGAGATGGCTTGTCCTCTTATGACATTGCTTCTATATTTGCCCTGGAGACTTGAATAAGGAGCTTTGTTGGAGACATTCACATATCAAATCATTCTTGTTTTCATGCTTGTTTACAAACATACTGTACATAACAGTTTTCAATTTTTCTTCCCTCCATTTTACTCAGATTGAATGTAAAACCAACTGGTTTATAATTTCCTGAATCTACCCTCTCTTTTTAAAATTTAGAATTATATTCTGATTACATAATAATATATTTTGCTAAGGGTCTACTTTTAACAATTATTTGCTGCCTCCAATGCTATAAGAGCCATGGTGAATGATAATCATGATTTAATAAGTGGAACAGTTGTTTTACTAAGGTTTATCCCATCGATTCTGGCTATAAAATTAATGTTGCCCAGTTCTAATGGTATGTAGGACTTTCAGAAATGTGGTGGTGGGGGAACCATGCTACATGCTAAGTCTAGGGCTGAGTCCTAGTATTGGGAGGAAGTGAAGGAGCCTACAGGAAGTGCTTTGGGGCTTTAATAAATTGGCATGCAATGTATGCTTTGAATAATGAAAAAAAACCCACCTGTTCTACTATTTCCTATGTTTCCTAACATAGGAACAGCTTATTTAAATAAGAAGTATTTCAAAAGAATCCATTTCTTAGAGAAACTTCAAAGGGTTTTGCTTTTCCTCATCTACTTCCTTCTTAAAATTCTGAGAATTTGGGGAACTCAGAAGAAGAAGGGAAGTAGTTTTCTTTTTTTACGAGTTGTGGAATTCTGATCACACAGATCAGAAGGACAAATTTCCCTCTTCTCCTTTGTCTCCTGTTGCTAGAATAAAAGCTGAAAAATTATTGTTTATTTTTATTGCTCCAGATGTAGCAATATTGAGCTCATAATCCACAAATTTTACTTCCTAAAGGAAGTACTGACATTGAAAATTGAAAGTCTAGTCTTATCCTTCCCTATATTACAATTTATGTCTATTTGTAAGGCTACTGGAAGAAGGACTAAATTATTAATTAAACACACATATGCTTCCCTATTAAGTACCTTTTTGTTCAGCTTGAGGATCAAAAGGCTAGGCAGATAATTGAATCTCCATATTAATAGTGCCATTGCTATCTGAAAGCAAGGAAACATTAGAATTTGAATATTGTGAATTATGCAGTACAGTTGGATGTAATATGTACATGACAGGTAATATTAGAGTAGTTCCTACCATGTGACAAAACTATTTGCAGAAGTAGCTTAGCTTTGCCTATCCAATGATGTTGATTCAGTTATATTTTCTAATTTTACAGGTTCAGTTGAGAAGATGTCTTGCCAGAAAGTTATCCATTTTGGGCAGCAGTTGTTTCGTCGGAAAGTGGTAGACTGTACAAGCAACGACAGCCGGCTCTCACGGTGCCTCAACACATTTGACTTGGTTGCCCTTGGAGTAGGCAGCACTCTTGGGGCAGGGGTTTATGTTCTTGCTGGAGCAGTGGCACAAGAAAATGCAGGACCTGCCATTGTCATTTCCTTTCTGATTGCAGCTCTGGCTTCTGTGCTGGCTGGACTTTGCTATGGAGAATTTGGTGCTAGAGTTCCAAAGACTGGATCAGCGTATCTCTATAGTTATGTGACTGTCGGTGAGCTGTTGGCATTCATTACTGGCTGGAACCTAATTCTTTCTTATGTCATTGGTGGGTATTCCTTTGTTATCATTGGTCCATTTAATCAAGAACAGGTTTAGATCTGTGAAATATTGCATTGTGCATTGTACTCTGCAATAAAGATGCTACCTTTTAAACTTCAGAACAACTTAATATGATCATCACAAAAGCATATTATTTGGGTTGAGAATACTGGCTAACAAGAGTACTTTGAAAGGAATGATTCTTTTAAAGTTTCAGCCTCAAGGTGGGAATAGAGTGATGTAACTAAAAGAAATAGAGGCAAAATAAGTGGGCCTTCTGAAGGGGTGAGTTGTGGAGATTAAAAAAGTATACGTTCATTATTATTACAGTATTATTTTAGAAGTACCTAAAAATGTGTTGATTTGCTATATTTCAATGGAGCAATTTTAAGGAGAGGTCCGTGCAAGAGAGTGAGCTCTCATTACTTGCCCGAGCTCCTGCCCACCTAGGAGTTCAAAAGCATGCAAATAGATTAATAAGTACCACTTTGATGGGAAGGTAACAGCGTTCCATATGCCTTTGGGTGTAGCCATGTTGGTCACATGACCATGGAAATTATCTTTGGACAATGCTGACTCCCTTGGCCAAAAAATGGAGAGGAGCACGGTGCCCTAGAGTTGGACACGACTGACAGGGTAACCGTAACCTTTTTGCCAGCACTCACAAAAATTGGGCTGAAAATAATTGATTCCTGATAGTGCATGAGAGGAACTGTTAACCAGAAGAAGAATTAGGTGTCAAGACTATTTCTTATACTGAAACAGTGGAGAGATGTAGACTTTTTCAAAAGAGACAGACTTCATTTCTTCTGCATCAAAAAAGAGAGCAAATGAACAAACATTTTGCCACCTTCAACTATCTATATGTAAGTATCTAATTTGAAAGTGGAATTCTTGCTGGAATTTTTGTATAGTGACCTTGATTTTCCTTCCAGTAAGTACTAGAGCTCTTAGGTACTCTTTCTTTTGAATAACTATTTTGATTGTATGATAAACACGAAAAAGGGAATACCTGTTGTTTAAATCTTTTCTGATGTGTATGATAGAATGCTATGCATTAGGATTTAATCTTATTGCATACGTCTGACAAATGCTGATGAACGTTAAGATCCCCTTTTGTCGATAAACAAATGTTTGAAGGGAAAATTACATCTAGACCACTTCCTCTTTATTGCTTAAATTGGTAATCATTGCTATCCAACCAGATGTAACAGTTATTTGGCGGATTGGATATATACAAACAAATGCACACAGCTCGTATATATAGCTATATTGATCATTTCAAATGCTTTAATGTTTCCTTAACTGTAACTTAAAAGCTTGTCTACATTGATTAAAATTATGAAGCTTACAATCAAACACTGAAAAATAAAATAGTGGGATGGGGCATTGCATTAGTGTACTAAAAGTGAGGTAAAGCAGAGATAAATAGCAGCCCTTTCTAAATCAAAGCTTTTTTTAAAACACAGAGTTCAAGGGAAAGATGGATCTCTAACTTGGGATTAATATTATAAAAGATTTAATTGCGTGAGGGTCTTTCTGGAAAGGAAAACTAGACCTTCTTACAAGACTGTTTATAGGAAAACATTGCAAATTTATTTTGTCTTTTACTCTTTTTTGTCAATTACAGAAGTAGTATATCAAAAAAGAGAAGAAACATGGTTTAGGTATAGATTCAGAAATCAGACCATGTGCTATGTATTCTCTTTTTAACACATGATTAAACACAGAATCTCAGATTACATGTAATAACTTTCCATGTTAGCAAAAGATACTGTATCTACCAGGTTGGTAATAATGAATACATTTAATAAATAAAAATAAACAACTAAATCATTGTGTGGCTTCTAGTAGCTCCAGTTTTGATAACTGTTTCTTTATGTGTATGAAATGGCAAATTCCAATTAATTAAATTACAGATGGATAGTGCCTATCTGGCCCCAAGACGGCTCCTAGTTTTCTAATTACTGAAATGCCATGAGATTGTTAGCAGTCTTATGTGAACTCTTATAAGATTTAAAAAATGTTAACCTTTTTTTCAGATCTGTGCCCGACCTCTGATTAAAATTTGGGGCAAATATAAATTTTGTGGGCTCCGAATTGGAAGATGATTTAATAGTCATTTGATCAAAAGTGATATAGCACATATTCAAGCAAAAGGCACATGCATATTTTGAATAATGAGATAGGAGGTTATTGTTTCAGCCAGATCATAGAGTTATACCATGATATTTTAAGTGCAAGAGTTGGTGAAGGGATAATAAAATGTAGAATTAATTCAAATGTAGAATTAATTAAATTAATAGGAAATTAAGAGCTCTTACATGTAAGAAGCGTGAAAGATAAATATATTCAGAAACATTTTGGTGAAAGTTGATAAATCATTTTTTTAAAATAAAAATAAAAATTAGTGCCCTTAAGGAAATGTTCTGTATGTTTTGTTTTTCTTAATTTAGAACTTTAAAAAAAAAAAAAGAAACACATTAATAATACATTTATCAGTTTAGCAACTAACTGTAGATGAAAATCTGCTTAAAAGAATTTTATTGGTTGTGAGTGAACTAATAGCTGGACAATATTTATCTTTGGTGGAATCCACATTTTGTAGAATAATTTTTCAACAGGCTGTTCCTGTAGCAAATACTTAATTATTTATTTTTTGGGTAGAAGAGTAAAGAAATAGTGGTTCATGTTTTTCTGTGATAAAAGAAAATACTTGGGAGAAGCACAGCATGAATTTGTTTAAAGTTGGAATTTGTTCCAAAATAAGTAGGAGTGGTTGAATAGGAAGGGTTTGGAAGGGAATGTAGGTTGAACTTCAAAAGTTCTATATTTATTTACAACTACTTGGTGTTTGCATAAAGAATTTCCTTGCTTTGTATGCATTTATAGAATTAGCATTCCCTGATCTTGTTGATCAGAACATGGCCCCTGTGAATCATTTTATATTGCTTTCCAGAAAAAAAAAAATCACTGTTAGGCAGCTGTTCCAGGTATAAAATCAATTATGGAGAATTCCTCTTGAGGTCCAGTGCCTTCAAGGGGTAGCTTAGAGAAGATGACTTTTACACTGTATAAGTACACAAGGAGCTCCCTCTCCAGTCTTGTACCCTTCCGATGTAGATTGAACCTTAGTTCCAATTATCCCCAGTTACCATTGCTTCTCTAGGCTTGTAAATTACCTCCCTTGTCTTTTATTCAAAGTGCAACTGAACTTGTTGGACCACATTGTTTTCTTCCTTAAACCAGGAGATAACTTATTTTCATTTTGATTAAAATGCTGAATTTTACTCATCACACAATAAATACGTTTTACTCGTCACCAAATAAATGAGTGGGATTTGAATGATTTTCTAAGGATTTGATGGTGAGTTGGGCACCAAAAATATATTAAATAATAATAATTAATAGTAATATATCAAAGGTCAAAGTTGTTCAATTTGACAAAGGAAGTGGAACGAATGCATTACATGTTATACATAAATGGTGAAAACTAGAGGTAGTAGATGAATTTGTATTGGTAGATATTTAGTAAAATGGAAAAACTAAGAAAAATTAGATACCCAAATGCTTGTAAAAAAGAAATGAGTAGTATAGGGCAAGGCTTTTCAACCAGTGGTATGGGTACCACCTGTGGTACATTGGCACCGGGCAGGTGGTACATGACCATCCTAGAAAAGTAGCGGGGGAGGGGAATAAGCTGAACCGGTGGCAGCACCGCACAAGCCTGAGCGAGAGACGGCTGGAGCTGCAGGGCTGTCAGGGCTCAGCGAAAGCGCCAGGATCAGCACTTCTTCGGGGCTGTCAGGGCTCAGCGGAAGCGCCAGGATCAGCGCCAGGCTCCAGCTGTAGCTCGGCACTGATCCTGGTGCTTCTGCTGAGCCCTGAAGAAGCACCAATCAGCTGGAAAGCAGCACTGATCCTGGCGCTTCTGCTGAGCCCAGAAGAAGCGCCAATCAGCTGGAATGTTGCAGCATCTCCAGGGTCTTGTGATTTACATTCAGATGCTTGGCAACTGATTTATATTTATGACGGTCACAGTGTCCCAGGGTCATGTGAAGTGACCAAAACCTTCTGCAATCACCTAGCAGACGGGGGGGGGGACAAAAACCAAACACCCCCCCACCCCACCCAACTGCCAATCCTCAACAGAAATGCTCACAACAATGAAAACCTTGGACAGGAGGAAGAGTGCCGCTGGGCAGGCAGGCAGGTGTCTTGCTCGGCTGTGCCTTGAGGGACACTTTTTTCAGTGCCATTGTAACTAAGTGAACTGTTGTAAGTCGAGGACTACCTGTACTTTATAACTTTTTTCCTTTTGGGGGGGGTCATCAAGTTTTTGACACCTTGCTGGGCGACTGGTGGTACTCGGATATTGCCATATCCTAAAAGTGGTACAATGGGTGAAAAGGTTGAAAAGCCCTGGTAATACAGAACTGATCACCTTGTTTTGGAAAGAGCATTATGACTTGCCAAGTTTTGTGCTCTAAGGCAGATAAATGGATTTTGGTAATACCTCTTTGATTTAAATGTTTAGTTGCAAAATTTGCAGAATCACTGGCCTATAAAATATCCCAACAGGGAACAGCCCCCTCATGGTCACTTCTGAACTCTGGGATACAACAGTCCTGTGGATTTGTATGAGTAACTCCTGTTCTTACGACACAGGCTAGGGACCAGGGGAGTAGTAGGAAAGAAGTAACACACATTTTAGAAAAAAAATGTCTTCCATTCCTGTTCAGCCTGACTTTAAAATCTCTAGAAGATTCAGTGAACTTGTTGTTAACAAAACTCTTCAGCAGCAGTTGCACAATTCTGTTTGGTGCTATTAAGGATATGTCAGAAGCCAACATATCTCTTGCTGATTGGGTTGTAGAACAAAAACACAGCACCTTTTAAATAATTTTTTTTAAAATGAGATGGGGCAAAAATGTTTTAGTCTGGGACATCTATCCCTTTGTGATTAGATTATATCAAGGCATCTGAGATTCCAATTTCAAACTGGTCACCTTTTATATATGTATTTTTACATGTTTTATAAATTACTTTGCATTTTTTGTTTTGTTTTGCATAACCTTGTTCACCCCAGATGAAATAGTGCCATGTGTATGTTAATGGATATAATGTTATAAAGAGGTAGCTTTCATTTTTATTCTCATACAGGGACATCAAGTGTAGGCAGAGCTTGGAGTGCAACGTTTGATGAGCTTATAGGCGAGCATATTGAGAAGTTCTTTAGTCGCTACATGTCTATGAATGCTCCTGGTGTTCTAGCAAAATACCCAGATGTCTTTTCTGTTTTCATTATACTAATCCTAACAGGTGAGAGAAATAAATAAATATTATTTGGGATGAGCGTTTTGTGGTGCTTTTGAACCCTTATTTTGCAGGGGAAATGAACAGACTTATTTATTTTGCCATTTTTAAAAAGCTTTTTTATTTGCTGGATCAAGTTGTCCTTCAGTTGCAGAGATAGGTTTCCTTTTTGCTACTGTTTAAAGCAGGGGTTCTCAACCTTGGCAACTTTAAGACTTGTGGACTTCAACTCCCAGAATTCTGGGAGTTGAAGTCCACAAGTCTTAAAGTTGCCAAGGTTGAGAACCCCTGTTTTAAAGTTATTTATGTGTGCATGTAGATACAAGCTGAAATTATTGAACATTCTAGCTGTACTTTTTTCTTGTAATAAAAACTGTGATTAAAGATTACCTTTAGAATGGGTTTTGAAACTTCTCATTTTTTCACTTGTGACCTAAGAAGCAATGTATATGTTATTCACAACATTAAAGGGAATTAGATTTAAAATCCAGATTTACTTTTGATGTTTACGTCAAAGGCTCCAATGTAAATACTCAGTACAGAATTTTCTGATTAGGTGCTTCTCAGATATCATGCAAGATACTTTCCAGTTGCTTAGCAACTCTGACCATCTAGTATGAGGCTCTGTTTTCTGAAAACCAATGAGGAAGTTATTCAGTCTTATTTCTACACTTGCCAAATCTTCTTTCAGATCTGAAAGGTTTTTCCTAATTCTTACTCCCCATATCTGTTACATTCCTTTGTAAAACAACTTGAAAGCTTGTTGAGTCTCATTCCTGTGTGAGACATCACTCAACAGCTAGCAATGGAGATTTCCATGACTGACCCAGAACATGTCTAGGCACCGTCTTAAAAATTATGTATGCTTAAAAATATTCCTGAATACAATATCATAGATCAATAGTTTGGATCAGAACCATACATTGGTATTCTGATCATGTAAGAGGTGCCCTTTATAAATACTGAATCATGTTCCTGAAATAATTGGCAACTGGAAATTTTTAAGTCATTACAAAGTTCGTCCATGGCCAAATTCACAACACAGCCAAACAATAGCTTTGTTGTTACAAAAATATTTTGGATATGCATAATCTAAAACATAAAATTAGTAGGAAAGGGACCATATTTTGGCACTTAAAGTAGTATTACAGAACCTGAATGAAAGTTTTGGATAATTTCCTTTCCTCACCTCTGTTTCAAAAAATTGTTTAAGGAGCTAGCAGCTAAGAAATATGTTGGTAATAGTCTTTCCAAAACTAAATTGGGAAATGTTGAAGCAATTCTTTCCAAGAATATATTTTTTCTTGTTGATGTTGATTAAACAGTTATAATACAATTATCCGCTGTAAATTTTTTTAGGACTTCTGACTTTTGGCGTGAAAGAATCTGCAATGGTTAACAAAGTGTTCACTTGTATCAATGTCCTCGTCTTGTGCTTTGTGATGGTGTCAGGTTTTGTGAAAGGCTCAATAAAAAACTGGCAGATCCCAGAAAATCTCTCACTTTCGGAGAAGTATGTTGGTTTTTATTTTTTATATATACATATCTGAAATAATATATGCATTCATAGCTTTTGTTTAGCACACATTGACTGTGTATCAGATATGAAAATAAGAGAAGTGGACAGTTTGTAACTCGTCAGGTGGTTGATGGAAACTGAAATTCAATACTATACAATTGCTTATTAACTGATTGTTCAGTTAACAAAAATCAGTCTCTCATGGCTGGTGCTAGGCTGCCTATGGTTTGTACATATGCTCCTCTTTGAATCATAAGTGGTTCAAAGCTCAGCTAGTTGCAATAATATATTCTGTTGCTGTGGATAGAAATTAATTGTATACCTGAATATATTTTCATGAGTAGTGCTTCTGTTGCAAATAAGATAAGAAAGAACAGCTGCTCCAGAGTGGACAGACTTACCCAACTTAACTGTAGTCAGATGTTTGGGATTATAGCTTTTTCACCATTCCATCTAGAATTAATGCCACTTTAGATGCAGCCTCATGTGAATTAGCAAAATTGTGGTTATTCATAGGCTTCATGTGTATGTTCAAATTACATTTAAAATCAGAGAAGACTACAGTGTGGGGCTGCCCATTTTTTTCACTTAATGTTATATAGATCTTGCAGAGTTTGTGACTAGCAGATGGAAAATCATGCTCTGTTCATGCTTGCAAAAACTTCCCCCGTAGAAAGAAGTTTCTGTACTAAGAAGAATAAAATATTTGAAATGTCACTGCTGCTTTGCAACATTGAGTTCCTTCCTTATTACCTCCTAAGCAACATAGTGAGAGTTTTTCACTACACAGAGGGGCTTTTGTTAGTCCTGGTTAAATATACTGAAGTTTGACAGCTAGGAAGGTTGCCTCCTTTTGTGGTTGATCTAAGAGAAAAGCTATAATTCTCTGTGCCATGGGCACATTGCCTCTGCCCTGAGTCCCTGCGCTTTTTAGACACTCAGTCCATAGGCTGTTGCCAATATTTAGCAAGTAAATTATAATTGACAGATTTAAGACCTGTTAAGGAACGAGGCAATGGAAGAAATCAAGTTAGGAGAAAGAAGTACACATAACTTGAGAAATGTGTTCTAGTTATGCCTACTTTCTTCTTTGACAGTATCCATTTTTCTCCTTGCCTTGTCCTCTTCCTAAGAATTGGCATTTGTTTGTTGACTCCCAAAAGGGAATCTAGAAGGCAGCAAGTCTTTTTGCCTTTTTAATCAACCTAATCTTGAAAGTGCTTCAAGACCTTGTTGTTTTTGCAGAATAGAACAATTTGCATGGACCTTTATATAATACAATACATTTTATATAATAAAACCTTGACTACTTGGAAACAATAAAAAGAAATTTAAAAAGAGAAGTAATAAAACCTTGGAACCAAATGGGCCAGCAAGTTTATATTGTTCTTTGGGCATAGTCGTGGAAGAGTTGCCTGGCTAAACTTCGGAGTACATTTTATACAGATTAAAAGCACAAGCTAAGACAATTAAGATTTTAGGGAACCACTGTGTATGAATTTTAAATTGAACTATATAACCCTGCCTCTAAACAGAAGTCTGTATCTCTGAAATACAGATAGCAGTTACAAGATTAGAATATTCTTTTGATTTACAAAGCTGAAACTCTCCTTTCCTCCCCTCCCCTGTCTACCCAGAATCTAATGACAGCATGCACAGGGCTTCTTATTGTTACTTAATTCAAATGGTTAATTTTTGAAACCATAATCATTCCACTTGTTCCAAACTCTGAAAATGGTTTTGAAACCAAACTATAAAAATTAAAAAATAACTCATGCTGCTCACTCCTGTTCATATTTACAGTACACAAAAATAAATCCTATTGATTTTAATGAGTGTTTTATATATACTTGCATTATTACAGATTTATATTAATATGCTCAAATCTAGAGATCCATTTATTTGTGCGGTTGTTTAATGGAGGTGCAAATAAGTTCTGGGAGGCTGTTATACATAAATTAATAAATGTATAATATAGTAGCCATTTAGTATTGGTAAATCTTGATGAATCAGCTCTGTTCTGAATTTGTCCTGTTGAATTTTCATAGTTGCAAGATATTCTTGGAATTGGGTAATCAGAATCACTTCTGATTTCTTACTGCTTCTTCTAGTTCCACACAGAATCTGCCTCATGGTGTTGGTGGGTTTATGCCATATGGTTTTTCTGGAGTTCTTTCAGGAGCAGCTACCTGCTTTTATGCATTTGTGGGATTTGACTGCATTGCCACCACAGGTAAGGTAACAAAAAAATAAATATATATTTTAAAATAATAATTTTTACTCTTAGTTGGGCCTTCTTTGTGTACTACTCAGGAGACCCTGAGCCATTTTTTCCATTCTTCTGCAGGTTCATCTCTGAAAATAGTTCCTGCAGCTCTGAATGATGTTTCTTCTTTTCAGCATGAAATATATTATATTTACATACATATCAGAATCTAATTAGATTCTTGGAGAAGGGATTCTGTGTTTTAAGACATAAACAGTAGAAGGTACTTGTGGAACCTGAACTTGCATCAGAATATTAATTTCAGCCGTATTTGATTAAGTGATTAATTATACCATGCAGTGTGACGCTATTCATTTCTACTCAGAAAGAAATCAACATTGCAAAGTTTTTGATGTAATTTTGGATATCACTACCTCTTACTCTTAGTTTTCATTATCTTATAAATAAGCTTGAAAATGAAGTTCTACTAATATATTCTTAGCATTTGGATAACAGCAATAGAAGGAGTCCTGAAGTTTTATGTTGCATTGCATAATTTTAAAGTACAAATTAAGGTGTTGGATCAAATTGTATAGCTTGATTCTCAAATATGTAAGCTATTTATCTAGGCAATACCTCTTAGCATGATTTGCAATTGTAATTAGATGTTATATGTTTCATAAACAGCTGTAGATTTTCCTTATTGGAAACAGGTAATTCAGGGAAATAATGTGCAATAAGTTAAAAAGGGGTTGTAAAATGTGTGCTTTTACAGTAATTTAATATGCTACTGACAACTTTTAATTTGGTGCTTTCACTAGAGGAAAAATGTCAAATGCAGTTTCTTCACTAAAAGGAAATAATTAAATCTGTCTTTTGTAAACTTTGGATTATATCTCCTGTTTTTAGGTGAAGAAGTAAAAAATCCCCAGAAAGCTATTCCAATAGGCATAGTGGCCTCACTTCTGATCTGCTTTGTTGCATATTTTGGGGTGTCGGCTGCTCTTACTCTCATGATGCCTTACTATCTGCTTGATAAAAATAGCCCACTGCCAGTTGCTTTTAAGTATGTGGGATGGGAAGGAGCAAACTATGCAGTAGCTGTTGGATCCCTGTGTGCTCTTTCTACAAGGTAAGAGCTACAACATTTTGCTTACATGGGGTAAGAGTGTATTCACGTACTCAATGAAGAGTATATTTATCTTTAAATAAAAATGTTCATGGCTAATTTAGGAGTTGGCTTTTTTAACTAGACAGATTTTTAAGAGCCGTTGGTGGCACAGTGGTTAGAATGCAGTACTCACTGCTCACTCCAGTAGTTCGATACTGACCTAGTCAAGGTTGACTCGGCCTTCCATCCTTCTAAGGTCAGTAAAATGAGGACCCAAATTTCTGGGGGCAACATGCTGTCTCTGTAAAGCCACTTAGGGCTGTAAAGCACTATGAAGTGGTATATAAGTCTAAGGACTATTGCTATGTTTTCATAGTTCAGATTTGATATATTTGGAAAGGTAGGTCACTTAGATGGTAATTGTTTACAATTTCCCCCCCACTTTAGTTCGAGGTCTATGATAAAGCTTGCAGAAGAGGTAATTGATTCTACTTCTAGTAGGTCTAAAACCCTGGGGGGGGGATTAACTGCCAGTCATTGGAGACAAACCCTTCCAATCTGATGCTGATATATAGGACTAAGATTTTAAGAGTTCCTCATCAGCGTCTCCAGAAATCACACTGTTTAGGAATTCTGGAAATTTTTAATCACGCATATGAGGGGGGGGGAATGACTGATAGAGTTAATTGGTCCATAATTGGAATAGTGTAATTGGACTTGGTAGAAACTAGCTGTGTCTCTTCCGAGGTAAAATTCTTTGGCTATGGGCTCCCAGGAAACTTTTGTTACATTCCAGCAGTTATCACTAATTTGTCATTTTTATTGTGAAAAAAAGAAGAAATAAATATAATCATTTATTTAAAGGAAATAGAATCAGATTTAGTTTTTATCCAGCCTCATTCATTCCTTTATCCTGTCCTACCTATTTTTAGGAGTTTGACTCCTAGCTCTCACTCATAGGCCAGAAAAGATTCTAAACATAAAAAAAAAAGAGAGAACCATGCATATTTCCTTCAGATAAAGCTTGCAATGCAATGCCAATGTTCAGGATTTATTGTTAAAATGAGTACAGAATTTTTTTAAATCCCACTTTTATGTACAGGTAGTCCTCAACTGGCGACTATTTGTTAGTGATTGTTCAAATTTATAACTGCGCTGACAAAAGTGACCTACCACTAGTCCTCCTGCTTATAACTGTTGCAGTATCCCCATGGTCACATGATCAAAATTTGGGCACTTGGTAACTGGCATGTATTTATGACGATGGCAGTATCTCAGTGTCATGTGATCAATATTTGCAACTTTCCTAGCTGGCTTCCAACAAGTAAAGTTAATGGGGGAAGCCAGATTCACTTAATAACAGTGATTTCACTTGATGACCATAATGATTCACTTAACAACTACAGTAAAATTGGGCATAACTCACTTAAAACTGCTTTGCTTAGTGATGGAAGTTCTGGTCCTAATTTTGGTTGTAAGTTGAGGATTACCTGTTTCTAATTATTTTTGGAATACATTTTATTAAAAGGTTTTAAAAAAACATTAACACATACTAATACAGCATGGAAGAACCAAGGAGAAAAAGTGCAATGAGAAAATATAAAAAGAAATAGAAATTTTCAGTTTCTTCTGCAGCAAATACAAGTATCTGACTGATTTTTTAAAATTCCATTTTCATTATGGTGAAAGTCTAGGATTCACTGCTGTAAAAGAATAAAACGTTCCCATTATCTGTTACAATTACTCCCCCAATTTGGGGAAAGGACACTTATTCCTTAAAAATTGAATTCCCTGCAATAGAGACTGCGTTGTTCGATTATGTTAAACAATTTTATTTCATGCCCCACTTTTTGTACACAAGAAATAAGTCAACATTAATGTCTCTTGTCTTTTTCTAGCTTGCTTGGATCCATGTTTCCAATGCCCCGGGTTATTTATGCGATGGCAGAGGATGGATTACTATTCAAATTTTTGTCTCGTGTCAATGAAAGGACGAAAACCCCAATGTTAGCTACTATAACCTCAGGAGTTGTTGCAGGTAAGAAAGATTCCTTAAGAACGAATCAAGTAATTACTAGGTTCCCCAACAACTGTACGTGTGTGGGTGTGCATATTGTAAACACATGCCTCTCATAACTCCATAAGGAGAACACCCAGCATCTATAAAGCAGATCAAAACTAATGTTACATATTTTACTACATTTTAATATGCAAATATTTTTAAGGTTGCAAGACTTGCTCATTCAGAAATAATATTGCTACTCTTACTAACTGTGTTGTGTTAGTCACGCACAATTTGATAATACAGTTTACCTTTTTTTGAACTCTGGTTTTCTCACTTTTTTCTCATGAATTTTACATCACCTCCTGGGAAATAGAAGAACTTGTTGGCTCAGAAATATGGATAAGGATTAAATTGTCATGATTCATCAGGGTTGTACATGATGTACACTTAATTGGTGTCTTTTCTCTCCCTCTCTCCCCCTCCCTCCCTCCATCTCTCTTTCTCTGCTCCTCTCTCTGCCATTAGCTATCATGGCCTTTCTCTTAGACCTCAAGGATCTTGTAGACCTGATGTCTATCGGGACTCTTCTAGCTTATTCCTTGGTGGCTGCCTGTGTCTTGGTACTAAGGTAAGAAACAACAGCATTGCTGACAAAGTAGCCCCAAACATAGCCCAAATTTGCTTTCTCGAAAGGTATTTAATTTTAGATTTTATTACCTACTAAGTTCAAAATGTGAACTGAACCTCTTGCTCAACAGTAGCAGATCCTAGGAGACGTGGGGAACAATTTGTCAGGGCAAATGATTCTCTACAATGAAAATCGGCTGCTTCATTATTGGTGCAGATAGCTTTGTGTCCCATCTGCTCTGCTGCCCTTGGGACAGATCATTTTACCCTTTCCACACAAATGCAAAACAGATGTTTGGACTTTTATCGTTGTTTATTTTGGCAAACTGCTTCACATAAGATTTTCCTTGTGATATCGCCGTCCCAAGTCTGGGTAAACCTATTCTGCATACTTCAGCTTTCATTTTCCAGAGTTAGGAATTTTTGCAGCTTCATTTACTAAGTTAGAGAAGCAGTTGGATAGTATGAGAAAGGACATCGTATTAATATGAAGATGAAAAGCGCAATATTAAGTGTAGAAAGCTTGCTCTACTACTACATAAAAACAACGGCAGAATTAAGCAGATGAACAGCAGTTGATCCTGTTCGCATGCTGTTCACCTGTTTAAACACCTGTTTAAAACAGCAGTTGATTCAGCAGGTGTGGTGCAGTGGTTAGCACTCTGGCGATTCGAGCCCTATAGCACTGTGGGACAGGGTGAGTTCCCGTCACTCGCCTCAAACTCCTGCCCTGGCCACCTAGCAGTTCGAAAGCACTATCGCGAGTAAATAAATGGGAACCGTTCTGGTGGGTAAGGCTAGCTCAGAAGTAGGCAATCATGGCTCTTTTATGACTCGTGGACTTTCAACTCCAGAATTCCTGAGCCAGCCATGCTGGCTCAGGAATTCTGGGAGTTGAAGTCCACGAGTCATAAAAGAGCCAAGGTTGCCTACCCCTGGGCTAGCCGCACAAAAAGAAAGGGAGTCAGCATTGGACTTGCCCAGACATAAGGCAAGATCGGTGGAGGAGCCCCAAAATTTGTCATCAATCCAAATGCCAACTAACCAGATGGTGCAAGCTAGTTTGTCCCCTGTGGTGCACCGTGAATAAGTGCAAGCGCAAAACTGAACAAACTAGCAATTAGACTGTCAGAACTACTCTGTAAAGTGTAGATCTGCCTGACAAATATATGTCAGATGAAATAAATAAATAAGCAATTGATTCCCATTTTTTTAAAACAGAAGCTACTTGAGTCTGTATTTTTTCTCTGCATTTTTTGCTGTTCCTTTGATGAACATTAAGTACAAACTGCAGATTGCAATAAAATGTAACACATTTTTAAAGAGTATTTTCTTTTTGAAGACAAATACTGAGTAACAGCCTAATCAAGATATTCAAATCAGAATCAGATTGGCTAAAGAAGACAGCAGTTTTAGCTTTATTCCTGGAAATACAATTTTGAGACTTGTATGGCTTTCTGGATAACATTAGTAAAAGGCCTAGCCTTATTTCGGGCATTTAAAAAATACTCTTTAATATTAAATGGAACTTATGGTGGGGCATTTATCAGAGCAATAAAGCTCTAAGAAGAACGTAACACATTTAAACTTAACATTTTTGTCTATATGTAGCTTTGGCAGCTCTGTAATTTGTATTTCATTTTATGGATTTCATAGGAATACATGAAATAAAACCTAATAGTTGTAGTTACAGTTGACAGTGATAAAGTTTCTGCCTCTTATTCCACTATTCTACTTTTGATACGTTCTTCTAATACTCAAATAAAACCTTCCAATGGCATATTTATAATTTCCAGTACTACAGTGCTATGTGTCTTTTATGTTTGTTTCCCTATAGATACCAACCTGAGCAGCCTAACTTGGCGTATCAGATGGCTAGTACTACAGATGAGACAGACACAAATGAGTCTGTGAGCACAAGTGAATCTCAAACTGCATTTCTGCCGGGAGAGGGAGAGAAATTATCCTTAAAAGTTATCCTCGTCCCCCAAAATACAATTCCTTCCAAACTTTCGGGATTTATAGTGAATGTCTCTACTTGTGTCATAGGTAAGCAGCTGCTTCCAAAAACTAGTATTATTCTTAATCGTTGTGGCTCTGATTGCTGAGTTTCCTCTCTGAAAAGTCGATTAGTGAGTTTGTTGATGAACTGAGAATGTCCTCCTTGCAGTTTGTGTTTTGATTTAGCTATCTTTAGAATAAAACCATTGTGGAAATTAAGAGATAATGGTGAGACAACCCCTAAAAAAAAAGGCAAAGAACTGGTAAGTCAAAGTCAAAGGAAGCCCATCAAAGAAGCATAGAATACACGACAATCCTAATTCAGGTAGTCCCCACTTAACCACCCTAATTGGGACTGGAGTTTCTGTTGCTAAGTAAAATTGGGTGAAACATATGACAGTACCACTTAGTCATGGCAATTCCAGTAGTAGTCCCGGCTGTGGTTGTTAAGCCAGGGCCATGCTATTCCTGAGTAAGGATCTCATGCTTCTCCTGTCCTACTGTACTTGTCTCCACTGCAGCTGCCCCCTCCTGTCTGGTCAGCAGTGGGAGAAAGAAGGCAAAAGTCGGGGAGGGAGTAGCAGGGATAGCGGCAGAGTGTTGGTCCGCCAAAGGGGCAGAGATTAGGAGAGAGATAGGGTGGGTGAGGGGAGTTGAAGCACAACCTGTGGTTGTAAATGGGAGTGGGCTGCTAAGCATCCAGATTTTGATCACATGACTGGGGTATGTGTGTTGCAATAGCTGTAATTTTGAGAACCAGCCATAACTATCATTTCTTCAGTGCAATCGTAACTTCTAAGGGTTGCTGTACAGATAGTTGCCAAGCAAGAATTACCTGTAGATGAACTTTTTGTTCTACAGCAGGGGTCCCCGGGCCAGTTCGGAAGTGGGCCTCATGAGCGGCTGGCTGATGCACATCATATGCACTCATGTGCGTGGAGCTCGACTTGTACGAGTGGTGGGCCGTCGTGCATGCACACCCATGCGCCAGCCCACCACTTGCACGGTCCAGGTCCTCTCCCCCTCCCGCCAACTGCCAAGATGGGGAATGCTGCTCTACAGGATTCGGTGAGCAAAACAGTCGCTCAGAAAAATAGATGTTGGAAGCTATGCATCCTGGGCTTGCCTCCCTGCATATGTCACAGATTGTATTATTTTCACTTAGCTAATTACAGCTGTTTTTTTGTATTCCTCCCCACCAGGTTTAACAATGCATTCAACATCCTAATGTTTCTTGTTCTTAGGTTTTCTTATTGTCAGCTTCTGTAGCTTGACTGTCCTTGGCAAGGAGGTTCTGATCAGAGGAGCAGCGTGGGCCATTATCATGCTTGTTGTCATCTTCCTCATCTGCTTTGTTTTCGTGGTCATCATTTGGAGGCAGCCTGAAAGCAAAACCAAACTCTCATTTAAGGCAAGTGATATGTACATGCATAAAATAAGAAGTGGAGCCCTTGCTGGCTTTTTGATTGGAAAGAGAGATTAATGGAGCTCAGTCTGCTTTTGCTAGAAAAGCAGCAATGTGGGGAGACAGCAAAAGACACTTTCCCACGCAGATTGAACATCTGTCCTTCAGACATGACCTTCAGCTTTCTGGATGCTGTTTTTGTGGAAAGGAGGGTTCTCACTTTGTCTGATATCCTATTTGAACATACTGGGAAATAATCGATGGCATGCAAGGCTGCTGTTTTTGTTTTGATATTCCTAACATAATCTTCCCAAAAAACTTAACTCATTGTATTATGGGGTGAGCTCTAGAAATGAAGTTTTAATTATTTTCATAGAACAGTGAATGTGTGAGTGAGTGAGTGAGTAAATGTATACATACATATAGTAGAGGAAGGAAAGCACGTCAGTTGTAAAGTTAGACACGGGGTTGGTGACTTTTCAGATCAGCATTCAGTATGAAAATCTGAGAACTGTGTTTGCTGGGAATTGTAATTATGCAAAAACTTGTGGGTGTACATTCCCCACCTGGCATAACAGAAACTGTGCATCCCCAAATATTTACATTGTATGCACAAACTTATGATAAAAAGAAAATTTGAATTCAACATGCCTATATGATATGCAAGCCTTAATTATGTAATATAATATGTGTTGGAGTATAGACATTATATAGTTTTGTTTCTGTGTATCAACTTATTCTAATAAATTGGAGTTGTTAATAGAAATTAATGCAGCCCTTATTTAGTGACCACAATTGGGACTGACAGCTGTCATTAAATGAATTGATTGCTAAATTGGAAATCTTATGAGCGTGACTGCTTTCCTTTCTCTCATTCCCTCACCCTTTCAAATGCTCACTCCAATCCTGGGATAATTAGCAAGAAGGGAATTAATGTTTGCATTTACATTCATTGGAGAGCAAGGTATTACAAGAGAGTACAGTAAGTAGGCACTTAGTGGTGAATACACATTGAAAGGAATGTAATAGGACCAGCTTCTGTTGAATTATTGCTGCAAAATAAATATCAGAAATTGTATACAGAAAATAACATTCAATAACAATATTTAAAGTCAACTTTATCATGGGAACTCTTTATCATATTAATAAATTTTCAATCCTAACAAAATATGCCTTCATGCTAAATCTCCTGAGAAAAATCCTTACTCATTTCATTGTATGATACAAAAGAAAGTTTCTGTTGTTTCCATACAAGTTGTCTAGGTACCTTCCTGTTTTGCCACATTGAACCACTATCAAGAATATCTCCTAAAACACCCTCTCTGAAATGTGGTCATATTGTGTAGAATAGAAAGGATTTAATTTTTAAAAAATATGTGTCTAAAATATTGCAATTGCAAACTTGTATGTATGTATAAATCTGCACTCGGATAATTGCATCTCCAATGTTCATCTGATTCTATAATTTTAAACACCTAAATGAAAGCCAGTAAACATGACATCTTTTAAAATGTATTGTCAATAGTTTCTTATTTCAGAGAATTCTTGCAGCATCTTCTTTACTTATCCAATTAGAGCTGTACTCAGAAGAACCTGCAAGAATTTGCTGCTTTGCATACATTCTCTATATTATAAGCTTGCTAATACTGATATGAGAAAATAATTCCTTCAAATGGAATCAGGAGAAGGTAGATATATGAACTGGTGTATCCATACTCCTAAATGCGATCCAGAAGCACAATTTTGCCTTTGTTTTGCAGGTTCCTTTTCTGCCTGTTCTTCCAATCCTGAGCATCTTTGTGAATGTTTATCTCATGATGCAGCTGGATTGCGGCACCTGGATACGATTTGCCATCTGGATGGTCATAGGTAAATTTCAACTGTGTTATATGATGACATTTTTGTTCACATAGGTCAAGACATGTCAAACTCGTGACGTGACGTCGTGCAACGTATCGGGACGGTTTTGCCATTGCCGGCAATGGGGTCGCTGCTGCTTCCGGATGATGTGTCCGGCCCATGGGCCGGCAGTTTGACATCCCTGACAGGCAGATTACTGAACCACAAGTTTTGAAAATTGAAGTGGAGTTCAGATACTTTACCCTTGTGGTCAGAAGACTTAAAGCTACAACGGAGTAATCTTCCATATAGTATGAGATTCCAAGGATTAAAAAGAAAAATATTAAAACCAAGCATTTTAATAAGCATGTCAACCCAGGCAGCTAATACGAAACTGTGTTTTAGGTTTTGTCTAAAACAAACAAACCCAGATTCACGCACATTAAGACCTGGGAGTAGCCTTTAATTACTCTGATTAAATCTTTTAAATTATCTCCAGGAATAGGCCCATGCAAGGTATGTTATGACAATTAAGCTAGTAAATATTGAAAGCAAGGGAGAAATATGGCAAGATCTGATCTATGCAGAATTAAAATAGATTTCCCTATTTTTTGGTAGAAAGCAGTCTGCAAAATACCTCTGATTTGCTTCTCAAGTCAGAGATAAACTTGATAGAGATAGAGTCTCTAGAAAAATCATCAGTCCCCCTCAGTGATACTGCATTACTTCTAAAGGAAGTATATAGTCAAGACCTTTGATGTTCCACAGGAGCATCATCTCACTTTGTATTACAGGCAGAGATTCATAAACTGATACATCCTATGTGCTGCCACACGTTTCCTAATGCTACTCCATTTTCCTCTTTCCTCCAGGCCTGGTTATATATTTTGGCTATGGCATATGGCACAGCGTAGAGGCATCTTATTCAGCACCAATGGATCAAGAAAGAAGTACGGATAACAATATGGACACTTGTAAATGACATCCTTCTTGTTCAGGAGGGTATTGAGAGCTATTACTGCACAGCAGGATACTTCTCTCTGAGTTTCTGAAAGAACTTTTTTTTTTTTGGGTAGAATATCAGGTGGGCTCTCATATCCCCTTTAACATGGGGATGCAGCTGGGAGGGATCACAAGGAAAAAAAATACCTAGCCTTCTGACGCACTCCCAACAATATTGTTACTTCTTGATGACAGCTGTTTCTCTTCTTTACTCTTTGAATAGAAGGTGCTAGTTTACTTCCAATGTTACTGTGAGAATAAGATTCTCAGGCTTGTGAATTAATTCCTATCTACTGGAATGGAGCACACTCTATACTGTTTCTCCAATATTCACCTATATTGCAGCACCAGAACTAAACTAAAGCAGAACCAAACCAAACCATACATAAACCCTCTTACATGTTTATAAACTGTATCCACTTCCCAAGACTGGAATGAAAAGAAAGGGAGTGGTGCTACTTAAACATTGTGCTTAACGTATTTAAAGAGGGGTGATGCCTGAGTTTTGGCATCCAACCTTACAGCAATTTCCTTTAGCAAATGTGGACAAACCAGGCTTCCGTTGGAGGCTTCTGTGCAACCTGTAGCGAAATTCCTCTCCTGTGCTTCAAACAGCTGTGTAGATATGAAGCAGAGTCTGTTGCTTATGATAGAACTGCTGTGTAAAAAGTATGACTTTCAGGTATGCAGATCTGCCAAATCAAAGGCAATTGCTTGGTTGGGATGTTTACATTTCAGATCAGACAGTCCCGATCAAAGGCAGCCTTTCCCATGCTTGTATTTCAACATAATATTGTGATGTAGCTCACTGATATGCCCTGTAGCTGAGAAAAGGCAAGAGTTTCCTGTAATAAAGATGGAATTAATAAAGGAGAACATTTGTAGTTCAGGGTTGATGTGAGGGGTCCTTGGTACTCTCTGAGCTTGCTTGTTTTCTTGCAGATGTTTCGTTGCCCAAACTACGGTAGGTAACATCATCAGTGCTAGTCTAGTCTATGTTACCTAGTTTGGGTAATGAAACATCTGCAAGAAAACAAGCAGAGCGCCGTGGACCCCTGAAAGATAGAATTGAACACAGGGTTCTTGGGTCAAACTCCACCATTGTCTTTACTGTTATGTTTGAAATAATATATTTAAAGTTAATATTTTATTAAAGGAAGGTTGTGACAAATACAGCTTTTCTAGTGCAGAGTAGGAGCTATCTTAGGTTTTGCCTGTAATATTTGGGACTATAGAATGCAAGTTTCTCATCTTATTCTGTTAGGGCTGACTTTTCCAAATAGGCCATCAGATTTAAAATTAAAACTGTGTTATTTCCTCTGTTAGGCATAAACGGGACAGGGGAAATTATAGAAGTATCTATGCAGAGGGAGAATCATCTAAAAATGTGGTTTTTCCAAAGGGAGGGTAAAAGTCTGTACACCCATAAAATAATACTGACGCTTGCTGTTTTGATATTCTAGTAAATAGTGTAGATTATTGTACTTTTTTTCTTTTACACTGTTAACCTCAGAGGCTTGAATTTATTATTACTTGTTCGTGGTATTTATCTCTAGCCCCATGATGTGTTATATTTGAGCAAGTTATATGGAAAAGAATAGCACTTAGAAGAAAGGGAAATCATTTTGTAGCGGGATTGTGCTTATTTTGTGTGAGAAAATTTAGAAGGAGAGTTATTTATTTAATGCACTCCCTATGTTTTGTCCAGGTTGCACCCTAGTGATAATGTTATTAGATGTGAATTTTGACTCAAAGTTTTCCTGTCACCATGGTGATTGCTGAGAATTTTAGTGGTTACATCTACTTGTCTGGAAGGTTAGACAGAGCTTCTGCAAGGCAGTGTTGACCCAGCTGGACCCATAACTTGATACAAGGCAGTTTAATGTATTTATTTGGTACTTCAGCAACTTCCATTTGCCATCACAAAAGTCTGTGAAGGCTACAATTACGAGGATGTTCTTTTTAAAGGGCCTCAGCATTGAATAATTGAGAAATGCACAACTTAGTTTGAACCAGCCAGAGCTTCCTCAGGTAAATTGGCCAGGCTGCTCAAGGTGATTTGGAAAGCCCTTAGAGCTGGCTAGAAAATGTTCCTTTCAGATAAAATGTATATGTGACTTTAAAATACCTAGAACTTGTTTTTGAGTTCTTCTGGATGGAATCCCATTACATCGTGTATCCTTGTTTTAGAGCAGGGGTTCTCAACCTTGGCAACTTTAAGACTTGTGGACTTCAACTCCCAGAATTCCTCAGCCAGCTTTGCTGGCTGAGGAATTCTGGGAGTTGAAGTCCACAAGTCTTAAAGTTGCCAAGGTTGAGAACCCCTGTTTTAGAGTCTGTGGGGAGTGAGATGGAGCTTGTTTTGAACTCTTCATTTCTAGCTGAATCAGCCTTCCTTTGTAGATTGTTTCATACATGGCAAAAGTCCTTTGCAGAAATCTCTTCTGTATGGTCCCATTTCATATCCATGCTGATTTCAACCTTTTACTTACATATAATTTAGTGTGGTTGAATTGCAGTGTTTAGTCTAATTCAGTTTTAAACTTACAGGTAGACTTGACTTAATGACCACAATTGGGACTGGAATTTCAGCCACCAAATGGTGCGATCATTAAACAAGTCAGCATGTGACTGGATCCGATTTTATATCCATTTTTATCCTGGTTGTTAAATGAATTGTGCAGTCATTAAGCAAATTTGGCTTCCCCTATTGACTTTACTTGTGGGAAGCTGGTTGGGAAGGTTGCAAATTGTGATCATGTGACCACAGAACACTGGAACTGTCATAATTGTGATCTAGTTGCCAAGCGCCCAAATCATGATCACATGACTGGGGCTGGTGCAAGAGTTCTAACTTGGAGGGCAAGTCATAAATCATTTTTTTCAGTGCCACTATTAATTTGAACCATCATTAAATGAACGATTGTAAGTTAAGGACTACCTGTACTCGGGAAAATACTATTAGAAAAAGCCCTAAACACTGAGCATCATGTTTGGTTCTGTATGATGCATGCAGTAAAAAGGCTGTTCCTTTTCAGATGTGGCATTTATGGAAATGATTTTGGAAGAAAATTCTGTCACACGCAAAGGAACCTTTAAAACAGTTTTTCACACATACATCACATCACTAGTGGAAAAGATCACAGGGTCGGCCTTCTCCAGGTCCCGTCAGCCAGACAGTGTCGCCTGGCGGGGCCTAGGGGAAGAGCCTTCTCTGTTGCGGCCCCGGCCCTCTGGAATCAACTCCCCCCAGAGGTCCATATTGCCCCCACCCTCTCCGCCTTTCGTAAACTCCTTAAGACACATCTTTGCCGGCAGGCCTGGGGCAGTTGACACCTTGCCCC
The DNA here is from genome assembly GCA_034064705.1 of Bothrops alternatus. Lineage (NCBI taxonomy): Eukaryota > Metazoa > Chordata > Lepidosauria > Squamata > Viperidae > Bothrops > Bothrops alternatus. The sequence goes on along the minus strand of JARGCV010000008.1, from coordinate 1,648,947 downwards.
CAGCCAGTGTATGTTTGTTGTAAGTTTTTTCGGATGATTGGTTTTAATCTAGGGGTTTTATAATGTATTTGATTTCTATATGCTACTGATTATGTTGTAAGCCGCCTTGAGTTTTCAGAATAGGGCGGCATAGAAATCGAAACAAACAAATAAATAAATAAATATTAACGAAAGCAGTCTCCTAGGATAATGGCTCTCACCTTCAACTGTCACTTCCCACGGTGCAGGGAATTTTGAGAGCTGAAGTCCACTACTTCCAAATGACATCAGGATGAGAGACATCCTGTAATTCTGAGTTAGGCTGATGCATATCCAAGACTTGCATAAGTGTTGCTTTTCCTCTCACTTGAGATTCAACAACAGGAGATGTTAGGCCTGGGAAAAGTTTTCTGGGAGAAAGACTTTCAGAGAGCTTCTTGTGGGATATTCTCATTATTACTAATTGCTTTTGTCTCTATGGAGATGTTTATAGCTCCTGGTGGTATTCAGAGACTAAGACAGGGAGTAGGGAGCAACCCTAGACTCGTAAATATAAAAAACCCCAAACAGGGACCTGCCTTGCTTCCAGAACCAAAACCTAAATGGAGAAACATACAAAAGCTTGAGGTCTAATGGTGAAAACCTAAATGTTGCTGCTATAAGTTTGCTAGAGTGAAGAATAGACTGCCATTTATTTGAGCTCATCTTTGTAAATATATGAATAACTATTATTATTTTAATATTAGGATCGTTTTGTATAGCTGCTGGACGCTTTGTATAAAATCCTATTTTATAGTGTTTCTAAAATCACACGGCTCCCTCAAAGAAAATGTACAGTTTTTCTTCGTAAGAAGGGATTATCAGTAATTGTGGTTTTTGAATCTAAGGAAGTCACTACTACTTTCAGGAATTGCTTGCTTTAAAACCCTGTTAGGTTTTTATTAACCTAAAGCCAAATTTGCACACTCAGTGTATGCAGAAGTAGAAAAAAAGTGACTTTTGATAACATATTCTTCAAATGTATTTGAATTACATGTCTCAAAATTATCATAGTATTCTGAGATTTTTAATTCTCCATACCTGGACGATATCTAATTGGGAATAAGTGTTGCTTCCTTAATCCATGGGGTAAACATGCGCAACAAATTGATAATTTCTACTTGATCAAACCATTGCCATAAAAGTCAGTTTTACTAAGTCAAATTTATGCAGATTAATCTCCAAATTAATTCCAGTTACAACTCCAGCTTTTCAAGAGCAACAAATTACTTGCTCATCAGTTCCTTCCAAAACCAGTAGCAGTTATCAGTAATCTGGTAGTATCTTTTTCAACTAATTTTTTTTATTGAAAGGTAGCTTTCAAATGCGAGCAGTGTTGGGCTTTCAACACGCGAGCAGTGTTGGGCTTGCCCAGAAATGCCCACATTTCGGCATCACTCCGCGAGCTGCATTGGCTGCCAATTGGTCTCCGAACCCAATTCAAAGTGTTGGTTATGACCTATAAAGCCCTACATGGCATCGGACCAGGTTACTTACGGGACCGTCTGCTGCCCCATGAATCCCAGCGGCCGGTTAGGGCCCACAGAGTCGGCCTTCTCCAGGTCCCGTCAGCCAGACAGTGTCGCCTGGCGGGGCCTAGGGGAAGAGCCTTCTCTGTTGCGGCCCCGGCCCTCTGGAACCAACTTCCCCCGGAGATCCATGTTGCCCCCACCCTCTCCGCCTTTCGTAAATTACTTAAAACACACCTCTGCCGGCAGGCTTGGGGCAGTTAACATCTTGCCCCTAGCCAGTGTATGCCTGTGTGTATGTTGAATGATTGGTTTTTCTTTTAAATTAGGGGTTTTTATATATATGTATTTTTAACTGTTGATTTCTATTATGTTGTGAGCCACCCTGGGTTCTCCGGAATAGGGCGGCATAGAAGTCAAATTAATAAAATAATAATAATAAAAAAAATGTGTTAGGAAAAGTGCTACCAGACCTTTTTTTATTGCTGCTGTAGACTCGCATGGCTATTCTCTTAAAATGCCATATATATGAATATATACATTCTGACGCATTTGAAAGTCTTGTATTGTGAACTTAGTGAATCTTGTAACACAATCTGTTTTGTTAATATTTCCAATTGTTACAATTTTACAATTGTCTTCAAAATATTTAACTTTGTATATTTTGTACATTTTTTCTGCCTTTTATGTTTGGTTGTCATCTTTTCTTCTCCATATCTACTTTTATCCAGTTAAGAAATGGGAGAGGTCTCACCAGTGTTCAGGAAGCATGAAACATTTTAACCTAGTCAGTAAAAACAACAATTTTCAGGTTTCTATTTTTATTTTCATCAGTTCTATTAATCCTCATGTACTTAATGGAATCACGCTACAAACACTGGATCATAGAATAGTCTGATAAAGTGAGGATTTTTAATTCCTTTTCTTTAAACCATTTTTTAAAAGAAATATTTTATTAAATATGTTTTTATCAGTTAGCGAATAGATAATTATCAATAGGAGGAAGTGGAATCAATATGTTTTCAGGGGTGTTTAAGCAGAAGCCAGTTCAGATATAAGCATTAACAGAATTTGCAGGACCAGTTTCCATATTACCTTCATTGTTTTAACACTACTGCAGACTGGTTGAATATCCTTTATATGCCACAGCTTGAATGTGTATGTGAAACTTTGTAAGCCCATTATCTTATTGGGAGGTATAGGGAAGAAAAGATTATGTATGTGTCTGACTTTCCTGTTAAACAGCTCCTCTGTCACTTTTTGTCACTTTCATACAGAGCCTGCACAGCATGAGCAAATGGTTGTGGAAGGAACTGTTTGTTCTCTGTCGTCCACATGTACTAGATTTCTCTTCTAATAAGGGATTTGTACATTAAAGCCTGCTTCCCTAGATTAGTGCCATATTAGGCAAGGTCAAAGTGCTTTGTGTATATGATGCTGTCTCATTTAATTGCCGATTGCATTCTGTTGCCTTTCAGTATGTATCTCTGATTTTATTATGTGATGTATTTACAGGGTAACAAAACAGAACAATCTTATTTAAATTGTACAAAAGGAGTTTCCAACCTATGTGACGGATCTCTCTCGCATTTACCAAAATTCAGACATATGTTGTACAGATGCTACGTTTGGGTATGAATTCTAAATTCATGCATGCAGCTTTGACTGTTGTAGAGTTAAATATGCATGTTGTAGAGGGTTTTTTTTTCAGAGAGGAAGGGAATACAGTAAAGTTGTACTGATATTTATCTTAAGTGAAAGAACTTTTTAGTTGATTGAGGCTACAGCCCTGAAATACCCTCTTAAGAAAGAATGTTGAATGCACTATTGAAAACAGTAAACTTTGCTTCTGAGAAAGTGTACATAGGATATGTTACACATTCAAATTTTGTATACTACTGAAATTATATCATTGGTGCCTTCTTGTGATACTGAAGGAAGTGTGAGAGCTTTAGAAAAACTTAACATGGAAATATAATGAAAAGGGGTTTTTTTCCCCCAACCTCTTGTTGCAGTGTTCCACAGTCTGCTACCCTTTATATGTATTGGACTAAAATAATATGGCCAGTGGGCACCAGGTTGGAGAAGCATGTTTTAACTGTCTGATAATAAATTCATAGTAGATAGTTCCTCATTGTAAAAAATGTTTAATATTTGGTAATACATTTGTGCAAGGCATTTGAGGGAGGTGATTTGCAGACAACCTTTCTTTCAAGTATTAACACAGCCATAGCCTTCGAAAGGCTTGTGTGACTGTTTCGAAGGCTGTCTCTGCTCATATGCATTTCTGTGTAGAAATGACACAGAAGGACCATCAGAAAGCTGTGACTATCCGTGTAAAGATAACCAGGATCACTTTTGAGGCAGCTGAGTAGCCTTGAAAAGATTTCTCTCTCTCTTTGCAGTAGTAATGTACTTTGTGAATTACCTCTTCCAAATGTTTCGCACAATTCTGATTGTTACAGAGGCTCATGATAAGGAATAATTACATCCTGTAACGCTCCTTATTTCTGAAGCAGAGGCCAAACCTTATGAAAACCGTGCCTGTTTTTTGTTTTTGTTTTTAAATAAATTCAAACCTAGAATTCTTCGGTATATTTTCTCATTCTTCTTAGCAAAATCCTATCAAGTTTATTAAGTTTCTAGATGACGAGGGATCTTAACTAGACACACTCATACTTTGTTTTGCAAATGCTGGAAGGGTGGTGAGTGATAAAATGACTGGATTCCTCTCTTTCTGTTGTGCCTTTCAATGTACTTCTGCTCCCAGGGGTACAAAGAGTCAGTGTGGCACTCTTTGGAGTTGTATGTTACAGTCTGTTGGATAATATGGTGGTTTCTTCGGGAATACCCATCTTTTGATAACCAAGAAGCCATGAAATAATTAGTCCATATTTTTACTGAGTAAAATGTATATAAGTTTTTCTTCTATTTTTCTAATGATTTTCTCAGAATATATAATGGGTTCAAGATATAGTTACTTAAATCTTGATTCTGCCTTTTCAGTGGAGCTTCTGGGTTTGTTTGGATTTTGGCTTCTCCCTTCCTTCAAATACAAAACTTTGTTTTTTACTTTATATGTGAAACTTCATTTAGAGCAAGGCCTCTGCTTCAATAACAAACCTCTGTTGAGGGATGCTGTAAATGTCTCCCTTTCTTTTTTTTAGCTATCAGTTTGTAAATAGGTGAACAACATAATTTGTTCCTTGAAATTCAAATAAATTATGTTAATTTTGTCTTGCCAGTTCTAATAAATGTTTCTGTTTAAACAAATAAGTTGCATGTAATTGCTGTTCTGTGTAAGAATCCAACTTCTGAATTTTGTCTTTTTGTTTTTAATTTCTTAGTAACACTAAATAGCTCTTCTGCTTAAGACTGCTGTGGTCTTAATATAATTTTTTAAACCATTTAATTAAATAGGTTTCTTAGCATGGGATGTGCCCTCTACCTCCTTTTTCCTATTGCTACACCTCTCTCATTGGCTTTTGTGGAGAAAGACAGATTATAGTTTTCTTGATTTCAAATGCTATCTGCAGCAGATATATCTGGAAAAAGTAAGTGGTCCTCCTGCAGCAACTCAGAGAAGATAAGAAGATGGGGAGAGAATGGGTGGCAGAGAGTAACTATTCTTACTATTTACTTCTGCCCCAAATAAAGAAAAAAGTACACACCTCCCCTGGAAAAATAGCACAATAAGAAAGAGGGACTTCCTCTGTTGAGTTTAATGCAATGTCATGTCCTTCGGAACACAACGTCAAAATCCCAAAATAGCAGCGGTCAATGGTAAGAGTACTGTAAAATGTAGAATACCATTGAAATAATGCAGCAAATGTAAAATGTGTGATGGGAAAGAAGAAAGGAAATACACATATAATCGCCTTGTTAGCAACTGCTGCATAACACGTTGCAAAATTATTTTCGGTTGTATTTGCAATCTTTCACTGGTAATCTGCATTATATTCAAACTACAAAGCAAAAATGCAGCATTTCTGATAAGTGAGGATTACTGGGAAGGCATTACAGACTAAATACTTCTTAGCCCAGTTTATGATATATATTGATTTTATACATGGGGTTCTCATGTGCTAATGCCTTCAAAAAGACAGCAAGCGTGAATTTTCAACCCAGTAAGCTTTAATTAAAAAATAAAAGTTGTAATGAAATTACTTTAGGGTTTCCTTTATTCACCAATAGTAGATTATTGATTTGGTCTTTATAAAGCAAATGCACAAGTTTGGTAGACGTAAAGTTACTGAAAGCAATACAGAAGCATGCCATAATGTAATGCTGGAGCATGTATTTATTACCAGGAATATATTACACACACCTTTACACAGTAACTGAAATAATACAAACTTTTTCTTCTAATTCAAACAGTCATGTATTATCAGACCACAAACCCCTGTAAAATGGTGGGGTGGTGGGTGGGCAGGAGACACTTTACATGAAAGTCTACCATATGTCCATGGGACATAAATGCAATTAGTGCAGACCCTAAAATACCTGATTTGGGTTCTTTAATCCAAAATATATCTTTGGGTTCATTTCTGGCTGATTTATTGATGATAAATATGACTTACAGCTATCTCTCCAAAGTTCTTTCTAAGGTAGCCAAACCATCATTTCACTATTTTTCTATCTGCTTGTTTCTTCCATGAATTACTTTGAAGAACCTTTAGGCAACCTATGGAAGATTTTTCTGGGATAATTTGGTGGCCAGAATAAATTTTGATGACTTCCAGGAAAGACAAATAGGGGATATAGGGAAACACAACTCATAATTTTTTTGTAACTGCCATATCTTGTTTGAAACTCAGAGATACATACTATAGTACTGCATTGCCACACTTGCCCCAAAAAGAAGGATTACAGTGGAAATGAGATTGCATTCTTGGTTTTGAGGTAAGACAGAACAGTTTGGTGAATAGAATGGCAAGTGTGTTATGCTTCCAACAATCAGCCGGCAAATCGTGTCAAAGACCATCTGTTAAGAACTTTTCAGGGCAACTGTTTTACTTTAGTGTCTTAAATGTAGTAGGAGAGTATGAGCACACATGTTCCTGACCTACTTCCGCTTGGATCTTCAAATAGTATATTTACTAAAACTACACGTTTCTAATTGTAAAACCATCTCCAATATTTTTCACAAGCTTACATTAAAATATTCTTAATCTAGGACAAGGCTTCTAGTTTAAAGATAAATTATTGCCGGTGTGTGTATGGGGAGACGTACCTAATGTATCAGTATAATATAGTATAATATAGCCAATCTTTGGGAGAGTTCTGTCAAGGCTGATTTCTTACTTCCTAAATCTTTCCAGCAGCACCACTTATTTATTGGGCAGAGTTCTCTCATTTTTCTTTCCAGTACTACAATTACTAGAATATAAGATTCAAAAGAATATTCGCAACTTCCTTTGCCTCATACACTTGGAGCAATTCTGTCCAACATTGAGTTTGAAATGATAGAAGCAGAACTCAAAGTTAAAGGAATCATTTTTCTAAGCTAGTTCCTGTACTTCCTTTCATACAAGCTGATTGTGGTTAAACCTAATTAGGAAAAGATGCACACCTGGCACTGAGATTTAAGTGCCCAACTATGAAGAACATAGTTCAGCCTGCTCCATGCTTTAATGTTGTGAGATGGAAGCTGCACAAAACAAGTTTCTTTTAAGTTTGTACAGAACTCTTGTAACTAGTATTTTTGGGCTGTTGGATTATCCCCAATGTGGATTATCCCCAAATATTCTCCTTTATTAGTACTATTACCATTGTCTATCTTCAATAGTTTTATAAGTTGCAGAGAAGCTGGTCACATCGAAAGTCATCAAGAATGTTACATTAGGTGAGCCAAAGCAATCTGGCAGTTCCATTGAAATTGTATCAATCCTTCGTGCCATCTCAAAAATGACTTTCACAAGTGCTTTGCGATGATGGCACAATGGCAATGGTGAATTGGGCCTTCTATGTTTTGGTATTGCTTAGCGATGTAACATGTAAATGATAATTTTCTGCTTGAAATTAAAAATAATGAATTATGATGCAGAAGGAAAAAGTTGGCTTTGCTGTTAAGGATGCAGAAAATAATCAGTATAGCATACATGGGTAATGACTATCTTCTAGTCGGTATATGCATAGAAATAACAGTTGGGGTTAAGGTTTTGTAGGCTGGCTCTAATCGCTATCAACTGAAATCCCCATCATAGCTGGAAGCATTATTGTGTGAGGGGAAATTAAACAACTTCAACAGAGATGCCAATGGACAAATCACTCACCTGTCAATGATTAGCTCCATAGCCTGTCAGCAAAGAGTGATACATAACTTATAAGCAATAAAAGAACAAATATATCAACATGGTAACATGGATTAGATGAGGCAACACTGTTCACAATGATGACAGAATAAGTGGACAAGCGTACTGTGGTGTTCTCTGTCTTCAACATTTATGTATAAAAAGTTGATAAAATTGCATTGGTAAGTCATTGTCACTATTTTCCTGTTTTCAATTCATTTTGCCCTTATGTAAAATTTAATTCAGCAGTTTGTGTTACAACATGACATGAGCTAATCTAAGAAGATGTTCTTAATATAATATCATGCAATGCAGCTACAAAAATAAATTCCTAAGGGGGGAAATCAGTCTTGCTACTTTATACACAATGGAATTAGGCCACAAATCTGTAGTGGTCAGTTTAGGCTTTACCAGCAATTCCCAAACACTAAGCAGACTTTCTGGACTAAGTGTTTGTGCAAATTTCAGCAAAGTATTTGTCACAGCATGTTTTTCACTATATGTATTCCTGCTTTGTCACATAATGTGGCCCTTTCAACAGTTCTTAATTTGATAGACTCAGTCATGGCTGTGCAAAATATATACTAAGCTACAGCCACTAATCGAGAATAAAAGTGCCACATGGAATTGAATAACAAGACTTACATTTGCTTAAATCAGCCTTGCTCAACACAGCATTAGTAAGATTTCTGGGCTACAAATCCTTTAATTCCCCACAAGTAGGTTAAGAGCCATGTGAGCTTGCAGTCCACTATATCTGGAGGCTTTTAACTGGGGAAGGCTAACTTAGACAATTTATGCTCCACAAGCATCCAGTGCTTTCACAGTCTAGTCTAATATATCTGACAACATGCTAGAACACCTTCTAACACATCAAAGACAATAAGGGATATTGGCTGCATACTTTTCATACTTTCATTGAGATCAAGAATCATCTCCAAATATATTACTATCCTGTCCCCCACAATACACTTTTAAGAAGCCAGTCTACATTTGAACAACTAGAATACCCCATTCAATGCTACTACTAAATACATATTTGGGTACCAGTGTTCAGATGGCAATTAAGAAAAGCAGAAATACTGAACCCAGTGGGTTGGCCATAAACTGAGATAAAATCCTGTGAACATGGAGTAAGTGAAGTGCACAATGTTAATGGTCAAGTTTAGGCCCCTGCTTTTAGAGCTGTACCTGGTATCTCTAACAAAGTTGCTTAATATGCCAATAGCACATACAACCACAACATAACTGAATAATCAATGATCAAAGGCAACCTTCTCAGCTTGCAAATTGCTTCACTGGCACTTCTTTAAATAATGTGCTACAAAGCAGCTGCCTGGGATGACTATGCCTTCAGGTTATCTGTGAATGAGAAGCAGCCTCTGTCAGTAGAGCAGGGTTTTTTATATGCAAAATAGAGCAAAATACAGTCAAAGAACATCCAAACTACGTACTTCATGTCTTCAACCGAACTTATTAGTATTTTGATTGTAAGTTAGGATTTTAGCCAAAATTTGATGGTCACTGTACAAAGAAAAGTTTTATCGTGTTTTTTTGGGGGGGGAGAAAGATTTGTGTTCATGTTTTTATATATATTAAGTTGTTAGCAATTTAGAAACCTTAAAAAAAGCAAGTCAGTCTTATGAGCTAAATAAATAAAGTAATTGGCTGACTACAATTGCAAATACTGAGCCTGGAAGATGAGTGACCATGGTAGGCATTGAGTAAATGAAAATCAATTTTCATTTTTGAAGTCAGTAACTACTTAAAAGTTCAAAAGTCGCTGGTGTCCTGCTTTGGAGAATGTACCACTCGGTGGTCATTTAGAAGATGCTTCTCCTTTTTTCTAACTTTTTTCTAGTCTGGATAGAAATGTTCCTGGGAAGCTTTGACCCCAGCCACCCCTCCCCCCCACCCAAAAGCAATTCCTTTCAGAATAATTTTTAGGCACGTTTTACAAAATTGCTGTCTTGAAAATATCAGCACTTTTTTTGCAGAATTAGTTCATGAAAAATTGCAACTCAGAACAGCTTCGGTTACACATGCAGAGCTGTATACAGTATGTAGGCCTTCTGGGTGTTTACATTTTGTGCCTGTATTTTAATACAATCCGTACTTCACCAAAGCCATAGATGTAAGCAGAGCTATTTGCAACTAATCCGAAATATTATTGTGGAAAAAAATCATTCAGAGTGAATGATAAGTAACAGTAAGAGTTTTCCAGTGCGTTTGCCTCTAATCCCAGAAAATGTTTCCATGCATCAGACTACAATGCTATTTTTTGACCTCATATGCCAGTTCTGAGTTGCTGATGCTGAAATGACAAAAGTACATTGCCTAATCATAAGGAACTAGAGAATAGGTGGGACCAGCAACAAATCTTTCACTGCAGTTCATAACAATTTGCTTGGACTGCAATTTTCCACATTCTGGGCCAAGTCTGTTTAAGTAGCTGCATTGGTCTGTCATCTTGGTACTGTGCTAACTTTAGCTGGAGTTGGGGGTCCCGATGAAGAGCGGTAAATGCGTGTTGGAGAAGTTGGAGATAGTTTAACAGGACTCATGGGTTCTGAGGTCTGCAGTTTCCACAGCAACTCTTCATTTGTCCTGCTCAGCCTCTTTTTTTCCTTGCTTTCCTTCTCAACATATTCTTGGAGATTAGCATTTTCTTCAGATAACTGTCTGGAGAAGGTGACAAGATAACACCAAACTTGACATCACAAACAGGAAGAACACTCTGATCATCGACCAGGACTTCAACAAATACAATATTTTTTCCTAAAGAGCTTTTTTATTCCACTGATAAAAAAAATCATCATAATCATTTTGAAGCATAGAGAAGTCCAGCAACAGGCTTACATATAAATTAGACCTGAACAATTTTATACTATACATTTAGAAACAACAGTGTAAAAGGTATCTGGATAAGTCCCCTAGTTCTACTTACAAAGACCTTAGATAGTAGGCTAGTCTGAGACAATCATTGCCAACTGAATATACATTGCTATGGTAGATGACTGAGTAATTTGACTCAGGAGTACATAGCATCATAATTTCATAACACTTCACAGCCAGAAAAGTTAATGCCACTAATAATATGTACATCAACTTATGGATGTTGACTTATGCTGGCAGATCTGGCAATGCAGATACAGAAAATTGGGAACAGTTTTTAAAAGCTTTTAAAGCAGCTGTGTGACTGACCCTTGCAAATATGCATCTGTGTTAAGCAGATGAAGAGAAGAGCTTAGATTTACAACAAACTGCTCACCTGCATTTTGTTTCATAACTAGGACTATTCATTATTTTTTAAACTCTTGCTTATTTTGAAACTTTTTCTGCTTCTATTCCTTCAAAGGAAAAAGTTGATGCAATTTTCTGCCAAAGACTCAAGGAAGGAAGAACGTGGTTAGAGAAGCACCCTTAACATTGGTGCAACAATGGACAATGATGTTTTACCTCATGTGGGTACAAAAGGTCAACAACCCCACTTCAGCAAGGCATTTCTGACTCATATACTATTACTAGAAAGTGAATTTATTAAATTTTACTACGGTAAATAAGCACTCAAACAATTTATGGATGTTGTAATTTGAATTAAGCAATCTTTGATTCATAGTTCAGTCTTGTAGAGTACAATCCTGTAAATGTTACTTGGGATGCTGGACAATTTTATTTTTTCTTCATTTTTTAAAATGGATGTTTTCCATTCACATTTCTTGCACCCCTTCATGGATCAGAATACAGTATATTTTAGGCAATACACATACATAGAAAATATACACAAAATGCACATTTTACAGAAAATATACAAACTAAGAGTATATTTTCAGTGCATTCACCAATGGGCAAAAAACTAACTGAACACATGTGAGATTGATACTTTCATACCTATTTGTAAATAATTCCTGCTGGATGCATATACAGTAGCAACCCTAATCAGCATGGCATATGAACTCTCAATGTATAGAATAATGTTCATATTCTTCCAGGACTCTGATTCTCTTGAGCAATAGCAGCACAGTAAACATAAAAAGATACAATTAAATCAGCTGATGGTTGCCCTATCCTCTTGTTCTGTAGAAAATATTTAAACTGACCTTGTCACCACAGTGTTCTGATCAATCCTGACTTTGAGGTCTTCATTTTGTTGATGTAGTACTTGAATTTTTTCTTCTAGAATTAAATTCTTTTCTGCCTAAAGAGATAGGGAGGCTGTTATATTTACAAGCATGGGTGTCTGTGAGGGATGGGACTGGGAGAATAATGAAAGTATTTTGACAATATGATTCAACCCTGAGCATTTCTGCAAAAAATTTTTAATGAAGCATGCATGTCCCTAGGGGGGAAATCCTGCACAGAGTTGTTATTCTGAGAAATTGCTGGATTCTACGGATGCCTCTGAATCCAAGCAATTTGTACTGGAGACTTTCTCTAAAAGATTATGATATAAAAGTTTTTTACAAGTCATTTCTACCCAGATCTGAATTAAACCACACATACATTCACCTCTGGAATCTAATAATTAGAAAATTAGGATTACTGCAACCACATGTAAGATGCAGCCAAGACAGACAAAAGTTTTTAAGAACTTGTCACTAGCAATTCCGCATTAGTTGCTGATCAAGTGTTGTCACGGGAAACAATTTTTAGCCAGGCAAAGAGAATCCAAAACACACTGGCAAAGGTGAGAGCTATACACCTCTGCATATGGAAAGTGTCTAATTGGGCAAGATTGTTCTGATAGATAAGCAACAACATATTAATCTGTGCTTTTTAATCACTCTTCAAGTTTTTCATAAACAATATGAAAACAGCAGCAAATGAGACATCACCAGCTTTTCTAGCTCCACAATCCTCTTTTCTTGTTGATGAATAAGTACATTCTTCATCTCCAGGACCTGCTTTAGGCTCTTCATATCTTCTTCTAAATGCTGATATGGAGCCAGGGCAACCTAAAAAAGTACAGAATGACACGAGAAGCAGCACTATTGGATCACCCAGGACAGGGGCTCCTATGCTCAGTAGTGTAAAAACAATACAAACTGAGCTTGTACAAATCGGTCCTGATTTAATTAAATTGGCAACCTGAATACAACTTGATTAAAGAAAACAGCAAGATGCTGGTTGATGCAGCTGAACTGACTGAAGCCTCTCCATTCAGAAGCTATGAAGGGAAGATTCAGAATGCTGGCACCTGCTTCATATCTTGACAAGATGGAATGAAAACAGCAGGGATGGTAAGACTTATTTGTAGACATTAATCCAGAAAGTTGCAGGCTTCAATCAGTAGGCCCTTTAATCTGGTTCTGGCATTTCTCTTGTGATGTCATAGAACAAGAAGAACATCTTTTGTATTTTTGAGTTAGAGTGAATAATGCACAAACATATATTGATTACCTCTAGTTGTTCTTCAGTGTTTTTCTTCAATGCCTCTTCAAATCGTTTTGCCTTGTCCTTTAGAGACTGGCTTTGAAAAGTGAGAGTATCTACCTGGTCCTGTAAATGATATTAAATACAATCACTTGTGAATGATGATCTAATTCACTTCTGGGCAAACATTTTAGATATGTCCTCTGAAAAAAAAAGTAATTGTTTTAAGTAAACCCCAAAGTGGGTAGCATAGAGTTCTCTGAGCCTGGAGGCAAATCTGTCAGACATGAGTTACTAATTAATTTTGAGAAAGCACCCTACTGGCTCCAGCAATTAATGGGAGAGAAGAAAGAGGAAAAAAGGAGGAGGAGGATCTTCTCCCCTGCAGGGATGAGCCTGAGCTTTATGGCCATTTTCCCCTCACCATTTTGATTACATAAAATATCCCTTCCTTGATTGAAAGGAGATGAGGTGGCTGACATGGAAGGCCAGGTTCTTCTGTTTGAGCAGGGGGCTGGACTAGAAGACCTCCAAGGTTCCTTCCAAATTCTATTCTATTCCTATTCTGTTCTGTTCATTTTCTCCATCCTTCCGTTTGTAGATCTTACTCTTCTGGTATAACTCTTCTCATAGCCTGCATGATCAAGTTCCATTTTAGATAGAAGGTATAAGGTATGGGAGAAAGGCCTTTCTGCTTGAATGGACTCCGGAAGGTAGAGGCCTGGAGGAATGTTGTCCATGGGCTCGCGATGGGTCGGACACGACTTCACAACTAACAACAACAAGCAGGACATTTGGAGCTATAGTAAAACTAGCCTTGTCTTTGAAATGTTGCAGCTTGCTGGAGCTGGCAGTTGTCCATTTTCAAGCTTGCAGGAGGAAGGTCTGTCTCCTGCCTCAGTCAGAGCTTTTAGATCAGTGTTTCTCAACCTTGACAATTTTAAGGCATGTGGACTTCAACTTCCAGAATTCCACAGCCAGCAATGCTGGCTGTGGAATTCTGGGAGTTGAAGTCCACATGCCTTAAAATTGTCAAGGTTGAGAAACACTGTTTTAGATGTTCTAGCTTAGCCTGTCTTTTAAAGAGAAAGTATTTAAGTCTCATAGTGTTTAAGCTCCTCAGAACAGAAACTGCTCTGATATTTTTTTTTATACAACTAGATGAATACACAGCAACAAGATGGTATGTGTGTATTTATGTGTGTGGGAGTGTCATATGCATAAGTAAGTGTTTAATTTTCCTCTTATCTATTCAAGAATTAAAATATTTTCTGCTTTGCTTTTTGAGGATTTATAACAGTTGAGGCCACCAGCAAATCTTTGTCCTTGTCATGAAGTTGGCAGTTTTAATCTTTCTGCAGGTCTGTGTTGTGTTAGTTTAAGAAACGCCAATTGTCTATGCTGCCACATCATTCTAAGCAGAATTACAACAAGTGTGGAGGTACCAATTCCACCCTTCAAAAACACAGCAAACGCTTCCCACCCAGCCTAGTGCACCCCTTGGGTTACTTTTAAATCATAATGTTTAGAGTTTATCAATAAAGGAGAATAGGTTTTAGTATGTTAACGCAGCACCTGTGGCTTCTTGAATAAACCATAGGTAAAATAGTCCATGGTGGCATGTGAGCATAGCCAATACATGAAAAAAGCATCATCTTCATTTCTTTTTTCCTATTATTCATTCATGGAAGAATATGTTTCACTGAATACAGTATTTGAAAATGCTGGGTCATTAGTAGTGGTAGCCATGATTCTGTTCCTAACTGTATTACAGCAATGCCAAAACGTGTATTGTGACATAATGTTGCAAACATCTTATTTGTTTTGCAACAGCAAGCACAAATATGTAAGGTTTTAATATTGTGTCACAACATATGTTTAGTCCGGGGGTAGTCAACCTTGGCTCTTTTATGACTGGTGGACTTCAATGGCTGGCTCAGGAATTCTGGGAATTGAAGTCCACCAGTCATAAAAGAGCCAAGGTTGACTACCCCTGGAACTTTAGTCATTTGTCCTTCCCTCTACCTCTTTTATATTGTGGTATTTATCATGATTTACATTTGGTTTTAATGCAACCTTTTAAAATCTGACTTTGCAAACCATTGACCAAAGGTAACGCATAAATCAATAATCAATAATTTACATATGTGTCTTTGGTATATGTGCTTGAGAAAGTGTGCTGGCTCAGTGGCTAAAGACACTGAGCTTGCCAGCTGGAAAGCTTACAGCCCAGGTTCAAGACCTGAGCACTGCATGAAGGGGTGAGCTCCCGTTACTTACCCAGTTCCTGCCCACTTAGCAGCTGAAAAGCATGCAAATATGAGTAGATAAATAGGTACCACTTTGGTGGGAAAGTAACAGCATTCAGTGCATCTCAGTGTATAGTCATGCTGGCCACATGACCATGGAAATTGTCTTCAAATAACACTGGCTCTCCTGATTAAGAAATGGAGATGAGCACTGTTCCCTATAGTCAGACATAACTGGACAGCATTGCTCCCTATAGTCGGACATGACCTGACTTTTACCTTTATATATGCTTGATTTCAATGTTCATCAGAAACTCAGAAGAGCCTGGATAGATCAGGCTAGTTCAGCCATAATCTTTGCTTGCAAGGGAACAGCTCCAGCCCTCTGATCATTTTGCCAGATGTTTTCCAGATCTGTGATATCCTTTTCAGTCATGATAACAAGAACTGTACACAATACTCCAAGGACATTTCCTCACTAGTAATTTAGTGTTTTGTAGCATCAGCCAGCCAGGGCTGTAGTGATATAAAGCCCTGTTACAGTTTTATCATCCCAGTGATACCTGGAAGTCACTATAAATCATTACTGAGCAAATAGCACAAATGTGGTCTTATCACAGAACTGTATAAGAGCAAAATTATATTAGCAGTTCCTTTTTCAATTTCATTTTTATTGCCTCCAAGCATGAAATTGGGACTGTTTCACAAAGCGACTGACGTTTTCATCAAGCTGTGCATTATGGCTACAAGCCAGTCATTGTCAGCGCGGATATCATGTATATATAGACAAAGCACCCTTAACAGTTTCTGTCCAAGTCATAGAGCTGGAAATGACTTCAGAGGTCATCTAATCCTACTTCCTCTTTCCCCAAAGCATTCTGGAAGATGGTTACCTAATCTCTACTCTGAAGACCTACACATCATTTCCTGAGATACCTATTGGTTGACCGGCATCCTCTTCCCTGTAATTTCAAGCTCTTACAGGATGACAGAGAACAAGTCCAGTTCTTCCTTTACAATGACAACTCTTTAAAGATCTGAAGACTTTACTTCTGCAGGTTTAACATTCCAAGTTCCTTTCATTATACCGCATAGGGTTTGGCTTCCACTTTTTCCCTGATCTTGTTAGCCCTTCTCTGAACTTGCTCCAATGAAGTCTCTTTTAGACTTCATCCCAGAACTGCATTGCTTCTTTAACTGGACTTTCCATTTCTCCCTGCTAAAGTTTCTTTCTGTTCAAACACTTTAGATCTTTTTTGGATCCCCCCCCTTTCTCTTCTAAAAATATTAGCCAGTCCTGGTTTTGCGCAAGTGTGATTTCCTCAACTTCTTAATCCAGGTTATTAATAAAAATGAATCAGGATTCAAGATAGAGAAACAATGTAATGTATTCTTCATTTGCTGCCTTTAAACATTTTGTGGCTTGATCTTCAAAAATAATTTGAAGCAGGAGAACAAACAAATAACAAAAATCTTACCACAGAAATCCTAACCTTGGGGGCGGGGTTTCTTGAGTACCATCTGTGTGCAAACTCACAGCACTAATCAGAGAAATAGTAGACAAGTACTGCTGATGAAAAGGGAAGCCAGGAGGTATTTTAATAGACACAAACCGCTCCGTATCAAGATACTTTAAAGTCTGTTTCACGCTGCTGCTTTTGAACTGCTGGAAGAATTTTGTTCTTCAGGAGACTCACATAATGTAACAAGCAACAATTACAACCAGTATATGAATAAAATACTAACCTGGAGTGACAAGCGCAACTTTTCAAAATTTTCTTCAAGTTCTCTTTTTTCTTGTTCATGAGCAGACTTCATTTCTAGAGGGAATTTTTGTAAAGAAATCACACACATTTCATGAGCGTGCCCATGTTTGCATTTTAATATGATTTTAATGAAAACTGCGATAGTTAAAAAAAATTAAATTTGGGACTGCTGAATGAATATTTGTTGATTCAGTTACTGTGATCTAGTGAATTTAGAAGTTTCCTATCATAAACTCAGCTGACAGCCTATACAGTGTGGAAAGAAAGAAAGAAAGAAAGAAAGAAAGAAAGAAAGAAAGAAAGAAAGAAAGAAAGAAAGAAAGAAAGAAAGAAAGACACCCCTCCTCTTAAATATTGATGACATTTTGTTGACCCCCAGTAATTTGTGGTTTAATAACCCATGTGTTAAAAATTAATAGCCCAATTAATTGCTATAAGCTCATGACTTCATAAATAATAAAAACCTGTTTCAATGCTAACTTCACTCACAAGAGGGCAATCTTACTGCATAAACCTTAGATGATTGGAGATAAGCAACATCTGGGCTAATTCTTACAATTGCTCTTCAAACAGCATAATAGTTTAGACAAGAAGTGGAATTTTGTTTATTAAAGAATGGTGAGAGATGTCATTCATGACAGAGATGTAAAATACACTTAATATACACCAAAATAGCTTTGAAAAATATTAATAATGATGGTTAGAGTATGTATAATTGAGAAACAGTACTGATATTTAATGATTGGGATTCCATACTTAGGAAAGTCAATAATGCTTTCAATAATAATCTATCTTAAAGTTGTTGCTAAATATTTATTTCTACAGCAGTGCTTTAGACCAGCGGTTCTCAACCTTTTTCAGGCTGAGACCCCACCTGTGCCGCCCATGCGCGGCACGACCCCGACCCGCGTCGTGCCTGCGCAGCATGACGGCCCGCACTGCACATGCGCGGTGCGCGCGTGACGGCCCGAACCGCGCATGCGTGGCGCAATGGCCCAAATCGCGCATGCGCGGTGTGTGCAACGGGCCGAACCGCGCATGCGCGGCACGACGGGCCGAACTGTGCATGTGCGGCGCGATGGGCCAAACCACGCATGCGCAGTGCGCATGCGACGACCGAGGGGAAATGGCAAAAAAAAATGGCGGACTGCAGTGTCCGGGACCCCCGCGAAATGGTCGTTTACCCCAAATGGGGTCGCGACCCACAGGTTGAGAACCGCTGCTTTAGACAAAGCTTCTCCAATTTTAGTGGGCCATTTGCATTGCCTTTAACTTTCTCCTGCCCAAATTTGATAGATTATAAATTCCTAGGTAGAAGCTGTTGCTAGGGAAACTATGTCATAATAAAACTGCAAGTCAAAAAGATACTAGAGCAATTTTTATGATTTTCCTAGCAAGCTCTTCTGAGACCATAGCTCAGTACTAATATGTGCAGAAAAGGAATTGTTAGCATTGTTTTTTAATATATAAATATCTTAGAAAGATTAAACCAAAACAATCCCAATGGAGGCCCCCAAAACATTCTCTGTCATTGTAGATAACATTGAGTAAAATGGACCAGCATAAGATAGGAACTATCTTATCTATATATCTCGGTTTCGTCTATCAAGTGAAATGTTAAATAAATAAGCAAAAAATTGATTGTGAGTTGTTTAATACGGATTTCTGATGGTAGGAAGAGACAGTTTAGTACTCTTCATACATTTTGAATGAATAAAACCCGATCAGCATGATCAATGGTCAAGAATTTCGGGAATTATAGACAAAATATTTAGAGGGACAAGGTGAGAAATGAGTGTAATATAACTTGATATGTCAAATCAAAATATTTCTTTTTAAAATAATATTTCTTTGAATGAATGCCCTGTAAAAATAAAAATAAGAGACATGATATCAGTAAAAATAAAAATGATTCTTGGATAATAATCCCAAAAGTTGATATAGAATATCAGAATCCTAGAACTGTGGAATTGGAAAGAACCCCAAAGATCATCTAGTCCACTATTCTGTGATGTATTAAGCCATCCTTGAGACATGCCTGGCCGTGTCTCAAAGACAGAGAACTCACAACCTTAGTAAGCACTGTTCTACTATTGTAGAGACCTATCTGGAAGTTTTTCTTTATATTTAAATAAAATCTAGGTAGTTGCAATGTACATTCATTATAGACTTTTAGAATTATACACCCATAGAACAATTCAACTGGGGACAGCCTCAGAGTTGGCCTTGTTGTTGTTGTTGTGATGATGATGATGATGATGATGTATTCAATTATTGGCTATCCTATTCATGGACCCAGAAGAGCAGTTTCACAACAAGCAACCTCACACCTGGGCAACCCAACTTTCAAATGTCATCTCTCAGTATGGATTCTTCATCCAATTTCCAGTCTAATCAGATCTAAAGGCCAACGAAATCTTCAAACAAAGCATTATTGATGTAGGTGCCCAAGATAATATTGCAGCACTTAAATGTGTCAAGTCTCTAAAATGACTGGCTCAATACAAGCCAGCTTCTGTCATAAAAATATCCGACATTTTATTTGCCTCAACATCTCAGAAGAGCTTTTTCTAGAAATCAGTTTGAACAAATGGGCTCAAATGGTAAGACATAGGAGGTTTTATGGAGTCCCAATTGAAAAAAGACAGTGTATTTGTGGAACACCAGCCACTGAAGACACTGAACACATTCTTGTTGACTGCAAATTGTACTCTCCAGAAGCTTATTATACCCTTATTTGAAAACTAAAAAATTTGGGGCAGCCAGGAGAAACAGTCTTATTTACTGCAGGGAACGAAACTACATGTCACCTGCACCCTTCTTTTCCAAGTCCATCTCAAAGAGGACAGAATACATAGATCAAATACATATAGCAATGACAATTTATTTATAGTCATTTATTTATGCTACAGTCAATTGACTAAATTATAAAGTTTTCTTCGTTCCGTTATTTATTTATTTATTTATTTATTTATTTATTTATTTATTTATTTATTTATTTATTTATTTATTTATTTATTTATTTATTTATTTATTTATTTATTCGATTTCTATGCCGCCCTATTCCGGAGAACTCAGGGCGGCTCACAACACAGTAGAAATCAACATAAAAATACATATAAATATAAAACCTCTTAATTTTTTTTAAAAAAAACCCAATCATTCAGCATACACACAGACATACACTGGCTTGGGGCAAGATGTTAACTACCCCAGGCCTGCCGGCAGAGGTGTGTTTTGAGTAATTTACGAAAGGCGGAGAGGGTGGGGGTGACACGGATCTCCGTGGGAAGTTGGTTCCAGAGGGCTGGGGTCGCAACAGAGAAGGCTCTTCCCCTAGGTCCTGCCAGGCGACACTGTCTGGCTGACGGGACCTGGAGAAGGCCGACTCTGTGGGCCCTAACTGGCCGCTGGGATTCATGGGGCAGCAGATGGTCCCGTAAGTAACCTGGTCCGATGCCATGTAGGGCTTTATAGGTGATAACCAACACTTTGAATTGGGTTCGGAGACCAATTGGCAGCCAATGCAGCTCGCGGAGTGATGCCGAAATGTGGGCATTTCTGGGCAAGCCCAACACTGCTCGCGCGGCTGCATTCTGCATTACCTGAAGTCTCCGAACATTTTTCAAAGGTAGCCCCATGTAGAGAGCATTGCAGTAGTCGAGCCTCGAGGTGATAAGGGCATGAGTGACTGTGAGAAGAGACTCCTGGTCCAAATAGGGCCGCAACTGGTGCACCAGGCGAACCTGGGCAAATGTCCTCCTCGCCACAGCCGAAAAATGATGTTCCAAATTTAGCTGTGGATCGAGGAGGACGCCCAAGTTGCGGACCTTCTCCGAGGGGGTCAAAAGCTCCCCCCCCAGGCTGATGGACGGATAGATTGAATTATCCTTGGGAGGCAGAACCCATAGCCACTCCGTCTTGTCGGGGTTGAGCTTGAGCCTGTTGATGACTTTCTGTAGAAGTGAGATTTTCTGTATTTATTTGTATCTTGCCTTTATTATTTTTACAAGTACCTCAAGGCAACAAACAGTACTCCTTCCTCCTCCTATTTTTCCCACAACAATTATGGTATGTGAGGAGGGTTGGGCTGAGAGAGAATGACTGGCCCCAAATCACTCAGCTGGCTTTCATAGCTAAGTGGGATTTGAACTCACAGTCTCCAGCTTTCTAGCCTGGTACCTTAACCCTTAGACCAGGGGTGTCAAACTGCCGGCCCATGGGCCGGACGCGTCACGTGGAAGCTGCACCCATCCCATTGCCGGCAATGGCAAAACAGTCCTGATACGTCGCGCGAATTCACGTGATGTCGCGAGTTTGATATGTCTGCCTTAGACCAACATGGCCCAGTTTTAGTCTGACACTTGAAATTAAAATAAAATAACCAATTTTCAACCTGACACTTGAGAATTTGTATAATATAGTACAATTTCCTGGACTTTTCTGAGGAAGGCATCCCACAAACTCAAATTGGTTCCTCCCATATCACCATCTAAAATGGTAGAATAATCCAGTGCTTGCTAGGATTAAAGAATTACCGTGAATTTTGTGCTCAAATTCATCCTGAAGTTCTTCAATGGCAATTGCGTGGCTATTTTCCATCTCTAATATTGCCACTTCCTGAATTGCTGCAATGTCATCCACCTGTTTAAATAACAAAACACAAATATAAGAAGAAGTAAACTAGCTATGGTGGCTTTCAACAAGAACAGTTGGATCTTATGAAAACAAGAGATTACATTTGACAGATCTAACCAGTAGAATATTTATATCTGAAACACATTTTTTTCGGCAAGTTCCTCCTAACAGTGATAAAGGTAATTGCTTGAGGAGCCAAAAACTTGACTAACAGATTTTCTTCCAATCCATCTTTCAACTAGCCTGTTTATGGATGATTCTATGGATCTTTTGACTGATTATATTTGTAAGTCTTTTGGTGCACAGCAGGCTCTCTTGAACTATGGCATGAGTCCCTACAGTTGACTTGCAAAGATTATACATGTTTGCAAGTAAGAGTCTTTGATTTTTATGCATGCATAGCATATACTCTATCTCTTTGGTTTGTCAATTAAGGGTGTCCCTAGGGACTGCAGAGATTCAACCTGAGATATTTTGTATACCTACTAGCTATGGTGCTTCATTATTATTATTATTATTATTATTATTATTATTATTATTTATTAAATTTCTATACCGCCCCTCTCCCGAAGGACTCGGGGCGGTTTACAGCCTTAAAATTTAAAAAACATATAAATGTACAAAATTAAAATATTTAAAAATAAATTAAACAAATTAGGCCATAAAATCTATAAAACCCAATATATACAAATCCTAAAATCCTAAAAATTACAAAAATCCTAAAAATTAGACAATCCCCCTAAAACATTTTCACCCGGTTGGAGCCGGAGCTTCTATGCCAGGCCGGCCTGTTGAAAAAGGAAAGTTTTCAGTTCCCGACGGAAGGTGCGTAAGTCCGTCATCGTACATAGTTCGGGGGGGATCTCGTTCCAAAACGTTGGAGCTCCCACAGAGAAGGCTCTCCCCCTGGGGGTCATGTCCAAAACTTTGTTATATACTTTATATACTTTCTTGCACCAGATTGAAATCATTCTGAAGCCATGGTTGGACAGAACAATGTAATATATTTTTGTAATCTACTGTAACCTTCCTCATAAAAGCATTTCTTAAATACAAGTAGTCCTTGGTCGTCAGACAGTTGTAACATAGGTTACTACATGATAGCACCGAATTTTATGACCTGTTTTTGGTGATTGTTAAGTGAATGCAAAAAGCGAACATTGTTTGCTATGGGGTGTTTTTTGCTGGAAACTGGAAGTAAATGCTAGTTTCTGGCAAAAATGTCTTAAAGCATGGTCATGTGACCACAGGACTCTGCAAACAGCTGTAAACGCTGGCCAGCTACCAAGCACCCAAAATGTGGCCATGTCAAGGCAGAGAGGGGGCCTTGACTTTGAATCTGGGATATAAGAAGCTTTTGGGGGGGGTCCAATGTAACTTTGAATGATTGCTAAGTTGAGGACTACCTGTAAGCATATCTACAGTAACTTACAAAGTTAATAAAATACCATATACACTATCTCTATCAAAGTCTAAGATTAATGGCTAAAACAAGAGAAAGCAGCAGGTAAGATTTCTTTTTGACATGCTCAATACATTGTTAAATCATATAAAAATAAAAACAAAAAAAAGAAAAGTTCTGCTTCATTCTAGTGAGTTTTCTTAGAGAGGGCATTTTATATATGGAATCCATTAAGAAAAACACTGTCTGGTCACTACCTACAATTTCAGATGGTTATTGGGCATTGAGAGTATGAGGCATCTTTTATTCATTTATTTAATTTACATAGCTGCTCAACTCAACAAGTGACTCTGGGTGGCATGTATCATAAAAGCATACAAGAATAAAATAATTAAATCAATACAAAATAAATATATATGGCTGTTGAGTAAAACTATTGCCATTGATGTTAATATAGCCAAGAAACAGGGGCATGTATCATAAAAGCATACAAGAATAAAATAATTAAATCAATACAAAATAAATATATATGGCTGTTGAGTAAAACTATTGCCATTGATGTTAATATAGCCAAGAAACAGGGGCCTTAACACATTCAGGGCCCTTTGCCCAGACACATGATCAGGTCTTCACAGCCTTATGGAAGTCTAGCCTAGGTCATCCTGATTTCTGAAAGTAGAATATTCCAGAGGGCGGGGGTTATGGCAGAGAAAGCATATTTCCTAGTTCCCATCAACCAAAATTACGTGGTTGACAGGACCTGTAACATTCTGGACTGAATTGGATGGGTGGAAACAGCTGAGAGAAAAAAAAACCACTCAGCTTTGCTTGGTGAAAGCCCATTGCACTCCATTTAGATTCCAACAGTCTCGAGACACTAAAACAAGATATTCATGGCATCACTCAGGTAGCCCAGGATGGAGATATAAAATTGGATATCATCAGCATATTGATGATACATAACCTCAAATTATCGAATCATCTCACTCAGGACTCTCACCTGGATATTAAAATATGGGAGGAGAGAAAACCAAGAAGAACTGAGGATCCACAAAACAGGGGCTGTACACTGGATCTCTGTCCCCCCATCAACACTGACTGGAATCAACCCTGGACGAAAAGAGGAGAACTAGCACAGTATAGTGCTGCCCACTCCCAACTCCCAAAGCTGGTTTAGAAGAATACCATTGTAGGAAGTCAGCACCTCCCCCCCAGAGAGTGAAATATTTTGGGGAATATTTAAAACAGTCAGGATATAATATTTCCCCTAAAAGAGAAATGGAGAAAAATCTTAACAAAGGCAGAAAGCAGTCTCCCTGCCATAGGAAAAAACAGCTTCAAGCTAAGAAACCTGAGGAGGCCAGTCTTTAGAAATGGAGATTTGGTAATCCATTCAGAAAGATGGGGCACACTATTCATAAGCAAAATTCATTCAGCCCTCACAGCAGATGGGATTAAGAATTTACATTCTCCCACTCAGCTCCAAGGACAGGACATGACCTCCCAGCCACAATGGGAGTCAGGCAACAATAATTAGAATACCAAAAGGGCATACTCAAGCACAGGCCAAAGTACATTGCACAGGAACAGACATCTCAAATACAAAGTCCAAAGAAGGTATAAAAACCCACCCACTCTCAACTCCATTTTGTAAGCTGTCCCAGAACTGCATGCTGTTGCTGGTTCTGCTCATCAATAAACAATAACCTTCTTTTCTAAGTAGCCTCCATTTTATTTCCAGCATCTTAGCCTCCATTTTATTTCCAACGTCTTATTCCCAGCTTGAAACTGGACCTGATTTTTCTTTCAACACCATAATACCGGTAGATGGTAATGAAGTCCACTAAAAGATCAAGGAAAGCAACGGTGGATGCATTACCCTCATTCCAGTCCTGTTAGAAGTCATCCAAGATTATAATCAATGAGTCTCAGAACCATAACCCGGCCTGAACCCTGACTGAAAGAGGTCCAGATAATGTACTTCATCCAGAGTCCTTTGAAGGTGACACATGTTCACTCTCCACAACCTTTCTTAAAAAGTCAAGGTTGGAGACTGGATGAAAACTGTAAAAGTGTCATGGCACACAGAACACCTCCAGGATGAGGCAACCAATTCATGCACCCATCAATTCAACAATCCAGCTGCCCCTGCTGCTGGCTCCAATCTACCAGGGCTTGTTCTCCAAGCCATAACCCAGGTAAAGGAATGGGCTTTGGGCACCACACATGATTCCTTCCCGAACGGCCATACAGCCTGGCAAAAAAATATAAATCACTTGATAGAAGTGATAGAAGATAGAAGACCATTGCAGCTTGGTCCGATCAGGAAATGACCCCAAAAGGCTGTGCTACCATCCAGTTCAAAACAGTAACCTCCCATCATCCACAACATAATAAAATCCTCCAACCAACAGTGCCTATGTCAAACGCACATGTGGACTTGGTGCTATGATTAAAAAAATGTGTTTTAGCAGCAATTTACAGAAATAAAGTCTGCCTGTCAAATCATGGAGCATAGTCACTCTCGAGTGAGCTTACACTGAATGAACATGACCAACCTGTTCCTGATGCTGACTCTTGATCCTGTCAAGCTTGACTTGGTGATTCTCATGCAAACGTTCTAGTTCAGCACTGTACTGTAACTGCAAACGTTCTTCAAGTGCCTGGAGCTCCTCCTGATGCTGCCAAGTGAGTTTCTGCACAGTTCCCTCAAACTTCTTTTCCATCTCCGCCTTCTCTTTTTGTAGTGTCTCGTATTTCTCTGTATTGAGGGCTGAAATCAGAAGAACCACACGTTAAGGACAGTGGTGGGATTCAAATATATGAACAACAGGTTCTCTGTGTGGATGCCACCTCTGGAAGTCCATTCTGGGCCTGGGCAATAAAAAATTAGCTACCGGTTCTGCCGAAGTGGTGCGAACCGGCTGAATCCCACCTCTGGTTAAGGATCTGCAGAAAAGTCAGGACTAATTCCTTTTAACAATAAAGATGCAGGTGATTCAATTCAGCAAAATAGCAAAATGCGCTGAAATGGACCTGCTCATGATCACAAATGGAATAAGTTGGTCCTGTCTCAGTGAAAAGCATCCAGTGACATATTTAACTGATGGGTAGGATTTGCTATCTAAATGGTTGTGAAGCACATTTGTTAATATATTTCTAGAGATCAGATTAAGACTGATTTGTAAATCACATCAGTTCCTTCAGGTAAAGTTGCTCTTCAGACACTTCTACATACTGAGCATTGCCAAAACCACCAACCCTACCTCTTCCTATGGACACAATATCTTTAAAATCTTACTTTCACTTTACATATTAAATATCAAACACTTTTTCTAATATTAAGTGTATTTACCTGTAGCAATTCTAGATATTGCTATGATGACAAATTCATTAATGTTGCACTGTAATCCTTTTAGTGAGTAGCATAATTTAGAGCTATCTAAATTATGTACAGAAATACAAAACTAAAAACAGCAAATGGAAAGTGAAGAAATATCCTAGCCCAAAACATATTTGCTTTAATTCTTTAGATATTCAGCATTCTTTACAATCCCTTTCATATATTCTTGATATTATGGTTTCCAAGAATTGCTGACTGAGTAGTCATTTGTGACAATACAGCCATGGAGGTTAAGGCATCAAGCTAGAACCTGGGAGACTGTGAGTTCTAATCCTGCCATAGGTAAAAAGCCAGTAGGGTGACCTTGGGCCAGTCACTTTCTCTCAGCCCTAGGAAGGACGCAATGGCAAACACCTCTGAAAAACCTTGCCAAGAAAAGCGCAGGGACTTGTCCAGATAGTCCCTGGGAATTGAACATAACTGAATACTGTAGAAGGAGAAAAATAGAATTTTGTACCCAACATATGGAAAACATTGGGCTAATACTGACTCATGACTTAGATTCAAGAAGGTTTTTAAGAAGAGACTAGACAGTCACTTGTCTGAAATGGTATAGGTCAGTGATGGCGAACCTTTTAGAGACCAAGTGCCCAAACTGCAACCCAAAATCCATTTATGCATCGTCTGGTGCCGGGTGGGTGTGGCCCATTGGCTCGTTGTGGCCCATTGGGTGGGCGTGGCTCATTGGGTGGGCATGGCTGCGGTGATAACAGCAGACTGGGTGGGACTAAAAAGTTCAATCAATCAATTCCAACTTTGCAAGATCTCCCCCCCCCCGCAAGAAGTTGAAATTGACTGATTGAACCTTTTTTTTTTTTTTTTGGTACACGGCGGCAGAGGCCTAAAGCGAAAAGGTTTTATAAAACCCAGCTTGAAGGCCTAGGACTGGGGCGATGGTGTGTTTGCCCACAGAGAGGGCTCTGAGTGCCGCCTCTGGCACCTGTGCCTTAGGTTCACCACCACTGGTATAGGTTCTCCTGCTGGAGCAGGGGGTGGACTAGAACACCTCCAAGGTCCCTTCCAGCTCTATTCTATTCTATTCTATTCTATTCTATTCTATTCTATTCTATTCTATTCTATTCTATTCTATTCTATTCTATTCTATTCTATTCTATTCTGCTGGCTATACATCACATCAATAAATAAATTATAGGCATTCCAAATGCTGTAGTTTTGGCATTTACAAGAGCCTACAGTTTTCTGGTCAATCTTGATTTGAAGCTCTAAATCCTATCAAAGAAAGAAGGCAGAGGAAATATGCTGGGAAAGCTCAGGTCAGACAGATTAAATTAATATCAAACCAAGATGCAATGGCTATGCCCCACAAAGACATGGCATATATCGGGATTATTGTAAGCATGGAAAATTAAAGACTAAAATCAGAATTGATAAATTAAACTCTTCAGTAAGCAGTGAAAACGTGGGAAATTTACCTTTTCTGCTTATTCACTTGTTCTGTATTTTTTATTATTCTTTTTCTTTTCTTTAAATCTGAATGTTTACTTTTCTTGCTCTATAAAATCCTTTACTAATTTTTTTTTTTAAAAAGTGGAGATACAGTAGTAGGAAATTGTTGAGCTGTGACAACAGGCACCCAGCAAGTTAATTCATGTTTTACTTAATGACCATTTTACTTAATGACCAATTTGTTGATCCCAATTGTGGTTGCTAAAATGAGGACCACTTATAGATGCAAACTATGTTTTGGTGCAGAAGAAGTCAGATGGCAACAGTGAAGAACTTTCAAACAGTAGATCGCTTCAGGAAATAATTATTATCATGAAAATTCAATATTGATTGCAGGTCAGTGGAAAGAGTGGATTGGATAGCTTGGATTAAAAAAATGACAAAAGCAGATAGGCAGATAGAGAAGACATCACCAAGAATCCTGCCCTAATTATTTTGTGTAAAGCAAGAGAAAAGACTTTCAGAAGTTCTTAGATAAAGCATTTCCTAATCAATATGAGCATGAACTGGATGGTTGAGAATCTCCATCGACATTGATTAGGAAAAGATAACTTTGGGAAAAGCTCATCGGTGGGCTTTTGGCAGCAAGAACGGGAGTGGGAAAAAAATCAAATAAGGCCATTGTGCACCTCATAAAGTATACATGCAGTAGTATTCCATTTCTGACTGCTCTCATCAGCCTTCTTATTAGATCTCACATTATATACTCCATGTAAAAAGTAAAGCTGATTTATTTCTGCGTCTACTACTGGTATGAGTTAACTAAAAATGAAGGAAAGCTAGTACTTTCCCCTCACAATGTTCTGAAATGCTGCTACTCTCTGGAGCTTGTAAGGGCATGTTTCATCATTAGATCTGGTTCACTCTGCATCAAAGCTTCTGGATTTGATTGCTCTAAGAAATCCTTTGGGGTGGGGGAAATAATGGCTTGATGATTTTTATGTTCAACCATTCAGATGATTTTTCATAAAACTAAGTAATCACTCAAAACATGAAACAAGGAGATAAATGAATAATTTCCATCTTCTATGGAGTGCAAATGAAGACCTGTTTGTTCTAGAACTGGTTTTCTTCTCCTTTCAGCAAATCGTTGCTTCTTGTTTCCAAAGTTTCAAGATCAGTACCAGTGAAAATGACTATGGATACATTTAAAGTTCTTTCTGATAGATTTGGAAGTGAAATTGGTGGCATGTATTTATGGTATATGTGTCTTCTTTGTATGTTCAAATAACCATGCTTTCCCATTAAATCCAGAGTTAGGGAGTTCTGAGTTGTTTTAGGAGGATTAGGTTCAAATCATGGTTTATGATCCTGACTTGTTCACTGCTAACAATGACCATGCTAGGGAAGAAAATGATATATTTTAATCAGTCCAAGAAATAGTTCAAGATCTCCCAATATACTTTATAATTCAGTTGGAATTTTGATTTAAGACTTTCTAAACTTAATACAACACTATAATCATGAGATCACAGAATCTTTCATCTGACAATTTCTGTTTGTTTGCTTGTTTATTTCTTTGCTAGTTTTCTTAATTGCTTTAAATAATTCTGTAATTTTATTCAGTGACCTTTTAGTGTTTTTTTAAACTTGCCATTGTGGCATAGAAACTGTCAACAATCAAACAAAAATACATTCAAAGTCAGAACTGGGAATCCAGTATAATTGAAACCCATTCAAGCTTTAAATTGAAACTTGCCATTCAAACATCTGTTTAATGAGACTGGCATAGTATAGGTTGCATCAATAGAAGAATACCTGCCAAATCACGCAATGTTACAGAAATCTAAAACACAATAAAAAGCAGGCTGAAAAATGTAGATTTTGAGGCACTTTTCTATAAAATACAATATTTAACATTGCAATGAAGCTATATAGAGAGATTATATACACACTAGAAACTTATCTGCAGCAGCATTTGCAATAGCAAACTCTGTCAGTTTATAAACCATTGCACATATGCACTTTATTTTCAAGCTGAGAAAAATGTTAAGAGAGCCAGGATACAATTTCTTTATGACATTTCTGTAATAAAAAGGTTTAATAAAATAAACACAAGCAGAGCATAAACTATGGGTTCACATTATTAGCAATATAACAAAGTTCTGCTCTATATCAGATTTCCAAAGAAAATTTTAATGTGGTAAAGAAAGACATATCCTTCCTCTCGATTTTTTTTCTTTCTTTCTTTCTTTCTTTCTTTCTTTCTTTCTTTCTTTCTTTCTTTCTTTCTTTCTTTCTTTCTTTCTTTCTTTTTCTTTCCTTCCTTCCTTCCCTCCTTCCTTCTGTATACTTCATTTCCTTCCTCTTGATAAGCTATCATGGTCAGTAGCTTTTCCACTGTCAAATTTTAGCATTATTTCAAGGCACTCAAATGGATAGCTTCATTTACAGAAATTTTATATTTTAGAATTGGATTCAATAGTAACTGTTGGGACATGTTAGCTAGTCCTTGTAAAACTATTAATAGCTATCTAATTCTTCCAACAACTCCTTAACCAGATCAAAATTTCCATCCGTCCACAGGAAGGAAAGGCTGTAGCCTTCAGGAATTCAGTGTATAAAATAGCGAGTTGCTACCTATGCCAGTAACCTTTTTAGAAGCATTTGGCATAACAAAATTCTGATTCCAGTTAAAAAATATATGGAGGAATGAGCAGGATTACTGTCCACAAAGAACCTTTATAGACTTCTGCTACATTATATATCTGGTATGCAAATGGTGGCCTTTTAGGGATGGCAGCAAAAGGTTTTGCTTCTAAGGCACACATGTACAAATCACAACTTTTTGTGCAATATCCCTTTGCAAAGAAAAATTAAGCTTTTAAACTTGTTTGAACTTTATGTATGTGATCAATATATGTACATGTACATATGTTGGTCAAATGCCACAATAAAGCTTTAGCCAACTATTACTCAAGGGATTATGTAACAGGGTGTGTTAAAATTCTCAGCCAAGAACAAGTCTACAACTTCTAAAATCACATATCTACGCGCATACCAAAACTGCTGCAGGAAACTCCACCTATGACTAGGTACAGCTATCACCATAAGAAAACAGACTACATCCTACTAAGAGAGTGCCAAGATATAATTTTCTTTCCTTGGACAATTCATCTGTGACCTAAAGGTAACATGTAAGTTCCATGGAAAATGACATTTATTGGTCTGACAGATGGTTGCACTTGCCCTCAAATGTTTTCTTAGCATTGAGCTGATGTGATTTCCCTGAGCATCTGATCTACTGGCAAAGATCAATCCAAATGCAGTATTGTTTAAGGAAAGAAAAGTGAAATGTCACAAGAGTTATATCACTCATTTATGTACTAGACAGAATGGTGCAGTAGTTAAGACTAATATTTTTATGCATTTCTGGGTTATAAGGCTTGTAATACTATAAGTTGAAGAATTAGCTGAATTGCAATGGTGCAACCATTTCTTTCATGTTGGCCAGAACAAAGCCTTAGGTTTAACTGATTTATGTATTTTATATTCTGCATCCAAAAGGAGACAAGAACACATGTGCATGCATGATAATATTTTGCTTTAGCATTCAGATCTCTGGATCCTCAGATTCCAATACAGTTAATGAATTTTCTCATTGACAAATCCTACGGTCATTGAAAAAAGTATTTTTTTCAGTTTGGGAAATCAATAGTTGTTCATTCTTGTTTACTTCTCTTACTCAAAATATGTTTGTCAAGTATGTATTTCAGTCCTCAGACTGAATGTACAGTATACAACACAGGGTTTCACAGAATTCATATATGTTGGAGCAGCCACTTCATATCTCCTCTTTTAATTGTAGAATGGTGATCATGTTGATTGGGTACTTACAGACTATGCAGCATAAGGAGTTGATTTTTGCATAAAAAAGGGGCAAAGATATATGAGATAGAATAAAAGAACTAGACAGAGCCTTTAGGCCACTCTCTGCCAAGTGTAGAAACGCAAACTAAAGCATCCCTTTGACTGAACAAAACCAGTGGAGATAAATTCACCAGCAATCTTGATAACTGACCTCATTGCCAAATTACCCTTACCATATAAGCTTTTTTATAGGCACTTTTCCCAACATTCTACCAGAAGCTGCCTTCATATATCTTATTATTTCATGCCTGTACTCTGGGATAATATTTTGTTATATTCAGAAGCCGAAGATGGCATACACAGTGTTTCCTCCTCGCACTGTTGTCTACAATAACTCTGTGAGATAGGTTGGGCTAAGAGAAAGAGACTTGCCCAAAGTCACTCAGGAAGCTTCTTTGACTGAGAATAAATTCAAACTTGCTACCAGCCCAGGACCATAACCAATATATTCTGTATCTGATAGTTCTGGTAATTCCCCTTGATTAGGTCATTAAGTCAATTTCAATTCCAAATGACTCCACAGATAAATTTTCTCCATGTTGATGTATCCATAACCTGGTCCTTCAGGTCTTTCAACGATGCCTTCATTACCATTGTAACTGGGTCCATCCACTTTACTGCTTTTCTGGTCATTCTCTTCCCCTTTCTTCCAACTTTCCCAGCATTACAGCCTTTCCCAGAGAACTGGATGTTTTGTAATGTGTCCAAAGATGGATAATTTGAGCCTGGTCATTTAGTGCTATCTATGGCCATTTCTCTTGGCAAACATACCCTGCTTCCTTTGTCTCTTTTCACAAGAATAGGTTTCCAGTCTCTTAATGACTGCCCTTTTTTGACCTTCTTTGCATTTGTTCCCAGTTGTGTAAACCCTTTTTAGTTGGTGCACAGGACCTCTATTTGTGCACTATAATTGCAAATCAGGAATATGGGCCACTATAAGAATGAATAGTAATTTCAGCAAAGGCTGTAATCCTTTACATATGGATATTTTTTGTCCTACATTTTATATCTCAGTGAAAATTATTAAATACTGGAGCTTGATTTAAAATTATTTTCTGCTTCTAGCCTCACCATGATAGTTCTCTTTCTCAGAAAATTAAAATAATGGTGCTATTTCTTTGCTAACACGAGCACTGTTGCTCATAATACTTCTGCTGCTTTCTTATTTGTAAGCTTGTGAAGCAAACTAAGCAATGCAGATCTATCATCAACCATTTTTACCTCAGAATTCCCCTTGACTCCTAAATATGTTAAATTGAATGATAGTAAAGATGGCAACAGCTCTTCAGATCAGAGTATTTATTGTTGTTGCTGTTGCTAAAAAAAAGTGAGGGTGGGGGTGATCATATTAGCCACAGTTCCCACTCCATATTGATTAGTAATGCAGTTTGACTTTAGTTATTGATTGTTGAACTAATTATGCCTATACAGTATGTTACAAAACTGGTGAATGCTCTAGTCTGGGATTTTATATTTGTTTATATATTATATTTATGCAGAATGTAGTTGAAAAGCAGGCAATATAGCTTTACAGGTAATTATCTGAGAACACTAAAGATAATGCATGGTAAGTTCTGCTGTGCATGGTTATGAACCTGTCTTTGCAACCACTAAGAATAAATTATTGTCCCCTGACATCCATAAAAACCTGCCTCAAGGTTTAAGATGATACCTTACTTGATATATTCATCTCATCTCATCTCACCTCATCTCATCTCACAGAACAAGAAATAAGAATCTGGTTGTTGTTGTGTGTGTGTGTGTGTGTGTGCTTAAAAAAATGGTAACCAGCAAAGAATATATTTAACACTGCTTGTTTAGCATCTACTTACCAACTTCATCCTTGACATTTGCAAGCTCAGCTGAGATCTCCTTTTCTTTTACAAAGGCACTTTCATTCTGTTTAAAACATTCGAAAATAGGTAATCAGTTCATTTATTCCCACAAAAATTACTTCCATTAATTTGTTGGCTACATTCAATTGAATAAATTGATTAAGACTCAGTAGTTATATTAT
Organism: Bothrops alternatus; assembly: GCA_034064705.1. Lineage (NCBI taxonomy): Eukaryota > Metazoa > Chordata > Lepidosauria > Squamata > Viperidae > Bothrops > Bothrops alternatus. Next base: position 1,614,982 of record JARGCV010000008.1, on the reverse strand, counting down.
ATCCCCAAAGATGCGTCTGCATTTACAGCTGATTACATTTAAGAGCTGAAAATGGCATACCAAATGCTTACTCCTCCCCTTGTTACCTACAATAACTCTGTGAGTTGGTTGGGCTGAGAGAGGGAGGGAGGAGAGAGAGAGAGAGAGAGAGAGAGAGAGAGAGAGAGAGAGAGAGAGAGAGAGAGAGAGAGAGAGAGAGAGAGAGAGAGAGAGAGAGAGAGAGAGAGAGAGAGAGAGAGAGAGAGAGAGAGAGAGAGAAGGAGCCCTCCAAAGTCATCCAGGATGCTGATTTGGCTGAGAATAGATTAGAACCTGTTGCCAGTTTAGCACCATAACCGATATTACATTTTACGGAGGAACAAAATATGACCAGCCCTCCGTTTTTTGTTTGGGTTACTTAGAAATGTATTCTAACTAGAGATCTATTACAGATAGTTTTCGCCTTACAACATTTCATTTAGTGACTGTTCGAAGTTACAACAGTGCTGAAAAAAGGGACTTATGACCATTTTTCACACTTACAACTGTTGCAGCATCCCCGTGGTCACATGATCAAAAGTAAGAGGCTTGGCAACTGGTTCATATTTATGACAGTTGCAGTGTCCCAGGATCCTGCGATCACCTTTTGCAATCTTTTGAGAAGCAAAGTCAATGCGGAAACTACAGTAGATTCACTTAACAAGGGGGTTACTAAATTAATAACTGTGGTGATTCCTTGAACAACTGTGACAAGAAAAGTCATAAAATGGAACAAAACCCACTGAGCAACCGACATTTTGGGGTCAATTGTGGTCATAGGTCATTGACTATAGTACCTGTATAAGACTGATATTTGATTTAAGAACTAAATTCCGTTCCAAGACCATGCTTATCCCAGTAATTATTATTATTATTATTATTATTATTATTATTATTATTATTATTATTATTATTATTATTAATTAAATTTCTATGCCGCCCTATTCCGAGAACTCAGGGCGGCTCACAGCATAAATAGAAATCCAATATTAAAATACTACATAATAAATATATAAAAATACATATATAAAAAGAAAACCCCTAAATTTAAGAAACCATTCATTCAACAAACGTACACACAAACATACACTGGCTAGGGGCAAGATGTCAACCGCCCCAGGCCTGTCGGCAAAGATGTGTCTTAAGGAGTTTACGAAAGGCGGAGAGGGTGGGGGCGATACGGATCTCCGGGGGGAGTTGATTCCAGAGGGCCGGGGCCGCAACAGAGAAGGCTCTTCCCCTAGGCCCCGCCAGGTGACACTGTCTGGCTGACGGGACCTGGAGAAGGCCGACTCTGTGGGCCCTAACCGGTCGCTGGGTTTCATGAGGCAGCAGACGGTCCCGTAAGTAACCTGATCTCTAACATTAAATGCTCTTCTTTTAGTTGTACCACCTACTGAAGGTATACATTCTTGAAGTTACTGTATGAAACAAGGATGTTGTATTTTTTCCAAACCTATCTGTAGATATTCATCAATGACTAACAGTGCTACATTTCCTTTTATATTTCCTTGTACATATCAAACTTAATTTTAGGACTAATTTGGAGAGAGGGTGACTATTATTTTTGATTATCTGTGACATCATTTATGCAAATGGCATAAATTTTGTTATATTATCTGTTTCACCTAAAGGCTCTTGCATCAAGGTTTGCCAAACCAAAGTGTCATTGTGCAATTAACTGAAACACTTGATATGTCTCAGTGCACATCACAGCTCCGAAATACTGTATTCAATTCTATTCTATATTCTCTGGAGGAACATGTGCATTTATGAATTCTCACCTTTGGCTGATATTTTGCTCGATAGGCATAAATGCTAAAAGATCTAGATTACTGCTTAAGTGACAATGCTTAGATAAACCTTTGCAATTAGCCTTTTTGTAAATATGATGACTTAACTGGATTTAAAATAGCTTTAATTCACTTTCATCAATGGAAGTACCAGTTAGCATATATCTCTAAGTAATACAATACTTTCCTTTTCCCAACTATAAACCACAAAAATGTGTCCCAGTGGCAAATTAAAAGATAATATAAGAAAAGACAAATAACAGAAGATTTGGATGCAAAAATTTCTACTCATTTTTCCAAATAAATAAAGTATTTATACTATACTATACAAGATATTGAAACAAAATGAGTTACATCTCTTATCAAAAACCAAAAGAGGAATAAAAAATAATCTCATTGTTTTAATGTTTGAAAGATACCTATATCAGAACAACTGATTTACAGAAAACCAGTGAGTATTCTAATCATATGCATTTTTATTTTAAATTTTCAGATCATGAAAAGAAATGGGATAAAAGTGAGTTAACTGTAAATTTTTAAAAGTCAAATATTGAAAGAATGCTCAAATAAAATATGGGGAAAATAAGAATAAACAAAAATTAGCTAGCATCCTAACAGTCCTTTAAGCGATCATAATGACACTTCTACTGAGGCTTTTACTAAATCATTGTGATATATGTTGCTCACAGTGGTAAATAAATGAGGTGTTGGCATTGACTTTAAAGTCCAAATGGCTTTATGACTTGACTAATGGAATTCCTCTCCCTTTATGGACCTGTCCAGTTGCTCAGATCTAAAGGAAAAATATTTTTGAAGGTGCCCCACTGTCAGAAACCCATGTCTCAGGAATGGGGCAGAGGACTTGTTCTCAGGTATGTGGAATGCACTTCTCAGAAATTGCATTTGGCCCCTCCATTTTTTCAGCATTTAGACAATCTGTAAAGACTCATCTCTTGACAAGCTTTTGTTAGTAACTGTATCATCTAAACAGATGCCAGAAGTGTGCGACAGCAGCCAAAAAAGCTAATACAATCCTTGGTTGTATAAACAGAGGCACAGAGTCAAAATCACATGAAGTATTACGGTAGTACTGCTTTAGTACTGCCTTAGTAAGATCACACCTGGAATACTGCATCCACATTACAAAAAACACATTGAGACTTTTGAAAAAGTGCAAAAGAGCAACTAAGATGATTAAAGTCCTGGAGACAATAACATAAGAATGGTTCCAGGAATTGGGCATGGCCAGTCTAGAGAAAAGAAGGACGAGAGGTGACATAATAGCAGTATTCCAATATTTGAGGGGCTGCCACAAAGAAGAGGGGGGTCAACTTATTTTCCAAAGCACCAGAAAGCAAGACAAGAAACAATGGATGGAAACTAATCAAGGAGAGAAGCAACCTGGAATTAAAGAGAAACTTCCTAACAGTGAGAACAATTAACCAATGGAACAGTTTGCCTTCAGAAATTGTGGGTGCTTCAACACTGGACATTTTTTTTAAAAAGACTGGACAGCCATCTGTCTGAAATGGTATAGGGTCTCCTGCTTGAGCAAGGGGTATATATTCCTTCTCACACCTATAGGTAGTATGTGTCTCATAGGAGTTTGAGGGTTTTTAGCTGTTCTTAACATTGCACTCTTCTGGACAAAGACCTTTGATGTTGTTCCTGGAATCTGTTGAAAACTCTCTACCAGTTTAGCAGTCACAGCCTTGAGTGCTCCTACTACCCTTGGAACCATTTTGACCTTTATTTTCTATGTCCTTTCTAGTTCATCTTTCGGATCCTGGTATCTCTCAGGCTTCTCATACTGCTCCCTGATGTTGCATCACCTGGCATTGCTACATCTATCACCACAACTGTTCTCTGATCCTTGTCTACTACCATGATTGACTGGCCATACTGCCTGTTCTTCTGCATCTGGAAGTCCCACAGGATCTTAGTTCTGCTATTCTCCATGATGTTCCATCTGGTCATGGGAGGTTCTAGTCCATGCTGTACAGATATTCTTCTACAGAATGCCAGCTACTTGGTTTGCATCTTTTAATGTATGCAGTTCCTTTCTGCATTTTACACTCTACCAGAGACTGTTAGACTCTCTCTGAAGCCTCTCTGCATAATCTGCACCTTAAGGCCTGTCCAGTGTGGTAGACCCCTGCTTCTATAGAGTTGGTACTTAGTGGTTGTTCTTGTGCTGTTATGATCAATGCCTCAGGGCAGTGATAATTAATTCAACTCTTTCCAGCCATTGGCAGGATTTCTCAATATCAGCCACCTCAGCTATCTGTTGATAGTACATCCAATACAGGGGGTCTTGTTTTGCCATGGCCCTTCTGTTTGATCTTCTTTCCACATCTGTTGCTACCTGAGGCATTCTCTTAGTAGCTCATTCTTGGATGTCAACTTATTGATGTATCCCTGGATGTTCTAGATTTTGTCCAGAACAGTGGCTCTGCTGCACACCAGACCCTCTCTTTTTGATTGGTGTACAGTCTCTGGATGTTGGACTTGGGCTGGAAATGTATGTACATTGTGAAGACTTCTGGATCTTCCCATTGGCAGTTCCCATGTCCTTCTTTGGCCAGCTTATTGTATCGGCAGGGTTGCTGATGATTGTCAGGAATATATGTTGATGGTGTGGATCCTTTCCCTTGAGCTGGCTCTTCAAGGCCTGTACTACCTTTTGGTGATACTTGGATGTTGCTGCTTACTTGCCTCCTCATGTGACTATGTAATACCAAAGTACTTGTAACTGGTCAGTATGTCTGCTATATGGCCCACTGGTGGTTCCACCCCTTCAATTTTAATTACTTTCCCTCTCTTGGCTGCCATCCAGTCCAAATATTATCTCAATGTCCTTACTATAGATCTGTGTCAGATGTATCAGCAATACGAAGTCTTGTTCACTCTTAGTATACATCTTAATGTCATCCGTGTAGAGAAAGTGATGATGGCAGGTCCAGTCATTGTGATTGTGGTTCAAGCCTATGCAGGACAGCAGTGGAGATAGTGAATCACTTGATATATGTCACATTTTATATGCCACTTGTGTGAGCTGTCTTGAGTTGATTTCCAATATTGTCTTGTACAGTCCTATTGATTTCTTGGAGAAGGTCCTTAATATCCTGTTAATTCTATATAGTGCCAAGCATTCACAGATTCATGTGCATGGCATTGAATCATTGGCTTTCCTATAGTCAATCTTGGCTGGGCTGAGATTGATCTGCCTAGACATTTAGTCTTAAGTGACTGCTCTAGTGTTTTGAGCTTCTAGCAACTGGTGTTTTGAGTCTCTAGTGTTTTGTGTTTTGTAAGTATGTATATGTATATATGTTTGAGTTAGGGTATGATTGAACATGTATGAAAAATAAGATCCATTCTAAGTAGGTCCTAAGAGTAGAAGGGTTTGCTCCTCAGGGCTTAACTGTCTTGCGCACTAATATTGTATGCCTGTAGAGATTAAGAAAAAGACACACATGGATAGGAACATAATGGTTAAAAAAGGAAATGTTAGGAACTTAATAGGAATACAAAATGCCTTTTCAAGATATCTCCAGAAAAAGCACAATAAAAAAATTACAATTACTGTACTGATCACTAATAAAGCTTTGCCTGCATCTCTGAAAATTGAAATGTCACTTCTGCTCTAGTCACTACTGATATCATGATGTAATTTTGGCTGTCAAACTAGAAATACAATATATGAAGGTGATGTCAGGAACCTGAGTGTAGCCTGTGGTCAGGAATGATTCTGCATCATTTAATCAAAGAGATGCAATGTTGTACCAGTTTTGATCCAGAAATGAATGTAATTGCTTTAGGAAAAAAGAAAACATTTAGAGGTGGGCCAAGTTTGAGGCTTATTAAATTAGCTGTATCCATTTTAGATGATCCAAAGTTCACATAATAAGATTTCTTTTCTAAACAAACGCTACAAAGATCCAAATGGCACAAATAGTCCATCCCTCCCCAATTGGATACCCTTTAGTTGTCCTTGACTGCAACTTCATCTTCCTTGGCAGCCTTACTAAGCAGTAAATACAAAAGACAACAGTATTATGGAAATGTTAAACTAACCAAGTTATTTTCGTAATTTTGTGGATCAAAAATTTAGCAAAATCAATGTATTAGGCTTTAAGCTTTTTGTTGTTTTTGTTGCGGAAGGTGAATACACCTCTGATACAAATAAAAGAAAACAAAGGGTACTTTAGTTCTGTCTCCTCCACCCTTGTGATTCCAGATCTTTTTGATATATCTACCATAATTCTCAATCACTAATCATGATTACTTTTTTAAATAGAGTTTTAGCCCAACTCAGAGACAAAGGTTGAAGTGTATTAGCTCAGCCAAAAGATTATCTTAGTTCATCCTATGAGTCACATGGTCGAGCTACGTATTGCTTACCTAGGATTTCTGGTTCAACGGTATTATCCTGTATTAGAGCCAAAGACTCTTAGACTATTTTAGCATTCCTTATATTGTTAGCTTCTTTCACAGATCACCACACAAAGCAAATTATGAGTTATGCTTAACTGTGCAAATCAGGAGCTACTATAGTTACTATTGTTGAATAGAATTATGAAAAAAATTGTCTGAACTCTCTAATTATATCAGGACTGCATCAACATCTCTGATTTTCTTTTTTTTTTAAATATATTCCTCCTTTCCAACTTACAACAATGTGTGGTGGCCAAATTTTTAGGCCACATTCAAATTGGTTGCAAGTGCCCTAGATATTTTAGCAATAACATTTTAAAGGGGAGGAGAGCTATGTCTGTGAAAAAGAGAGAAACAATGTCTTTATTTCCATTTGGATTTCACAGAAATGAATAGCTCAAGTAGATTGACTGCTAAATTAAAACACTGGTCCATTATGAAGACAAATAAAACTATGCATAATATAACAAAATATTAGGGAAACATTAGATCCATTCAGTTATGTTAAATGGTGGAAAATTCCAAACCATATAAAATGTTGAATTAAATGTTGGAAAACATTATCAAAATATTTGACACTTTAATTCTGTATGGGTATTTTAAATACTCTTCACAGTCATTGGTAGGCCTGTTTTTATTTTTTATTTGCCACAACTCATGTTCTCCCATTTTTATAATGCATTTTGTCAAATCACATTTGATGATGAATGAGATGAGAAATCTGACCTTGACCCTTTTTTTCCTGACAAAGTAGATAGGCATGAATTCTAAGCATGCTTAGAATATGTTGGAATAAAAATCTTCACAAATGGCATATTTCATTATTTTGTAAGCATGGACTGCAAAGGTAGCGGGTGACATAATAAAATATTATGCTGATATGAAATAAAACAAACTGTATCTCAGCTTCATTCTCAAAAGCATCTCAGTAAACGACATCAGCACCTTGGATATTTGATTGCTAATTGAAAATAGAGAATCTAACATCCTGACAGATGTTAGAAAATTTGCAAAGGACTCAAATAGTTAAAGCAACTATGTTAAAGTCCCATACCCCCATAAAAGCTAACCTCCATTTACATTTTATTAATACTATGGGAAATATTTTTGTTCTAAGACTTGGAACTCCAAGTCTCTTGCATTTATGGATTTATTATGTTTGTCTGCTCTCAGACTTTTGAAGCAAATGAATTAGTTTTAAAATATTCATTTTTAACACTCAAGGTCAGGCTGATAATAGCATGAAAAAATTAAGCTTATCTTGCAATTTTCATGTATCAATCTGTCAAAACAAAAGAGGGTTATATTTTTCAGCAAAACACCCATTGTCTGTGTCCCTTCCTGTAGTGCTACCTAAAGAACATCAGCATATTGTAACTACTGATTTACAAGAACCCAGTAGTTAGGTACCAGCAATAAGTGAAATGTATAGCTGCTCAGCTTTTGGGGAGATTTGATAACTGGCTTTGACATGATACTAATGTTAGCCCTGTATTCAAGCAGATTTCTGTTTTTGCTGCTGGACTTTGTCTGAAATTTCAAGTTGTAATGCCTAATTTAAAGCCTTCATAAAAAGATCACACAAATCATGGAAGAGATGCCCATTGATATCACCAAGGATAGTGGCACTGTGTCTGGGACAAGCTACTGAAGCTGAAAGTCTTTGTTATGATTTATTTGTCCACTTGGTTGCATCTGACTGGATACATCCAAAACAGACAGCTATCTGTAACAAACATATTTCCTATTCATAAAAATATTAATAAGAATGAATTCAGTTTACTAATGCAAAAGGCCCCTCAACTTATCTCTGGAATCTTCCCAAAAAATTCAAACCACATTAGAAGCCCTTAAGATGGTAGATACTAAGGTAAAGCTTTCTTAGAAGTGGCTCTCAATTTTGGCCCTCATTTTGCAAATAGATACTTAGCACTGCATAATTATCATTTAAATAATATCAATGACAACAACTCTGAAGTTATATTTCTTCTATAAAGTTCTGTGTTATGGAGTTCTATTTTTATATCTGTAGCTGTTTCTGTTTGTTGTAGTATCTTGTAATATGCCTTGTGAAATAGTGTGCTCTATATAGTGAATGGGATTGTTTTATGTAAATGAATTTATTTAAATTAGACTTTTATTCATCTGAATACAGCTGGACATACCCTAAACTCTGGTGTCCTGTGTTTAAATGAGAAGTGTACATGGAATATTCCTTAAAGTACTTCTTCCTCCTGCAATTTTAAATTCTCTACATTTATCAATATTAATTTGGAGGCATTTAGCAGTACTTCACAATAATTATTCCTCCTCTCACCACAACATCCCTATTGTCATTAACATACACATATAACAGCTGATGGGTTCTCCCACAGAGCACATGGCTGAACTCAGGTCTTCTTAATGCAAATGCAACCTTCTTTGTTATGGCACCAAGATTGTTTTTCTATCTTTCTCACTATCTTGGAGAAAGCCTAGTCACATTTGGTGGGTGTGGACATGGTGCTTAGTCACTGTTGCTTTTACTCCAAATGTAAGAGTTTAGCTTGGGAGTGGAAGACATGTCTGTTCTTAATCTTCTTTCAATAAATTTTTCATCTGTCTTTTCTGGGAAGCAATCAACAGCTTTTAATGTTATTGATTTTCAAAATTATTTGCCATTTACCTTCCCAATAAAGTATTTGAAATACTGTCACTTCAACAGAAAGAAGACAGGCACCTCCCTTCTCATAATACCTTCAATTGAACTTTACAAGCCCAGATTATCACCAGACTTTTTCCTAAAGTCCACAGTTTGATGCGTTCTACATTAAATCACATAAATAGCAACATATCTCACACTATACTTTAATATCAAGATCACCAAGAAGATGCTCCAGTTTGTACTTTAACAGGTATTAAGATTATTTCAATTGGTAATATAATTTATAGAATGTTTCTGCCAAGATATTTTATGGCAAGCAAATTAAAAGTTGATGTCTAAGTTCCAGAAGCAAATAATCACACATTGTGCATTAGGAACAAACAATTTTTTTGTCAATACCTTATTTTACAGCTACCAGCAAATACTGTTACAAACTCTGAACTGACATTTAAAATACATTTCACTATGACATGCAAGATGCCATCCCACCCATATTCCTTTTATCCAATAATAATGCAGCTTCAGAATCTTTGTTAAAAATTAGGCGATGAACAAATACAATGGGAAAACAGCGATGACCAAGGAGAAAGGATATATTTCTCATGCAAGTCAAATAAAGAGAGAGACAGACAGAGAAGTAAAGGACACAGACACCTACATGTAGAGTGACACGGCAGCATCATCTTTAAATCTGCATTCCACAGGTAGCCTCCACTGATGCAAATTAAAACAACAAATCAGGTCAGTTCTCTGTTCATTGTATCACCAGTTTGCTATGACTCTCCCCCCAAAAATCCACGACCACAAAATTTCAGACTGCAGAGTACAACTGATGCAGGCAAGACACTGCAGTGTGAGGGTGAATCGGACGGTTTTGTTTGCTTCGCAGCAAATGAGAAGTCAGCACATTAAGGCAGGGATTAACACCCCCATTCCCGATCCTTCCCACTGCCTCCACCTCCCTTCTAGACAATCAGAGCTCACGATGCAACCTTACCTACCGTAGCTAGAGGAAGAATCAGAGATAACAGGCTAGCAGTCTGTTGTTTGAATTAAGTCAGGAAAAGAAGATGAAAAAGATGGAAAGTACCGTTTTGTCCAGGCACTGGAGGCAGTAATAAAGCTTGCAGCAGCACTGGCCCATTCTGGCAGGCTGGCTGAAAAAACAACCAGCTTCATTCAGACTGTTTAATTCCTAAACCCCAGGAATGGCTTTTTTAAAAAACAGGAAGAAAAAGATGGACTGCTGGCCACTGACACCAACTTGTTTCTGGGATTCCTCTGTAGCTACCGGGTTCTCTGGTCATTTAACTTCAGGCACGCTGGAGGATGAAAAGGAGGTGGGGCAAAGCAAAGCAGATCTAGATTCTGTCAGAGGAAAGGCAGAGAGGAGGAGGGACAATGTGCTCCTGGATGCCTTCCCACAGAACAAGGCAGATCAATAGAAAGAAACCAACATAATATATGAGCAGTCATTCTCTGAAAGCACCCAGAGGCTCCTCCCTGAAAAGCCAAATAGTCAACACAGTATGCCCAACCCAGCATCTTTGGCATCACTGTGCAATTTATTGTATCCCCAGTTGCCTGCAAAGGTAGAATATAGATAGCTGTGTAATGGATGTGGATGCAATACAAAATATTAAAAGAGGATATATAAGCAGTGGGGAAAGCATGCACATACAGCAGATTGTGTAAGTTATAAGAGTGCATGTATTTCAAGCAACAGAATTCACAAGCTGAACTGCCATTAACAGAACAGAACAACAGAGTTTGGAAGGGACCTTGGAGGTCTTGTAGTCCAACCCTCTGCTCAAGCAGGAAACCCTATATCATTTCAGACAAACTCCTGGGGAAGATCCCTGATAGAGCTCCTTGCAATCTAATGCCAAAAGGGACCCTACACAGTAAAACACAATCATAATCACTTGTATAAAGTGACTTCAGATGGATTAATTTTCTGAACCATTCAAGAATTTCAAACATGTTAATTATCTTTCTACCATGACCAAACAAATGCATGTTTCTTCATTAGAAACATCTTGCATTATTCTCAACTCAAACTAGTTATATATTCCATGACAGGGGTGCCAAACTGCCGGCCCATGAGCAGGTTACAACATACAGAGGCCGCACCCACCCCAGCTCCGACAATGCAAAGAAAGTTGTGATACATCGCAACACGTCACGTGACACTGCGAGTTTGACACCCACGTTCTATGGCATAGTTGAGAGGCAAGAAGAGATTTCTCATTAGCAAGTGACATAGGGTCAGTGTGGCAATGACAATGGTGCTGAGAGAGTGAACACGCATTCTCATGTCTATATAAATCCATTTTTATGTTTTAACTGTATGCTCTCCAAGTCATGTCTCACTAGCATAACTATTCTCTTTAATTCGATTTTAATTTTAATCTGCATATTTGACACAATAATTCATTGTCAGTTTCAGTGTTTTTTGGAAATGTCTTAAATGAGTCAACTGTAATTCCCCATCTTTTGTTTCCTATTTTATAATTTATTTGATTCAAATAGTAATCATTGGTCAATGGCCAATCATTTCAATAGAACTGCTATTTCTGGAAAATTGTTTTTAGTTACCTCCCTCATTATCTATATCAGTTTTCTCAGCTTATCAACTTTAAGATGCATGGACTTCAACTCCCAGAATTCCTTAGCCAGTGAGCAATTCCAGAAGCTGAAGTCCACACATCTTAAAGTTGCCAAAGGTGGGATATGCTTCAGTTTTGGTGGCAATAAGGATTATCATTTTGACAAAATAGAAGGACTCAGTAGCTCCAACTAGGGTGTGGCATTGTTATAAACACGTTTTCTTGGCAGATTTTACCTTACTAGTAAAATCAAAAGTGTGAAACTAAAAGCCATCTACAATAGGGATGACAGTAGGTGAAGCTCTGCAGGCATGAGGGAAGAAAGGCAGTGGCAAACCACTTCTGTAGGGATCATACAAAAGCTATGTATGCAAATCAGTGATAATTAAGAAGTCCAATCAAAGTCCAGACAAAGGAATGGAGTGGCAGCTGTTGCATGAATAAATAATGAATGTATTTATTGACATTCGTAGTTATCCAGGGAAAATCAGTGTTATACAAATATTTGTAACATGCATATAACATGGAGGAAGAATTCAACGACACCTTGTAAGATATCCTAGAAGCAAAATAAAAAAAGGATGTAATAGTACTAACAACTGACTGAAATGCAAAAGTTGGAAAAATTAGAGAATCTCATTCATAAAATTGGACTCAGTAAATACAATAATATAAAAGAGAAAATAATTCAGTTTTGTAAAGAGAAATATTTATTGCCAAGCAAGATATAGATTCTACAGTATACAAGGCCATCAGTGGGTGGATACTATTTGAATCAAATAGATTGTAAAATAGGAAACAGAAGATGTGGAATTACAGGCAAGTCATTTAAGACATTTCCAAAAAAACCTTTGAAATTGACAATGAATTATTGTGTCAAATATGTGGATTAAAATTAAAATCAAATAAAAGAGAAAGTTATGCCAGTGAGATATGACTTGGAGAACCTACAGTCAAAACATAAGAGTCACATAAAGGATTAGGAAGTAAAGTATAGTGAAAGATCTTGAGGAACTAGGAAGAGTTGAGAGAAGTCCTAAAAACTGAAGTGGAAAAAAAACCCCCAAATTTTCTAAAGGAATAGTTTAAGTGGCCTACAGTGCAAACTATTATGATACCCAAGAATAGTTGGATTCTTTGGTTAAAAAGAAAGATGCATGGTGGCTTTCAATAATAAGAATAAAAAAAGATATCTCAATCAGAATGTTAAGAAATAGAGAAAATTAACAAAGCAAAGAAAAGGAAATGTCTTTTTAAGATGACATCACAGGGAAATTTGCAGGTAATATTTGTAGATCAAGAAATATGGAACAAGACAATTTGACCTAGCAATTGATTGTGTATATACTTATACTAATGAAAGGAAATGCATAAAAATATCCAGGAGAATGAACTATTTGATAAATTTCTCATGCAAGCAAAATGTCTACAAGCAGCTAGGTCAGTAATGGCGAGCCTTTTAGAGACCGAGTGCCCAAACTGCAACCCAAACCCCACTTATTTATCGCTGGGTGCCAGGTAGGCGTGACCCACTGGGTGGGCATGGCTCTAGTGGTCATAGCAGACTGCGTGGGTGTGGCCAAGGTGGGTGTGGTCACCTTGATGTTGCTCGTGGGGAGGGATGCCTGTGGGAGGTGGGCAGGGTTGGGGGAGATCCGGGGGTCTCTGGCAGGTGGGATGGTGAGGAGGCTTGTCCTGCAGGGTAGGGTGAGGCGAGGTAGGGCGGGGGTGTCATTGTCACAAGGCAAGGCCAGGGCGGCTGCTGCCGGACACCATCAGCCCCCGTACACAGAGGCCAGTGAGCGCATGGGGGCAACAGTGTCTGTCAGCAGCCACAGCCTGCCAGCCTCTCAACTGGCACACTCTGGGACTCTGCAGCCTGCCGCTAGCAGTTCAAAGAAGCCGCCTCTGAGCTGGGCGGTTGGACGACAACTGAGGAGGCAATGCAGTGGGTTATGCCCAGGAAAAGGGGAGCATGTGAGGCCAGGAGGGATGGCCACGTGAGACCTCAGCGAGTTAGCATGTGGTTGGTTGAAGAGGGCGGTTGCTATCTCTGCAATCTCACATGCCATAGGTTCACCACCACTGAGCTAGATCATGGTTGTCCAAAAGGTGGTTTTTTTAAAAGACAAATGGACTTTCTTGAAAGTCCAGTTATCTTTTGAAAAAAAAACACCTTTGGTTTTTGCAAGCAAAGTTTAGCTAACAATATTCTTCATAGAGGAGAATCAACCTATACACGATAAGAACAATGTCATATTGATAGGCAGGTTTCAGAAAAGACAGTGAAACATAAGATCAGATAACACTTATTAAATGTACAATGTATACCAAAAAGAGATTTATTTTTGCTTCACTAATTTTATATCTTTGACTATGTAAATCATTTCATAATATGGACTTTATTAAGGATACAAATTATTCTTTTGAATATAAAGTTACCATAAAAGCTGTATTAAAAGAAATAGAGTAGTTCAATATATGGAAAGGAGTGACATAATCACAACGTCCCATATTTATTTAGCTTATATAGTACTTATTCTATTATAATGGCAAGATTCAATGATAGCTGCAATCAAAATTGGAGGCTCAAACATTAATGATTGAGAGGCAAAGAAGTCTGACCGATGAAAATCAGGAAGATATAGAAGAGATGATCATTATGAAAGTAAAAATTTGAAATCCAGATCAATATTAAATTTTGTGAACTTCCAGTAGAAGACAAAGAAAGATGGCAGATAGTTCTGCTTTCTTGGCCTTAAGAATATGTTCTCAAACTCTAACTTTATTATAATTTTACTGACTCCTCTATCCTTTTATGTGCTTCTCTTAAAAGAGAAGTAGTACAATAGATCAATAATTAGAATTACAATTCTATTTATGGTATATTATCATTCCCAAGGGATGTTCCATCCCAAATTATTAAGGATGTTGTTAATTATGACGTGATGGCAAAGCATGTTTATTACCTGTCAATTATTCCTTATTTATGTAAGAACAAGGAAGTCCTTTGGGTCTTACCCAAAGAAAAGATAGCTGAGCTTTGGTAATTTCCCCTCTCCATCCCTTTGGATACATACTTTCACTATGGGAAGGGTGGATTAATGATATCATCATCATCTTCATCATCACCTTCAACATTATCACCATCATCTTCCTCATCACCATCATGGTGCCCAAAAATGAACTATAAAGATAATGCTATAACAGATTCACCCATGCCTAAACTGAACTTCAATTAGAGTGGGTAAAAAAAAGTAAAGAAATGAGCAAATAATTGCAGAAACAACTCTCTCGCTTCAAGGTTATTGAATACAATAGGGACAGTTTAAGAGCACAAATTCAGTCAGTAAACTATGTGGTAAGGAGGAGTATTACCAAAATGGTGAAGTACCCAAATAATTGAGAAAAAATTGGAACTTGAGCATTCCGGATTGAGGAAAATGGCAGACTGATGCATAAAGAGCAGACACAATGCTGAAGCAGAGAAATGTGACAAGAAGGCTTGCCCAGACCATTAGAGTTTCTCCAGACAAGAAGTTGAAGAGTTTGCCTATGCTTGCTTTGGAAGGCAGCTCTTCATGAGTAAACCTGTAGGCATGAGTAAAAGCACTAGGATTTATTTAATCTTTCTAGAAGAAAGAATAAGCTCACAGCTTCAGGGTCTGTAAAGTATACTGAGTCTATCCAAACTTGCACATTTGGACTATAACTATTTAAAAGCTATAGAGATCTTCAGAGCAGCAGAGTAATTAGACCTCCTGGTGAGTGTCCCTATGACCCAGGATATGAATAAAGACAAATGGAAAGAAATTGATACAAGGGTTCAATAATAATCTACAGCTAAAAGTTTGGACAATGAAAGTTTAAAATGGATAAAAGGTTTAGCCAAATTTGGATTTTATTTATTTTAATGCAGTTTCAAATTAAATGAAATAAATGAATAGCATGTATTTCTGTGGGAAAGAGGACAGTTTGGGTTTTCCAGGAGAAATGATTTGTGGATTTTTCTACACAAAAAGAAAAGTATCTTCATTAAAGTGCATAGATTGAATGGGACTAAAAAGTTCAGAAAAAAGAAAAAAAAGAAAGGAAAGACTCAATTTTGGCTGTTTCCCTTTTTGGACAAGAGGGTGGGGAAAGGGAGAGAGAGAGGGAGAAAGGGGGAGGGAGAGAAGAGGCTATTATCATGAAAACAGCAAAAGAAAGGACGAAAGATTACTAAATATCAGGAAAAGTGATTATACAAGAGATGTTACAAATGATGCTTGAGGATTTTATATTATTAAGTCAGAGATAATTTCACTGACTGGATTTGCTAACAAAGCCCTGGCTGAAATATGGAAGATAAAAATGAATAAATATTGGAAGAATCTGCAATATGAGTGATTAGAAAAGTTAAACAAATCAAGGAGAAATGGAGATACCAGAAAATAAGATGGAAATAACAACTAGAGAAATAAATGAAGACCTGATTGTGGCATTATTGGAACCAAGCGAGGAAGAAATTAGTTTGAGACTGAGAATAATTTTAGAGCCATGTGAGGGAGGCATTAAGGAGAAGCTCTAGCAGAAACTAGGGAATGGGAGAGGAAAACATGGGCTCAGAAGCAGGCAGGATGCATAGGACCAGCGCAAAATATGAAAAGATAAAAAAAATGTTTCAAGAGATATACCTGTGCACTTTGTCAGGAAGATCACAAAAGAACAAGTTAGTCAACAATTCTTCCACACCCAGGTAATTCTGCCCAAATAAATTTTTTCTTCACTTTTTTTACTGTTACTTTTATCCATATAAAAAAATCAATAAGAAATATTAAAAAAGAAAAGAAAAATGGAGCTTCTTAAGTGGTAGAGGAGATCTGTGCAATTTAATATTTTCATCCTAGAAAAGAAACAAGTTTCATGGGAGCAGGACAGCAAGAAAAAAAATCTTCACAGGAACAAGGGAACTACCTGGTATTATTCACTCCCATGAATCCCTTCTCAATTATCCTCCCCACTATCATTTTTTTAATTTATATTTTTTTTAAGATATAAAGTTTGACATGTTTTATTTTTTATAACTATGTTAACTACATAACTGAGATCATTATAGCTTACAACAAGGCTGTGAAACCCATTATTATGTCACCATAATTAAAGCTGCAGTTTAAAACCTTGACTTTGCCGTCATATCATCTGGCATTACAATGCAAATGTTCAGGACTGTATTTTAATGGTATCATTTTTTCATAGACTCCCTGTAGTTTTTCACAAGCATGATGAGCCCCAAGTCCTTTTATAGCCCCTTTACTACTCTTCATAATAATCAAATTGGCTGTACCTCTTTTTCACTGTATTTCCTCATGCGATTAATGAACATATTGACTCGGTCCTTCTCCTATGCTCTTCTCCATTAGTTTCAACTCACCTTTCTTACTTAAGATTGCTTTCTGCATAATTCTGATTTCCCACAGCTCATATTTTGTTTTAATATTGTTCATCACCCAGTCACCCGTTGAGATGGGCAGCCATAGAAGTTGATTAAATAAACAAACAAATAAATAAAACAAATACAGTAAAGCAGAACCAACTTCTGGAAACCATTCTCTCTGTTCTTTCTTCTTTTGATCAGACTTAATAATAACTGAATATTATTATTGGAGGTACATAACATAAATCATCAATACCTCTGAAACTTAAAATATCACAATTTGTCTAATCATATTCCATTGCAGCATGGATAGTGTAATGAATTCCTGAGCCAGTAGGATAGAAAGCTGGCATTCTTAAATGTACCAACCAAGAAACCGTCTCCATTTCCTGCTGGATGCCTTCTGTTGCTGTTATTATCTTCTTTAGCCAATGTGTATCCCTTAACCTTGGTATGTGTGACAGACAGAAGTCTGCAAACCTTTGCTGCCATAATTAAAGAATCAAAATATAAATGATGGAATAAGCTCCATAGTACCACTTTCTGAGGTATAATATACAAGCACATGGTTACATGATTCAGTTCTCCTTGCCCTTAGGGAATTAATTTTTATATCCATGCTTCCTGCTGCATCATACAATCTATCTAACATTTGTTGCAAATCATTTGGATTCTCAGTCTTCGACATGGCATCAAACATAGTTCACATGATCTTTAATATCATGATTATATCTTTTAATATCACCTCTAGAATCACCACAAGCATTCCTTATACGTTTAGCCATAAATAAGTTGATCACCCAACAAATTATTTGTTGCAGACTCCATTGATTCTCATAACTTAAACCCACCACATGCAAATTATTCCATAATTCAGACTGCTTTACTTTATTATATGTTTTCTTTAAATAAGCAAATATGCAGGAAGCCTTGTTTCTTATAGTGATTGTTTTTCTTAAAGATCTATTGAAAAATCAAAATCTGATCTGCATCCTCCATGTCTGGCTTATCAGCAAACTGAACTTCCCATATTTTGTTTACTGTCATCTCTTTTGACAGTCAAAGATTGTTGATATGGCCAATTGTAATTAAGAAAGAATGTGTTATCTTCAAATATGCAGATATCTTAGCCATTTCCGCCAAATTAACCACTTTTAATGTCCATTCTTCAACAGACGGTAATTCAGATGTCTTCCAATATTGTCCCACCAATAGTCTTGCTGCAGTAATCAAGTTCAAAATCAGCTTAGTCTCTATGGTGGTACAGTCTTTCGTAATGCCCAACAAAAACAACTGTGGTGAAAATTCTATACGCTTTTTCAATATATTTTGAAGAATCCACCAAATTTTTATCCAATAAGCCTTAACTTTTTTACAAGTCCACCAAACATGAAAATAAGTAGCATCTGTCGATTCACATCTCCAGCATTTGGGTTGCATATCTGGATATTTGAAGAATCATTCAAGTGAAGAATTCCTGATGGATTGGAAAAAATGGATAGACTATATACAAAAGAAATATCAATTGAAGGAATTACATTTGGTATATAGTTAAACAGTTATATAATAGTAGTTTAGTGGGGTTTCTTGCGTTTTTACCCTGTACTCACTCTGGGAAGCTGGGGGGGGGAGGTGGGAGGGTGTTAATAATAGATATATTATGTTTTCTCAACGGTAATTGGGGTTTAGATGAGAGTAAGTATTTATTTATAGGTATCAAGAGGTTGCTCGGAAGGCCGCTGGGCACCACATTGGACGGAAAAGGAAGGAGGAGTGAAGGTGAGGCAAGTAGGAAGAGGGCAAGAGGGAGAAGAAAGGGGATAGAGGTGGGTGGAGGGGAAGTGGAGAAGTTGAGAAAGGGAAAAGTAGGTAGTCAGATGGAAAGATGAGGGGGACAGTATGGATTTAGGAGGATGTGGTGGTGGGGGTACCGAGCACTTATTTTGATTATATGGCAAATGTTTTAAATGATTGTTACCAGTTGAGTTGTTGTTTTTCTTCTGTAAAAAACTTGAAAAAAATTAATAAAAATATTCTTTTTTTTAAAAAAAAAAGAAAGAATGTGTTATCTTTATTCATAGCTGGCTTAGTGTAGACATGACCCTTAACCCACAAGGAGAATTTTATATCAAAGAATGAGGAATACTGATAAGAAAGTTGTAGTTTAGAGAGCCTTATTTGTACCAATAATCATTTTCTCTTCAGTCTTTTGAGTAACTTTCCTCAGTCTGGTGTGCTTCTGTGTTTCTTGACCCCCAACTACAATGATTGCCAGCCATTGTGGCCAAAGGCTATGCTGGTTTAGGAGCACAAGATTTGTTTAAAACATCTCAGTCATGGAATGGGTCATCTCACCATGGCCAACTTGCCATGAGACAACTCACCAGGGGACAATGTTAACAAATACAAAAGTTAAATTAATTTTGATGGAACTGTGGCCAATAATAATAAAATAAAAAAAATTCAGTGCATAAATATAAAAATTACAATAATTTTGACAAAAACAGGATGATCAATGATAACAGTGACTGAATGAAACAATCAATACAGCGTTGAATTGTCCCATGACAAGTTGTCCTGTGGCGAGCTGTTTTGCAATGAGTTGTCCTGAGGTGTGTTGGCCATGGCGAGTTCTCCTAGACCCAATCAATCACATCTGATTATTCAGTTGAAGACCAGTATGTAAAAAAGCTATTCAAAACAAACAATTCTGATTTCTTATGACAGATCAATAGTATGATCTGGTAAAGAGCAGGAATTTAATCAGAGGTGGTGAAAAATAGGCTGGAGCCCTGTAAGTTTGTGAGAAAGACAAAACCAGATACAAGTGAAACACCCTTTCTTTCTTTCTTTCTTTCTTTCTTTCTTTCTTTCTTTCTTTCTTTCTTTCTTTCTTTCTTTCTTTCTTTCTTTCTTTCTTTCTCTCTCTCTCTCTCTCTCTCTCTCTCTCTCTCTCTCTCTCTCTCTCTCTCTCTCTCTCTCTCTCTCTCTCTCTCTCTCTCTCTCCACCTTTTTCCCTCCCTCCATTTCTCAGGCTGCAGCAGGGAAAGGAGAAAAAGCTGTCACTCGAAATTTGAACTGATCTCTTGCAGAACACTTTTGAAAGGGGAGTATGAAATTAACTAGAGAGCCTCAGGCAACTCTAGAGCAATAGTTTTTCCATTCTTGGTTTAAGGTATATTAGCAATGACCCGAGAAATCTTTTTTTTCAATCTGACCTGAAACACTTGATAGTTCAGGTCAGTGTTTCTGAACCTCAGCCACTTTAAATTCTGTGGACTTTAACTCCAAAAATTAGTCCACACATTTTAGAATAAAAGGCTTTAGAAAAACTGATTTGGCTATATTGGGTAAATTGTAGCCTCCTCCTTAAGGAGATAACATTACATAATTTTAAAAAATAATGGCTTCTGTATATTCTGAATATTCTGACTCATTCATATTATGGAAGTGAAGTGTGTGCTATTGAACCCAGTGGAGTTTATTTCCAAAGAAGTGTGTAAAGGCTTATACTATTATTTATTGAATTCCATGTGCATTTACAGTATAGCAGTATGTAAACCAGAAAAGTATAGCAGTATGTAAACCTTTTTGTTTAGGATAATTCTCAGGCACTTGAATGACTCAGCTGTAGCTGGGTCAATCCTTTCTTAAGCAGCAGAAATATGCGTAATCAGCTTTGGTTTTCCGATCACACACATGCATAAAAGCAACTATTGAACTCAGTAATCTGTGAATATTGTGTACACACACATACATTACCTGGATGCCACTTGTTCCATTGACTTATTCAGAAACACAAACACCTTTTCTACTGTACAGTCCACATTATTCAAGGACATTTGCAAATGAAACAGTCATAGGATTGTTGTCAATCACAAGAGTTGCAGTCTGTAGTCCAATGTAACTGCTTTTTCCTTTCCTTTCCTTTCCTTTCCTTTCCTTTCCTTTCCTTTCCTTTCCTTTCCTTTCCTTTCCTTTCCTTTCCTTTCCTTTCCTTTCCTTTTTTCCTCAGGCCC
Organism: Bothrops alternatus; assembly: GCA_034064705.1. Taxonomy (NCBI): domain Eukaryota; kingdom Metazoa; phylum Chordata; class Lepidosauria; order Squamata; family Viperidae; genus Bothrops; species Bothrops alternatus. The sequence continues at coordinate 1,594,046 of JARGCV010000008.1, read as the reverse complement.
TCAGAGAAACTTTCACTCCCGGTTACTAGGAAATTACACCACAACTGGAGGTGGGAAATTCACACACACACACACATTAAGGCAACATCAAGTCTTCTAACAAAGAAAAATGAAGTCTTCCCAACATAACCCACCTATGGTCCCATGCATCCCACATGCTTGACCTATCCTTTCTATGATTTTGCCATCATCTTTTGTGCACCAACCTTTATTCTACTAAAAAAGTGTTACCTACAACACTCACAAGATTTAAAGGCTTTCTAGGGGTTGGAAATAGAGGCAACATGCTTTCACTTCATTATCAGAAGGCTCTTGGCAAGAATTGACCAGCTCCTATGTCTCAGATTTCTGTTTGATGGTGCATAGTCTGCCATCTTGAAGATGAAGACCATATTTGGTTTCAGCTGGTTGCTGTTTACGAAGGATGAAAAGAAGTGGTATTTTGTTTTGTTTTTATGATTGCTTTTCCTGCTAAGTTTTTATATCTCCTTTTGGGTTGAGAATTTGATTGACTTTTTGCTAATTGTTCATCTTTTATAATGAATTTTGCAAAACAGCCATAGTGGGTGAGGAAAATGTGCTGGAAATCCAAAACCAAGATGTTTGTTTGATGTTTTGGGGATAGCAGATATTTGCAAATTTGCAGAAGTGTTATTGATTTTCAGGATTATGAATGCAAAGTATAAAAATGGAATTTTAGGAGACTAATTTAGGAAACCTCCACACTTTCATCTCTGCTCGACAGATATAATTCAGGCTAGAGTATTTTCATACCAAGAGGGAACTATTCAAACTTCTCTTTCATATAGATTAAAAGTAACCTCTTCAGAGTGATCATAGTGAAAAGTGTATAAAATGCGTTGTAGTCAATTTATTGTAATGAAATCCATTTTTCTCCCGTTTTTCTCACCTCAGTTTGTTATAAGACAATGTTAGGTTTCTTTAATTTCTGGAACTAAATGACTAACAATTCTGAAGTAACTAAATTTTTTTATTGTTACTATTGCCAAGAAATCCTATGTTGCTTTTAAATTGCAATTGTTACCTCTATCTTTTTTCCTTGTTCTTTTTTAAAAAATTCTAGACTGAAAAGCTATTATATTGAAATATGATATTGAAATATGGACCATATGAACAATCTTTAGAAATTAAATGTCATAATTGACACTAATACAAGGCCCATTCCTTCAGTTGGATAATATGACCTCAGATTCTAATTTAGAGTTATGAAAGATTTATGATCATAATGCTGCAATAAAATGAACTTTTGAAAACCTGCAATATCATTCAGAAAGATTAAAATCAATACTTTGGGCTCTCCTAATGGCTGTGAATGAATAGCTAGTGGCTATCTAGGGATTTTAACAAAAAATATCTTAATATTTGTTGTTGAGTGGGAATGTTTTCTTAACATCTTGAGATATCCCTCTAATCTTTCTGAAGTAAACTTTTCATCTTGAGCAAGGGCAAAGCAAAATATCAAGGCAGTTTAGTATTTCAACATAGGAAGAGGCAGACAGCTAACAGATCAGCAGAATTTAGCAAAAATACAAAGTGAATTGCAGTTTTTCAGTTTTATGTGAAAATACGTGAAACCAGTCCAGTGGCTCTGATGTCTCTTTGTAGACAACTATTTGCTTTTAGTTGACTTTCTTTCAGAATGTGTACAAGATATTAATATTACATAGACATTCTGTGGCTCCAGACTCCTCTGTCTCTCTAATGCTGATATCACTTTAGGAATTGGAGAAGGAGCCTATAACAATAATAGTAATCAAATATCCCTTCTCTTCTCTTCTCTTCGCTTCTCTTCTCTTCTCTTTTCTCTTCTCATCCCCTCCCCTTCTCCCCTCCCCTCCTCTCATTAGCTGAACAGCTCTGACAGGCAGCATCATTTGATGGATGCTTATCTTGTATGAAAACAATGTCAGTGTTCCTAACTGGATTTTTGTTTGTAGAATTTTTTCTATTTATACTAATCATTTTCATTTTCACACCGGTGACTTGTCACATCTTGGATTAGAAAAGCTCTGGAAAATTATATTGTTTGTATATTTTTCTGCAATATGTATAGTAAATATTGGATGTTAATATTCATGGTTATTCAGGGTTAATACTCAGGTTCTTTAAGTTAAGTGTCTGTGTTTCTTAGTTACATGCTGCTTGATTAGCCACTAGTATAATGAAATAATATAAAATATACTGCATTTCCTGCTGTTTCCCCTCCCCAATCCATCACTATGTTTCCCTTGGGTTCTGCTGTCATAACAAAATGCTGATATGCACAAAACAAATGGCATTATCTAATATTAACAATCTAAAATAATGTCATTCTTTGCACCCTGCAACTATGGAATTTTGTTATTGGCAGAAATGTTTTTAAAAGTCACTAAAAGCTTTGCAATAGCTGGAAGTATATCAGACCAATATTTCTGTCCATGGGCAACCATAGACTCTAGGTCAGTGATAGCGAACCTTTTAGAGACCGAGTGCCCAAACTGCAATCCAAAACCCATTTATGTATCATCGGGTGCCGGGTGGGTGTGGCCAATTGGGTGGATGTGGCTCATTGGGTGGGCGTGGCTGCACTGGTAACGGCAGACTGGGTGGGACTAAAAAGTTCAATCAATCAATTCCAACTTTGCAAGATCTTTTTTTTTTCCGCGAGACGTTGAAATTGATTGAACCTTTTTTTTTTTTTTTTGCACATGGCAAAAAAAGCCAAAAGGTTTTATAAAACCCAGCTGAAGGCCTAGGACTGGGGCGATGGCATGCGTGCCCACAGAGAGAGCTCTGCCTGCCACCTGTGGCACGCGTGTCATAGGTTCGTCACCATGGCTCTAGGTGAAAGTGAGGCACTGAAGTTGTTAGAAATTTTGGTCATGTAACAGAGTTAGCATTCAGGTAGCCTCAAGTTATTGCTACTTTCATAACAGAAAGTAGAAATATACGAAGAATGAAATGTATTAGACATCTAGTCTCTAAATCTCATAAATACCCATTTTTCTAAAAGTGCTATGAAAGTTCAATAGAATTTACTTCTGAGGAAAAAACTAGGCTGTTAATGAGCTACACAACAGAAATCTTTTGTGCAAACTTTACTGAAATTAATGTGTTCAAAATAATGCCTACTGGATTTTGTCTCTCAAAACATTATTCAAGTGACCACATTAGAAATAAAAAAAACCTTCCAAATGAGTTAGGTATTTAATTAATATTAAAAAGTTCCTTTTAATGAAATAATGAAATTTCACTCTCATAATGAACTTTCACCCTCATAATGAAATTTGCTGTTAAGAAGTTTTAAAGCTAAGGCCATATTACATGAACCAAAATCATGAAACCATAGCGGCTTTGCTATCAAACATACAATAGTGCTGTGTGGAGACCATATCAGCCATACTTCAAGGTGCTGCACTATATCTATCTGTTCAACTACTGTATCTTTCATCCAGTTTATGCACAGTACGTCTATAGAGAGAACCACTTTCTGCCACTTTTCTCTTTGTTGAACTGAACTAAAGTTGCAGCAATAACCTACAATTTGAAAAAGTTGGGTGAATAGAAAACCCAACACACTAGCCTGAAATTGGTTTCTTTCTGGAAGTTTTCTCCTGGCTACACATCATCAGATCCAGAGAGAAAAATATATAGCTGATCTAAAGAAGAAACTGTCTCAGTCTGATATTCCCCGTCCTCCATCAGAAAAAATTGGTTAAGACTGTGAAACTTTCAGAAGAGAAAATTGAATGGTGACTGGTATTGAAGATAACTGAACCAAAAGACAAATGAAGCAGGGACTGGATGAATGGGAGCTACTATAATTACTGATGCTGAAGGAATCAAAACCATAGGTAAAAATAACTCTACAGCATACAAAGTTACCCCAAAAAGGCCACTTATTTAATTCAACATATTGTAGACCATGCTGGAACTAGTGGATCTTTAAATCTCAAGGCATTTAGAAACCAATATGGTGTACCATGTCCCCCAAAAATCCAGGGTCCCTCTGAAGTACTATATAAAGTTAAAAGTATGAAGGAAGAGGTGGATTTAGTGGAAGGCCCAAGATGCATTTAAACAAAGACTCTGAGTGTATAATAAAATATGTATTCCTTTTATTGTAAAGCAAACAGGATCTGTTGATTTGATTTCTGAGGCTCAGGACCAGTTCTACCTGTATGCCAGTTCTTTTCCTATCTTAAGTCAGGCATGCATATTTTAGCTGCTTGCATCATTTCAACTTCCCCTTCCTTGCATTTCAACTTTATATTTCTTGCATTCATTCTGTTGGCTTGTTGGCTGTAATCAGCCATCTGTATCCCTGACTGTAGGCTTTTCTTGAACTCCGTTGGCAGGTATCTGCTGTTTTAGAATGTCCCCACTGAATAGCACAATTTTATTTGTTTTGTGGCAGAACATTTTTAGACTTGGGGCTATACAGATTCAAATTTTGAGCGGGAGATGTCTCTTCTACTCTGGGGACGTCATCCAGCAGGTTTTTTCCTGATGCGCATTGTCTCTTGGCTCTAAAAGCCTAGCTCAAATTTTAACGTTTCATCAATAAATACTAATAAACTTGATGTATATTACATATATATATTTATATCACCCAGAGTCACCTTATCGGGGAGATGGGCAGCATGTAAATTTAAATAAATAAATAAATAAATATTTCATATATTTATATTAATATTTATTTGATATATTTATATTTGCCTTTTATGCCAAAGCATCTCATAGCGGTTTACAATAAAACAATATTAAAATCCTAATTAAAATATACTTTAAAATAGTGTAAGACAACCTACAGTAGGAAGCTAAAACATACACACTGAAAAGGCTATAGGTGTTGGATATATTCCTCCAATATTTATTCTGGGGGGAGAACTGGTTGAAAAAGATGAGCTGGCTAAAAAGGTGGGCCCCATCAAAGGGAACGTATTTTTTACAAACAGCCACTAGAGGGCACTCATCACTTCTCAGCACACATAACAAGATTGCTTTAATGACCAACTGTGTCTCTAAAAGTGAAGGGAACAGATATTTGTAGCTGTATATATTATCTGGAGCAATTAAGGACACATGTATATAATATAAACACCTGCATTTTGAAACTGAGATATCTGGCTAAAGAACATAGGCAGTAAGTAGGAAGAGCTGCATTACCATTTTACTGCAATGTGGAATGAGTTGAAATGAAGAAACCGGAGAGAATTCCAATAATCAGGTGCCATCTCACTGGAACATCTTGACTGACTAGCTTTGAAAGACGGGCATCTTAAGCTGACCGTGAAACCGAATCCCCAGGAGCAAAGTGACTTTTCTACCAGGGCTTTGCCTATTTATATGATACATCCTTCAGACAGCTGCTCTGCCGTGTATAACATGGCTAGATATATAACATCAGACTAGAATAGAATTGTAAAGAAGGCAACCTCCAATTCCCGTCTCCCATAATTAAATTAAGCAATTCTACCTGTTATTCTGTAGAATAAATTGAATTTTAAAATAGGATAGTAAGTAATTATGCTTCTCATAATATTACGTGGATTTATCTATAGTGCAAGAAACAAAATCAAATAATTTGAGTGTTTATACATGTTTATTTGGGCCTTATAGCCGAACTGAGAATCTTGGAATATCTTGAAAGTGAATTGCAGCCCAGTGGACTTAATTCAAGATGAATATGTTCTTTGTGGCATATTTCAAACAAGCATATAACATTATATTTTGTATCAGTTGAAATCTCTAAATATTTTTGGAAAATGCTACTGCAGTAGCAACAAGCACTAATTAAGCTATGAATTACTTCCAACTTTCCCAGGAAAGAGCAGGACTGGTCCTTCAGCCAAAATTGAGCTAGAACATTCCTTGCTAACAATCTGGGGGCAACATCATTTATTTATTTTATTTATTTATTTATTACTTAGATTTCTATGCCGCCCTATTTCAAGAACTCATACAGTGAATCATCTCTTTCTAAGCAAACATTTCATTGTATCCTGTGCAGAGTTACACTTGTGAGATGGGTGGTTATATAACTTTGATAAATAAGGGCAACTTAACCCAGAACATGTTGTACTTTCAGTGCCAGGTCCAGGCAATCATTTAAAACAGTCGCAACATCAAGTAAGAAAGGCATAATAGAATTAATTATTGTCAGTACATCACCAAGGTGTTTGTCAAGACAGCCAGAGCACAGAATGTTATTAATATCAAAATATGCTTTTTAGACATGTTCAAAATAAAAGAAACAGGCAATGCTAAGTATATCAGATGCTCAGTAAGATGGGAAAATGATAACAAGTAATGAAGAAAATACACAGCAATTCTGCTCCTATTTTGGCTGCACCAACCATCAACTAAGTGTGATGAGCAAACTTAAGGGCCACTATTGAAGCTTGAGACTGATAGAGGCACAGTACTTATTTTTAGAGCCTGGGATAGATCAATTACATCCTAGGGAACTAAAGGAACTGGCTGATTGATGTTCTGAATATTTTTATATTATTTATTTATTTAATCAACACGGACCCTGTCAGACTCTCAGTTGATTGTGAGCAGCTTGCAAATAGACATAGAAAAAGAATAACAGAATAAAGAGAATTGGTTGGTCTTCTTGTCCAACCCCCTGATGAAGCAGGAGACCCTATACCATTTCAGGACAGTGGACAGTAACTGTCCAATCTCTTTTTAAAAACCACCAGTGAGGGAGCATCCACAGCTTCTGAAGGCAAGCTGTTCCACCAGTTAATTAGTCTGTCAGGAAATTTCTTATTATTTCTAGGTTGGTCCTCTCCTTGATTAGTTTCCATCTACCCTTTCTTGTTCTGTCTTCTGGTATTATTCCTTTCCTTTATTTCTTGTATACGCATGACTGCACCCCACTGTATAACACCAACGTAATTATTAAATTTGCGGATGACACAACAGTTGTGGGGCTCATTAATAAGAACAATGAGTCTGCTTACAGGAAGGAGATACAAGGGCTGACATTGTGGTGTGATGAAAATAATCTTACACTTAACACCACAAAAACTAAAGAACTTATAATCGACTTTAGGAGGAAGAGAGATGTGCATCTACCATTGTACATAAATGGTGTGGAGGTGGAGAGGGTGGGTAGTTTTAAATTTTTGGGCACTTGTATCTTGGAGGACCTCTCATGGTCTATGAACATTAACATGCTTGTGAAGAAGGTACAGAAGAGGCTGTACTTCTTGAGAATGCTCAGGAAGATAAATCTATCTCAACATCTACTTCTGTCCTACTATCACAGCACCATTGAGAGTGTCCTGACATACGGCATTCTTGCATGGTATAGGAGCAGCTTTGCAGCGGACAAAAAAGCTCTACAGAGAATTATTAAAATTGCCCAGAATATTATTGGACTCCAGCTACCAGCCCTGGATAACATCTTCGAATCTCGTTGTTTGAGGAAGTTGCGTAACATTCTCAGAGATTCTTCCCATCCTGCTTACAATCTTTTTGGGCTGTTGCCTTCTGGTAGAAGATATAGAACATTTAAAACTCAGATCACCCGTTTTCTGAATAGTTTTTATCCCAGAGCTTTAATTGCACTTAATAATGAACTAAAGGGTCACCATCAGTGAACTGTTGGATAGTACTACTTGGTCTGTTGGGTGGATGCTGGGTGGTTTTGAGGGTGGGGAATTGCAGTGGGTGGGAGTGTGTTTGGGGATTATGTATGTGGGACCTGGTCTTTGGGTGTCATGTAAATTTTGTTGTATGTGTATACTGCGTATACACACACAATGACAATAAAGTTATTATTATTATTATTAAAACTAAACTAAAACTAAATTTTAAAAATGGATCCAGAAGAGTGAAACAACCAAATGTACCCTACACCAACAAACACTAACAAAGGCATTGAGAAATTCTGGAGAACTGGTGAAATGGTAATGGCAGGAAGAATGCAAATGTTAACCCAGGGAGTTACTGACTAATCAGTCTGACATCAATAGTTGGAAAGATTCTAGAACAGAGCATGAAGCAATCTTGAAAATACTGTAAATATGAGTAAATATGAGAACTCAATATAGATTTGTTAAGATCAGATATTGTCAGCTCAATGATACCTATTTTGTTCTTGTTTTATTTCACTTTTGTATGTAACTCTCTTAAAAGGTAATTGCAATGTTGTAATGTCTGAAGCTGTGAAACTAGAATGAGAGCTTCCCAGACCAGACAGAACCATTGTCTAAACCAAGGGTAAGCAACCTTGGCTCTTTTATGACTCGTGGACTTCAACTCCCAGAATTCCTGAGCCAGCCATGCTGGCTCAGGAATTCTGGGAGTTGAAGTCCACGAGTCATAAAAGAGCCAAGGTTGCCTACCCCTGGTCTAAACAATATGAAACTCTAATCTGAAGGCTGAAGAAAAAAATAAATAAAATGGCCAACAATCAATTGATTCAAAAAGGGGAGAGAAAGAGGCTTAAGTTTAGAATCAGTCCAAATTTATCCACTGCACAATGAAAGCCTTTTCACTGAAGATTATGGACTGTAATGATTACTGTGGTAGATAATTTTTTTTTCAATTTCCAATCCAGTTTGAGAAAGAATCTTACTCAACTAGTTTCTTTGTCTAAAGGAGAAGTAGAACCTGGGTTTGCTTGCTTCTTTTCTGGCACCTTAATCACTACACACACACACACACACACACACACACACACACACACACACACATGCATGCACGCATGCATATACATGGTACACAAACACACAAATCTATACATACATACATCTAGCAAGCAGATGTGATATATATGTCTTCTTACTTGTCTATAATGAATCAACCCATCCAGGACATTTTGCTACGATATAGTTCCTAAATGAGGAGATTTTTTTCCTGGAAGATTAGAGCAGCAGTTCTCAACCTTTTCCGGGGCTCGACCCCGGCCTGCATCGCGCATGCGCGGCGCGACGGGGCGCATCGTGCATGCGTGGTGCAACGGGGCGCATTGTGCATGCACGGCACAACGGGGCGCATAGCGCATGCGTGGCGCGATGGCCCGCATCGCGATAGGGGAAAAAAATGGCCGACCCAAAAAAAAATGGCCGACCCAAAAAAAAATGGCGGGCCTGCACCGTGCATGTGTGGCGCGACGGGGCGCATCGCGCATGCACGGCGCGACGGCCTGCATCACGATAGGGAAAAAGAATGGCCGACCAAAAAAAAATAAAAAATGGCCGACCAAAAAAAAAATGGCGAACTGCGGTGCTTGGCGACCCCCGTGAAATGGTCGTTCGACCCCAAATGGGGTCGCGACCCACAGGTTGAGAACCGCTGGATTAGAGTTTTATAGGCAGGCCTGGCCTGACAGTTGATGAAGTTTTATGCCTTGAGTTCACTAAAGTATCTGACAAAATACTCACGGTGTTCTTTTTTTTTTTTTTAATAAAAAATTCTTTTATTAAAACAATCAACATTGAACATAAAAACATATTATGCAGCAATCATCATGGCACCTGTTATACAATACTAAGTATTAGTCTTTGAAAAAGTCTGAATTAGTAAGCCTTTTTCCACTCCTCGCGTCTAGCCTCAACTATACTCCTGTTACACTTTGTTTGATTGGTGTTTCTCTTATCTGGTTCAATATTAATGTGATCAACATTAAACATAAGATCCTATTGCTAAACAATCATCCTAGAACATAGCATACAACATTAGGTATTAATCTTTGTAAACATCTGTTTTAGTAAACGTTCTTCCCTCCTCCCTTCCATCTTCAAGTATACTCCGAATACATTTTGTTTGGTTGGTGTTTCTCTTATATATGGTCTATCTACTGTATCTAGTCTATTGCATATTGTTCGTTTGCGCTTCTGAATTGACTTCATCCCATTACTAGTGCAATCTTTTTTAGTCCCTGACCAGAGATCCTGAGGTAAAAGTTTCATATCCTGAGGTAGAGATTCAGTCCGCTTTAACAATATTAAAGCAAACAACATTAGTCATAAGGTTATGTTAAGAGGCATTAGTTATAGAACATATACATTCAACATTGGGTGTTAGTTTTTGTAAACATTTGATTTGTTAACCCTTCTTCCCTCCTCCCATCGAGCCTCAGCTAAACGCCAGCTGCATTCTGTTTGATTGGTGTCTCTCTTGGATATAGTCTATCCACTGTTTCCAGTCCGTCAAGAATTGTTCATTGGAGCGATTTTTCAAGTATGCTGATATTTTCGCCATTTCCGCCAAATTTGTTACTTTCACAGTCCATTCTTCAATAGGCGGTATTTCCGGATTCTTCCAGTATTGTCCCACCAACAATCTTGCTGCCGTAATTAAGTTCAAAAATAAATTTGTCTCTGAGGTAGTGAAATCCTTTGTGATCCCTAACAGAAAAGCCTGAGGTAGAAATTCTATACGCTTTTTGAAAATAGTTTGGAGTGTCCACCATATCTTCCTCCAGAATGCTTTGATTTTTCTGCATGTCCACCATATGTGAAAGTAAGTAGCCTCCCCTCCAGCATTTGGGCTGGGAGTCCAGGTAGATGAGTGATATTTTTTTCAGGTCTAGATGCCATCTATAGAACATCTTGTAGAAGTTTTCCCTTAAGTGTTGCGATTTCGTGAATTCTACATTCCTCACCCAGATTTTCTCCCACGTGTCCATGGCGATAGGGTGTCTGAAGTCTTGTGCCCACTTTATCATACAGTTCTTGACTAGCTCGGTTTCAGAGTCCATTTCTATCAGAATGCTGTACACTCGTTTGATGTGCATAATCCCCTGTTCTCTAATCTGTTTAATTAGATTCTCGTCGGTCTGGGAGAAGCCCTTCTTCTTGTCTTTACGCCACCTTGATTGTAGTTGTATATATGATAGCCAGGTACTACCTATTCCTCTGTTTGCTAGCGTTGCTTGAGGTTTCAAGAGGAACCCGTTTTCTTCTCCCAGTATAAGTTCACTGTAGGGCACCACTTCTTGCCCTTGGGATGTGTTCATATCCCCTGTTGCGTGTCCAGGGATCGTCCAGATGGGAATCTTGTCGTGTAGGAGGTGCTTATATTTCTTCCAGACCCATAACAATGGGGTTCGTAGTGGGTTCTCCTTGAAGTTCCTATCTGCCTTTTTGTCGTATACTAAGTATGCGTGCCAGCCGAATAGTAGACCATGCCCCTCAACATTCAGAATTCTATCATTTCAGTTAAATGAATACACATAACTGGCTTGAAAGTCACATTCAAAGCTAGAAACAATTCCTCAACAAATTGGTATGTCAGGAAATTCAGTTCTGACTCCTTTAGACTTTTACTGTTTTATTAATGGCATGGATGAGAAATGGAAGAAATGCTTATCCAATCTTTAGATGATGGCAAAGTAGATAACATAGGTAATGTGCCAGAAGATAGAAATAGCATTGAAAACAGTCTTGATAGGTCTCAGAAATTGACTGAATAACAGAATGAAATTTAATGAAAGAAAATGCAAAGTTAAATGCCTAGGCAACAAAAATGGTATAGTTATAATGGTATAGTTATAATTTGGGATGGCAATAGAAAATTTGAGAAAGATTGTGCAGCAGTTTTTGATTAGAAGATAAAGATGAGTCAGCAATGTGAAATGGCTACAAAAATGTTTGTCCCCTTTTGAAGAGATCCTCCCTGGATCCAAGGATTTTGAGTAGCCACAGTTCTACTCTCCAATCTTCCTTTTCTAGGAAGAAACTATTGTTGAGACAAGAGGCAGAGCAGTGTTCCAGAGACCCTTATTACAAATTGGTGATCCAGTAGAATCAAAGATTGATCTCACATATGTTGCCTCCCAAAGTTCCTACCATTACTACAGATACATATAAAAATAATCCATCCAACATTTAAATGTGATTTAAACAGTTTGATTATTCACAGCATACTGCAGGAGTGTCAAACTCACGATGTCATGTGACGTCGCGCAATGTATCGGTCTGGTTTTGCCATTGCTGGCAATGGGGTGGGCGCGGCTTCAGTATGATGAAACTGGCCTGTGGGCCAGCAGTTTGATACCCCTGGCATACTGCATCATGACACAAGGAACAGAGTATCTGGCATTAAAAATAATCTACAGTAAATATAAAGTTGTATATGAAAAATATACTGGGGTCCTTATAATTTTAGAAAGCAAGTGCTGTATAATTATGTGAATTAAAAAAATACCTTATGGTACACATGTACAGAAAATTGTAAATTATAATTATGAGACTTTAAAAACAAACAAGCAACACAAAATATCTGACTCCAACCAGGCAAATTCTGCCTGACCCATCATCCTTAATAACTACTTTCCTAACAGTGGTGGCACTGATATCTGCGGGATCCACTGTAAACCTTCTTCATGTTAAAATATCAATAACAATAAAAACAGTCATAACTGTAAAGCTTAAATATTATTGCCCAATTTACCCCAGTCAAAAGGACAAGTTAAAAGCTCACTGAGTACCAGGAAGGCATCCTTTGCTTATCTACCATGTAATTTTAAGTCCATTGCCAATAGATGTCAGTATTATCACATCTAACGTATAAATTTCACTACGAGTTTTAACTCTGCTGCTTGACAACCAGCCACAATATTTCTTCACTGATTCTCAAAATAATATTTTTTATTAAAATATTTCCTGCCACTCAAAATGAGTATACTGTATTGTAATGTTTAGAAATTCATGTAATTCTGCTTATTGTTATGTCTAGCATGTGCAACACCAAGGCCAGAGCACTCAGAAAGTTCTGCATTTCCATTCTCTCCCAATAGAGAGAGAGAGTGTGTGTATGTGTGCACACGTGCACGCGTGTGTGTGTCCTTGTGTGTGCATGTGTGTGTGTGTGTGTGAGATAGAGAGAGAGAGAGAGAGAGAGAGAGAGAGAGAAAGAAAGAAAGAAAGAAAGAAAGAAAGAAAGAAAGAAAGAAAGAAAGAAAAAGAAAGAAAGAAAGAATACACACATACACACCACAGTAATTCATTTAAAACACTTCTTCTTGGATGACTTCTCATATAGTATTTTCAGTACTATTTTAAACATTGACTCTCTTTTTTGCTAGAAGGTTGAAACACACTATTAGATTAATGAAGAATATGCACAACAGTGCACGTTCATATAATATTGAGAAGAAAGTACCTATCATCTAAATAAGCACAGTTTTGTAAATATCCATACAAATGAAGTTCAGGATTATTTAGAATGTTCATGTACTAATAGAATATTCTGCCATTAACATTATTTTCACACGGATAAAACAGGTTTGGCAGCTAGTAAATGCCTATCTTCAATGATACTCAATTCTGATATCCTAATATTGTTATAACAGCTGATGGAAAAACAAATTAAAGACACAGCTATTAGGACTTTGCTGAGGACTTCTGCCATGGTCTTTTTAATTTCCAGAGAAATTCTGTTGAGATCTGTGCTTTTTGGGTATGCATCCAATAAATCTGGATTATGTACACATTCTGGTCTAAACACTAATGACAGAGGGCTTGTTGTCATATTCAAAATTGTTTCTTCTAAACTGATTCTCCATACCTTTTCACTTCTCCTAATAACCACTGATGAAGACCAAACCACATTAATACTACATACTTCTGCTTTTGCCATAACAAAATACCTGTGATTTCTCAAAAAGGTGGTTGGCAATGTACGGAAGCCATTTGTTGCTACTTACCTTCTGAAAGAAAAACTGTGTTGTTACAACAAAGACATCAAAGCCACATCTGGTTCTCTTAAGTTCTTCTTGGACACAGTTGAGTTTTCTGACTAGTTCATCACATCTGTCCTTCATTTGTTGGATGAACTGCCGTTCAGTCTCTCGTGTCTGCAAATCTGGCTTTGCAGAAAATCCATTTCTTGGAACAGAAGACTTTTGTTTAGGATGTCCTGCAAGAAGCAATAAATATCCAACACTGTGATATGTTGTTTTATATGTAAGAACGTAGCTATTCCCAGTTACTAGGTGGCTGAGCTGAAAATAAATCTACCTTTTGTGGCAGCCACAAATTAAGAAGAGACTGGTAGCATCTTTTCACGCAATGAATTTTATTGAAAGACATAAACATCCGCAAACCTGCAATTTTTCAATGTGCAATAGTTAAGCTGTTCTGTCTGATTTTTTTTTCTTAAACAAGAAAAATATCACTGTGAAGAAGAGTTTTTTGTGTTGACATGCTTTCCACCTTTTTTTTCTTTTATAAAGGAATATTTATTACCCGTGCATTGGTAGCCGTCTCTGATGCTGCTGTTGCAAAACTTGCCAAGAAAAAGAGATACTGTAGCAACAGCCTTGGACAAAGTACTTGTAATCCTCGACTTACAACAGTCTGCTAAGTGACTGTTCAAATTGACAATAGAACTGAAAAAACTGACTTGTGACCGGTTTTCACACTTATGACCATTGCAGAACTCCCACGGTCACATGAACAAAATTGAGACGCTTGGCAACTGACTCGTATTTAAGACGGTTGCTGTGTCCTGGGGTCATGTGATAAACTTTTGCGATCTTCTGACAAGCAAAGTCAATGGGGAAGCCAGATTCACTTAACAACCGTGTTACTAACTTAACACCTGCAGTGATTCACTTAACAACTGTGGCAAGAAAGGTAGTAAAATAGGGCAAAACTGACTAAGCAACCATCTCGCTTAGCAACAGAAATGTTGGGGTCAATTGTGGTTGCACGTTGAGCTTTGGATAGCTCATCATCATCGTCTTGCAAATCTCTACGATTCAAGTGCAGTTTTCAATCTTTTTCATAACTCTTGTATTAAGCTTCTACAAGAACAGTCACACAAAACTCTACAGTACACGTCCCAAGGGTGCATTCCCCCCCCCCCCGGATTTTCTTTTCTTTCTTTCTTTTTCCGAAGATGTTTTGCTTCTCATCCAAGAGGCTTCTTCAGTTCTGACTGAACAGTGGTGGAGGGGGAGAATGGAAGGATTTCGTGGGAATAGCGGTGGGGGGGGAATATGATGGAATTTGGTGGGAATGAAGGAATGGTGGTGGGGAATGGAAGAAATCCTTCCATTCCCCACCATTCAGTCAGAACTGAAGAAGCTTCTTGGATAAGAAGCGAAATGTCTTCAAGGAAAAAACAAAATCCAGTTATCTTTTGGAAAAAAAAAAAAGCAGCTTTGGGACCTGGACCTGGATGACTGAGAATCTCCATAGACATCTACGTTAGAAGCTTCTTTACAATCTCTTGAGCCATGCTGCTGACTTTCAGGCTCTCTTCTTACTCACATTTTATATGCACAGTTTGCATTGCAAACAAAAAAAAAAATCTTCTTCTTCTCTTCCATGAACACCAGGAGACAAAAATAACTGAGAACAAACTAGGCAAAGGGGTACATACAAATATTATATTGACATCTATTTTATTAAAGTGCAATGCAACTATTGAAGTTAAAATGTTAATGGAGCACCTATGTTTAGTTTTGTTTATACTGATTTATTTCACATAGCCTGCTAATCAGGGAATCTTCTAGGTTCCTTCACCACATGTGCCCTGTTTTTTAGCTGGTTGTTCACTGAGAATTTAGCATTCCTAAAAATAAAGTTTAACCAGAATTCAATGTTGTTGCAGTGTGGATGTCTTTATGCCTCCCCCTATTTGTCTCCCCCCTGCTGTCAGTAAGTGTTCCATTTACCACTGAGCATGCTCCGTCCTAATTTAACTGCTTCACAGTTTCAGCTTTAGGCTTTTTCTTTAAATATCTTTCTATCTTTACTTTGCTAAACCGTGATGTTTTCCCCAATCTGTCGATGCTTTCTTCTTGTGTGCAGATGGTGCTAGTATGATTACCTAAGTCAGGGAACTCATTTCTGAACACCAGAAATAAAGAGATTAGGGGTAAACACAGAAAGGAATCAATAGAAGACTTGGATGCAGGCATTTTAAAAATGTGTTTATCTGTCATATCAAGAATATAAATATTGGTGCTAGTGCTGATGTAGGGGTTTAGAATTGGTCTTTCTTCCAGAAAAATCAAAGGCTGCTTCAAAGACTTTCCAGATGCTGGAAAATCACACCATCAAGCTTATCTCTCTACAATTAGCTGTTTGCATGAAACCCTGCAGAGGGGATTCAGATAAATGCTATATAACTCTGCAGTATCTTCCTGAAAGGCTTTGTGTGAAACTGTATTACAATAATCACTTTACTGTCCAGATAATCAGTTTGATGATTAGTGATATACCTAGTTATAAAAGGAAAGTGAAGTTGATTCGTATTTGTGTATCTAAAAATTACCATTACCAATATTTCTGGCAAGCGTCTAAGCCCCCTGATGTTAATTGCTAACTTTTAGACTTTGAAAATATAATACCTCGACTTACAACAGTTCATTAAGTGGCCATTCAAAGTTAAAATGGCAGTGAAAAAAGTGATTTATGACAATTTTTCACACTTATGACTGTTGCAGCATTTCCATGATCATGTGATCAAAATTCAGATGCCTGACAACTGGTTCATATTTATGATCGTTGGAGTGTCCCAAGGTAAAGTTAACAATCTTTGTGGCCATCTGATGAGCAAAGTCAATGGGGAAGCTGGATTCACTTAACAACCGGATTACTAACTTATTGACTGCAGTGATTCACTTAACAACTATGGCAAGAAAGATTGTAAAATGGGGCAAAACTCACTTAACAAATTTATTTTATTTATTTGGGTTTGTATGCCACTCCTCTCCGGGGACTCGGAGCGGCTAACAACATATATATAACAGAAAATACAATATAAAAACCCAAATAAGATATCTAAAAACCAATAAAAAAACACACATTCAATGCAACAATCAACTACAATCATCCCCAGACTTGCCAGCAAAGATGAGTTTTTAGGTTTTTCCGGAAGGCTGGGAGAGTTGGAGAAACGCGGACTTCAGGAGGCAGTTGGTTCCAGAGGGCGGGCGCCACAACAGAGAAAGCCCTCCCCCTAGGGCCCGCCAGACGACATTGTTTCGCTGACGGGACCCAGAGGAGGCCGACCCTGTGCGCTCTCACCGGTCATAGAGAAGTATGTGGCAGAAGGCGGTCCCGTAAGTATCCTGGTCCCATGCCATGAAGGGCTTTATAGGTAATAACCAACACCTTGAATTGGGCTCGGAGACCAATAGGCAACCAATGCAGCATGCGGAGAGTTGATGAAATGTGGGCACAACGAGGAAGGCCCACAACTGCTCGCGCAGCTGCATTTTGCACTAATTGTAGTCTCCGAACACTCTTCAAGGGTAGCCCCATGTAGAGAATGTCTCACTTAACAACAGAAATTTTGGGCTCAATTGTGATCGTAAGTCGAGGACTACCTGTAAAAGAAATGAAATAGCAACCAATATGCTAGAAGGCAAAGCAGCATTATTTCTTCTTTAAAAAAGCTTCTGGATCTTGCATGGGTATCCTTAGAAAATAAAATCTTTGAATATCCATCTACCTAGCCTGAAAAAAGACAAGGGAATGTCTATGGAGATTCTCAGTCATCCAGGTCGTAGTTATCCCAAAGATGCTTTTTCAACCGGACATGTGAAGGTCCAGGGAAAGCCCAATTGCCTCGTGAAAAAGCATCTTTGGGAAGACAAGGGAAGCTGCAATGGTAGAGATCATATGGGAGGGAAGTAAAGTAGAGCAAAGAAACCATCTTAATATCTTGTTTTCAGTTAAATGAACGTTTTGCTTTTGGCCTTGATGAATGAGTATATCTTATTCATTGCAGCCATTTTGTGGGGAGGTCCACACCAGGTTCTCAAAATTTCCCAGGTGCTCACTGGCTCAAAAATGTTTTCTAGCTGTGTTCTAAATTACATAGGGACCTTTCATAATTACAAAAGCTCCTTAGGAAAGAAATTAATTTTCAGTGTATGAGGGGCATGAGCCACAAGCCATTGGGAATGGGGTGAAGGTGGTCCTGAGACTAACAAACACATTCCGCATTTTCCTCTCACAGAGAGGAGTGAACAACTGTCTTTGAAAAAAAACAACTGACTAGCATAGCAGAAGAAGAGTAATTGCATAGGCAGACAGTTACACTTACCTGAAGAGAAAAGAGGGAGGGGGAAGAAAGAGATGAGGAGGAAAAATGTATCTGTTCCTGAAAGAAACTGTATTTTCATTTTTCCAAATATTACAATGATGCAGAAGACCACTGAGGTTGCAAATAAATGAGTTTATGTTGCACACCACTGTCAATAATAAAATTATATCACAAGAGTTTCACAATTCAAGGAATACACTGGCCTTGTTTCTACTAATACAGCAAGCTACTTTAGTTTTATTTTTTAAAAATCATATATACAAGTCATAATATGCAGCCTGAGTCCTAACAGGCTTAAAATATAATTATTGCGGAACTGAATGCTGGTGGCCACATCAAAGCTTCTGTGGCTATTTTCTCCTCCTCCTCACAATAATCGGAAGTGCTCACAGATGTTTTCTAGAGCTGATGTCAGTGTTTAAAGACTGTCATGGGACTCAATGACTTTCCACAGGCTTTTGATGAACTGCAGGTGCCAAATAGCACTTCTGGTGAATTTATCTAGAAATGGGAAGGTGAGAAAACACTCTGAAGGCCTGGAAATTCTGTCCAAAGACATTTTCTGAAATTGATATTTACACTAGACTAAGATTACATAGTTGTGGGTCCTACAGGAAACCTTCAGAGAGTAGATAAGAACTTTTTCCAGAATGGCAGTATTACTATTATTCAAACATAAAAATGTTGCCTAATGGATGCTTTTAGTAAGTTTTAGTAAGACTAAGCTGGCTAAAAGTAGTAAGAAGTGTTTTATAGGAAGTTGATAGTTTTAGAACCAAGTTTTATTAAAATAGGATTTTGTGTAGGACCACACCTTGAAAGGTATGGTTGTTTTGAACAATTTGGGACAAATGATAAATATGCTGCTCCAACTATGTGCTGTTCAGTAAATGCATAACATATAAATTGATTCTTAATAAAAGAAAAATTCAGGTGTTGCTAGACCTGTAGGAGGCTGGAATGAGGAATACACTCTAGTTTTACTTTTAGTATTTGCAATACACCAACTCTATTTGCAATTTTTGTGCATTGCTTTTGGTTGCATATAGTCTTTCTGTGATGAAGAGTTTTGGATGCCACTTATACAGGCCTCTGGGTTTGTCCAGTGAAGGAAGAGTAGGAATGCCTGGAATTACAATGGCAAAGCTGGTTGCACATCTCCACTTCTCTCTCTATTCATTCAGATACTGGATACTAATTTTCCTTCCATTTGAAACCCAATGCAAAATAGTATTTTATTCTTGTCTGATACACCCAACTTTTGTCAACAGTGCATGCCTTCAAGGCAATGTTGACTCATAACAACTGAATTTTCTTTGCAAGATTTTTGGAAGTGAATTACCATTGTCTTCTTCCTATTGCAAACACAGACAGAGACAGAGACAGAGACAGAGATAGAGATAGAGACAGAGAGAGACAGAGACAGAGACTGGCCCAAGTTCACCCTTGATGCCTAAAGTTGCAAACAGTTTTCTAGTGTGCTTCTTTAACCACTCCACAAACTGGCTTTCTTTGTCAATAGAAATGACTTCTAATAAAAATAATTAAATCTGTTCTGATATCAAATGGCCCAGAGATATGTGAGAGGTTGATTCAGAATCACTAACAACTTGATAACTAAGTCAAAAAGTTAAATCTCTAGCCCAGGGGTGTCAAACTGCCGGCCCGCGGGCTGGATGCATCATGCCGAAACTGCGTCCATCCCATTGCTGGCAATGGAAAAAAAAGTCACAATACATCGCGATACATCATGTGACGTTGTGAGTTTGACACCCCTGCTCTAGCGTGTGTTTTCTAGGCACTAATAAGCACTTGTTAATGTGTAATGGTATGTGGGAATGACCTTGGGAGATGGGAGAAGAGCCGCAGCCACAGCAATGATTGGATAAGAGGCAGCCTTAGCCTGCAGTAGGAATTCAGTTCACCTTCCCTAGCTTTTTGAGATGTAAAGGTGACAGGAGAAATGTACTTCCAGACTTGCAAGAATTTGTTAATGTAAAGTAGAATTAGTTCAATTGGGCCTACTTATTGTCTGAACTACCTTGCAAGGCTGACAATATGTTGTGGCAATAGTGGAAGACAAACAACCTTGATATTAGTTCTATTGCTTTTGCTATACTTTGGATTCAATTAGAACTGTTTGAGCTTTTTTGCAATATCTTCTATTGTTAATGTTAGGATGATATGGATAGAAAGAAATAATAAAGCAGAACATCCATTTTTTAAAAAAAAATGAAATATGCTTTGTATCTAAAACACTAGGAATCCAAGAAACATCAAAGCTGTTCAATAATGAGGTCAGTGAGTCTATTTCAAAGTGACTTCCTTAGGGACTCCGCAGCTAAATTGTTTCAGATTTAATTAAAGAAAATTCCCTGAAACTTTGTCCAAGTCTTCCAAATCCCTACAGCCTCACAATATTTGAACTGAATACCTTTAAATTGTCTTTCTAGATGCTCTGAACTGTCCTTGTAATTTCAGTTTTGTGAGTTTGTCCTTGTGGATAATCTTGAGCTTCTCTATTCATCTAGCGCTAACAGAACAACTCAGCATGCATATTGTCTTACCATTTTTCTGCTTCATATGGAGAATCTACAAAATACAATGCATATAGAATGATTCTGAATCTCTTTATGCAGTGGTGAAGTTATGAGGAAGGATATTATTTAGGGCACAGGTATGATAATTGCTTTAGAAATGCTTTAAATTATACCCCACATAGATGTTAGAAGATAAGACCATTCAAGCATGGACAGATATATTTTTACTGGAAGCAGGTAAGAAGCTCCAAATACACCAGACAGTCAGAACAATGATTTCCTGGATATTTTATGGTAGGCAGATAGGAAAAATGATAAAGCGTTTGTATTTTAATCACATTTTTCTTTGTGTTTGGAACAGTCTCCTTTTGCATCGTTCTTTCCAAACCATTCTCTGTCTCATTCCAATAGTCAGTCTAATCCTTATCCAATTATTAATTATATTGAATTATTTAGAAAAGTAAAAAAAATAAAAAAATATTAACTATCTGTAGATACAATATCCTCCTCCTCCTTCTATATTATGAGGGAGGTCTTGAAATGACACCCGTATTGTTAATAGCCAAATGTCTTTCATACTTGATTTCTAAACTTCAGTGATAGCACCTCAAACATTTCTCCAGTCCAGATGTTAATTAATTAATTAATTAATTAATTAATTCAAAATTGAACGTCTATGCTTCTATGTCACCATGGTGACCCTAGGTAGCTTACAGTCATGTAACTAAAATACAATATAAAATGTATTTAAAATAAATAGGTGATAAAATAAATAAAAAACACACCTTTAAAATTCAGTTGAAATTAAATTAATCAAGATGGGAGGAAGGGAGCAAAGTGTGCATGGGGATGAGGTGGGGTCTGTCTAATCCAGTGGTTCTCAATCTGTGGGTTGCGACCCCATTTGGGGTCAAACGGGGGTTGCCAAACAACGCAGTCTGCCATTTTTTCCCCTTTTCCTTAGCTGTGCTACGCCATTTCCCCCCCTTTTCCTTAGCTGTGCTACTCCCTCTTATTCTATTGGCTTTTGAAAGCCAATAGAATAGACTCTCTTGAATAAAGTCTAATTCTATTGGCTTTCAAAAGCCAATAGGAATTGTCCAGGCTGTCTCTGCCCTGCTGAGCCCACCAAAAGTCCCAGTCTGCAAATGATGCTGCGAGTTGTCTGCAGCGAAGGCGAGCTCTCCGGAAGTTTCCACCCCTCCCTGCTGAGCAACTACTAAAACTGTAAGTAAAAGAGGGGTGGGAGGTGGGAGGCCGGCGGGCGCAGGGAGGGTTTTTGGCCGCCCCACTACACTGTCACTGCCACGGCCGCCCAAGAGCGCCTGGGCCTGCCTGCCGCCCCCCCAAATGGGCGGCAGCAAAGGCAAGGCTAGTGGGGCAGCGGCGGGCGCAGGGAAGGTTTTTGGCGCACATGGGGCTCGGCGGGTGACTTACCTCCCTTGGGCTGGGCCAGCTGGTGGCCTAGCCCGTGGTCGCCCTGCACCGCCGCAGCCACCCAGAAGCACCTGAGCACCTGGGCCTGCCTGCCACCGCCCTGAACGGGCGGCGGCCTACGCCTCGGCCGGCGCAGGGGGCAGCACCGCACATGCGCGGTGCAGGGGGTAGCACCGCGCATGCGCGGGGCTAACGGCGTGCATGCGCAGCGCAGGGGGTAGCGGCGTGCATGCGTGGCGCAGGTCAGGGTCACGGCCTGAAAAAGGTTGAGAACCGCTGGTCTAATCCATTAACCACCTCCAAGATGCCACTCTCCTATTGGGAGTGCATTTGGAATAATCAAAGACAGAAATTAAATAGGGATTTTGTGGAAATCTCTCTCTTTTTTTTCACCGTCATGAAAGATTTCAGGAATGCACTTTCTTGTACTTTTAGTACACAGAAAGTTCTTAAACATATTCAAGAATCCAGTGATATTGTGATATTTGGAAGCACACGTAGGGCTGAATGTACCGTACAATGAACAATTAGAGGGATCTAGTATGTCTAGTCTTTAAAAAAAAGAGAGACTAAAGGTGATATGATAGCAGTCTTCTAGTACTTGAGGATCTGTCACAGTGAAGAGGGGGTTCACCTATTCTACAGAGCACCTGAGGGCAGGATAAGAAATAAAGGTGGAAGATCTTTAAAAAGAGAGATCCAGCTACAACTAAGGAAAAATTCCTGACAATGAAAACAATTGATCTGTGGAATGGCTTATCTCTGGAAGTTGTTGTTTCTCCATCACTGGAGGTTTTCAAGAAGAGACTGGACAGCCATTGGTCCAGAATGTTATAGGGTCTCCTCCTTGAGAAGGGGATTAGATTAGAAGACCTCCAAGGCCCCTTCCAATCCTATTATTCTATGTTCTACTTAGCTCATCAGGCCCAATAGCATAATCATTCAGCAGTTTTGCAGAGATCAAAATTCCATGAAAGTTGTCAAGCAATTGCAGAATAAGTGCCTCCACTGAAAATTCCTTATCTATAAAAACAAAAGGAAAGTACAGTATAACAATTTTCCTATATAGTAGTTGGCTATATACAGCTTCTTAATATTTTCTTCATCTGCCCTTCCCATTTTTCTGATCCCATTGCACAATTTATTTATTTTATTTATTTATTTGTTTAAACTTGTATGCTGCCCTTCTCCTAAGACCCAGGGCGGCTCACGATAACAATACAAGTAAAACATAAATATAGAATCAATTAAAAATTACTACTTACAATAAAAACTAGATAATTTATTACACTCACACCACACACAATCACAGTCAAAGGCCAGGGGCAGAGTGCAGCTCACATGCCCCAAACCTGTCTGCATAAATGTGTCTTCAACAGTTTCTGGAAAGCTAGGAGGGAGGAAGCAGTACAAACCTCTGAGGGAAGCTGGTTCCAGAGGGCTGGGGCAGCAACGGAGAAGGCCCTAGCCCTAGGCCCCGCCAGATGGCATTGTCTAACAGACGGGACCCGTAGGAGGCCAACCCTATGTGCCCTAATCGGTCACTGGGATTCATTCATTCAATTTCCGTTAACAGCTGGACCACCTCTCTTAGATTAGCCAGCATACAGAAAATTTATTTATTTATTTTATTTATTTATTCGATTTCTATGCCGCCCTGTTCCGGAGAACTCACTTTGGTAAAGGAGACATTGCAGTGCCATCATATCTTGATTTCCATCCTAATGTGCATACTGTTTGATGGATACTGACTCACTTCAGCCACTTCAGGTAGTGCATAGCAGCATGGTTCATAGCTTGCCAATTGAGAAATGGGTATTACAAAATGTAATGTGCTCTTAGTTGTTTAAATAAGCTTGATAAACTGAAAACCATCTGTTTCTCAAGTGTCTATAGAATGTCATCTATCAGACCCAGACTTCTCTTACTAGTCTAATAAATTTGTATTTGTAATACATTGAATGTCCAAATCAGTACATCAGTTTTGAGCTACAACATTTTCCTTGAAATAGAAAATTGTCCAATCCAAGCTGAGGGGCTTTTTTGTTCTTAAAATGAGATGTTAGGATTATTTTTAAAGTGTGCATTCCACCAACATTTTCTAAACAGCTCTACAGAAAATGAACATCTGCTTTAAAATGCTGGCATATATTGTCCTGCTATTATGCAGTACAGCTGTCTCTCCTTTTTTGCTGTCATAATTTTAAAAAACAGAGCAACAATTTAAACTGTTTCGTCTCTCGCATTTTGAAATAAAACAACACTCCACTCAATAAACTTTTGCTGCAATTATATATTTAGTCACAGAGATCCTCGCACATAGTGGGTATAGAATATATTCAGATTGGTTTGTTTCTTTTGGCTCCCTGACAGTTTCCCCATAAGTAGCCCAGGTCATGCTGAGAAGCAACATTAAGCCTTCAAAATGGCTTTCAAGATCATTTGGGAGATCAGTCGCACTCAATCCAATCTGTCATTTAGAACTATTGTAACAAAGGTACACACTTTTAACAGGGCGGTGGTAGTATGAATGAAAAATAATATCATGAAAAGCCTAGGAAGATGGCCAAGATGGTTAGATCTAGTTTTCAGAAGAGGGAAAGGTTGAGATTTCCTTTTGTTAAATTTAAGTACCTTAGTGTGCAAGTGAAGACCTCATCTGAAACAGTGGATATGCTTCCTGGCAGACATATGCTACTAATATTGTTTCCACTTACATTCTATGTGTATATTTGCATATAAACCACTTAGCTTACTTAACTTGCATGCTAGCAAAGTAATGCTCAAAATTCTGCAATCTAGAGTTCAACAGTACACAGAACTAAAATTGTCAAATATAAATGTGGGATTCAGAAAAGGCTGGGTACCTAGACATTGCTAGTATCCAATGGATAATTGAAAGGCAAGGAAGTTTTAAAAATATACCTATTTCTTCTTTATATATTATAGAACGGTAGTGACTGGATACGCCACATCAAACATGAATATCCTGTGAAAAACTGGATATATCAAATCACAAGAAAAGGTTATATGTTGTGAGCCGCCCTGAGTTCTCCGGAATAGGGCGGCATAGAAGTCAAATTAAATAAATAAATAAATAAATAAAATGACCAGAAAACAATAATTAGAATGAAATTTGAACACCTAAGTGGTTCATAACTGGGAAAGGAGTACACCAAGGTTATAAATCGTCACTTGATTTATTTATATGCAGAATATATGATAAATGTGGGAATAGAAGAAAGAGAAATTGGAATTAAAATTGTTGGAAGAAACAGAAATAAACTTAGATATGTCAATGACATATTTTGATGGCTGGAAGCAAGAAAGACTTAAGGAATCTTTTGTTGAAAATAAAAGAATGGAATGCAAAAGCTGTATTTATGCTATTGAACATTGACAAGAACTCTTCATGATATTCTGCATTAAATTATGTAGTTTCACAATTCAAATAATATAGGCTTTTAAAATATAAGCTAATCCATTAATTGTACAAATTTTCATCATATAGGGAAGGAGGAGATGAAATTTGTAAATGCCTTTCCATGCTATTTTTAGTTGCAATTATTTTTGTGGAAACATTTAAGCATTAAACATTTAAACTTCCAATTATCTCACTAACTGAAGAATAATTTTAGTTCATTGGTGTGTTTTTATTGAGAACTCTTACCAATAAGCTAAATCAATACTGCAGTTTTAAGTACACATGCATATATTCAATGACTTTTTCATTTATTGTTCACAGTTACCAACCTCGTGTCTCCACCTGTGGCATTTTAATTATGTAGAGATATAGAAAACAATATTGCGGTTAAATGAAGGGACTGCTGACAGAGTACTAAAGGAAAAGCAGAACACAGGCTTGGACATGAGCCAAAACTCAGGATTTATTTTTCTTCTAATATTATCCGTAGAAAATACAGTGCCTTCTATTTGACAATATAGTAGTATATTAAAAAAATATAACCACGGGTAAAAATGCTGTATACTATGCACAACATGATAGCATTTCTTAATAAATTAAACTCATTTATTTCTGAAATAAGTTCCATATTTTAGACTTTTAACAACAGTGTCCTCATTTTTAGAAAAAAAAATACATTGTTTGTTCCATCCAGAGATAATCTGATACAATTTGCTTTGTCTGTTCATATAATAAACTTGCTTACTGATGCTTGACTGTCTGAGATTTAATGTTTATAGAGTTTGTGTTCATGCAGGGCAACCTAAACAATAAATAACACTTTTGCTTTTCTTCTCTCTCATTTCCCCTAATCAATCAGAATAAATTTATAACTTTAATAGAAGAAGCTTTGTAACCAATGCTGTAAGTAGCTTTTGAAATGGCCACACAGTGGAAAAAGACACAGCTGCTTTAACCATTTAAAAACAGGTACACACCTCTTGTCCAGCCTTGTACAGATTTGCATTGACCTCCTAGACATTATTCCAGAATATTTTAATAATTTGCCACCTACAAATTTAAAACCTTTTTTTAAAGAAGTGTTCCCAGATTACAAATACCTGGTGAATGTAGCTTGGTAGCTGCTACTACCAGTCTCTTGGGGGATGAGATGGTAGGCCTGCTGCTTTCCTGATCTTTCTGTCCTTCTTTTTTTGGCCCTGTAAAAAAAAAAAGATATAGGTATATGACTAAACATAAAACATATAATAACAGAAAAATAGAGTTGGAGGTGTTGGTCTTCTAGTCCAACACCCTGGCCAGGCAGGAAACCCTGTACTATTTCAGACAAATGGTTGTCCAATCTCTTCTTAAAAACTTCCAATGTTGGAGCACCCAAAACTTCTGAAAGCAAGTCGTTCCACTGATTACTTTCATTTCATTTCATTTATTTCGACTTATATGCCGCCCTTCTCCCCAGACTCAGGGCGGCTCACAACAGAAATATAAGTACAAAATACATAGGTCACTTAAAAAATGGTACAATATAAAACTATGACACTATAAAAACTATATTCACTCATACAACATACACTCCCAATCAAAGGCCCAGGGGCAGAGCACAGCTCACACGCCCCAGGCCTGTCTGCAAAGATGTGTTTTTAAAAGTTTACGGAAAGCTAGGAGGGAAGTTGATTCCAGAGGGCTGGGGCAGCAACAGAGAAGGCCCTAACCCTAGGTCCCGTCAGACGGCACTGTCTAGCAGACGGGACCTGTAGGAGGCCAACCCTATGTGCCCTAACCGGTCGCTGGGATTCATGAGTTGTTCTAACTGTTAGGAAATTTCTCCTAAGTTCTAGACTGGTTCTCTCCTTGATTAATTTCCATCCATTGCTTCTTGTCCTGCCTTCAGGTGTTTTGGAGACTAGGTTGATCTCCTCTTCTTTGTGGCAGCCCCTTACATATTGGAATACTGCTAACGTGTCACCCCTAGTCCTTCTTTTCATTAAACTAGACATACCCAATTCCTGCAACCATTCTTCGTAAGTTTTAGCCTCCAGTCCCCTAATCATCTTTGCTGCTCTTCTCTGTACTCTTTCTAGAGTCTCAACATCTCTTTTATATCATGGCAACCAAAACTGGATGCAGCATTCCAAATGTGATAAAGTGGTGTAAATACTTCACATGAATAACTTCACAGTTACAGGTAGGCACTCTAGGAATTTGACTTCATGTACCATAGGTAAGTTCATTAAATGGGTGAAGAAGCTTCTGTCTTCAGATATATCACGTGGCACGTTTCCAGGCATTGTACAAAACTCAAAATACTTCATAATATGATAAAATTAAATAATAAAACAAATCATAATGTATAATATCCATATTCAATCCACTTATGTATGGAGAACCTATAAACCCATTACAATCACAAAGATACAAATATCTTAGCCTCATTTCCTCAGTTGCTCCATCAATTGATGGAGATTTCCGCTGGACACAGAATGAAGTTTAGCTTACTTTCTTATTGCTAGGTCACTGAATAAAGCTTATTTCAAGAACGTCTTTGAACATTAGGAGAAAGAAAGAATATTGGAACAGGATTGGGAAATGAGTCAAAATACACAGAAGAACCAGCATAATAGATTAATTGGATCACAGGCCAGATTTCCCTTATGTGTTTGAAATCAATTTGCTAGCCACAAAAACACAAGTCTATTTCTTTACTATTTAAGAATTGAGAATGGAAGAAAAGTTTTTGATAACATATACTGCCCTATAAAGCACTGCTGGCATTATAAATTATTAAATGACAATTTGAACGAAACACAGATGCTTTGAAGAAATGGAGTAAGATTTCTGTTTAGAATCTCACTGGTGTAGTAAATAAGAGGTTAGAATGGCACCAGGGGAGACTCAGGTCTAGTCCATTCTCAGCCATGGCTGAGGGTGACTTTGGGCCAGTTCTTCTCTTTTAAGACAATCCACCACAGAGTTGTTCTGTATGAAAACAAGGAACAGGAGATATATGACCCCCTCCATGAACTGCTCTTGAGAATAACAGATGTAGAATAAATCCAACAAATTCAGTCACTGTGCAGGCCTCCCTGAAGAAAAGGCCCACGACCTGCCCCCCCCAAATGTAGCTCTCTGGCCAACAGAACTCATAACATCCCCCCTGTGCTATATCTGGTGGAACAGGCAGATGACGGAGAAGACATCTGGCCAACAGAACCCACAAGACAGAAGAAATGAGAATAAATAAGCAAATACAGACAACAAGGTGATGAATGTTAGCCTGGAAACCAGTTCTTATTCTTTCCCTTTTGTTTCTTGACATTCATGATCCCACCATCCTGTGAAAGTGATGGGTTTTTTCCCCTTTTCTTGACAAAAATAATGTTGTTTTTTATTATTTGGAACTATATGTCAGTTTTAAAACACATTTTTCAATCACTGCATAGAAACACGAACTCCTAATCTAGATAGAACCAGTCGGCATGCAATAAAACTAACCCTTTTCCTGCTGAAAATCCATGTTCCCGCCTGCACCACTACTTACCATGACTAAAATAAAATTAAAAAAAAAAACAAGGAAAAAGAAATAGATTAGTTCAAGGAGGAAAAGTTGAAGGAAAAGAGTTGTCTCTTCTGATTCTCTCACTACACCTCACTAGTCAGGATAGGCAAGTCACAGAACAGAAGCATTTTTTCCCTTCTTTAATTTTGAATGGCAATAATAATAAAACAAAAGTTGACTCCTTCTACCTCAAATTACAAGTGTGTCTGTGTGTGTGTGTGTGTGTGTGTGTGTGTAGGTAAAGACATTTTGCCAATTGTGTTATGCAGACATAACTTTTTAAAGATGGATATAAGAAAAGATATTTACTAACAATAGAGTATAATTATTTAGGTAAAATAGTGCTATGCCATGAATTGCTTTTATTATTCTATTACACTAATGCTATATCAATTAAAGTGACCAACTTTTGGCTCCAGTTCAAAGGGTCAGATTTAAACTTTAACACATATTATGGCACTGCATCTGAAAACCTGGAGGGCTTAGGGTTCCACCATTTCAACTGAGGCAGAACTACTTGCGAGAGATGAGGATCCTTAGTGTCTATGACATAGCTGTGGAGAGTATTTGAAGAGAAGATTCCCAAGATCAATTTTAATGTCCTTTTAGGATATGTCCCTCATATGTCCCTTTTAGATTTTCATACTTCTACAAGTTATTATTAATGACAGACAATGACATGTATACCATGCCACTGATCTGCATACATATTTTAACTGATGGTACTCTTAATTCACATTGACAGCTCCAGTGAACTCTGAAGTCCTGATGCCCCACCTCCAAACTTTACTGCTAAAGGTCCTTCTGCCTGCTTTCTATGGGAAAAGGAACCATCAGAGATAGCTTTTCATCTCCTAATTGACTGGTAAGCCAAGATCTTTTTAAAGGTTTGTGCTTTCTTTAAAATTATTGGTTGTATAAACAAAACATTGCATTGTAATATACACTTGCAGTATACACTTGCAGTATAATTTATTTCAATGGAACTAAAGGACAAGTTCCAAATCACCTGGCAGTTCTATTCTCCTCTCCTCCTCCCCCTCCTAATCTATTTCCTTGACATGCTAGTGATGCCCTAAATTTGCACAGAAGGATGATTTAATGCAGTGAATCCAATTAAAGCTGCTCATTTCAGAGAATGGAAGAAAACCAATCAGCTCATGTCATCAAAACAATTTGCATAGCAATTATTTTCTAATACTGTGTCATACCATGTAAGGCACTTCTTTTCTGATGCTTTGGTTTCTGATAGCTCAAATTGGTGGAGTGATGCAAAACAATGAGATTTATGTGGGGTTAATTAAAGATGTCTCATTTGGATGACAAGCAGATTCTATAAAAATACCATTGTTTGCCCCACTATGTTTGTTTTAAATAAGAATGCACAGGTAAAATTGTTTTATCAGTATACTTGATGTTCCTTTACCAAATGACTCCTGGTTTACTCCTTATCACAATGATTAATTTACTCAAATCTTCATAAATTGAGGTTGTTCCAACCTGAATGTGGATAGTGGACTGAGAAGAAGATCCCATCCCCTCCCCATTGTATTTCTGGTTTCTAACCTAACTAATCTCTACTAATTCTAGTATTTAATATTCTATTTTTACTTTTAGGATGTCGTTAAGCTGCACAGTCTCCTGACAATGAGATGGATGGCTTATTAATTTAATCAATCAATAAAAAATAAATACACTTATACATCCAAAGTTCATTTCTTTCAGAAGTTTACCATTTGAAGCTAAAATATACACCCATCCATTAACTGACTAGAATACCTTCCATATACTATTTTGAATAAATTGGAAAATAGATTTTTTTTAAAAAAAACAAACTGATCCAGATTTTGAAAATTGTCTGCTGTACCTTGTGAAACCTAGATTCCTGTGTTAGCCTATTGGAATTTGTAGAAAAATAAAAATTTATTAATATTGTTAGAGAATTTTAATTTCTCTGTTGGTGAAAAAATAAATCAGAAGCTCTCACAGTTGACTGCATTTAGCTGATTCAAAATAACTTCTTTATATTTATATCAAAATATTTACAATACCATACATTCTTCTTTACAGCAACATAGCACAAATGAAGACTTCTTACAGAGAGATACAGAGACAGATCTGAGACTGAAAATTCAGCTCCTAACTCAATACCCTTTTGCACAGACTCAGTAGCACTTTCTTCACACTGGCTGACTGAGTTACCACATGACTCTTCCTGCTCATGAATATTCCAACAAATATGATCAAGGTTCAGCAACAGAATCTGTAGATAGTGTACTATTGATCTTAATTTTTTCTCCATTATTTTTGACAGTAAGATGTGCAAAAATATCTTGGACGTTGGAGTGCTACTATTCAGAATTCAAGTTCTTTAATAGAAGATAATATATGTGGCTCAGGCTGAACTGTGGAATCCTTGGTGTTCCTTGTGCTTGATTGTTTGCCTTCCAGTTTCATTACCAGATTAGATAACATCTTCAGACCAGTTACCTGGTAACAAAATTTTGGCAAGCAAACCAGAGAGAGACGGCGGGGGAAGACCCAGGCAGAGGGACTGGTGAGTGTTACCCCACGCGCTGCACCCCAGACCCACCAGAAAGGGAGCCCCAGAGACTCAACAGAGGGCAGGACCTACCAGGGAAGAAGGTGGGAGGAAGAAGAAAGCTGGAAAGCACCCTGGAACGCAATAAGGGAAAGGCAGAGGGGATCTATAAACACAGGGGGACAGAAGACAGGGGGAAGTGACCTGGGCAAGAAGGCAGA
Source organism: Bothrops alternatus (assembly GCA_034064705.1). Taxonomy (NCBI): domain Eukaryota; kingdom Metazoa; phylum Chordata; class Lepidosauria; order Squamata; family Viperidae; genus Bothrops; species Bothrops alternatus. Next base: position 1,562,296 of record JARGCV010000008.1, on the reverse strand, counting down.
GAAAGAGGGGCAAGAAGGAGCCAGAAAAGAGCAAAGAGAAGAAACAGGCTGGCAGAGGGGAGTGAAGAGGAACCCAAGGCAAAGGTACTGAACTGGCTCCCTGAACATAGAGCTGCCAGAATACAGGCTCCTACCCCTACACTGCCTAAACCCTGAAGGCACCCCCTCCCCTTTTGGAAGGACCAGATTTCTGGATCTTCACCAGACCACAACCTAGTGTTGTACTGCATCTTGAGAAAAAGGCCATCATTAAAAATCCCAAGCCTCAGATCCTCCCATCTTTGTAACACCCCTGCCAGTACAGAAAAGCTTAATTGAAAACAAGCTACACCCCCTAGTGATCTACCACTTTGCTGTTAAAATACTAACTGTGAGACATGAACACTTGCTAACTTGTAACAGAAAAATTTGATCCAACCCATCCTAGCAACTTGACAATCTTGCACAGGAACAACTCCCCCACAATTCTTTGCATCAAGGGGTGGCTTTAAGGGTGGACAGGCCAACAGGAGGAGAAGCTCAAAATGGCTGCCAGACGGACAAAACAAATCAAACTGCGAGACCTGAAGGGAGCTGCACCCTCCCCGGCCCAGCCCTCTAATCTGCTAGGGAACACCCCACCCAACCACACACACCCCCACCCAACTGCATGCCCTCAGACCCACACGCCAACCCACGACTCTGCAACAGCACGCATGATCCAAGAACTAAAAGAGACGATTGAGACACTAAATGAGACGATAGCGACGATGGTGGTACGGATGGATGGCATGGATAGAAAATTGGCAGAAATGGGCGCGAAGACGGAGAAAGGACGCCTAGAAACAGAACGGAAGACGGAGGAAAGATACAAAGATATGAAGAGGATGCTGGCGGACCAAGGTGGAGACCTGGAGAAAAAGTGGGAAGAACAGCGCAAAGCGACGGCCACTGATTTGGAACAGATGAAGGAGGCATTGCAAACACATTACAAAAACCTCCAAGAAACAAGGGAGAATACGGAAAAGATGATGAAGGAAGTGGAAAACCGCGTAGAGGGTCAGCTTGCAGAGGTGAAAAGAGAGGTTCAAGACCAGTCCACCATGATACAATTCTGGCAAATGGCATTTGCAATCAGGATCAGAGGGTGGAACGAGACAACATACGAACCCCAGGGAAGACTGCGCAGGACCTTTGTAGAGGCCCTGGCAACATTCCTGGGCACGAGCGCCAATGAGATTGAGTGGCATGTCGAAAAAATCCAGAGAGTGGGCGCCTGGAGGGAAGTGAACAAACACCAACCAAGGGATGTGGTCATCCACTTCACAACACAGAGGTTCCGGAACCACGTCTCTGCCACTTCCTATAACAAGGCATTCTACATAGAGGAGCAGGAGGTGAAGGTTCTGAAAGAGATCCCCCAGGCGATGCTGAGAGAGAGAAAGAACTACAAATTCCTGACCACAGAACTGAGATCGCGTGCACTGCAATACCGGTGGGAAACCCCAACAGGAGTGTCACTTTCTTATAAAAACAAGAGACATTACTTGACCTCGGTCCAGAAAGCCAAAGACTTCCTCGAAATGGAACTGAAGTCGGGAGGCCCTCAACCCACCGCGGGAGAAGATGCAGATAGACCAAGGGAAAGCGGGAGGGATCGAGGCCAACGAGCAAGCCGCGCAGAAGCACAGATCGGGGCAGTGGCAGAGGAAATGAATGGACTACCTCTAGGGGCGAGGGCGCAGAGAGCAGAGAGCAACAAAAACAAGGAGGCAGGACAGTCTACAGAGGGCAGGCTACCAGGCTTCACTACCAAACGAACAGACCAGCAAGGCAAGACCTCACAAACCAAAATGAGCACCAATCCGGATATCGTGGGAACGAGACCAAAGGAGACAACAGGAGAAACAACAGAAATGGTCTCGCAAAAATATCCTGCAACAGATGATGGCTACTAATTATTTGACTTGGAATGTGAACGGACTGAACTCCCCCCAGAAAAGAAGAAAAATTCTCCACTACCTAAACCAAGGTAAAAGCGATATAATCTGCCTACAAGAAACACACATCAGAGCAGCAGACCAGAAATATCTGATCAACTACAAACTAGGCGCGCACTTTGTGGCAGCGGCGCCAAGAAAAAAGAATGGGATTGTTATATACGTAAAGAAACATGTAATGGCTAAGCTAATAGAGTCTGACCCCCAAGGTAGATACCTGGCAATTGAAATAACACAAGAAGACAAGAAGATTCTAGTAATGGGCGTATATGCACCACATCAGCAACAAGGCAAATTCTACAAAAAGCTACACAAGAAAATAACACAACTTAACTACAGATCTTACATCATCATGGGCGACTGGAACGGGGTCATAGAGACTGCTCTAGACAAAAAAAGAACTGCACCGAACCCGCAAAAACACTCCAAGTTGCCTAAATCCTTCTTCGACATGAAGGAGGACCTCGAACTGACAGACGTATGGCGGAAAAGGCACGGCAAAGAACAAGAATTCACCTTCTTCTCTGGCAGACATCAATCATTCTCCAGAATCGACTTTATATTAACTTCTAGTGACTTGCTAACTTGTCTAAACGCGGTGAAAATCCTACCCAAGACACTGACAGACCACAACCCTGTGAGGATGGAATTAAGACATGGCCCGAAACAGAGGAGGTCCTGGAGAATCAATGAAAACTTGTTTAGACATGAAAACAATGTGGCGGAATGCAAAAAAGCTATGAAGGAATTCTTCGACACAAATATGAACAACGAAACACCGATAGAAACGATCTGGGAAGGCAGCAAGGTGTACATGTGCGGGATCCTCATAGCCATGAATAGCAGGCACCGTCGCAAACAAGAACAAAAAAGAAAAGAGTTAGAAAATGAGATAAGTAAAAGGGAGCGGCTGCTAATAAAAAGGCCAGAGGACAAAGTCACCAAAGAAGGACTCAAGATCTTAAGAAAGCAATTTGACATGTTGATGGCTGACCAAGTTGCAAGGAATATACAATATGCAAAACATAAAACATTCTGCAAGGCCAACAAACCGGGCCGCTGGCTAGCCTACACTATAAGAAAGAAACAGAAATCCCGCATAATTGAAAAGATAGAATACAAAGGCAAGGAAGAATTCCGACAAAAAACCATCAAGAAAGCCTTCACGGAGTTCTACTCGAAACTATATGCCGAGGATAAGATACAAGACAAAGAGATAGATGAGTTCCTACAAAACGAAAAGATACAGGCGATTACCGACACACAAAGAGAAGCCCTGAATGCCTTAATCACAAAAGAGGAAATACACTCAGCGATCACACAACTGAAAGCAGGAAAATCGCCCGGGACGGATGGGATAACAGCGACCTACTACAAACACCTCCAAGAGGAGATGCTAGAACCCCTCAGAAAACTATTTGCCAACATTCAAGAAGGAGGCCAGGTCCCACCATCCTGGAAAACAGCCTACATCGCATTAATCCCAAAGGAGGGGAAAGACAACACACAGCCCGCAAACTACAGGCCCATCTCACTACTAAACACAGACTACAAAATCTTCACAAAAATTTTGGCCAATAGACTAATGACTGTACTACAAAAAACAATACACCCGGACCAAAGGGGATTTATACAAGGACGCCAGATGAAAACCAACGTGAGACAGCTGCTGAACATAATAGAATACCTGCAAAAGCACAACCAGATACCCGCCGCTCTTATGTTTGTGGATGCAGAAAAAGCTTTCGACAGACTGCACTGGCCGTTCCTGACGAACTTGGTCCGGAAGATGAAAATGGGAGTACAGTTTCTCAACTCCATAACGGCAATTTACCAGAAACAAACAGGTCAGATCATTGTCAATGGAGACTTAACGGACTCATTTAATATAGAGAGAGGCACGAGACAGGGCTGCCCGCTGTCCCCCCTGCTATTTGTCCTAACACTGGAAATTTTACTGAACAGAATAAGAGCGGCAGAGGATGTACAGGGCATACAGATTAAACAGCAAGAATACAAACTATGTGCCTTTGCGGATGACCTGCTGGTGACAATGTCGCAACCAGCACAATCAGCAAGGAAATTGATGGAGATAATGGAGGACTATGGTAGGGTGTCAGGCTTCAAAGTAAATATATCAAAAACAAAGATGCTAGTCAAAAACCTAGACAACAAAGCAAAACGGAACCTGGAAAGAATAACGGGTTGTGAAATAGTCAAGAAAGTCAAATACTTAGGAGTGGAGATAGAATCAACAAATGCGAGATTATACAAGAATAACTACGAGGTCCTGTGGAATAAGATACAAGCAGACCTGGAAAGGTGGAAATCACTACGTCTGTCCCTGCTCGGCAGGATAGCGACAGTAAAGATGAATGTATTACCCAGATTTTTATTTCTCTTCCAAATGCTACCCATACTCAAGAAGGATGCGGACTTAGACAATTGGCAGAAAGGCATCAACAGATTTATTTGGGACGACAAGAGACCGAGGGTGAAACTAAAAATCATCCAAGACGCAAGGGAGAGAGGGGGACTCAAAATGCCTAATCTAAAGCTATATTACTATGCAGCAACGTTGGTGGCGGTTAGTGACTGGATCAACATGACAAATGATAGAGTTCTGAATGTTGAGGGGCATGGTCTACGATTCGGCTGGCACGCATACCTAGTATACGACAAAAAGGCAGATAGGAACTTCAAGGAGAACCCACTACGAATCCCATTGCTATGGGTCTGGAAGAAATATAAGCACCTCCTACACGACAAGATTCCCATCTGGACGATCCCTGGACACGCAACAGGGGATATGAACACATCCCAAGGGCAAGAAGTGGTGCCCTACAGTGAACTTGTACTGGGAGAAGAAAACGGGTTCCTCTTGAAATCTCAAGCAACGCTAGCAAACAGAGGAATAGGAAGTAACTGGCTATCATATATACAACTACAATCAAAGTGGCGTAAAGACAAGAAGAAGGGCTTCTCCCAGACCGACGAGAATCTAATTAAACAGATTAGAGAACAGGGGATTATGCACATCAAACGAGTGTACAGCATTCTGATAGAAATAGACTCTGAAACCGAGCTAGTCAAGAACTGTATGATAAAGTGGGCACAAGACTTCGGACACCCTATCACCATGGACACATGGGAGAAAATCTGGGTGAGGAATGTAGAATTCACGAAATCACAACACTTAAGGGAAAACTTCTACAAGATGTTCTATAGATGGCACCTAGACCTGAAAAAAATATCACTCATCTACCCGGGCTCCCAGCCCAAATGCTGGAGGTGCGGGGACGGAGAGGCTACTTACTTTCATATATGGTGGACATGCAGAAAAATCAAAGCATTCTGGAGGAAGATATGGTGGACACTCCAAACTATTTTCAAAAAGCGTATAGAATTTCTACCTCAGGCTTTTCTGTTAGGGATCACAAAGGATATCACTACCTCAGAGACAAATTTATTTTTGAACTTAATTACAGCAGCAAGATTGTTGGTGGGACAGTACTGGAAGAATCCGGAAATACCGCCTATTGAAGAATGGACTGTGAAAGTAACAAATTTGGCGGAAATGGCAAAAATATCAGCATACTTGAAAAACCGCTCCAATGAACAATTTGTGACTGACTGGAAACAGTGGATAGACTATATCCAAGAGAGACACCAATCAAACAGAATGCAGCTGGCGTTCAGCTAAGGATCGATGGGAGGAGGGATGAAGGGGTAACAAATCAAATGTTTACAAAAACTAACACCCAACGTTGAATGTATATGTTCTATAACTAATGCCTCTTAACATAACCTTATGACTAACGTTGTTTGCTTTAATATTGTTAAAGTAGACTGAATCTCTACCTCAGGATATGAAACTTTTACCTCAGGATCTCGGGTTGGGGACCATAAAAGATTGCACTAGTAATGGGATGAAGTCAACTCAGAAGCGCAAACGCACAATATGCGATAGACTAGATACAGTAGATAGACCATATATAAGAGAAACACCAATCAAACAAAATGTATTCGGAGTATACTTGAAGATGTAAGGGAGGAGGGAAGAACGTTTACTAAAACAGATGTTTACAAAGATTAATACCTAATGTTGTATGCTATGTTCTAGGATGATTGCTTAGCAATAGGATCTTATGTTTAATGTTGATCACATTAATATTGAAACGGATAGGGGAAACACCAATCAAAATAAAATGTAACAGGAGTATAGTTGAGGCTAGACGCGAGGAGTGGGGAAAAAGGCTTACTAACTCAGACGTTTTCAAAGACTAATACTTAGTATTGTATACCAGGTGTCATGATGATTGCTGCATAATAGGTTTTTATGCTCAATGTTGATTGTTTTAATAAAAGAATTTTTATAATAATAAAAAAAAAACAACAACCAGAGAACACCAAGAACTCAAAGTTATTCAAAGTTCTTCTCTTTTTGGATTCCCTGTTCATTTCCTCTCCCTCTTGCCTACCCCATTACTGTCCATGCTAATTAGTTATTCCACTCTTTTAAGGAAGAATCTTCCTTTGTTTTTTTTTTAAAGGAAGGAAAGAAGATAGGGTTTGTCTTACATGATCTATTTTTGATCTATTTTTCCCTCCTTTTTGTAAAAAGGTAGGAGTTCAAAATGCCCACCTAAACCTTTTGGAAGAGAAAATTATCGTCTTCATGAATCAAGAATTTATTTGACATTTTGCATTTGGCAGATTTAGTCTGCTAACAGATGTACTGTAGTTAAAATCTATCATAACAACAACTTTAAACTCTTCCTAGATGCACACGATGCATCCTGGATGCATAGGAAAATAATAAAACTTACAATGAAAGGAAGCACAATGTTATGTATTTCCTTTGCATAAGAGCCACCTGTATGCCAATCTTTCCAACCCCCTATATATATATATGTGTGTGTGTGTGTGTGTGTGTGTGTGTGTATACACACAAACACACACACACATATACAAGAAGATAATCAGACACCAGGATAAAACACAAACAAAACTGTTTTAATACACTTAGTTTTCGTCGACTAACTTTATAGACTGGTGTGCTTATTGTCTCTAGTTCCAAAAGAATTGCTTGGCACTTGATCACTATCCTGACACTTGGCAAAACCCTGTGATGCACTGATACCCAATTGCCACAGTTCAGCATTGCAAAGAAACAAACATCTTGCCTTCAGATTGAAACATTTGGATTTAAGCATCAACATATGGATTTAAGCATCAACCTTATTCTTGGTAGAAACAAGAACAGCATGGATGCCGAAGACAGCATGGAAGCTGAAGCCACAAAATATTGGTTATCACTGCATTTGATTGTGAGACATGGGAGGGCATCAAGGAAATGAATATCTATACAAAATGCTTACCAGCAGCAGAGACAACGGGAGCTGTCTTGCAACAAAGGCCTTATATGGCACTGCAGAATAGTTTCTATAACTGAAGATACAGACAATTTATGGCTTGCATTTGGATAAAAATGTCCTAAATTTGCACTTTCTGAACCAATTAGAGAATGGAAGCACCATTACCTTTTGGCAGCTGCATTTTTGTGAATTCAGCTATATGTTTTTGGAATGAAAGAGGGTGTATATTAGGGAAGGTATTCACAAAGATACACACAGTCATGAAAAAGCAGATAATAAGAACTATTTGAAAAGGCGTGAACTAGTCAGATATTTGTTCTGAGTACGAGAGTAGGCACTGCACATTTTTTATTTTATTTTATTTTATTTTTCCAATTTCTATACCGCCCCTCTCCTGAAGGACTCGGGGCGGTGTACAGCCCAAAATTAAAAACATATCAATATACAAAAATTAAAATAATTAAAAATAAATTAAACAATTTGGCCATAAATCCCATTTAAAACCCAATACATTATATATACAAATAGCTACCTAGTAAGAATTACATGCTGTGAAAATATGTATTTATTTGTTCAATTTCTGTGGCCGCCCATCTCAGTCGGTGACTCTGGGCTGCATAAAAAAGGTATTACAATTGAAAAGATTAAAAACATTTTTAAAACAATAAAAGCAGTAAAACCAATAAAAACACTAAAAAATATCCAAATTAAATATACTGTACATAGGAGTCAGTTAGCAATACAGCCAGGAAATGAAATCCATGGCACATTCAGAGCCCCAGGCTTGGGAACATAGCCAAGTTTTCAGGGCCTTCCTTATGAAAGGCTAACTGGGTTGGGGCCATCCTGATTTCTGAAGAAAGGATGTCCCATAGAGCAGGGGCCACTGCAGAATAAGGTTGTTTTCTGGTCCCTGCCAGCCCACATTCTTTGGCTGACAGGATCTGCAGCATGCCTATTCTGCTCGGCCTGGTTGGATGGATAGAGACTCTTTGAAAAAGGTGATCTCTGAGGTACCTCGCTCACAAGCCATGTAGGGCTTTAAAGGTAACCACCAGCATTGTGAATTGCAATAGAAACATATAGTACCCATAATCAGTGCAGCTCATGAAGGAGTGGTGTTATGTGTGCTGTTTATCTGGCACCATTTACTACCCATACAGCCACATTCTGCACCACTTGGAGTTTGCAAATGATCTTCAGGGGTGGCTCCATGTAAAGTGTAACAGTCTAACTTTTAGACTGTAAAGTGTAAAGACGTGTAAAGACTTTACATGTAAAGACATGTAAACACTTTACACTTTACATGTAAAGACATGTAAAGTGTAATAGTCTAACTTTTATAGAAAAAAAATTCAGACTGTTTTTTTTTAGAACCCACAAAGATGCATTCAGTATTAGCAGTTAATCAGTCCACAATTTTAAAATTACCAACTGTGGCCATATCTGGAATAGCAGAATTTTTGATTGTAAACCATGCCCTTTACTGGACTACTGAAATGAGCTTTATATGGATCTGTCTCTGAAACCATTCAGAAACTGGAATTGATACAGAAAGTGGCAACCAGCTTGTTAGCATTGTTAGCATTGCTGTCAGCTTATTATACCAATATTGTAGACCCTGCATTGACTTCCAATGAATTTCACAGCATAATCTGAATCCATAAATATGATGGAATGCCTAATATAAAGGAGGCAGGAAACAGGGACATTACAAAAAGAGTTTTCAGTCCATGGGAGAGGAGGAGAAGGGGAAAGTATGAGAAAAAGCCTCTGAGAAACTTGACTTAATAACTTTAGGTGTAAGTTGTGTGAAATAATTACTTTGGCAGATTTTCAAGGTTATGTTACATTATCCTACTGGCAATAAAGATCATTTTAGAAACCCAGGTGATACTTTCCCTACATGCCAGCCTTATAGACCGTAACAATATGGAACAATATGGGTAGTCAGGCCTCATTTAGCAACTACAAATGGGACTCGCAACTTGGTCATTAACTGAAGCAACTGCTAAGAGAAACCACAACTATCCTTAGGATCTTGCTTCAATTTACCTTTGCCTTACAGATCAGCAAAGGTTGTAAATGCAAGTGTTGGTCACAAAGTTACTTTTTCATCACCATTAAAACTTGCAAACCATTGCTGTATGAGGCAATCTGTAAATGAGGATTATCTATCCTTACATGCAGGACCACCCACTCCAAGTAGAAGTGATCTTTCATTTTCATGGTTCCTCAATATGGTTTCCCACTTTTTTCGTGTACAAATTGAATGAAACTAATATTAAACGAATGAACATCAGTTTCTATTTTAAAGATGTGGGAAAGAAATACAACTCAGACAAAGTTTCAGATATCCATTTGAAAAAAGGAATACAGATGCTAAGTTCCAATTTAAAACTTCAGTGAAGTCATTTCCTTGCCAATAGTTATCTAAATCAAGTAGAAATAGTCAAAGTACTCATATATGTTAGAGGACTAATCTCTATATATGTTTATATCTGAATTTTTCCCTTGCGCATTACAACTCATACTTCCCCTCAAAAGCAAATCCTATTAAAAACTATATAGAATTACCATGAACATGTCAAATGATTATCTGTAACATTTCCACAAAATAAAAATGTATTGGCTGAAAGGGTGACTCAAATCAGGACATGCTTTATTAGTCAGGTATAAAGCTATTAAGATTTTCACACCCTATTTATATATTATTTATAGAGTAAATAACTAAAGAGTTATCCTTTCCTTTCAGCAGTCATGACTCTTCACTGAGAGCTTCTTATAAACAAGATTTACCAGTTTTATTTTTTTAGCTTACAGAATGTCTAATCCTTATGGCATTTTGTGAATAAAGCTGTCCTATGTACTCTTCTCTTTCTTAAAGCCCACATATCATCAACAAAATCATCGGGAAGTAGAGCCCCGGAAACCAACCTGACAACAGGAATCCCTAAGAACTAATTTATTTATTTATTTATTTATTTTATTTTGTTTGGACTTATATGCCGCTCCTCTCTGAAGACTCGGAGCGGCTTACAACATATATATAAAACAACAATTTCAATCTAAGTCCAAGCAAAAAATATTTAAAAATAAAACCCCACACATATTCATCAGTCACACAACAATCCACAATCATCCCCAGCCCTGTCGGCAAAGATAGGTTTTAAGATTCTTTCGGAAGGCCGGGAGAGTGGGAGAAACGCAGACTTCAGGAGGCAGTTGGTTCCAGAGGGACAATCTATCTTTCTTCTGGGAGCACAAATGATCCAAGTGGGCTCTCCATTCAATCTAACCCCACAACCTTAAGCTGGTTGGATTCATGTTTGTAGCAATTATGAAAAGCCATCCATCCTTTGGGTACTCTCCAGTGCCCAATTTGTGAGGCCACTGAAACCTGGAGTCACTATTAGAGAGGGCAATTTTGGTATATTTCTATGATTCCAGCTCTGATGCCTTCACTTGCGCTTCCTGACTACTATGATTTATTTGAGGTTTATATGTTATAGCAGGAGCATGAATCAGGTACAGGAAGACCAGATGATGAATGGATGGAAATATTTATGACTGTCTCTTCTTCTGAAGCATCAGATAATTTAAAGAGCTGGGCAGATTTCTGCCTTTATACTTCACAATCTTATTTGAAAAGAAGGCACAGTACTAACATATCCATATAATTACCCAAATGAATGGATCTCTAATTATATGACAATAGTCAGACTGCACATGAGAAACGGATGTTGGACAAAAATGATGATGGATGAACAACATATATGCAAGCCTTTCTCACCTTGTCCCTGTCATGAAGGGATACCTTTGCATTTAGAAACAAATATCTGAAGGTTTATAATATTGTAGCAGACATCTGAGCTCATAGATCTGGAAAGCTGATAGGTTAGAACAGGGGTCTTCAAACTTGGCCCTTTTATGACCTGTGGACTTCAATTCCCAGAATTCCTCAGCCAGCATGCCTGGCTGTGGAATTCTGGGAGTTGAAGTCCACAAGCCATAAAAGGGCCAAGTTTGAAGACCCCTGGGCTAAAAAGTCTCTAGGTATTCAAACCCAGAGTCTATTCCTGATTTAGGGTAATGGCTCGGTAGTTTCTACTACTACCACTTATCCTCACTTGGTGCCCATTTCCTAAACCCAGTATGTGTGAAAGACAGCATTTTCACAGCTTTTGGCCTTTATGGTGATTATGCAATAATTCTATCAAAAAAGCGAATAATCTCAGTAATGCAACCTCCTGGCCAAGAAATACTGAGAGTATGATTCATCTCTTTCTTCCATCCTCAGCAGAGATAAATAAAATACAATTTTATGTAAAAATTTATTTATTTCTATACAAAATAACATAATTTTAACATCAATTGCTAAAAATGCATTCAATGCTGTGGGAAAAATAAAACCCTAGACAGCTGCTGGCAACTTGAGTACAATGATCTCAAAGAAAACCCAATGCTCCAAACACACCACAAGATGGTGCTGATTTGCTCTGTTAACATCAGGAAATAGTTTTCCATTAATATTATTGATTACAGGAAGATCTTACAGAGCAGGGGGTGTCAAACTGGTGGCCCGCGGGCTGATGCGTCACGCGCAGGCCATGCTCACCCCTGCTCCGCAAAAGCAAAAAAGTCATAATACGCTAAGTGACATGATCAAGTTTGACACCCATGCTACCGAGAAAAACATAGCTTCTGGAACCCAGTCTGAAATACCAATAAAAATAGTTCCCTGCCTGCAGAGAGAAATAAGGAAAATTTGATTTAGCATCACATACATATCCCAACTAAGCACAATATTCTTTGTTAGCTAGTTTACTTATTTCTATTCAAATAGAAGACTTCTTGAAGGAAATTGAACTATCCTCTGCTTCAAAGTTTTTGGATTTCTCCAGGTTCTCAAAGGGTTCCAAGCTTTCTTCAGAAGTTGTTGGGAAAATGGAAGCCAACTCCCATGTGGCCCCTGCTTCCTCACTAGCCTCTTTTCCAGGTTTTTCAGAGTTCTGCTCTTAGTCTTTCAATTAGCAGGGTTTTTATATCTCTGGCAGAGGGATGGGCATCTTTGTGTACATGCTGAGAATATCTCCCCTCATACGAAATGTACTGGGGATGCCTCCTCTACAGTCTGCTTGATGGGCTGCCAATTGGTAAGGAACTCCATTCACAGCAGATATGTTTGGCTCAATGCTTCCAGTATAACTTGTGGACAGGGATTTATCGAGATTCTTGATTTTGGGGAAGTTTGTAAAAGTTACAAGTAAAAATGCTTACAAAACCGCTGTAAAGTTCTGTGCTCAGTGCACAGACCTACTGAGGATCCCTGTTTTTTTATACCTTGCAAGCTCAGGTTGAATATCCATTGTTGAATTCTCCAGGATAAGAATGTTTTTAAAAAGACTGAATTAATTAAATAGCAATAACCAGCTAATTAATTTTAATGTGTAAAACACATTTGAGTACAAATTTCAAAACATATTTGGATGCTTTGTAGGTAAAGTAAATCTACTCTGAATTAGAGGTAAACTATACTACAAAATTCTAAAATGCACTCATTGCACATGCACACATACAGAACATATATGGACATGTCATATGAACTCTGACACATGGGAAAACGTACCAGCTGGTGCTGTTCCTGTCTTTGGTGCTGGAAGTAAACTCCTGCGGGCAACTTGTGCACTATTTGAAGCCTGCAGTGAAGTTCTACTGGCCCCCTTAAGTGCTTCTTTAGACGGTTCAGCTGCCTTGAGAATGATTTGCTCTTCATTTCCAAGGCTCGTGCCTGCAGGAAACCAAAAGCATCCCAATTAGAACTGCATTAAAAATAGATATGTGCCTTGTGCAGTGAAATGATAACATTATTAATGTCACAGACAAATCAAAAAGTCTTCTGTTATTTTAAAGTGATGCACGTCCTATGCATACATGATGAGAGGATTGACTCAATTGGGCTCTGTAAAATTTAAATTTTGTTTAAAAAAGGTACCATTTTAAAAGGAAAAATGCTGCTTGCATAAAAGGAAGCAAATATGAACTGGTGGCAACTACAAGTCAGCCTTTCCTAAATCTGTTCCTCCTCTATCAGCATTTCATCATCACACAGCATTGCAAGGAAAGAATGAAAACTCAGAACATCCAGATCAGAGTAAATTGGGAAATCCATTTCCCCAAGGGGTGTTTTTTGCTGGAAACCTGAACACCAGCAAAAAAACATTGCAAATTGTGGTTCCAGGATACTGCAAAATGCCATAAAAGTGAATTGGGTTTGCCAAGTGCCCCAGAGGGAGTCATGTGACTGTGAGTGTGTGTGTGCAGTTATCCTAACTCTGAAGCAGGCTGTAAGTGTGCTGCAGTTTCCAACGCAGTGCTAGGCTGCATTAACCGAGGGATAGAATCACGATCACGTGAAGTGTTAATACCACTTTACAATGCCTTGGTATGACCACACTTGGAACAGTGCATCCAGTTTTGGTCACCACTATGTAAAAAAGATGTTGAGACTCTAGAAAGAGTGCAGAGAAGAGCAACAAAGATGATTAGGGGACTGGAGGCTAAAACATGTTCCAATATCTCAAGGATTGCCACAAAGAAGAGGAAGTCAAGCTATTCGCCAAAGGACCTGAAGGCAGGACAAGAAGCAACGGATGGAAACTAATCAAGGAGAGAAGCAACTAAGAACTAAGGAGAAATTTCCTGACAGTTAGAACAATTAACCAGTGGAACAACCTGCCTCCAGAAGCGGTGAATGCTCCAACACTGGAAGTTTTTTTTTTTTTTTTATAATTCTTTTATTAAAACAATCAGCATTGGACATAAAAACATATTATGCAGCAATCAACATGATACCTGGTATACAATACTAAGTATTCGTCTTTGAAAAAGTCTGAATTAGTAAGCCTTTCCCCCCCCCACCCCTCGCGTCTAGTCTCAACTATACTCCTGTTACATTTTATTTGATTGGCGTTTCTTCTATCTGTTTCGAAATTAATGTGGTCAACATGAAACATAAGATCTTATTGCTAAACAACCCTCCTAGAACATAGCATACAACATTAGGTATTAGTCTTTGTAAACATCTGTTTTAGTAAACGTTCTACCCTCCTCCCTTGCATCTTCAAGTATAATCCGAATACATTTTGTTTGATTGGTGTTTCTCCTATGTATGGTCTATCTACTGTATCTAGTCTATCGCATATTGTGCGTTTGCGCTTCTGAGTTGACTTCATCCCATTACTAGTGCAATCTTTTATGGTCCCCAACCCAAGATCCTGAGGTAAAAGTTTCATGTCCTGAGGGAGAGATTCAGTCTACTTTAACAATATTAAAGCAAACAACGTTAGTCATAAGGTTATGTTAAGAGGCATTAGTTATAGAACATATACATTCAACATTGGGTGTTAGTTTTTGTAAACCTTTGATTTGTTAACCCTTCATCCCTCCTCCCCTCGATCCTTAGCTGAACGCCAGCTGCATTCTGTTTGATTGGTGTCTCTCTTGGATATAGTCTATCCACTGTTTCCAGTCCGTCACAAATTGTTCATTGGAGCGACTTTTCAAATATGCTGATATTTTTGCCATTTCCGCCAGATTTGTTGCTTTCACAGTCCATTCTTCAATAGGCGGTATTTCCGGATTCTTCCAGTACTGTCCCACCAATAATCTTGCTGCTGTAATTAAGTTCAAAAATAAAGTTGTCTCTGAGGTAGTGATATCCTTTGTGATCCCTAACAGAAAAGCCTGAGGTAGAAATTCTATACGCTTTTTGAAAATGGTTTGGAGTGTCCACCATATCTTCCTCCAGAATGCTTTGATTTTTCTGCATGTCCACCATATGTGGAAGTAGGTAGCCTCCCCGTCTCCGCACCTCCAGCATTTGGGCTGGGTGCCCGGGTAGATGAGTGATATTTTTTTCGGGTCTAGGTGCCATCTATAGAACATCTTGTAGAAGTTTTCCCTTAAGTGTTGCGATTTCGTGAATTCTACATTCCTCACCCAGATTTTCTCCCACGTGTCTATGGCGATAGGGTGTCCGAAGTCTTGTGCCCACTTTATCATACAGTTCTTGACTAGCTCGGTTTCAGAGTCCATTTCTATCAGAGTGCTGTACACTCGTTTGATGTGCCTAATCCCCTGTTCTCTGATCTGTTTAATTAGGTTCTCGTCGTTCTGGGAGAAGCCCTTCTTCTTGTCTTCACGCCACCTTGACTGTAGTTGTATATATGATAGCCAGTTACTTCCTATTCCTCTGTTTGCTAGCGTTGCTTGAGATTTCAAGAGGAACCTGTTTTCTTCTCCCAGTACAAGTTCACTGTAGGGCACCACTCCTTGCCCTTGGGATGTGTTCATATCCCCTGTTGCGTGTCCAGGGATCGTCCAGATGGGAATCTTGTCATGTAGGAGGTGCTTGTATTTCTTCCAGACCCATAGCAGTGGGATTCGTAGTGGGTTCTCCTTGAAGTTCCTATCTGCCTTTTTGTCGTATACTAGGTATGCGTGCCAGCCGAATCGTAGACCATGCCCCTCAACATTCAGAACTCTATCGTTTGTCATGTTGATCCAGTCACTAACCGCCACCAACGTTGCTGCATAGTAATATAGCTTTAGATTAGGCATTTTGAGTCCCCCTCTCTCCCTTGCGTCTTGGATGATTTTTAGTTTCACCCTCGGTCTCTTGTCGTCCCAAATAAATCTGTTGATGCCTTTCTGCCAATTGTCTAAGTCCGCATCTTTCTTGAGTATGGGTAGCATTTGAAAGAGAAATAGAAATCTGGGTAATACATTCATCTTTACTGTCGCTATCCTGCCGAGCAGGGACAGACGTAGCGATTTCCACCTTTCCAGGTCTGTTTGTATCTTATTCCACAGAACCTCGTAGTTATTCTTGTATAATTTCGCATTTGTTGATTCTATCTCCACTCCTAAGTATTTGACTTTCTTGACTATTTCACAACCCGTTATTCTTTCCAGGTTCCGTTTTGCTTTGTTGTCTAGGTTTTTGACTAGCATCTTTGTTTTTGATATATTTACTTTGAAGCCTGACACCCTACCATAGTCTTCCATTATCTCCATCAATTTCCTTGCTGATTGTGCTGGTTGCGACATTGTCACCAGCAGGTCATCCGCAAAGGCACATAGTTTGTATTCTTGCTGTTTAATCTGTATGCCCTGTACATCCTCAGCCGCTCTTATTCTGTTCAGTAAAATTTCCAGTGTTAGGATAAATAGCAGGGGGGAAACACTGGAAGTTTTTAAGAAGAGACTGGACGGCCATTTGTCTGAAATGGTATAGGCTTTCCTGCCTGAGCAGGGGGTTGGACTAGATGACCTCCAAGGCCTCTTCCAACTCTGTTATTCTTTTATTAGCTCTGGGGGGAGGGTACATTGTAACTTTAAATGATTGTTAAAATGACCAGTCATGAGTTGAGGATTACCTGTAATGTAATAATAAAAATAAAGAAGAAAAGATGGCACAAACCGGACAATAGTCAAACCAAACCTACATTACCCTGAAAGGGACTTCAATCAAAGAGGGAAGGTGACAACTCAGTGCTCTCCAAAGGTTTGGACTAGTCCTCCTATGATCGATGGTCATGCTGTCTGGGAGCATGGGAACTGTAGTAGGGAGGGTACAAAATTGCTTGCCTGTTTATTTCACAAAGTCTACAGGTTCCTTTAAAAAGAAACCATGTGAATCCTAATTGAAAATAGAGTGTCTAAAATCTATGTACATTGACCTTTACCAATAACATTAAAAATTGAAAACAAAAGGAACCCAACTATGTTCAAAGGGGAAGCAAAATCATGCTAATGAGTAGTCAGGAACAGGAGTAAATCTTCTTAATGTTTCACAATGATATTTTATTGCAGGATGATAATCATGCACCATGAATTAACAGGCAATAATTAAACCTGGCCCACTCAAGTTACAATTGAGATTTTATAACAGTCTTGTTATTTACTTAGATTTAAACAGCACAACAGTAATTTATCCCAGGAAACTGGGTATTTCTCTTTCTGTCTCTCTGTGTTTTGCAGCTCAGGCCTCAAACAGACAGGTTCTGTGGTATTTTAGGGCTCCAAATACGGTAGGTTTCTTGGAACAAATTAGATACAGTTCCCTGACAGCTCTTCAAATAATTTGGCCCCAGGTTTCTTATGTAGTCCTAGATAATAGTAGAGGATTTAATTTACTGTGCATGAATATAACAGTATTGGCTTCTGAAGGATTAAAAAAAAACAAATCTGAATCCAGGCTATGGATTATCTTCACAAGGCCAAACTGTCCTGGGGATCAGATGAGCAACTTATATCTATACCTCAATTTCTACAACCAAAATGTTTCCATGGTTAGCTTTGGTGACAATTTTTGCCACCTATCTAAACATTACATCACTTGAGGTTCCTCAGTGAGGCATTGACAGCCATCACTGAAAATTTGATTGGTTGCTTTCCTTCTGTGATTGACAGATAGGACTCCCCAGAGCAGATGGCAGATTAAAGGCTTTTCTCTGAGGGCCTTCAAAGCTATAATCCATACCTCTCACTAATGCCTTTCTTGCTGCAGTGAAATCAATAGTGTGCCTCTCTGAAGTGGATAGCAGCCACAATGTGTGCCTAGAACCAAGTATTGTGTATGAAATAGAGGGGGACACCACCAGTGAGGGATATTGCTTTTGGGTAATTGTGCAGGAAGACTTTATTTATAATGGTCCTCTCTCTGAAGACTTTTCGGATTGTGGTTTTCATAGATGGTACTCCTTGTATAAAGGCAAGAGAGAGAAAAAAATGGGCAGAAAACAGTGAGAAAAACGAGACAAAAAAGATAAGAGTTTTATCCTTCTGCCAACTGAGAGACAACACTCAGCAATATCTGTCTCTACATGACAATTTCTGTATGTCATCACTAAGATGTCAGCCTATCATTTTAGATACCCACTTAAACTATTCTAAGGCAATGGTCCCCAAATTTGGTCACTTTATGACTTGTGGACTTCAACTCCCATTCTGGCTGAGGAATTCTGGGAATTAGAGTCCACAAGTCATAAAGTGGCCAAGGTTGGAGACCCCTGTTCTAAGGCATTCCTTGAACATTAAGTTTGTTTGGACAGGTGTTGGGGTTTTTTTGCTTGTTTTTCTCTGTCCAATATTTTTAAATATTCAGTTACAGAAGTTGCCTTTAAGAATAAAATGTTTTGTGATTATTTGCCAAGTAGAATGTGTCAGATACTTTTACTGAAATGTCCTACTCTTGACTCCCATTCTCTTAGTGTAAATTTATTATACAGAGAACATTTCAATTTACAAATCTGGCTTTCTTCCAAATCAGAAGTCATTCTATTTGAAGTATGGGGTGTCAGGGGAAGTTACATCATCTCCTCTGAGTCTTCTGACAAGACTCTTTAGTTACTTAAAAGAAGAGAATCTTTTCAAACTATTTCATACAAATTAAAAAAATAGGAACCTTTGATAAACAACACAAGTTTGAGTAATTAATATTTATTGTGAGAAGAAAAAGAAGGCTCGCTGAAATATGACCTACATATTTACCAAGAAAGAATATATTAGAAAATGCCCATTTAATGTAACCTGATGAGACTATTAATATATGCACTTCAGGTCTTTTTATATATCAAAAACAAAGTGAGACCAAATGTTCTCTGGGAAAAACAAATCAAAGAATTTGAAAATATTTTATTCTTTAACCGAAGTAGGCAATATTGAACTGTTGAGGGAAATGTTGAATTGAATACAGTAAAGGATTGCAATGATGCTTGTAAGAAGTAAAGGAAAGAAGGAGATTATAAAGGGAAAAAACCTTGGGATGCTGAACCTAGCCCTAAAGTAGAAAAGTAGAAATAGTGTTTACTATAGCAAATTATTTTACCTCATGTCAGGCTACAGTACTGGCTGATACTGTTTATTCTGCTCAATAAGAACTTCCTAATGTTCGGGCACAGAATATTCAAAATTTGTGCTATATGATTTTTTTTAGAGCATATTCAGTGGCTAAACCTGGAGCCCTTCCTTACAAAGCTTGAGCAAGTCTGGCTATGGGTGAGGCAGCTTTTTATCTTTTTCAGAATAATTAATAATTTATATTGACTCCAATCCTAGAGATTTCATTTATTTAGATCTTTTCCCTATGGGCCCTGAGCAAGACAACATACTGTTAAATAAAAAAAGAGTGCTTTCAAGTGATCATTGAGCAGAGAAAACAAATCCTTTTATCTTAAAAAAAAAACTGCATATGTGGCTTGACTTGCAAGACACATGTGTGGTAGCTGTGTCGTTGTGGCATCAATTTGCTTGAAGAGGCAACAAATAGATGCAAGAGAAGGGACTGTCCAAGCTTGGAAAGACAAACCCAGATTTTCCCCAACTTAAACAATATCCAGATGTGCAGACTTCAATTCCACCCATATGGAGGGTAGCCAGGTGATAAAATCTGCTCTAAGCTTGCCTGCTGACATCAGATTCAGTGGCGGAGGCTGTTTTCAAATCAAACCCAGCCACTAGTTTTGTGTATCTGTGACAGGAGATCCACTTTGTCCCTTGTAATATCTGAACCTTACTGATCAGACTATTAGGCTTTTTGGTTCAAAGTCATTCAATGGCCAGAATATTCAGGATGCTTGGACATCAGTAGCCCTCTGATGACTGACACCATCAGTCAGATGATGGTGGTGGTGGTGATGATGATGATGATGAACTGATATCAACTCAATCAGGGAACACCATTTCTGTTCCAGAACTGAACTTCTTCCAAGGAACAAGAATTAAAAGATACATACAGCCAGCAAACAGTGAGTTGGATATTGGTGAGATGTTCCAATAATACAGAATAAACTTACAACAATTTGACCTAATCAATGAATACTAAAGGAGAATATATTGGATACAAAACAATCTTTTTTCCCCTGGGGAAGAATTTTAATGAACACCCCTTAACCCAAATTTTCTGTTTACCCCTTTCAAAGTTTTAACATATTACATATGCTAAATAGATGCAACGGATTTAAGAGCAGCTCTCCCCAAATGCAGATACCCAGAGTTGCATGTAAAAGTATAGGCAATTCTGATTAAATCGTATGTTTAATAAATCCCTAAGTGACCGGAAATGGACACAGTTTCTGCATGGTACAAAGTTAAACACACTATCCTGAGTTTATACTTACCATTTGTGTGTAGATATCTACAGATTCAAAGCAAGACATCAGGCAGATCTTAAACTTCCACAAATGTATTATTCTTATCCAAATATATATTACTCAGTATTTGTAACTGCTACATTACTTTGTAGCAGTTACAAAGAACAGACTGAAGGATGTCCAAACTTCTACCCTTGCCTTGTTCCCTATCTTCTTATTTTTAATGCATGGAAACACAGAATTTGAGCATTAGTGTCTAATATTAGTCTGCAACTATTTTCACATCTCATCAATGTTTTAGCAAAAGTTCTAATCTGAATTATATGTGGGAGAAGAATATTGACTGGATAAATGATGTGTTGATTGGAGAAAAGTTTTCATTTGGAATACTGCTACCTATTTGTTTTATTGCTGAAAAGTCCACTTTCCAGTTAATATTGTTACTGCTGATGTTACTGCTGAATTATGTCACAATACCACGCACAAATAGTGGCAGGTTATGAATTTTCTTTAGATGGGGTTGTTAATACCCAATATTTTCTTCCCCCATCTTTCTGAGTAACGTATATTTGGGAAAGAATAATGGAAGTTTAAGATCTGCTGGAAGTGCAATAATTTTTATCAGCAAATTTGTGATGGAACAGGCAATAATTCAATAGGATATTTTTAATATTGCTGATTAAAAGTTTAATGAATGCTGTGTTATGATCCTACCAAGAATTTCTCAGTTATATTACCTAGAAGTTTTGTACACTTTTCACTTTGTTTATAGATCATTTAATTATGGCTTGAGACTTTAATATTTAATGTTTCTATTTTTTATTAGATTGCAATTCTATCTCACTTAAGCAATAGTTGGAAAGTATTGCTTATATATTAGAATTTGTTTTGGTGATGATAAGATAACCCTCCCCTTAAAGCAATTTTTAAGTTCCTTTCAGAAATAATATACTTCTTTTTCGCCATTTCCATATATCATAACTGTTTTTCTCTAGATTATTTTCTTGTATTTCAATCTGTAACTGAATGGATTAATAAATATAATGTAGGTGTTATTGCTATATTGGGTCAACCCCTTGTAACATCACTTCTTACAAAACTGAGTAATTCAGTTTTATCCAGATGGCATTTAAATAAAGCATTATCAAAAGTTCCACTTTTTATAAAATATTTCTATTATTATTATTTATTTATTTATTTATTTAATTTCTATGCCACCCTATTATAGATATTTTATGAATTTATTGATTGATTGTTATGCTTTTAAGAGAAGCATAGTATTACTCATAAGTTATGGAAAAATCAAAACTAAAAAGCTAAACAAGAAAACTTGAAAAAATAAAGGGACTTTTGAACATATATTTTAGATGATTTATACCAAAATTATATAAAGCATTTATAACTGCTAACCAAGAATTAATTCCAGATTGTTGGGGACAATATGCTGACTCTGTAAACTGCTTAGAGAGGTCTTAAAGCATTGTGAAGTGATATATAAGTCTAAGTGCTATTGCTATTGCTATACACTTGTAATACACATTAAATTTCAGAAAGCTGAAATATTGGGAACAAAATGAAAACCTGGTTAATTGCTAGTCTCTTGGCAGAACCAGTTGCTACAATCTAATCTTACTAATACCACTAAGGATACTGAGATCATTAGTTCATGATGATTCTGACTCAATAATGTAATTATTTTTCAATTTTTATTCTTGACTATTTATGTACATAAAAATAATCTTACTGAGTTAAATGTAACCCCAAATAAAACTGATATTTTTTTTAATAAACGTTTTATTGGTTTTTTCCATTTTTTACAAAGCTTAGGACACAACGTGGTGGTCAGGATGTCAAATCATTCAAAGACAAAATCATATACATATAGCTCAAATTAATTATGAACAATTTCCTCTCTATTTCCTAAATATAATGTTACTTATTAAAATTAATACAATTTTAGGTAAAATTCAATCCAATGAAAATCCTCAATCACCTTGTGATTATAATAATCTATATCCTGTTTTTAAGCTTTACTAATTACCATTGTCATATTCCAGTTACATTTCAATGAAAATATAGTTGGTATCCTTAATGATAGATCATTCATTGAGACTAATATTTTCCCCATCACAAGTAGTTCATCCTCTCTCTCTATTACAATGTATTTTCCATATTTAGAATAATAATATAAATCCAACAGATATAGTTCTATTTTTAAAAATATATTCTATCATTTCATCAATCTATATCTATAAAAAATCTTTAATAAAGTTTACACCTTCAAATACTTATCAACTATAATATCAGGAACTTCCCATCCTTTCAAACAAAATCTCTCTATTACAAAATAGTTATCATATTTAAGATAATAGTGTAATTCCAAAAAGTACATTTCTATTTTTAAAAATATATTCTATTATTTCATCACTCTACATCTATAAAATCTTTTTAACCCCTAAACAGGTTTACTCCCTCGAATAATTATCAACTATGATAACAGTCAATTCTCATCCTTCATTTGTTATTAAACCAGACAAAATCTCTAAAGCCTTTTTAACCCATCAAGTGACATTTTATGTTACATTTAAACCTAACTCTATCTTTCTTTCTATGCCAAGTTGGTTCCCATATTAAAGCTTTTCGATTATCGAACCTCAAACTTTGGTTATAAAAATTTCTAACCAATGCAAACTGAGCAAAATTTTGTTCCCTTTCTAACAATATCACCTGGGTATTATATTGACTTTTATTCCATGTTATAATTGTAAGTGAATTATCCGCTTTATTGTAGTTTCCAGAAGGTTGTATCTGAATGTCAATCTTTGTTATTTTTGGTAGTTGAACTGAATCAGTTACAGATAGTTCTTGATCATCCAAGTCATCCATCCATTGTAGGTAACATTGTGTAAAATTAGTTGGCTCAGTGGTTTCCACCTTTTCTCCCAATGTAGATTCCCAGTTGGGTTGTGAGCATAATATCTCTGTTTCTTTAAGTTGTGTGTCTTGATGTGTAGAGGCCTGTTCAAGATTACTCTGTTCTTCCTCTAATGTTCCTTGTTCCATGGCTTGATTCATTATTGGAGGGTCCATTGGAAGTGCCAAGGTGGCATCATTAGATTTTCTCCTAGGTTTCCAATAAGTTTTGGAGTCTTCTGACATTTCTAAAAAAAAAATTCCAATATTAAATCATAGTCAAGATGTGAGACATTTCCTTCCATTTTGGTGGTAGATTAGCTTGTCCCTTTATTAGAGACTATGTTTAAACAAGATCCACAAATATCTGTCTCCAAAGGATTAATAGCCAGCTTCACCACCCAGATGTCAAATTATCTTTTCTCTTTTAATGTCCTATGAAAATCCAATCCCTCTTCAAATAAGAGATAGTTGTAATTATCGCTTTTGGCCACCAGATGTCCTCAGTGGATTTTAAAATCCTTTTTCCAAGTTGGTAGAATTAAAGGGAAAAAAAGTTTTCTCTCTTATTTTTAAACAGTTAACAAGAGAGGTATCTCCAGCATTATAAAAATGAAAGGAACAAATTGATAATGTCCCTTTTTTCTTCTTTTCCCCCAAATATCATCCCCAAAAAGTCCAATAATAAAAAATAACCAAAAAAGACAAAGAATTATTAGTTGATTTTTTTTCTTTTTAGTTCTTTTTCCAGTATAGGCAGCCACCGCTTTCTTAAGACAAGGAAATACAAAGCTCTTTACAGGAACAATCAGGTTAGCGAGAGAAAAAAATAAGTCTCACCCGGATTCACCATGGTGGTTCTTCATGCTTAGTTGTTCTTTTGACTTGCAGTTGGTGTGGCAGGGTGATCGGCCATTTTATTGGCCGATCGTCTTCTCCATCGGCCCTCAGAGTTCACTCAGACAACTGGAGGAGCCACTGCTCCTCTGCAGGTGAGCACAGCCTCCTTGATGGTAGTCACACCCTCCAGGGCGACTTTCAACCCGCATAAGGGTCTACCGGCGGAGGGAAATTAGCCAACAAGGAGACGAGTCTCTTCGTGTGACGAGAGATGCCGCAATCCGGAACCGGAAGTCAAAACTGATAAATTTTTAATGAATACAGTTTCCATTATCAAGTTATTTATTTAGTGGACCTTTATTTTGCCAAGAAATAACAAATAAATAAATCAAGTCTGGATGTTTCTGGGTGTTACAAGGCATATATCAAGTTCTTTGTCCCACTATTATTGGAGGTCAATAATGACATTTTTGAAAACCATCTTCTTGTGTTACCTCAGGTCATAGGAACAAACTAATCATTTACAATTAGAAGAAAAATATTTTTTTTAAAAAATGTAAAAGGGTCAGCAAGGAATAAAGTCTCAAGAAAAAAAAACTTCCCTTTCTAGCAACATCTATTCCACTATACTGAGGAATTTTATTCATTTGTATTCATTTATTTTTCACATTTCTGAACTGCCCATCCCACTCAAAAATTAGGGAGTAGACATGCTGGATTGGTCCGTTTAATACAAATTTTGATTTTACAGAGTAAGCCAACTTCTATTCAAGAAGCTTACTAGTATTAAGGCTATTTGACAGCTTCTTTCATTATTGCTTCCTAGCAACTAATAGCCAAGCATGCTGTCATTGCCACCATTTACATCAAGATACCATTAACAGTCCCAAATCAGTGATGATCACCAAATCTGTTAACAGGTTTTTCCTTTCATACATTAGTTTTTAGCTTTGGAGAAGCAAAGAAGCTAAATAATAATTCTGCCTTGCTTTATTTCTTAGTCTGGAAAAATCTGACTTATGTTTCAACAGACAAACAAATGAAATTATTCTTCATTCCAACAGGATCAAAATACATTTTCAGTCCCATCTGTTAACGATTCATGTAGACAATTTCATCATCTAATAAGCAATTGAACATTACTAAAGATTCACAAACTCTATATCTTTACAAACAAATAGAAAAGTGGCAAAGCCAAATATGTAAATAAAACCATACTAGTTTTACAAAAGAATTAAACTTGCAGTTTCTGAAAATCTGATCTGCTCCAAACCAAGATGTGTTTACTGACACAGGTTTTAATAAGTGGCTCTTCTATACAAGGGTATTCTGATGTCTACAGAGCAATCTAATGTCTGAAACACTTTTCATCTTTGCAAGGTGAAAGTAACCTAAGTGGCCAAAATTATTTCATGGCTATGATCAAGAGTTTCATGTGGGTTCTGAGTACACTTCAACCAGGAGAGCAGTGGTTGTGGTTGACTATACAGATGTTCAGATATGTGTGAGCCACTTTGGCATTGTGGTTAAAGATACTGGGATAAAAACCAGGAGATGGTGAGTTCTAGTCTCACCTTAGGCAAGGAACCATCTGGGTGAGCTTGGGCCCGTTGCTCTTTCTCAGATCTAGGAAGGACGAAAGGCAAACCACTTCTGAAAAATATTGCTAAGAAAAGTACAGGGACCTGTAGGCAGAACTCAAAACTGTTCCTCAAAGGAACAGCATTTATTTATTAATTTATCAGATTTATTTATTAAATTTGTACTTATAAGCACAGCAAAATGTTCCTCCAAAATCAGCAGGGGCCATAGTTAACATTCAAAATTTCATATTGTTATTTTGAATGTAGAATGAAGAAAGGAAGTCCTAGACTTTCCCTCCGCCCAAAGAACAGTCAGGATTTCTTTTGGCAGCCATGGACAAAGGGGGTGGGGTGGAGAAAGCACACAGATCATTTCATTCTGTGCACAGTTAATATAAATGACTGATTTCTCTGAGTCAGAGGTCAGATTGTGTGATTATTGCAAAGAGATAAGCATTTACAAGCAAACACCTGCACAATATCCAGGAGTTCTGCTAAGCATACAGATGAAGCCTCTGTAAGTGATATTTGCTGTTTACAAAAATAAGAATACCTTCCACTTTTATGCTTTGAAACCCATTCAATTGAATATAAATGTAACATAGGAATTAAATATATAAAATACACACATTAAAACTATTACCCTAATAGAGAACTCTGCAATATTTTCTATTATAAACAAATATGTACTTCCTTTTCTAGGTTAATACTCTAACCATTGATTTAATCCATCACTAAAGTGTGCTCAATCTGATGCTGTGATGAATAAATACATTCTGTTTCAATAATAAGACTACACCTGCTCACTGAGTTCATGTCCCAGCATAGGTGTATGCATTTGTGCATGTACAGTATGTATATATACCCATGAATGTGTGTGTGTGTGTGTATATATATATATGTGTGTGTGTGTGTGTGTGTGTATTTATGTATGTATATATGTATGTATATGTATGTTTGTGTATGTGTGTAAAAAGCACATTTAATATTGTGTGCCTGTAAGCTCTATATCTTGCCATCCTTTGGATATGCCAAACCTCTCTCAGCAAATCCTATCAGAGGTTTGTGTTTAGGGTTAAAATGAAACACAGGGATAAATTAAGACTGCCCTAAGCAATTCTAGGAAAGGTGGGATATAAATCTAACAAGCAAAACATAAATTACATGTTTATATTCATGGTTGTCAGGGTAAAACATATAAAATTAATGAAAAGGTTTTAAAAAGAGAACACAAAGAAATATAACCACAGTTTAATATGGAATTGGGATGTGTTTTCTGCATAATTACAATGTTCTATAATTTTCTATTATTTTTTTAAAAATAGCATTCTGATAACATCTGGCAGAATAGAAAGGTTTTTGTCCATTTTTCTAAAACTTCCTACATAAACTAGTGCCTCAAGATGAAAAACAACTTTTTAAGAAACCTTACAAAGAGAATTTGGAGAAGAGCCTATATACCTTTAATTTCTTATCAACGTTCCATTTCACAAAACATGGAAGACATACAAAAGTGAACGAGAATAATGACGTTGGGAAGCAAAGTTTATGAGGAAGGAATTAAGGATCTAGGTATGATTAGCATTGAAAAAGGGAGACTGGAGTAAGATAACAGAACTCTTGAAATATCTAAAATCATTGTACAGAAGGCTGCAACCTATTCTTTGTTGTCCCAAAGTGTAGGATAGCAAAAATATTTTAAATTAAAAAAAGGCAGATGTCAACTGAATGTTAAGCAAAACTTTGTAAAGAGAAATACTTTCAGATAGTATGTAATATTTTACCATTTAACACTGCTGAAAGAAGAAGCCAGTGTCTTCTAAAACCCAGAGATTTTTTCCCTATACCTGAGGCACAGAAACAAATCATATGATAAAGATTTATGAAATCTGTTTGTTGGCACTACGTGTACATTTTTGTTCCAGTTCTCTGAGAAATGGAGGCTGTCATTCAGGTTTGCTGGCAAAAGAACAAAAGTTTTTGAGTTGTTACAAACAGCCCAGGTATTTGGTAAAGAGCAGTTGCATAAATATCATATCCAATCCCCTCAGCTCAGACTTTTTATATTCTTGGACAAACCAAATTTTGAATTAAAAACCAAATGTACAAAATGGTACATGAAAACAGACAAAGGATAGAAGTAACTTTGTTTGGCATTTGACAGTCCTGGGTAAATTCCAAATTTCTCCATATGTCGATTCTCTAATACACTATACATCAACTACCATCTGCCAGCATGGCAAGATGCCTACTCCTAAGATATCATTCCAATTTTATTAGGACAAACACACCAATGCAAAGATTAGAAGTCGTATCTAAATCTTGAAGGCTGCATAATTATTGCAAAGAAAGGCATCCAGCGAACTGTATTCCTGATATTTTTTCTTATAATCAAAGGGCATTTACCCTAAAGGCATGCAGCCATAATTGTAATTAAAAAACATTTCTAAATTTTGCCTTCATCACTATAGAAACCTTAAATCCCTTCCAGTTACCTGCTTGTTTGCAGAATTAACAATGGTGCCTCAGCACTAATACATCCAATCTGATTCCAAATTTGAAAGATACCTATATTTCTAAGGAATGTTTCTTGTCTCCCTTCTTAAAAACCTCTACAGTTCTAACAATATTCTTACACCTGTTCTGCATAACAAAATTTCTCCAAGGGAAGATTCTGTTGCATGGGCACCTCTTTGATTTTAATGCACCTTAAGGCCATGTTCCATAATTACTTGATACATCTCAATGAATATAAGAAACACCCTGGCTCTTAAGCAGCTATACTGCTTAATTATTTAGGTTCTTGGTGCTTGTTGTTCAGTCACTTACCTTGTCTATCCATATGCCATGTTTTTAGTTTAGCTTTCCTCAGGGTTGCAGTCAAGAGAAGCAAGAAAATTTTGCTGCTTGTTATCTAGCAACTGTAAAGCAACTGTAATTCTTGTGGGATGAATTATTAGAGAAACAGATGGTAAACTAACTACCACTGAAGCTTTAGCTGAACGAAGGCCAGACTGAGATATTTCATCTGCTTGGTTAAGCTGATTTTACATTCTCCTGAAGCCAATGTACCAAAGAAGTAACTAATGGATTAAGATAAGGAAGAGATCTATTCACAATGTGAACTAGTTTCTCAAAATCCAAATACAAGAATTAGGATTATTTTAATCTACTATTTAGGGAGTTTTAGAAAATGAGCTGTGATGCATTATTTGAACTAATCAAAACTACCTAGTCCCCAACTCAGCTCTGAGCTGGTGGGGTTTTTTTAATTACATTTTTATCAAACACATGAACACCATGCATTTGATAAAAATGTAATAAAAAGATGAATTTAATAAATTTCCTTTTAGTGTAACTAAATCTAGTCCAAGCCGTTTCTGGCAACAATTAGTGAGCAATGGTGTCATGATTTTCATCCAATTGTGGTTGATGCAGGAAAAAAAATGAGCTACAGCTTGCAACACATAAACTGCAACCTTCAGAAATCATCTGTGTTGAAAAAAAATTGACCTAAGGACCTCATCATATTAACCCTTGGTGTTCCTTTTTTTAAAAATGACTTTTGTGACCATTGTAAAGGTAACTTTAAATATCCAATTTTTTGCTGACAAGAATTGATTCGTTGATTTTGCCTTTTCATGTTAACACTACATAATAGAAAGACCACGAAATGATACATTAATATATTCATTAACAGTATTAACATTATTTTCTTGAAGCATAAATCTGCTGCATTTTGAGGGCTGAAATTCAGCGATAATTTTTTGTTCTGCATTTATTAGTTTAGGAGCAATTCAAAATAATACTAAGTAATTTAGTTTATTAATATATAGCCTTGGAAAACAAGGTGCTAAGATCATGAAAAACCATCTGTATAATTACATGGTTCCATATCCAAATTATTTTTCTTAATTAAGACATTGGTTGACAAAGGCATATACCCATATATTGCTTGTTAAAATTGTAATGCAGTATTAAATAGAACGATCCTATTAATTTCAACTCAACGTGAATTTGAATAGCTAAAAAGTTGAGAAGACTATTGAATATTCAGCATTTAAACACAATGAAAAAGATATGAATTAAAAGCACAAGTTTATTCAAGCCGAAAAGGTCTCATTTCATACAGTTTTAACAATGTCTTTCACTACAATATAAGAAATAGTGGAAGCTATCAAGGAATAGATAGCTTTAATAAAACATTAAAGAACTACTAAGAAAGTATGATTTAGTCCATTTTTAATCTTTAATAATGGTTTTTTTCATATCAGAATTGTGCTTAATCAGCTATGCGGAGAGAGAAATCCAGAAAGGTTACAGTAACATTTTGCTGGCTTAAAAATAAAAACATATAAAACAATAAATATTTAAAATTAAATTAAATTAAATAAATACAAGGCTGTTACTAAAAACCTGTTAAAAAACCCAATTCTAAAACCCAAACAGCCTTGTTTAAAAATTTAAAACCCGAGATCTAGGCCAGGCCGGCTTGATTGAAGAGATGAGTCTTCAACTCTCTTCTGAAGGTGTGGAGATCATGACACGTCCTGAGTTCAGGGGGGAGCTCGTTCCACATCGTCGGTGCCCCCACAGAAAAGGCTCTCCCCCTGGGCGCCACCAGCCGACACTGCTTAGCCGATGAAACCTGCAATCCCTGAAGCTGATTTTTCTGGTACACAGAAGGTGTGGTTGTAAATGGATAAGTCAGGTGCAGGGTCAAACAGTTGGGAGCAAGAAAAGAAGCAAAGACAAATGGTACATCAGCTATAGAACAGGACCACAGCGACACCTTTGCCCTTAGAGTACAGTGTAATTGACAAACTGAATATGCTGGACCTATTATGGGTGGGGGTTTTTTTGCATCTTGCCTTTATTATTGTGATAAATAACTCAAGGGGGTGAATATACCTAATACTTTTCCCTCCTCCTAATTTTCTCCAAAACAAGCTTGATAGGTGGGTTGAGTCACTGGTCCAAAGTCATCCAGCTGGATTCATGCCTAAGGCAGGACTAGAACTCACAGTCTCTTAGTTTCTACTCTGGTGCCTTAATCAATGCACCAAACTGGCTCTCCAGAGTGAAAGCAAACTGTTGAAAAATAGTAAAGATCTTTCCCTCTGCTCCATGCCTTATAATAATAAATTACAACTGGGCAGGAACGGAATTTGGCAAACTGGCAAGAGAGATGCATGCAATTTTATTTTTTATTTAATGGAATTCTATACTGTTTTCATAGTAATAATCTTGAATAACGAAGACAGAATAGTGAAAACACAATATGAAAAATGAAATATTAATATTTTAATTGTAATATTTACATTAATAAAAAATAATGAACTCAGAATATAAAATAGTTAAAAGACAGACAGAAAGAGTTTCAGGAATCCAATATTTATGCATAGCATTCACCCAGAATATGGCTCTCTGCTTCCAATGATATGGGCAGGAGAGCATAGCAAATTAGGATGTTTGCAAACAGAAATAAGAAAATTGCTACGTTTGTGATTTCCAGTTTTGTAGAAGTCCTACAAATAGCAGCAGTAAAGAGGTCCTTGCCAGTATTAGAGAAAGACTCTGGTTTCTCCTCTTTTTGTGTGGATCTTCAGGATTCCTAGTTCAGGTTAATTCCTCTGAGTCTGCTGGAAAGTGCTGCACCTGTGGAACCATGGGCCATCTCATGAGTATATGCCTGAAGTCTCATATTCACTAAACCTCTTATGTTACCATCCCCTAAACTTAGCCCCAAGACAAATAAGAACTTAAACAGCTGAAAATAGGCAAGTATATGTTGTTATCTTTGTGAATCTTTGCCCGAACCCAAGCACAGAAATGCACCTTTTTCAGACTCTGGCTCAACTTCATAGAGGGGACCATAGTACATTGTTCAATTGCCAACAAAGTACATTAACACTATGCTAGTTGAAATGATTGATGTGCAGTCACTTTCAAAACATCCTATTTTGCAACGTACAACTCCTTTGCAACTGAAAATCAATAAAAATGCAATAAAATACTAAAATCATGCTACTCTATATTACAACTTTCTTATATGTCCCCATAATATAGATTATTATAGATAATATTATAGATTAGCTGCAAACTCAAAATTCCAATGCTCACTAGGAATAAGGGAATAGGAGGTGATGTCTTTTCCATCTCAAAAATGTCACTAGCACCAGCAGCATTATTTGCAGGCATCTGATGCTTTTCCTTCTTTTCCTCTTGCCCTATTGTCTAAACTTCCTTCCTCACCAGAAAAGGTTACAGCTTTTCTAATTTGGGGGGGGGGGGGAAGAGTAAGCAACCATCTTGCTTTCTTATTAGCTGTGAGACTGTGTCATCAACTTAAAGCCTGGACCCAGATTTCAGCTAAAATATTCCATGTCTATTCAAGATGTTAGCCAATTTAAATAAGTTTCTGGATGACCACCTGAATAAAGGATGCATTTGCCTTTTGTTCTGAACTGCATTTTCACTGTGTCTGTGTGTATATATACATACATGCACATTATATATGTATATGTATATATGTATATGTGTATGTGTGTATGTATATGTAAAGATAATATTTTGAGGGCTGGTTATCATTATAGGCATCTGAAGTGACCAGTAAGTATCGCATTTACCTTTTATTTCAGAAGGCACACATTTTCATTAACTTGGACTTGAGAAACATTTACAAATTGATCAAAATGAAAGATAATGGATTCTTAATAGTTTTTGATAAGAAATATGACAAATTTGAGTATCACTTTGATTTATTGTTTTGTTGTCTTCTCCAGACTCATGAATACAATATTTTTGATACTTGTAGTGATGGTGAACTTAGATGAGATCCTATTTTTTTTCAGAAGGCCAATCTTTGCGTAAGATTCATACTAGATATGTCCTGGAGTGGCTACATTAGAACACCAGTTACTGTAATTCCTTTTTATTCGGGGTAGAAAATACAAATGAAAAAAGACTCTTTGAGACTGAGGGAAGCTGGGAAATGAATGGAAGAGCAGACATACATAAACAATTGAGAACTAGCAGATGAGTCAATTGACAACATATTCAATAAATGGCAATTTAGTCCAGGTGGTTAAAAATTTGGCAAAAAGCAATTCAAATCACCCAAAGAGACTTTGTTTCAATTAACTCATGATAAACCTACAAACAAAACTAGGAAATTCCTCTTATATTGCCAGATTCTGTATTTACCTTCAGACTAGCAATAAAGATAACATATGAAATTGAAATTGCTTTCTTGATCTTGCCTCGCTGTTTGGGACTTAACAGATCCCAAGTTCACTTCTTACAATTCTTGAAAAAAAATGAGGTAAATAAATGTAGTGCTTGCCATCTAAACACATCTGTCTAGTTTAGAAGTCTTCGTATTTCTTATGTTTTACTCCAGGCCTTCCTTCAAAGTACTAGGCAGATACTGATCTCCTTTTAAAGCTACAACAATCTTGCAGAGTAGTCCTACTTAACGATTTTATAACCAAATATCAAATACCAAATATCCAGGTCTACCAGTTCCAAAGCCCACTACATTTCACTGTTTTCAGTCCCAGATTATTCCACAAACACTCAGAATAG
Organism: Bothrops alternatus; assembly: GCA_034064705.1. Classification (NCBI taxonomy): domain Eukaryota; kingdom Metazoa; phylum Chordata; class Lepidosauria; order Squamata; family Viperidae; genus Bothrops; species Bothrops alternatus. The sequence goes on along the minus strand of JARGCV010000008.1, from coordinate 1,528,859 downwards.
CAGACTATAATGGAAAGTCACTACAGTTTTGACCTCTGTTTTTTTAATGTGAAAATTGAGAAAATCAATCCTTTTTGCAATATATCGTGAAGTCACTGAGGAGTGATTTGACAGCCAAATGGAGTTTTAAATAAATCATCATCTGAAGAATTGAGATAAGAGACGCCATTCTAGTCAATCCTAGGAAAACTATTTCCAGCTATGTTACTTTTGCATGGGTCCTGCATTACTGTAGATATTAATTAAAGACAGTTTGAATGTTTCCATTTCAAAACATTGTAACAATGATTGCTATTTGGCTTGAGGAAACAAAATGTGCTATGCAATGAGTAACTCCTGAATTTATAGAATCTTAGAATGATTGGGTGATAAAAGGCCACTTCATCCATCAAACTTACCTTTCTGCTCAGTGCAAGAATCCAATTTACAGCAGCCAGAAGAGATGGGTGTTTAGCCTCTGCTTAAACAAATCTATCGAAGGATATTTACTGTGCCAATTTTGTTTTACTTGCAAATCTGATCTGCATTTCCTTTATCTGTAAATCCAAGACATTAATAAAAATGCTGAACACCGGAGGGCTCACAAAGAAGGAGGAAAGTTTAGGTTGATGGCAATCCAATTCAACAGAGTTGAACAGTTAGTGGATGAAGGGCTTTTCTCCGTCTTAAGAGTTTGATGATCAGCATTAAATTGAGGTAAAAAGAAAGCCAGCTAAGAGCTGAAGCCACTGCCTAGAAAAGTGTGATTGATGGCAGCAGTGCGGAATATTGGGTTTGAATTGTCCTCCCCCCCATCAGAAAGAAGAAAGTTCCTGATGAGAACAGCTGATTAGTAGGAGCCAGCAGGAGCAGGTAAACAAACAGCCACCAAAAGAGGTAACCAGACAGGAACCGTGTAGCAAAAAAAAAAAAAGTGGGCTGGTGTAAAGGATCAGATAAACTCCACAAGCCAAGTGATGGCAGGGGTTGAGAGGAGAGAAATGGACAGGAGAAAGCCTTGAGGAAGTTACAACCACCAATAGTCAAGAAAACGTAATCCGTGACAGCAGCTCTAGAGCCTTCAAGAAGCAAGGAAGAAGCAGAAATAGAGAAACCTAAAGATCAAAGGCAAACTAGATTAACTACCAAGCGCATGGAAGAACAAGAAAAAGAACAACAACAATTATGTACATCTGCAAGTCTGGAAGCCATGGGAGCTAGACCAAAGAAGAAAATGGCGAAAATTGATTTGGTCTTGCAAAAGCTTTCTCAATCCGGCCATGTCAAATAAATATTTGACATGGAATGTTAACGGTTTAAATTCTCCTCAGAAGAGGAAAAAGATATTTCACTATTTGACTCAATGTAAAAATGATGTAATCTGCCTACAAGAAACACACATTAGATCTAGTGATCAGAAATACTTGATAAATAGGCTTCCGGTGGCTCCACCGGCGTCGCTGGAGTCTCTAACGTGAGGCTCCGATCTCTGTGTCAGTATAGCTGTCAACAACAGCGCTCACCAGCTGTTTGTTGCAGCGAAAAAACTCTTCTTCGGGCAAAGAAGGGGAGTAGAGCTTCAAGAGCCGGGTTGAGCCCTTCCAAGACCCCTGGAACAAGTTTTCAGGGGCAGAGAAGGTGTGCTCCCCAGGCACTTGAAATGCTCCTGCCCAGAGACGCTTCTGTCGGCTGACAGAATTAGACGCCGTGACCGCCTCTGCTCTTAAGATTGACTTACAAGGACTTTAAACAGACGGACTGAATACAGGAGTCTTTTGATTATCACAAGTATACTGCTATTTTGTTTCTGCCTTTGTATTTATAAGTTTTCTTGAATCAACAAAAATTTTTTCAAAATGGCGATCGCTTTCTCTACCTAGTGAAAGTGAAAAATGAAAAATGTGGATTGCGCAGGAAAATGAAAGTGAAATCTTTTTCCTCTTTTTAAAGAGAAGTTTGAGTGACTATTTGGATTTGATTTATCTGGACTTTAAAAGAAATTGATTTAATTGGATTTTAAAAGAAATTCAAAAGGGAGGAAGTGGCAATTTTTTTTAGCTATTTCTTTTCTTTTTTCTTCCTCTCTCCTTTTAATCATGACAACGAGACATAAGGCAGCAGTTGCTAAGGCGGCTATGCCCTCTCCAGGGCAGCTTGTAAAATCACAGTCTGCTCCTTTAGAGTCTCAAGAGCCTGTACAGCCTGCTTCAGAAATGATTACAATTAAAGATTTACAGACTGCTTTAACAGTAGCATTATCCCCAGTAAGTGCTGCATTATCCTCACTTAAGGACAGAATGGATAAAATGGATTATAAACTAGAGGAAAAGATGGCAGAACAGAAAAAAGATTTTAAAGCTATGACGGAAGTATCTAACCAGGAGATGAGACAAGACATTGTGGAGGCTATTAAGGGTGTCTGGGATTACACCATCGGTGTTGAAGAGAAATTAGAGAATATTGAGCAGCAATTTGAAGAAAAATTAGAAGAAATTAAAAGTGATGTACAAGATCAGGCTACTTTGACACAATATCATCAGATGCAGTTTGCGGTTAGAATTAGGGGACTTAGAGAAGCCTCAAATGGGAACCAAGAGGATTTAAGAAAAATTGTTATTGAAGCTCTATCAAAATTTTTGGATGACTCAGTTGAGAATGTGGACTGGCAGATTGAACGGTTGTTTAGAATGAACTCACGTATTGCAGCACAAAGAAATTTGCCTAGAGATATTGTGATATATTTTAATACAAGAAAATACAGAAATTGGGTTCTTTCTACAGCCTACAATAAACAACTGAGTGTTGCTGGTCAAGAAGTACTGGTTTTGAAAGAGATACCTCCCAAAATGCTGAGGTTAAGGAAAGATTATGCTTTTTTGACAGAGGAGCTTAAAAGAAGAGAGATACAATATAGATGGGAGGTTCCAACTGGACTTTCTTTGTTTTTTAAAAATAATAGATATCGTCTGACTACTGTTGCCAAAGCAAAGGATTTCCTTGACAATATACTGATGGTTGATAGATCTACTTCCCCAAAATCTAAGAGGGCAATTTTGGTCAAAGATTTAGAATCATTGCAAATTTCGGAATTTCAACAACCTCGAATAATTCCTTCGACAGATACGGATAAAGCAGTTGAACAACCAGTGCAGTTAATTGATATTTTTCAACCTTTGGTAGCTGATAAGCCTAAAGATCCAAGGTGTGCACGTGAATTAATTCAAACCAAGCAAGCTGATCTGACATCTTTGGAAGCCATGGGAGCAAGGCCTAAGAGGAAGGAAGAGGTAGTTTCGGCCCTGCAGAAGCTTTCTCGAAAAGATCATGTCAAATAAGTATTTGACATGGAATGTCAACGGTTTAAATTCTCCACAAAAAAGGAAGAAGATATTTCATTATTTGAAGCAATGTAAAAATGACGTAATCTGCTTACAAGAAACTCATATTAGAACTTTGGACCAGAAATATTTGATTAATAACAAATTGGGTACACACTTTGTGGCATCATCTTTAGACAAAAAAAATGGAATTGTTATTTATGTTAAAAATCATATAAAAGCTAAATTAATAGAAGCAGATACTCACGGAAGATTTTTAGCTATAGAAATTTTATTGGATGGGAAGAAAGTTTTGTTGGTGGGTATATATGCTCCAAACCAAAAACAAGGTATATTTTATAAATCATTGCATAGAAAGCTAATACAGTTGGATTATAGATCTTGTATTTTAATGGGGGACTGGAATGGAGTTCTTGATGCTGGTTTGGACAAGAAAAAGATTTTACCTGTTCCTCAAACGCGTTCAATATTGCCTAAATCTTTTTTTGATATCAAAGATGATTTTAATTTGTTAGATATATGGAGAGAAAGACATGGGAGGGACCAAGAATTTACTTTTTTCTCTGATAGACATCAATCATTTTCTAGAATTGATTTTATTTTAACCACGAGTGATTTTATGTTAAGTTTAAAGAAAGCTAAAATTTTACCTAATGTATTATCTGATCATAACCCAGTTATGATGGAACTAAGGACTGGTCAATATATACGCAGATCCTGGAGACTTAATGAAAATTTGTTTAAATATGAAATGTATGTGGAAGAATGTAAAAAGGCTATCAAGGAATTTTTCAGGTTAAATCTGAATATAGGCTTACCAATAGAAACGGTGTGGGACTCTAGCAAGGCTCATATGTGTGGTATTTTAATTGAATTGAATGCAAGACATAGACGTAAACAAGAGGAAAAGAGAAGAGTTCTAGAAGCGGAGATAAAAAAGAAAGAGTTATTATTAATAGATAAACCGGATGATAGTAATATTAAAGAAGGGATAAAGGTTTTACGGAAACAATTTGATATTTTGATGACCGACCAGGTTGCCAGGAATATACAATATGCTAAACATAATACTTTTTTTAATGCTAATAAACCTGGCAGATGGTTGGCTTATTGGGAAAATATTGGGAAAAAATTGGGAAAATCTCCAGGAACTGATGGTTTTACTACGATTTATTATAAGTGTTTACAGGAGGAAGTGGTCGAACATTTGAGGGAGTTATTTGTGAATATACAAGAGGGTGGTCGGGTTCCACCCTCCTGGAAAACGGCTAATGTTTGTTTGATTCCTAAAGAGGGCAAAGATAATGTTCAAGTAGAAAATTTTAGACCTATCTCATTGTTAAATACGGATTACAAGATTTTCGCAAAAATTTTGGCTAATAGATTAATGACAGTTTTGACACAGAGGATACACCCGGATCAGACTGGTTTTTTACAAGGGAGACAGATGAAAACCAATGTTAGACAACTTGTTAACATTCTGGAATACTTGGATAAACATATTCAAGTGCCGGCTGTTTTAATGTTTTTAGATGCAGAAAAAGCTTTTGATAGATTGAATTGGACATTTTTGCAAAGGCTTGTGGTAAGGATGGGAATGGGGGACCAGTTCATTAATTCCATAACAGCTATATATCAGAAACAAACAGGACAGATTATAGTAAATGGTCAATTAACAGATTTGTTCAACATTGAAAAGGGTACTAGACAGGGTTGTCCCTTATCTCCTTTATTGTTTGTCTTAACTTTAGAGGTCTTATTGAATAGGATTAGAGCATCAGAGGAATTAAAGGGGGTACAAATTAGAAAACATGATTATAGATTATGTGCCTTTGCAGATGATTTACTTGTGACATTGACTCAGCCAATGCAATCGGTTCAGAGTTTGATGGAAATTATTCGAAATTACGGAAAAGTATCAGGTTTTAAATTAAATTTATCCAAGACAAAGATGTTGGTTAAAAATTTTGATAATAAATCAAAACAAGATTTGGAAAGAATAACGGGATGTGAGATAGTTAAAAAAGTTAAATATTTAGGAATTTATATAGAAGCCTCAAATGGTAAATTATATAAGAATAATTATGAGTTCTTATGGAGTAAAGTGCAAAAAGAAATGGAGAATTGGAAAAAACTACAATTATCTATCTTGGGTAGGATAGCCGCTATTAAAATGAATGTACTACCGAAATTTCTATTTCTATTTCAAATGTTGCCAATACTTAAAAAGGATGGGAATCTTGATGAATGGCAGAAAGGTATAAACAACTTTATTTGGGATGGCAAGAAACCAAGGGTTAAACTTAAAATTATTCAAGATATAAGAGAGAGAGGTGGAATGAAAGTGCCTAATTTCAAATTATATTATTATGCAGCAGTTCTAGTGGCAATAAGTGATTGGATTAATTTAACAAATGAAAGAATACTGAATATAGAAGGATATGGGTTAGTGTACGGGTTCCACGCCTATTTAGTTTATGATAATAAATTGGATAGGGGCTTTAAAGAGCATATATTAAGAAACTCTGTGATGCGTGTCTGGAAAAAGTATTATTATAAGTTAAATGGTAAAATTCCTTTATGGACTGTTCCCAGACATGCAATACAGAGTGTGGGTATACAACAAATTCAAGACGTGGAGCCCTATGATAAACTTTTGAATAAAGATGGGAATAGCCTAGAACTGAAATCACTAGATAGATTAAGGGAGGAAGGTATAGCTCATAATTGGTATCATCATGCACAACTTCAAGCCAGATGGCAAAAAGATGTTAAGATGGGTTTTTCTTTAAAGGATGAGAAACTAATTATACAAATTAGAGACCAAAGAGCGATGCATATTAAAAGAATATATGATGCTTTAATTGAAATTGATTCTGGAAAGGAACTAGTTAAAGATTGTATGATTAAGTGGGAAGGGAATTTTGGACATTCAATTATGATGGAAACTTGGAAAAGAATATGGGTGAAAAATGTTAAATTTACACAAGCTCAGCATTTAAGAGAGAATTTTTATAAAATGTTTTATAGATGGCATTTAGACCCAAAAAAATTATCGCTTATGTACCCAAATTTGAAACCCAAATGTTGGAGATGCGAATCTATGGACGCTACTTATTTTCACATTTGGTGGACATGTAAAAAAATTAAGGCTTTTTGGATAAAAATATGGTGGATTCTTCAAAATATTTTGAAAAAGCGTATTGAGTTTGTACCACAGTTATTTTTGTTGGGTATAACAAAGGACTGTTCCACCATAGAGACTAAGTTGATCTTGAACTTGACTACAGCTGCAAGACTGTTGGTGGGTCAATATTGGAAGTCATCTGAAATACCATCTATTGAAGAATGGACATTAAAAGTTACCCATCTGGTGGAGATGGCTAAGATATCGGCGTATTTGAAGAACCATTCAAATGAAACATTTTTGATGGACTGGAAAAAATGGATTGATTATATGCAAAAGAAATATCAATTGAAAGAATTAGATATGATATATAGATAAATAGTTACTAAATAGTAGATTAGCGGGGTTTCTTGCATTTTTACTCTGTATTCACTCCGGGAAGCCTGGGGGGGAGGGGGAGGGAGATAATAAGTAATAGATTATGTTTCTCAACTGTAGTTGGGGATATTAAGGGAATAGATTTTTTCTTTTTTTCTTAGGGCGCTCGGGAAAACTCTAGACACCGCATTGGATGGTGAGGAAGGTGGATTGAAGGTTAGGGGTTAGGATGTAGGAGGATGTGGTGGGGGGGGTTCCGAGCAGCTATTTGTATTGTTTGTTAAATTTGTTATTTGTTTGTTATCAGTTGAGTTATTATATTTCTGTGTTAAAATTTGTCAAAACTTTATAAAATTTAATAAAAATAATTAATAAAAAAAAAGAAATACTTGATAAATAATAAACTAGGTTCACATTTTGTGGCAGAGGCTAAAGAGAAGAAGAATGGAATTGTTATTTATGTTAAAAATCATATAAGCGCTAAGTTAATAGAAGCAGATGTTGAAGGCAGATTTTTAGTAATTGAAATTTTAATAGATGGGAAGAAAGTTCTTCTGATGGGTATTTATGCACCAAATCAACAAGAAGGAAAGTTTTATAAATTAATACATAAAAAATTAACACAATTTGACTATAGGTCTTGTATTCTAATGGGAGATTGGAATGGTGTTATGGACATTAGTTTAGACAAGAGGAAAACATCTCCAATCCCTCAAACACGCTCTATGCTGCCTAAATCTTTTTTTGATATTAAGGATGATTTTGATTTGATAGATATATGGAGAGAAAGACATGGTAAAGAGCAAGAATTTATTTTTTTTCTGATAGACATCAATCATTTTCCAGAATTGATTTTATATTAATTACAAGTGACTTTATTTCTGCGGTAAAGAAGGTAAAAATTTTGCCTAAAGTTTTATCAGATCATAACCTGGTTTTGATGGAGTTAATGGTGGGCCAGAAGATCTTGGAGACTCAATGAAAACTTGTTTCAATATGATTCAAACGTGCTTGAATGTAAAAGTGCCATGAAGGAATTTTTTATGTTAAATATTCATAAGGGTACAACAATAGAAATGGTGTGGGATGCTAGTAAAGCTTTTATGCGTGGGGTTTTAATTGATATGAATAAAAGGTATAGGCGTAAACGGGAGGAAAAAAGGAAGGAATTGGAGGAAATAAGAAAGAAAGAGCAACTTTTAGTAAAGAGACCAGATGATAAAAATATTAAAGAGGGGATTAAGATTTTACAGAAACAATTTGATTTGTTGATGGCTGACCAAGTTGCCAGGAATATGCAATATGCTAAGCATAACACATTTTTTAATTCTAATAAACCTGGCAGATGGTTGGCCTATACATTAAGGAAAAAACAAAAATCCCGCATTATTGATAAAATAGGGGGCATGCAATGTTAAAGGGCTCAAGAAAATAGCTTCCAATATATTGTACTTAGAAGTGAATATATTCTAGAATGGGAACTACTTAGACTGAGGATAGCCATGCAAGGTAAAAATTAAAAATAATTTCTGGGGATAAATTTTACAATGCAAAACAAAAGAAAAAAGATAGAAGTACATTTTTGTAGAAAAATCATACTGAAGTGACTGGATCACAACCATTTTCCTCCAAAGAACACAACAGCCAGGGCTGAGCCTAGCAACACACCGATCGATGCTTCCCTTCAGGTAATGATGAACATTTTTAATTAGTTTTTCAACCACCTAATGTAGCCACCTAATTATGTAGCCACCTAATTGTCATTACATGAAACTCACAGTTAATCAGTGTGATAATCAGAGTAGTTCATATAGAGAAGCAATACATTAATTTCCAAAATATTTATCAAGTGCTACTAAATAATTATGAGGTATCTTTTAAAAGAAGTACATTCCTTTGCTATTTAAACACATGGTGAATTTGATTGAGCTTATAGAACATCCATTCTATCCCGATTATATATATTATAGTCACAGTATCTTAAATATTGTTTCTATAATGCTCGCAATAGCCTTGTATGGGAAATTAATGTTAATATCACCATATGACTAAGGGAAGGACAGCTTCTTTGAGACTTATTGTTTTGCCTTCCCATAGAACTGATTTTCTGGTCTGGTCTACCGAGCAAAACTGATAACTATAGGGATCCCTGTCTCAATTTTCAAACAGATTTCCAGCACAGTTTACAACAATTATCAGAAATAAAATCAATTACCAACTTAATAAAGCAGTTTTGAAAAAGTCTGAAGAACTTAGTTTGCAGATGAACACAAGCGAAAATGGAGTCTCTTGATACCTAAACTCAAGCCATGAAGACTAAAGTGGCCATTTTGAATCCCCTTCCCCCCTCCCCCCTCCACCAATCCTAACTTCTTGATCAAGTAAATTTCTTTCCATGAGCAGAGGTAAAACAATAACCCTGCTTCAAAGACCATAGCAATTATGGAGACATTCCATTTGCTTGTCAAATACTTCACATTTTCAACAATTTATTTGTTATATATATAGCTAGCTTGAGGAACATAAAAATAGTGGAATAAAGGTTTGGTTGCCACAGTACCTTCGGGAGCATCTGGGAAGATCTAAATTTTTAGCAAAAAGCAGTTGAAGTTCATGAAAAATAGTTCACATGCACTCTTTCTTGAGTCCTGGAAGGACTTAAAGAAATGTTTACAATATTTGTTTCTCCAGCTGTTCTTTTCAGTTAAACTTCTTAACTATTGTGGGCAATTAAGCAAAAATGCTACTGAGTGTCTTTAAAAGAAAATGGAGACCTTTGTCATTGATATGAAGACGTTTTGATTCAAGAAAGAAAATATATGTTCCACATTCATTTAACTTCCTTAGAGCATTTCCAATCTATATACCACAGCTTCCTCTGTATTGAAGTGCATCAGGTTTTGACATGAAATCAGCCCAAACTTGCTGGGTTCTGCCCCTCAGCCTTGTTTTGGACTCTTTCCAGGCTTATGTCCCTCAAGAGAAGATTGCTCTCAAACTGTGGCCTGAAATAATTAAATCTGATTTCAAGAATTGAAAACATTAACTGCTAAGTCTGTTTTATTAGCACAGAATTACCAGAGCTGCCATATTATTGATTTTCATTTTCTGAGGCATTAATTAGTATGCTTAATCAATTTTCAGAGAACTAGAAAATTTATTGAAATACATTTAATTAAATCTATTAAATTCTTTGTTCATTAAAACTCATGTATAATGCTGCATACCTGTTAGCTCAGTTAAACATTTTTGATAGACTATGTGCCATTAAGTCAGTGTCAACTTTTGGAGACCACATATATAGACCTTTTCTTTATTATTTATCCCCAACCTGCCCCTTCATGCCTTCCAATGGTGCATCTACCACCTTTGTAAAACAGTTAATCTACCCTGCAGTCACCATTTTCCTTTTCTTTTTCTTTTTAGCTTTTCCAGCATTATGGTTTTTTTACATAACGTGTCTAGAATATGAGCTGGACCTTTTGTGCCTTGAATAAGAATTCTGGATTGACTTGTTTATGACCCTCCCTTTTTTGTTTTGACTATTCGTAGTATTTAAGAATATTCTCCAACATCAAAGTTCAAAAGTGTCAATACTTCTATTCCGCTTCTTCAAAGTCTTTCACATTTATAAAGTATCACAGCAAAACCATTCTGTGTGATTCTGATCTATTGGTAGGTATTAAAATACCACAAAATCTAAATAGCCTTTTCCAGGCCTCCTGTGCTAGCCTACCAAATGGTAGTGTGGAGTTTCTTTCTCAATTGCTGCTTGTGAGTTCAGATCATGTTTTCCCCCCCATCTTTGATATCTTTACAGATAAACTCCCTCTTATCTCTTCTAACAGCTCTCTGAAATTCTTTATGCTTGTTCTGAGATTTCATATTTCTTGGCTATGGTTTTTTTCTCTTCTACCATTTGTTCTGAAATTCATTTTTTCCTCTTTTCTTTCTTGATCTTTGATAGTCGTATCTCACATCCATCCTTAACTTCTTTGATTTCATTTCATAGTCCCTCTGGTTCCTGATCAATGAGGTTCTTGACTTCAAAATGATCTCTGACGTTCTCAAAAATTGTGAACAAATGCTCTAGATAATAATATGCAAACTGATTGGCTTTGTTCTTCTCTTTTAGCTTGACTTGGAATCTGCACATAAGCAGTTTATGAAATGTTCCAAGTCATTCTCTGGCCCTGATTTTTCTGTTACAACTGATTTCTTTCACTTCCTTATATCAATAATATAGTCACTTTGATTTCAATACGCTCAGCCTGGTGATAGGATGTTGGAATGGTAGAAATTGATAAATTATTGTCTTGCTTAATTTCTGTTTCCCAGGTCAAACAGTGTGCTACATTTTTCTCCTTAATATTTCCCACTTTGGCATGCCAATCTCCCACCACAAGCAGCATTTTGTGCTTGCATGTTCTATCAATTTGAGATTCAACTGGACCATAAACTTATCAACCAACTCTTTGCATCAGTGATTGGAACAAAACATGGGTAACCATCATATTAAAGAGTTGTCATAAAATTTAATTATTTAGTCATTAATTGCATTTTACCAAGTACTATTTTTGCAATATCTTTGCTGAAAACAATGGTTTTGTTTGTGTGGTTTGTTTGTGGGTGCATGTGTCCTGAGTAGGAACCAGTATAATCTGAATGAAAATGCCCAATTCTAATCCATTTTTATGCCTAAAATTTTAATGTGTAGTTGATTAAACTGATTTTTCACTGTGTTGAGCTTTCCCACATTCATGCTTAATTTCCATGTTCCCACTGTAATTCTGTCCTTGCAGCTTCAGATTTTCTTTTTCTACATGGCAACATCACCAGCTAGATATCCCAAAGGCTTTAATCTAGCTGTATCTTAAACAGACTTAGTATTCCAAAATACCTTCAATTCTTGCTCAATATCATGTTGAACACCACTCGACTTGCGGTGCCAGTCATGTGTATATCTTGTCTATCCAAGTGATTTTCTTGGAAAAATATAAAATTTACCACCTTCTTCTTCTTTGCAGTATGAAATACATTTACTGTTATTATTAAAATGATCATTCAGCATCCTATACTACTGCTGCCCAATATAGGTGCCTGTTTGCTTTGTCAGGACAGGTAAGATGATTTTTCACAACTCGAGTAAACTTGCTGGGAAATAGACTCTTGATGTAAACTCTCAGCATCTTTCATTCATCCTGCCCAAGAACACACACTCAGCAAGAGAAGGCAACATAACAGAAGTTGAGGGAATATAAATTCCCATTGGATTTTGTCAATTAAAGTATTCATTTTCTTCTCTTACCACTAGAGGTCAGACATTGTTCTGGGAACTTTTCCAAATCTAGCTAATGTATAAGAACTGTCATTTCATCCACAAACAGATCAAATCAATATAGAAGAAGAAAAAGACCCAAGATCCTAGTTTTCACCAAGCAGGGATTTTATATACAATATAATCCTTAGTTTTCTATTGTATTATTAAATGAAAAAGAGGCTAAACAAAACTAAGATATGCTATGGATTTAGAAAATTTGTGGATGCGGCATATTAGATGTCAATATACAGGGAGGGAATAGACTTGGAGAAGTCCAAGAAAGGAAAATACACAGAAAACATCAGAGACTACTCTTTAATATGACCAGATTTTAATACGATACCCTCAGATTATCAGTACTTCATTGTTGTTGTTAATTGCGAAGTCGTGTCCGACCCATTGTGACCCCATGGACAATGTTCCTCCAAGTCTTTCTACCATCTTTTGGAGTCCATTTAAGTTCATGCTTCAGTGACTCCATCCAGCCACCTCATTCTCTGTCGTCCCATTCTTCTATTGCCCTCAATCTTTCCCAGCATTAGGCCCTTCTCCAGTGAGTCCTTCCTTCTCATTAGGTGGCCAAAGTATTTGAGTTTCAAATTTAGGATCTGGCCTTCTAAAGAGCAGTCAGAGTTGATCTCTTCTAAGACTGACTGGTTTGAACACTTGCAGTCCAAGGGACTTGCAGGAGTCTTCTCCAGCACCATAGTTCAAAGGCCTCAATTCTTTGGCGCTCAGCCTTTCTTATGGTCCAACTTTCACATCCATACATTGCAACTGGGAAAACCATGGCGTTGACTATACACACTTTTGTTGGCAGAGTGATGTCTCTGCTTTTTAGCATGCTGTCTAGATTTGCCATAGCTTTCCTCCCCAGGAATAGGTACTTCATACCTATTGTTTAAAATAGAAAACATTTGGCTAATTAATTACACTGTGTTACAATGCAAACTAACTTCTGAATCAAAGTGCATTGTGCTTAGCACTGGAAACCAGAACAAAACAAACTTTAAAAACCATTTATTACAGTACTTTTTTAAATAATTGGCATAAATCAGAAATGCCATTGCTCTTGTGGATTTAATTGGTACATTTTTGAATATGTGCTATAATTTTGAAACAAATATTGCCCCATTGACATTCCAGACCATGTATTTTGGCAGCTTGCTTAAAGGGCAAGGAGCGAAGAGGTGAAGATCATAAGCATTCGGCATTATAGGTCAAAAGTCAGAATTGTTCTTAAGATTAAGTGCATTTGACCTGATAGGGCAAGTAAGCGAGCATGGAGTTTTAAGCGCATGAAGAGATATATTAAAGCCAACAGTTCACTTCTTTGCTTATTGCAAGGAGGGATTAGAGACCAAAGCATCTGCATTCAAATGGAAAAATATAAGGTTGCCATATGGGACCAAATCAATGGGACTTCAAAGCATGTGACGTGACTCTAATAATAAGCAGCCTTTGATGTTTCAGGAAAGGAAGAAATCCCTAATGACCATGGCCAAGTGTGTACTAGCATGACATAAAGATATTTATTTTGAGATAATTGCTTAGAACTGCAAACCTATAGATACTTAAGCTATATTTCTAATCTAGTAATTGAACAATAGATTTATTATTATTAAATTACTGTAAATTACTATAAATTACTGTGCTAATTTATAATACATTTTACTTTTTACTCTTTCTCTCATTTTCCACTTTGATGTATTAGTGTAATTTCTTCTCCTTTTGTTGCTTTTGTTACTTGAATTTAGGAAATAAATAGCACAGAAAATTACAAAGAAATAATACATTATAGAAGGAAATGAAAACATATGGGCATGTTTTCGCAGTTACATACATGCATGCATGCATGCATGCATAGTTCTAAGTGTTTCATTGAATAGAAAACATCATCCAGACCTAACTATCAGTTCCTAGTAGATGGTTGGAGATTCTTCTAGACTATCTGGTATTTTACCTATCCCTCACCCTCCTTTTGAGAATAGTAAGAAGGGGATGAAGCTGGTTCTTTCACAACTGGAAGTCTCTCCAACATCTAGAATTTTGGAAGAAACCACTTCAGAATGCTCCTGATATTTTGAAGCAAATCTTCTTGAGAATCAGTTGATGGCTGTGTGAGAGACCTGGTCACTGAGTACATTAGTAGTTTAGTCCCATCCTATGATATCATCCTGTCATGGGCTACCTATTGGTCTTAAGTAGGATTAAGTTTCTACCCTTATTTTAAAGAATAAGTATAAATGTTTCATTGTCAGATATGATTTTCAAGCATTGAGAAATATCCTTTAATATATCATTGTACTTTTTAAAAAAAAAATACTATCTAAAAAGAGATTTATTTTTTTAATCAGAAAGAGAGTACTATATTATCATAGGACTAATTCTTTCATAGCATGTTGATTTTCTGATCAAAATGGCAACAAATAGTTTTAATCCAAATAGCTGTTTTCAACATTAGAAAAAAACATTTTACACTCTGAAGATCACATCATTAAAATCAGTAAATGTGACTGCAGCGAGAGGCACAAGGAATAGGATATTCTGCAAGTTAATGGTTTGACTGAGATTGCCTGTGTACGTGATGCACCGTGCCAGAGAGAAGTGGAGGGGCACTGGAAATGCTGCCTTTCAAAACTGAAGTGTAATTCCCCAGTCAATTAGGAAAATGAAGTCTACATACTGTCAAGCCCCTTATAGCAGCCCCCTATCAAGAAAGCAGATTCCAAATCTTGGAAACAAGGTATGTGTATCTTTGGCCTCATTTGTCAGTCAATATGTTAAGGAAAGCCTCCTTGTTATTTTTGATCTTCTCTCTCTAATTGACTTTTAATTTAGAGGGAAAGATGTTAGTTACTTATTTGGTACTACAAAAATATCAATCTATTCTTTTTTTTATTTTGCAATGTTTTAGAAATGTCAATTTTCATTCCCAGGATCAGACAACTCTATTGTACATAATTAAATGCAGGAGTTCATTAGAATTTAGCAGGAAAACATTGGCCATCCGAGTTGTCGTTCCCATAATTTTCAGACTTTTCCTAGTGAACTCCATTCATTTTTCCTTTCTTTATCATCTTTTCCTATTCCCCCTCTCCCTCCAAACAGTCTAAGGCAGGGGTAGGCAACATTGGCTCTTTTATGACTTGTGGACTTCAACTCCCAGAATTCCTGAGCTGGCTCAGGAATTCTGGGAGTTGAAGTCCACGAGTCATAAAAGAGCCAAGGTTGCCTACCCCTGGTCTAAGGATATATTTGAAAAGAAAAACTATTGTACTTAGAACAAGTATAAAGAAAATACATCAGTAGGTAGGAGTTGAGGAGAAATAACAAAGCATAGAGCTTATTCTAAACTTGTATTCATATATTTTTGAGTTGGAAACATTGACCATTTAGCAGGATAGCAGAAGATTAAAACTTTGGAAGTATAGGTAGCCCTTGACTTACGACCATAATTGAGCCCAAAATTTATGTTGCTAAGTGAGATAGACAAGACCTTTCTTGCCCCCGTTGTTCAGTGAATCAGTGTAGTTTATTAAATGAATAATACAGTTGTTAGAAGATTCTGGCTTTCCCCTTGACTTGTCAGGTCACAAAAGGTGATCACATGACCCCAGGACACAGCAACCATCATAAATACATGCCAGTTCTCAAGTATCTAAATGTTGATAAAGTGACCCTGGGGATGGTGCAGCAGTCATAAGTGTGAAAAACAGTCATACATAACTTTTTCCAGTGCCATTATAACTTTGAACAGTCACTAAATGAACTGTTGTAAGCTGAGGACTATATAACTTGCCTATTGTTCAGTGCCAGGAGACAGAATAATTCCATGAGAAGGGATGGCCAAAGTAGTTTCTGATTGTTGATCATCTATTTACATAAATCTCACCAGACTGAATGCATCTTCTTGGGAACAGGCACATAAAGGCTTCATTACTCTGGCTTCTGCCGCTTCCTTCCACAGAGTGACTCCAAGCATCAGAACCTCTTCATTCTTCCCCTCTACTATAGCAGGTGATTCTATCACATCTATTCAGCTTATGAATAAAATTTCATATTATTGAATCACAATCAGCAGCTAAAAAATAATAATGAATTAATAAAAAAAATGCAAGCCTAAACTAGTGGAGACGCTTGAGAAGTGTGTGAATGATTGTTATTTTGTGATTACCCTTTCAAATACCTACACAGTATTTGAGTTTGCTTCAAGGTTTTGTGGTTGCCTTAAGCTACAATATTACAGTATTCAAAAGTATATTACTTTAGTTCTATACATTTACAGATCATAGAAATATATTTTGTGGTTTTTTTATTGCTTTAAACTATGGTCTTATTCAAAAGTACAATATTACTTTTGTTCTCTACATTTACAGAACATAGAAATACATTTTGTGGTTTTGTGATTGCTTTGGGGTATGATATCAGTCAAAAGTATGATATTACTTTTGTTCTATACATTTTCAGAACATAGAAAAATATGTTTAGAAGTGGGATGAATGTTAACATATAATTTTCTTAGGCAGGAATAGCATGAACTACTTTATCTAAACGTTCCTTTATGCTTACAACCTGATCAGCAATTTCTGTAGCACCATAAACTGAGGCTCCTTCATGCTAATTATTTTCATAGTTCTTGAAGGTATCAGTGAAAAGTATATTATTCCTTTGTCCAGTCTTACTGTAGTGTAGTATATCCCAAAGGTGCTTTTTCAAGAGGCAACTGGACTTTCTTTGTTTTTCCTTGAAGACATTTCACTTCTTATCTAAGAAGCTTCATCAGTTCTCTTCAGCTTCTTGGATGAGAAGTGAAATGTCTTCTTCCTCAAGGAAAAAACATAGTCCAGCTGCCTTTTGAAAAAGCACCTTTGAGACTATCATGACCTGGATGATTGAGAATCTCCATAGACATCTGTATATACAGTATCTGTAATGTAAGAAATATTCTTTTTAATGCCCACACCTTGCCAAACTGATTGGTGTATGATAGAGATATACATAACTGAGAAAATAATTATGAAAGAGACCGGATTTCAATTATTTTAAAATTCAGTATTGCATTAAGCTTTGTCTATATATTTTTGAAGATCTCAAAAGTTCCATCTCAGGATGATAACATTACTGTTTTGTCTGATCTTCTCTCATCCCCATTCAAAAAGCTTTGTGGGAAAGAATACAGATAAAAGTTATCTTGTTACTTTAAAAAAGAGGTTCCTTTTTCCTTAACATGCAAAATCAGAAATAAATTGTTTTGAAATTCCATCACCTAAAATTCCTGCCACCTAAAAAACTGAGGAGAAAATATAGCAAAGATCTTTGCTGAAATGTAACTTGGGAAATATTAATTTAAGGGATTTTGACACATTTCTTAGCCTAAAGGTCAAACAAAAGAGCAAGGAAGAGAAAGAAAGCACACTGCTTAGCCTTCATTAAAACAAAATGAAGACTAATTAAGTAGCAGCCTAGAAATGGAGCCCTCCAAGTTATAACATCTCAGGTGTCGGTTCCCTCTGCTCCTGTGCGCTTTGAAATTGTCACCTTCATTATATAAACATCAGTAGTTCTTGTGCCAGACATCTTCTAGGCCTATATTCAATTGAACTCTATTTTTATCCTCGGTAGACAAGTAAAATGTACAAAGTGCTTTTGGGAGCTGGTATAGAGAAATTAAATCCTTGATTCAATCTTGCAGAGTCTGGAATTCATTAGAAAGCCTTTCCTATCTACAACAGGGAGACAAAAAGGCGGAGCTACTTAATATAATGAAGACTAAAATATAGAGCCTTTGAACATTCTTACGATTATGTCCAAATGATATGAAAAAGTGCATGTCATCTAGCACAGAATATGAACTATATTTTGTATTTTGCATTTGACATGGCCATTTGCAAAGTACAAAATATGCAATTTTTTACTCCCAATCCCCAACTATCTTCAGAGTCTCCCTTTTTTACTTAAGAGCTGCTAACCAGCTGGAGTTCCCCTTTCTTTCTTAGTGAAGTTAGCAAGAGTATAGCTTTAAAGGATGAGTTGGGGCACACAGTACTGAAAATCAATAAACTGGGCATTTTTGTAATTTGTCAAAAAAGAATTTGGAGGCCCTAAGACTGAGCAGAGATCTATACCTAAATTCCAGGGGACATAATTAATGATGAATAAGATATATACAGTAGATACTGTATAGGAATCATCTGCCAAAGCCTACCTCTGTCATCAAATATCCTTCCATCTTCTTGCTTTGCAAAATACCCCAGTATAATACAAGACATGTTTGCCTTGAAATAAAAAAAAATATTGTTATGAATTATGGCATTTAATAATATAAACAAACCATGAGAAATAATTTCAACTGGAAATGACTGTTGTCATATAATCTTGGCAAAGATAATGCCTAATTCCTTTGTTACTGATGAAAACTAGACTGATTTCTAAAGAACCCATTTAGTTTTTTATTCTCCCTGCTTCTCTCACGTTGTTGATATGTTGATATTTGATATTCAGGTTTAAAAACTTTTGCTGGGATATATTTACATGATGATGATGGTATCCTGTCAGGCATAAATAATCAGACCCATATGTGTAGTGTTCAACTAGCTACTTCATTGTTCCATGCCTATTCCACATAGACTTCCCCAGACTTGGAGTTTTCATCTGGGAACAACTAAATAAGGCTCAAAGGCATTTGAGGGAAGAGAGGTCAGACCTTGTCCTCTTGTGTTAACATAATGAGTCCAAACTAATTCCCCACTTAACCCCTTCTCCCAACTGGGATGCTTATTCTCCAGCATATCCATTTGTTCATGCTCGATTCTCAGTGATTCTATGGATCAGCTCTCTCTACATTTTCTGAGATTTTTCTTATCCCACCTTTATTATTTTTTATAAATAAAATAATAAATAATTCAAGCCGGTAAACATACCTAATACTCTTTCTTCCTCCTATTTTCCCACAAAAACTACCTTTGAGGAGAATTATCCTGAAAGGTACTGGACCAATGTCATCAGCTTTTATGCTTAAGGCCGGAATAGAATTCACATTCTCTCCTGGTTTCTAGCCTGGTGCCTTAACCACTGGCTCAAACTGATCCTCAAGCTGGCTTTTGATTTTGCCTTCCAGCAATATGACTAGTTTTACATGCTACAATACTTGCTTGTCACCTTTGCTGTCCAAGGAATGTACAGGAGCTTTCTCCAACACCACAGTTTGAACAAACCAATTGTCCTTCTGTCTAGTTTTTTTAATGGTCCAACTTTCACAGCTGTAGGTGGCTGTGGGAAACACAACAGTGAGGATTAATCTGAATTTAGTTTGCCAGGCTGGTGTCCTTGCTTTTCCATACTCGATTCAGGCTCAACATTGCTCTGTGACCCAACTTTATTCCTGGACTGCATTTCCTGCTTTGATCAATCTTCAATCCAAGGAAAGTGAATTCTTGCACACATTTGATCTCTTCACTGTCAATTGTTACTTTGACATTTCCATTCCTAGTAGTGGTCAGGAGCATTTTGGTATTCAGAAAGAGGCTAAACATTTTGCTTTCTATTCTTACAAGCATGCCTATAAAGATTTTCTAACAAGAATGTGTTTTGGGCTTCCAAACCCAAAATTATTTTTTGTTATCTACTTATTATCTTTTTAATATAGCATTTTAATCTGATTTATATAAGAATGTAAGGAACTCTGCTATTTCTAGTAGATAAACTTTTGTAATAAAGTTCAAAGAAAGCTTGAGAAATTCCAATCTCTCACTAGTGAGAGATTTTTCCATATAGTCTGTGGAAGTGCAATATCTCTGAATGACTTTTTCTTGCCTAAATTCCATAAGAATCACTGTGCTATAGCTGCTACAAGACTGACAATCACTCTGGTCCACATGATTAAAGCATGAAGGAGGCTCCTTTATATGAGAATGAGACTGGCCTCAAGGGCCATCTAAGATCTAGAGAGATTTGAGTCCAATTTTTAGCAATGAAATTTTAGCAATGAAAACCACTGTGATTTGTGCCTTCTGAAGGATTCTATATTTTGATTGCAATTATTCAATCCTGCAAAACTGGGCAATTTCTAGCAAAGGAGCTGACCAGCAAAGATTGGGATAATAAACAGGAGCTGTCCAGCATAAATCAGCAACTGTTATTTCAGAATTTGGTACTCTCTAAAAGTGTTGAATTATACTTCTCAAATTTTCAGGCAACAAGGCCTAATGCATCTGAAGGATGCCAAATTGGGAAAAAGTTGTTCTGGAAACAACCAGACCAAAACCAGATTTTTGGCTTAGAACTAGTTTTGCACTTTATTCCAATTTCTGCCTGTTCTTTCCTTTTATTCTCATCTTTCTCTTGCTGTTGTATTAATATATAAGGAAACAAAATGAGTGAGTTGGAGACCATATTGCCTTCTTATCCTAATTTGTACTACAAAGTCATGCTGGAGAGATTCTTGAATACAGCTGTTTCAGCCTCCTGGGTGCTTCTAAATACTAGCTGAGAGGATTCATCATAAAAGAAAAAGAGATGATATCAAAACAATTTGCAACCAACTCCAGATAAATCAGAAAGTACAGAATTTAGAGGGAGATCTTATGAAATGTTTTCACTGATAAAATTGCTTCTGTCAGTAGAAACAAGAATGTTGGTAGGGGGTAGCAATTAAGTTTCATGCCTGTAACATCCCATAGGAGTCTGTAGAGAAAGCTGGAGGGAATGCAGGAAATTATACATGTGAAGAAAAGAGGAAATTTATGCTATTAATATGCTAGATATCACCAATAGAGGGTGGGGTTTTATAATCCAACTAGAAATTTCCTTCCAGCCTCCTCTTGTGAAAGAGGGCAAAAGATGGAGAGGCATCTCCTCAACTTTTATATAGTGTTGTCCTGTTAGTACCAAGGTCATCATCCAATATTTGAATCCTAACATAGTTTTAAGGATGCAGACCTATAAGACAAAAAAATGTGAGATAACAATCTGTGAATGAAAATTGCAAATGTATAAGGCTTCAAGTTGCTTTTGAAATGAACAACAGTATTTAAATTTAAATAAAATTTGTAATTTTTAAAATTGAGATAGTAAAGGTAGGAAATTCACAAAACTACACCCTTTCTTTCTAATATGTTGGTTTCTATCCTTCAGATCACAAATCCTTCCAATATTTCTCCAGAGGTTGATAATAATGCGGTTGGAATAAGCAACAGAAATCAAAGGAGTCTGGTATTTTCATTTTACACCATTTAAGTTTGTGGGGTCTGTTTTTAAGATATAATATATCAAAACATCATACCTCCCCACATCATACCAAAAGAGCTAGGAAAAGAGCTTCATATCAAAATGGCAATAGAACCGGAAGTATAAAATGTATTAATTCACATATTGTGTCTCATTCTTGCCTTAAACTTTTTCCATCATGTAAGTCTTCAAATATTTAAATCACCATTTATGTATTTTCTAGAAATAAAAGTAAGCATTTTGTCTCCAGTGCACAATTCCAATTAAATCTTTCCTTAAACTATGTGTTTTTGCATATATTTGTGTTCTTTCTTTTTTGTTTTCAGCCAAAAACTGCAGCACAAAATTCAAGAAAGTATGAACTGTGAAAAACAGCTACTCTAATTACAATAGTTCAGGTACTATGAAATGGATAAGGCTCATTCACATCAGAATTCATAAAACGTTGTAAAGGCTAAATGTACCACTGAAAATTTATCCCCATTTTTTAAAAATTCAATGGCATAGTTATCACTTTGGTACTTATTACTACGGTATAATAAATAAGAACAAGGATACATCATTAATATACATAGGCTTTGTAAAGTGTTGTGAGCAAATACCATTCCTTCTAAGGTTGCTATCTGAATGTCAACAGTAGGAAAAAGAACAAAGAAGGAGGAAAAGAGTGAAAACAGCAGGAAATGCTTGTGAGTAAACTCCAGCCATGTTTTTATGCAGCATAGTGCTAGCATTATTACTTAAATGAGTACGTAACTTTGAAACAAATATTTTAAAAATTGCAGCCTTAGGCTTCAGTACAGTTGGAGATGAATATTTAGATATTAAACTATGTATATAGTCCTTGATTTACGACCACAATTAAGTCCAAAATTTCTGTTGCTAAGCGAGACACTGTTAAATGAATTTTGCTCCATTTTACGACTTTTCTCACCACCGCTCTTAAGTGAATCAAAAGTAACACGGTTGTTAAATGAATCTGACTTCCCCATTGACTTTGCTTGTCAGAAGGACGCAAAAAGTAAACACATAATCCTGGGACACTGCAACGGTCATAAATATGAGTAGTTGCCAAGCATCCCAATTTTGATCACGTCACGATGGAGATGCTGCAACGGTTGTAAGTGTGAAAAATGGTCATAAGTTACTTTTTCCAGTGCTGTTGCACCTTTGAATGGTCACCAAACAAACTGTTGTAATACTCACTTATACATATATTTGTCAACGCTAACATTGGATGTTCCTCCTCTGACAACTGATCAAAATGCAGCCATTTTCTCTTTTCCTTTAAGATACTTTTCTTAATTTTAGAATTAAGGGGGGGGTTGGGATGTAAGCTCAGCTAGCTATAATAATAATGCTGCTGTGGGAACTCAAGAATGAGCTGATAACATTTTGGCCGGGTGAGGAGCTGAGGAGAAAGCCTGTGCTTGAAGCTAATTGGGGAATGTGTTTTATGACAGCTGGGGGGGGTGGGAATTGTACTTTGTTACTTTGTATCTGCGGGAAGGGAATGTAGTTTTTGTGTTCAACTATGTAGTGACGATACTTTGTTTCCCGAACCATGACAGTATTATTGAGATTAAAATTGAAAACAAACACACTTATATTATGTCCACATTCTACTTTTTGAATTCACCAAGGGTTACAATATGCATGTAACAGCTAGAATAAGATTCTTTGTCAGATAAATTCCTCTTTGCAAGTATTCCACAAAAATAAATATTATTATTGCATGCCCTAGAAAAAGACCCTCCATATTTATAGATTAAACTATACAGGTATTTAGCAGGATCTCTAGGGCAGGTCTTTTATTAACATACAATAAAAATCTGGGGCTTGTGATAAATCTTTCTGGAATTCCATATTGGCTATTCTTGATTTAACTATATTCACAGTATCCTCATAGCTCATGCGATTTGAGAATTAAGTAAGTATCCATGTGCATTAATTTTTTTCTCATGAATAAGAGCATTTGCATTTGTCCAAAAAATTAATAATAATAGTATCTGTAGCAAACCACTTGAGTTTAATAGGACTTTAATCCAGATTAACAGATTTCTAGATCAGGCTTGAGACCTGATGCTCAACAAGACAGTTTCTAGCCTCAAGGTTGTATTGGCATACTCTTAATCCTATTTCACTAAAACTATTTTATCCCTTAGTGAGAATCTGAATGCCAAGGGCTGTCTATTTATTTGAATGGGCTCACTTTAGCTAAACCCATTCCCACAGAAAAATAACTGTATCCATCACCATCCTCACCCATCTCTTGTTAAATATTTATTACTGTATTCTCACAGTTCTACCTACCACTAGTGTACCAAAATGCCTAAAATAAATCTGTACATTATTTCTCCTTTCCAGCACATCTGAAAAGGAACATCAAAGGAAGCTTTCAGCATCCCTCTTTGAACATCGTCCCTTAAGGCTTTTATGATTTTCCAATACCAAAGCATTTCTAACATTTCCCAGAATTCACCAATAAATATCACAATCCTCTGCCTGGTATTGCTGTTCCAAGAGTTTATTCAATATTTTCCATCAGAGACTGACAAAAAAATGATTTGAGGGGAGTAAAATGCAAGTATTAACAAGTAACTGCAACAAGTCTGCATTTTATCATCCGTCTTTCCTCCTGCTAATTTAAAATATCTCACACTGTTAGGATTCCAGCTTGAAGGCAAATAAACGGTTCAGCAGAGGTTCACGCAGCCCCGCAGTAGTCAAGGATAACAAAAATAGCTGTTTTATATGAAGGGCAAACAGATGTAGGGGATAAGATGGGATTTCAATAGCTCCAACATCAAAGTACTTAATTTTGTTACCAATTTGACTTATTTTCTAAGATCACTTTATTCAGGTGATATACTGTAATTAATGCAGTATTGTCCAGGGTGATTAACTCAGAATTGTGCAGTAATAAATCTTGTGTCAATCAAATGGTGGGCATTTTAAAAACCATTTTGCAAAAACACTGGAGGCTCTCACTTTTGGACCTTTACCTCCCCTCTTTTTGTTTTGCAAATGAACAAATATGACCCTGTGATGGCCTGATAGGGAAGAGACAGTGTTAGCCTTGCCAGGAAGTCCAAACAAGAAGCGCAACAATGAATACTAGCTCTATCTTTTTTTTTATAGGCTATATTAAAAGAATCTTGCAAGCCTGAAAGCGTTTCTTCCCTCCTTTCATTTTACTCTCTGGAAAACTAGGGAGAGTTTCTTTTGAAATGCTTCCCATGTGTCCCTCCCGTCACTTCTGTGGACTGACATATTCTTTACATGATATTGCCCAGTCTGCAGCACTTCCTCCAGTCATTCTCATATAATGTCACAGAGAGATAGAATGCCTTGTTTTCTGGAGACTCGCTAGGATTTTGCCATTGTTTCGGAAACACGCACAACATTTTATTTAAAAAATCCTGCAGGGACTTGTCCAGGCAATTGCTAGGAATCAGCACTTACCTGAAGGCATAGAATGTATTATTTATTTAATAATTGCTATTGCTCCATATGTTGCTTGATCTCTTTGTAATGCAACTCCAATTAGTGTCTATCATTTTATCTTTTGTAAATTCCATAGACCTTCAATCATTTCACTTTTCTTCTCTGCACCTTCTCCGGTTCTACAATATCCCTTTTGAGTGCCAGGGATCACATCTGCATATGGTATTCTTAGCATGGTCAAATAATGAACTAGGTAATTTTAGATTCCGAGCGGTCTTATGGGCTGCTCTTATAAGCAGTCATGTGTCTTATATCAGTTGTGAAACACTTAGCTAATTTGGCAATAAGCATCATTTGTGTGGGAAGGAATAAAAACTTTCTGAAGATAGATTAGATAGATAGACCGAACGAGCTCCTGTAAACAATACATTCCCAACAGACCAACTCGTAAATATGAAATATTTTAAAAATATTTCATAGGAATCATATTTTCCTATGATTCCTCAAAAAAAAGCTATTGTTCCAGATTAAAAGAAATAAGGGATTTCTGAGATAGCTATTTTGAGTTATTTAACTCTCTTCAGTCAGAACTCACCCTTTCTGGGATTCAAACCTGGGCAGTCTGCATGCTAGGCAGAAGCTTTAGCCTCAAGCCACAGGCTCTCTCCCGCTTGTTAATAGTCAGGGAGTTAATATGTGTGTCAAGTGGTTATTTTTTCGATTGCACCCTGTAAACCCAAATATGGGAGGAAGAAATCATTCTTTCCTTTGCTTGTTTCAGCTCAACCCAGAGCCATCTCAGAAATCCCTTATTTCTTTGTTAACAATTTTAAAAAAACATATATATATTTGTGCTTGCAGATGGCTCTGGGTTGAGCTGAAACAAGCAAAGGAAAGAATGATTTCTTCCTCCCATATTTGGGTTTACAGGGTGCAATCGAAAAAATAACCACTTCACACACACACACACACACACACACACACACACACACACACACACACACACACACACACACACACACACACACACACACACACACACACACATATATATATATATATATATATATATATATATATATATATATATATATATATATATATATATATATATATATATATATATAAACATACAGCTACTTTGTACTTTCTATTATAATTTCCAAATCAGATTTGACCCAAATCAATTTGGTTAGCCTCCAGCTTAGTCAAAATAATAGTAGATTGTTTTCTAATTCATTAAATTGGATTTTGAACCATATCTCATAATCCAGGAACAGCTCTGCTAGGTAGCTACCTCACTACTTTAAAATGTTTTAAATACTGGATGAGTTGTGTGCTTCATAGAAGTCCCTTCGTGTATAAGACAAATCAAATCCGGCATGAAAAAGATGCTATGAAATGCAGGACTTTAAGGAATAGTTTGCCACTTCAATATTCAAGATGTATAAATTATTTAGCTTTCATTTGCAGAGTTTTATTTTCAGCTGAAGTGGAATTATGCCAAGCTCTTAGTATTAAATACAATAGGTAGATAGCAAATAAACTTACATGTGCATACTTGGAATAATTCTGTCATACTATGATTAATTGGGAGACAGTCAGAATCTTCAATTTTTCCATAAACAATATATTGTTTATATGCATTAATAAAACAAAGGAAATCCTATTGGATCATCCCAAAAGGCCATCTAATCCAGCATTTTGTTTCAGATAATCCAGGAGAGGCCTTAAACTGCATATATAGGAACCAGCCATCTCCCACTGATAGCAGTTATGATTAGAATGTCTGCATATATTAGATTTCTGAAACCACATGGGCTAAGCCTTTTTAAGCTAAAATGTAGTTTAGCTAAATAAACATGTGACAGTATATTACAATGAAGTATGCTTTAAATCTCAAAAACTAAAATGCTAAACCAAAATAAAAGGTAGGAGCCTAAATCTCCATAAATTGGTCCAGTTCCCTATAAAGCTTTCAAAGTTGGCAGATGTCATTGCAACTTGTAGCGTGAATGCTTTAGTTGAAAGATGCTATGTAAATATTTACTTCCTTTCTTTCATTCCAACTGTCTTCCTATTTGACTTTATCAGATGACCATAGGTAAATGAAATAAACTAGAGCAGTCTGTCCACTTTCAGGCCATCCTATAATGTTATGATGTTTTCTTTTCCTCCTCTTATTTTTTTTCCAATAAAAAATTCCAATCACTGAAATATTTCTTTGTAAAACAGTTTAGTCTCTGATTCTCCTCATACACTTTGGCATTTGTTCTCTAATACTACTTTTCTCACACATAAGCATCAGCACTTGACATAGTGTTCATGTATGCTAGCACCATGGGCATTAAAAGACTGTCAAGTTCTCATCAGAATTGTATTTATTTATTTATTTTATTTTAATTAGATTTTTATGCCACTCTTCTCCAAAGGACTCGGAGCGGCTAACAACATGAACAAAACCAACATCAAAGCATTTTAAAAAAAAAAACAAATCTACAAAGCATTTAAAAGACCCCCCAAACACATTCATCATACACACACAATCACAGTCATCCCCAGGCCTGCCGGCATAGATAAGTTTTTAGATTCTTCCAGAAGGCCGGGAGAGTGGGGGAAACGCGGACTTCAGGGGGCAGTTGGTTCCAGAGGGTGGGTACCACAACAGAGAAGGCCCTCCCCCTAGGATCCGCCAGACAGCATTGTTTCGCTGACGGGACCCGGAAGAGGCCGACCCTGTGCGCTCTCACCGGTCGAAGGGAAGTAAGGTAATGGGTGATTCTGAATATGTGCTAACTATTAGTTACAACATGTATAGTGAGGAGTAACTGGATGACCACAAGAACAGGACACCAGTTCAATGTATGTTATGTTGCTAATTTTGGAGAAAAATTCATTGTCTCAGTACCTGCTATGCTGTGCCTGAATTCAGAAGCTAAGCAAGTCTGGCCTTGGCTAATTCTTGGATGGAAAGTCTCTAAGGAATATCAGCGATAAACTAGAAAGTTTAGAAAAAAGATATACAGTTGCTAAAGAGAGTACACAAATACATTCATAAACTTATCAGGGGTCCAACTTGACTTGAAGATGACTTCAGGTTAAGGCTGATGGTTAAGACTTATAAGTATCATTAATCTTTAGGTCATATAATCTCACAAATTATGTGGAACCATTTAGTACAGTAAAACATTATTTTCTGTACTTTGACCCGCTAATTCTTATTTGTGTGTATCTCTGTGTCTGTGCACACACTACTAACCCAGCTCTTTTGATATTGTGGCTTTCCAGAAAATATTTCTAAGATTAAATATCAGACTTTAAAAAAAAACATTCTAATGTATTATCTCTTTGGGGTATTACTGTGGGGATGTATACATTATCCATTTCAATTTCTTTGTATAAGATATAAATGTGCTAAAGTCCCTTTAATCCTTCATCTTAAATGGATTTCCCTAAATCTTATTAACTCTATATTTGTGTCATTAAACTCCTACACTTACATTTTTCTTAAAAATAATGAACCTGGAGTTAAGATATCATTTAAAGAATGATCCATTAAAGGGAAATAATTGCTTCTTCCATTTTTAAAAGAAGTATTCGATATTCTCTCTGTTTTCATTTGCTTCCTGATTTGACATTCATCTTTTTTACTTAAGTATCAAACTCTGAATTACAGGACATTGTTAACATGTTACTATTATTAGCATTTAATTATCTGCAAGAAGCAGCTCTTTTCTCACATTAAAATTATTTATGATGCCATACAAATTTTACTCAATATATATATAAATTCACTCAGTCCATAGTTTACAACATATAGTACTATTTGGCGCTCTTGTTTTGGCAAATATATAAAGAGGTTGATGGCTGAAATATAGTCTAATTAGAGAATATACATAGGAAAGCACATTTTTAAAAATTCATGTGATGTTACCTTCAAGTCATTCAGAGTCCCTTAAAAATGTATTAAAAGCGTGGATCAATTGAGAAATGAGTGTATTTTTTGTATATAGAAAACCTAAATTAACAACTAGGTTTGGGAACTAGTTTAATTACTTGCAATGGTGCTGAAGAAAGGGACTTAAATCCAGTCCTTGAAATTCTGGCTTTTTCAGTGCCCTTGCAGTCCCGTGAATAAAATATGGACTCACTCAGGCCCACCCACATTCATGACAATCTTTTGGCCACCCATCTGCCAGCTGTTGTTAGGTACCTACCCCCAGCATCTATCTCTGCCTATACTGCATAGTACCTGGCCACAACCTTCTTTTGTGCTGCTTTCTTTTATGCCAGGGACCTTCTTCTAGCTGAGTCCTTCTTTCATGCCAGAACAGTTGGAGGCGTCTTCCATATTCCAGGATCCTTTCACAAAAAAAGCCCCTCAGCAAATGGAGGCACTGGACTGAGCACAAATGGAAGGATAAGAGAAGTCAGAGGAAAAGTACCAGCACAGTAGTGGCACACAGTACAGCAGGTGTGGCAGTGGGGGGGGGAGGGCAAGTGTAAAGGCAGCTGGTGCTATCAGATAGGCTGGCCCCTAAAAGGCAAAGATGGGAGGAGCTGGAACTGGAAGGGACCAAGCTGGGAATGGCTTGAATCAACAGTTAGTCCTCCCTTAATGATTGGTGGAATTCATTATCAGTGGCAATGGGATTGAGGGGTCCTTTATGTTCTCTGCGCTTGGTTGTTTTCTTGCAGACATTTCATTACCCAAAGTAGGTAACACCATGACCCTGTGATACAGCAATCATCAAAAATATATGCTGGTGGCCAAGTGCCCAAATTTGGATCATCTGACTGTGGGGAATGCTGTGAGGATATTAAGTATGTCATTTTTTTCAGTGACGTTGTAACTTCAGTTTGCTAAATAAATGGTTGTAAGTCCAGGATTATTTACAGTATCGTTGTAATACTATATACAGCATTGCATTTTCTGTAGGTATTATTACTGAGTACATTATTAATGATTACTATTGTTAATTTTTTTAAAGAAAAGAAAAAAGAGGGAAAGGGTTTTCTTAAACATGTCTTCAAAATATATGGACAAAATTAAAGAAGGAAAAATAATTAAAGGAACATTAAGAGATAGTCGTTTTGATTCAGAACTAATAATATATAATACTAATGATACTAATCAACAGGCAGGAAATTATATCTGTATTATGATTGTCTTCTCCATTCCTTCACAAGGCTGTTTCTTCCAGTCCTTGAGACTTGATTTTATTATATTCCCCGTGACTTTTTCACTGTCCTCATATCCCTTATAGCATTCATTATCAGCTACTCCTTGTTCTATACTCTCTGTCTTTACTCACTGTTTCAAATGTGCCTTTCTTCTAGATCAGGGGTCCCCAACCAGGGGTGCTCGCTGGGGGTGCGAGATGATATTCCAGGGGGTGTGAAAACTTGGGTTTTCCAAATTATAGTGTATATGCATAATTCGTTGCCATTATTTCGAACATTTGTAAGGGGTGCGAGAATATATCAGAAGCGTTCTAGGAGTGCAGGGTATAGAAAAGGTTGGGAACCACTGTTCTAGATTATAATCCCAAGTAGGCAGGGCATATAACTTCAGTGTTTTAAAAATCTAAATGCTCCAACTGCATATGTATGTGTAGCGGGGCTGTCTCAAAGTGTTTGCAGGAGCTTGGCCGAAAAGGGAGAGACTGGGACAGCTGCTTCTGGGAAAAGATAGAAAAAGGAAGGAAGGAAGGAAGGAAAGAAGGAAGGAAGGAAGGAAAGAAGGAAGGAAGGAAAGGAAAGGAAAAGAAAGGAAAGGAAAGGAAAGGAAAGGAAAGGAAAGGAAAGGAAAGGAAAGGGGAGGGGGTTGTTGTTGCAGTTCGCCAGGTGAAGGTAAAGAGGGGTTGGAGGTTTTAAGCTGATCCCTTCTTGCAGAGGAGGGGGAAGGAGAGAGTGAGAGAGAGCAAGGGGGTGGAATTTTACTGAGAGTGTGTGGAGAAAGAAAGTGGCTGGGGCTGTTAACCTCACATTTTAACAATAAAGGATAAGGGGGGAGGGGTGTGACACTGACGGGACTGGTCGCTGCTACTGTTGCTGTGAAGACTGGAGGCTATTCAAACTGTGATTATTGCTGCTTGTACAAGCTTTAGACATTGTGGGGAGTTGCCCTGGGAGGAGGGGCAAGCTGTTACTGCAGCACGCTGACTGCTTTTGTTCATGTTTCTACTGCTGCCTGGAGCCAGGGCTTTTCCCCACCCCACTTGTTTCCAAACGGTCACTGAGGAATCATTGACTATTGCTGCTATGACAGCCTGGGGCTGCTAGACACCACCACAGCATTGACTATTGAGGCTAGGGGCTAGTCATCTTTGTTCCTGGAAGCCCCTCCTTGACGACAAGAGCCTGCCACCTCCTCAATTCGTGTGAGCCTCTGTTGGAAGAGACACTTTACTAAACCCTAGAGAACACAGCTGCAGAGCTCGACTGAGGGAGTTGTGGCTGGGAGGGCCTGGACTTTGGTGGCCTCTAAGGAGATAATGCTACATACGCATATTTGTATATGTACTGTATGTTGTATAATGTGCAACAAGTACATGGAATAAAGAAAAAAAGTCTTTCTGATGAGAACTCAGAGGACTGAATACAACTAAAAGCAAAGGAGGATGGGAACAGTTTATTTTCTTTAACCAATCAGATTTAATAAAAATTATGTTATAACTGAATCAATATTTGATGGCTGAGCTGTTTTCTTTTTCCAACCCATTTCTTAGGAAAATAAAAGTCCACTTGGCAAATTATTGACCAAATCTTATCTGTAACATTTCTAGGTACTGCGGGTTTTCTCTACACAAACAGGGTTCAGAAATATTTGCAACTATCCAAACAAGTGGTGTTTCTTTACACAGCTTAACCTAATATACGTAATTTTTGTTTGCTGTTTCTCACTTTGCTGATGTTGTAAAAAGAAAGGCAGGGGAGGGAAAGCACAGGAACAGCACATGCTGACTGTGTAGGAAAAGATCAAGGAGTTAGAAAAAGGTGGAATGACCAATCATGGGGTGAGAAGGCTCAATCATGGCTGTGCTGCTATTTAGCTTTGCTGCTAAGCATATGCTGCTATTTAGCTTTGCAAAAAGTGTGGAACAACCCATATTTTTGCACAGAAAGTTCCTTTAAATTTCACATTTAAAAGCTTTCTTTAGAGGAACTACACAAAGGAAATGTATGCTAAGGATTCTCTTTTCCCCAAGGAATTTGCAACTTTTTCTGTTTTTGTGTGCTTGTGTTTTCCCTCTGTGTGAATATATATTGTGAGTGTGTATGTGTAGGTTAAAGATGTATGGCAATATTCTTTGTCCCAAAGGTGCTTTTTTTCACAAGACAACTGGACTTTCTTGCTTTAATTTGAAGACATTTTGCTTCTCATCCAAGAAGCTTCTTCAGCTCTGACTGGTTGGTGGGGAATGGCAGGATTTATTCTCCTTGCAGTCAGCTGGTCATTTGCATTCTTTCAGCAAGTTGTTGAAGCCCCTGGAGGCTTACATGTGTCTTCAGGGTTAGTGCAAATGGGTGTGGAGCCTTCTTGGAACTGTTGAAAAAATTGTGTTGTAGACTGGAGATAGATGATGTCGTATCCCTCCCCTTTTGTTGAGAGAGGGCTGTTCAATTTTAACATAGATGGCCTCTTTGACCCTTCTTTCAAACCAGGGGTCTTCTCTGTCGAGAATGTGGACTTTGCTGTCTGCAAGGAGTATAAATCCTGCCATTCCCCACCATCCAGTCAGAGCTGAAGAAGCTTCTTGGATGAGAAGCGAAACATCTCCAAAGAAAAACAAGTCTAGTTGCCTCATGAAAAAAAGGGACAACCATGAGTTGCATGACTGAGAATCTCCATAGACAATATTCTTTGTTCAGCCTGGCATCTGCTTTGGTGAACCTTGCAAATCCACCTTTATTCTGCTTTTTTTATTCTAATCGTGATGGAGCTGATTAAAAGAGTTGGATGGATTTTTCAAAAGATGTTTTCTTTACAAAACTATTAGCTTGGGGAAAAAAACACAAAAAAAGATATAGAGAGGCTACTTGGCATACAGATAGTATTTTCAAACACTAAAATATGGATAGAAATAAATGTATTATTGTAGAGAAAAAGTTATACTTGTGGAGGGGGTGTGCATGCATGTGTGCACATAAGGCCACTAAGAACAAAACTAATGGTGGTTTCATGCTGGAGCTGGATGGAGTTACTATGGGCTTGATGGCCCAATTTGACATAGCTTAGGTGGGAAAGATGTTAACGTTAAGGTCATCCACAATAATTTGAAAGGGGAACCATCAGAAGGGATTCTGAAGAAAGAATAATACCATTACAAAAGAATTCTGGATGAAAGCCTTAAAGGCAGAAATTGTTCATGGATTTAACACAGACAATAACAGCTAAACCAGCTGCCACTATGAAATCTTTACACACAGTTCAGAGTCTTGGCATTAAAATAAAGAGCTGGATTTTAAAAGACTCATCAAAATTAGAACAGCACAGGCTGCTAGCTTTCTGTAAAGCTTGTGAAAACCTTAGTAGGTGTATTCTTTATTGCAATTGAAGGGATCTCAGAGATCTGTCACAATCTAAATGAACAAAGAACCCAAAGAATGAATCAAAGTTCCTATGCTACTGATAACCTACACCCTCTTTATAGGAAGCAAGATAATACGCAATGAAGAGACCAAACACCAATCATGGTTGAACAAAAAAAAATGCATATCTACTGTTCCCTTTCATATGCATCCTGCATAAAGCTTTCATCATGGCTTTAACTTAATACTTCAGTTCATGTAAATTTTAAACAAGCTAGGGAGATTATTGCAGAGCCAAAACCTATTGTACTTAATGGGATTTATTTCTGAATAAACATATTTAGGATTGACCTGGACCATGGTTTTCAAAATATAATGAAATTATTTTTAAATAACAGGTTAATTATATCAACAGGGCAATTCTAGGCATATTTATTCATGGATACTTTTGGATAATGTTTGGATTGTGAAATCACTTTTTTTTATTCAAAGAACATTATAAAACCTCCAGTTTTATTCATCATTTGTAACCCTTCCATTTCCCTTACCATTTCTGTGATCTGACCCAGAGCAAAAGGAACAAGCAAATATCCATTAAAAAGAAAAAGTAGAAGAATTATTTGATGTGTTTTGATTCATAATCTTCCACCTGGAAAACACAACGATTCCATCTATATTCTAGGAGACCTAAGTCTCCTAGACTTAGGGGGTGAATCTATAAACCCCTCAGAGAAGGTCCGCAACTTATATAGCTATCTCATAATAAAACAGTCAGCTCCGAGGTTGCATCTTTCTTACTGCTGTCCTTCTATTGGAAATGACTTCTTGTCACTCATCTCTTGACCTTCAATGTGGAGGGAACCCACACCATGTTTTGAAATTGGTCTTGGTGAATTTCAGGCTCTTTGATTCTGGTCTCAGCAACTTCAGTCTTCCCAGACCAAGACTATAATGGATGGTCTACAGCACTGATGGCAAACCTTTTAGAGACCGAGTGCCCAAACTGCAACCCAAATTCACATATGTATCGTTGGCTGCTGGGTAAGTGTGGCCAATTGGATGGGTGTGGTCAATTGGGTGGGCATTGCTGCGGTGGTAATGGCAGACTGGGTGGGATTAAAAAGTTCAATCAATCAATTCCAACTTAGCGAGATCTTTTTTTCCCCACAAAAAGTTGAAATTGACTCATTGATTGAACTTTTGTTTTTTTGCACACAGCAGCGGAGGCTTAAAGCGAAACGGTTTTATAAAACTCAGCTGAAGGCCTAGGACTGGGGCGACAGCGCTTATGCCCACACATGCCATAGGTTCGCCATCACAGACTTAGGGTTAGGGTTATGTCACCAGGAACTCGGAGAGCAAAATGGACATTGCCAACAAATTCGGAGTGCTTGGGTATGGTTAGAAAGGCATTGACTTTTAAACCTGCCCTATCTAGGTTTCCTGGTAAAATACATGAAAAATCCCATTGGAGAAAAATTCCACTTAGGTTAGGCTTAGTCACCATGACCTTGGAGAGGAAAATTGACTTCACCAACAAATTCCGAGTACTATGGTATGGTTAGGAGGACACTGACTATTCAAGCCTGCCCTATTTATGTTTCCTGATAAAATACATTTGAAAATCCCACTAAAAAAATATTCCATGTAGGGTTAGGGTTAGGTCAGCATGAACCCATAGAGCAAAATGGACATCACCAACAAATTCGGAGTGCTTGGGTATGGATAGGAGGGCACTGACTTTTCTAGCCTGCCCTACCTATGTTTCCACTTAGTGTTAGGGTTACATCACCATGAACTCGAAGAGCAAAATGGACATTGCCAACAAATTCGGAGTGCTTCGGTATCTTTAGGAGGGCACTAACATTTCTAGCTTGCCCTATCTATCTTTCTTGATAAAATACATTGGAAAATCCCATTGGAGGAAAATTCCACTTAGGGTTAGGGTTAGGTCACCATGAGCTCGGAGAGCAAAATTGACATTGCCAAAAAATTCGGAGTGCTTGGGTATGGTTAGGAGAGCACTGACTATTTTAGCCTGCCCTTTTTATGTTTTCTGGTAAAATACTTGGGAAAATCCCATTGGAGGAAAATTCCACTTAGGGATAGGGTTAGGTCACCATGAACTCAAGAGCAAAATGGACATCGCCAACAAATTCGGAGTGCTTGATTATGGTTAGAAGCGCACTGACTTTTCTAGCCTACCCTATTTATGTTTCCTGGAAAAATACTTGGGAAAATCCCATTGCAGGAAAATTCCACTTAGGGTTGGGGTTAGGTCACCATGAGTCGGAGAGCAAAATGGACATCGCCAAAAAATTCGGAGTGCTTGGGTATGGTTAGGAGAGCACTGACTATTTTAGCCTGCCCTTTTTATATTTCCTGGTAAAATACATGGGAAAATCCCATTGGAGGAAAATTCCACTTAGGGTTAGGATTAGGTCACCATGAATTTGGAGAGCAAAATGGACATTGCCAACAAATTTGGAGTGCTTCGGAATGGTTAGGAGGGCACTGACAATTCTAGCCTGCCCTATTTATGTTTCCCGGTAAAATACATGGGAAAATCTCATTGGAGGAAAATTCCGCTTAGGGTTAGGATTAGGTCACCATGAATTTGGAGAGGAAAATGGACATCGCCAACAAATTTGGAGTGCTTTGGAATGATTATGAGGGCACTGACTATTCTAGCCTGCCCTATTCATATTTCCTGGTAAAATACATGGGAAAATCCCATTGGAGGAAAATTCCACTTAGGGTTAAGTCACCATGAACTCAGAGAGCAAAATGGACATTGCCAAGAAATTTGGAGTGTTTGAATATGTTTAGGAGGACACTGACTATTGTAGCCGGCCCTATTTATGTTTCCTGGTAAAATACATGGGAAAATCCCATTGGAGGAAAATTCCATTTAGGGTTAGGGTTAGGTCACAATGAAGTTGGAGAGCAAAATGGACATCGCCAATAAATTTGGAGTGCTTAGGTATGGTTAGGAGCACACTGAATATTCTAGCCTGCCCTATTTATATTTCCTGGTAAAATACAAACAGCAGATGAGCATCCAGTATGGGTTTAGGAAGTTAGCTGGTGCTGGTGGATCCTACCAGATGCCTGAGCCTGAAATTTGTCTTACGATGCTTGCAAGGTATTTATAGCTATATGCACTATCGTTTGCAGATAAATAGAAAACAAGAACATTTTTTCAACATTGGAAGCTGATACATTTTAAAAATAAGTATCTATATTTATATATCCCAAAATATAAAATATTGTTTAAGTTTCCTATTCACTACAGAAAATATTTAAAGTCTCTTTACGCTTCATAGAAAACTATGACTCATACTAATCAACAGTGTACAAATCTGGTGTTGCCCTAGTTTTTTGAGCGAGCTGAACTTTTTTTTTTAACACTGTTGTTTAAAACGTGTGAATGATTTCTCCAGGGTAACTGGATAAACAGAAATGTGCAAAGCAAAAATGAGTCCCTTCTCTCTTTACTGTCAGTAAATTGGTTTCCCTGACTTCCATGAGTGAAGAGAATAAATGCACCAAATACTTATCCATGCCATGCCAATGCAAATTAAATGATACATGACTATTGTTATGTGATTCACAGAATGCGTATAACATGTGGAATCACTGAGGCACAACTAAGAAAAATTCAAAGGTGATGCTGATTTAAGAAAACAAGAGAGAGAAGATTGAGATAGATGCTTGCTGTTCAGATGATATTAATATAAATGCAAATAAAATTCAAGAAATAATTCATTAGAACATGTCAGTCTACTGTCTGAAGGGAAACACTTAAAAAAAAAGATATGCAACAACGAAAAAGAGAATGTATTTTGATGAGGCATGAATAAAGAAACTAAAACCAAAAATGAACCATAAAACCATAAAACCATAAAAATGAAGATGTTGACAAGGATTTATAGAGATTAAAATACAAGTCTTCCAAGAGTTTTCTTTTACAGCAGAGTAGTGTCAAGTATGCATTGTGGGGTTTCGTTATTAAAAATGCTTGATATATTTTGCAAATATAGATTATTTGGAGATTATTCGGAGTTTAAAAATAACTCTTGTGTGCTGTTAGATGTATATTTCATATAATATTTGGTAAAACGGGCTTTGTTCACACAATGTTCTCAACTGAATTAAGGGAAGAGATCAGGACCCTATGAAATATACACCTAACAGCACACAAGAGTTATTTTTAAACTCCAAATAATCTCCCACATTTTGGCCATGCTGTTCAAACATGAAAGCATTGCAGTGAATGAGAAAAGGCAAAGGAAAATATGAAAATCATTGATGGTCACCTCTTAAGGCCAAGCCATGGTGCAGAAAGCTAATGAGAAATTATATATACCATTAGTGCTGCTAAGATGTTGGATTATAACTCCTGTAATTCGTAGACAATGTGGCCCTTGCCCAGTAGCTCAGGGGTAGGCAATGTTGGCTCTTTTATGACTCATGGATTTCAACTCCCAGAATTCCTGAGCTAGCATGGCTGGCTCAGGAATTCTGGGAATTGAAGTCCACGAGTCATAAAAGAGCCAAGGTTGTCTACCCCTGCCCTAGCTCTATCAGAAATAAAGCATCCATACAGGGTAGAACAGTAATGGCGAACCTTTTAGAGACCAAATGCCCCAAAACTGGCTCCACCCCCTGCCCTGCCCTGCCCCGCCCCGCCCCGCCCCTGCCTTTATCCTGCCTGCCCGCAGGGCCACTCACCGTCTCCAGGGCCCACCACAGATTGCCCAGGCAGCCCAGCAGTGCCATGGAGGCCACGCCCTCTGCCTGCGCCCCGCAGCATCAACTGTGTGGGATGGGGTGTGAGGACAGAGTCTTGTCTACGCTGCCTGGCTGCCATGTCCTTGGCTGCGCTGCTCCGTGTGGGCCATGCTCGGGGGCGACTCTCCTCCAGAGGGGCTGCTGGTGAGGAGGGGGTCATGGGGGGAGGTGAAGTTGGGGCAACGGCACGTGTGCCCACAGAGAGGGCTCCGAGTGCCGCCTCTGACACGTGTGCCATAGATTCCCCACCACTGGGGTAGAAGAACTCCACATTGTTCTCTGTAATACAGAAACTTCTTTTCCTCTCAACTGACTCTTTAAGAATGGGGCTAAAGAATATGGATTCTCAGGGGCTGGGGCCACACAGCTGTTCCCAAATCATTCATTGGGCAACACAGAATGAACTTCTTCCTCTACATCCTAAGATTCAGAAGTACAGTAGAGAAGGGGAGTCCATCCACATTTGTGTCCCTAGTAAAATCAAACAATGCTTTAATCTGCAATCCATATACAGAAAATAAGTCCCGTTATGCTCAGTAATATATCTGAGCAGCTGCACATAGGATTTCAAGAGTACCAAATGAATAAAAAACGCTGTCAAATAAAGTTCACTGAACAACCTAAAATATTGTGGAAATAAACAAAGCAGTACTGGAAGAGGAAAAATAAATCAGAACACAGCCAACCAGCAAGCTCAGAATTTCCCAGCCAAGCATCCAGGAGACTCAGAGGTGGGACAGAAAGGCGAGAGCTATGTTTTAAGAGGCTTCAGATAAAGAAAGGATTATGAAACTGCATGAGAAAATTTGAGTCACTTTGGGCGGTTCCCCACCTATCCTAGCAATCTCAGCCTTTTCTATTTGACAGATTTTCATGATTGCCTCAAGAAACCTTTCAGGGAATGGGAGATGGATTTGTAGGAAGGAAAAGTGCCAAGATTAATTACTGCCTCCACCTATTCGAGTTCACAAAACACAACAGGCTCTCCTTTTCGAGTTTAATATACAGAGAAATATTGCTTTAAAAAGAATGATTTTTTTTGTCCTTGACAGCCAATTTCTACTTCTTTTACATGTTGGTTTTAAAACTAGAAAAGATATCTGTCTTTCTGTGATATTTATAGCCTTCAAACACAAATAAGCAGTCATTGTATTTTCCTTCCCACCTCCTCACCTTTTTCTTACTCAAGCCAATCATATTTAGCTTTTTTATCTTTCAGTATACTAGAAATTAGTATATGAGAAATCCTTCCCATTTTCTAATCAATTCTGAAGTTTTTCTTTGAATTATTTCCAAGATGCTGGCATTTTACTAGTAATGAGGAGCCTAGGGAATGGAATAAGAGTGACAGATCTATTACACTACTTTCTTTGAGACAGTTAGAAAACAGATACAAGGTGAGAAGTCCTCAGGCAGGATGCAGCATCCGTGTGACTGTCCTCAGAATACACAGGGAAAAATAACATTAATCAAAGTCATCTACTAAAAAATTCATAAGCTTGGAGGTAAACCATAATTGAGCCTAAATCCAGTTATGGCTACTGAAGAAGGACACTAGTCAAGGTGATGGTCTGTTACCAGAGAATCAGGAAAAAAAATACAATTTAAATAATATTTCTAACTAAGTTGGGTTGAAAGTTCTTTTAGTTGGAAATTGATTGTGCTGCTCCATGGAAACATAAGGCAGGAAAATGCAACATTTCTTTTAGGTGACTATTGTCCCTTCATTTTTAAAGCTGGGCTAAAAAGCTTCCCTTTACTGTTCCAATTCGCCCCAAGTATTCTCTCTCAGTATAGTTAATTTTCTGTTGATTTAATGGAATAGAGGGATTTCACCAGCATTTTCAAGCAAAAGCCTGCTATATATCTCAACTTTATGGGACAGCTTGGAAGGTTTCTATTTTTCCTCTTGCTTTTAAACATATTTCAAAGCAAAAAGGTCTGCAGTTTGAAATTACATTGCTTTCATAACGTTCCAAGAATTGTATATGTTGGAACTCTGGAGAATTCTTATGCCAATCCTTGCAATGCACATTTCCTGAAAAGTCAGGAGAGAAATAAAGTGTCATCCAATGTGACATGACAAAGGGTCACTCACTCATAGCTCTTCCAGAAAGTGCATATTCAGAGAAAGCCTGATTGCCTCACAGAGAGGTTCAAATAAGAAAGTTTCAAAAGCAAGAAAAAACAAAATACATTTGGCCACTTCAGAAGAAAATGACATCTTCCTGAAAGACATCTTCCAAGAAACAAGCAGGTGAGGAAACAGGAGTTTGATAAGGAGTTATCAGGGGAAGTTTTTAGCCTGCCCTTTTCTTATCCTTTCCATCTTATCCTTTCAGTCTAGGCTAGACAAGAGAAGTCACAACCAGAACAACGAAACTGGGAAGATTTGCCTGAATGTTAGGCTGGGGGGGGGGTTGAGAGGAAAGGGTCCAAGAGACAGCAAGGGGAGAATTATATGACCTCAAAGTTTGTGCACTGTTGATGCAATGTTTATGTTACGATCTGAAGACAATTCGAACTGCACCTGCTTGGGATACAAGCTTGTTTCCCTGCTAGAAGAGAAAGTGAAGCAAAAGGAGGAAGAGTTACTATACATCAAGAAAGGTGAGGCGTTCTTGGACAGGGTGGCTGAAGGTCTTCGGTCTGGTCAGAGAAGTGAAGAGAATGCCACAGAAAAGGGGATAAACACATTGGCAAATACATGGAAGCACATGAGACCAAAAAGTAAGAATATAAAGATATACTCAGTGCCAATGGAACTCAGAAATTCCAGTATTAGGACATCCCAATCTAGTACCATCATTGTAACAATCAATTGACATTCCAGAGAACATGGCAGAAATCACTTCAGCTTCCCTGGATTGAAGAAAACCAAGAACCATCCAGAGGGAAAAAAACAGGCATTTCATGGCAGTGAGTGATCTTAAAGGTGAATGAGTTGGTGTAGCTGTGTACAGACATGATATGATGTTGCAGGAGTTGTGCTGGCTTCCAGATGCCCATACACAGGATCAAGTGAGAAGGTTACACAGACTATTCAAATCCACCAACATTTATCCTTTCTTCTTGATTTATGTGGGGATAAATTATCTTGATGAATCTTTGGAGATGACAAGCTCTTGGGTAGAAAAAGAAGGCACTGGGACCACAATTAATTTTTACATCAGTCCTTTCACTTGAGAGACATGGCTCAAGAACAGAAACAGGATCTTGATAATTCACTACCTGATACACAAATTGTGTATCTGAGAAGGCTTTGAAGAAGAGATTCAAAAAGATTTAGACTGGCTTGAACAATGGCTAAAATGAACAGGATACAAATAAAGTTCTATACCTGTCTAAGAAAATGTAAGATACCATATAGGAAATCTTGCTTGGCAGTATACTTTTGGAAAGGATCTGGATGTCCTTACTGACCTCAGTTTAAACATGACTGAGCAGTATGATGCAGCTATATTAGGTGAAGGCTATATTAGGGTAAAATAAAATAAGGATAGAGTCCAAATCACAAGAAGTAATTGTTCTGCCCTGGGCTGGCTCATTTAGAATACTGTGATCCACAGTTCTAACAGGACAGTGCCAATTTGAAGCAAGTTTACAGAAAGGCTATCAAAATGGTGAAGAGGTATTAATTTTATTCTCATTTGTTCCAGATGGCAGAACCAATGAGTTAAAACAGAAAAAAAATAATGCCAGTGAGTAAAAGAGGTGTTGTGTGATAAGGCAAGTTTCCCTTCATTAGAGTCTTAAAAGAGAGTCTGGATTATTATTCATCAGAGAAAATGGGATGGGATGAATATGCAGCTAGATGACCTCTGTGGTTTTCCAACATTATGATTCTATGATTTGGATTGGTTTCATCTTGCCTTCCTCAAGATGGAAGATCAAAATGTAAAAGTACAGCTAAGATTCATATTTATTTAGGAAATGTCTATACTGCAGTTCAGTATAATATTTCAAGCCAGGAACCAGTAAAATGAAGGAGGGAAAATAAAAAAAAAATACTAGCCAAAATGTGAATTATTTTCTTTAAATAATAGTTGTTTCATATCAATTGTAAAAATGTTGTATGAAACATCTGAGAACATTAATTACTTTTGGTGCATGAAACCTAGGGTTTAGTCCATTTCACCCAGTTTTCACAGCATCACAATGTCAGAAGGATTGTTTAAGGTAAAACAGCAGAGAATTTTCAAAATTACCTTTCTGAAGATGTTAAAGAAATTTGTACGTAGAATCAGGAAGGGCTTGTTACAGAAAGCAGTTTCTGACTTTAATCAAGAATTTTTCTGTGGATTTGGTGAATAAACAAAAATAATGTCATTTTGACTTTTAGTCCTAACATAAGTGTAATTGTTCCGTTTCATCTGCAAATAAGGTGATAGCAAAGTAAGTGTGACATTCACATGCTGTCAAAACTAGTATAAGAATCCTCACTATTTTCATGCAACAGTGTTATTTAGTACATTTATATTTAGTAGTATTTTGATGTTTTCACTTTTACCATTCAGATACAAGCTCTTTCTCCTATTTATTTATTTATTTATTCAAATATATTATCCTCTGAACTCCAATGGACTCTGTGGGGCATATAATACTGGAAAATCCATAAAACATGAAACTTTTTTTTCCATATTTTAGCATCAATCTATAGCAATTTCCTCAAAGGTCATTATACTCCACAATGGCATTACAGAATCAGTATAATGCCTCTAGAATATTATCCTGGTTAGTACCAGCAGAACCAGTATGGATTAATTATTTCTTATTTCTATAATATCCTAGCTATCTAGGCTAGGATATTAACCCAGGATGGCTAGGATATTAACCCAAAACATTTCAGTCCAAAGCTTGCAATGAAACTACATTAGAAAACATCCAATCATAAGCCTCAAGCAAGAAAAAAGTTGATTAGTTACCACTATTTTTCTTCTATCACAGGGTGTCAAACTCAATTTCATTGAGGGCCGCATTGTAGTTGCCCTCGGGGGGCCGGGTGGGTGTGGCCAGGGTGGTGCAGCCTACTGGGTGGCGTGGATGGAGTGGGTGTGGCCTACTGGGTAGGCGTGGCCAGCACTATATCATTTGCATCAAGGGTGCCTGTGAGGGCCTGGGCAGGAGTGGGAAAGATCTGAGGGTCTTTGGCAGAAAGGGGTGGGACCAGGGCAGAGCCCATCAAGCCGGATATGTGAAGTAGGCGAGGGCCATTTGCTGGCCACTTCCAGGCAATGGTGCATTTCTTCATTCCTCACAAAGGGTGACACCTCTCCAGCATGCACCAACGTGGCGAGGGCTGGTTCCTCGCTATTTCCAGATGGCCTTGTGGAGCTAAGACTGAATGCATTTCAGCAGATGGCCACCACATAATTGTACATTGGCTCCCAGCTGGCCTGGGCCAGGGCCAGGGCCAAGGCAGCAGGGGCCATTCCCTCACTGTTTCCAGGATGGCTTCACAGGCCACATGAAACCACTTCGCGGGCTGCATCCGGCCCCCGGGCCTTGTGTTTGACATGTCTGTTCTATCATCTCTACACTAAGCACTGGACTTCAATACACTGTTTTTTTCAGTTACACTTTAGAGTGTCGCTCTTATTGCTAGCTCAGCTTTACCTATTGGAGTATAATTTCAACCCAAAATTTATAGTTGGAATGCAATACTGTAGCATCCATCATCTTATGAAAAAAATTCATATGAATTTCAATAATATGTGACTTTCCATAAATTAAACACATAAGTAAAACAAAGGTGATTTTTTCTTCTTCAATTAGAAGTGTTCATTTAAATTACTAAGAGTTAGACAAACAATATAATCTACAATAGTGAAGGAAGGCAATTATGAAAATTGAATAAAGAACTTCATTTAATAAACTCATATGGAGAATCTAAACAGCAGAAATTTCACAATTTAGATATAGCACACAGCAGAAATCAAGAAATGGATTACAAAGCATGTAATTTACTTGGATTTGCATAAAGCTATTGAGAAGTCACACATAAGAAAGTATTAATAAAAACAGTAATTTTAAAAGGCATTGGAAAAGACTCTTATGGATTTAAAACCAAGGGAA
Organism: Bothrops alternatus; assembly: GCA_034064705.1. Classification (NCBI taxonomy): domain Eukaryota; kingdom Metazoa; phylum Chordata; class Lepidosauria; order Squamata; family Viperidae; genus Bothrops; species Bothrops alternatus. Next base: position 1,484,638 of record JARGCV010000008.1, on the reverse strand, counting down.
GACACTCTGGGGGACTAATAGTCTTTTGCTGTGATAAAAAGAAGTAAAGATGTGGATAATATGAATATTAGGGTTAGCTTATGGTTTCCTCAATAACATACAATAGAAAAGAATGGACTAAAACACACTGATGACAGAGAAATAATTAAGGTAAAGCTAGTGATAATACTGAGGAATTGCAAAAGGATCTAATCAAACAGTGCAATATAAAAGCAATGAAAAATGTTAATTTGAAGGTATCTTACTAGGAGAAATAATTTCAGGTTCATCTGCTCAGTGGTTGATGATGCAACACAAATTCAAGAACTAACATTTCTTACTGTACAAAATTCAGAAATAACTAAAGGGCTTTTTTAAATCATAAATTTTCTTTGTTGAAGATTTGCATTGTTCACTTTAATTATAATTGCATTTTAATCATGACATGCTGTTTTTGCAGACATTGCATGAGAACTGACCACCTATTCTACTGAACATGGAAAAAGACAAAGTACAACACTGAAACATATCACTTTTTAGCTTGGAAAAAAAGTGAACAAAGTCATAGATGATGGAAGATTGCCATGTCCATTGAAAACAAAGGGGCAGGGAAAGTGAAACAGAAAATTGTTTTCCCCACCAATAATACCCCAATGTAGTAATATGCCTGCTGTTCCTGGAATCATCAGGAATATCTGAGATAGAAAAAAAGTTTTCATAAAATGACTTCATGTACATTGGCTTCCTTTTAGGCCAGGACCCCAGCTCATCTGGAGTGACTTTGGTGGGAAATGGGGTGGATGCTCAAATTGAGCTCAAATTCCATCATAGTTAAGATGGCTTAAATCTAAGAGCATTGGCATCACTCTTCTATACAAATGTCGGATTATTATTATGTGTGATGCCCTTAGTGCCGCTTCTTAGGGCCAGAGGCAATGAAGAAAGGAAGGAATGGTATCCAGCTGCCAATAGGGAACAATCAGCATCCAGCCCTTCTCCATCTTCCTTGTTTCCTTGCTTTTATAAAAAGAAGAGAAACATGACTGTCTAGAGGAGTAACTCTGTTTATTTTATCATGCCTAGAGAATGGAGAAACGGTGGCAAAACAATAAGGCACCTTGGCTCCAGGAAGGTAAGAGAACATCCTAAAAGTGAAGATGAGACAAGACAGGTGTTACTGCCACCAGGAAACACCACCCTGCAGCTCCAGAGAAAACGCTGCAAGAATTGAGCCTCAGTGAATAGACACAGCTTGCAAAGGCTTCTAAAAGCTTCATAATGTAAGGCAGAATTATAGCCCATATATATAAAACAGGACTGAGTAAATATGAATATACTGCAGTGATTATTAAGTTTTACCATGTTAACTTAAAATAATTTCACATTCATTCATCCAAATCATTTTATCTAAATATTTACTATTTAAGCCAACACATTGCATAATATGCTTGCTCTCTCTCTCTCTCTCTCTCTCTCTCTCTCTCTCTCTCTCTCTCTCTCTCTCTCTCTCTCTCTCTCACACACACACACACACACACACACACACACACACACACACACAGAGAGAGAGAGAGAGAGAGAGAGAGAGAGAGATGATTTAAAATACAAGTTTTCCCAATCTCAAGTAAGACTAGATTATGTTTAATCTTTAATGTTAATAAGAACATACTGGATGAGAAAGATTAGAGTGGTCTGAAAACATTTACTGTTTAATGAATTTATATGTATGTACGAACTTACATTTCTTTGGCTGATCTTTTTTGCTGTTGTCTGCAGAAGGCTGTTCAAATATCAATGAAAACAAAGGCACAACATAAAATAGAGTGTATATTAGTATCCCAAGTATTTTATGCATTAAAAAGTCTTCAAAAATATTTTCCAGTATCATTATTTTAAACTTTTAATACCGTACTGTTGTACAGTACTGCTACACAGAAAGTCATTATTCTTAACAAGTGTTTTCTTAATAGTTAAATATGTAACTAGGAAGTACTTTTCCTAACAACCTTCTTATAAACATACAACACAAGACAAAGAAAAATATTGCTAGGCAAGCAAATTTGGTTGCCAGCCACTTTTTTAAAAAAATAATCTACAAACAAAAGTTTAGGAAGAAAATAGCATAAGAACAGTCAAGAAATGCCTTGTAAGACTCATAGAATTTGGTGGTAGATAATCTGATTTAAACTGCAATTTGCTATGATCTCTATATTTCTTGCTATGCATATATCAATTGTGTTTTACATTACACCAAGTCATATTTCTTTAGCCTGGGTTTAACATATTATATGAACCCTAGAGATCATGGCTCAATGGACTATATGAAAAATGGACACCTCATTTATGTTCTCATTCCTTTTTTATCTAGTTTTTTTTGGTAACTTGTAACATTTAATGTTTTTAATGTTCTAGTTGTTTTATATTGCTTTTTTATGATATTATAAGCCACCTAGAGTCATTGTTCTACAATGAGATAGATGGCATATAAATTTAATAAATAAAATAATAAATTAATAAATATCCACATACCAATCAGGAGCAAATGAAGTAAAAATGCCTTCAAGCCAAGCCTGACTTCTGCTGACTGCATTGCTGGAGTTTTCTTGACAGATGCTATTCTGTTCTTCCAGGATATTCTTCTACTTCTCCATCTAGCCTATGGCCCTGGAATTCCCAGGCAGTTCCCTGTTCAGGTACTAACAAGGACCAACACTGGAATCAGCTAAAGTCTGGACACTATTACTTGCTAAAGTAAATGAATGGGAGTGCAACTCTCAATTTTCAGGATATACAAAAATTAGTCGCATACGTATGGACTATTCCTAATGGATTTCCACTTCTCGTAAAATGGGTAGAACTTGTTCAAGGGATTTAATGCAGGGATAGGTCTTATTTATACTGCAACTGTTGATAAACTCCCGGTAACTTCAACCAACATAGCCAAAAAATTTCTTTCAAAAGAGTGTGTCTTTTCATTTGGCAATGTAGGAAAGCCTTAAGTTTCTGCTTTTTAATTCTGACAGGATTTCCACTCCAATTTGTGAGTGATTGTATGGAAATTGCTACTGTAGCCCAAGGTGCCAAAATAAATTACAAAATGTACGAAATCTATGGGAATAAAAAGGAATGGTTTGAGGATCAGCAGGAAAAGCTACATAACTGCTGTTGCTGTGGATACGCCCCACATGATGGTTCATTTATTCTGCCTAAAGTTAGATTTGGCACTTTTAATTTTTCTAAAAGATTTTACAGTGATGGTTGTTCCAGACAATAATCTTCTACTTCTGTCTTTAGATCATTACTGTCTGGAGCACTGTTTTACAGGTAGGTCCATGCTCAGGCCACATAAGATGATTGATTAAGGTGAGCACAACCTTAGAAAGCTTTAGAATTCCACTCAAAACAGTTTTACATCCATCCCATGAAACTGCACTTCAGAAATTCAAACTCTTGATCCACTTCTTGATCTAGTCTCAAGATTTGAGCTCAACCTCAATTGAAACACACACATACACACACACGCACGCGCACACACACATATGACAAAACCAGCATATGTCAAAGCACTGGTTTGATAAGTACTGCCAGAAAGTAAGCAAGCAAACAAAAATAATAATAAATAAAACCACTTTTAGGGACTATGGATAAGATTACTTACATACTCCCTATCTGAGGTTTCTCTTTCAACCGAAGCATTATTTGCTTCAGAAGTTTAGTTGCTACTGAAAAGAGAGAGGTGGCTACATCTGATAATGGCAACATGCACCAAGACTGTGATAAATTTTAGAATTTAGTTTTAAGCTCACCCCTTATGTCACAGCAATAATCTGGGAAACCCATTTTCAGCCTTTATATGGAGAGGACTATCTATAACAGGAGTGTCAAACCCGCAATGTCCCGTGACATGTTGCGATGTAATCGTGACTTTTTTCTCATTGCTGGCAATGGGGTGGGCACAGTTTCGCCATCCGCATCCGGCCCGTGGGCCGGCAGCTTGACACCCCTGATCTATAAGGTGCTGACATTGATTTAAGGGAAGAGCTTCTGCTGGAATGTCCTTCAGTTTCAGCTGCTAGAATACATGAACTAATTAGGCAATTAAAACTGGAAAAGCCCAGACACGCATCACAGAGTTTCTTAATATATGCTCTTTAAAACCCCTATCCAATTTTTTATCATAAACTAAATAGGCGTGAAACCCATACACTAACCCATATCCTTCTATATTCAGTATTCTTTCATTTGTTAAATTAATCCAATCACTTATTGCCACTAGAACTGCTGCATAATAATATAATTTGAAATTAGGCACTTTCATTCCACCTCTCTCTCTTATATCTTGAATAATTTTAAGTTTAACCCTTGGTTTCTTGCCATCCCAAATAAAATTGTTTATACCTTTCTGCCATTCATCAAGATTCCCATCCTTTTTAAGTATTGGCAACATTTGAAATAAAAATAAAAATTTCGGTAATACATTCATTTTAATAGCGGCTATCCTACCCAGGATAGATAATTGTAGTTTTTTCCAATTCTCCATTTCTTTTTGAACTTTACTCCATAAGAACTCATAATTATTCTTATATAATTTACCATTTGAGGCTTCTATATAAATTCCTAAATATTTAACTTTTTTAACTATCTCACATCCCGTTATTCTTTCCAAATCTTGTTTTAATTTATTATCACAATTTTTGACCAACATCTTTGTCTTGGATAAATTTAATTTAAAACCAGATACTTTTCCATAGTTTCGAATAATTTCCATCAAACTCTGAACCGATTGCATTGGCTGAGTCAATGTCACAAGTAAATCATCTGCAAAGGCACATAATCTATAATCATGTTTTCTAATTTGTACCCCCTTTAATTCCTCTGATGCTCTAATCCTATTCAATAAGACCTCTAAGGTTAAAACAAACAATAAAGGAGATAAGGGACAACCCTGTCTAGTACCCTTTTCAATGTTAAACAAATCTGTTAATTGACCATTTACTATAATCTGTCCTGTTTGTTTCTGATATATAGCTGTTATAGAATTAATAAACTGGTCCCCCATTCCCATCCTTACCACAAGCCTTTGCAGAAATGTCCAATTCAATCTGTCAAAAGCTTTTTCTGCATCTAAAAACATTAAAACAGCCGGCACTTGAATATGTTTATCCAAGTATTCCAGTATGTTAACAAGTTGTCTGACATTGGTTTTCATTTGTCTCCCTTGTAAAAAACCAGTCTGATCCGGATGTATCCTCTGTATCAGAACTGTCATTAATCTATTGGCCAAAATTTTTGCAAAAATCTTGTAATCCGTATTTAACAATGAGATAGGTCTAAAATTTTCTACTTGTAAATTATCTTTACCCTCTTTAGGAATCAAACAAACATTAGCCGTTTTCCAGGAGGGTGGAACCGGACCACCTTCTTGTATATTCACAAATAACTCCCTCAAATGTTCGACCACTTCCTCCTGTAAACACTTATAATAAATCGTAGTAAAACCATCAGTTCCTGGAGATTTTCCCAATTTCAATTGCTTAATTGCGTCAATAATTTCTTCTGATCTAATCACAGCATTTAATCTATCTCTTTGTTCCAAAGTAATTTCCATAACATTTTGATTTTGTAAAAAGGCATCTACCTCTTGCTCTTGAACTTTTTCTTCAGCATACAATTTGGTATAGAACTCTAGAAAAGCCTTCTTAATAGCATCCTGATGAAATACTTCTTGCCCCTTATATTCTACCTTCTCAATTAAACGAGATTTTTGTTTCTTCCTTAATATATAAGCCAACCATCTGCCAGGTTTATTAGCATTAAAAAAAGTATTATGTTTAGCATATTGTATATTCCTGGCAACCTGATCGGCCATCAAAATATCAAATTGTTTCCGTAAAACCTTTATCCCTTCTTTAATATTACTATCATCCGGTTTATCTATTAATAATAACTCTTTCTTTTTTATCTCCGCTTCTAAAACTCTTCTCTTTTCCTCTTGTTTACGTCTATGTCTTGCATTCAATTCAATTAAAATACCACGCATATGGGCCTTGCTAGAGTCCCACACCGTTTCTATTGGTAAGCCTATATTCAAATTTAACCTGAAAAATTCCTTGATAGCCTTTTTACATTCTTCCACATACATTTCATAATTAAACAAATTTTCATTAAGTCTCCAGGATCTGCATATATATTGACCAGTCCTTAGTTCCATCATAACTGGGTTATGATCAGACAATACATTAGGTAAAATTTTAACTTTCTTTAAACTTAACATAAAATCACTCGTAGTTAGAATAAAATCAATTCTAGAAAATGATTGATGTCTATCAGAGAAAAAAGTAAATTCTTGGTCCCTCCCATGTCTTTCTCTCCATATATCTAGCAAATTAAAATCGTCTTTAATATCAAAAAAAGATTTAGGCAATATTGAACGCGTTTGAGGAACAGATAAGATTTTTTTCTTATCCAAACTAGCATCAAGAACTCCATTCCAATCTCCCATTAAAATACAAGATCTATAATCCAACTGTATTAACTTTCTATGCAATGCTTTATAAAATATACCTTGTTTTTGATTTGGAGCATATATACCCACCAACAAAACTTTCTTCCCATCCAATAAAATTTCTATAGCTAAAAATCTTCCATGTGTATCTGCTTCTATTAATTTAGCTTTTATATGATTTTTAACATAAATAACAATTCCATTTTTTTTGTCTAAAGATGATGCCACAAAGTGTGTACCCAATTTGTTATTAATCAAATATTTCTGGTCCAAAGTTCTTATATGAGTTTCTTGTAAACAAATTACGTCATTTTTACATTGCTTCAAATAATGAAATATCTTCTTCCTTTTTTGTGGAGAATTTAAACCATTGACGTTCCATGTCAAATACTTATTTGACATGATCTTTTCGTGAAAGCTTCTGCAGGGCCAAAGCTACCTCTTCCTTCCTCTTAGGCCTTGCTCCCATGGCTTCCAAAGATGTCAGATCAGCTTGCTTGGTTTGAATTAATTCACGTGAACCCCTTGGATCTTTAGGCTTATCAGCTACCAGAGGTTGAAAAATATCAATTAACTGCACTGGTTGTTCAACTGCTTTATCCATATCCGTCAAAAGAATTGTACGAGGTTGTTGAGATTCCGAAATTTGCAATGATTCTAGATCTTTAACCAAAATTGCCCTCTTAGATTTTGGGGAGGTAGATCTATCAGCCATCAATATATTATCAAAGAAATCCTTTGCTTTAGCAACAGTAGTCAGACGATATCTATTATTTTTAAAAAACAAAGAAAGTCCAGTTGGAACCTCCCATCTATATTGTATCTCTCTTCTTTTGAGCTCCTCTGTCAAAAAAGCATAATCTTTCCTTAACCTCAGCATTTTAGGAGGTATCTCTTTCAAAACCAGTACTTCTTGACCAGCAACACTCAGTTGTTTATTGTAGGCTGTTGAGAGAACCCAATTTCTGTATTTTCTTGTATTAAAATATATCACAATATCTCTAGGCAAATTTCTTTGTGCTGCAATGCGTGAGTTCATTCTAAACAACCGTTCAATCTGCCAGTCTACATTCTCAATTGAGTCATCCAAAAATTTTGATAAGGCTTCAATAACAATTTTTCTTAAATCCTCTTGGATCCCATTTGGGGCTTCTCTAAGTCCCCTGATTCTAACTGCAAACTGCATCTGATGAGATTGTGTCAAAGTAGCCTGATCTTGTACATCACTTTTAATTTCTTCTAATTTTTCTTCAAATTGCTGTTCAATATTCTCTAATTTCTCTTCAACACCGATGGTATAATCCCAAACACCCTTGATAGCCTCGACAATGTCTTGTCTCATCTCCTGGTTAGATACTTCCGTCATAGCTTTAAAATCTTTTTTCTGTTCAGCCATCTTTTCCTCTAACTTATAATCCATTTTATCCATTCTGTCTTTAAGTGAGGATAATGCAGCACTTACTGGGGATAATGCTACTGTTAAAGCAGTCTGTAGATCTTTAATTGTAATCATTTCTGAAGCAGGCTGTACAGGCTCTTGAGACTCTAAAGGAGCAGACTGTGATTTTACAAGCTGCCCTGGAGAGGGCATAGCCGCCTTAGCAACTGCTGCCTTATGTCTCGTTGTCATGATTAAAAAAAAAAAAAAAGAGGGAGAGAGGAAGAAGAAAAAGAAAAAAAAAATAGCTTGAAAAAAAAAAAAGATTGCCACTTCCTCCCTTTTAAATTTCTTTTAAAATCCAATTAGATCAATTTCTTTTAAAGTCCAAATAAATCCAATCCAAATAATCACTCAAACTTCTCTTTAGAAAGAGGAAAGAAATTTCACTTTCATTTTCCTGCGCAATCCACACTTTAGATTTTTCACTTTCACTAGGTAGAGAAAGCGATCGCCATTTTAAGAAAGTTTTTGTTGATTCAAGAAAAGTTATAAATACAAAGGCAGAAACAAAATAGCAGTATACTTGCGATAATCAAAAGACTTCTGTATTCAGACCGTCTGTTTAAAGTCCTTGTAAGTCAATCTTAAGAGCAGAGGCGGTCACGGCGTCTAATTCTGTCAGCCGACAGAAGCGTCTCTGAGCAGGAGCATTTCAAGTGCCTGGGGAGCACACCTTCTCTGCCCCTGAAAACTTGTTCCAGGGGTCTTGGAAGGGCTCAACCCGGCTCTTGAAGCTCTACTCCCCTTCTTTGCCCGAAGAGGAGTTTTCCGCTGCAACGAACAGCTGGTGAGCGCTGTTGTTGACAGCTAACTGACACAGAGATCGGAGCCTCACGTTAGAGACTCCTTCGACGCCGGTGAAGCCAAAGTATTATTATAAATTAAATGGTAAAATTCCTTTATGGACTGTTCCCAGACATGCAATACAGAGTGTGGGTATACAACAAATTCAAGACGTGGAGCCCTATGATAAACTCTTGAATAAAGATGGGAATAGCTTAGAATTGAAATCACTAGACAGATTAAGGGAGGAAGGTATAGCTCATAATTGGTATCATCATGTACAACTTCAAGCCAGATGGCAAAAAGATGTTAAGATGGGTTTTTCTTTAAAGGATGAAAAATTGATTATACAGATTAGAGACCAAAGAGCGATGCATATTAAAAGAATATATGACGCTTTAATTGAAATTGATTCTGAAAAGGAATTAGTTAAAGACTGTATGATCAAGTGGGAAGGGAATTTTGGACATTCAATCAGGATGGAAACTTGGAAAAGAATATGGGTGAAAAATGTTAAGTTTACACAAGCTCAGCATTTAAGAGAGAATTTTTATAAAATGTTTTATAGATGGCATTTAGACCCAAAAAAATTGTCGCTTATGTATCCAAATTTGAAACCCAAATGTTGGAGATGCGAATCTTTGGATGCAACTTATTTTCACATTTGGTGGACATGTAAAAAAATTAAGGCTTTTTGGATAAAAATATGGTGGATTCTTCAAAATATTTTGAAAAAACGTATTGAGTTTGTACCACAGTTATTTTTGTTGGGTATAACAAAGGATTGTTCCACCACAGAGACTAAGTTGATTTTGAACTTGACTACGGCCGCAAGACTGTTGGTGGGTCAATATTGGAAGTCATCTGAAATACCATCTATTGAAGAATGGACATTAAAAGTTACCCATCTGGTTGAGATGGCTAAGATATCAGCCTACCTGAAGAACCACTCAAATGAAACATTTTTGATGGATTGGAAAAAATGGATTGATTATATGCAAAAGAAATATCAATTGAAAGAATTAGATATGATATATAGATAAATAGTTACTAAATAGTAGATTAGCGGGGTTTCTTGCATTTTTTTACTCTGTATTCACTCCGGGAAGCCTGGGGGGGGAGGGGGGAGGGAGATAATAAGTAATAGATTATGTTTCTCAACTGTAGTTGGGGATATTAAGGGAATAGATTTTTTCTTCTTTTTTTTTCTAAGGTGCTCGGGAAAACTTTACACCGCATTGGATGGCGAGGAAGGTGGTTTGGAGGTTAGGGGTTAGGTTGTGGGAGGATGTGGTGGGGGGGGTTCCGAGCAGCTATTTGTATTGCTTGTTAAATTTGTTATTTCTCTGTTATCAGTTGAGTTATTATATTTTTGTGTTAATATTTGTTAAAACTTTATAAAATTTAATAAAAATAATTAATAAAAAAAAAAAAACTGGAAAAGCCCCAGGTCTGGATTTAATTCCAGTTGAGTTGATACAAACCCACCCTGAAGAGTAGGCTTCTGTGTTGGCTTCACTTTTCACTTTCATTGATAATTCAGCTGCCTTCCTTAGAGACTGGGGCCCAGACATAATTATTCCCATCTGTACGAAGTGAAAGAACGATAATTTAGCCAATTACTGCTTGATAAGTCTGCTTAGCAGAATTTTTTTTAAAAGCTATAATTTTGTATTTATTAAAAGCTCCATAGAACAGTGTTTTTCAAATTTGGCAACTTTTAGATGAACAGATGTGAACAGGATTGAACTGTGGAATCCTTGGCGCTCTTTGAGCATGCTTTTTTGCTTGCACACTTTTGATTACCCAACTAGGTAACATCATCAGTGCTCGTAATGTTATCTAGTTGGGTAATGAAATGTCTGCAAGAAAACAACCAAGCTCAGAAAGGACCAAGGACTCCACGGTTTAAAATGTATGGACTTCAATTCCCAAAATTTTGGCTGGGGAATTCTGGGAGCTGAAGTCCACACATCTTAAAGTTGCCAAAATTGAAAGCACTGCCCTGGACTGCCTGGGAGAAGGTCATACTAGAGGAGCAGACAGGGTTTGGGGCAGGCTGCGCTGTGTTATATAAAGGATTGATACTCCCCCCATTTGATTGAAAATATATGCTCACCCATTAAAGTCAGGCCCTTTTGCCTTGTTTGTAGATTTCAAGCAGATTTTTGTCTCCATCTCTAGAAAAGCTCTTCTTAGAGCATCTACAACTGACAGATGGTTACTCACATTATTTGCATTTCATAAGGCCTCTAGCGGTGACAAGATAGCAATGTTCCAATATCTCAGGGATTTGCCACAAAGAAGAGGGGGGTCAGCCTATTTTTTTAAAGCACCTGAAGGCAGGACAAGAAGCAATGGACAAAAACTAATCAAGGAGAGAAGCAACCTAGAACTAAGGAGGAATTTCCTAACAGTTATTAGAACAATTAAACAGTGGAACAACTTGTCTCCAGAAGTTGTGGGAGCTCCAACATTGGAGGTTTTTAAGAAGAAATTGGACAACCATTTGTCTGAAATGGTATAGGGTTTCCTGCCTAAGCAGGGGGTTGGACTAGAAGACCTCCAAAGTCCCTTCCAACTCTGTTATTCTGTTACTAGTTTGAGAGTGAGATGCCTTATAGCAATGTATGTCTCATATATAATGCCAACTAGCAAAACAGCTGAACAAGGGTACCTTTTAGTCCCGTTACTTTTTGACAACTGGATCAACATAAATATCTTAACCAAGGAAAAAACTCACTCCCTAAAACCGATTTCATACTGTCAGGTTGCTTTGAATGCTCTGAGAAGTTCAGAAGCATCAGTCTTCTCTTTTTCTCTAGGGGAGCCCAGTATATACTTGCTGCTTCAAAGGTTTTTGAAGCCAAGAAGCTGGCACATCTCCTCTATGGAGTGCAGTTAAATCCAGGTGTCAGGAGATACTGGAGAGAGTTCAAACTGGATTCCTGAAAAAAGATATTTCAAATAGCTAAATGTATGTCTGACGCTGGTCTACATTTGGAGGCAGGCTTCAAATCTCCCTCTCAGTCCCAAGATTTGTAAAATAATAATTCTTCTTCTTGGAAATGCCAAATAAATGAAACATTATGTAAATTGTTTCCCCCCCCCATCAGATGTTGATGCACAATGAGGCAATGGTAACTTTTAAACAAAGAATTCTGGACCCAGTATTACCAACAGAAAATATCAAGAAACCACTCAATCAGGACACAGCAGATTTTATTTTAAGCTAGCATTATATCTGGCCCAAACAATAAATTCTTAAGATCCTTTGTGCTATTGAAATTTAATATCTTACTATCACTGATATTAGAACAGTGGTCCCCAACCTTTTGGGCACCAGGGACTGGTTCCACGGAGAGAGGTTTTTCCGCAGACCGGAGGGTGCATGATTTCACATGCTGCTTGCATCCCATGGATGGGACTTCGCTTGCTTGAGCGGCCCAGTTTTTAGCACAGCACGGATTGGTGCCGGTCCATGGACCAGGAGTGGGGACCCTTGTGTTAGAGCAGTGGTTCCCAACCTTTTCTATACCCTGAACCTCTAGAACGCTTCTGATATATTCTCGCACCCCTTCAAAATAACAGCAACGAATTATGCATATACACTATAATTTTGAAAACCTAAGTTTTTGCACTCCTGGGAATATCATTTCACACCCCTGATTGGGAACCCCTGTATTAGAGGGTAAATATTGCAAAATTCCCTATGCTGAAAGATTTTCTCCCTGTAAAGATGGGAGCTATACTGCAATTTTTACTGAGACACTCACAATATATTACAAATACTTCTTAGCCCATTTCCAGACTGAATAGAAGGATTCTAAGTGCAGCTTCTTTTGGCAGATAAGGATCCCAAGAGAGTTCTTGCTATTGCAAAGTTTATGCTTGCAGCCTGTATAGTGCACATGATGTTGACAGCATAGTAGGCTAGGCATGACCACAGTCCTTTTTATTATGCATGATACACTGTAATTGTTAAAGTACATATTGTATTTTTTTTCCTTTTGCCACAATAAAGTTTGACTGACTTGACCATAAGAAGCTTTCAAGTAATTTAAACTCATTCATAAAAACATAAGAACATAAGAAGAGCCATGCTGAATCAGGCCAAAGCCCATCGATTCCAGCATTCTGTGTCACACAGTGGCCCACCAATTGTACATGGGGATCTTGAGCAGAAAGAGAAGGCAAAACCCTCCCTTTCCCTTGACCCCCAACAAATGGTACTCAAGGGAATCCTGCCTGCCTCAACCAACATAGAGGCAGCACATGGACATCCATTTTAATAACCACCAATGCACTTGGCATCCATGGATCTGTCTAACCCTGCCTTGAAGCTATCAAAGCTGACAGCTGTCACAACCTCTTCTGGAAGTGAATTCCATAAACCAACGACCCTCTGGGTGAAGAAATATTTCCCTTTATTTGTCCTCACTTTCTTACCTATGAGCTTTAGGGAGTGCCCCCTTGTCCTGGTATTGTGTGATAGAGAAAAGAATTTTTCTCTATCCACCTTTTCTATCCCATGCATGATTTTATACACTTCGATCAAGTCACCCCTTAAATGCCGTCTTTCAAGGCTGAAGAGACCAAGGCGTTGCAATCTGGTGGATTCTCTCCTTGCTTATTCCAAGCCTGAAATAATTGCTATAAAACGATCAATATCAGTGAACCGGAGCTAACTAGTACATATATGTTACAGAAGAAAACTAAACTCCTGCGTGAAAATTAAGTTCATTTGCAATAAAACGTTGAAATAAGTCTTTCAATTAATTCAGTATTTAAGAATGCCAGACCACTGGTGGAGCATGTTAGTGGAATATAGTGCTTTCTCTTGAAGAGAAGAGATTGTTGTCTATATATCTATATATTTTTATTATATCTATATCTATATCTAGATACATCAATAGATGTATGTTGTGATCCGCTCCGAGTCTTCGGAGAGGAGTGGCATATAAATCCAAAAAATAAAATAAATAAATAAATAAAATAATATACACACACAGATATACAGTATATCATCACCATCCTCATTTTAGCCACTGCAGGTTGAAGGCTCTTCTGCATGTTTCCAACCAATATGGTCCTGAGCTTTCTTTTGCCAATTGGACCCACAATACTTGCTGATGTCGTCAATCTATCTTGTTTTAGGTCTCTTTTGTGGACGCTTTTTTATCTAGTGGGATCCATTCTGTGACTGCCTTGGTCCACCTGCCATCAGTTCTTCTTGCTATGTGACCGGCCCATTTCCATTTTATATACATGAATGCATTATAATCCCAGAATATAAAAAGTTACTTATTGAATAAACAAGCTTGTTGAACTTTATTATTGCTAATAATGCTAAGCTTCCATTAGGCAGTGTAATCTAGAACACATGTCCAATTCAAATTATAACAACAAAAGGGATGAAGTCTTTTATAACATCCTTCACAGTCATTTCTTGACTGCATTCAGGTTCACAGATCACAAGAATAGCAATAAAAAATCAGAAATAGTACAAATCTCAGTTGGAGAGAAGTCATAAAAATAATACAATAAAACCTACTCAGATTTTACTAAGGAACTTGTACAAATGAAAAGTAGCTTTCCCAAGGCATGAAACTGTAATACTACTGAAGATCTGGAAACATGCAAATATCTCTTCAATATGTAATTTATTTTGTTGTTTTATCGCTTGAACTAAAGCAATAAATATTTGAATACAGTGAGATGATCTGATTTTTTTGACAAATTGCTGAGGAAAGCAACAAAAATGTAGGAAACAATCCAAATCACTGAATTGCTACTTAATATAGTCATTGTGATCCATTTAAGAGTATCATATATATGTGTGTGTGGCTATAAAGCATGAAAGTATATCATTAGTCAGTCTCTCTCTCTCTCCCCTATTCATTCATATTATATATATATGAATGAAGGGGAGAGAGAGAGATCTCTGAGAGACTGACTAATGATTTACTTTCATGCTTTATAGCCACACAGTATTTATATAAAATGCCAACAGAAGTCTCCATTAGTCAATAAAAATAAAAATTAATTAAATATCTACCCTTGACACTGGAGAATTTATCAGTATTGCTATTCTGTGAACATTAGAAAAAAGAGAACAATTCCACATCAAAGACAAGCACAGAGGGCAAGCCATTTGAAGCAACCAGCTTTTCTTAATCTCCATTTCCATTGAGGTAATTGTCAGTAACTCAAAAACAAAAATCTAACTGGATCAATAAAATGGGGTCATCCCCCCTAGTAAGCTTCTCCAAATAAACGATGAAGAAATTACCTCTATTTTGAAAATGGGGTTTTATTTAGTTTAAGATTAAGATAATAATTTAAGAATCTTCTCTATCTCCTTTGGTGCTGTCTGAAAGCAAAATGTGTAAGGAAAATACGTTTTCTAAAGGGAAGATCACAGTATATTAAGAATGCTTCTTTGCAATGATACTTTAACAATTTCTTTTGTATTCTTTTGCATGAAAACATCTAAGATCTGTTATGTGCAACCAAATAGTGTCAGGGTCAGGGAAACTCCTGAATAGCCTGAAGCTCTGGAAGCACACAAATTGTGTAACAGGCAAGGTGCAGTAACAACAGTATAGTTGTTAACTATTGAGTATAGTTACCGTAATTTTAGCACATATTCACCATGGTGGCTAAGCCAAAGAATAGCAGTAGCACTTAGATTATATATGACTTCATGGTGCTTTACAGCCCTCTATAAGCAGTTTTACAGAGTCAGCATATTGCCCGTAACAATCTGGGTCCTTATTTTACCAACATCGGAAGAATGGAAGGCCAAGTCAACCTTGAGCCGATCAGGATCGAACTCCTGTCAGTGGGCAGAGTCAGCTTGCAATACTGCATTCTAACCACTGCATCATCATGGCACTTCTTCTCATTGTTATGTTATTCATTAAGGGCATGTTAAATCAGAAAACATGGCAACTGCTCATTTGAGCCAGTAGAGTAAAAGGTTGGTGGTCTCATTCTCATAGAAACCATCTCAGTATACCCCTGTCTTGGTCTCATGGCTTAGTAGTCATTATCATCATCACCATATTTACCTGGTGTTTTCCCCCTTCCAGTGGTGAGTAACAAAAAAATAAGGCTTCCACAGCTTGTGTCCTTTCCTGTCTAGTTAAAAGAAAAAAAATGAAAAGAAAATAAATGATGTAATTCCTTAGCACTGCAGACTGAGGTTAGGGAAGTGAGCATCCTCCTCCTTTGTAGGGAGACTAATATCAAGGCAGATAAATAGAATTAGGCTTTATTATAAAAAAGGAAAAGAGGGGATGTAAAAAATATTTTTTAACTTTAAGCAGTTTTATGAAAAACTATGATAAAGAGTACAAAAGCACCAGATTGCTCAAATCGGAGACGGCATCTTGGAAGAACTTACAATAAATAATAATAATAATAATAGTAATAATAATGTTTAAAATAAGATGATGCTGATTTACTTGTAATCATGATTGCTCTGATGCAAATAGTGCCGGTGTGCAAAAAAATACACAAGGGCTGAACTTGTATAAAGATAATAATCAATAGACACATTTAAACAACACATCTAGAAGAAGCATTAAACTCAGCATAATTCTTAGATAGTTTTTTTCCAATTTTTCTAGAGTGTGGTTTTTCACCCCACGAAACCTGTTAATTAAAAGAAAATACCCAGAACCACTTATCTACAAAACAGCAGCTGTGATATTTACTTGTGAGAACAAGTCCCTCTGTCAGCCCTTCAAGGTAGGTCGGACGAAAGCACCAGTCATGAGTACAAACGCTACTTTAATCGTAAAATTACATTAAAACTTTTTTTTTTGCAAGCCTGAAAGTACATCTTTCTTCATCTTAGTCTTCACAGTCCAAGAAACCAGAGAGGACGCCTTCTAAGATATTTGCCACATACCCATCGCTCCTCTGAGGTAAGCTGTCCCTTTTTACTGACCATTGTCTAGACTGCTGCTGCTGTCTCTCAAGGACATTCTCAAAGATCATTACATCTCCTGCCTTTTCATTGTTATCTTAGAAAATGGTTAGGGGTCATGATTTTATTTATTTATGGCTGTGGAATTCTGGGAGATGAAGTCCACATGCTTTAAAATTGTCAAGGTTGAAAAACACTGCTTTAGTCTCTCATGGAAAGAGAGTTTCAACCCTTATTAAATAACACCTCTAGATTCAACTAATAACACCCTTGATTAAATAAAGAGGCAATTGGAGGCAATTGGAAATGCAAATGATGTCTCAAGAAAAGTTATCTGCCGCTATAATAGAATTTACTGGAAAGTATCCCAAGAATCTGTGTTCGTAAACACAGCTGAAAAGTTAGAGATTAACTTTTCCTAGGACTCATCTATAAGGCTGTGTTCATGACTGTAGCTTTTGTCTAGCTTAGGCTTGGGTATTCTATTGCCCGCAGGCCATATCCGAATCTTTGGCTGTCCCTGTCTGGCCCATGGCTATGGCCCTCTTTGGCCCTCCACAATAGTCCTAGTTTTGCATGTGGCCCCTTGAGAAAATTAGTTGCCCACCCCTGATCTAGCCAGTAAACAATTTCATTGTTTTAAATGTTCTATAATTTTAGAATTGCAAGCCATCCAAAGTCACTTGGTTGAGTTGGGGAGCTACAGAAACTCAACAAATGAACAAATGAATGAATGAAAACACTTTCACTGGTTAGTGTAGTAGTAGGAGTTTCCTAGAGATCCCTCAAACATGGCTTCATTTGGCTAATCTTTAGTCAGCAGAGTCATAAAGCAAAAGCATTGTCATGGTGGTGAAATTCTTACTACCTTAAGGTTCGTATATAAAGAGGGAAAAATTTTCAGGAAAAAAAGCTATAAAGCAAATGCAAAGCTTTTTTCCTCCTGCACTGAAGTATAAATCCAGATTTGGATTTCTGGTGCTGATAATTCCAAGAAAAACAACATGCTTTAAATATTTCTCCTACATTTGTCTTTATCTAATTAAAGTCTTAAACTTATACACTTTAAAAAAATAACAAGCGCAATTTCCAATTCAAGACATGTATGTCTCTTGAGAACTGACCTTTACAACCAATTCTTTGCATTTTCATCTGTAAATAACAGTGTGAAATCAAGAGGTATAAAAATAAAACATTGCCAGCTTCCAGCTTGTGCTTTGATTGCTGAGTTTCCTTCACAAAACCATTTGTAATGCAACATTTTGGGAGATCTGACAGGGCAGCCACCAGTTTTCCAGGTCTTAGATGAAAATTGTGTCTGCCCACTCTTTTTGTTTATTACATTGTATTAATTTTCCTCCCTTTGCATAACACTGCATACTCTTAAAGAGAATTGAGATGGATATGGTGACATTGGGAAAACAGACCAGGTAGGATTAATTTTACAGACCAGTAAAATTAAAACAGCTCTTTGGTTTTATCTCTTATGTGCTTTCAACATGTACAGGAAGTGGGAGAAAGAAAAGATGTCATTCTTGAAATGTAAGGATTGAGCCTTGGTAATTTTGAGTAATCCTTATCAGAAGAGTACATCGATAGAAAAAATATGTTACAAAATATATCCTCAGACTCACTGTGCTGCTTTTCTTGAAGTAATCAGAAAAAACTTGGAATATGATTATAAAATGTAATATTTAGGATATTTATTTATTTGTAATATTTGTAGACAGCCCCAGTTGTGAGATTCTAGGTGATACACACTAAGATACCAAATTCAAACATGCCCTGGAGTGTGGGAGTCACTAGACAAAAACCCTGCTGCCTAATCTAAATCTCATGTACTTCCTGTGGAAGTGAAACTCTTAATAGATGTTCTCAAGATGTTTGGATGAGACAAGGACCATCAATTTTGGCAATATAATACCTGATTCAATCTGAAGTTATACCACCGGACTGTGTAGATGATCATCAGTAGTGAACCTATAATCTATGGGCAACTAGTGCAATGACTTCAAAAGCAGTTTTATCCCACAGTGTTGCTATTGCCCCATCACCAGTCTGGTTGTTGCATCGAAGACTCATTTAACTAACATGTGTATTTTGTTTTAATCCTTGTGACAGCTTTGTAATATAAGCATTATTCTGCCAGTCAAAAGATCAAGTATACACAAAAAAAGGCTTAAGGCAAAGTTAATGGCAGAGCTGAATCTAGTAAGGTCCCTGCTCTGTTGCTCAGCCACTGATCCAGCACACTCTCTCATTGGACCATAGCACACTGCTGAATTTAGGTGTAAGTTTTCCAAATCTACATGGTAGTAGCAGATCGGAGTTATACTTTCCACATGCATACACTTGCTCCTAATAAATTTGCAGTGTGAATGATTATATTTGACAATTTAAAAAGCTACCATCTGTATGCACTGGATTAATTAGAAACAATGAACAACCACTATGGCTGCTATTATAGCCTATGTCCCTTTTTCTAGCACTCCACTGAATGCCAGAAAGTTGCCAAGTTGCTCCTGTTATTGACTCCAGTGCCTTGAGCAATGCAATCTCAATTCTGTGCATCGGTTATTATTTCAGAAATAGTTTTCTGGGTGACTACTGCTATAGTGCCACTGTCCTCAGCCTCTTCTGTTCTGATTGGCAGCTTCCCTATCTGCTCTTCAAATCCAACAGGCATAAATACCAAAACTAAATAAGAAAAGAGGTAACTCTAGAGCAAACTCTATTCTGAAATTCTTTTTGAATCTGGAGTCAGTCAGTTATATGTCAGAAGGAGATCACATTGAAAGAAAAGCTAGTGTTTGTCTAAATTTTCTATTAAAAAAATATGGTATCTACATGTAAGTGGCAGATCTACCCAACAGTAATCAATTTTGTCTTGTGTTTTCCATAAAATGTCGAGTGGGGGTTACTGTAATCAGAGTTTTCAGTGACTTTCTCAGCCTGAGTTAGTATCACTATTATATTATTAAAAAAGTAAAAATCTTTTTTTAAAAAAATAGCAATGTCATTTTTTAAATATAATAATTCTGTTTTTTTTCTTTATTAAATAAGGCATTTCCTCACTGTCAGTCAAATTCAACATTCAGCACAAAGAGAAGAGTTGGCATTAATTCTGAATGGAATTTATTAATTCTGAATACATAACATGCTGGGCTGCAATGAAGGAATATTCAAGAGAATGTAAAACAGCAGCAGTCCTATTTCCCTTCATTTTGGTGTTATGTACAGGATGTATAGGAGGCTACATAAATCTGTTTTTTACTGAGTACAAATGAAGATCCAAGAAAAATCACAAATCTGGAACTAAGGTATTATGCTTGATGGCCCTTAAAATTATTTTTTTTGTCCTTTATTTCTATAGTGCATTCAATCAACTTTGGAAGCAGTAATGGAAGAAAAACACCAAGTACTTCATGCACTGAAAAATAATTTTCAGAAATCTGTACAAGGAAGAGTTTCAATCAAAACATCAAGAGTATTGTCCACTTTTCCACTAATGTTATGTTTGAATTGTGTTGACACAATACAAGACTTTAAGTGAGAGAAAAGCTGCTTATACAAACACCATTTGTAAAAAAGGGCAACAGCTAATATCTACAATTTCCACAGAAAAACAGAAAGAAGGAAAGTAATTACATTGGCTGAGGAAAGAAGGCTTTGTTCTTGTTGATAAGAAAACTGAGCTATCGCATGTCCACTGTCGGATATATACCGGTACTTCAAATGAATGCTTAGGGGCTTGTTATTAGTCCTCACTGAAGGTTACAACTTGTAAGTCAATATGAGGCTGATTCCTCAGCACTAGAAAAAACACATCATAAACATTTTTAGCATCAGTCAATATTCTAAAAGTCCATAAAGTCTACCTTTCTTCTCCAATACATTCTAAAAGGAAGACTCTTAATATATCCAAGAATTTCCTTACATTCTTTAAAAATTCTATGGCAAGTACTTAAATCTATGCCTGATATAATGTTGACTGTTTCCTAACATTTTTCAGGGTTATCTTTAAAATTGTTTAGAGTTACATGAAAAAATATAGTGTGTAAATGAGGGATATATTTGTAATCATATAAAGGGCCTTTGCCAAGAATTAAACAAATATATATACTGCATACTGTATTTAAAATCTTGGTAATAGACTCTATCATCAGCATACATTCATCACAACAATATTTCTAGTTTATTGCCCTCCATCTGTATTGGACTACTGATCACCATCAGTCAACATGGCTATTAGGAATAGAATTTCTAATTTCTCCCATGCACCTATTGTAATGAATATTTCTAGATGAAAGGGGAAATCAGTAATTCTATTAGTTATTTTTTAATATATATATATTTATTTCTAATGTAATTTGCAGATTTTTTTAAGGAGATACGAAGCAGTAATGATTAGACAGCTATGTATCTGGGTACTTTAATATAGATTCTTGCACTGAGTGGCAGGTTGAACTCAGTGACCTACTGTAATTGGCCCCTTCCAACTTTATAGTTCTATGATTCTTCAATTCTATGAGTCAACTATGATCCCAACGTGGACTTATATAATTCCTGTATAAATCATCTGCAGACATGCAATATAGATTAGAAGATCAGTCCATGGACTACATAAATCAGGTCAGACTTCTCTTAATCATCATCTCCTTGTGATCAACAGGAAATCTCTGTCTCTAGAACTTATATTTTTAATTTATTTGTTGTTCTACCAAAATACTCAGTATGATTAAACATAATACAAAATCAGTCATATCAAACCTAGATATTAGAACACCATCAGTATGTGGAAGTCAAAGACAAAATAAACAGTGAAAAATTAGGTAAATATCAGAATAACACAAGGAAAATACAAATTTAAGAGATTTCAGGCATGGTGCATTAGTTTTTAAGCAACAAAAGTATTTGGATATTCTCATACTGTTTGCCTGCCTCTCAACCTCAGTCCTCATCATGTGGAAAATATGGCTATTGATTGGTTGTCTTTGTGTGGTTCAGCTGGCCAATTTTAGAGGTTTGGGTTTCATAGATTTATTCTATGGAAACCAGATAGCTCAATATTTCTGAACACGCATAGACATTAGACTGCAGAAACTTTAACTTACTGCCGTTCGACTATCTGGTTACATCTTTCCATCACCTCTACCAGCAGGACAAAATGTACAATAATGATGCTGACTGCAGTGCCCAATAATCTACAAGTATCAGGGTGGAATGATTTGCTGTAGCTACCCAAACTGTCTCTTTTCACTGTTACAATTTATTTA
The DNA here is from genome assembly GCA_034064705.1 of Bothrops alternatus. NCBI lineage: Eukaryota > Metazoa > Chordata > Lepidosauria > Squamata > Viperidae > Bothrops > Bothrops alternatus. The sequence goes on along the minus strand of JARGCV010000008.1, from coordinate 1,462,718 downwards.
AATTCTTCACCATGAGGCAAACAGCACATAATTTAATCCTCCTATAAGTTAATAAATTGGGCACATGAGATTTGCAGCACTTTCTGCAGTGCCAAACCTGCTCTCACACACTGGGGAGTTGATAATAAGATGGGAAAATTTGCATACTGTTGCACTCTTGTCTCTATTTTTGTTCCAACTGAAAGTTAAGAAGCTGTCTTTTTAAAAAGTCACGTGGCAAGAATCAAACTGAGCAAATTGAAAAGCTTTAACATGATTCACACTAGGCAGTCCAGGTTAATAATCTCACTCTTGCATTTAAACAGAACGGGCTCGTTGTTTTGATTGCGATTTGCAAACAAGCCTAACCACCACAACATTTTCCTCTAATGATATTGTCACCACAGGTATACTTTATAGCAATCTATATGGAAGGCAATTTTGCCTTTTTCCCCCCATGGACTCCAAGGGAGCAGAATAAATGATTGTGAGCAAGCAGTGGTAGTACTACCATGGGTTCTTCATGTATCAGTTCCCAATGTTTTCTGATAATTGCTCTCCCAGGAGGAAACTTATATGAAAATTCCCCACCCCAGTAGCTTGTGTATTTGACAGTAGGCCTCAAAATGTTATTTTCCTAGCATTGTGAGATTAAGACCCAAATTAAAGGGAAAAACAAAATGTTTGCTTTGTGTGGTATGCAGAGCAAAAGCCTATCAAATAGCTAGTTTTTATGACAACTAATAGCCTGGGGTGAGTCTCCAGAGACTTATCAATCAGCAAGCCTGAAAAAGTAATTGTTTAAGCAGTTATCACTTAGTTTTCAATTCACAGCTTATTGTTTTGTGACAGTCTATTTCCATTTCTATGCCAGTCACCTTCAGACCACCTAAAGAGCTCACTCAGCTGGCCTAAATTTTATCTCTCTCAGAGTAGAATGCACAATTGTCACGGGTGAGATTCCAACTTCACCCCATAATCTAGGAAATGTGTTATTGTTTGATTACAGCATTCATTTCCTTAGTTTTTCTGAACATAAAGCCAGTATGTAGTAAAAAAACAGTGCTGTTTTTCAATTTCCCTTTTCTAGCTAGTTTTTAGTTAAGAATTTACCCTTCTCCTTCTGATCGAATCAGTCTTTTCTTCTTTTTCAACATCCAACATATGCTACCGTACTGAATGTTCTTCAAATCATCATTTCTTTTGGTTCCTCTTTTATGCTTCTTTATATGCTGTCAGAATATGAGATGTTACAACATAAAACATGCCTAGAGGACTCCAACATTAATACAATATCTGTATATCTCTGATACAGCCTTTTTATTTTGGTCATATCTGGAAAATTAAAAAGCCATGTGATTTCTTTAGAAAGCTCACTCAGATGAACTAGTGGAAAAAAAATAAGAGTTTCCTCCCTCAAAGTCATTGCCTCCCTCAATTTTCCTCAAAGTAGAAAAAATTCAGTTCATTTTCTGAATCTCAGACAAATGCTAATTCAAATCCTTAACAGAAATGTGCAACAAGATAAAAACAGAAGGGACTTTTATCTCTTCTCTTCCTTTTCTTTGTTACTTTTAGATACTGAGTACTAGTTCATTGCAACTCAAGACTAAAGTCCCATGAGAAATGTATTCGTTGCAGAAGTTACAGCAGTTTACAATTAAAATGCAAATTTGGAGTTATGAACTATACAGAGGGGAAGAAGACACATTTTTTCCAGGTTTATATCCTTTTTATTGCTTTTTGAAGCAAAAACCTTTAAATCAGGCCAAATGTTGGGTCTTCAACAGCAATGCAATGACTACTCTGAAGAATATCAAAAGCTCTGTATTATTTCTTCAAGATGGAGTGAAAAAATGCTGAAGACTCACGGCAAACAGAGCACCTAGGATTCTACACAAGTCTTTCCATCCTAAAACTGGAGATTCCCAGATTCTGGCTTCCAGTGAGGAAAGATGAGTTAATGCCTACATTTTTCTCCACTCTGCAGAGATTACAGTGGCATTATGGCCAAAAGGCAGCTGGATGTGATGTCCAGACTGCTAAAACATTTCTTAGGAAAAAAGAGAGATGGAGACATTGCCCATATGCACTTCTCAACAGCTGATTTTTGTGAATAGATAGCAGAAATTGACATTTTTTCAGCTGCCTGTGATCACCTGGGCCTGAACCTTAAAAGCAGCCTTTCGTGGATTCATAGTTTGAGCAAACCTCATCCTTTTAACCACTTTGGAGTTTATTATTATTTTTATACTGCCTCTTTAAAATTGAAAATTTTTAGAACTGCAAGCCTGCAAGTTGCTGGATGAATTTTCCTTCAATTCATTTAAAAAGAAAGGAAACTATGTCTTTTCAGCTTCATAAGATCTTTATTTTGAAATTTTTGGCAATATACAGCAAAAGAGTGATTTTAGAGTTGTTTTCAAAGAGTTTAAATGCTAAGGCTTAAACTGGTTTAAGGAAAGACTTTGAAATGAATTTAGCATCATGTGAGAAAAATCTGTTTTGTTTACATTTCAATGCAAAACAAGACACTGAAGGTCAATTATTAAAGCACAAAAAGACTGCTTTAATTAAAAAGACTGCTTTCTTTCTTTCTTTCTTTCTCTCCCTCTCCCTCCCCCCCTCTCTCTCTCTCACACACACAGAGTATAAGGAGTCTTTATTAAGGTTTCTGAGTCTGAATTGGTATTCCCCAGAGATTCCCTGTGCCAGCATTGGCTCAACCCTAATAAGTTCCAAAGGCTACTCAAATGAAATCTACTCTAGTCCTTAATGCAAAGGCAAGTCCAGTCTACTTGTCAAAGTCAAGTTCCAAGACAAAGGGGGGGGGCCACAAGCAAAGACAAAGTGAGGCAAAGGCAAATCTGAAAGGCAAGGGAAGTCCATAGGTAAAGACAAGACAAGACTACAGCTGAAAGGAAACATACAAAATTCAAGGCAAGAACATGCAGCAAGGAAACAAACATGTTATTCCCAGCATTATCTCCATCTGTCTGCTGTGCTAAATAGCCAGCTTCTGGTAAGACACATTAAGAGGGGTGAGGCAGCCTCCTCATGAGTAGCCAGGCTGACCTTTGCTGCTCTTGCCCTTTCTCTGCCCTGTGCATTCTTGGATCAGGTGCAGAAGGCAGTTTCTCTTCCTCATTGCTGACCGGTTGCAGCTGCATGCTTTCCCTACCTGAAGCCTCAAGTCTATCTTGCTGCAGCTGTGTTTCATCCTCCTCCAAACTGACATCTGGAGAGTTATCTGGGGAAGTGTCTGGGTGAGTCATCACTGAGGGATATGTTCTTACTTTTCCCCCTCACTTGTTCTTTCCCTTTCCCTCCATCTCCCTGCTCTCTCTATAAATACATGTATTAGATTTCTTTGTTAGTTTTACCTGCTTAGCACAATTCTTAATACAACTATTGAAAACAAAAATAAAAACTGGAGATTCCCACCAGCTGGAACCAATGCACTCAATGTTCAGTTATATTGATTCTCCCACCAGAGGTATCTCCAATATAATAAACCAAACAGCACAGATTGTGCTCAGCAGAAGAGATCCAATATCTGCTTAGGCCTGGTGAGTGATTAATATATCACAACTGTTGCTACAGTTCATTGTTATATGAAGCAAACACATCCATAAGCAAGCAATATGTTATTCTCAAATGAGAGAGTAGCTGCTCTGTTTCATAATTCCTTTGCCAGGTGTTCTTCCCAGGATTCATTAATTTCATGTAAAGCCAGATAAGCTACAGGTAGTCTTCAAGTTACAACTGAGCCCAAATTTTTTGTTGCTTTACATGCAATCGTAAAGTAATGTGGTTGCATAGCCTCTTGCTTTATGACTGCACCACTTAGTGATGGAAAATCTGGTCCCAATTGTGGTTGCACAACCATTTGGGGTCGAACGACCATTTCACGGGGGTCGCCAAACAACGCAGTCCGCCATTTTCCCCCCTTTCCTTAACTGTGCTACTCCCTCTTATTCTATTGGCTTTTGAAAGCCAATAGAATAGACTCTCTTGAAGAGAGTCTAAATCTACTGGCTTTCAAAAGCCAATAGGAATTGTCCAGGCTGTCTTTGCCCTGCTGAACCCGCCAAAAGTCCCAGTCTGCAAACGGTGCTGCAAGTTGTCTGCAGCGAAGGCGAGCTGTCTGGAAGTTTCCACCCCTCCCTGTGGCATTAAAAAGGTTGAGAACCACTGGATTAGAAGGACTAAGATAAGGTACAAAGAACTTGAGACCAAACAAATCTGTTACAATAATCATGCACAGATGTTAGTGATCCTTCCCATTGATAAACAACCTGCTCTCATGCCATGACAGTGCACAGGTGGGAAGAAGACGCATAAGGCTTGAATTTCAAGAGTTCAGCTTCCAGAATCCATCCCATCCCATCCCATCTCTTCCATCAACTTATAGTTGGCTGTTGCTATCTCTACATTGTAATAGCTTTTCTAATATCTTTAAGAAAGCACCTTATCCAAGAGCTGTGTTCTTGAATCTCTGCCTGTTACCCTTCTGTTTGAATAATGGTTTTGGGGAAACCCGACCACCCTAGCAGTGGGGAAATCTTTAGAGTCTGAGAAATAAAATCCTATGGGAACTTCCTGTTTTCTGTCTTCAATTGCTACTCGGTGGGGTATGTTCCTTTTTAATGTATATATACTCAGTCCACATATAGCTATATTTTCTTTTTTTAAGTTAAGAAATGTTGTCCTGTCATGAAAATAAAAAGTTCTTTCTGAGAATTTTCTTTTTCTTTGTTTTATATATTTTAAGCAAGAAAACTTTGCTACAGCTTCTGATACTCTAGAATGAGCCAGGAAATTATGCCATTCATGCCATACTTTCAAGATTTATTTTTCTCTGAAGAAGGAGGAAAAAAAAGAAAAAATGCATCTGGCATTTAAAGGAAGCAAAAACATTTTTCCATCTCCCCACTCCCCAAAGTCATCATTTTCATAGGTGATTAATGGTCCTGTAAAAGAAGCAGCAGGATACTTAGCAAACAAAAGGTTTTTTTTATTGCATTGGAGAACTGCACATCAAGCAGAAAAATGCACTGATTTAATTTTACTCCTTATGTCCTCCTTTTAGGGGCAAATGTATTTATCTGACCATATCCAGTTGTGAAGAATCTGATATTTAATAAAATATTATATATTTAAACGTGGTAACATTCTTGTATTCCATACCTATTTGAATATTTTGGTTAGATCTTTGACAGCATTATACTACAAATCCAACAAGAATTTTTAACACTAGCCATTTCTCTGACTAATTGGTACAAGTTACATTCATAGCTGATTTTTATGTGAGCAAGAAGAACAGCAATCAAACTGAACAATAACCTCCCTGAAAACTCAATTTACTAAAATGCAATAAATACACTTTGTGCTGCATTCAGAATTATTTTATTTCCTATCAGTAAATAGAAAATGTTCTTTAAAAAGTGTTTGTTTATTACAGTATTATCATATTTATCACATCTGTTAATATAAAGCTGCATGCTAATCACAACATATAACAACAGAAAACTCTAGCCCATTTTAGAACAGCCACACATATATTTATGTTTTTCTGTCATAATGAAGTTTGGGCAATTAGCATAGCTGGATGGTTAGATAAAATTACACATAACACACCAAGATATGGCAAGTGAGCCATAAAGCTCCTGGAATTATATATTAGTCTGATAGTGCTACTCAGACAAATTGAAGGAAAAATCCTCTGAGGACCTGGTGTCCAGGGTCATCTGCAAAGGAGTAAAAAAAAATCAAGATGGTGGCCAAGATCCTGATGAATAGAGCATTTGGAGTATTTCAGATAAACAGATGAGCTGTTGAGAGGAGAAAAGAGTTAAAGTAATGTGAAGAAAGCATTTTTTTATTTCTCAAGGGCTGCTATTACCACATACATATATTGTGAAGACCACACGCCAATTACGATAGTTACTGAAAAAGTAATGAAGAGGAGCCAGAGTTAAAACTGAGTAAGCCCATATCTCTTCTCTTCTTACAAGATGCGTACACTGATTACTTCCAAAAGACCATATAACAGGTCATATAACATTAATCAAAGGACTGCATGTACCAGTCTTCTTTTTGGAGGGAGGAGAGCAATTTTGCTAGCTTGTGTAGCTAGATAAAAGTATAGGTAGACCTTGGCCTTGTCTACCTGCAATTGAGTCCACAATTTTTGTTGTAAATAATTAGGGTCATAAGTCGAGTCACCATGTTACCGGCCTTAATTTTATGATCTTTTTTTTTGCAACAGTCATCAACTAGTCACCATGCTGAGTAAATAAGTCACCATAGTCATTGAATCACATGGTTTAAGTCCAAAGTCAGCTTATCCAGTGGAAGGTTTTTGCAGAAAACAGCAAAATATGTCACAAATGCAGTCAGGTTATTGTGGGAAGTTGCAACTCCTCTTAAATATGAGCTGCTTGCCAAGTGCCTGAAATGCAATCATGTAACTGGGGGGTGGTAGTTCAACAGGTCATAAATAACTTTTTCCAAGGCTGTCATAACTTTGAATAGTCATTAAACAACCAGTTGTAAGTTGAGGACTACCTGTAATATTTTGATTCATGCAAATATTCTAAGCCAACTTTGTGTGTAATTTACCAACTTCTCTAATTATCTTCAGCAATGGGATTGCATCTCATTCTAACTCTCCCTTGTCCCACAGCAATTAAATGTAAGACAAACAAATAATGTAAAGATAATCTAATTTCTTGAACTAGTTCAAAAATCTTATGCACAGATTATTCAGACTTTTTCAAAATGTACTTGAACCGAGCATCTTTATTCTGAAAAAAGAAGAAAAGAAAAACAAGAACAATGCTACAGGACATGTTTCTGATTCTCATGCCTCATATAATTTCCTATCTGCGATATGGATTACAGGTTAGAAAACAAAAAACCTGAGAAAATTGACACCTAGCAGCCACTCTTCCAATTAAGAGCAATACAGGCTAAATTAGAAAAAGCAGTTACTATTTCAGAATGAGCTAACCATACATAGTATTTGACATATTACTGAACTACAACTTCTCAAAACTCCAGCAAGAACTATGGTAGGTTTCCCACCCTGACAAATTTAAATCTCATTTAATTTGTGTAAGCTCTCTTAACTCCTTGAACTTTCTCTACAGATTCCACTGTGTGCATCAGAGAAGTGTGATGGTACCAAAAGGCATTTGCATGTATTTGTACTTTGGCTATTTGTATTTTAGTAAGATGCTAAGCTCAAAGGATCTGGATGATTCCGCCAATTATTAAATCTATTATGCAAGTGTAAGAAAGCCCTTGGGATTGATTGTGACCTACTTTGTGTTTTATTTCTTGCAATTCATTTGAAATTAACATAAACACTGAAAGATTTAGGACTCTACATCACTCAAAAGCCTCTGGCTTTTATACAAGCTGGCATCCTGAATCTGAACCACTTGAAGAGTGATAACAGTTGCTTTGAAATTGAGATGGTTCCAATAGACTCTGGTCTTCAAAGAGAGAAGCTGACATTTTAAAACACCCACAATCCTTCCTCGTGCTCTGAGTTCATGGAATATATAGATCCCATAATGAGAATACTCAGTGTCATGTGGTTATTCTTTACTTAAATAAACATCTACTACAGAAAATAAGATTTGAGGTGAGGTTCAGCTAAGGGTTCTTTGCAATATATACAGAGAGACAACAGCCTTTTTTTCCCTTGACCATAGTGTGCTGAAGCAAGAAATTTACTATGTTTATTTCTGTTTGAAAGTAGTTCATTTATCTGCATGTGTACATGCATACATATATGTAGAATGTTTGCATACAAAAATGGTTATGAAATGTAACCATTCAGCTGTAACCATTCAGCAACTTTTAGAAGAAAAGCCTATACAGATAATTTATTCTTAGAAAATATGTATCCAACATTATATACGTCATAAAATTCAACAGCAAACAGAAATGTGCTGCTAACACACAACAAGGAAGTAAGTAGTATTCTTTATTTCTCTTTGTTTCTCTGCAACAGGTATATCTGGAGTGAAAATCAAGTTGTCTGACTTACGGTTGGCTGTCTTGCTTTGATCACTCTGGACTCTGTCACTAGATTTGCTTGAGATTGAGGAGACACTGGAGCTCCTGACAAAACCAAACGTGGCGAGTTTAGTTGATGGCAACCGTGAATAACCAGGAGGGCGAAGTCCAGACTGACATGGTTTTGGAAGATTTGATTTTGTAGCATTTGGACTTGAGCCTTTTTTAAGATCAACTGAAAAATAAAATAAAATTATTGCATGCATTTTTTATTTAAAAAATGGAGATATATTGTTGAATCTTGTCAGAACAAACAAGAATGGCATTGAAAAGAAACCCGTCCCCTGGAACCTTTTAACCATCCCAAATTTATTTATTTATGAATGTTATATGGCCACCCATCCCACAAGAAGCAACTCTGGGCAGCATATAACAAAAAAGAAAGTATAAAAACAATACATATGTCAAACATAATCACATTTTTTAAAAAGTACACAAAAGAGATTTGATCAGCAATGGATCTACATCAAGGGGTCACCCATCCCCAGAGATCACCAGCCTGATGACAAAGCCAGATCTGAGGGACTCCCAGAAAATATGGAGGGATTTTTGTTATTGTTATTATTGTTATTCCCTGAGTTGGGTTGAGTGATGCCTCCATTTTGATTCCAATGGCCCCATCTGTTCCTCTTTAATGCACTTACATTTCTTTTTTTAGGTTTCTGCAGCTGCTTCAAAGAATTGCAGTCAGGTCCATGTTCATGACAAAATATTTGGAATCAAATCTAAAGTGATGCACAACCAATTAGGTTTTTTAATGCAATAAATTAAAATGGATCAAAGGAAAGCAACATGTAAGGAAGCTATAAGCCAGCAACATATAATTTGATTCATCATTATTTTTATTTCATTTTTTATGCCATTTCAGACTTTATTTTAAAATGACATTATTTTTAATTTATATGATTCTAGAGATGGAAATATCAAATATGTTTAATAAGTAAATATGCAAATCCATATTGTATAGTTTTAGTATATCAATACAATTTTATTATTTTTCATGCTTATGGTTTAAGGTGGGACTAGAATTCCATCTCCTAGTTTCTAGCATGGTTCAAAATTTCTTAAGAACTTCAAAACATCTAGTTCAACAATCTGGCTCTCACAGTTCAACACACATCAGAAACACCTAACCGGGACAGGATTCATGAGGCTACTCCAATACTGTCAATACTGTCTTCACATTCAAAAGTGAAATGTAAGTGCAAATAAAAAGGACACCCATGGGATCCCCAATATCAGGAGTCACTGCAGAAACAGTCTTTCATGAACTAGAACACCGTGCATTTCAGAACTACACACCTAATTTTTGGTGCAGCTACGTGGATGACATGTTTGTCATCATCAAAAGAAATGTACTGAATGTACTGAAAGACTTTCATACCTTACTGAACTCCATCTTTCTGACATATAGTTTACAATAAAGGAAGAAACAGCTAGACAATTACCATTTTCAGATAGACAAGAAGATGGAAGTCTAAAAAACACAATTTATTGCAAGGCCACCAACACGCCATGCATTCTGAATTTCAACAACAACCACCCACTGTCACACAAAAAGATTTGCATCAGAACACAATATGGCAGAGTGAGAACCCACTGTAGTAGCCAGCCAGCCAAACAGCTGGAGGCAGGTACCTACATGAACAATTCAGGCAGAATGTGTACCCACAATCGGACCGCTCCCACTCTTCTGGCCTTCCGAAAAGAATTAAAAACTTATTTGTGTCGGCAGATCTGGGAATGATTGGTGTTGAATGTTGGATGAATGTTTTTTATTAAAAAATTTGGGGTATTGTTTTAACTTTATGATCATCTTAATTTAATTTATATTAGACTTATTAAATGCGATTGTTATTTATCTATGTTGTAAGCCGCTCTGGGTCCCCTGGAGAAGAGCGGCTTATAAGTCTAATAAATAAATAAATAAATAAATAAATAAATTTGTTACAAGATATCTGTGCAATACGGCAGGAAGAGAAAGGAGGAAACAAGGTGCAAAACTAACTACATGGCACACTCTGCCATACTTCAAAAGTATTTCGGAAGCAGTAGAACGCAGTTTCCAACGCTATCATTGTAAAGATCGCTTGAAGATGGGAGATACTTCCAGTGTAATCTACCAGATCCCCTGCATGGATTGCCACTGTCACTATGTAGAACAGATGGGGAGAAGCTAACCACCAGATTGCAAGAACACAAGCAAGCGATCAAATGAGGAGACCCAAACTCATTGGTAGTCTTACATTGCAATGAACAAATACATACATTCAATTTTACATTCAGCAAATAAAATTGTTGGATGAGCAGGCACAAAAACAGCAGGGAAGTTATTGAAGCCTGGGAAATGGACCCTTCATCCATCAACAGGAGTGCTGATTTACCACCAGCTTATCATGTACTTAGAGGGCGAGGACATGGCAGCACAAGAAAACAACAACCAACATCTGAATAGCCAGCCATCAACACCCCAATCAACATCTAAAAAGCCACACCCAACAGGCACCATATAAATACTACACACAGAATAGCCCAAAGCATACAGTCTGCTAGAGAGAAGCTCCCTGAGGATGGGTGGGTTTCAGCATGAGTCTGAAAGCTTGCAAGACTAAACTTCTGGCCCCGGTGACCAACCCTGATTGTTTCCTGTAGCATTATATTCACCTGGGTCTCTTATTTTAAAGAGAGTCTATGGTGTATAATTCAATCTAAACATTAAAATATAATGTGCAAGTGGCAAAAAAGGAGAAAAAAAGTATTTCCATGTTAGTAATCATTAGGAAGCTGAAAATAAGCGAGCCTATGTCATAATGTCTTTATACAAATCTGTTCTATTGAAAAGAAACGAGATAAGAGTGTTCTTTTCTGCCTCTTCCATGATATAAGAATCCAGGGACATCAAATATTTGAAATCCTGTGAAATTCAGGACAGACAAAAAAATTGACAGCTACCACAAAGTCGAAATTCTCTTCCACAAAAGCTAGCAAGCGTCACCACATTAGAAAGGTTGAAATAGAATTGAACAAATCTCTGGGTGTCATTTTTCTCTATTTTAAATTCATTTCATCTTATTTCCACATCCTTTTAGGTTTGTGTGTTTATTTTAAGAAATATATAATGAGTAGAGTAGAGTAGAGTAGAGTAGAGTAGAGTAGAGTAGAGTAGAGTAGAGTAGAGTAGAGTAGAATAGAATAGAATAGAATAGAATAGAATAGAATAGAATAGAATAGAATAGAATAGAATAGGAAAACTGATAGAGAGAAACATTTTCCCTTTCTAAAAAGAAGGACCAGGGCTCATCCAGAAATGTGCTGATGATGAATAATTTGCATAGTTTTAAAGGGAGATTAAAATTATGGGGGACTTGAATCAAAGGCCATTAAGCTAGAAGACTCAGTTTTACCTTTGAGTTGTAGGGGAACAACAATAACAAGGGAGTATCTTGGGAAGATTATAGAGGAATCTGGTTGAGAGGAAGAAGAGGCTGGACTAAGATGGGTCGTGATTTGATCCAACAAGGCAAAATACACTAGGGTACATTAAGTGAATGACAGGACCATTATGACTAGGCTGTTGTACCTATTATGAAAGAAAATTAATGGCAGGCAAGGAAAGTAATTTTGAAGCATCACTACACGGAACTACATTTTTCAGTGATAGTTCAGTAAAATTTAATATAATCTTCTAACAAAGAGTTACAACAAAGGCACTTACTATTTAATAACTTTATTCATTAGAATCCCCCAACCATCTTTTTAGGAGTGCTGAGTGCTCACATATTATATTTATTAGGTGTACACAAATAATTGATCTGTACACTGATAAAATTTGCATATAACATTCAACATTTTTTTATATCCTTCCTTCAGAACTCAAGGTGGCCCTGACTCTGTTAGCCTTTTGTAAGGCTTTAACTGTGTGGCTATGTGCTCGAGTCTGGAGTCCTGAAAGTGTTAGGGGGCCCCTTACCTGGTTGCACTGTTATTTTTTATGTAATTAGTACAGTAATCGTCTATTGTGTATATGTATAATTTGTGAGTAAATGTGTTTTTATGATATTTATTATTGTGATTTTGTTCACCACCCAATTGGATTGTGAAAGGCAGCTACAGAAATGAAATAAATACATCAAATTATATAAGATTCAATATTTTGTACAATTAATGTACACTGCACATTAGGAATCAACAATGCAGCACCTATGAGCCCAGCATAAATGATGCTTGTATTGGTGCTAACAAAGATTCTGCTTTCTCTGATTTTAATTGTTCAAACTATTTGGATAAGACTTAATGTATGACTCACCCTTGTTAAAGGAACCCTTAATGTGATTCATTTTGTTTCTGACAGGGACTATATGCAAACACTGTGGCTGATTTAGAAGATATTTTCAGACCGTCTGGAATCATATCCACATTTCACAACAGCAACTAGCTTTCTTTAACATTCATTGGAGTAAATTAATTTAAAAAAACACTTTTGTTATGAGCATTCACTGGGCTCCACCTTACAGTTCAAAAGCCCATGTGTGGACTGCCTCTCTGAAAATATGACCATTTTGTGTTTGAAAAGGAATAGAAAATTATATTTAAAACATGTTCACTTTTTTTGCTTTAATGGGTGTTTTAATTAAATACATTTTAATTATAAGCATCACTTTTTCAGATCTGCCAACACAAGTAGAATAACACTTCAAAATGAACGTTGTCAAAATACTCTAGCTCCTGGCTGCTTGAAGACCCTCACAGATTTAATTATTATAGCATGTATTCTACAAAAATCAGTCTCTGTGAATCCTTTGCTATTTCTTGTCTGAAAATATGAAAATATTTCCAGGTAACTATTCTCTGACATGAGACAAATATAATTCTGGTGCTCTAATGACACCTGCAAATAATAATAGAAGAGAATTGGCAACAAAAACAAGACCCAGTGATGCACTTCCCATTATACATTCACTTTATTCAGAAACCAAAATAGAATCAGAACAAGCAGTGAATGCTGTGGAAAAAGCTGCAACTACATTTTGCAACTTCAGTTTTATGAAGTATCTCTGTATGGTTCCATGAATTCAGAAATTAAACATACCATATCTGGATTGCAAAATTCCAGATAACCCCAGATAGCACCAGCAAATTAAGGTTTTCTGAATCAAATCAAAAAATATCTTTATTACGGTCTTTGATCATCCTTTACAATAAAAAGAATATAGTAAAAATATAGTTTAACGTAACAATTTGTTATTGGGAAAAAGAGAAAAATAATACAACAATAAAAAAAATCTAATTAAAAGTTTGGTGAAGATATTTGGTCATGAATCCCAGCGACCGGTTAGGGCGCATAGGGTTGGCCTCCTACGGGTCCCGTCTGTTAGACAGTGTCGTGTGGCGGGGCCTAGGGCAAGGGCCTTCTCCGTTGCTGCCCCAGCCCTCTGGAACCAGCTTCCCTCAGAGGTTCATACTGCTTCCTCCCTCCTGGCCTTCCGGAAAGCACTAAAGACACATCTATGCCGACAGGCTTGGGGCATATGAGCTGTGCTCTGCCCCTCGGCCCTAAGAGTGTCCCGCCATCAATGATTGTGAGTTGAATGTGTTTGTATGTTGTGTGAATGATATTAATTTTTAAATTTTAAATTAATTGTGTTTTTTTAATTGTATTGTTGTTGTGAGCCGCCCCGAGTCTTGTGAGAGGGGCGGCATATAAATTGGATTAAATAAAATAAATAAATAAAATAAAATCTGATTAGTGGGTGTGAGATTAGCATCCATTAAAAAATAATAAATATAAAATTTATCTGTGTGACCCTTGTTTTTGGAAATGATTGGAGTGTTCAGAGCACATCTTGGTGTATGATAGAAAAGACACCATATGAGATGAATAAGAGTTTCTGTCTCCCTGGATCCACAAGGGCAAAGTCTCTGCAAATAGGGAATGAAATCTTCCTATCAGTAGAGTTGATGGGGGCATCAGAGTGGGAAAAGGCCCATCAGGGATGCTGGTTATATCATTTTGATGACCAGTGTCCTTGATTATCTCTTTTACTGTTGATTTGGCCTTCTCCCGGGTTAACTGGCCTAAATGTGTGGGAAATCTGGCTGACACATTGATTGTCAGGGTTAATTTGGTTGTCTGAGTCTCTTTTCTGCCATCTAGTGGCAACATAGTGCTGGAATCCAGAAATGGTATGTACGCCTTCCAGTCAGGCACTAGAAATCAAGATGCTTGAGCCATACAGAAGCTTTGCTCTGCAGAAAATATGGATAAATGTGAACATTTTTTTTTTAAAAAAAAAAGAAATTTCCCATAACTTCAATTTGAATGGTTTCTTGGCAAATCTATTTAAAAGTTGATTAATAATAAAGATACAATTATCTGTTGAGGCTATGAAATCCAAAGAAAGTATTCCAAATCATTTTTGAAATGTGCATAGCCACCCTATCATCCATTTTTCTTCCCTATCTATCATACACACACCAGCAGAAGAGGTGTGTTATGGGCAGTGGTGGGATTCAAATATGTGAACAACCGGCTCTCTGTGTGGATGCTGTTTCCGGGCAACAAAAAATTAGTTACTGGTTCTGCCCAAGTGGTGCGAACCAGCTGAATCCCACCACTGGTTATGGGGTCCTGCTGGTCAAGGAATTCTGGCTGATGGGATTCAGGAAAAGGACCTTCTTTGTCATGGCTCCTGCCCTTTGGAACATTTTGCCCCCTGAGATGAGATTGGCTCCCACCCTCCTGACTTCAGTAAGGGCCAGAAGTCTCTAGCAGATGGCTTGGTACCCCAATGGGGAGGGCATCGCATTGGAGATGGTTGATGAATTAAGAGGCAATCTCACATCCCCCTCCCCCTGCTATGCATCCTGTTCCCTCCCTCCCTATCCTTTAAATATAATTTTATTTAGAGTGTGATTTCTATTTTATCATTTTAGAAATATTTATCTGTTAGGATTATAATGTTTTAATGCTGTAAGCCACCCAGAGCCATTTTGATAGGAGATGTGTGGTAAATAAATGTAATTAATTAATAATAAATAAACATTATCAAAAGCCCAGATAAGCGACAAAGGCTAACACAGTGCAAAACTAAATAACATATTAATGTCCACATTGAATGATTCTCTGAAGTATAAAGGTACTTCAGTTTCAGCTACATTATGGATAAACACGATGAGTTTTGCTTAAGAGCCATTACATTCCACACTATGCAAGACTTCGGTACTCCCTGTATGAAGATAAAAATCTTTATTACTGGACTTGAATCTGTGGCAAAACACATTAATTATTTAAAGAAATAGTTAGTGATATTAGCATACACTGTAAATACTTAGATCACTCTTGCTGAAGCTGCCTTCCTTCAGAAGTCTAGATTCTGGCTCAACATTACTAACATCAGGTTAAGAATAAAGATTATTAGCAATTTTACTTATCTTATCCCTGCAGCACTTTAATTCTCCATTCCTCTTAATTTAGAATAGTCATAGGAATACTGCTAGCTCTAGTAAGTTAAAGGGCAACCAAGCATTTCTCTCTCCTCCACCCCCAAACCTTTAAGGAAGAGTTCAGTTCTGCTGACATTTATTGATTTTTTTAAAGCTCATATGAGAGGTTTCCAGTTGAGCTAAAAATCAGAGCTCATAAAAAGCTGTTTATCTTTTGTCTTTTATATCTAATATAACTCTCTACTTGGAAATGTTCTAATACAAATTCCAGAAGCATTCTCTATGTGCAAAAATAGTGCAGAAAAGAACAATTCCTATCTTTGGGCTACTTACTAAAGTTCTGGATGTAACTCCAGAGCTACTTTCTATAATTTGTTGTGCCTTAGGGTAGGGATTACATGGAAAATAATTAAATTAGCTGTGTTTTATTAACATAATATTAACATAATCCAATTGATTGGAAACAATTAAAACCTAAAGAATTCTTGTTCTGGCTGTTCCCAATAGTTTCTTCTGGTTCTGACCATTTTTCAGGGAGCAACCCCTAGTATAAAGTTGTTAGTCCTTGATTCAAAAGTATGTGCATCCTTAGCTTGAATGGAAGAGTGGCATTTGTGAGCACTGCACGTATTTCAGATTCAGTCTATAGTCTGCTGTCCTAGTAACATTTATTTTCTATGCCTAACATTACTAGCAAGGCTTTCAATCAGAGGTCCGCTGCAGTCATCCATCTTCTTCTTTATATATATATTTTGATAACCGACACAACTCATGAAGCAGAGATGTTACATGAGCATACTGTAGCATATCCATGATAGCCCAGGCTGTTGTGTTCTACCAACAGCTTGATGAGGGAATTCTCCCTCAGTCCAACCAGATCTTTGCTATACATGCTTGTTTAGCTGCCTAATCCACAGTCATATTCTAGGTGAGAAGAGTCTTATTATGTACAGACCTGATATTCAATTGATATTCAATAAGAGTAGCTAGAGCTAGGACTATCTGGCAATTTATCAGATGGCCTTTGATCATGAGAGGTAAGTAGCTCTGCAAGTGATCCACTCTCAGCTTATTAACATACCTTCCTCTGAACATCACAAAACTTGATGGGACTACTTTCTCTCAATTCTTCCTCCACATTTTCCTTAGCCTCAAAAAATTTTCCCTGGCCATGATGGGTATCCAAACATACCTACCCAGACACTGACCCTCATCCCCATGACAACCAACATATCCTCCCCAGTTGCTCCTGTACACAGACATTCAGCAGTATGGAGACAAACCATTGCCATGGGTTACTGACCACTCACCCCTATCTAACTGTATTAAACCAAGTGTCTCTATCCTGCACTATACATAGAGTTCTTGTTTCCAAACTGAAGAATTTTGCACTTGTCTCTATCAAATTTCACCTGTTGTTTTCTGCTAATTTGTCTAATATTTTAAGACTTGTCTGAAATTTATTTCCATCTTCTATCTCTCTCATCCAATTTGATATCCTCTGCAAATGTCATAAGCATTTCTTCCATCACTTCAGCCATGTTATTAATACACATAAGAAAGAGTGCAACGCCCAGGGCACAATTCAATACTTCTCTACTTTGATGATACTTTGACTACAATTTTGGAGCCAGCTACATATTCACTTAATTGTCATGCTACACAGTCTACACTTAACTAGCACACTGATGCTTTGGCTGTCACTCAAGGTCATGATAATAACATATGGTACACCCCTACCAAGCATCTCTACTCTGCAGTAGCTGACTCTTTGCTTAAGCCAGTAATACTCATCAATTCTCTCTTACTCCCTTCTTGACGCCATGCAAAACGGCCTTCCTTTCAAATTCCTGAGAGATAATGAATGTAGAAGCTCTGCCTAAGGTTGGCATCTTGTCATCTGTCTTCTCTGTAGGACAATTAACTTGCTTTCATTGCTCCTAACATAAAACATAAAAACACTATGATAGATAAAAAGAGATAAGAAGCTGAATAGCAGCATGTTAAACTAAAGGAAAATGTGTTTGCAGAGATTTTAAAAAATCACTTTTTAATATAATAGTTGGGATTTGTTAGGACCCCTCTGATAATCATAAACAGAGAGGGTGAGTCAGAAGAAACTGTGAGTTTGATGTACTAGAGTACCAATGTCAGTATCATAGGGGATGTATGACACTATAAATGTCTGACAAAGATTGAAGAGACCTAGTTCACATCTTTAGCCAGGTATCAGGTTCATTTGGGAGTCCTTGGACCATCTTCAGTACGAAGACCAATGTTTCTTTGTTCCTCCTTTCTCCCAGGCTTAAGGCAACTTGTGGCATGAACCAAAGCTAGGGACAAACTAGGGAAAGGAAATGATTTTGTTCTTTCACAATTGAAGGAATCAATCATTTTTTTGTCTAAAGATTAAGTGTAATTTGAAACTCTGCCTTCAGTCAGCTATTCCATTTGAAGACTAATTTCCTTGCACAACTTACAGTCTAAAAATGTTTAGTCCAATTTTGAAACTTCCTTCTTTCTGTTGTGTCTGTCATTTTGTTTTGTTTTGCAACTTTTTCCCTGATGAAAAGTTCTGGAGAACTCCAAAACCTGAACATCTCCTTGTGTTATTGCTAATTGATCTTAATAAAGCTATTATACAGCTACAGATTGAGGATAGTTTTTTTTTCTTATCTCGTATGCTGGAAATATGGATGCTGGAAATGAAAAGAACAAAAGTCAAGTGGAAATGCAATATATAATGCAGTTGATTGTTGGAACAGACTGCTCATTTTCTAGTGGAATAATTCTATAAATGTTCACTTAGAAGCTTTGTTTACTGATACAAAGAGAAGTTTGCATTAGACTGCAATCCAAAACTATTTTGTCTTATTTATTAAATTTGTACACCATCCAACTCCCAATGACTCTGGGAGATTCACAAAGTAAAAGAATAGAAAAAACAACAATAAAACAAGAGCAAAGCATCAAAAATTATAGCAAAAACTAAACAACAATTAAAAAAACATAGCCACACTACTTTGATGCTTTCTTGTCTATCTTTAGTAATAAGCATATATACCAGAAATGAATTATAGATGATACCAGAAAGAACCACACTTCGAAAAATATTAAATTATTGGTAGCAAGCTATGCTGCCATAGAGTTAAGAAGACTGCAGAAAAAAATTCAGATGTTACAGCTGTCCTGCTGATTGTAGATTGCCCAATTCTGCTACAAATAAAATCCAGTGAAACAAAATACCATATATTATTATTAGTTCTGTATATTTTTACACATTTAAAGTATAAGATTGTTTTAATTTAACAAGTTGTTCATCTGACTTTCCATATAAACAAATTATATCTCATGAATACAATAGTGCAATAAAATTGGATAAGCCAGATATTTGTTAGATGAATATTTAAAATATTTTCTCTTGCATTCTTTACATTTAATGTTATGGAAAAAAAAATCCATTCAAAAGAGAAAAATCCATGAAGATTATCCAAGCTCAGGGGTTTTTTTTCCCCTGGAGGGTCTATCTTCTAGGCAGATGGCTGGTTCACAGCACACTTAACCCCATGCTAACCAAGCACAATTGCTGTGCTCACATAACATGCTATGCCCAGATGAATAAATTATTCCATGGCTTAACGTGATGACCTAGCTCACAGAACATGCTAACTCTTGGGAGTTACGAGAACAGCTGGGTTTCCCACAAAATGCTGAACCATAAGCTAATCAATCTCACTTTAGTCTACTCTAGCAAGTTTACATCAACTCTCCTCCTGAAAAATATAAGTTAATCAAGCCATATTTTTCATTAGTCTAAATCAGCAGGGATCTAATTGCCAACTGGTTGCTTATATGCCTGCAGTCAGAAAACACTGTCATTGCATTGCAGCTGCAGTTCTATATTCACTACCTTGAGAGTAAGCTCCATTAAACTCAAACGGGTTTACTTCTGAGTAGACATAGTAAACTAAACATTGCATATCAATGTGTAATTTAATATTCTGTTTTTATATTTGTGTTAAAAGGTTTGAAAAGCAAAGTGAGAAGATTTTCAGAAAAGCAGGAAAGCCAAAATATAACACATTTTAAGAAATATTTTTGCCCCAATATTCACATGTGATAATAGATGTGAGACATAAAAAAATGGAAGTAACATTTCTCTTTTAAAACACTGGAAAAATGATTCAGAAGCCATTGTGTGAACTCAAAAACAACAGAACTGAGGCTGATGTTTCTCCCTTGGGATTTTGAAACAAATAGGAACAACATGTATAGCTTTATAATTACAATGTGTACAATGTTCTTTTTATTGTGCGTAATAACAATGTAATAATCATTTTGTAGTAGAGGGTATTTTTTTTTCTCTTATACAAAGTGATGACTAGATATGGGCTTAAAGTCCTATTGGAGAATTGAAACATGTATTTAATCTTTAAATATATTTATTTTAGTATCACAAACATTTTATATCCTACAGACCATTTTCCAGGGAATTATGAATTATGGAGTCTTATGATGTCATCATATCCACAACATAATCCCTAATTTAGTAGTTTACCCCAGGGGAAAATAAAGCCCAGGCACTAGCAGATTACAGCTCTTATTTTTCTAAACATGTGCAAAAAGGAGATAATGTTCTCAGGGATATTTTAAAAAATGGTGTAAAATGGATGAGCAGAGGCCTACATTTGCATTAAAATTCATATGATTTGTGGTAGTGATCAAAGTGATGCCAGCAATTGATGAGTGAAAGCAATCTCTATTTAACTTGCCTTCAGTTAATATTCAGACAGACAAATCCTACTAGATCATATCTGATTACAAGCATTGTTCATTTTTATGCAGGTGCTTTAAAATCCACTCCAACACAAAACCATGTGAATTCCAGAAACATTTTAACTGTTCAGTTGCATTTTCTACTGCAAATAGATCCAATAATTCACATACAAAAATAAATATTTTCCTAATATATAAACCGGTATGTTGCAGTGGTTGAGACCTCAGGCCAGACACCAGGAAACCATGAGTTCTAGTCCCACCTTAGGTACAAAGCCAGCTTGGTGACCTCAGCCCTGGAAAGCAAACTACGTCTGAAATTTTGCCAAGAAAACTGTAAGGATTTGCCCGGGCAGTCATCAGGAGTCAACACTGACTTGAAGGCACCAAAATAGACATATCAACAAACTAACAATCCACATTATTATATGGGCCATCCAATCCTACAGATTTTAACTTAGTATACAAAGAACCTTATAGCTGTGTTCACACAACATGCATAACAGGGTCACATGGTTAGCTTATGTTATAAATCAGTATGCTTGGATATTTTATGTTACTCTGCATATCCAGAAAATGGATTAATTTGGTCATGTGGCCAAGAGTGTTGTGTAAACATTCTTAATACAACTATTGTATTCAGTGGGGCTGTCAGATCAGTTGATTAAGCAGATTTCCCCAAACCATCTTCCAAAACACAAAATATACTGGTTAAGATTATGGGAGATGATAAGAATTGTGGTTCAACACTTCTAGACAGTATCAGGCAGACAAAACTGTAGTATAAGACTGCAGCACTAACTATTAAGAAGGCAAACTTCTGATCATGTTTAGTCCTGCTGAAATCAAATCAAACCAGAACAAACCAAACCAAACTACAAACAAATTCGAAGACCTATATTGGTGATTTGCTGTTATAATTAAATCATAAACTGAGTTTACTTAAAACAGACAATCAGACCACTTAGTGATCTAATGCCCCTTTGGTACAATATTCTAAATTGCCTTTATATTGTGATTAAATTCAGCTTATCATTATGATTTATGATTTACTAGCTCAGCCAAATAGATTAATTGATCACCTGAAGTTTCAGGATGGAATAGTGTTGAACTGGGTATTGGTGCTTGAGGATGGATGCAGCTTGCTGAAGACCTTTGACTGGAAATCAAAATCCTGCTTTTTGCAGATGGCAACCTGGAAACAGCACCAAGTCCTAATTGGGGTTTAAGAATCATTGTTGAGCGATAAAAGCTTGGAGGCACCTCATAGTGAGCATATGGTGCAGGACAAAAATTGTCTTTCACAGGCCTTTCTCCAACCTACAGAAATATAAATGTATATTTATAATTTTATCAATTATAGACTTTTAAATTATTACTTTTATAAAGGGAAATTCAAGACAAATACAGCAGAAATCAAAATATGCATTCACTCAGTCTTTAAAAGGATTGCAGTTAATATTTCTCAGCATGATTGCTGCTGTGGTATCTGAGCAGAAATGAAAAAAATGACACACTAATATATTATACATTGAATAAATAATATAGTGCATTCATAATAGAACATCAAAATACTTAAATATATTTGCTTAGGAAGAAAACAAAAATTTGATTCACATGAACCCTGGGTTTACATCAGAGAGATTCTATGGTTAGTTCAGGAGCCATAGAAGTTTCTGACAATTAACCCCCACAAATTCATTGCTATGAAGGTGAAAATGACGAGAAGAGCTAATTTATTTACATTTTCCCTCACCATCCTCCACTGTGGAAAAATTAACTATGCCAGCTCCTCTTTGGGCTGACTGAAGTACAAGGGAGATTTGAATCCAAAATCTTCCCTAATTTATCCTTGAAATGTCTTTAATAATAGGTCTTTTAGAAAATAAGAACTTCCATTAGTAAATCAATACTGAGAATAAATCTAAAGCGCACATGAAAGCTTACATCTGAATAAAGAAGCATAGGATTGTGCCATGCCATTGAGATATGTATTAGAGCAGGGGTCTTCAAACTTGACCCTTTTATGACTCATGGACTTCAACTCCCAGAATTCCTCAGCCGTGAGTCATAAAAGGGCTGAGTTTGAAGACCCTTGTATTAGAGCAGTGGTTCTCAACCTTTTTCAGGTTGAGACCCCACTTGCGCCGCCCATGCGCGTCACGACCCCGACCCGCACGCGCATGCGCGGCGTGCGCGCGACGGGAAAAAACAAAAAAACCCAAAATGGCGGACTGCGACGGGCCGATCCGCGCATGCGCGGCGTGCGATGGCCCAAACCGCGCATGCGTGGCGCGCGCGCGACAAAAAAAACAAAAAACAAAAAACAAAAAACAAAAAAAAACAAAATGGTGGACCGCGACGGGCCAATCCGCGCATGCGCGGCGCGCGCAATGGCCCAAACCGCGCATGTGCGGCGCACGCGCGACAAAAAAAACAAAAAAAACAAAAAAACCCCAAAATGGCAGACCGCGACCGGCTGATTCGCGCATGCACGGCGCGTGCAACGGCCCGAACCGCACATGCGCGGCACACGCACAACGGAAAAAACAAAACAAAACAGCGGACCGTGGTGTCCGGCGACCCCCGCAAAATGGTCGTTTGACCCCAAATGGGGTCGCGACCCATAGGTTGAGAACCGCTGTATTAGAGTGTCCTGTTAAGTCTGGCCTTTTTAACTATGTTCATGAATAAGGCCTCTCTATTTTATAGATAGGTAAAAGAGCATTTCATGTAAAATATCTGGATAATAAAATACTACTGTAGATATTGCTAACAAGACAAGAATTAAATGATGGTATCTAATAGAATGCGATAAAAGCTACATGTAGTATCGTTCAATGGCTATTTGGAGGCAGAATTCCTCATGGTGGATCCTGGAGACTAAATGGTCTCCCCTCCTTAAACTTGTGAGGCAATGTCAGGTTCAGATCTGCAGGAACTTCAAGTCACACATCAGGTACTTAAAGATCAATTCCAAAAGGCCAAAGAAACATATGCATACTTTAGTGTCTCACATGAACAACTTTCTCATCTTTGCTAATATCGCCTATTTGTATCTATGATTTATCACATGTTGTATCTTATGATTAATGATTGTAACTATGATCTATGATATATGACCTATCACTTTGTTGTTTGTATGTACACTGAGACCTTATGTACCAGAGACAAATTCCTTGTGGGCAGTATAGAATTCTGTTCTATTCTATTTCTTTATCTACAGTTCCTGCTCTTGCAATTGATGGCTTGTTATAGATATCACCACATTAACTGCAGTCAAAAAGCTGGACAATTGATGCTTAGATCTTTCCCCATTGGGCCAATGGCTCATTCAGGAAACACCCTTATCTTTGAAAGTCCCACTGATATTCCACAGATTGTCATTAATTCCTGCTGCATTCCCCAAACATACCACCCATCTATTTTTCTTCTACTTCCTGACATAGTTCACAGTAGCCTGCCTCTAGAGTCTTAGAGACATTGGCAGAAACTCCCAATAACTCATTGACTAGAAGGAATATAGACCTGAAGAAGAGAAAAAATACAGACCAGGTTTCTGTGCTGAGATTAGTCTAACAGTTTCACCTATTGTTCCCCGTAAAGGCTAAACCTGTAGTACAATAGGAGGAGGCTTAAGAAGGAGGACAGTGTTAGGGAGGCATATGATCCAGAAGCTGAAGAACTTCTGAAGGAATTGATTAGTCTGAGCCCTGACTCACATCACAGGAACTAACTAAACAGAGACTCAGCCACAGCAACCTGAGGAGGATCCAGTTGATCCGGCTCTTGAGCCCAGCAACCTATTATCAGTTAAGAGCAAAGGAAGTCAAGCATTGTACTTGAAAGGAAGAAGTGTGACACAGCCAGTTAGTCAAGAAAATATGGTTATATAAAAGAGATTATTTTTAGAATGGGCTCTTTGTGGCAAATAATGTTTTAATTTCCTGTGTCTGGTCTATGCTTGGATTACCTGGGACATGGGACTGGATGTGGACTATTCTTAGATTGCCCTAATCTTGAATTTGTCTCTCTGACCTCATTTGCTGAAAGATCTCATGCGTGTTTTCTATGCAGAGTGCTTTTACATTGTTCTGCATTTTGTATTACCGTGGTGAAAGATTTATAACTACAATACATGCTTGAGTTTGTTCTCAGAAGTTGGCAGTGTATGTGCAACTGGCAGCAAAGAACAGTTATATTCACTTTTTCTTATGCATTTGTTCCAGACTTCTCACTCTTCCTCCCTAGGTACTTGTGGGGGGAAGTGCAAATGAAGAAGTGGGCTATTGAAGGTCTCATCATTTCCCATTATTCTGGCCACAGATAAAGGGCTGGATGTGGTTCAGATGATAGATGACATGAGCACATCACAGTGAAACTACACCTAGTCTGTGAATGGTAGGCAGTCACACAAAGAATATCAAGATATTTTACTATATGACCCCAGAGACAGGGGAAATTTTCAGCTGAGGTAGCTTCTACACTTGCATCATCCTTAGGAGCAGCAAACCTCTTAAGTACAAAAATTGTCATTTTGTGCCAGGTTCTGCCCTTACTTCTTTTCATAAAGTCCATGATGAACTTCGAGAAAAGTTGATGGAAGTACTGTCTTTAATGCTGCGAGGAAAATGTTGAAATAGAAGCCCATATTCATATATAAGTTACACTCTGGGGTAAACCTAGTATTGCAAATTGCAGGTAAATCTTTGTCTTAAAAATTATTGAATACTAAAGGGATTAATTTTGGCAGCTAACTGCCAAACAAGTTTTCAAAATTGATTTAAATTATTGCAAGAAAAATGCCACTTGTCTAAAACTGTAGAATGGCAGTGCACTCAATTAAAGCATATCTTGATATCATAATTTGCTCCAGAATTGTTAACAGTATCCACAACTTCTGAATTACTATTAGCACTAAAATATAATTTTGGATTATTCTAAATCAACTCAAACTTTTATAGACAATTAGAGAGTATTGCTAAGTTGAATATTACTTACTTGTATATACTTTGGAATAAACGGTTGGAATACACTAGAGCAGGCATGTCAAACTTGCAGCATCACATGTCGGGACTTTTTCCCCATTGCCGGCAATGGGGTGGGCACGGTTTTGGCATGACGCATCTGGCCCACCAGCCGGCAGTTTGACATGCCTACACTAGAGTAACAATTCAATAATTAAGGATTTTAAAGACTATTAGGAATGTTTCTTAGAATATTGAGATTAAGACAAAATATTTTCTTTCATGATTATTGGGCACTTCTGAGAATTAGAGTAGAGTAGAGTAGAGTAGAGTAGAGTAGAGTAGAGTAGAGTAGAGTAGAGTAGAGTAGAGTAGAGTAGAGTAGAGTAGAGTAGAGTAGAGTAGAATAGAATAGAATAGAATAGAAACTGGAAGGAGGTCTTCTTGGAGGTCTTCTAGTCCAGCCCCCTCTCAAGCAGGAGAACCTATATTGTCTCAGACAGGTGATTGTCTAGTCTCTTCTTTAAAATCTCCAGTGATGGAGTGCCCACGATTTCTGAAGGCCAGCTGTTCCACTGGTTGATTGTCCTCACTGTCAGGAAGTTTCTCCTTAATTCCAGGTTGCTTCTCTCTTTGATCAGTTTCCAACCATTGTTTCTCATCCTTCCATCTGGTGCTCTGGTGAACAACGTCACCCCGTCTTCTTTGTGGCAGCCCCTCAGATACTGGAATACTGCTATCATGTCTCCCCTATTTCTTCTTTTCTTTAGACTCGTCATACCCAAGTCCCGCAGCCGTTCTTCGTCTCCAGGCCTTTGATCATCTTAGTTGCTCTTCTCTGAATTTTTTCCAAACTCTCAATATCTTTTTTGTGATATGGTGACCAAAATTAGCTGGAGTATTCCACGTGTGGTCTTACTAGTGTTTTATAAAGCGATACTAATACTTTGTGTGATCTTGATTCCATGCCTATGTTTATACTACCCAGGATTTTATTAGCTTTTTTGGTTGCTGCTGCATACTGCTGGCTCATAGTCAAGTGATCATCCACTAGGATTCCAAGGTCCCTCTCATGGTTACTGTTTTTAAGCCAGGTCTCGCCCAATCTGTATTTGTACCTTTGATTTTTCCTACCTAAATGTAAAACTTTGCTTTTCTCCACATTGAAAGTCATTTTGTTGGATAGGGTCCATTGTTCAAGTTTGTCTAGATCTTTTTGGATCCTGAGTTTGTCTTCTGGGGTGTTGGCTACTCATGTCAGTTTGGTATCATCTGCAAATTTGATGAGTTCCCCTTCTATTCCCTCATCTAAGTCATTTATGAAGATGTTGAAGAGTACTGGGCCTAAGCTGGAACCTTGTGGTACCCCACTGCTTACTTCTCTCCATGTGGATGTAGTGCCATTGAGGACTACTTGTTGAATACGGTTTGTCAGCCAGCTACAGATCCATCTGGTGGTGATGTTGTCTATTCCACCTTTTTCTAGCTTACCAAGGAGTAGGTTGTGGTCTACTTTATCAAATGCCTCACTGAAATCTAAGTATACTATGTCCACAGTATTTTGCTGGTCTATTAGTTTAGTCACTTTATCAAAGAATGAAATAATATTGATTTGGCATGATCTGTTTTTAACAAACCCTTGCTGGCTAATGATTATGACTTTGTTTGTTTCTAGTCGTTCGCAAATCTGTTTTTTATTATCTTTTCTAGGATATTCCCAGGTATTGATGTTAAACTCATTGGTCTGTAGTTTCCTGGGTCCGTTTTTTTTCTCTTTCTTGAAGATGGGAACCACATCAGCCCTTTTCCAATCCTCAGGTACTTCTCTGGTGCTCTAGGATTTATGAAAGATGTGGTGCAATGGTTCTGAGATAACATCTGCCAGCTCTTTCAGAACTCTGGGATGTAGGTCAAGTTTCCTATTACTATTGCGGTATGCTTCCTACATACATTTGTTAACTGCTTGGCAAGGAGTTCATCTATTTCTTTTGATTGGTTGGGTGGCCTGTAATATATACCTATGGCAATGTCACTTTTTCCCTCTTTTATGTTGACCCATATACATTCTGGAGAGATTTTATCTTTGATCATGTGCATTTCTGTAGATATGTGGTGCTCTCTTATCTATAGTGCAACTCTCCATCCTCTTTTGTAGACCTGTTTCTTTTGAACAATTTGTATCCATCCATCAGTCCATTCCATTCATGCGTTTCATCCCACCAGGTTTCTGTTATGCCAACTATGTCAAAGCCTCCTTCATGTACTATTGTTTCTAGTTCACCCTGTTTGTTCCCCAAAGTTTGAGCGTTTGTATATAATCATTTAAGACTGTTATGCCTGCCCATGGGCATGTTTCCCACATCTCCTGATTGTTTTTCAGTTTTTCTTTTTTATCATCACTGCCTACCTCATTGTTTTCTTGGGATTTGTGATTAGTTTTGGATTCTAGAGATTCTAGAGATTGGGTGTTGGCCTTTCATTGGGAGTACTGATGAGAACACTACTTGTTCTCCTAGCTTCTTAACTTTATTGCTTAGTTGTTTGTAATCTTTCATTATTGTACTCAGGTTGTTTGGTGTGTTGTTCGTCCCAATGTGGAGGAGGAGAAAGGGGTATAACATCAGTAACATTCACAGTTTATGTAATTTTGACTCTCCTTATACTCTCCCCCGACAGATGCCACTGCAGAATATGTAAATAATTTTGCTGGGATATAAAATGTCTGATAATAAAACCAGGGGCTACAAGATCTAGGCTGCAAAATATGAACATCCCCTAGATGGCTCAAAACAGTGAGAATACACTGTGCCCCTTTGCTGTCATCTAGTGGTTATACAGATGTTTGCAGTTAAATATGCTTGTTCTGAATCCCACTATTTCCTATCAGAATATCTGACACAGTTTTGCGTTTGATTTATTCAAATTGTTTGAGTTTCTTTCAGCTGGATTACAGCTGACCCAAAACAGGTTAACCAAACTTTCAGCAATGCAGTAGCGTGTATCAAATGTGAAACAAATGTCTCTTTCTATTTTATGCACATTCTGCACTGTTGGGACACTTCAATGTCCTGGGCACTATGTTAGATAAGTTAAATCAGTGGTTCTCAACCTTTTTCAGGTTGAGACCCCACTTGCCCCGCCCATGCGCGCCGTGACCCCGATCTGTGCATCCGTGACGGGCCGATCCGCGCATGCGCGGGGCGCAGGCGCCGAAAAATTTTTTTTTAAAAAAAACAAAAAAAACCCAAAACAAAACAAAATGGCAGACCGCGACAGGCGGATCCGTGCATGTGTGGTGTGGTGCGCGCGTGACGGGCCGATCCGCGCATGCGCGGTGCGCGTGCGCAAAAATAAATTTTTTTAAAAAAATTAAAAAACAAAAAACAAAATGGCGGACCGCGATGGGCAGATCCGCGCATGCATGGCACGCGCACGCCGGAAAAAATAAAAAAAATAAAAAAACAAAAAAAATAAAAAACAAAATGGCGGACCGCGACGGGCGGATCCGCGCATGTGTGGCATGCACACGCAACGGGCCAATCCACGCATGCACGGCACGCGCACGCCGAAAAAAAATTAAAAAAATAAAAAAAAATTAAAAAAAAAACAAAATGACGGACCGCGACGGGCAGATCCGCGCATGCGTGGCGCGCGCGTGATGGGCCAATCCGCGCATGCGCAGCGCGCGCACACCGAAAAAAAATAAAAAAAAATAAAAAAAATTCAAAAAAAAAAACAAAAAACAAAATGGCGGACCGCGGTGTCCGGCGACCCCCGCAAAATGGTAGTTTGACCCCAAATGGGGTCGCGACCCATAGGTTGAGAACCACTGAGTTAAATCAACATAAAAAATAGTAGACAGTGGATTTAGCAAACCATTTTTGATGGCAGCTTGAGACCATTAGTTTTAAAAGCTAATGTCAAAGCTTTGATTTAAATTCAAAAACAGTTGGCAGTTGGAGAAAGATATACAGATTGAACCAGTCAAGTGAAGCTAAGCCTGCTGGTGAATTGCTGTAAATAATTTTTGAATATAGAGTCATTTCAATCTTTTTTTAATTTTTTTTTTTACAATTTTAAAACTGGTTTTCAAAGCAAGAGAATTTTCCAGCCATGTTTACATCAGTGCTACAGCAGGTGTTGTTTTTGTATTGTGAAATCAAATATCTCAGCCTTGAATTTTGTGACAATTTTTCTAAAAGGAAACAGATGAATAAAGAAACATGAGATGATAAAGAATATTTCTTTCACCATACTTACCCAATATGTTGAGTTTCTTTCCCATGCCAGTGTGATTCTATCTACTTTTTCAAGAAAAAAATCTACTGATATTAAAATTGAATATTTGAAAGATTATCACACATCTTAACAGATTCACATTTATTTCACTTCAATAGCCTGGGTATTTTAAAAAAAGGGGGGGGGGAAGCTTACCTCATGGAAAAACCTTTCACCCATCTGGCTAAACTGATGGTCTGAGGATTTAATGCCAGATACTACAAATCCAGAACTATACATCTGAGGCTTCTGAAAGTCAGTTTTAAATTTTTCGTAGAAAACATTGCCTGGTTTAATATCTCCATCATTGAACATTTTCTGTTCAGTTGCCACTGGCAGCCCACAAGCAGGGGGCACGCAAGACAATCCAGACTGATCAAGCTGGCTGATTGCCTGAGGGTTCCTTCTAATGTAAGTTATTATTTTAGGCCTCACATGTTTGGGCTTAGGGATGGCTGGAGTTTCAACCTTATCTTCAGGCCTCTCCATATCCTCGTTCTCACCATTATAAGTGGCTGGTTCAGGCCCCTTGGAATTTATAAGGATAGGCTTAGGGATCGCACTGTTACATGTAGCTTTATTAGGCACTTTAGGGGATAGGCTAAATAACTGGGTGCTGTCAGTGGGAGGTCGGGTTGCAGAAGATGGCAGCTTGTCAACATGAAGCACACAAAGTTCCTTCAAACTGCTGTTTGATGCTGTGATGTGGCTACTGGCATTCACAGTTGTAGAAGGGGGCAAAGGAGTTGGGGGATATAAAAAAGTTTCACTTTGTGCTATTATTTTACAGCTTTCTAGTGCATTACTTGTATGCTCTTTCATTTCATTAACTGTCTTCTTGCTCTGAGCTGAAAAATGTCTAGTTTCTAAATTACTGTCCTCAATGTTAAAATTTACAGAGATATTTTCTGTATTTTGTGGTTTGGAATCTTCCAAATCAGATTGGACAATTATAGCATCTTCACTGGGTCCTTTGACTAGAATCTGCTTATTTTCGTAGTTATTCAGATGTTTGCTGTCTGTCACATTAACACTATCCATAAAAGACACATGCCCATTAACTGCTGGAATACAACTTGTGCTAGCAATGTATAGGTTTTCATTCCCTGTTGATGTCAATCTATCAACATGTATAGTATCATCACCAGGAGCTGAAACAGAATCTTCCTTTTTTACAGCTCTATATTCCTCGTTCACTTTGCTTGCTGCCTTGCTGTTACTATGATTATTTCCTTTTCTTAA
Organism: Bothrops alternatus; assembly: GCA_034064705.1. Classification (NCBI taxonomy): domain Eukaryota; kingdom Metazoa; phylum Chordata; class Lepidosauria; order Squamata; family Viperidae; genus Bothrops; species Bothrops alternatus. The sequence continues at coordinate 1,431,942 of JARGCV010000008.1, read as the reverse complement.
ATCTGGAGAGCCATTGTCACTTATCAGACTTTCATTAATAGAGTCAAATCCTTCATTTAAAAACAGATCCTCTTTTGGCAACTGATGTAATTTGGTCTTATGTACTTGTGTCCCCATATCCTTTTGATTCTGTACCACAACGTTATTTTCTTCTGCTGGACATCCAAGAAATCCAAATAACATAACCTTGTTCATTTTCTGCTCACCTACACGCTTTGACTGTGAGGACAAAGGACACTTCACCTCCCCTTTTCCTCTCTTACCACTCTGATGGTCAATTTGTGCTTCTGGTTTCCAAATTTCATTGGATTTAATGGTTAAATGGAGATCAACAACAGCATGGTGTGGAGGGTCTTGTTTGTTGGCATTTGGTACATTATCCACACCTGATTGTATGGCTGGGGCACTTGCTCTTTCCATTTCTGAGGCAGATGAATATTTAGGGTAATGTACAATGTTTCCTTCAGAGACACCATCAGTTGGATGGAACACCATGCCTAGAAAATGGTCTGCTGATGTTTTCTGAGATTTTTCCATGTCCCCACTCAAATGATTGATGGAAGTATTGATGGAATCCAAGGATACAGAAAGCAAGCGTTTACCTGATACACGGCCAACAAATTCTTTTTCTGTTTTAGCCATAAGTTTTCTTGATCTCCCCAAAGAAAGGCGTTTTATTCCTTCTGGCTCAATCCTTCTAAGTGCTTTTTCCTTTGAAACATACTGAATAAGGTCAGCATCACTTTTTGAAAGTACTACTGAAAGGTTATCACTTGCGTTGATCCTCAGATTGGACAAACTGTGTCCTCGGCTAATGGTGACTAGCTTTGAAGTGTCCTTAAGCCCTTCAGGCCTACAATCTGCATGCAATTTCTTGCTGATGGTAGAAGACAGTATAAAGTCTGATTCACCAGTAGAGCCCTGAAGGTTGTTCCTCTCAGAGTCTAAATGTCTGTTGGTTTTTTGCTTACTGGTGTGTAAGCAAGCAGATTCTCCTGAAATATTGCTTGTCCTTATTGCTGTTCCAGGGGTTCTGACATCTGATGTGATTTGATTCGCATTTGTGTCTCCTACAGACACCATATGTTCATTGTTATTTTTCATCTCATTTCTGTTAGTCTGTAATAGATTGTAACATGACTTGTTGGGAATTAATGGTGCACTCATTTTCAGATTTCAAGTGGCCACGTTTTCCACAGCCTTACTGAAAGGAAATGGTATCTGTGCCAGCCACTATCTGAGCATGTTTTTCTTAAGGGGACTGAAGTCATAAACGTATCAACCAAAATTTTTCTTTTTTAAGCCAGTCAAGTCCCTTGTCAATCACATGACTCAGTCATTATTAGATCAGAATGTAAACCAAAAAAATTCCCACGAATAAAGATTCAATAAGTGCAAAAGACATCCATTGGAGCAACTCTAAAAATGCAAGAATCCATGGAATCTGTAACAGAAAAAAAAAATCAGAATTATTTCTGTTTACACCATCTGAGAACTAGAAGTCTGCACCAGAATAAAGTTGCTATTAACTGACAGTATTCTCTCATTATTTTTCAATAGACCAATATACATGGAAAATTTCACTTTCTTTAGCCAATTTTGCAAAGCAAAATTACTAAAAGAGCAATAAACAGTGGTTTATTGAGTAAGAGTATGTATTGTAAGCAAGGGAGACTGAGTGGAAGTCTTAACCTAATATTCAATTCACCAAATATTAAACAAGGTTGTTTCAATATTCATTTTAGTCCCTGTTTATAACAAAGAAATGTCCCTTCAATAGGAATCTGGAACAACAGTGGAGATGAGCAGTTGCCCACATAGATTTTTTTGTGGATTTCCCAGAGACATAATGTTGATTATTGCATGAATCAATTGTTGATTACTGTATAATTATATATTTGTTTTTATACTGGGGTTTTATCCTTGTAAGCTGCCCAGAGTTACCAAGAGTGAGCTGGGCAGCAATATAAATTTTCTTCATAAAAAATAATAAATAAGATGCTGGACTTTGGTCTGATTCATCATGAGTCTTTCTTGTTTTTTTAAGACATGAGGAGAGTAACATGACATTTAATAGGACTGCTGCTGTTGTAAGGATTTATTAAATGATCTATGTAAAGCACATTAACCATTTTTTAAAAAGCCCACAAATGCTAAGCATTTTTGTATAGATTTTGATTCCACAATCCACAGATAATCCTAACAGACTGCATTATTAAGGTATGTTCTTAGCAAAGTATATGGGCTGAGATGCATTATACATGTATCTAATACTTATGAAGATTAGTGAAGGTTTCATTCCTTTAATGCTTAATTAATTAAATTAAGCAAACTGAACCCAAAATAGGGGTTTAATTTAAAGTTTTTAAAAATATTTTTCCTCCATGGTTCTTTAGGGTATTAATTTAGGATATTTGTGAAATAAATGTTAATAATAATAATTGAACTAGGAATATAAAGCTCCTTGGGGAAACTACATTATTAACTATATTAAATCTGGAATATTGTTGATATTAGAGGCATGGTTGGGTTCTATGATATGGATTTTTAAAATCTTTTATGCCATATATAGTCCTCTTGGATAAGGTGGGTTACTTATAGTCCAAACTTTCCTGTCTGGATTATTGCAATTCATCACTCACATGATGGGAATGCAATGGACTTCAAAAATCATAGATTTTACTGTAGTCCAGAATATAGTGATAATATGTCTTCTGTTCCAGTCTTGCATCAGATTTGATCATCATCATTTAGTCATCTTTAGTCACCTAAATAAACCCACAAATGTTTTTTAATTATTATTATTTGGAAAGCCCCTTTCTGCCTTGTGCAGTTGTGCTTTTGGGGTATGATTACAGTCCTTCTCTAGATTAGACTCAAATAAAGTGCAGCTGCTGTTTGTAAGTATTTTAGTGGTGGCACTCAAGATAGAAAAGGTCTAAGGGAAACCAATATTCATCACTTTAATATCACTTTAACATTCATTTTTTTATTTTCTAATGAAGATTTCTAAAATCTTAATTTCATTTTTCATTCTTCTTTATGTGGTACCATATCTTTATTATATTGCAGTTGCAACTTTCTTTCTTTCTTATGAATCCCATCCTGAGAACAAGCAACTTTTTACCTTGTTTTTGAGATTCAAACGTGTTATGTCTTACTAGACTTGCATACTTTTACTTCAGTTGATTGGACTATACTTTCAATAATGCCTTTCATCTTTTCATATCCTTAGGTCTAAATAATATAGCCCAAACTTTACATATAAATATCTGTTCAATTCAATGGATCACACCTCTCAGGCTAATAAAAGGCTAGTTCAAAAATTGGCTTATTATTTTGGCAAACGAATCCAGCATCCTGCTTCCCAAATGGTGGATCCAGCCCTATGATTCTGAGCCTTTTTTATGGAGGCATGTTTTGTACTTTAGAAAGAAGACTGATGGCATTAAATAGAACTCTATTTTAAATTTCTCTCTCAGGGCTGGCTTCCATAGACATGTTTTCCTATACTGTGGCTGTTAAAAAAAAAAAGGAAGGGAATGCACCCAGGTTAAAAAAGCAAATATCACACATGAAGAGACAAATACTTCTAGCCTACCATCCTGCTGTTTACTGTCTTCCAGTAGATAGTTAAGAGAAACTCATACACAATAGAATGTAATAGTTCACGTTTACTCTTGCTTGGTTTTTAATAGCATTTGTTGCCCAAGGATAACTTGTTTAAGATGTAACATATTTCTGGACAAAGTAAATTGCTGTGATTTAGGCACTACATCCATGTTAATCCTTCTTTTCAGAGTTACTTCAGCCCTGGGCAATTTACTAAAAATGACAAATTGCCTACGACTTTGAATACATTTTAAGCCAAGGAAGTTCTGTTTTTACCAGAAGCACATTCACAAGCTTTCTTATATAAAATTGCATTCTGCGTTTTGACCATTTAGGCATCTTCTCCAAAGAGAAGACTTTTTCAGCAAATTTGGAGATCCTTGTTAATTTAATATAAATCGGATTTAGATTTTTCCTGAATAATTTAACTTTGAGATGAAAGGGTTATCTCAGAGCTTCTGGGAATTACTAATGTGGCATGTTTATCTGGTTTTTAAAAGTATTGAAGATTCTGCTTTAAATACATATTCAGAGAATTATAAAAATGTAAATACATATGTTAATACGTTTACATATACAGGTGATACAATATCACCTATCCTTTTCTCAGTCTGCCTTGAGGAAGCATTTTGCAAACTAGATTGGGCAAAAGATGGAATAAAAATCAATGGCGCCTACTTAATCACTTAAGATTTACAGATTATGTCATTCTCGTGTTACAAAACTCAAAAGAGCTACAAAGACATAATATACAAGAGCTACACAAATTGGAGAACCATTTGATTTAAAAATAAATTCACTCAGGTTCAAATCCCATAAAGGGTGTGGCTAACTGAAGAGAGCAGAATGAGCTCGAAATGGCCATCTTAGTCTCCCAATTTAATTCTTTAACTCTTTGTCAGAAAAAGAAATTTGTATGTATGTATGTATGTATGTATGTATGTATGTGTTGTATCTGGCCCTTCTCAGCTGAGTGAAATCCACATAAATATTTCTTTAAGAGTTTTATTTAACACATTTCAAAAGATTCACTTCAAAGCAAGCTGCTGGCAGTTTGTTGGCCGGAACGGCCAAGTCTGATTTATTTACATTTAGATTAAACATTCTCCCACCTTCCAATTAACTCACTCTTTATCTCTTACATTGTCCAAGACTTCATTAATCTTCCGTAGATTTCAAAAACACCAGAAAACTGAGTTCGAATGAACTCGGTGATGCATCAGACTGCCTCTTGATATTAACGTTGCTCGTGACAAAGAATTAGTTCCTTCTTCCTCTTCTAATATAGTTTTCAATACGTCACTTCCTTTTTCCACTTAACTGACTCCTCCGCCTATCAAACCTTCGGAATCTCGGATCAAGCCATCTATCTTCCTGATCCGAATCTGACTCATCACTTTGAGAGTCTGACTCATCCTGCATACAAATCTCCTCATTGTCTAGCTCGGCTGCCGGGAGGGGAAAATACCCAGAGGGGCCTGGTTGTGCTTCGTCATCCTCTGATATGTACCCAGCCTGTCTAGAGACACTCACAACAGTATGTATGTATGTATGTATGTATGTATGTATGTATGTATGTATGTATGTGTGTGTATATATATGCTTCTAGGAGCAATGTGTGATTTAAAAGGAAGAAACAGCTACGATCACACATTGCTCCTAGAAGCACGAAGCCGAAACCACCAGACTGAAAATGATGAATGGAACTTCGTCGAAACGTCGCCAAGACACTTCCAATTTTACACGGGAGAAAACCCAAATAACCAAATATATATATATGTGTGTGTGTAGGTCTTTGGTTATTCAGGTTTTCTCCCGCGTAAAATTGGTATATATATACCTGGAGAAGAACTAGACATAGTAAACCACTACATATACCTTGACCAATGGATCTCTATGGAAGATGATACAATAAAGGAAATTGAATGGTGTATTAAATGTGGTTGGCAGGCATTTTGCAAGCTAAGCATAATTTTCAAGAACAATCTCCCTTTCTGAAGAGAAAAATTTTCTATCAGTGTGTGCTACCTGCTCTAACATATGCTCGCAATCAATACAAAAGCTACATAATCAATACAAAAGCTACAAGTGGTGCAAAGAGCCACAGAAAGATACATGCTCGGTATTACAAGACAAGATAGAAAGATTCTCTATGGATTAGAGAATAAAGGAAAATATATGACATTATCAAGAGAGTAAAAGAATTGAAACAGAAATGGGCCAGTCACATAGCAAGAAGAACTGATGGCAGGTGGACCAGGACAGTCATAAAATGGATCCCACTTGATAAAAAGTGTCCACAAAAGAGACCTAAAACAAGATAGATATCAGCAAGTATTAAGAGCCCAATTGGCAAAAGAGCTCAGGACAGTATTAGTTGGAAACATGTGGAAGACGCCTTCATCCTGCAGTGGATAGATGAAGATGAAGATGATGAAGAAGGAGGAGGAGGAGGAGGAGGAGGAGGAGGAAGAAGAAGAAGAATACATATTCAGAGAAATATAATGAAATTATCTATTGTACAAATAAGCATGTTCTGGATAAGGCATGCCACAAACATCATTATGAATTTACTGCTATCTAGTGGAGTTTACACTTTTTGTGATGAATAGTTTGCAGATTGTTGGCTCCCAGTTGGGCATAATTTTTTATTTATGGTACAATTCATGATGGTGTTCCAAAAATATGGAACAGATGCAGCTTGTAAAAGTTGATTTAGCCATAGAATAGTCCAGTTTAACACTGTTTGCATGGTTTCAAATTACTTCAAATTATAGTTGTCTTTTGGCTCTGGGATCATATGGAATTTCAAATCAAAGCAAATCAGTTTATTACAACCATAAGGCCAAATACAGTAAAATATCTACCCATCAGTAGATGGGTCTTTATAAGTAGAAATCACATTCCCTGCCTGAATTTTTTTTCCAAGATGAGATAAATAAAAGCCTGCCTAGAGTCCTTATATAAGGAGCAACATAGTAGTAATACTTTAGAGTTTCTGCTGGGCCATCACCACATGGACATAACCAGAGAGACATGGTAGTACTCTTAAAACATCCAAGAAGGACTGTTGAGAGCACTGCATCCAGCCTGATTAACAGGAACTTCAATATAATTTATGATGATGATGTTGGAAAGAAGAAAAGTTCCAGTCATTCATAGGATATACTTACAGAAATCCATTAGATTTTATTCAGATGCAGTCATATATAATGAAGAAAATTCAGTGAAATTTAAACTAATAATTTCTTTAAATCATATTGACTCCAAATATCAGCCTTTGTGATGTTCTACATGCTTGCTGGACTTCAGCTTGGAAGACTCACAGTTTGTAAGTATAGTAAAAAATATTTGGAAATGCCCAGATTGGGGAAAGCTGCCTTATACTACTGTGGTTGAAGCAGTCTGAGGATTTTTAGGACTTCTTAGAAATTCAGTGTGAGGCATCACTTCAGTATTTTTAAAAATCCTTTTAATAAGAAGTACATTAAAGTGAAAAGCATGAATAGTTTTATTTTCTTAAATCATGCTTCCATTAACAGGCAAAGTAATTGCACTACATTCCATTAAGAATGCCTCCCTCCAAGCCTTGATAACATAGATAAGCCATTCAGTTTTAGATTGCAAGGCGAGAACTTTTAATATTCTGTCTTCAACTTTTTATATTCTGACTTCAGTCTAAATCAGCTTTAAGCACTGGGGAACTACCAGAGGACTGGAGAAGAACTGATGTGATTCCCATTTTCTCCAAAAATGGAGAGAGAAAAACAACCAGATTCATGAAACTACAGACCAATCAGCCTGACATCAATACCTGGGAAGAACCTGGAAAAGATAATCAAGCAACAAATCTGCGAACACCTAGAATCAAACAAAGTTATAACCAGAAGCCAACATGGCTTTGTCAAAAACAGATCAGGCCAAACAAATCTTATTTCATTCCTTGACAAAGTGACTAAATTAGTGGACCAGTGAAATGTAGTGGACATAGTATAATTGCAGATTACAATAAGAGTTTTAATTTACACAAGCCTATTTCTAATCCTAACTATTATTTAATTTTAGAATTCAATCATTGAGGCATGAAATTTCTTGATCATCCAACTGCAGAACAACCTTGGGTGGATTCATTATGGGAAAAAGGGCAAAACTAATACCATACAACTACCTGCATTTACACATACCTTGACTTCAGGGACCTGTCTACATACTAACCCAAGGCCTGGGTAAAGAGTTACCATAGTCATCACAGCAAGACTTGACAATAAGTTAAATAATATTCTATCAATTTTCCACTCTTTCAGGTTTCTTATTTTGAGAAAATATTACACAATCTTTGCCCAGCCCCCAGCAAACCATAATAGAAGGGAAATTGATAGGAAGAAAACATTTCAGTTTCACTGCCTCCTTTATTTCTCTTACCCATGATTTACATAGCTGTAAAATGGTCTGTAGAAACTCTATTGTACAGGTGTCAACCTTACCACATCATGTGATGTGTCGCGACATATCATGACTTTTTTTGCATTGCTGGAGATGAGATGGGTGTAGCCTCTGTAAGATGTACCCAGCCCGTGGGCTGGCAGTTTGACACCCCTGCTCTATTGCATCCATATATACAAGCATACCCCTGTGTGCATCAGAATCTAACATGTCAAGGGCACAGAGAAAGTTTTTTTTCCTTCAAGAAAGGAAAAAAAAACGGACCCAGGGAACTACAGTCCAATCAGTTTAACATCAATACCTGGGAAGATCCTAGAAAAGATAATTAAAAAAACAGATCTGCAAAGAACTAGAAGCAAACAAAGTTATAACTAGTAGCCAGCATGGGTTTGTTAAAAACACATCATAACAAACCAATCTTATTTCTTTCTTTGATAAAGTGACTAAAGTAGTAGACCAACGAAATGCTGTGGATGTAGCATACTTAGATTTCAGTGAGGCATTTGATAAAGTAGACCACAACCTACTCCTTGGTAAGCCAGAAAAAGGTGGAATAGACAACCACACCACCAGATGGATCTGTAGTTGGCTGGCAAACCATATTCAATGAGTAGTCCTCAATGGCACTACATCCACATGGGAAGAAGTAAGCAGTGGGGTACCATAAAGTTCTGGCTTAGACTCAGTACTCTTCAACATCTTCATCAATGATTTAGATGAGGAAATAGAAGGGAAACTCATCAAATTTTCAGTTGACACTAAACTGGCAGGAGTAGCCAACACCCCAGAAGATAAACTCAGGATCCAAAAAGATCTTGACAAACTTGAATAAAGGGCTTTATCCAACAAAATGAATTTCAATGTGGAGAAAAGCAAAGTTTTACATTTAGGCAGGAAGAATCAAAAGTACAAGTACAGATTAGGTGAGACCTGGCTCAAAAACAGTAACTGTGAGAGGGACCTTGGAGTTCTAGTGGACGATCACTTGACTATGAGCCAGCAGTGTGCAGCAGCAGCCAAAAAAGCTAATACAATCCCTGGGTTGTATAAACATAGGCATAGAATCAAAATCACACGAAATATTAGTACTGCTTTATAAAATACTAGTAACACCACACCTGGAATACTGCAACCAATTTTGGTCACCATATTACAAAAAAGATATTGAGAGTTTGGAAAAAAATCAGAGAAGAGCAACTAAGATGATCAAAGGCTGCAGGACTTGGGTTTGGCTAGTCTAAAGAAAAGATGAAATAGGGGAGACATGATAGCAGTATTCCAGTATTTGAGGGGGGTGCCACAAAGAAAAGGGGGTCACATTATTCTCCAAAGCACCAGAGGGCAGGACAAGAAACAATGGTTGGAAACTGATCAAAGAGAAAAGCAACCTGGAATTAAGGAGAAACTTCCTGACAGTGAGGACAATTAACCAGTGGAACAGCTGGCCTTCAGAAATCGTGGGCGATCCATCACTGGAGGTTTTTAAGAAGAGGCTAGATAGTCACTTGTCTGAGATGGTATAGGTTCTTCTGCCTGAGCGGGGGGGCTGGACTAGAAGACCTCCAAGGTCTATTCTATTCTATTCTATTCTATTCTATTCTATTCTATTCTATTCTATTCTATTCTATTCTATTCTATTCTATTCTATTCTATAGAGGATTACTTTTGTGTAAGCATCCTTGCTAAAAACTGCGCTGAATGTGACCCAAAAGGACATTATGTGATAAATCTTGTATTCACAGCTAGAAACCTGTACATTTATTATTTGCTATAGGATATTTTTCAACAATGCAATGTTCAATACATGAATATTAATTGTTCCAGGGGAAGGATAAGATAGGATATGAATATTTTAAATAAATATAGGTAACGATGTTTTGCTGTAACAGGATGAAATATACAGTTGTTTTAATTGTGTATGTGTGAGTGGCGTTTTTTTGTAGTCGTCTAATTAGTGTTTTAATTGCTTTTTCTACAATACATTTTTTGAACTTCAGTGTTTGAGCTAATCATATATGAGCTCTCATCTTCTTTTCCTACTTTACTCTGTAGTTCTCTATTCCCAGGACAAACACAGCAGAAGTCTTTTATCTTAGCCTATAGGAAAAATAAGTTTCATCACTAACTGGAAGCTATAACCAAGGTTTGTTTGCAGAAAAGTGCAAAACAATGAAGGAAAATACAGTGAATGTGGAAATTGTTAGAAGTCTCATAGCATAAAGTTAATCTACTTAGAAAGCATTTTTGTGCGTACTATTTAGATGAATCCATATACTGTACTCAACAGTTAATTCGCCCACTATACTTGGAGCTTGTTTATTTATTTATTTATTTATTTATTTATCTATCACATTTATATAATTGCCCATTTCACAATAAAGTGATTCTAGGCAGCTTACAATAAAAACCTTCAAACAGTGCAATAAAACTTGTATATATAATAATGATACGCAGAGATTAGTTTTAAAACAACAATTCAAAGTATCTTTACAGAACTTCTAAAGTATTAGTAATGTAGGTGCATTTATTGATCATAATTTTTCTAGAACTGGATAAGTCTGTTCTATATGCTAAACTAAAAGATACATTACTAGATATAAGAACATAAGAACATAAGAAGAGCCATGCTGAATCAAGCCAAAGCCCATCAAGTCCAGCATTCTGTGTCACACAGTGGCCCACCAAATGTACATGGGGATCTTTTTTTTTTTAATTATAAAAATTCTTTTATTAAAACAATCAACATTGAGCATAAAAACCTATTATGCAGCAATCATCATGACACCTGGTATACAATACTAAGTATTAGTCTTTGAAAACGTCTGAGTTAGTAAGCCTTTTTCCCCACTCCTCGCGTCTAGCCTCAACTATACTCCTGTTACATTTTATTTTGATTGGTGTTTCCCCTATCTGTTTCAATATTAATGTGATCAACATTAAACATAAGATCCTATTGCTAAGCAATCATCCTAGAACATAGCATACAACATTAGGTATTAATCTTTGTGAACATCTGTTTTAGTAAACGTTCTCCCCTCCTCCCTTACATCTTCAAGTATACTCCGAATACATTTTGTTTGATTGGTGTTTCTCTTATATATGGTCTATCTACTGTATCTAGTCTATCGCGTATTGTGCGTTTGCGCTTCTGGGTTGACTTCATCCCATTACTAGTGCAATCTTTTATAGTCCCCAACCCGAGATCCTGAGGTAAAAGTTTCATATCCTGAGGTAGAGATTCAGTCTACTTTAACAATATTAAAGCAAACAACATTAGTCATAAGGTTATGTTAAGAGGCATTAGTTATAGAACATATACATTCAACGTTGGGTGTTAGTTTTTGTAAACATTTGATTTGTTAGCCCTTCATCCCTCCTCCCATCGATCCTTAGCTGAACGCCAGCTGCATTCTGTTTGATTGGTGTCTCTCTTGGATATAGTCTATCCACTGTTTCCAGTCAGTCACAAATTGTTCATTGGAGCGGTTTTTCAAGTATGCTGATATTTTTGCCATTTCCGCCAAATTTGTTACTTTCACAGTCCATTCTTCAATAGGCGGTATTTCCGGATTCTTCCAGTACTGTCCCACCAACAATCTTGCTGCTGTAATTAAGTTCAAAAATAAATTTGTCTCTGAGGTAGTGATATCCTTTGTGATCCCTAACAGAAAAGCCTGAGGTAGAAATTCTATACGGTTTTTGAAAATAGTTTGGAGTGTCCACCATATCTTCCTCCAGAATGCTTTGATTTTTCTGCATGTCCACCATATATGAAAGTAAGTAGCCTCCCCGTCCCCGCACCTCCAGCATTTGGGCTGGGAGTCCGGGTAGATGAGTGATATTTTTTCGGGTCTAGGTGCCATCTATAGAACATCTTGTAGAAGTTTTCCCTTAAGTGTTGCGATTTCGTGAATTCTACATTCCTCACCCAGATTTTCTCCCACGTGTCCATGGTGATAGGGTGTCCGAAGTCTTGTGCCCACTTTATCATACAGTTCTTGACTAGCTCGGTTTCAGAGTCCATTTCTATCAGAATGCTGTACACTCGTTTGATGTGCATAATCCCCTGTTCTCTAATCTGTTTAATTAGATTCTCGTCAGTCTGGGAGAAGCCCTTCTTCTTGTCTTTACGCCACCTTGATTGTAGTTGTATATATGATAGCCAGTTACTTCCTATTCCTCTGTTTGCTAGTGTTGCTTGAGATTTCAAGAGGAACCCGTTTTCTTCTCACAGTACAAGTTCACTGTAGGGCACCACTTCTTGCCCTTGGGATATGTTCATATCCCCTGTTGCGTGTCCAGGGATCGTCCAGATGGGAATCTTGTCGTGTAGGAGGTGCTTATATTTCTTCCAGACCCATAGCAATGGGATTCGTAGTGGGTTCTCCTTGAAGTTCCTATCTGCCTTTTTGTCGTATACTAGGTATGCGTGCCAGCCGAATCGTAGACCATGCCCCTCAACATTCAGAATTCTATCATTTGTCATGTTGATCCAGTCACTAACCGCCACCAACGTTGCTGCATAGTAATATAGCTTTAGATTAGGCATTTTGAGTCCCCCTCTCTCCCTTGCGTCTTGGATGATTTTTAGTTTCACCCTCGGTCTCTTGTCGTCCCAAATAAATCTGTTGATGCCCTTCTGCCAGTTGTCCAAGTCCGCATCCTTCTTGAGTATGGGTAGCATTTGGAAGAGAAATAAAAATCTGGGTAATACATTCATCTTTACTGTCGCTATCCTGCCGAGCAGGGACAGACGTAGTGATTTCCACCTTTCCAGGTCTGCTTGTATCTTATTCCACAGGACCTCGTAGTTATTCTTGTATAATTTCGCATTTGTTGATTCTATCTCCACTCCTAAGTATTTGACTTTCTTGACTATTTCACAGCCCGTTATTCTTTCCAAGTTCCGTCTTGCTTTGTTGTCTAGGTTTTTGACTAGCATCTTTGTTTTTGGTATATTTACTTTGAAGCCTGACACCCTACCATAGTCCTCCATTATCTCCATCAATTTCCTTGCTGATTGTGCTGGTTGCGACATTGTCACCAGCAGGTCATCCGCAAAGGCACATAGTTTGTATTCTTGCTGTTTAATCTGTATGCCCTGTACATCCTCTGCCGCTCTTATTCTGTTCAGTAAAATTTCCAGTGTTAGGACAAATAGCAGGGGGGACAGCGGGCAGCCCTGTCTCGTGCCTCTCTCTATATTAAATGAGTCTGTTAAGTCTCCATTGACAATGATCTGACCTGTTTGTTTCTGGTAAATTGCTGTTATGGAGTTGAGAAACTGTACTCCCATTTTCATCTTCCGGACCAAGTTTGTCAGTGCAGTCTGTCGAAAGCTTTTTCTGCATCCACAAACATAAGAGCGGCAGGTATCTGGTTGTGCTTTTGCAGGTATTCTATTATGTTCAGCAGCTGTCTCACGTTGGTTTTCATCTGGCGTCCTTGTATAAATCCCCTTTGGTCTGGGTGTATTGTTTTTTGTAGTACAGCCATTAGTCTATTGGCCAAAATTTTTGTGAAGATTTTGTAGTCTGTGTTTAGTAGTGAGATGGGCCTGTAGCTTGCGGGCTGTGTGTTGTCTTTCCCCTCCTTTGGGATTAATGAGATGTAGGCTGTTTTCCAGGATGGTGGGACCTGGCCTCCTTCTTGAATGTTGGCAAATAGTTTTCTGAGGGGTTCTAGCATCTCCTCTTGGAGGTGTTTGTAGTAGGTCGCTGTTATCCCATCCGTCCCGGGTGATTTTCCTGCTTTCAGTTGTGTGATCGCTGAGTGTATTTCCTCTTTTGTGATTAAGGCATTCAGGGCTTCTCTTTGTGTGTCGGTAATCGCCTGTATCTTTTCGTTTTGTAGGAACTCATCTATCTCTTTGTCTTGTATCTTATCCTCGGCATATAGTTTCGAGTAGAACTCCGTGAAGGCTTTCTTGATGGTTTTTTGTCGGAATTCTTCCTTGCCTTTGTATTCTATCTTTTCAATTATGCGGGATTTCTGTTTCTTTCTTATAGTGTAGGCTAGCCAGCGGCCCGGTTTGTTGGCCTTGCAGAATGTCTTATGTTTTGCATATTGTATATTCCTTGCAACTTGGTCAGCCATCAACATGTCAAATTGCTTTCTTAAGATCTTGAGTCCTTCTTTGGTGACTTTGTCCTCTGGCCTTTTTATTAGTAGCCGCTCCCTTTTACTTATCTCATTTTCTAACTCTTTTCTTTTTTGTTCTTGTTTGCGACGGTGCCTGCTATTCATGGCTATGAGGATCCCGCACATGTACACCTTGCTGCCTTCCCAGATCATTTCTATCGGTGTTTCGTTGTTCATATTTGTGTCGAAGAATTCCTTCATAGCTTTTTTGCATTCCGCCACATTGTCTTCGTGTCTAAACAAGCTTTCATTGATTCTCCAGGACCTCCTCTGTTTCGGGCCATGTCTTAATTCCATCCTCACAGGGTTGTGGTCTGTCAGTGTCTTGGGTAGGATTTTCACCGTGTTTAGACAAGTTAGCAAGTCACTAGAAGTTAATATAAAGTCGATTCTGGAGAAGGATTGATGTCTGCCCGAGAAGAAGGTGAATTCTTGTTCTTTGCCATGCCTTTTCCTCCATACGTCTGTCAGTTCGAGGTCCTCCTTCAAGTCGAAGAAGGATTTAGGCAACTTGGAGTGTTTTTGCGGGTTCGGTGCAGTTCTTTTTTTGTCTAGAGCAGTCTCTATGATCCCGTTCCAGTCGCCCATGATGATGTAAGATCTGTAGTTAAGTTGTGTTATTTTCTTGTGTAGCTTTTTGTAGAATTTGCCTTGTTGCTGATGTGGTGCATATACGCCCATTACTAGAATCTTCTTGTCTTCTTGTGTTATTTCAATTGCCAGGTATCTATCTTGGGGGTCGGACTCTATTAGCTTAGCCATTACATGTTTCTTTACGTATATAACAATCCCATTCTTTTTTCTTGGCGCCGCTGCCACAAAGTGCGCACCTAGTTTGTAGTTGATCAGATATTTCTGGTCTGCTGCTCTGATGTGTGTTTCTTGTAGGCAGATTATATCGCTTTTACCTTGGTTTAGGTAGTGGAGAATTTTTCTTCTTTTCTGGGGGGAGTTCAGTCCGTTCACATTCCAAGTCAAATAATTAGTAGCCATCATCTGTTGCAGGATATTCTTGCGAGACCATTTCTGTTTTTTCTCCTGTTGTCTTCTTTGGTCTCGTTCCCACGATATCCGGATTGGTGCTCATATTGGTTTGTGAGGTCTTGCCTTGCTGGTCTGTACGTTTGGTAGTGAAGCCTGGTAGCCTGCCCTCTGTAGACTGTCCTGCCTCCTTGTTTTTGTTGCTCTCTGCTCTCTGCGCCCTCGCCCCTAGAGGTAGTCCATTCATTTCCTCTGCCACTGCCCCGATCTGTGCTTCTGCGCGGCTTGCTCGTTGGCCTCGATCCCTCCCGCTTTCCAGTGGTCTATCTGCTTCTTCTCTCACGGTGGGTTGAGGGCCTCCCGACTTCAGTTCCTTTTCGAGGAAGTCTTTGGCTTTCTGGACCGAGGTCAAGTAATGTCTCTTGTTTTTATAAGAAAGTGACACTCCTGTTGGGGTTTCCCACCGGTATTGCAGTGCACGCGATCTCAGTTCTATGGTCAGGAATTTGTAGTTCTTTCTGTCTCTCAGCATCGCCTGGGGGATCTCTTTCAGAACCTTCACCTCCTGCTCCTCTATGTAGAATGCCTTGTTATAGGAAGTGGCAGAGTTGTGGTTCCGGAACCTCTGTGTTGTGAAGTGGATGACCACATCCCTTGGTTGGTGCTTGTTCACTTCCCTCCAGGCGCCCACTCTGTGGATTTTTTCGACATGCCACTCAATCTCATTGGCGCTCGTGCCCAGGAATGTTGCCAGGGCCTCTACAAAGGTCCTGCGCAGTCTTCCCTGGGGTTCGTATGTTGTCTCGTTCCACCCTCTGATCCTGATTGCAAATGCCATTTGCCAGAATTGTATCATGGTGGACTGGTCTTGAACCTCTCTTTTCACCTCTGCAATCTGTCCCTCTACGCGGTTTTCCACTTCCTTCATCATCTTTTCCGTATTCTCCCTTGTTTCTTGGAGGTTTTTGTAATGTGTTTGCAATGCCTCCTTCATCTGTTCCAAATCAGTGGCCGTCGCTTTGCGCTGTTCTTCCCACTTTTTCTCCAGGTCTCCACCTTGGTCCGCCAGCATCCTCTTCATGTCTTTGTATCTTTCCTCCGTCTTCCGTTCTGTTTCTAGGCGTCCTTTCTCCGTCTTCACGCCCATTTCTGCCAATTTTCTATCCATGCCATCCATCCGTACCACCATCGTCGCTATCGTCTCATTTAGTGTCTCAATCGTCTCTTTTAGTTCTTGGATCATGCGTGCTGTTGCGGAGTCGTGGGTTGGCGTGTGGGTCTGAGGGCATGCAGTTGGGTGGGGGTGTGTGTGGTTGGGTGGGGTGTTCCCTAGCAGATTGGAGGGCTGGGCCGGGGAGGGTGCAGCTCCCTTCAGGTCTCGCAGTTTGATTTGTTTTGTCCGTCTGGCAGCCATTTTGAGCTTCTCCTCCTGTTGGCCTGTCCACCCTTAAAGCCACCCCTTGATGCAAAGAATTGTGGGGGAGTTGTTCCTGTGCAAGATTGTCAAGTTGCTAGGATGGGTTGGATCAAATTTTTCTGTTACAAGTTAGCAAGTGTTCATGTCTCACAGTTAGTATTTTAACAGCAAAGTGGTAGATCACTAGGGGGTGTAGCTTGTTTTCAATTAAGCTTTTCTGTACTGGCAGGGGTGATACAAAGATGGGAGGATCTGAGGCTTGGGATTTTTGATGATGGCCTTTTTCTCAAGATGCAGTACAACACTAGGTTGTGGTCTGGTGAAGATCCAGAAATCTGGTCCTTCCAAAAAGGGGAGGGGGTGCCTTCAGGGTTTAGGCAGTGTAGGGGTAGGAGTAGGAGCCTGTATTCTGGCAGCTCTACGTTCAGGGAGCCAGTTCAGTACCTTTGCCTTGGGTTCCTCTTCACTCCCCTCTGCCAGCCTGTTTCTTCTCTTTGCTCTTTTCTGGCTCCTTCTTGCCCCTCTTTCTCTGCCTTCTTGCCCAGGTCACTTCCTCCTGTCTTCTGTCCCCCTGTGTTTATAGATCCCCTCTGCCTTTCCCTTATTGCGTTCCAGGGTGCTTTCCAGCTTTCTTCTTCCTCCCACCTTCTTCCCTGGCAAGTCCTGCCCTCTTTTGGGTCTCTGGGGCTCCCGTTCTGCTGGGTCTGGGGCGCAGCGTGTGGGATAGCACTCACCAGTCTCTCTGTTTGAGCCTTCCCCCGCCGTCTGCTCCTTAGCTGCTTTCTGCCTTCCTGCTGGCTCAGCTCGCGTCTCCCTTTGTTCTCCACGTCTGGCTCTTACTTTTTCTTTTCCCTTTCGCTTCTCCGGCTTTCTTCTCCCCCGTTGGCTCGTCCGGGGGTCGTCTCCCGGTCTGCTGACTCTCCCGGTGGCCGCTGCTGCTGTCGCCGGTGCCTTCCTCCGTCCTCTTCTCTCCGCTCCGGCCGGGTCCGTTCTGCAGCGCGGCAGCGGCCGCGCGGCCTCTTCCTTGGGCCTGTCGGCCGGCCAGCCGGCCGCCACCGGCTTCTTCGGCCTCGTCCGCGGCTTTACCCGGTCTCTTGGCGGCGAATTCCGCCTCGCCGGGTCCGGCCGTGTGTCTCCTACTCCTGCGCCTCCTTTCTCGGCGCCTCACTCTTCCTTTGGATCGGATTTTTGCCCAAAAAGAGAAAGCCCCGTCTCGGAGCTTTCTCTGGCTGCTCCATGGGGATCTTGAGCAGAAAGAGAAGGCAAAACCCTCCCTTTCCCTTGACCCCCAAACAAATGGTACTCAAGGGAATCCTGCCTGCCTCAACCAACATAGAGGCAGCACATGGACATCTGTTTTAATAACCACCAATACACTTTGCATCCATGAATCTATCTAGCCCTGCCTTGAAGCTGTCAAGGCTGACAGCTGTCACGACCCCTTCAGGAAGTGAATTCCATAAATCAACGACCCTCTGGGTGAAGAAATATTTCCCTTTATTTGTCCTCACTTTCTTAGCTATAAGCTTTAGGGAGTGCCCCCTTGTCCTGGTATTGTGTGATAGAGAAAAGAATTTTTCTCTATCCACATTTTCTATCCCATGCATGATTTTATACACTTCGATCAAGTCACCCCTTAAACGCCGTCTTTCAAGGCTGAAGAGACCAAGGCGTTGCAATCTGGTTTCATAAGGGAGGCGCTCCATTTCCTTGATCATTCTTGTTGCCCTTTTTTGCACCTTTTCCAGTTCCATTATATCCTTCTTGAGGTGCGGTGACCAGAACTGTACACAGTACTCCAAGTGTGGTCTCACCATCGATTTGTACAGAGGCAATACAACACTTGCTGACTTATTTTCGATTCCCTTCCTAATCATGCCAAGTATGGAATTTGCTTTTTTTACTGCTGCTGCGCATTGGGTTGACATCTTCATCGAGCTGTCCAGCAAAACCCCAAGATCCCTTTCTTGGGTTGTCTCAGAAAGTTTGGTCCCCATCAGTTGGTAAGTATAATTGGGGTTCTTTGCCCCGATGTGCATAACTTTGCACTTGTTTAGGTTAAAATGCATTTGCCACTTTGTTGCCCACTCACACAATTTCGAGAGATCCTTCTGGAGCTCCCGACAATCAGTTTCACTTTTCACAACCCGGAACAATTTAGTGTCATCAGCAAACTTGGCTACCTCACTATTAACTTCTACATCCAGATCATTGATGAATAAATTAAAAAGTAAAGGCCCCAAAACTGAACCTTGGGGTACACCACTTCTCACTTCTTTCCATCCGGAGAATTGTCCATTTATTGCCACCCTTTGCTTCCTACAATTTAGCCAGTTACCAATCCAGGACAAGACCTGTCCTCTAATTCCGTGGCTGGAGAGCTTTTTTATGAGCCTTTGGTGAGGGACTTGTCAAAAGCCTTTTGAAAGTCAAGATATACAATATCAACTGGGGCCCCTTTATCTATGTATTTATTTACACCCTCAAAGAATTCTAACAAGTTAGTAAGACATGATTTGCCTTTGCAGAAACCATGTTGATTTTCTTTCAGCAATGCCTGTTTTTCTATGTGCCCTGTAATTTTATCTTTAATAATGGTTTCCATCAGTTTGCCTGGAACTGAGGTTAGACTGACTGGTCTATAGTTTCCTGGATCACCTCTGGATCCTTTCTTGAAGATCGGGGTTATATTTGCTTCCCTCCAATCCTCCGGTACAGTGCCTGATCTTAGAGAAAGATTGTATATTTTAGCTAGAAGTTCAGCAATTTCACACTTGAGTTCCTTGAGAATTCTAGGGTGGATGCCATCTGGACCCGGCGATTTGTTGACGTTTAGTTTAGAAAGGCATGCAAGAACATCTTCCTTGTTTATCTCTATCAGGTTTAATTCTTCTATTTCCCTCCCTGGGAAAACTAATTCAGTGGCAGGCAAATGTTCTCTATCCTCCTCGGTGAAAACGGAGGCAAAGAATTCATTTAGCCTCTCAGCAATCTCCTTGTCTTCTCTGATTATCCCCTTCTGACCATTGTTATCAAGTGGCCCAACTGATTTTCTGGTTGGGTTCCTGCTTCTGATGTACTTAAAAAAGGTTTTGTTATTATTTTTAATATTCTTGGCTATATGCTCCTCAAAGTCTCTCTTGGCTTTCATGACTATCGCCTTGCATTTGGTCTGCCAGAGTTTGTGATCCCTCCTGTTCTCCTCGGTAGGAAGAGCCTTCCATTTCTTAAATGAGTTTTTCTTCTTTCCAATAACCTCCTTTACCTCATTCGTAAGCCATACTGGTATCCTCTTGGACTTTCCAATCCTCTTTCTTCTTTTAGGAATGCATTTTATTTGAGCCTGCTGTAACGTATTTTTAAACAGTTTCCAAGCATTTTGGAGGGATTTGACTTTTTTAAATGTTCCTTTTAGTTTCTTCTTTACTATTTTCCTCATTTTGTCAAAATTCCCTCTGTGAAAGTTTAAGGTCTCTGTGTTAGTTTTCACTGACAATTTGCTATCCATGGTTAAGTTGAAGGTTATTGTGTTGTGATCGCTGGTTCCTATGGGCTCGGTTACAAGGACATCATGAACCAAATCCTGTGTGTTAGTTAGAACCAAGTCCAGGATCCCCTTTCCCCTGGTAGGTTCCATGACCATCTGCTCAAGGGAATAATCGGCTAACATGTCGAGGAACCTTGTCTCTCTTTCATGTGTAGAACAAGAATTTACCCAATCTATTAGGGGATAGTTGAAGTCCCCCATTATGACTACCCTATTTCTTTTTGAGGCCTCCTTAAATTCATTTTCCAAATAGCAATCTGCCTCTGGAGTTTGGTTGGGAGGGCGATAGCAGATCCCTAACGTCAGATTAGTTTCCTGTCCTGGGATTTTTATCCACAATGTTTCTGTGGGTGAGTTTGAATTTTCTTGAATTTCGAGTTCATGAGATTCTAACTCCTCATTTATGTACAAGGCCACGCCACCACCATTTCTCCCTCTCCTGTCCATCCTATACAATTTGTAACCTGGAATCCTTGCGTCCCATTGGTTTTCATCTGTCCACCAGGTTTCTGTTATGCCGATAATATCAATATTATTTTCCTTCACCAAGCATTCCAATTCCCCTATTTTTGCTCGAATGCTTCTAGCATTTGTGTACAGACCTTTATATGTAATTTTCTGGTGCACTTTCAACTTTGACTGTGGATTTTGACTGTAGAATTTGGTTGTAGAATTTGTAGATGGTCTACCATGTCCTTCTGCTGATTACAAGATATGATGTAGGGGTGGAAAATAGGTTTCAAAAAATCTCAAGGGGCCTAATTTGGATTAGGACTATCCAATTTCTTCTTAAACTATTCCTCTGAAATAGATTCTGTAAAAGAAAAATTGCTCCAAAGGAAAAAAGTTTGATACCCTATTTTTTTTTCTTTCTGAAAACAACAATAGCTTTAGAGTACAACAGAAAGTACTAAAATCAGGAGATTATATAAGAACATCAAAGTCGATCTTTAAGAGACTTTGTGAAAGTCTACCAAAAGCGATAGCTCTTTGTGAATCTATCATGAAGGCAGCCACAACACCTAAATACTTCACTCTAAAGGGGTGATAAGTAGAAGCTACAAGTAAAAGTTGGCTTGGTTTTCCATTCTGTAGGAAGTTACTCTCATAGAAGAAGGGGGGGGGGAGAATCTGTTGAGCTGACAAAAGTAGGTGGAGTCTTAAAATCCAGGAGGAGCTCTTGAATCTTCAAGCTCACCTCAACCTAACACTCCTTCATCACTATGACACTGCTTTTAATAGAATCATAATTTTTCACTGTCTAAATGCATCTTAGGCTGCCACTCATTACATTCCTTCATCAAAGATTCCTTTCCCTTCCCTTCCCTATGCTGAATTTCCAAAGGGCTTCTATGCACTTGAACCCTTCTTAGCCTGATAACAGGAGGTTATACCCACTCTGGAAGATCCATGTGGTGCTGTCTCTAGTCCCACCTATTTGATTACAAGGACACACTGCACACATGACCATAGCACCATTTTTGGTTTTGATCTCTTGTTTTCCCAGTGAGATTCAGATGTTAGCTAGCTTTTGTAGAAATGTTAAATTCATTTTCATTCCATTTCACTCTGTTTTACTCCCTCTTTTTCTGGCTTGTTTCAATAATAATATCATAGTACCTTTATAGCACTGGCTGCTACAATATAGCTCAATACATTTACAAGGCACCATATCGAGGAAGGTGGTGTATTTCACCCTTTAGATGTATTTTACATCTACACTGATTCTGCCTATGCATATTGAAATTGGGAGCAGAAAGAGTCCAGAGAGTCAGCAAAACTGGAACTGGTGACTTCCCATTCACAATATGGGTTAAGACTCCAGCTAGTTCTCTGCCATGTACTCTGCCTCTTTTCTACTCATTATCTAACATTTGCAATGCTAAGTCATCAGGCAAGCTGCTAGCATAGCAGCCTCTCTGAACCTGGATAAACAACTTTTGTTTTGCTTGTTTTTCTGCTCATATGCCTCATGACAGCAGGTTCTCCACCTGACCTTGGTGTCATGAACGAATTTTCTACAAGTGCCAATCTCTGCAATAATAAAATTGTTTTTACATAATCAATGAGAGAGAGAGAGAGAGAGAGAGAGAGAGAGAGAGAGAGAGAGAGAGAGAGAGAGAGAGAGAGAGAGAGAGAGAGAGAGAGAGAGAGAGAGAGAGAGAGAGAGAGAGAGAGAGAGAGCAGGACAGCAGGAGAGAAAGATTGGAACATGCCTGATTAGTTCAGCTATCAGCTATTAAAATTAATGGTCTAATTATTAAGCATTAAGCATTACAACCTCCCTACGCAGAGACAGAGGTGTCAATCATAGCCTTTAAAATCTTTCCAGAAGGCATGTATCTTTGACAATTGGGTCAAAGAAAATATTTGCTCATTAGCTGGTCAACTGTTCTGAAAATTTTCTTCTGAAAATCTCATCAAGAGAATTAGTGGAGTATAGCTTGCATTCACAGCTTTATGGAAACAAAAGCTTTCCTCCTTGCTTTTGGGCCTGGTCTGAACCTGTTGTGGATTGGACTGGATCCCCATCTTTCTGAACCAGTTGCATTTGGGGGATGAGCCATCAAGATTAGAGTATACGGGACCGTCTGCTGCCCCATGAAACCCAGCGACCGGTTAGGGCCCACAGAGTCGGCCTTCTCCAGGTCCCATCAGCCAGACAGTGTCACCTGGCGGGGCCTAGGGGAAGAGCCTTCTCTGTTGCGGCCCCGGCCCTCTGGAATCAACTCCCCCCAGAGATCCGTATTGCTCCCACCCTTTCCGCCTTTCGCAAATTATTGAAGACTCATCTTTGCCGGCAGGCCTGGGGCAGTTAACTCCTTGCCCCAGCCAGTGTATGTATGTTTGTATGTCTGTTTCTGGATGATTGGTTGTTTTTAATTAATGGGTTTTATAATGTATTTTAATATTAGATTTCCTTATGTTAGTATTCATGTTGTGAGCCGCCCTGAGTTCTTGGAATAGGGCGGCATAGAAATCTAATAAATAATAATAATAATAAATAATATGATAGCAGAAGTGAACTAAATTCTTGCCCTGAGAGTAGTCCTTTTTTCTCCTCATCGGGAAGGACTAGAAATGTCTTCTTTTCATGCACTGTTCACTGCTTCTGATTACCTTCATTTCTGGTTCCAAGCCTGCCTACTATTAAGTTTAATAACAATAGAGTTCACTCTAAGCCAGCGGTTCTCAACCTTTTTCAGGCCGCAACCCCGACCTGTCAAGCACCGCGCATGCGTGGTGCTGCCCCCTGCGCCGCGCATGCATGGTGCTGCCCCCTGCGCCGGCTGAGGCATAGGCCGCCACCCATTTGGGGGGGCGGCAGGCAGGCCCAGGCGCTCGTGAGCGGCTGCGGCAGCGACGGCGTAGGGCGACCATGGGCTGGGCCACCAGCTGGCCCAGCCCAAGGGAGGTAAAAAACCCACCGGGCCCCACGCGTGCCAAAAACCCTCCCTGCGCCCGCCGCTGCCCCGCTAGCCTTGCCTTCGCTGCCACCCATTTGGGGTGGCGGCAGGCAGGCCCAGGCGCTCCTGGGTGGCCGCGGCAGCAACGGCATAGGGCGACCACGGGCTGGGCCACCAGCTGGCCCAGCCCAAGGGAGGTAAGCCACCCGCCAGGCCCCATGCGTGCCAAAAACCCTCCCTGCGCCCGCCGGCCTCCCACCTCCCACCCCTGGCCATCTTTTACTTACAGTTTTAGTAGTTGCTCAGCAGGGAGGGGTGGAAACTTCTACACAGCTCGCCTTCGCTGCAGACAACTTGCAGCACTGTTCGCAGACTGGGACTTTTGGCGGGCTCAGCAGGGCGGAGACAGCCTGGACAATTCCTATTGGCTTTTGAAAGCCAATAGAATTAGACTCTATTCAAGAGAGTCTATTCTATTGGCTTTCAAAAGCCAATAGAATAAGAGGGAGTAGCACAGCTAAGGAAAAGGGGAAAAAATGGCGGACTGCGTTGTTTGGCGACCCCCATGAAATGGTTGTTCGACCCCAAATGGGGTCGCGACCCACAGGTTGAGAACCGCTACTCTAAGCCATGGTTTCTCCTAAAAAAAATCTACAGTTCACAAACGTAGATTATGGACTATTAATGACCTGGTTACCTCAACATACTGAGCAAATATAAAAGCAAACAAATCATATTAGGGATTATTAAAGTATGCAAACTTTACAGTGTCATAAGAAAAGGGTGAAAAATATGGGGATTTGCTTGACTCTCCTAATATCTTGTCTCTTCTCTTGGCTAGCAAGTATGTAAAGCCATGTACTTATGGACATTTTCAAAACAAAATACAAGTAACAAAATATAACAAAATACAAGTATATAATGGAAAACAGGGCTATTTGGAGGGTGGGAATGCACTATTAAAAATTACTTATTTGCATTAACATGGCTAGGATGAATTATACTCATCCAGGAAATACCTTTGACATGGACGATTAACAAGTGTATTCCTTTTGTAAAACTCCATTTTTCTTGAATGTTTAGACCAGAGTTTCTCAACCTTGAGTATTGTAAGATGTGTGAACATCATCTCCCAGAATTCCCTAGCCAGATGGAAAGCCACTGAAGCTTGATCATTCCTAATCCCAGTTGTGAAAGAATCATGGAATTGGTACTTTGGGCCAAGTCTTTGCACAGCTAAGTCTTTATGAGTGCTTTGGGTTTTTTTCTCACCCAAAGTAGAAATCTTTCCAGCTCTGCTTTAGGCTATGTTTTTATTTTATCAAATAAATATGGGTCATTTAAAATATGTGTGGCTTCTCTACATGAATGTTCCATTTTTTAGTAGATAAGATGGCATCTGTTTCAATAACCTAAGAAACTGCAGGAATTTGCCCAACCACTTTTTATACACCTCAGGTGTTAAAGGACCTTGAAGTAAAAAATACCAATGGAGGTCAAAAGAAAAAAGGATAAAGCTGTAATTCCCAATATCATTTCTAGTTATTTGCAATCCCCATCCAGTTTATGAACAAGTATATTTATATTCCAGGTGTGTGTCATTTCAATGAAGACCAGAAGAATGTATTTATTGAAAATAATTGGAAGTGGACAAAATCTGAATCAAAATATCACTCCCTTAATTCTGTTTTCAGAGCTTACATAGTACAGTTCACAAATGTAAAGCTTTAATAAAGATTAACTACTGCTTTTGCAAAATGTTGGTCCAGATTTTTAATGTTGGTCAATTGTATTACACTTCACCAAACAAAAACATTGACTGTCAACTGTATAAAGTTCACAGGGGTGTTTTGATTTGAAGACATTCACTGGAATCATCCCATCAAAGTAGATTCTTAATGTGAAGCAAGGATTTACTTCAAAGAAATACATTGAAACAGGTACTTTCAAAGTGTTTTGTAGTCCTTTGATGTGCTGCACAAATTCAGTGATTTTTTTTGTTCCTTCAGGGTTTTTTACAAACAATCTACAAGTTGCACCTTCACTCCCTTTTAGAAAGAATGCTAAAGCAGAGCTGAGCAGTGTGATGAACACTCTGACTTTGACATGAGTAATCAGCCAATGGGGTTTACTATCTTATTAAATATTTTATTAAGCTTGGACTTTATTCGTGTCCTCATGTCTCAAATTCTTTCACAGCTTCAGTTACAAGCTTTAGATTTGTTCTGTTTTGTACTGATGGGATGCTATATATCTGTGCTGAACTTACAAACAGAACCAGGAAATCAAATTGTATAGATTGAGGTAGTCTATAGTCAGAATACAGAATAACAGAGTTGGACGGGATCTTGTTGGTCATCTATTTCAACCCCCTGCACAAGCAGGAGACCCTATACCATTTCTGACAAGTGGCTGTCCAGTCTCTTCTTAAATGGAGTACCCACATCTTCTGAAGGCAAGCTGTTCTATTGGTTGATTGTTCTGTTAGAAAATTTCTCCTTATTTCTAGGTTGAATATCTCAGTTTCCATCCATTGTTCCTTGTCTAGCCTTCAGGTGCTTTGGAAAATGGGTTGATCCCTTCCTCTCTGTGACAGCCCCTCAAATATTGGAACACTGCTATCATGTCACCTCTGGTCCTTCTCTTCCTAGACTAGCCATGCCCAGTTCTTGTAACTGTTCTTCATATGTTTTAGCCTTCACCCCTAATCATCTTTGTTGCACTCTTTTTAGAGACTCAGTATCTTTTTTATAGTGTGCTGACCAAAACTGAATGCAGTATTCTAGGTGTGGTCTTACTGAGGCTTTATTGAGTGGTATTAGTCAATCAAGCAATAGTCAACTTTGTTCTCAGCATTCTGAATATCCTGCAAAATCCAATCTGCAAAATTAGGACAGTTTATTTATCTCTTGATAAATTGGTGAATGAGTGCCAGACTAACATTTACAGTAATGGCTCCAAATGTTTACTATAGCAGGTATAAGTTTATGAATAGTACTTTTTTCTATGCCAGTTTTTCTATGCATCTTTCTTATCATTGTAATATTGCATCCCATTGTCACAGCTATTCTGCTGCCTCTACTAATTAATTAATTAATTAATTAATTAATTAATGGACTCATAATATTGGCAACAAGCCAAAATTCTGATGTTGATTAGAGAAAGCAAAGCTACATTAATCAGAATAGAGCTGGACGGGACCTTTGAGGTCTTCTACTCCAACCCTCTGTTCAAGCAGGAGACCCTATAGGAGACCATATAAGAGCAAACTAGTGATTGTTTCTTCAATGTCACATCAATCCTGATATCCCAGAGAAGAAAATGAAAAAAAAAACCCACTGAAGTTTTTGAAGTTAGAGTAAGAGAATTTCTTCAATGGCTCAGCATATTCTCTGGTTGCTGAACAGTTTGGAGGCTGTTGTGTTACCCTTCTTTAATTCTTATTATCTCTGCCTTGAAAGAGGAACATTACAGGGAGCTATTTAAAAATGCACTGCACCGAAATATTTCAAAAATTTTCAACTGAAAACTGGCAGAATAACTTCAAAACTATTTACCCGCTCCCAGCAGCACCCAAAATAAACCACAACATCAAAATGATACATGTTACTATGTCGTTGTTCATAATGCCTATATAAGTTGCATGATTTGTGTGATGAAGTCAGAAGGCATGTGGTATTATTTACTTCCCCCACAAGTCCTCTAATCATTCCAGCTATTTTCATTCTCTTCTAGCAAACAATGCAGCAGCTGCAAGTATTCTGATGCTTTCCAATCATGGCTTATAGAAAATCTTTTTTTATATGAGATCTCAGATGTCAAATTGCATACTTGCACCAGATCACACCTCTTTAAATCTCCCATCTGAATAGAATTACATCATAGACATGCAATGTGATAACCATTATTGAAGGCAAAGTCATGTGAGCCAGCTAAGTTAAAATTTATGCATATTCACAGCTATTTATTTTCCAAATTGGCTTAATAATACCAATAACAGTAAACTAAACAGAATAGAAAGGCAACTTAAGATGATATACAATGGCAATAACAAATGTTTTGTAGCACAATCTAAGTCTATTTAAAAGTAAGTCTTGTTGAATTCAGTGATCATTTATACATGCTTTTAAACATGAGCTGATATTAACACTAGCAAAGAGTTCTGGAGACTATATTCTATAGAAACAGCATAACTGCAGAAAAAGTTATTATAATTGTAAGAAAATCTATATTGTTCTGACCAGCCTCTTCCAGTTGGCACACATTGGCAATTTAGGAATACAGTACCTGTCACTTAAGGACTGCATGATAATTGGCACTAAGAATAAAGAAAGTTGTAGGCCAGGCATGTCAAACTCGCGATGTCATGTGAGGTGCGCGATGTATCACGACTTTTTCTCCATTGCCGGCAATAAGGTGGGCGCGGTTTCAGTATGATGCATCCGGCTTGCGGGCCGGCAGTTTGACATGCCTGTTGTAGGCCAATATATTTGAAAAACACCTGCTTGGAGAAGATAGCTATACATTTAAAGAGACCAGCAGCATCCATCATGGTTCTTAGACACTGTGGGAAAAGCCAATAATTTTGGCAGTACCTTCTACAATCCCAGTTCTGGATGAGCAAAAGCAGATTTGCACAATACATATTTTGTGATCTAGAAATGCTGTACATAGATGAAGATGTCATGACATCACACAATTGTTACAACTCTCACACTGAAGGGTTTGTAACTGCATCACATCCCACAGAAACACTACAACACAGCAAACCAGTCAATATTATTAATTTAGGAAATAATTAGCCCCTAAGAAGTCTTTTCATGGCATTTTACCAGATGGCCAGGGAAGGCAGTCAGCTAAAATCAAGCTGGTTCAGCTTCTAAGGAAATGTCAAATAGTTACAATTTGTGCTGTCCTGTGTAAGACAAGTAACATCAATCTTAAAAATGCTGCATTGGCTCCCAATGCAAGATCCCTAACTATATTACTTTCGTTTTCCATTTGAGTTTTAACTCATGCTGTACTTTTTCCACATCGGGCAATATATAAGATTGGTAGCCCATGAGATTCAGATATCCAGGGATGTCTTCATGTTCCATAACTTATGAAGAAACAGAGCATAACCAAGAAATTGGAATGCAACAAATTCAAGGCTAAATGAATGAATTCTTTACATATCTATTGTCATTAATCAGTGTGATTTCTGACAAATCTTCACCCCCCCCCCAACTTTTCATTCTCCATCACTATTTAACATCCATTTCTTACATACTGTTATGGAATGTAAGTAGATCTTTACTTGGTTGGCCTATGACTGGTCTATGTTGGTTTATGATTGAGGAGTCATTGAAACTTTCCTTTTTAATCTAATGTATCTCACAGGAAATACATCTACATTCTCACTTTAAAAAAATACCATTTCTGGGTATAACAATACATCACAAGAGACTTCTATATTGGCCAAAAATAAAAAAAGCAATTCTTTTGATTAGCCTAGTGACAAAAAAAGAGAAAGAAAAATTCAGTCCTACTTTAAATATGCATACATTTTTTTTATTTTTATTTTTGCAAAGCAGTTGGTAAATTTGTACACTTGTCATTTATCACGCCTAACTTGGGAAGGCAGTGGGAAAAAAACACCACTCTGGTCAATTGGTTTCACACATTAGACATCTTAAATAGCTTTCTAGATATATTACTATTCTGAATGACCCCATGGAAATTATGGAAATTAGCATGTTACAGCTGACAGTCAGAGTTGTGGCAATGCTATTTCCCGTTAATTAATTTCCATGAACTAAAATAGAAAGATTTTGAAAGTATTGTGACTGTCAACTCAAGGTCAGTTATGAGAAGAGCTCATACCAGTCAATCAGATGGGTAACCCAATTCAGTTATGTGCAATTTAACCTTGAAACCTTCTACCAATTAAAGTAATTAATAATGTTCTCTCTGTCAGCACCAAACGTCAACCTGCTTATATATAAACAATGATACATTCATTACTTGCTACCTAATATCTGTCCTAATACCTAGAATCTTTGAATTGAAGCGTAAGTAAAGTCCATTTATGCCAATACTGTAAATCTAACTCTGTGCCAAATGAAGGAATCTAAATAAAGCCTTCAATAGAGAAGGCTTCTAACTTCAATACATCTAAAACAGGAGAACCCTCAACTCTGTGAGTAATAGGCTCCACTGTCAACTTTCTCCTACTATTTCTTCCCCTTTTACTCAGAATCTGACTTCCTTAATTTTCCCAAAGATGTTTTTTCAAAGGACAACTGGACTTTCTTTGTTTTCCCTTGAAGACATTTTGCTTCTCATCCAAGAAGCTTCTTTAGTTCTGAACTGAAGAAACTTCTTGGATAATAATAATAATAATTCTGGGCTCCAGCACGAGTCCAAGAGGTTGAAAGACTAAACCTCTGGCCACAGTGACCGACCCAGATTGGATTCAATAACATTATTCTGGGACACATATATTCACCTTCATTTGGAACTGTAACTTTCTGTGGTCTTGACACTATACCTCTACTGATGTAGGTGAAAACTGCACTGGCTCTTTGAGGTACAACACACATTGTTGGGTCATGCTTAACCTGTGGTCTACCAAGATCCTTTGCAAGTACAAATGCTAAATCTGGCATTGCTTATCTTGTACTTGTGTTTAGGATTATCCTGCCTAAGGCAGAATCTTACATTTCTCACAACTGAACTACATTTTGTGGGATAGGCCCAGCGCTCAACTCTATCATGAACATAATGAAACTTGAGCCTGTTTTCTGGAGTGTTAGCAATCCCTTCTCCAGTTTTATGTCATTCACATCTTCTATTTTTTATCATTTAAACCATGTTAGAAGGTACTAGTTTCAGGACGAAATCCTGAGGTACCTCACCATATACTCCCTCTATGTGGACATAGACCTATTAAAGGCCTGACTCTAGCTACAGTTGTTCAACCAGTCATGAATATTTCCGGTAATGGCGCCATCCATCTCACATGGTTCCAGTTTATTAAGAGTTTGTGGTCTATTTCATTAGCTGACTTACAGAAATCTAAGTACATTGTATCCACAACATTCCCTTGGTCCACTAATCTAGTCACATTGTCAAAGAAACCAGTTAGCACTTGTCTGTTTTAACAACTCCGTGCTTCTGGTAATTACTGTTTGTTTCTAAGTGCTTGCAAACTCATTGGATGTCATGCTGGCTAGTAGTTTCCTGGAATCACTTTTCCTATTTTTTAAAATATTGGAACAGCATTGGCTCTTGTCTAGTCTTATGGTACTTCCTTTGGGCATCAAGATTTCTCAAAGATTTCAATCAGTGGCTCTCTGCTAACACACTAGTTCCTTTAACATCCTGGAATATAACCTGTCTAGTCCAGGGGACTTGACTTGATTGAGAGCAATTAGCTGTTTTCTCATCAAATCCTTACATATTTTGATCTACATTTCTCTTCTTCTCCCATAGTCAGACTGTGTGTGTCAAGGCAAATACAATATAGGAATTAGGCAGTTCTGCTTTCTCCCTTTGCCCATCTCCATCTTGCCTTCTTTTCCAACCAGTGAGCCAGCTTTTTCCTTGACTTTCTTCTTGTTCTAGACTAACAAGGAACATTTCTTTATGATCATATCTTCATTTAACAATGCCAACCTTTACCAATTCCTTCAGTATCTATTCAAAAATTAATTTCCACTTTCTATTATTTTTAATCCCCTGATCATATTGGATCATCTTCTCTGAACTTGTTCAAAGTTATCTGAATTCTTCTTAAAGATTAGATACAATACTTACAGTCTAACCAAAATTGCATAAAATGAATCAATTCTAATCCATATGGAATGTGGAAATGGGGCAAATGTCTGTAATTTTCAAAATCTTGAATTTGGTAACTCAGAATTCACATTTTAGTTTACATAATTCTAAATGAACATGCTCCCTTCTTTACTTTTACCTATATTCTAAACTATAGTAATAAGTAAAGACTCCTTTCATATTTAAAAAGCCAATATATCTGCTGGATCATCATAATGCAAGAATGCATTAATGCATCTATTGCAATATCATTTATTATTTTATTTATTTATTTATTTTGTTCGGACTTATATTTATTAATATCCTGACATACATTTGTACTCCCTGGTGCAATTGAACCAAAATTGCATTAATTATACCAAACTACTTTAGGCATTTAGAGTAAGACAACCAGTGAAGTTGTCCTAACAAGCACATTCATATCATTTGTCAGTTTTATAGTCGGCACACTGCATATATTAGGGAAAGGTGCTAAAAACTAAAAGCAGTTGTCTTCATTGGTCTTCGGAGATGAACTGCTATTATAGTACAATATGATCTAGATTGTTTCGTCTCAAATTCAGTTGCAAAGCAATGACAAATGAATAATCTGGAAAAACTCTTGTATGCCATTCTCAGAATTATCTGGTAATTGCACAGTGAATATCAAAGTGATGTGAGAGATGAATCTGCAAAGGTTGCAACTGCCAATGTTCAAACATAACACTAAACCATTAACAGCATATAACCACCAAATGCATTCCAAATATAGAATATCCAATCCAGGACAAATTTCTCAACAAACATTACTTATTGGTATCATTAATTTGCATTTCTGGAAACCCAAGCAGTTGTCTGGCAGAAAAACTTGAAAACAGAAAAATGGATAGTACTCTTGTACTGAAGTCCTACCATTTATTACTAACTGAGGCAGACTTCAGTAACTGATTGAATCCCCATTATAATCTTTTAAAATTGCAGTTTGAAAATAATTTCTTTCATTTGTACTTCAGTAAAGCAATTAACAATCCAGTAAAAAAGAACTATATTGTTTTAAAGCTGAGTGTCTATTGTGTCAATAGCCACAATCACCAGAAATGACTGGCCAAAAATGAATGTAGAAATGATGTAGTAATGGGATTAATTTTTTTTCTTGTGAATTTGCTCATTTATACATTGTTTATCTTTTGGCTATTACTTTAAGAACTGAACTTTGAAATAAGTACCTGTACTGTTCAGGGAGATGGTTAAATTAGAGGTGATCTTTCAGATTGCTAAACCTGGTTTGAGATTGGAGGGTATCTTTGTCCAAATACATGCTTCTGAAAATGTACTCCTAGCAAAAGTGAAATTTGCTTATGAAAACAAATGACTCCTGTATTTCTAATAGTCAATGGAAAACCTCTAAAGTAAATTAACATTGTACAATGGCATAATTACATAACTCAATTGCTCAAAAAAGAAAGTCCTGGAGCTTGTCCACCCATTTTCCATCTACTGGTTAGATTTTATAGAAGAGACCCCTCTGTTTAAAGGCATCCTTTAATGTTCAACAGGACAACAGACTGGTTTGGCATAGAACTCACAACTTGGGGCTTCCGGTTAGGCATCGCGGTGTGATGCACGCATCAAGACAGGGCTCTGTCTTCCACGTTCGATTTCACCCCACTGGGGACCCTAAAAAGGGTCGAAAGTTGCCCCGGAGAGGTGACAAAGGAAGGGACCATCATTGATCACAGAGGAGCGGCATCCCTTCCATTTGATCCGAGAAAGCCCTCCAAACCATTGGGGAAAGATTGGCCACATTTGTTTGGCCAGTCAGAAGTTGCTGACCACCGAAGAAAATAAGCACTAATGAGCAACTTTTGAGCAACATGGATGGAACTGGGTGAGATATTATCCTCTCTTTATGACCTTAAGACTTTTTCCTGGAAAAATGCTCAAAGCAAATAATCCCTTCTGATGAGAGAGGGAAGGGGAATTTCCATCTCATTCCTGCAGGAAAAGAAAAGCGGCAAACTAATTGCTTGGGGGGGGAAATAGAAAACTATATAATATATAGTTTTAATAATTTATAATTTATCTCCCCAGATTTCTAATTAAATAATAGCTATTTCTCAATACATACAATTTGGCATATGCAAATGTTAACTAAGTCTATTTCCTCTTTGAGTCTCAGGTCTGAAAGTTGATAACCCTAACATGGTTATAGTTTATTTTATATAGTATATCTATAGTCTCTATCAACATATTTGGTACATAGAAGTAAGAGAAAAATAGGCATGTATTGCTAGCTTGATAGATTCTGGCATGCATGTTTTGATTGGAAATGAAAACTGAAGTTCAATTTGACAAGGAAACAGAGCAGGAACTTCTTCCAGTCATTATAGATAGGATACTATCCAATATTATTGCTCTCAAGAGCCAGTTAATAGTTAAAGCAATGGGCCAAAAACCAGGATACCAAGAATTCTAGTCCTGCCTTATGCACAAAGCCAATGGGTGATTTTGGGCAATCATTCTCTCTCAGTGTTAGGAAGGAGGCAATGGCAACCCACTGTCAAAAATAAAAATTGTTATTGCCAGGAGTCAATAGTTCCCTGAAGGAAAAAGAAAAGATTACTGCTCTCATATCTCCAATCTGAGATCCAGAGAGACTCCTCTGCAAAATCTTGCAAAGTTACCAAGACCTTTAACAGATCAGCTATCTAAAATAAAAAGAACAGGTAGAAAAGTGGTCATTTGACATCTTATTAATCTAAAGTGTATTTCCCTACTATCTGGAAAACTAAGGCTTTTAAAAACTAGGGTTGCCAGTAAAAAAGACACCAATACTGAAAATGATTCTTACTATACCTAAATACAGTTTGATTGTTTTTTCTGACAAAAGCTTTCCATTCAGAATGCCCCTGTTGGCAGAGAGGAGAGAAGGCAATATCCCTCCATTATTCTGAAGGATCCCACAAACTCCCAAAGCAGTTATTGGAAACAGGGATTTAGGGGGAAATTAGTGAAGGAAGAAACCTTATTCTGCCAACAGAAAAGCTGCATGGATTGAAGAAGTCTTTCTCTTAGCGGAAAGAATGCACCCAATGCAAGCCATGGACTTTCGACCCATCAATAAAGATATTTTTAAGATTCCATACTTTACATTGGTCTTCCTTCACTAGTTTTAGTAGGTCAAGTATGAAGCATGGAGTTTCTATTTTTCTAATAACAATTTCTCTCCTAAATCAACAAATTTAGAGTTGGTTATGAGTGAAATGTGATTGAAATGGAAAGGCATTGTTTCTCACATTTTCTCTGCAGCTTAATTTTTCTCATTAAATACAGGTTATCAAAAGCCTGGATTTTCCTATGGGGTAAGAATGGTAAGAATGGGTCTCTGAAAATATCATTATAACATGAAATTGATCTGCTGAGATGAAGGACCACTTAGATTGCTGCGTATGAACCTCCATTGCAGGACTAGTTAGAACCATAATAAGCCTGAACTAAATTCCATTCCAACCTGTAGCTCTGCAAATAAAAAGATTTTCAGGGAATCACTGTTTCATTATTAGGGCAGACATGACAGTCAACCAGGGGCGGTGGGGAGAGGGGGGCACCTAATTTGAAAGAGAAAAGGTGTTTTGGAGTAGACATGGGCACATGCATGATATCTGTCAGTAAAGTCCAATAAATCTAACTCTGTACTAAGCGAAGGAATCTAAATAAAGCCTTCATTAGAGAAGGCTTCTAACTTCAACACATCTAAAATAGGAGAATGCATGATATCTGTCAGCAATTCTTTCAGTCAAACATGTCCCAGGATAAAATGCAGTTGCTTTAAGATGTTAATATTAGGCTGTGCTTCCATAAACTCTAGTGCACTTTTTCCCCCTTCAAATCCAAAGAGCTGCACAGCCCAGTTAATTACCATGTGGATATATTCAGAGGAGTGATATGATGTGGCAGTTTTCCTCATCTTAACTAGCTTGGAAAGAGAGAGGAGACCTTCAAATACTACATCCACATTAGGCTTTATTACGAAAGTCAGTAAGTTTTAAACCAAGACTTAATTTTGCAAAAGGACTTCAAAATATCTTGGTCTAAACTAAGGAGTCATTTCATTCTATTCAAGTTCAGACCAAACTCCCATTCACAGAGAAAAAGACAAGCATTTTTTTCCAAACAATTTATCTTTTAATAAGGAACAGTTGCCTCAGTTTTCTAATTATGTATAGGCATAAAATGTAATCTGCTATTGGTGGGGTTTCAGCTTCCATTTTGGAAAATAACACATAGCATTATATAATACCTGTGAGATTGTTTTGCATCAATATTATGTATATAAACAGGCCATATATGCACAATCGTTATGTCCTTTTAAGGATTAAGCTACAAATGTATCCCTATTCACATTAAAATGCATATCAGACATTGTTATTTCCTTCAAATAGTCATGTGCCCAGAACATAAATAAACATATTTCAATTTAAGAGGGTGGCTAATTGGTTAGGAGTTAGATATTGAATGA
This sequence comes from Bothrops alternatus, assembly GCA_034064705.1. Lineage (NCBI taxonomy): Eukaryota > Metazoa > Chordata > Lepidosauria > Squamata > Viperidae > Bothrops > Bothrops alternatus. The sequence goes on along the minus strand of JARGCV010000008.1, from coordinate 1,396,075 downwards.
TCTGGAAGAAAAACTAGCTTAACTTCCAAATACTTTATTCCTGATACAGTTATATAAAGACTGATTTCAGGATTATCTATACAGCTACACACACACAGAGAGAGAGGAGAGAGAGAGAGAGAGAGAGACGTACGTGTATGCAAGGAAGATATGCATACATGTGCTCATTCTGAAATAAAAATGTTCATATGCAACACACTTTCATTTTCTTTCCTTCTGAGTGACAGTTAAGTAGAATAGTATTTTATTTAGATAGGAATCATTAGACACCACTATATTAGTAGACCTAACAGCATTTGCAGTTTTGGTAAGATAGTGATTCCCTGAAGCACTGTAGAATTTAAGACATTATAAAGGCTCACCAGGGAAATATTAGGCTTAATTAGAAACAGTCAGCTTTGACTGGAATCTCATTTATATCAGGGAATATCAAGAACAACTTAACTGCTACCATTAAATCCACAGCTTCACCTGAGTAACTGAAGGCAGCATCTTAATCCTGCTCATGTATTTGACTTAGGAAAAGATTTTCTTATTTCTCCCAAATAATTCATTTCAGCTTATTCATAGCAGTTATTACTAGTCACTAAAGCACTGCTTAATTGGTTCCTTGGCTTAAAATGTCTCTGTTTTATTGTAAATAGGGCATACATAATTTGTAGCACAGTCCGATGCATGTTTATTCAGAAGCCTATTGAGACAAGTGGAAGTTAACCCTAAATTAGCATTGTAAGGATTAATTTCTAGTTTATTATTAGTTTGCCCAAATGTTTAAGGTTTCATGCTAGTTTTATTTTCCATTTACAAAGAAAGCTTTTCACAACCCATCCTAAACTTGTCCCTTTGCACAAATCTATTGAATCAGAAAATCATAATAGTGTCCCACATATGGAACACACTCCTTTGCTCAGGTTATTTGATTCTTTAGTGATTAATTTATAATTTTAATATGCCTCCCTAATCTTGCAGGATGCTAAACAGTGAAGAGAAAAAAGTGGCAGCATATACTGTACACAATATAACAATTCATTTGGACATTAATTAGAGATAACTCAATGACCATCCACTATCACCCGGAACATTTTCCAGAAACATTACAAAACTGATTCCATTTTTCTAATTTAGGAAAATCTGAATATGGTACAGTATACATTATTTCATTAGTTCTTTTGCTAGTAGTCTGTTCATTTTGACAACTTACAGACTACACACAAACTAGCCATACACACACACACACACACACATGTGGCCTGCAGAACCACAGAAACACTTTCTCTATTAGTCCTCTTGCGTGGATATTGGGAAATAGGATATCATTTCCAAAACTTGATCAAGATAAGAAAAAAACCATCCCCGCCCCCATATGCAGGCTTCTTGTTGTTGTTGTTGCTTTTTTGCTTTTTTGTGACTAACAGCAAGAAAACACAATGATTCTATAGATGGTCCTCCAATTATGGTCAATCATTACACGATCATTCAAAGCTATAATGGACCCATCCCATTGGCTATCGTTCCAAAGTTCCAATGGCTGCCCACTCTCCAAAGACACACGGCTTCATGTTAGGTACTAGGCTAGGGGTAGGCAACCCAAAACAGTCAAAGAGACCCGTTTCCCACCAAAAAAAGAAACACTGGGAGCCACAAAACCTTTTGGTATCTAAAATGAAGACAACACTGCATATATCATTTTTTTACCTTTATGATTTATATAAATTTTAGATGTCAAAAGGGTCTCTCTCTCTTTCCCTTTCTTCTCTCTCCCTCTCTCTTTCCTCTCCCTCTCTTTCTCTTTCCTCCCCCCCTCTCTCTCCCTCTCTCTCTTTTTCCTCTCTCTTTCTCTTTCTCTCTATCCTCTCTCTCTTTCTCTTTCCTCTCTCATTCTCTTTCTCTCTTTCCTCTCCCTCCCCCCTCTCTTTCCTCTCTCTTCCTCTCCCCTCCCTCTTTCTATCTTTCCTCATTCTTTCCCTTTCCTGTCTCTCTTTCAATCTTTCCTCTCTCTCTCTTTCGTCTCTCTTTCTCTCTTTCCTCTCTTTCTCTTTCCTCTCTTTCTCTCTATCTTTCCTATCTCTTTCCTCTCCCTCCCTCTTTCCTCTCTATTTCGCTTTCTCTCTTTCCTCTCCCTCTCTCTTTTTCCTCTTTCTTTCTATCTTTCCTCTCACTCTCTCTTTTTCTCTTTCCTCTCTCTTTCTTTCTTTCCTCTCCCTCTCTCTCTCTTTCCTCTCTCTCTCTATCATTCTCTTTCCTCTCTCTTTCTCTTTCTCTCCCCCTCTCTCTCTTTTCTCTTTCTCTTTCCTCTCTTTCTCTCTTTCCTCTCCCTCTTTCCTCTCCCCCTCTCTTTCTCTTTCTCTCCTTCCTCTCCCTCTCTCATTCTCTTTCCTCTCCCCTCCCTTTATCTTTCTCTTTCCTCCCTCTCTTTCTCTTTCTCTCTTCCTGTCCCTCTCTCCCTCTTTCTATCTCCTTTCTCTTTCTCCTTCCTCTCTCTTTCTCACTCTCTCTATTTCTCTCTCTTTCTCTCTTTCCTCTCCCCTCTCTCTTTCTTTCTCTTTCCTCTTTCTTCTCTCTTATTCTCTTTCCTCTCCCTCTCTTTTTCTTTCCTCTCCCTCTCTCTCTTTCCTCTCCCCTTCTCTCTCTCTTTCTCTCTTTCTTCTCCCTCTCTCTCCCTCTCTCTTTCTCTTTCCTCCCCCTCTCTCTCCCTCTCTCTTTCTCTTTCCTCTCTCTTTCTCTCTTTCTACCTATCCTCTCTCTCTTTCTCTTTCTCTTTCTCTTTCCTCTCTCATTCTCTTTCTCTCTTTCCTCTCCCTCCCCCCTCTTTCCTCTCTCTCCCTCTCCCCTCCCTCTTTCTATCTTTCCTCATTCTTTCCCTTTCCTGTCTCTCTTTCAATCTTTCCTGTCTCTCTTTCGTCTCTCTTTCTCTCTTTCCTCTCTTTCTCTTTCCTCTCTTTCTCTCTATCTTTCCTATCTCTCTTTCCTCTCCCTCCCTCTTTCCTCTCTATTTCTCTTTTTCTCTTTCCTCTCCCTCTCTCTTTTTCCTCTCTTTCTTTCTATCTTTCCTCTCACTCTTTCTCTTTCCTCTCTTTTTCTCTTTCTCCCTTTACTCTCCCTCTCTCTCCTCTCTCTTCCTCTCCCCTCTTTCTACCTTTCTTCATTCTTTCCTTTTCCTGTCTCTCTTTCTATCTTTCCTCTCTTTCCTCTCTCTGTCCTCTCCCTCTCTTTCTCTTTCCTCTCTCTTTCCCTCTTTCTCTTTCCTCTCCCTCTCTCTTTCTCTTTCTCTTTCTCTTTCCTCTACCTTTCTCTCTTTCCTCTTTTCTCTCTTTCCTCTCTTTTTTCTCTCTTTCTCTCGTTCTTCTCCCTCTTTCTCTCGTTCCTCTCCCCTCTCTTTCTCTCTTTCTTCTCCCCTCTCTCTTTCCTCTCTCTTTCTCTCTTTCCTCTCTCTCTTTCTCACTATCTCTCTTTCCTCTCCCCTCAATATCACTGGCTGCCCCTTTCAGTGACTCTGTGCAGCTTACAGTTCAAAAATGTATTACAATTAAAAATACTAAAAACTTTTAAAAAGAGTAATGACAGCAAAACCAATACAAACAACAGAAGCATCCAAATTAAGTGACCATGCCGGAATAACAGCCGTAATAATTGGGCCACCTGTGCAACTTTCCCTAGGAGGCAAAAAGAATTTGGGTAACCGGCAGATCAGACCGGGGCTCAGTTGGCCCCTCCTGGGAACAATTAGGGGCAGCTCCGCAGAGTCCTGGGCACCTGACTCACAGAGGAAGCCAGTGGGGAGCCCACAATTAGTGGGCCCACCAGGAGGCGGCTGACATGGACATCCCCGCAGCAGTCTGGTGGCCTCCGACAGGATTCCTGGCCAACCGGCCACGGGGTGGGAGCGGCTACCTCGCCGGGGCTGCTCGGCTTTCCCATCTGTCCTGCCGGCCCAGCCTTTCCAGGGCCAAATCCTGCCAAGCTCTACCTGCTGCAGGAGGTCAAGCCAGGCCAGGCTGCGTGGTGGGAAAGGAGGTGCGCTGCGATTCACAAAGCCCCGGTCCCAGTCCAGAGAAGCGCCCCACCCTGGTGGCTGGGGGGCTGAGAGGGGGAAGCCCCTTCCGATGCCCAGAAAGCAGCACTTCCTCTCCTGCTCTGGGTATGGGAAAATGGGCGGAAGTCCCGGGAAGACCAAGCGTGGGTGGGCAGGAGGCAGAAGGCGCTGAAAGGCACCCAGGGCACCACAGACTGGCCCAGGGAGATGTTTGGCTGGCTCAGCTGCCCAGGGTGTGGCCCAGGGACAGTCCAGGAACAGATGCCCCTGCCAGCCCAGCCAGGACTGCCCAGGGAGACGCGTGTCCGGTTCAGTGGCCCAGGGATGGTCCAGGAACCCATGCCCCCACTGTCCCAGCCCCAACTGGGACTGCCGCCAAGCCCAGGGCAACGCGTGGCCAGCTCAGCGGCCCAGGGACAGCCAAGGAACCCATGCCTCTGCCATCCACCGTCTCAGCCAGGACTGCCACCTGGCCCAGGAGACGCATGGCCAGCTCGGCTGCCCAGGGAGCAGCCTGGGGATGGCCCAAGAACCCATGCTCGCACCAGCCGCCACCCCAGCCGGGCCTGCCGCCCGGCCCAGGGAAACACATGGCCGGCTCGGCTGCCCCTCTGCCTGGTACAGGTAAGCCAGGGGGCACGCCTCCCGCCCTGTGGCCACTTCACGGGAGTGGTTCGCAACTCGAAGCCCTCTCCCCCCCTCCACCACTCACCCTCCATATCCATCTCTGCTGCTGCTTGGCCAACCGGGGCTGCAGCTTGTAGGAGGGCTGGCTTGCTTAGCAGAGGCTCTGCCGGGCCCCTCCCAGCGGGGATCCCAGGGCTTCCCCGTGCGGCTCCCTGGCCACGTGCACCTTGGACGGGGCCAGCCCGGGAAAGGGCCTTTCTGGCCACCCTTCTCCCAGGGGGCAGGGCACCTGGGCGCAGGGCAAATCAGGAGCTCTGGGGAGGGCAAGTCAGAGAGAGAGAGAGAGAGAGAGAGAGAGAGAGAGAGAGAGAGAGAGAGAGAGAGAGAGAGAGAGAGAGAAGGGAAGCACCAGTGCCTCTCTGTCTCTGTTTCTCTCTCTGCAAATGGCGGAGGAGGCTCCGGAGCCACAGAAGACGGCTCAAAGAGCTGCATACGGCTCTGGAGTCGTGGGTTGCCGACCCGTGCACTAGGCAAACAACCCCCATTTATGTCTGTTCACAGCATCCTAATGTAATGCAACCATATTTTTCTTTTTGCTGAAAATCAGAATTTATTTTTGGTTTTTGGCAAAAGTGGCCCATAGCAAACAATAGGTTTGCTTTATGGCCATGGCATTCATTTTACAACGTCTGAAAAAAGGTCCTAAGATCAGGCTGGTGACCCACTTTACAATCATCATGGGCAGGCTCCATTACAGTCATATGTCGAGAACTACCTGTAATGAGCTAGAAAATGTTAATGATCACCAGTCCATGCCGGCTTGTAGATTCTCTTCTTCCCAAGCTCCCTCCCTGATGAAGTGAAGATATATTTATTGATGTCTGTGAGTGTGTGTATACATGTGTGTGCATGTGCACAATTGCAGTCCCCAGCTACACTACCTATTGTTTCATTTGTTCTTAAAGACAAGCATGTTATTCACCCTTGTTATTACAGTACAACATTTTTACTTGATCTAAACTCTTGAAAGACATTCTTATCCAATGAATTGTTGTCCCATAAAACTGCTTTATTTAGTTGATCCTGGAGAACTGCAATTTAAATGAAACTTTGCATATCCTAAGCAGAGAATATGAAATGCAACATTTCCAACAACTCTTAAGTTTGCAGCAGGATAACCTGGGAAGATAATAACAAAACAATGCTGCTAGAAATTATAATAGAAAACCAATTAACTTGGTCCAGGTAAAAGTTATATCCTCAAGCAATCACAACACATTCTTCCTGCCTCTCCTTTGAGGTAGTTTTCACAGCACAGATGCTCCCTGCAGGAAATGATGATTGTCCAAAATAAGCAAGACAGCAGGGTCTCGCTTTTCAACTTAAGGTATTAATTTCCTTGGCTTCTATCTTCCATTGCCAATAACACATCTGACAACTTATCTCCCTTCTATACTCTTCTTTTATTTCATTATTCTTTATTCACTGAAATAGTCCTTCTTTTAAACAGATGTAGATATAGCATATGACACCATCCCAAGCAAAGATATCAGACCATCCTAGCCTACCATTTTCCCTTTGTCTTCTCTATAAAAACAAACAAATGTGCATACAGTATATGTAGATATACATATCTCTCATCCTATTCCCTTTTAGCATAAGAATGCTGGATAAAATGCAGGAAGGCAAAGGCAAAGAAGGCAAAGAAATAAAGAACATTAGGTTTTTTAATTAACAAAAGAAACTAAATCTAGTTTGCAAAAATTCTGTTTTCCATATTTACCTATCCATAAAAGCACTCTAGCTTCCACCACATGTATATTACACTTCATACATTGCCTTTTACTTTTAAATTCCCTGTCTCTCTCTCTCTCTCTCCTTTTTCCAAAATCTTCATCCATCCTAACCATTATTTTCTTGGTAATCCCCTTACTATCAACCCATTCACTCTTCCTTCAAATATTTTTGTCTGCCCATAGTAATTCAAGATGGACAGTATTTAATATTTATTTGCTACGTATACGTAGGTATGTGGGTCTGTACATATGTTGTTCATAGTATGTTTAGTTGTGTGTCATGTATGTGTTTCACTTTGAGAGCGGGCAACGAAATTTCATTTTTGATGTGTGCCGTTGTGCCCACAGTAAAAAAATGACAATTAAAAATGACAATGTTTTATCTTATCTTATCTTTTTCTGTTTAGGTAAGGAAATATATCTGGAAAAATGATCCAGTAGGTGAATGGTGGTGAACCTATGGCACAGGTGCCAGAGGCGGCACTCGGAGCCCTCTCTGTGGGCACATGTGCTGTTGCCCCAGCCTCGCCTCCCCCTGTGACCGCCTCCTCTCCAGCAGCCCCCCTAAAGGAGAGTCGCCCCTGAGCGTGGCCCACGTGGAGCAGTGCAGCCAAGGACATGGCAGCCAGGCAGCATACTCTGCCCTCACACCCCATTGTGCACAGTTGATGCTGCAGGGCACGGGCAGAGGGTGTGATTGCCATAGCGCTGCTGGGCTGCCTGGGCGATCTGCGGTGGGCCCTGGAGGTGGTTAGTGGCCCTGCGGGCAGGCAGGGCAGGGGATGGGGGTGGAGTGGGGGCAGGGCAGGGGGTGGAGTGGGGGCGGGACCAGTTTTTGGGCACTTGGTCTCTAAAAGTCCTTCGGGAGAGGGGCGGTATAGAAATGTAATAATAAATAAATAAATAAAAGGTTCGCCATCAGTGGTCTAGCTCTTTTCTAAAACCAAGCAGGACTGTGAGTAAAACAGGTCACTCATACTCTGGTCATCTCCCAATTGGACTACTATAACACACTCTACACAGGGCTACCCTTGAAAAGTATCTGGAAGATTCAACTGGTGCAGAATGCAGCCACATGAGCCATACTGGGTGCCCAAAGAAGGGCACATATAACACCTCTGCTCTGCAAACTACACTGGGTACCACTTTGCTTCCAAGTCCAATTCAAGGTATTGGTAATCATCTATAAGGCCCTATATGGCATAGGGTCAGGTTACCAATGGAACCAACTTCACTGCATCACAGCAGCCCATCCCACTCGGTCAGGCAGGGAAGGCATGCTACAGACACAATCAGTCACAATTTCAACTGGCGAGGTCTAGGAAGAGAGCCTTTTCTGATGCTGCCCCTGCATTGTGGAACATCTTGCCCCACAGAGATGAGGAAAGCCCCCAATCTATTGGTGTTCTCCATTGGGTCAAAACTTGACTCTGTAGCTTTGCATGGAGGACACAAGGGATTCACACGACCATGGAGTTGGTTGGCTTCATGAGAAACCTTCTCTCTGCCTGTATTAATAATGGGTAGCCTCCCCATCTTGGAATTCACCATCTTTTGTAATTTTATAATATTGTTTTATATTTTAAAAAAGTTTTTATCTTATTTTTTCTGTTTTTAATGCTTAATTTTATACATTAAATTGTACACTGCCCAGAGCCTGTCTTTAAGGGAGATGGGCAATTAAGAAGTGTGAGATATAAATACACACATACATACACACATACACACATACATACATACGGAAAACAAAAAGACATTTTTCTTCTTAAAACTACAATAGCAAGAATAAAATGAACAGAGTGTAACAAAATAAAAATACAAGAAAACAAACTTTCCATCACTTCCTTATGCAAAATATATTGCATACTGGGCTTGTCATGTATATGTATAATATGCATATTTTTATGAATCGTGCGTTTGGTAACAGACTGTTTCCTAATGAAGCTGAAAATAACAGAATTAGATCTAACCTCAATCCTACTTAAAGATGATACTCTTAAATCAGGGGATCATGGTTTTACTACAGCATTCTAATTATCATAGGGTGTACCAGACCTTAATAGAAAGAGAAAATTATTATACGCATGGGGAGTAATCATAATTTGTTTAATATTTAATTGCATTCAAATTGAATTTAGCTTGGATAGATTGCAAATGACTTCTTTGTCCCTTTGTCTCACAAAAAAAAATTAACTGGGAAAGCTAGCTAATATTATCTGAGCAAAACACTGGGAATTGTGAAAATGCTGTGCAATTTTTGTAAGATGTCCTTCAGCAGATTCAGATAACAACTCTTCCTATCTACTGAGCTAAAGACAAATCCTATTTAAAGGTGGTTTTAACTGAGTTGGCATTTGCCTTATGGATTTGCTGAAAGAAATTAAATTTTCTCTTCAATATTTTGTTGGCATCAGATATCTGAAATTTTAAGATTCCAGTCATTTGCTACCATCCATCATAACTTCAGTGACCTTGAAGATATCCCTTGGGAATGAATGGCTTGACATCTGAAGTAATCAAATGGAGAATTTCCCACCTTCACCCATATATAGAAATATTACACACATACACACCCACATAATATGCTCACTTGATAGTCGTAAGGTTTTCATGTCCTATGAGTGACAAATTGATAGCCATGAGCCAATGAACTATCATATTCTTTGCCACAAACAAATAAACAAGATTTGGATGTTTAGTTTCACTGAGATGTTTTTTTCTCTCTGGCAGAAGATCCATGTCACAGCCTGTATCATTATTATTTTTTCTGCAATAGATACAGAAAGACCTGCCTTTCCCCTCTTGCCCAGCATGAGTAACATGTATGGAAGTTTATATCAGCGCCTCATTAAGTGTTAAACTCCATAGAGTTCCATGACATTTTTGATATTCAGCTTCTATGTAAAGCTGTGAAAGATGGTCATTTAGAAACCTGAAGTGACATTTCATCATTTATGTCAGTAACCCTCAGCAACCGCAATATTTTGTATTACTGTAGCACTCGAGTCAGGAAAGGATGATATGAGGACATGCAGGTGAGCTGGATGAAGGCAAACCAGCTGGGGCTCAGTGCCATTCATTTGGGAGCATTGTTAACAGATTGTCCCTTATCTATGAATTATGATGATTAGATGAGCCTGCAATTCCCTTCCAGATTTAAAATTTGCAGCTCTCCCTATTGTCATCACAGTCAATGGAGACACAAATAGCCCCCACAGCAAGCTGTGCATTTTCCCAGCTCCTAGTAGTTTATTGACTATAGCTTTCCTGGTCAGAGAGCATTTAGTTAGAAAATTCAATCACTGCATGCATAGTCCATAAGGTTATTCTTGGAAGATGGATCTAATGCAAATATAGGAGACATAACAGCTATATTACCACACTGGCCAGTCTAACACAAACATATTAATCTCACTCTGAATATATTCCACTGGCTGCCAGGGCTGGGTTTTTTATTTTTAATTCTTTATTCTTTTTATAAATAAGGCAAGGTTGTGGATTTGCTAATATGTGGATACATTTCACCTTCTATTTCCCCAAAGCAACAGCAACCTGGCAGGTCAATTGGGCTGAGAGAGAATCATTGGCTCAAAGTCACCCAGCTCCTTTCTTGTATAGGACTAGAACTCACAGTCTCTGATTTCTAGCCTGGTGCCTTAACCTTTAGATCACATCTACACACAACTCAATGGAGACAATTAAAAAAATCTAAGAAGGAAACATAAAAACCAAAATACATCCTCTCCAGCAGTCAACACACAGATAAACAGGGATTAACACCAAACAATCAAGCAGAAAACAATACCTTAACCAAAGAACTACGGTACTAAAAAGATACTATACCCCACCAATACTGGCAGGGCAAGCTACTGCATATAAAACAAGGAGCAAACCCCACATTCACTCGCATTAATCTACTTGGGTAATAAAATGTCTGAAAGCAAACAAACAAGCTCAGAGAGCATCAATATTCCACATAATGTCTCTATCACTTCAAAGTCATTAAATACATTTAAATTTTACTATGCACATTTTAATTCAGAAAATACAGGTAATCCTGGACTTAAGACCACAAGTGAGCCCAAAATTTCTGTTGCTAAGTGAAACATTTAAATGAGTTTTGCCCCATTTTATGACCTGCCACAGTTGTTAAGTGAACCATTGCAGTTTTAAGTTAGTAACCTGGTTGTGAAGTGAATCCGGCTTATCCATTGACTTTGCTTGTCAGAAGGTCATAAAAGGGGATCACCTGATCCTGGGACACTGCAACCGTCATATATATGAGTCAGTTGCCAAGCATCTGAATGTTGATCATGTGACCGTGGGGATTCTGCAGCGGTCATCATTGTTACAAATCATCATACTATAAGTCACTTTTTTCAATGCTGTTGTAACTTTGAACGGTCACTAAATGAACTGTTCTAAGTCGAGGACTACCTGTAATTAAAAAATTAAAACAGCCCAAGTAATTACTAAGAGCACCGGAAAGATACAGAATTTCAAATCCCCAATCACAATGTCACAGGAACATTTAAAATCAAAACTGATTACAAATGTTATAAAATGCCTAGGCCCTAGGAGCAGAACAGAGGACATGATATGCAACTGGTAAAGAAGAGATCTTTCTTCACTTATATAGCACTTGGTGTGCTAGTGTCTAAGAACATATTGATTCCTTTAATATATATTGCAAGTGAGTGAGTGAATGAGTGAACATGTCTTAGGGTTGTGAAGTACTTCATATTCAAAGGGAAAAAAGGACTTTGAACATTATGCAGAGCAAAATCAAGATGGGGCACCTATAAACCCACACCAAAAGGGCCAGGTTGCAATTGCCAATTGTGAATGCTATGATGACCTATTTATTTATTTATTTATTTATTTATTTATTTATTTATTTATTTATTTATTTATTTATTTATTTATTATCAAATTTCTATACCGCCCCTCTCCCGAAGGACTCGGGGCGGTGTACAGTAAAATCCCCATGTAAAACCCAACACTTACAATCTTAAAAAAAAAAAAAATTTAACTCAATCCCCCTAAAAACATCCTAACCCTACTAAAAACCGGATCTTCTATGCCAGGCTGGCCTGTCGAAAAAGGAACGTTTTTAGTTCCCGACGGAAGGTGCGTAAGTCTGTCATTGTATGGAGTTCGGGGGGGCTCATTCCATAGCGTGGGAGCTCCCACAGAGAAGGCTCTCCCCCTGGGGGCCGCTAGCCGGCATTGTCTGGCCGACGGCACCCTGAGGAGGCCCTCTCTGTGGGAGCGTACCGGACGGTGGGAGGTATTTGCCGGCAGTAGGCGGTCCTGTAAGTATCCGGGTCCGATGCAGCTCCCCCCCCTCTCTCTCACACACACACATATAGCTGATCTTTTTGTAGATCTTTTTGTTCCCATTAGGATGGATATATTAAAAGATTATCATTTTTTAAAGAAAATTATGGAGTAAAATGAATAAAGCCAGAGCAAAAGAAACTTGTACAATCTGAATAACTGCTGTGGGCTTAGAGTAACACTAGCTGAGATAAATACAACCTATAATACTTCTGCCTGAAGCCATACAGTATGATGGCAAAGAAAATAAAAAAATCTTAACAAAAACAGACTTTATGGGATTAAGATCATTTCTGACTGGTTGCTGTGATAAAACATATCTGGGTATTTGAATATCTTTCAATCTATAAAGTTGTCATTTCAGTCTACAGAGCTGAATTTCAGTCTACAGAGCTTCAGTTGTTATGGAAAATTCTCATCTAATTACCAATGCTAAGTTACACCATAAGCTATTAATGTATCAGCACATATATTTCCTTAAATTGTTTTAAGGAAATGTTTTTTAGGAAATGCTTCCTAAACACTATAATTTACCAAAGCAAACTTATCACTTCATGATTTGGAAAATCAATATGAAAGGCTTTTGCTTTTAAAGAGATTTATTAGGTGAACAATTTGTAAGGAACAAATGATCTTTAAAAAAGATAAATAACAACATTTTCAGTTGTACAGTATTATTCATTGTGTCTTTATTAATTTTTATACCAACTTTTCCTCAAGGAACATATTTGAATCTCTACCCAGCTAGTTATTATTACAAAAAACCTAATTATCTGGAATAGGCTGGGGAATTAGTTCAAGATGACCTTTTGAGCTTTATCACTTGGATTAGAACTTGGGTCTCAAGTGATTTTCTAATTACTGTGAACCAGTCATTTATACAATGTGTTATGTCACTAATACATTTCCATTATAACCTTAAGCATATGGCTATTGCATTGCTTTGATCTTCCTATGTCACAGTATTATGGAGTGGGGGATGGAAGTTAATACAATAGTTTAAAATATCAGAATGTTATTATGACTGAATACCATTTTCATCACTGCAAACTACTTTCTGGGAGGAAAACATGACAAAGACTTGCCATTTTCCTTTCCACCTTTGGAAAAAGAGCCATTATTGGCATATCATATTATGACATAACATTGGTTTTTTTCTTTAGTATTTTGGCTTAGCATAATGCATGTACCTATCAGAATTGTGATTACAAACTATGGTCTACAGCAGGGGTGTCAAACTCACAATGTCACGTGACGTGTCATGACATATCACAACTTTTTTGCCATTGCCGGCAATAGCATGGGCACGGTTTCGCTTTGATGCATTCAGCCCGTAGGCCAGCAGTTTGATACCCCTGGTCTATGGCTTAACATTATTTTGCACCAAGCAATTACATGATTTTAAACTCATATCAAATCAATATATTTATTGTCTTAGAATTGAATGTGAACCCTATCAATAGTTTCAAGAGATCTGTAGACTGCAAAGATCCATGCATATTTTCTACGTTCCACCCTTACTTTTTTTTTTTTACTTTTTATTGTAGTGTTTTATTTATGACTAATACTTGCAGGTACCATGAACTCCCATGAGATGGACTACATTGTCTCACTCGGAATCTCTCAAGGGGGCACAAATCCACAAACACAGGGAGCAGAAAAGGTTGCAGACACCCAATTGTAGGGAAAGGCAACGTCCTTGAAAAGAACATTGCTTGGAGATTTTCTGACTGGGCAGCTGTGATACATTTAATAATCCAAGAACACCTTCCAAATAATTGCTAACGTTTTGCTGCAAGTCAAGAGATTCCCCAACTCTGCAGAGTAATTTTTTGTTGTTCCTTTCCCAGCCACTGAACTTGGCTGCTTAGGACTGCTTGACCCAGTTCTAAGTAGCATCTACAGTAGATTCACAACTCACTGCATCATATGGTACTTTAAGTAAGCCGTATAGCTCTTCAAAGGCTACCCTTTTCCCGCTACTACCATAGGAGCAGGGATGGGAAGAAAAGAACAGCTACACATGAAGGGAGGGGTTAGAAAATAACCCCTTTTAAGAAGGCGTGCTTTGCAGCAGCATTACCAGCAAGAGTTTACTCAGATGGTTGTGTGTATAATGCTGCTGTTGGAGTCCAAAGTTATCACCAGTAAGAACTATTTTGCAGGAGTAAGTGACATTGCCCTTTGCAGCTTCAACAGACATAGCATAGTCATTCATCCATGAATGGTAAACTTTCCACTGCTTTCTAATCAGGCTCTGATAAGGAAGCCTCTCACTTCAATAGTCTTTTAAGGGTCCAAGTAGCCTACACTGCATACATTCCCAGAAGAACCTGGCTCATATCAAGCCTGCCAGCAACTGCATAATATTTCATCTTCACCTTCCACTATGAGATCCGCAGCCTCTCAAAAGCAAAAGACAAATGGAGAACGGGTACTAGGAAAGGAAGGAAACAACAGGCCAGCCCATTCCAGTAGGCAAAGTGCAGATCATCTTCCTGGCAATTCTTCCCTTTGTAAGGTTCTGTTGGAGGTTAAATCCAGTTCGTATCTTATTCAAAGCTTCAGTGACTCCATCCAGCCACCTCATTCTCTGTCGTACCCTTCTTCTATTGCCCTCAATCTTTCCCAGCATTAGGCTCTTCTCCAGTGAGTCCTTCCTTCTCATTAGGTGGCCAAAGTACTTGAGTTTAAACTTCAGGATCTGGCCTTCTAAAGAGCGGTCAGGGTTGATCTCCTCTAGGACTGATTGCCTTGCAGTCCAGGGGACTTGCAGGAGTCTTCTCCAGCACCATAGTTCCAAGGCCTCAATTCTTTGGCATTCAGCCTCTTATGGTTCAACTTTTACAGCCATACATTGTAACTGGGAAAACCTCTTCAGCACCAGTGGTTGGGGCATAGACTTGGACTACTGTGATATTGAATAGTTTGCCTTGGATTCACACTGAGATCATTCTGTCATTTTGGGGATTGTATCTCAGTATTGCTTTTCCTACTCTTTTATTGACTATGAAGACTACTTCATTTCTTCTGAGGGATTCGTGCCTGCAGTAGTATACCTGATGGTCCTCTGAATTAAATTCACCCATTCCTCTTCATTTTAGTTCGCTGATTCCTAAGATGTCGATGATCAGTCTTGTCATCTCTTGTTTGACCAGCTTGCCTTGATTCATGGATCTTACATTCCAGGTTCCTATGGTGAGTAGATCTTTTACAGCATCGGACTTTCCTTTCATCACCAGATGCATCCACCGCTGAGCATCCTTTTGACTTTGGCCCGATTGCTTCACTCTTTCTGGCGTTACTAGTACTAGCCCTCTGCTTGCTCTTCCCCAGTAGCATACTGGACATCTTCCGACCTGAGGGGCTCAGCTTCCAGAGTCATATCTTTTTGCCTTTGGGATCTGCTTGTAGTTTGCTAGTAATTTCCCGTTTCCAGGATCTGGTATCTTCAAAACTGCAAAATCTGAAGCTGGACGCCATTTCTCCACCCTTACTTTTAATCAGCTGATGATATGCAGCATTTCTGTTACAAACTCAATTGCTGTAAAGGAGAGATGAATACAGTACTTGAAAGCTGATGATTGACCTATGTTTGAAAGAACATCCCCTGTCTGGGATATGTATTTACTGTATGTTCAACAAAACCAGCTCCAATGATTCATTGCTATTATCTCATAAGTATGCAGCCACCTATTCATTTATTCAACATTTCCACCTTGATGACCTCTAGCAGGATATGAATTATCAGCAATTCTAGCAGATTCATTAGATGCTGATCAGTGGTGGGATTCAAATATGTGAACAACCGGTTCTCTATGTGGATGCTGCTTCTGGAAGTCCGTTCTGGGCCTGGCCAACAAAAAATTAGCTACCGTTTTTGCCGAAGTGGTGTGAATCGGCTGAATCCCACCACTGGTGCTGATGTCTAATATGCTTGGAAGGCATCAGGTTGAAGTTGATCTGCTTAGAGAAAGCATATATATTCTTACTTTTCTGCTTGAAGCCCAGGCAACAGATGATCATGAAAAAATCAATACAAACCTTTGCAGACTTTTTAAGGCCAAGAAGTCATGATGGAAATATGCATTCACCAAGTCTCAAATGTTGTTATCATGAACTTCTGAGAGCATCCTGCAGGGTTTTTTTTTTAACCTCAATCTTAGATGGCAGATGAAACATGTCTCCAAGCCAAAATGACCCCCCCCCTCCAGCACCAAAAAATCTTCCTGACCAGTCAACCTGAAAAGCCCACCAGGCTTTTAGAGCTTTAGAGCATTACCTTACCTTCAGCTTCTTACTGCTGGTCAGCCACCACTACCTTCTGTTCTGAAGTGCTGCCAACTGCTTCAATTGCTTTAGAAACATTCTGCTATAAAAGATAATGAAATATAAAACAGATCTTAGGCTGTGAATTCACATTCTAAATCTTTGGACTAGGATGGGCTGTAGATTTATATAATAGATAAAATATTGGAAACTAACCAAAGAGAGAAGCAACCTAGAACTAAGGAGAAATATCCTGACAGAACAATTAATCAGTGGAACAACCTGCCTCCAGAAGAACAGCAGACGTTGTTGAGGGCTGTAACAAGCAGAGGTTTTACTCAAAAGGTACTGTTTGTGAATAGATCCAAGATTTTCCTTCTGGGGATACAAGGGTGTTTTTTCTTTGATTTTAAAAATATATTAAGCGTACTTTACATTTGCATGAGAAATATATATTGTCTGTTTCAAAATGGTAAGAAACCAAAATTAAATGGCAGATTCAGAAGGAACGTCAGGATATAATGAGAGATAGATAGAGAATTTTAATGGACCATATGTAGGCTTGTTGATCCATTTTTTAAGAACAGTATTTCTTAAATTAGGTTGTGCATAGAGTTCTCCAAAGCAGATCCAAATGATGGTTTTTATGAAGTCTAAGGTCATTCAGTTTCACTGGGCCAACAAAGTGAGATGTAGCATATCTCTCCTCAAGTATACTGAAGCAACTAGTGATGAAAATATTCACTAGAACACTTTTAGATGAAAGTTCACAGAGAATATGGGCTTTTAAGTGAAAAGGGTATGGCGTCCCTTTGTACTGAACAGATTTATATGAACTAAATATTCAGCTTTTACTAAAACTGATGACAGACATGGCAGTTTTAAGACTTTCTTTAACAATTCCATTCTGAAGATTGATGTGTTGCTCATTCTTCCAATTGACAATGTATTAAATGTCCTCCTTAACTTTCCTTTCTAGCCAGTAGCTAATTCTTAAAGGGGAATGCACCTTGTCTTTTCTGTCTCTGGAGGCTTTTCCTTGTTTGATGAATATATGGAAGAGGGAAAATATGGGGGGGGTCAAATTCTTCCTTCAGAAGGAGATGGGAATGTGAAAGAGGGAGGGAGGGAAGGAAATCCTGCCTTAGCACTTGGCTACCAGCAGCCCTGCCATTGACTTTGCTTGTCAAAAGGTTGTAAAAGAGGATCATATGACCCTGGGACACTGTGACCATCATAAATATGAATCAGTTGCCAAGCATCCAAATATAAATCACATGACACTGGGCACACTGCAATGGTCATAGGTGTGAAAAAAGGTCATAAGTCATTTCAGTGCAATTGCAACTTTGAACAGGTTTTTTTTTTTTTTTGGTCATCAAGTTTTTGACACCTTGCTAGGTGGTACTCGAATATTGCCATAGCCTAAAAGTGGTACAATCGGTGAAAAGGTTGAAAAGCCCTGCTCTAGGCCATGTCACTACTGCCCCAAGATGAAATCAGATCTAAAGTTTAACACATACACACCAGCCTCGTATGCATCAGGTCTTCAGTCAGACAGATTGAAGGTTGTCATGGAGGCCATAAACTCTTAAAATGCCCTGGACTCAGTGACTGGCAATTAAATTTAAATCCCGAGGACAAGCAAACTTAACAGTCTACAAAAGTCACCCAATAATGGACTCAGGCATGACTATCACTTGCAACAGCGAGGACAGTGCATTCCTCAAGAGTCAAGTTCTGCAGAGTCTCATATCCATTTATCTGAAAGGCAGAATCTTTGAGAGTCCCCAACAACGCATGGATGACAATAACTGCCCTTTTCCTGGAGTCTCAACCCAAACCCTCAGCCCAAAATTTGGGCAGGTGGTCCACCCAGGTTTTGATAATACATCCAATACGCTCCTGATTAGTGTCTGGGGAAAACTATTCAAGTTTATACTAAATTGCTTTGGAGATCATATGCCAAAACATTCTTAGCTCGGAAAGGAGAAGGCATTTCCTTTCACCATTCTCTTACTTCATTTCCAAAGCTAGATTTCAGAAATGCTTCCTTGAGTTCTACCTCTCCCTTTGCAAGGGTAGATATCTAGATCCAATCCTGTAACCGGATTTGCACAATTACCTTAGAAAAGACACAGCAGATACATTTATATAACTAATTTTAAATTTTTAACTATTATTCTTTGCCTACTTAGTGTCTAGGGCAGTGTTTCTCAACCCTGGCAATTTTAAGATGTGTGGACTTGAACTCCCAACTTCCCTCAGCCAGCACATTGACTTGAAACATTTTTGATTAAGTTATTATTTGGTTAGCTAATGAATTTAGAGTTGGAAACCAAAAAATTGGCTTATTCAGTCACCAAACCAAACATATTGTGTAAACCCAGCCACTAAGGCACACTAAGGTTTCCATTCCATCAGGAAAAATAAAATCTACAAATTTAAACACTGTGGACAGGCATGAAGTTTGAATATGAGAAAGCCAAGGCACTTCATACCAAATTCTCTGAGTCTATATATTCTGTTGCTAAATAAAAAAGTAAACCATCAAGTGAATCAACAAGGAAATCTATTTTCCTGAGCTTAATTTGGCTCTCTGTCATGCAGAAAGCGTTGTGAGATCTCTGTCATGCAGAAAGCGTTGTGAGATGCATATATTAATCTTCCCTAGCAGACAAATTAATTATACTAAGTACATGAGCTGTAGAAATGAGCCCGTTTTCCCCAGAGTACAAATACATATTTTGTCACATTAGTCATTTTACACAACAGAGATTATAGAGTGTATATATCTAATTTATTATTATTATTATTATTATGGTCACCAGACATTTCAAACAAAAACACATTAAAAATAAAAATAAAGTAAAAACTAAAATACTACAACTAGTGGTGGGTTTGTCGGTAGATACTCAAAGTCTGCCTAAGTTTAAAGGCCAAGCCACAAAATTTAGCTACATTCAAGGAGATTAAACCAAACAGGTAAGGAGTTATTCTTAAGAGTTTATATAGGTAGTCCTCGATTTACAACAGTTCATTTAATGACTGTTTGAAGTTACAGCGGCACTTGAAAAAATGACATGACCATTTTTCACACTTATGACCGTTGCAGGATCTCCATGGTCATGTGATTTACATTCAGATGCTAGACAACTGGCTCATATTTATAACGGTTGCAGCGTCCCAGAGTCATGTGATCAACTTTTGTGACCATCTGACAAGCAAAGTCAGTGGGGAAGCCAGATTCACTTAGCAACTGTGTTATTAATTTAACAACTGCAGTGATTTGCTTAACAAAGGTGGCCAAAAAAGTCGTACAATGGGGCAAAACTCATTTAACAAATTTCTCACTTAGCAACATAAATTTTGGGCTCAATTGTGGCTATAAGTGGAGGACTACCAGTGGAGAGTACAGTAAAATAAGCTGCAGTCTCAACAGCCCCTGGTCTGCAGGGGCACAATCTCAACTCGTGCAGACATTTTGTATCAGTCCTCCAAAACTGCTGTGGGAAGAACATTGAAACATGCTAAAGTGAAAGCTCTTCAGAATTTGGAAACAGTCATATGTTTTAAGTATCTCGCAATTGCGCGAGCAATCGTGGGCTTACCTCGGTATGCCCACATTTCACCAACGCTCCGCGAGCTGCACTGGCTACCTATTAGTCTCCGCTCGCAATTCAAAGTGTTGGTTATTACCTATAAAGCCCTACATGGCCTAGGACCAGGTTACTTGCAGGACCGTCTTTTGCCTCATACCTCATCACGACCGGTCAGAGAGCACAGAGTTGGTCTTCTCCGGGTCCCGTCGACCAGTCAATGTAGGCTGGCGGGCCCCAGGAGAAGGGCCTTCTCTGTTGCGGCCCCTACCCTCTGGAATCAGCTCCCTCCGGGGATTCGGACCGCTCCTACTCTTCTGGCCTTCCGAAAAGAATTAAAAACTTATTTGTGTCGGCAGATCTGGGAATGATTGGTGCTGAATGTTGGATGAATGTTTTTTTTATTAAAAATTTGGGGTATTGTTTTATTTTATGATCATTTTAATTTAATTTATATTAGACTTTAATGCGATTGTTATTATCTATGTTGTAAGCCGCTCTGGGTCCCCTGGAGAAGAGCGGCTTATAAGTCTAATAATAAATAAATAAAATCTCACTGGTTTGTTAAAAGGGATTACATCTAAAAAAAGCTTTCTTTGGCAGAGCAGCCCTGTTGGCCTCCCAGGTTCATTGTTTATATGCACTGAGGGCACAGTCATAACCCATCATTAGGAATGTCTCCCTGGGAAAGCTAAGGGGTTTGTGACGTTGTCCTGAACCAGAACGATTTGTAATTGTCCTCAATTAGGAAAGAACCTGTGGGAAAGGAATAATTTCAACCAATGTGCTTTGATACAGATAGTAGTAGTAGTAGTAGTAGTAATAATAGTAGTAGTAGTAGTAGTAGTAGTAATCATCATCATCATTATCATCATCATCATGTTGAAAGGGAGCTTGGAGGTCATCTAGTTCAACCCCCTACTCAGGCAGGAAACCCTATACCAGGGGTAGGCAACCCAAAACACTCAAAGAGCCACTTGGACCCGTTTCCCACCGAAAACAAAACACCGGGAGCCGCAAAACCCTTTTGATATCTAAAATGAAAATAACACTGCATATATCCTTTTTTACCTTTATTATAGGGGTGTGTGTGTGTCTGTGTTTTTGTGTGTGTGTGTGTGTGTGTGTATGTGTGTGTGTGTGTATGTTTGTGTATGTATGTGTGTGTATGTATATATATACATACACACACAGGTAAAAAAGGATATATGCAGTGTTATCTTCATTTTAGATGTCAAAAAGGTCTCTCTCTGTCTCTCTCTCTCTCTCTCCCTCCCTCTGTCTCTCTCTATCTGCCCTTGGTCTGCCAGTCCTCTTCCCCCACTCTCTTTCTTTCTCTCTCTCTCTTTCCTCTCTCTCTCTCTCCCCCTCTCTCTCTCTCCCTCCCTCTCTCTCTCCCTCCCTCTCTCTCTCCCTCCCTCTCCCTCTCCCTCTCTCTCTTTTTCTCTCTCTCTCTTTCTTTCCCTCCCTCTCTCCTATCTGCTGCTCACCTTGCAAGCTGGCTTCAAGCTGTTCTCCAACAAGCTCATGGGTAGGCAACCTTGGCTCTTTTATGACTCATGGACTTCAACTCCCAGAATTCCTGAGTCAGCATAGCTGGGCTAGCTAGCTCTTTCCTGCCCTTCCTGCTTCCTGCTTCCTGCAGAGATGCAGCAAAGGGAGGAGCTCCGCCCAATAAGCTTTTCAGCTCCTCTTTTACACACACACACACACACACACACACACACACACACACACAGAGAGAGAGAGAGAGAGAGAGAGAGAGAGAGAGAGAGAGACAGACAGAGAGAGAGACAGAGAGAGAGACAGAGAGAGACAGAGAGAGACAGAGAGAGACAGAGAGACAGAGAGAGGGTCAAGGAAGCGCAGTTGCCTCTCTCTGTCTCTTTCTCTCTCTGCAGAGGCTGGGAGCCACAGGGGAAGGCTCAAAGAGCCGCATGCGGCTCCAGAGCCGCAGGTTGCCGACCTGTGCCCTATACCATTTCAGACAAATGGCTGTCCAGTTGGAGCATTCACCGCTTCTGGAGGCAGGTTGTTCCACTGATTAATTGTTCTAACTGTCAGGAAGTTTCTCCTTAGTTCTAGGTTGCTTCTCTCCTTGATTAGTTTCCATCTGTTGCTTCTTGTCCTGCCTTCAGGCACTCCCTCTTCTTTGTGGCAGCCCCTGAGATATTGGAACACTGCTATCATGTCCCCCCTCATCCTTCTCTTCATTAAACTAGACATACCCAATTTCAGCAGCCGTTCCTTATATGCTTTAGCCTCCAGTCCCCTAATCTTCTTTGTTGCTCATCTCTGTATTCTTTCTAGAGTCTCAGCATCTTTTTTACATCGTGGTGACCAAAACTGGATGCAGTATTCCAAGTGTGACCTTACCAAGGCATTGTAAAGTGGTGTTAATACTTCACGTGATCTTGATTCTATCCCTCTGTTAATGCAGCCTAGCACTGTATTGGCCTTTTTGGCAGCTGCAGCACACTGCTGGCTCATATTTAAGTGATTGTCCACTAGGACTCCAAGGTCCCTCTCAGCTACTACTATTGAGCAAAGTACCCCCTATACTATACCTGTACATTTGTTTTTTCTTGCCTAAATGTAGAACCTTACTTTTTTCACCATTGAATTTCATTTTGTTAGATCTATGCATCTGTTTCAAATTTAGATAACCCTGCCTCTCTCCTGAAAGCTACATTTGGAACACAAGGGTTACCTGGAATATAGTCCTTAGACATTTAGTTTGGATTCTTTCAAGAGGAATAACGGAAGTTTAAAGTGTTAGCTGCTCATAGAAATATACGGTAATTGTGCCTAAGCCTTGGCTGAATATAGTTTCAGTGCTGCTGAAATTATTGTGTAATATTTCAGGAATAATAAACTCATTGCCTGGAGATTTACCAGGCTTTAGATGATATATAAGTATATTTATTTCAGCTTTGATTCTGGGGTCCAGTTAGGGAACATGGTAACATTAAGATTTAAACCAAATTAAATGCTCTAAAGTGGTGCTGGATGCAAAGTAAGAGACCAGGAAGTGAAAACGGCCTGTCGCTTGGGTGGGAAGCTGTCAGGTACCAGAATAAAATGGGATTTCTGGCTTGAGATGCTATTATCAATGGCTGCCAGGAATCCCTAAAGGAATCCTTTTGTTTTATAATAGATGTTTATATTGATTCTTCAGGAGCATAAAGTCCTGGATGGAGAACTCAGCTCAGGGTACTTATGCACAGTTCAGATTTGGTCCATAAGCTGTCAAATTGAGACCTATTTTGAGAAGGCAGAGGTTAGACATTAACCAATAGTAAGAGAGCATTATTAAATTTTAGCAGCACAGACATTGCACAGTGCTCCATTGGGTCTAACGTTATAATGTTTGAATGAAGCTAACCTGAAATTAAACCACCACACAATCTGTCTTGTATTGCTCCAGGAACTGCTGCAAGTAAGTTATACCCTCTTATAAACAAGCTGGCCAAATTTCTTGAGGTAGGAATAATGTATGTCAGGATAATTAATAGTTTTGCGGTGGTGCTATTGTCACAAATGTTTCTCTTAATTCATCCAATCCCTGTATGGTGCCTGCTTGCTTTGAATCTGGCAATGTACCAAATGAGTCAATCAAGTTTACTTCCAGCAGACTCTCTAGCTGTAGATAATGCAGTTTGTTGATTAGAGCTCTTCTTTCTCAAGGTTATTCCCCGAGGTTATAAAGTGGTAATACCCTTGTGGGTAAATTGGTCCAAAAGTGGGGTAGCTCCCTCTAAACAGAAGACACGTACTAGGAATCCTGAGACGATGCTAAGAATGGGCTTCATTTTCAGAAACCCACCAGGGGCTGTACAGTAGATTGCAAGCAGAATTCACATGCAGCCTCTTCTGTATGACAGCCATTCAGCATGTAGCAGAACTATCAAAGTGCTTTCACAGTGGAGCAGTTTGCTCAAGGACAAAACAACTGCCTTTTCCAAGTTGCCTCTCCCTCTGTTCACGCTATTGTTAGAAATCTGATTGGTTTGTAAGTAATAATTGTGCTTTTCTCACCCCTGCCTTTTTTCTGCTTGAGAGTTAATCCATCCATAGTTATTTCTTTCTCTCCTAGTAGTTTCAGCAGCGGAGTCAGCTCTAAATTCCCTGTTAGCTGCTCCTTGCTTTTTGGACTGAACAGCAGGTGTCTTTACATCTTGTGCTGTTTTATTTGGATGACTCTCAGTATACTTTACGAAGGACTCCTTTAGTAGGTCATCCCTATTTTTTACTGAAGTCAAAAGACTAAAACGTATGAAGAAAGACTGCAGGAATTGGATATGTCTAGCCTAGTGAAAAGAAGGACTACGGGTAACATGAAAGCAGTGTTCCAATATCTCAGAGGTTACCACAAAGAAGAGGGAGTCAATGTATTCTCCAAAGCACCTGAAGGCAAGACAAGAAGCAATGGATGGAAACCAATCAAGGAGAGAAGCAATGAAAACTAAGGAGAAATTTCCTGACAGAACAATTAATCAGTATGTTCCTTCCAACTCTGTTAATTCTGTTAGCTTGAAGATTAAGATCACTATTTGTGCTGTGAGCAGGCATTATCAACTCTTTTATATTTTTTCTTTTAAAATCCATATTCTTGCGTAAGCAATACAGCTGCTGAACAAACAGCAGCAGCCTGGGAGGAGGTTATCCTCTATTACGGAAGAAGCTTTTGACCACGGGTGTCAAACTCGATGCATCATGTGACATATCGTGACATTTTTTGCCTTTGCAGAGCATTTTGAGAACATTCAACTTCTGAATCCCACAGGAAGCTACCAGGTGATGGCTTATCAAGAGAAGTGTGCATTTTACTTTATTGATAGAACATATTATGGGAACTCAACCCCTCTCCCCAGAGAAGGAAATAATAAAAAGGCAGAATATTATATTTCCTCAAAGGATCTTTAAATGCAGAAAAGCATGCCCGGTTTTTCTTAATAGCCCCAAGTCTCCCTCCCTCAAGCAGAAACCAGCTCGGTAGAAATGCAGATATGATGATCCTTTCAGAAAGACTGGCACAAGGAAGCTTAGAGTTGATGGGATTAGAAAGACAAAGATCCCTAAACAACCCCTCATCCCAAAAAATTCAACACAGAACATAGCCATCAGCCACAGACCCAGGGAAGCAGGATATGACCTTTAGGATATGATAGGATTAACCCACCACCATCAGAATACCAGAAAGACACACTGAACCTCAGGTCAAAGTTCATGCCACAGGAACAACTCCAAACACAAAAGCCCAAGAAGGTATAGAAACCTCCACTCCCTGCTCCATGTGGTCAGCTTTCCCAGAGCTGTCTGTCTGGTTCTGCTCTTCAATAAACTACAACCTTCTTTCTAAAGCAGTCTCCATTTTGTTTATTCCCATCTTGGACTGGACCCTGATGAAGATTTTTCTTTCAAAAATATGCATTGAACTGCAGTGCCTTCTGAAGCTTAATAATTTTGAGCAGGATTTTCTACCACAGACTTTTCTTTATTTTGATATACATTATTGTAGTGCAGCGGTTCTCAACCTATGGGTTGCGACCCCATTTGGGGTCGAACGACCGTTTCGCAGGGTCGCCGGACACCGCGGTCCACCATTTTTTTTTGTCGGGCGCACGCCGCGCATGCATGGTTCGGGCCGTCACGCGCGCGCGCCGCACATGCGCAGATCAGCCCGTCGCAATCCGCCATTTTTTTCCGCCGCGCACGTGCTGCGCATGCACAAATCAGGCCGTCACAGTCCGCCATTTTGTTTTTTTTTTGTTTTTTTTTTGTTTTTTTTTGTCGCGGCGTGCCGTGCATGTGCGGTTCGGGCCGTCGCGGTCCGCCATTTTGTTTTTTGTTTTGTTTTTTTTCTGTTGCGCGTGCTGCGCATGCGCGGATCGGCCCGGTGTGCGCACGCACGCGGGTCGCACCACGCATGGGTGGGGCAAGTGGGGTCTCAACCTGAAAAAGGTTGAGAACCACTGTTGTAGTGTTTTAGTTTGGCCCTGCATTAACTGACAGTCACATTTTTCAAGAACAATCACTGCTCAAGTAAAGCTTTCTCAACCATTCTGGCCTCACATTCTTGCACAACCATTTACACTTCAGTCTTTTCTAACACTACTTTCTAATGAAATTTCCATTCCTTTACACCATTTCACCAACTTGCTTATGGCCTATTATGCATCAGTCATCTTAAGTTCAGATATATAGTTGTCCCCTCTAATAAACCATAACTAAAACTTGTTCTTTCACTTTTATCTCAGTTAACTATTTGGATTCTTCATTCCTATTTATGGAATAAGCTCTATGACTACTAAGTTTCCTTCTCTTCCTGTCTACTAGCATACTAAAAGACCTCATAATCCTCAATTTTCCCTTTCATTTAATCTACCCATTTTTCTCTACACACACAAACACATACACATATAGAATTTTCATACAGAAATGATCTTAAGTGTGTGTGTACTGAGATTATCCGCCGGTGGATTCTACATTCATCATGCTGGAGAACAGCTCATTAAACATGTGTAAACTACCCACCTTAGATGTTTAAAAGGAATTGTTAGAATTTTTTCCATATTTTTTTTTGTTTGGGGAGTAAGGGGAGAGAGTAGCAAAAGAACCACGTGAGGCTGCTAACTAAATAAAAAACCAATATAAGACAAAAGCACATAATAAGCCTGCCTGAGAACCAACACTTGACTATTCTACTAAACATGGCCTTCAGTTGCCACATAGAAAAGACCCAGAATGAACTAAGCCAGGACTCCAAAACCCATCACTTGAGGGTTCATTTAATGTCAACTTCCATAAGAGAGCCATTTAAAGTACTCTTGATTCCTTGAAAAAGCATCTTAAAGAGTAAGGTTTGGAAATTAATCTCATTCCCAGTGACATCATTCAGCATAAGGGAAAGTCTGTTCCCCAATTCTGAGTCACAATTTTAAGGACCAAGCGAATCATTATACATGGAATTTAATATAAAAATGCCGCCTATATTTCGTCTTTTTTTCTTGATATTAATGGGAGATATCATTGGGAGAATTTTCCCAGCATTCCCAACTACAGGAAATTAACGTATACTTACCTAAAATTGTCACTTTAGTTGAAAGCAGAAAAGGCAAATATATAGTTGCAATGACATATAAAATGTCAACTATAGTATTATTTGTCTGTTTGCTTGTTCCATTTTTTACCTCAGGAGCTCTAGTCTAGACAATGTACAATTTTTGGAAGTGAGAAAAACTCTTGTGAGGTAGAATTGGCAGAGAAAATATAATTGGCCCAAAGTCACCAAGTTTCCTGGATAAGGATGAACTTGAATCCTCAGTCTCCCCAGTCCTTAAACAAAACACCAAACTGTTTCTCATCAATGGCTTACCCTGAAGCAACATGAGATCTGAGGTCTCCCGACTGTAATCTCTTCCAAGTCGAAATCACAAAGCAATTTTATTATGAGCACTGTGACCAGCTTTAGACACAGATCTTCTTGCTGTGTTGTCCTAAAATATCCTTAACATAATAATAACTGGAAGAATTTTACAGAGGAGGATGAAAAAGCATCATGTGGTTTTGCTTTTAGCAACTGCAGTCTAAGAACAGCCATAACAAACCAAGTTATCTAACACAGCGGTTCTCAACCTGTGGGTCGCGACCCCATTTGTCGCCAAACAACGCAGTCCGCCATTTTTACCCTTTTCCTTAGCTATGCTACGCCATTTTTCCCCTTTTCCTTAGCTGTGCTACTCCCTCTTATTCTATTGGCTTTTGAAAGCCAATAGAATAGACTCTCTTGAATAGAGTCTAATTCTATTGGCTTTCAAAAGCCAATAGGAATTGTCCAGGCTGTCTCCGCCCTGCTGAGCCCGCCAAAAGTCCCAGTCTGCAAACGGTGCTGCAAGTTGTTTGCAGCGAAGGCGAGCTCTCCGGAAGTTTCCACCCCTCCCTGCTGAGAACTACTAAAACTGTAAGTAAAAGAGGGCCAGGGGTGGGAGGTGGGAGGCCGACGGGCGCAGGGAGGGTTTTTGGTGCAAGTGGGGCCCAGCGGGTGGCTTACCTCCCTTGGGCTGGGCCAGCTGGTGGCCCAGCCCATGGTTGCCCTGCGCCGTCGCTGCCGCGGCCGCCCAGGAGCGCCTGGGCCTGCCTGCCACTGCCCCAAACGGGCGGCAGCAAAGGCAAGGCTAGCGGGGCAGCGGCGGGCGCAGGGAGAGTTTTTGGCACGCATGGGGCCCGGCGGGTGGCTTACCTCCCTTGGGCTGGGCTAGCTGGTGACCCAGCCCGTGGTCGCCCTGCAACGTCGCTGCCGCAGCCGCCCAGGAGCACCTAGGCCTGCCTGCCGCCGCCCCAAACGGGCAGCAGTGAAGGCAAGGCTAGCGGGGCAGCGGCGGGTGCAGGGAGGGTTTTTGGCTCACGTGGGGCCCGGCGGGTGTCTTACCTCCCTTGGGCTGGGCCAGCTGGTGGCCCAGCCCATGGTCGCCATGCACCGTCGCTGCCTGAGCACCTGGTCCTGTGTGCCGCTGCCCCAAACAGGCGGCGGCCTACGCCTCGGCCGGCGCAGGGGGCAGCACCGCGCATGCACGATGCAGGTCGTCGCGCCGTGCATGCACGATGCAGGTCGTCGTGACGCGCATGTACGGTGCAGGTGGTCGCGACGCGCATGCGCGGCACAGGTCAGGGTCGCGGCCTGAAAAAGGTTGAAAACCACTGATCTAACAGGTATATGAAGATGCAAATTTTTCACTGAATGGGGATAGGTAGTGATAAGTTACCTAAAATTAGAAAGGCATTTCTACTCTTCTGCACTCAAAATCTCAGTGTTCTCCTGCTGAACTGATAATGTTGCTATGGAAATAACCTTCTTTACTGCACAGTAATACAATTTTTGACAGAAAAATCTCTGCAAGACATTTTGAGTTTAGATTTTCAGGGAGTTCTTCCCTTCTCCTTACCTAGTATGTGTTTATTTATTTATTTACTCATTTTGTACAGCTGCCCAGAGTCACTTGCTGAGATGGGTAGCCATACAAATTGAATAAATAAATAAATAGCCTCCCTCCCCAATTGTTTCTATTCCAAGAGATCCAGCAGAAGAAGCATATTATGTGACCCCTTAATCAAGCATTTGGTGGAACCCAAGAAGCCTCTTCTGTGATGGCCCTCCCTTGAGGAACATCATTCTTCTGAGTTAGATTGGACCTTAACTTGTTGGCTGCTTTTTAAGGCCCTGAAGGTACGCTTGTATTCCCAGGCTCAGATTGTCAGTTAGAGCTCATGATATGACTATGTTAATTATGGTTTGTGGGATACCTGACCCAGAAGAGTGACAAAGATGATATGGAGCTTAGATGGTAAATCCTATGGCGATTGATTTGAGGAACTGGATTTGTTTAACTTAAAGAGAGAATGCTAAGGGGAAAAATAATAATTTTCTAAATACAGGTAGTCTCGACTTACAACCACAACTGAGCTCAAAATTTATGTTGCTAAATGAGACATTTGCTAAGTAAGTTTTGCTCCATTTTACAACTTTTCTTGCCACAGTTGTTAAGTGAATCACTGCAGTTGTTAAGTAACAGGGTTGTGAAGTAAATCTGGCTTCCCCATTGACTTTGCTTGTCAGAAGGTGGCAAAAGGTGATTACTTGACCATGGGACACTGCAACCGTCATAAATATGAGTCAGTTGCCAAGTGTCTAAATTTTGATCAGATGACCATGGGGATGCTGCAACAGTTGTAAGTATGAAAAATGGACACTAAATGAACTGTTGTAAGTCGAGGACTACCTGTATTGAAAGGCTGTCATAGGGAAGACATTGTATAGTTTTTTCCTCTATAGTGTCCAAGGGTTAGACAAAACCCAGGTGATGGAAGCTTTACACAGAGACAATCAAACATGAAGTCAGGAGGAACTTCTGATTGTGAGAGGTATTAAGCAGTGAAAAATCTGGCTTCCTAAAATTCTAGGTGCTTCATTAGTGGAATGGAACAGCCATTTGTCTGGAATGATCTGTATCTGAATTAGAATCAGAATGGAGCTGGAAAGGACCTTGGAGATCTTCTAGGCCAGCAGTCCCCAACCTTTTCAGCTTGGCAGCCTAATGCACATGGGGAAGGAGAGATTGCTCCATGTGAGTGATAGGCATGTATGCGCATGTGCACAGCTCCAATGTTCATGCACAAGTGGAGCTTTGCACGTGTGCACTCCTCTGCAGCTTGTGCTAGTGGAGGTATATGAGCACGCATGCTTTCCTGCCACTCACATGGCCCACTTCCGAATGGGCTGCAATCTGGTAGTGGGCCACGGCCCAGGGGTTGGGAATGCCTGTTCTAGTCCAACCCCCTGTTCAAGCAGGAGACTCTATACTATTTCAGACAAGTGGCTGTCCAGTCTCTTCTTAAAGACCTCCAGTGATGAAGCATCTACAACTTCTGAAGGCAAACTGTTCCACTGGTTAATTATTGGGAAGTTTCCCTTTAATTTCAGTTTGCTTCTCTCCTTGATTAGTTTTCATTGGTTGTTTCTTGTCCTGCCTTCTGGTGCTTTGGAAAATAAGATGACCCCTTCTTCTTTATGGCAGCCCCTTAAATACTGGAACTCTACTATCACGCCATACACACCCAGTCCTTTTTTGCTTTAGACTAGCCATACCCAATTCCTGCAACCATTCGTCATATGTTTAGTCTCCAGGCCCTTAATCTGTGGGCCCTTAATCTCCAGGCCTTTAATCCTATTATTTGAGGATCCTTGTCTTGGGCAATGGATTTGATTAGAATATGTGATGACCTTGGACCAATACTTCTGGATAAAGTTATATGTGTCTCTGTGTTAGTCCAGCAGACATTTCAGCTTTACATAAAATAATATTGCATATTTCAGCCACTCTGTCAATAATCTTTATAATGGAAGTTGTACTGAAATATTATTTTATTTATAAACTCACATGTCAGACCAAATCATAGCATTACTGTTCTCTTTCCCCCAGTTAAGAATATCTTGACTAGTTTAACTATTATTTTTATCTGTTTTGGAAAGAAATGAATAACAAGTATTTCTTTAAAACCACTTGCTATTGTGTAAAGTGTTCTTTTATAGTTCATTAAGCTTTCTATTCAAAGTAGTAACTTTTTTTTTGCCTTCTATCCTTCCATATCTTATATTAAAGTCTCAGACTGCTGGAAGACCGTAGGATGCAGCTTCCATTTCCTCACAAACGTATCAGCATCAGAAACTTTAAAATTAAGTAAGTTAGCCTAAAGAAAGAAATGATGATTCAGAGGATCCTCTCTCCTGACATCTGCCTCCCTGCAGATTGAATAAATATTCAGACAAGCTTGAAAGGTAACCTAATTAAGCAGCCTTCCATTCTGAACAGTGATATGGTTTGTTTAAAAATAAATTCCCAGAAGCAAACAAATGATGCAAAGATATCTCCATTTTCACTTTGCTCTTTCTTATTTTAACAAAGAATTGGGTAGGGCAGGGAGTAGGATAGGGTTAGAAATTAAATAATTTATGTAATTATTGGGTCAACCTGTTCCCAATTCAAATATTTTCATATTTTAAAAATGTTGCACATCCCTAACATTGGTGTTTTAAGTCGCCCTAAGACAAGACATTTTTATTATTGTATCTAATGTCTAACACGAGGCACCCTGCTTCCCCACTTAAAATGTATTGGTTATTGTTACTGTTGTGTCCTGAGCCTGCAAAAGCAGGCTCGGGACGTTGCATTGGTCCCGGGCATTCCAAAAGCTGCCCGGGACCAGACAGAGCAGCGCTGGCCTTGTGCGCATGCGCAAGGCGCAAAAACGCTCTGTTCCTATTGGGTGTCATTGTCCGGGTTTCTGGCCATATAAAAAGGCCTGTGAGCCTTTTGCTTTCGCTTGGTTGTTGTAGAAGGAGAATAAAGTGTTTGTTCAGCATCGCCACATGTCTTCATCATTCGCTCGCGAACGAAGTATACAACAGTTACACTATTCAATAATTAGACTCTTACAGCTACAAAACTGGGCAGTGCACTGTTGAGGATCAATATGGAATAGCCACATAGCCTCAGAAGTTAGATTTCTCCTTGTTGCTGAACATTGACAAGAGATCTAAGTCACCTTCTGGCAATAAAACATAGGGATAAACAGCATCCTCTCACTCACCCTGCTCCAATTTTATCATTTTGCTTTCTCAATATTTTTCCTGTAAGTTGCCATGGAAAAGAAATTCTGTGTGCTACTTCTATGGCATTTCCTTCAGTTCTGGGGCGTGTAATGCTGTAGGTCAGTGGTGCGAACCTATGGCACGGGTGCCAGAGGCGGCACTCAGAGCCTTTTCTGTGGGCAGGTACACCATCGCCCCAGCTCCGCCTCCCCCCATGGCCCCATCCTCACCAGCAGCCCCCCCAGAGGAGAGACACCCTCAAGCATGGCCCGTGAGGAGCAGTGCAGCCAAGGACATGGCAGCCGGACAGCAGGGACATGACTCCGCCCTTGCACCCTGTCATGCGCAGTTGATGCTGCGGGGCACAGGTGAAAGGCGTGGCTGCCGTAGCACTGCTGGGCCACCTGGGTGATCTGTGGCGGGCCGTAGAGGTGGTGGATGGCCCTGCGGGTGGGGGCGGAGCTGGAGCGGAGTGGACAGGGGCTCGAGCGGCGCAGGGGCGGGCGGGGGTGGCAGGGAGGGGCCGGTTTTGGCCACTTGGTCTCTAAAAGGTTTGCCATCACTGCTGTAGGCTCTGTGAAGTTCCCCTTATTTGCCCATTGAATGTTGACTTCTTACCTCTACAAAGTCTTAATCCCATGGGCATTCAGAAATCAGAAAGCCATGATGCTCCTAATGTGGTACTTATACATTCTATTGATTGACTTCCAAAAAAAACTCTGCATAACCCATTTGTAGTTTTTCCTCCTTTTGTGTGCTTACTGGAAATCTCACAATTAATTTCTGTTCCATCTTTCGGACAAGATAGTACATCCTTCTTATACCATTTATCAAAATGTTTCTTTTGCATCCTTTAAAGCTTTCAAAAATCCATTACAATTTGCTCTTATGTCAAGTTTCATCTGTTTGGTACACTACAGAAATTCTTACATATTATTCAATCTTTAACACAATGCTTAATCCAATACTTGTCAAACTAAGAGCACAGAAGGGTAAAGACTGAAACCTGGTACTGCAGACAGTTCAAGCCAAGACACTACAACTCAATTTCTCTCCTGATCCTTGGAAAAGTCTGTTCTTTAACAGACAGATATTGCAATGCCTCTCGCCACTATGGGGCTGTTAAGTTTAGCATATGGTCAATACTCCTTTATGGAAAGAAGGAATTGTCAATTTGTTATTTTTTCTTGCCAGTTCCAGAAATATGCTGGTTGACAGATCTTAAAGCAGAGAAGCTATCTTGAACTTTTTATCTGTCAGTTACAATTCAATTTCATGAAAGAAAATTTTTCTTCCCTTTTCTTGCAAAGAAAAGAATTCAGAGAAATTCTCATGGGGCTGTTGCATTTATTTAGTTGCAAGTCGCCTAAGGAAGAATGTCCTGCCATTCGTTATACAATATTCTCTCCAACAGTTTGTGACTGCCCTGTTTCTCATGCATCAAAGAAATCCTAACATCAAAGAAATGCTTCAACTGAGCTTTTTTTTTTTAAGTAAAAGTACTGCTATTATCACAAGGGAAAAATTTAAAAGTGTTAGAGAAGTTCTCCTTCCCCTGGACAAATTTTCAGAAATCATGCCAAGCAATTTCTTTGACCGTTAACTTAGAGAATATTGAAAGGCCACATGTGTCCCGCATGAAAATACTGACATGGAAAACTAGATGGATGTAAAAAAGTAGATTCTAATAATAATGGATAGGATTGCTCACCACCTTACTAGTTGCCATTTATACATGGAATGCCAGTTTCTAACAAGAATTATGGTTCTTTTTATGGGCTACGCACTCTCTGCCTTCTAATTTCTAGGAATCAAACAACAAAAGCAAGACAAATTTATTTAACAGTATTTTGACATGCACCTTGGTAGACAAAAGTGCTGTTACCCGTTGCCAGGAAAACAAGTTGTTTAATCCTTGAACATGACAAAATATTGACTACGGTAATATTCAAAATGTTTCACATCAGTTACTTGGAATCTAATTGCCCTCATTGCTATATATTCTGCTTAGTACTGCCTTCAGTCAATAAATGGAAAAAAAGAATTAAAAACTAGCCTTAGGTGATAACCATTTTTCCCTCTTAGAAAATAAGTTCATTTTCCTTAAGTCATTAATTTTGCCCTAATAAATTCATATGCGTGTATGCACATTGGAAATTTATGAAGTAGCTATTGCTCCCTGCGTAACTGCACTGTGGGTTTGAATATTGAATTATTGATTTAGAACAGGCATGTCAAACTGCCAGCCTGCGGGCCAGATGCATCACACCGAAACCGCGCCCACTCCATTGCTGGCAATGGGGGAAAAGTCACGATACGTCATGCAACATCACATGACATTGCAAGTTTGACATGCCTGGTTTAGAAGATTACTTCTAAAATGTCATTGTCTGTATCCCACCCTATCTCAGCCTGGTGCTGTTCAAATGTACACAGCAATTTTCAGTTTATTGGAAAGTGCTAAACTGAGAAAGATTAATGTAGTATAGAATAAGCTACTATTGGATTTTTTGTTAGTACTATTGTTATTATCACCATCAAATAGGTAAGTAAAAAACTAATTCATTAAACACTTAATATTTATTAGGGCATTAATTGATTCTTTTTGCTGCATTGAAATAATACTGTTCACTAATTCCTTTTTTATATCACACAATTTTGTCATGCACTGGTTTTAAAGATTCATCCTCACAAAGTATCAGAGGTAGTGTGATGACTCCACCAGACACTCCCCCAGATACCTCTCCAGATGAGAGTTTGGAGGAGGATGAACCAGTTCAGGGCACCTCTGGAGGGGAGTTGGTCAATGGCTCTGAGCAGCCATCTGAGAGGGATTTGGCTGTAGCACAGCTACAGCATGACAGACCTGAGGCTTTAGGTGGGGAAAGCATTCACCTGCAGCCGGTCAGTGATGCGGAAGAGGAACTGCCTTCTGCATCTGATCCAAGAACATGTAGGGCAAAGAAAAGCAGAAGTGAAGAAACTTCTTGACAAAAGAAAAACAAAGAAAGTCCCGTTTTCTTTTGAAAAAGCACCTTTGGGATGTCTTGAGACAATAGTAATTTCAAGGACTTTGAGTAATTAAGCCTTAAAACTTAGTGTTGTGTTTTAGGTTCTATGATGACTGCTTCTTAATATGATCTTATGTTTATTGTTGATTGTTTTAATAATAAATATAAAAAAAACTACTCCAAACTGAAGCATCCTACCCTCTAACATAATGCTACAATGGGAAACACTGACATCTACTGTGGACATCACTATCCCTTCAATTGTGATTAAATCTGCTCTGTACCATAGTAGATAGAATATGAAAAATCCAAGCAGCCTTGTCTTTTAAGGAGCTATTGCTCCTTCAAAAGCCAGTAAGTGCAAAAGAGTATTGATACCAAAGTATTTATGTGTTTAGAAAAAGATGTGAGCTCATTCTGCGGCAAATAGTAGAAAAATGATACTGTTAATTTGTATAATCAAATGCAGATGTGCTTTCAGGTATATTTCCTTTGGAATAATAATTTAATATGCAGATGAAAAATGCCTCTGATTTAACACTCATATCAATTCCTCAGGCTTTCTGATCCTGACTACCTCATTCCTTTTTCCCCTCTTCATATTATCCTCTATGCTGGATCTTTTTTGAAAGTTTATCTCCCTCCCTCTTTCATGGGAACATGATTTAGCAATGTGGCAATTTCCAATGATTTTGGCAAACATGGCTTTGTCAATAGTCATTGGAGACACAGGAGTGTAACAGAAGCTGTTCGGTGGCTGGACTGTTTATGAATGGATGCCTCATCTGAGCTATACATTTTCTGATGTGATTTTTAATATAACTTTATATTTTTATTGTTTTAAATCATTGTATTGTTTTCCCATTTTTATCATGTTTTAACTGTAATTACCCAAAGTTATGAGTAGCTATACAAGTTTGAGGAATAAATATGGGCATAGTGCATACTATCCCAATGGCACTGTTACGGATGGACAATCAGACATAAGACTTGGGCCTTAGCCAACAGGGTCCTCAAATGCAACATCACACATACTTTTCAAAGAATCCAAAGGAGATTCTGCCCATTCTTTTTCCTCTTCCCTATTACAGAAGTTACAAAGTGTAGGGGTCCCTGTGACTTAACCTTCACCAAACACTAAGAATTCAGTCTCAAACTGCAAAACTGAAACCAGATGCTTTCTTCACTTTATTCAGTTATTAAAAATTATAAAAGTAAAGATGAAATTACTTCATTCAGTTTCTTAGTAGTCTTGTAGAAGTAGCCTATTACTGCCTTCGTCCTGAAACTTTTGTTCGGTTAATTTCCCAACCCTCCAAAAGACCTAGAACTCTCAGGCAATCTCCCATCCAAGTACTAACCAGGCACAATCCTCCTTAGCTTGTAAGATCAGTCAAGCTCAAGTAAATGCTGCCACCTGCTGAGGCACAACAAAATGGAGGGTAGCAAATGCAATTGGCAAAGGACAACATAACACTTCTTCCAAATCTTCAGGAATAGAAGCCTGAGTAGAGGCAGAGTGTGCAAACAACCTGCAAACTTACCAAGGATTCGAAGTGCAAAAGTACAGCTGTGCTGATCACCCTTGGGGCATCAATTCAAGTATTAATTTATCATTATAAGATCCACATTTTAGATAAATCAGTGCTTCTTTCTATATGCAGTGTCCTCACATGTATTCTTTATTGTATGCAAGTTCTGAGCCAAGAAGTATTTTAAATTGAACTTTCACAGTTCTTATAAACCACTACCTGTTCATACCATTCTAATGGATTACCCCATTTTTATTTGAAAAGAAACCTATGATAGATTTATTTTGCGTTTTTTGCTACAAGTGCAGGAAACTGAATGAGTGATGATACAAAAGAATTTCAACAGCAGCTGCTGGCACTACAAAACCACAGTGAACTGAAGACAAAATGTGAGAATGAGACAATTCTGCACATCTACAAACTATGTATAAAAGCTGAAGAATTTTAATTAATCTGAAGCCATACATTTAGAATAGCACCTCAGTTTAGCTATTCTTCTCAAAATATTTTGTGTCAAGAGCCACTTTAATGCCAGATTAATGGATTACAGATTGAAAAGGTTGTTGCAAAACATAGCATACAAGTATACACACCAAAGCTCATGCTAGAATGAGGAGAGTGAGTAATATACTATAGAACTAATCAATAAGGTTGTCTGGAACCAGGCCATAAACAGCAAAGTGTCAATATTATTTAAAATAAGTAACAACCAGGAGAAAAGACCCGACAACATCTTTCTCTGTGAAGATCCCCATGCTAGGAAAAACCCTGCTCTCACTTTTCTCATTGGTAAATTACAAGATAGCAAAAACTCTGCTATTTAATTAGTGTTTGGGTGAATGATTTTGTATATTTTTGAATATTTTTAGTGACCAAGCTTGAGTTTGGAGCTCCTGAGGACCTAGATAAGTGAAACTACAGTAAAATCAGATTTTAATAATAAAGCTCTGTACAAAGAACTACTGCTAGTTGGTGACTGATCTGGCTTGATTTCAGCATCTTCTTTGATGCATACCCTGCCTTAAAGAGGTAGGTCTGCTATTTGGAAATATTTCTGCACTCATGGCTCTTGCTACAGTAGTAAATGGAGACTAAGGCTGGGAAGTTTTGCCCAGTCTTGGATGGTAACCAAATGGTAGACAAATTTGCATTAAGACACGCTGGCTACAGTGACTCATCATATCACAATTAGATTACTGTAACACACTGTAATGGGACTGTCTCTGAAAACGACTTGGAAGCTTCCATTAAAATATGATGACATATCTGCTAACTAGAGGAGGTAAATTTAGTAGCATAATATCTGAGCTGTGATCACTGCATTGGCTGCTGATTTGCTTCCAGGTCCAATCAAAGAGGATAATTATTATCTTTAAAGTCCTATCTCATTCAACACCTGAGTGATCATAGGACTCTCTACCCTTTCCAGACTCAGTTTGTTCCATAGGAGTTCCACGATGAACCTTTGGAACACAAACATTTCCACAAACTGAAATGTCCCTGATTGCCTGGTTTTAGGAAGAGTTTAGGTGCCTGAATTGGCACATGCCCCATGTGGATGGATTTTAAATTACTTAAGCCCTCTGGAAATGAGAGGCCTATGAAGAATTGACTAAATAAATAACCATAAATAAATATATTTTATAGCATATGATTACTGTGCTGACTAGTTCTACGGTTCTCATGTGGATATTTTCATTTTTAATTTTGTAACTCACCCGATTACATCAATTTGCAAAGAAAGGAAGGAAGGAAAGCCCTGCACATAACAATCAAATTTTGTTTCTATCCACTGAGGTACTATAGTCATCAAGACCTTTTCCAGATTGGAATTCTAGTCATTAAAAGAAAAGAAAAAAAATTCCCCAAATGTATCCTGAAACTTCAAAGTGATTTTTTTTTTAAATAGTATGTCCACTTTCAGCTGGTCTGTTAACTTCGTAATTCTTAAGGGTGCTGCAAGGCTTAATTCCAACCTGAGGGCTGCATCACAATAACTGTCACTAAACTCCTGAAAAATGATATAAGGTTGTTGTTGTTGCATTTGAAAAAAAAAGTTGGAAAAGATGCAAGAGAAGTAGTTGAAATTATCAAAAAGGCCATAGCCTGTGACAAAAAGATACATCATATATAGATGCACATATGTACATAATAGATAGTGTAAGCCAGGGGTCCTCAACCCCTGGTCCGTAGACTAGTACCAGGCCATGGTATGCCAGCAACCAGTCCGCACAAACAAGCAAAGCCCCAGTCAGAGGATGTAGGCAGCACACAAAACCACACACCCTCCGGTCCACGGAAAAACCTCTCTCCATGGAACCGGTCCCTGGTGCCCAAAACGTTTGGGACCTCTGGTGTAAGCCATTAAGAATTACCTTGGACTGCAGTGGGATAAAAGGGAAATAAATGTTTTGGTTTAGGGATAAAGGCAAGTAAAAGTCGTCTAAGACTTGTTATATAAAATTATGCACAAAATAAATACAAATGTATTTTCCTCTTCATTTTAATTTCACATAATTCCTGAAACCAAAATCAGCAAATAGAGACAATAGTAGAGGTAGAAAACAACAGAATCCGTTTGCAGTGCAATGGGCTGTAGGCAAATTTAATAAATAAATAAAATAAACAGAAAGAAAGGACTTCACTGCACAGGGTACAGCTTAAGCATGACATTTGCTATGATGGAAGGCCAGTTCGAAGACCTTGAAAAGAGATCAATCAAATTCTTGAGGATAATGGCTATTAGTTACCTACTATTGTATATATAGCATCATTAGGCCTAAGCAAATCGTTTAAGGAGGCCGTCCTTCGAGTCAGTGCAAGATTCTTCTGGGATTCTGCATGGAAGAGAAGTGAAGCAATAGCACATCTATTTCATCAGTTATTCTGGCAGAAAGGCCTTCTGGGCCGCAACAATAACAGAAAGCATTAAGTTTTAAAAAAGATAATTATTTATTGAAAATTATTTAAATAATTATTTAAATAATTGTTTAAATTATTGAGTGGAAGGGATCATAATGAAATACTATCATTGGTGATGCAAGTGCTTCTCACATTCAACCTAGAATCTCAACTCCATTCCCTTTTTCTCCTTTGTTTTGAATTTTGTTTCAGTTAACATCATGCAAGACTTGTCAAATTTTCTTTTGTATTTTCCTCTTGATGTTTGGATTCTTTTCAATACTGAAATTACAGCAACATAAGCAATGTTATACTTACAGGGTACCTATATGTTTTCTACATGGTGAAATAATGTGTACCATTGCAAAGACAGCTATTTATGTGCATATGTCACACTTTTCCTTTAGCATGAATTCTTCTGTTCAGAACTTATTTTTTACTTGATACCATCCTTCTCCAGGATGGAGAAGATACCATCTATCTTTTCACAGATAGGTAATTAAATGTCATGGAATTAAAGCAGAAGTGGTCAGGAGACCATGGGCTACACTACATTCTGAGATGATTATAGTCAATAATGCAAAGTTGATAGGATCGTGTAATTGCAGACCTGGGATTTTCAACATTTTTTCTTGAGTTTCTGGAAGAAATTTATCTTCTGGGGTGGATCATTGTATTTCAAATAACTTCAAGAAAATTTTAGAGTTTGCACTCTAGATCTAGTGTTCCTTGCTTAAAATGGCAGGAACCAATTGTCCAATATTTAGCCATACTGATCACAGCAGACTTCAAATATTTTACAAAGGAAGATCTTCTTCTCACCATCTCCAACCTGTGACTTATAACCAGTGCTTTTTTTGTAAAAAAAAAAAAAAAGTGCCGGAACTCACACACATCATACAACGTGCCTTGCCTACCCTACAGGGTTCCATCCAAAAAAGATGCCAGAACTCTGTTCTGGGCATTCTATGACCAAAAAAAAGCCCTGCTTATAACCATATATACCACCAAAGTTGCACAACACACTCAACCTAGCCAGATACACTAAGATTGAAATACACCAAATCATGGACCTCAGCAATCTCTGCCTCACTACCTACTTTCAGTTTGCTGAACATATCAACAAATCAGAGAATCACCATTCTCAGGACTCATAATAGAGATTGTAATACACCATCTAGAAACTATAGCACTCTCACAGATGCAACCAAAAGTATGTATCTTCTGTGTAGACAACACTTTTGTCATAATAAAAAAGGAACAACTAGGGAAGACACATGAAACAATCAACTTCTTCTTCAAAGGAATAAAATTCACAAGGAAAGAAGAAAATAATAACACACTACTCTTCCTGGATATCTTCATCAGCGGAGGAAATGGTAGAAAATCTATTGAAAAAGCCCACCCACACTAAGTAATCCATTATCAATAAAAAGCCCAACCTCCCACAAAAAGAGATATGTAAGAACATTATTCAGATGAGTACAAATGCACTGCAGCAACTCAGAGTTCCAGAAAAAAGAAACTAACAGCATTTGGAACGTTTTCCAAGAAAATTTATATACATGCAACTTAATCAGAAAGTACCTGACCACTCAATTGCATCACAGCACAATCAACACTGCCATACACAGCTCGCATTCAGACAAATCAACCATCAATAGAAATAAACCACATTTACAGACCATTCAAAAGACAGAATAAAAGAAGCTAGAAGGAAACAAAAAACAAAAAAAACCCAGAACACATCCTCTCCAGCAGCCAACACTCACATTAGTGGAGATTAATGTGAGACAAACAATCAAGCAGAAATCAATAATATCCTGATAAAGGAACTTCCACAAAGGAAACCACACCTCCACCAAAAATGGTAGGGCAAACTATTCTATAGGGAGCAAACCCCACACTCACTAAAGTTACCCTAGTTGGGTAATGAAATATCTGTAAGTAAATAATCAAGCTCAGAGAGCACCAAGACTTCATAGATCAACCCCCCTACATATATTTTCTTCTATTAATTTAGAAGTATCTAGGGTGTTCTTTAAATACCCTTTATATTCACAGACTTTGTTAGGTGAACATTTTCCAATTCCATACACTCTTCAGTTAGATTTAGAGGTTATCTGTATAATGGCACAATTCCTAAATAAACAAATGCATATGAATGGAATGTAAGCAACTCTGTTTTGTATTTTTTGTCAAGAAACACAAGGAAATTTTATCATTTGTTGCACGTCAATTCAGTGATTGAGTTCTGCTCGCCAGGTCCCTTTCAGCAATGCTATCCATCAGCAGCAGTGCTGAACTACTAGAATAAATATTTACTCTTTTCTTTCTTGAACTCATTCAGTTCAGTTCTTACTGTGACCATTCTAAAAAATGGCTATCCACTGACATCATTCTAGGTCCTAAGCCCATAACTGGTTGGTTATCTTTGAAGACAAGTCCCTGTATTGCACATTATCAAATTCCCATCAGAACCACCAGGGAAGTATCTCAATCGGTTTATGCACTGATTACAACACATGTGATCATTTAGGTTGTCATCCTCACCAGATTAAATAAATGTATTCTCTTTTTTTTTAAGCAGAGGAAAAAGAAAAGAAAACCAAAACATTGTATGTGCTGGAGTCCTGCCTAGTGTATCCCCAGACTTTCCATGTTGAGAAGGAAGGTCTTCAGAGAAACAAAACATAGTTACAACTGCTACACACAATGGGGAACTGCTCCCCAAGGTAAGAAAAGCTATGTTAAATATTCAGCTTACAATTTTCCTGCAATCTAACACTGTCAACATAGGAAAATTGGGACTCAACGGGTAAATATCCCTCTTTCCCCTCAATATGCAAATTTGTTAAACAATTGAATAGAACTATTTATGTATTTAAATATATACTGACTTTTAAAACAGTTGTTGCCATGGTGTTCTACAAAGCAAATAGTATTATGCCCTATTTATTCAGAGCCAGCTAGAGCATTCTTTATCTCCTTTGGCAATTTAAATGATTGGCACAGA
This sequence comes from Bothrops alternatus, assembly GCA_034064705.1. NCBI lineage: Eukaryota > Metazoa > Chordata > Lepidosauria > Squamata > Viperidae > Bothrops > Bothrops alternatus. The sequence goes on along the minus strand of JARGCV010000008.1, from coordinate 1,353,803 downwards.
GAGAGCAAAAGCACAAAACTTTGCTATATGTGTCTGCAAAACTGGTCTCTAGAGTCTTGGGATATTTGATTGTTTTGTTAATGCAAAATCAAATTCCACTGTTGGCCTTAATGAGAGATTCTGCCTGCAAAGCAATTATAAGATTAGTTAGCTAACACTTTTATTGCCTACTGGCATGGGAAATGACATAAGCAAGACTGAAATAACACAACAGCCTGTAGCATGTACAACAAGGTGTACAAGAATCAGAAAGGATATGCTATTCGATCATTCACAGCATGGTAGACAATGCTCATTTGTGGCAAGTTTCTTAAAAAGTTTAAAAGCTGCAACCTTATAATCATGTGGGAACTGAAAGGAATTTAATAAGCATAAGATTTACCTTTCAAGATTTTCCAATTGCTAGTAAAATTGCTCACTGTATGTGTACTGCCCAAGTTATTAACCACAAGTGGCAAGCAAAATCTCAAAAATCACAGAAATATTTCAATTTACAATCTGAATGTATAAGCATAGGAAAAAAAAGTTCAAAATTGCCATTGGGAATAATGACCTGCATGCCCACTGCTTCACTGTTTTCTTCTATTGGTTTTAAAAAAAAAAAATTCAGAGGCTGCACTCTACAATGTGTTTACATTTTAAACATGCAAGATTAATCTTTCCAAAGTTAAATGGTTTCTGCCTAAGCCTAGAGGAATTCAGCTTCAACTGAAAAAAATATTGTCCATGCCTCTCTTTTTTTCCCCAAAGGGCAAGTTAATATGATTTGAAAACACCCTAACCCATTAATTATCTCTTCATAATCAGTTATGACATGATTAACTTCAAGGTTGATGTTTCTGAGTTCTGAGATGTGCAAAAAGGGAACTTCTCTAGAAATTCCATCTCACTCTCCTTTCTATTTTTCACCCTCCAGTGGTCACACAGGGATATGAAAGGGCGAAAACAGCATGAGGGTGAGTGAGCCTCTCTCCAGCTCTATCTGAAGTAGATCTAACCTAATCTCATCACTGTGGGTTTTTCCTTTTTCCTTCCTTCCCCCCTTTCAAAAAATGGGAAAGGCAGCCTTTCACTCTCCTCTGTGGCAATCAGGAGGACTGGGAAAATAGCCAATGTATAATAGGTCAAAGGCATCTTGCAGTGTGTACTCCCAGCGTCTGGCAGAGAGTCAACTGATAGAACGGGAGGATAAGCAAATCAGGCAAGTCATGCAAACATGCCCTATAAGGTTGGTTTTCTCCCATCAGTCATGATTTTTATTTCAATTACAATAGCACTCTTGCCTGTACAATAATTAGAGATCCAGGGCTGTTCTTAATATCATTTCCTCTGAGAAAAGAACACACACTTATTCACACAATCAAGAAGGGATAGAGAATAGATGAATAGGATTGTGAGCTTATTCAAGGAGAGGATAATGACAAGAGAGTGTATCTGTGCAAGTTATGTGCAAGCAGGTTTCATTCAGAATGGTCAGTTAATGTGTAAAGATTGGTCATAGGCCTGCTGTCATATTCTTTTCCTTCTCCTCTGCTAAAATATGTACCTTTTTTTTTTGCACTTTCAGACTACTAGACTTTGATCAACATTTTTTATATGAAGTATCACTTTGAGATTCCATACCTAATACAAACAACAATGCAGATTTCACCAATATCTTTGCATATAGAGTAGAGGGGTTTTGCAGGATCCAATCTAGGTCAATCACCGGGACCAGAGGTTTAATCTTCTGAGTTTTAGGACTTGTGCTGAAGCCTAAACTTGTCTCTAGTAGAGTGTGTTTCCAGAGGGATTTCCACTATCCGCAACTAGTAAATGAAAGAGTCTGTCCTGACTTGCTTCATTGACAAGCTGATGGGTCTTAAACTATCCATCATTACACTGAATAATGCTTAATTTCTATACAGTAATCCATCTTCCAATGGACACCTCTGAAGTGATAAAGCATTTCCCTTTTGGATTGTCTGCTACTTCCCATCTAAATGAAGACTATGTTATCATCAATGAGGAGAAAAAGATGCCCTCACATGAATGTTCTTTATTAGTAGTTTTTACTTAAAAGTCTCTTGTAGCACTGATGATGTTTCCTAGTTTCATAGTAAAACAAACCAAACTCAGAAAGCATTAAGATCCCCACAGTCCAACTCTGAGCTACAAATATTCTCTTCCATCAGTTTTTACTTAATCCTAGATAATACTGGAGTATATCACATCTTTATTAGTGATAGTCAGTTGGGAGCAATGTCCTGAGACTCGAGATTATGGGCCATTATCCTAGACCAGGGGTGTGAAACTGGCGGCCCATGGGCTTGGTGCGTCATGTGCAGGCCACACCCACCCTGGCTCTGCAAAACCATCATTATACATCACATGAGGTGATTGAGTTTGACCCCCGTGCCCTAGACAGCATCCTCATGGTTACATGACCAAAATTCAAACACTTGGCAACTGACTAATATTTGTGATTGTTGCAGTGTCCTAAGGTCATGTGATCAAACAGAATTGGAAAGGGAGCAAATTCTGAGGATATATTCATTATAGGCCATCTTAGTTGAATTGGCTCAGGACTTCATGGACCCAAAAGAAACACTGGATTGTGTCAGTAAAATAACTTCCCTGACCTTGAACCATGTTATAAGAAAAACCTGCCTGTTTCAGTGGGTTGACAGTTTGGGATAGCTAAAATATAACATTGTCATGGACTAACTAATTTCTGATGGTTGAACTGTCAGATGTTATTTTATTTCAGAATGATGAAGATCCTAGGCTGGTAGAAACTCCTGTCTCCAATGACATGGAATCCACAAAATGTCTGAATTTTATGGAGAAGGTTGTTATGAAGTATCCCTGCTGTGGATCTAACCTTATTATGGAACAGCAAAGCCATGCTTAAATACCTTTTTCAGGATTGAAAAGCTCAGTTAATGCTCTGATTTTTTGGTAGATTTCTAAGCTGTGAAATAGCTTAGTAAATAACTAGAGTTTTTAAGGTATAGATACCCAAATAAATTTAACAGGCAACCATGCTGACAATCTTGTAATGTGGTGCAGTTGACAAAAGTAGAACACTTTGCTGCACTTACATCTTTACTGGCTTGTTAACTTCATCATGTACCATTCAGCAGTTTTATTGCTTGGGCCTCTTCCATCTTCTGTATATATTGCTAAACTCAGTCATAGTACTATATGAACATGAGAAGACTTTATTAAATATATGTTATGGTTCCAACAGATGAAATTTCAAAAGAACTTCGAGGCATTGTTTACCTTAAAGCAGCGGTTCTCAACCTGTGGGTCGGGACCCCATTTGAGGTCGAACGACCATTTCACAGGGGTCGCCAAACACTGCAGTCTGCCATTTATTTATTTTTTGGTCGGCCATTTTTTGGGGGTTGGCCATTTTTTCCCCCTTTGCCATGCGGGCCGTCGCGCCGCACATGCGCGATGCGGGCCTGCCATTTTTTTTTTGGTCGGCCATATTTTTTTTGGTCGGCCATTTTTTGGGGGGGTCAGCCATTTTTTTCCCCTTTGCCATGCGGGCCATCACACTGCGCATGCGTGATGCAGGCCTGCCATTTTTAATTTTTTTTTGGTCGGCCATTTTTTCCCCTTTGTGATGCGCCCCGTCGCACCGCGCATGCACGATGCGCCCTGTTGTGCTGTGCATGCGCGATGTGCCCTGGGGTCACGCCGCGCTTGCGCGGCACGGGCCGGGGTCAAGCCCCGGAAAAGGTTGAGAACCGCTGCCTTAAAGAATCTTTATTTTGAGTAGCATAATATCGGCATTGCATAATCGAAGCCAAAAATTGAATTCCCCTCCCCTGAGCACATAGTATCAAAGCACAATTCCCTCCTTCAATTAACAGACATAAATCACATTCCCCAATTAGCTTGAAGCGCATCAGCTCTGGTTACAATAACCTTGTTTCTCACACTAGGTTTAGTGTTGTTATGTCTAGATGACTCTCATTCATATCCCCCAGCATCATCTAACTCTAAAAGCAAAAGGTAAAAGAGGCTACATTTCCATCTGTTGTCAATGCAAAAATATCCGATATTAGCTGCATTGACAATATATGAATTGCCATTTTGTTTCTAGTTCAAGTTTTCCATTCATGGTCCTGAGAAAGACAATAAGAACTTACTACTATTGTACAAGCTAAATGCATTCTGTTCATGTGTGCAAAGATGAATACAGAGGAGGTTAAGTCATCTTTATTTTTTTATTGGAAATCAAGGCACTAAATATGCATTCCACTGACAGGTCAATAGAGATGGTATACTATACTAATTCATTCTCAAGACTAGCCTAATGATCTAAGTTCCTTCTGGGAATGTTTATCAATATATGAGCTTTTATATGTCAGAACAGTTAATACTATATGTATCCAGATTGGAAGTTAATAAATAAAGGAAAAAAAACAAGAATCAGTTTCTGCCTGCTATGTTAAAAGATTTGTTTACAAAAATCAAGAGAAGAAAAAAAATGTTAGAAGGCATTAAAAAGACACACAATACCTTTTCTATTTCATTTTTTCAGACACATATGAAAAAAATAGAAAACCCCATCAGCTTTTCTGGCTTCCCTGGCCACCCATCCTTGAATCAGCAGAATTATATCAATATGAAATTTGCTGTTGCTAATTATTAAACTGTTGTTTCTATTTCAAGGCACTGCAGTCATCTGACTTCTCCCCAAGAGAGTGTGGGACAAAATGTAAACAATGCTATGCATCTTGAGGCTGCCTGGGGTGGTGTTGAAGAAGGAAAACACAAACTTCAACATAGGTGTAACTAAGGACATGGGCTAAGGGTGAGTTTTAAAAACATCATAGGGATTCAACAGAAGGATGTTGCTAGGGGATGCTTATGCCAAGATGAAAGGCAGATAGGTATGCAAAATTGATTTCTGTTCTGTGCAGGTTTCTGTATATAGTGACCATAATTTCCACTTGACTAACTTTATCTTGATTTCCTCTCTAGTCATAATTCTTACATCACCTTCCTTGTACCTCCCTTTACACTGTCACCTTAATTCAGTGTTCCTCACTTGTACCTTTGTTGCAAATTTACTTGTATTTCCATTGCTATCAGACTCTGCTCTTCCAAATGTACTCAATCCATTATCCATCCTTGATTTCTTCTCATATCTTTACCTAGCAGAATTGGCATCAGCATTTGACATGGTAGTGGAAATGCCAGAGTTCATAGCCCTCTCCAGCTCATGCAATCAATTTAGCATGATTTAAAACTAGGACCTGGTCATCTTAAAAATGTTGCCTCACCATCATCTTTCTTACTGTGCACTGCCTCAGGCCCTCAACATAATATTATATTAGAGCACAAATGCATTTTGGGGCCACAAGGTTTTTGCTGGTATGGCTCCTCTCCTGCACTAGCCCTTTGTTCCTGCAACTTTGCTCAGTGGGAGGGAAATTAAATGGTGACTTGGTAGTGATGTTAACATAGAAATAGCAGGCTAAGTACTTGTAGCTGCTATTATTCTTCTTTCTGGTGGACACACATCTTGTTGAAAGTGGAACTGATTGGCTAACACATTATGGATCACCTTGCAGTCAAGAGAATCACCTACTTTATGAACCTGCATACAGTAATGTTATTATCTGTAAACTGCCCAGAGTCAGTTGGAATTGGGTGGTGTCTGAATTGAATTAAATAAATTTAATTGAACCACATCGCAATCTTAATTGAACCACATTGCCATCTTCTTATCTGAATGAAGTAAAAAGTTGCTGGCTGGAGGGAAGATCTTCTTGAACATGGTCTCTGTCTCATATTTCGACAGGTATTCTCCAATAACAAAATGACATCCTTATTCTACTGCACAAAATTTAAGTGTGCTGAAACTCAGTCTTTCTTTCACCTTTACAGTGGGATATCTACCATGCTGAGGAGAGCAATCGAACTGAACCAAAGAAAATGTCACCATTCTTTCCTCCAGCACCATACTTCCACTACTCAGCACCGAATGACTGAAACATTTCATTCTGCCTGAGTGGTTGGTTGACCATTCACCCTGGTTGTGCTGTTTCTCATTATCCTTTATATTAAATTCACTTATACATTCAGCACCTTAGCTACCCTTTTAAGTCCTCCTCCTAGTTTTTCAGTAGTTGAACCTGATTTTCCAGGCCAGCCCCAAAGATCTTTTTAACCTCTTGTATTAAAAAGGCTTAGAGAGGATAGGGCTGTTGCATTTGGATGCCATTCCTTTTCAGTCTGTGCTACGGTATTACTAGGTGTGTTCATCTATAAGGACTGCCACTTTTAAAGATCTTAGAACAGCAGCAGAGCTTTGAAAAGGAAAGTAATTGCAAATTGTCTTATTTAATACTCACTGCTCGATTTAGTGTTGTCAAATTCTAAACACATTTTACTGGTAAAGTCAAGATTTACAAAAGCATTTATGTTAATTAACTATGCCAGACAATCCCTGTGAGTTTGCTTGTTTCTGATAAGCCTGTAACTCCCAAACTTGCTGTGGTTCATAATTAAAAGGACATTGTGTTTGGACATGTTGAAGGTACCTAGGGATTGCATACTATGTCACAACTTTGCCCTAGATTGGTCCCAGATTCAGTCACCCTGTAATTCCACTGAAATGAGCAGGGAAAGTTAGGTATGACTACTTTGATTTCAGTAGAAATAAAATGTAAATTGGTCTGTTTCTAATCTGGATTCCTTTTATGATTTTGTACAAAGATCTACAGTGCAAAATTTCAGAAATGTTAAGAGATCTCAGGAAGATTCCTTAGAGATTAGGAATCTACAACAACAAACACATAATAAAGAAGGTAAATCCTCTTTTCTTATATACATACATTCAGGTTCACTTTGAAGATTATGGTAAACAGAAGCATAACATATCTCTGTTGATTTCAAAGGGCAAAACAAAAGTGATGCCAAGCTTGCATTAAGGAATTTTTAAAATATTATTTAATGAATTTTGGCTGCAGAAAGAAAATTCCATTAAGAGGAAGTCATTGATGATGAAAGTACTGGCAGCAGCTTAACCTACCAGTACTACATCATTAAAAAAGTTAATTATCAGTATCTATCATATTCATTTAATTTCTTGTCCTACTGCTAATAAATAAATGAAAGAGTTCAGAATAAAGCTATATGAAAGAGATGTTTAGCATCTACAGAGTTTAATACTTGGATAAAAACAACACTAATTTAGAGATCCAATTAGGCTTGAAAAGCCAAGCTGCTGATGTCCAAGGGAAATTACAGCCACTTCTAAAAGTATTACCCTGAATAGGATGAGGGCTTTCTAAGTCAAACAGAATTCAGATTGTACTGTATAAATCCTCTCTCTTCTTTGAAGTATGAATTAAAGACTGCTGGATTGTTTGTTGAGATAATCATACATTCCTAGGGAAAGGATCTTTTGATTTTTTTTCCTTTGCAATTGAGGAAGACAGTGATATCTGAAGATTATTCCACTCTGTGTGTGTGTGAGAGAGGGGGGAGATGGAGGGAGGGAGAGGGAGAGAGAGAGGGAGAGAGAGAGGGAGAGAGAGGGAGAATGAGAATGTCCTGGGAAAGAATAGGATCAAAATCTCAGCACTCAGGTGTGTTTGTGTCCTACCAGGGACTGGAAAGAGATGGATTAAAAGACAGCATTGAGGCACTTATCATAGCAGCACAAGAAGGCACTAAGCACCAGATCCATAGAAGGAGGGGTCTACCACACTAGACAGGACCTGAAGCACCGACTATGTAGAGAGGTCTCAGAGACAGTCCAACACATGGTTGCAGGATCTAAGATGCTGGCAGGAAAAGCATACACTTAATGGCACATCAAGTAGCTGGCATTGTGTACAGGAAGATCTGCACAGAGTATGGGCTAGACCCTCCCAAGTCCAGATGGGAGGTTCCTCACAAGGTTGTGAAGAATAACAGGACTAAGATCCTGTGGGACTCTCAAAACCATAGAGACAAGAAGGTACTGGCCTACCAACCAGACATCACAGTGGTAGACAAGGACCAGACTACTGCAGTGATGATAGATATAGCCGTGTCAAGTAGGCCTGAAGGAGCAACTGGTGAGGTAAAGGCCAAAGTGGTCCTAGTGGTGATAGGAGCACCTGAGTCTGTGAGTCTCAGCTGGGACAATTGATCCAACAGAACCCAGGAAAAACACCTCTGATAGAGACTCTGAGATAGAGGACAACACATACTACTCATAGGTAACTTCTAGGATTCAGCAGCTCAAGTAATTGCAAAATTCTGGCTGCATGCAAACAAGAAGCTTCATTTTCAAAAGAAAAGTTTTCATTAAGTTATGGAAGATTCTTTCAGACTCCCAATATCATATCTCTGGATTTGCTGAATGACAACACCATAATTCCAAATCTCCTTGGCTGGAATTTGGCTAGAATTGATTGACATTCCTCAATCAATTGAGTCACATATCTGTGCTATTCTATTCCCAGTGAAATTCACATACAGATTCTACCGGTAACATCGTTATGAAAGTTGTTGACTATCACATCCAGAGTTGGAGAAAACTGTGGTATGTAATATTGTAAATATTAGGCAGAGAGGGGAGGGGGCAGAAAATATGATCACATGGGTTGTGTTATGATAAAATGTTCTAAACTGGGGTCACAGTTCTGAGAACTTTTTGCTTTGCAATGCCATACAAAGGAATATCTGTGAACTGTTTTTAAGATTTGCTTCATTTTTCATCAGAAAAGAAAAATCTCAGCATGAGCTGAAATTAGTAAAAGAATAATTTTAAAAAGCTTTACATGTATTCAAAGTAAAATGAAAAAAAAGAATCAGTATGCCATCTGTTCACTGAAGATGGTAAAAGGGTAGTGGATAACAAAGAAAAGGCAGAGCTATTCAGTTCTTTTTTGGTTTTGTCTTCTTAAAAAGCCAATTATGTGTTCCATCTGGAAATTCTGAGGGTTAGAAAGAGAGAGAAAACTGAAGCTTGAGAGTGATAGAAACATGGTGAGGGAATACCTCTTTACTTTGAATTTAAACCTCCAGGACCAGATGAATAGCAGCCTAGCATACTGAAAGAACTACTTAATGATTTCACCAAACCCTTATGTAATGTCTTTAAGAAATCCTGGAGAACTGACAAAGTACTAAATAACTAAAGAAAAGCATATATTCCCCATATCTTTATAAAAAAAGTTGGGGACAGTAAGTTTCAACAAAGTACAATTACACTAACAACAATACTAGAGAAATTTGAAAGAAAGATCATAAGAAAACAAATTTATCTGTCACTAAACAACTTGTGACCAATTGGGTCTTCCTTTGAAAGAAAGGTAGTACAGACCAGAATAAACATTAAATTTTGGGCTGACTACATTTTTTTTATTCAAATGCTGGATGGTCCCATGATCATTTAAGAAGAGAATATATCATAAATAGAAAAGTGAATGTAGTAGCATGCAAACCTCAATAATAAATCAATGTTTCCCTACCCTAAACAGATAAATAAGAAGACCATGGGTAGGTAAAAAAAAAAAAAAAGAAGCAGTGGGAGCAAGAGCAACTGAGCAAGAGCAACTTCCAATTTCCTGCTGGCTTCTCTGTTGACTCTGTGGGAAGCTAGTAAGGAGTTTCAGAAATCATGATCACATGACCGCGGGATACTACAATGGCCACAACTTTGCAAACAAAACTGGTCTGAACATCATGGAAATTGAACAGAAATAATGGCAAAATAATGATTTTAGCAAAGTACTTCATGGCATACTGATTAGCAACCCAGTTAGATATGGATAGCATGATAATCAACTGGATGTATAGCTATTACAAAGATCAAACCGAACAATTATTTATCAGTAGTTCTTATTTAAATCAAGAGAGATATCATACGGGATGCTCCAAGGAACAGTTCCTGTGTCTTCTATTCTTCAATGTTTTCATTAATGGATTGGATGAAAGAGATAGAAGGAAAGCTTATCAAATTTTCAGATATTAGAGAATTGGAAAAAAGGGCTAATGACCTTGAAAACAAAAACAAAATTCAAAACATCTTGATAGGTTGAAGAAACAAGCTGCAAGTAATATAATAAAATTTAACGGCGATAAATGCTAAGTTCTTCAGTTAGAAAACAAAAATCAGATGCATAGGAACACCTAGTCCTTGGGTTACAGCAGTAATTGGGACCAGAATTTCCATCACTTAATGATATACTTGAAAGGCACAATGTCACATGGCCACATTGCCACAATAATTCCAACAGTCCCAGTAGCATTTGTAATCCCAGGACCATATGGGTCATTAACTGAGGACCTCACATGTGGGAAGAGATGGGAGTCCCAGGCACCAGTGGGTGAAAGCTGTGAGTGAGACCTGTTGGTGCCATGGCTAGGCACTACAGAGAACAGGTGGAAGTGTGGGTGCTGCAGGTAGATGCTATGGTTGTGGGCAGGTCGGTATGCAAGTGCCACAGAGAGGCACTACATAGCACAGATAGTTCGTGGATGCCATGAATGGGCAATTATACAAAAGTATAATTTCTGAATTACAAGAAGAAATCATTCCAGTCTATTCTGCTTTGATCAGACTTGAACATGAGTACTTGTAAAGCAGACATGTCAAACACAAGGCCCGGGGGCCAGATGCAGCCCACAAAGTGGTTTCATGTGGCCCGCGAAGCCATCCTGGAAACAGTGAGGGAACGGCCCCCTCTGCCTTGGCCTTGGCCCAGGCCAGCCGGGAGCCAATGTACAATTTTGTGGTGGCCATCTATGCTGAAACGCATTCAGTCTTAGCTCCATAAGGCTGTCTGGAAACAATGAGGAACCAGGAGAACCTTGAGCAGCAGCCTTGAGGAAGTGGGGCTGGGTTTGGTGCCGCGGGTGCTGAAGGGCCAGGCTGGGCATTTGATCTCTGCTGCCCAGGGCTCCGGGAAGCTCATGGCACAATCCAGCCCCCCCGCCGCATGGCCTGAGAAGAACAGTGAGTCTCCTCCAGTGGACCATGCCTTGGCACTTGCCCTGGTCCCACCACCTTCTGCCAGGGACCCTCAGATCTGTCTAACTCCTGGCCAGGCCCACACAGGCACCCTTGACGTGAACAATGTAGAGCTGGCCACGCCCACCCAGTAGGCCACACCCACTCCATCCATGCCCACCCAGTAGGCCACACCCACCCAGCCCCCTGAGGGCAACCGCAATGCTGATGCAGCCCTCAATGAAATTGAGTTTGACACCCCTGTTGTAAAGGATATACTTGGAAAGAATGAAGGGGCCATTAGAAAGAAAGAAAGAGAGGGGGGAGGGAGGGAGGGAGGGAAGAAGGGAGGAAGGAAGGAAGGAAGGAAGGGAGGGAGGGAGGGAGGGAGGAAGGGAGGGAGGAAGGAAGGAAAGAATGAAGGAAGAAAGGGAGGGAGGGAGGGAAGGAAGAAGGAAGGAAGGAAGGAAGGAAGGAAGGAAGGAAGGAAGGAAGGAAGGAAGGAAGGAAGGAAGGAAGGAAGGAAGGAGAAATGATAGACATAAGAAAGTAAAAAACCAGAGAAAGAAATTTAAATGGACTTGCTTTGATTTTGTTTATATAAAATAGGACATAAAGAAGCTCTGACAGGTTTTATATATTATGTGCATTGTATCCTACAAATGGTAACCTGAAATCCCTACAGTGAAATCAGAGGAATTGGAAAAGGTCACAGAAAGGCAATGATAACAGTTGAGGCATTAGAAACATAAGTTGTATGAGAAGAACATGAAGGAATTGAGTAAGATTAGTCCTAGACCAGGGGTAGGCAACCCAAGACACTCAAAGAGCCACTTGGACCCGTTTCCCACCGAAAACAAAACACTGGGAGCCGCAAAACCCTTTTGATATCTAAAATGAAGATAACACTGCATATATCCTTTTTTACCATTATATATACCGGTACATACATACATACATACTGTTGTGAGTGTCTCTGGCCAGGCTGGGTACTTCTCAGATGATGACGCAGCACAGGCAGGCCCTTCTGGGTGTTTTCCCCTCCCGGCAGCCGAGCTAGATAACGAGGAGCTTGGTATACATGCTGAGTCAGACTCTCAGGGGGATGACTCAGATGTAGAACAGGAAGCTAGCTGGATTGATCCACGATTCAGACGGTCTGATAGGCGAAGGGGTCAGTTGGGTGGAAGAAGGAAGTGACGTATGGGAGGCTATATTAGCAGGGGAACGAGAGCCTCAGCCTTAGTCACGAGCAACGTTTACTCAAGGAGTGGCCTGGGGGATTTCGCAGTGAGTTGTAACTGAGTTTCCTAGTGTGTTTGTCTTAACTGTCGAATAAAGCAGTTTTTGCCGTTCAGACCAACAACAAATGCCGGCAGCTTGCTTTGAACTGCCTTCGTGTGAAGTGTGCTAATTGACCAACTCTTAACGACCTCGTTAAGTGGATTCTTGGGAGCTGAGAGGGGCTAGACATAACAGATTGCTCGTGACTCAGCACAAAAAACAGAAAGGACGAACATTAGTCCGAGCTTTCAGTGACATCATGGAACAACTCCTTGCAGATAACCCGGCTCTGTACCAATTAGTTCAAATTCTCCAGCAACAAATTGGACATTTGCAACAGCAACTTCAAGCTGCAGGAGCACAAGCTCCAGCCCCTCCTCCCAGACAAAGCAGATGTTACTTAGCCTTGCCTGATAAGTTCACTGGAGAACGTAGTAAATTTCCAGCTTTTTTGAACCAATGTAAAATATTCATTGCCTCAACTCCAGCAGATTTTCAGCTGGATGAAACGAAGGTAGCGTTCATGTTAAGTTTACTCTCTGGCCCAGCTGCTGATTGGTCGTCTCCTCTGATAGACGGACAAGATCCTGTCCTGCGCAATTATGCAGGATTTTGCCAGCTGATGGAAAGAGAATTTGCTGACCCCCTTCGTAGGCAAAATGCCACCCGGCGGATACGAGAGCTACGTCAAGGATCGCGCTGCGTAGCGGAATATATATCAGAGTTTCGCCGCCTAGCTCAAGAAATTAAGTGGAATGATGAGGCTCTCATGGAAATCTTTCTAGATGGGCTGTCTTCCCAGATCCTGAATGGATTGAAAGTTACTGTAATACCCACAACCCTGGATGCATTATACCAACATTGTTTGGCTCTTGAAGCGCAAACGCAAGCCATGGATGCCCGCTTGGTCAAACAGATGGTTCCAGTCACCGGAAGTGCCAAGCCAGTTCCTGCACCACGCAGAGGATTCCAGACCCTACCTATCACTCCACCTATCCCGGCACCCAGACGTATTTTCCAACCATTGCCGGCTTACACTGAGAGGCGTCCTGTACCCATGGCCAGAGATGAGCCCATGGATCTTGGTGCAGCCAGATCTCGCTTGACCGAGGCTGAGAAGGCAAGACGGAGAGCTGAGGGATTGTGCCTGTACTGTGGAGAGATGGGTCACTTCGTCATGGCCTGCCCCCAGAAAAGACGTGGTACGGCAGGTCCTACTCCTGTTCCAGCTCGGCCTCCCACTCAGCAGTTTCAAGCCACCTTGCCGGGAAACGGCCAGAGCCCGGCCTAATGGAAACATTGGGTCGGGCAGGCGCCAAACCCAGTCCCAGTTCCGCAGACGAAGACTCCGGTCCTCCGAGACATCTGATCCTAGCAACCAATATACTTCTGGGAAATCATGCACAGGGCATTCCGGCACACGCCTTGTTAGATTCTGGAGCCACCACTAATTTCATGGATGAAGCTTTTGCTCGTCAGCATGCCATACCTTTGTGCTCCGTAAAGCCGCCTATGTTGGTTGAGACAATCGATGGTCGTGAGTTGTTGTCTGGACCGATCAAGTTCCTGACCCAGCCCATACGCCTGGTCATAGGACAACATGAAGAAGCCATCCAATTCTATATTACCAAGGGACTTCATTTCCCCTTAGTTCTCGGCTTAGCCTGGTTGAGAACCCATGATCCTTGTGTGGTGTGGTCCCAGAACTGTGTTTCATTTCCCAGTTTGCAATGTGTTGACCACGTACGCCACGTTTGCGCAGCCCAACTACCATCCCACCCTGACATCACCTTGCCGGCCGACCTAGCGGACTTTGCAGATATATTCAGTGAGAAAGAGGCAGACCAATTACCTCCGCATAGACCATATGACTGTGCCATTGATTTGCTGCCAAATGCCAAGCTTCCAGAGGGACGCCTTTACTCCATGTCAGAACCCGAGTTGGCCGCATTAAAAGACTTTGTGGACAAAAACCTGGCCAGGGGTTTCATTTGTCCCTCTTCCTCACCTTTGTCAGCTCCTGTGTTATTCGTGAAGAAGAAAACCGGAGATTTACGCCTATGCTGTGACTATCGCAAGCTCAATGCCATCACGGTGCGCAACCGGTACCCTCTGCCTTTGATTCCTGATCTCATGGACCGTCTCCGATCAGCGACCATCTTCACCAAGATAGATCTACGGGGTGCTTACAACCTGGTTCACATCCGAGAGGGGGACGAGTGGAAAACCGCGTTTGGGACCAGGTATGGTCATTTTGAATATACCGTCATGCCCTTTGGATTCACCAATGCTCCGGCCGTCTTTCAACATTTCATGAATGACATCTTCCGGGATTTATTGGATCAATTTGTGGTGGTTTACCTCAATGACATCCTGATTTACTCCCCGTCACGAGCAACTCATCTCCAGCATCTCCGGCGAGTTTTGCAACGCTTACGAAAGTATCACCTTTATGCCAAGTTAGAGAAATGTCAATTCTATCAAACCACCATTGAGTTTCTGGGACATGTGATTTCTCCACAAGGCATCGCCATGGATCCTGGCAAGGTTGAAGCCTTGCAAACCTGGCAACCCCCATGCAAAGCAAAAGATGTCCAAAGACTTTTGGGATTTGCGAACTATTACCGGATGTTCATTCCGAGATTTTCTGCCTTGACTGCGCCCCTTACTCGACTGTTACGGAAAGGCATTAAGTTCCAGTGGGGCGATGCCGAGCAACAGGCGTTTCAGACCCTCAAAAAGGCTTTTGTTCAGGAACCCATTCTCAAGTATCCAGATCCTTGTCGTCCCTTTATAGTGGAGGCCGACGCCTCCGATGTGGCGGTAGGGGCCGTGCTACTTCAAACACGCCAAGATGGCGGCCCCCTGTTCCCGTGTGCTTATTACTCCAGGAAATTGAGCCCCTCCGAACGCCATTATACCATTTGGGAAAAGGAACTATTGGCCATCAAGACTGCTTTTGAGACCTGGAGACACCACCTGGAAGGAGCTCGCTACCAAGTTGAAGTTCGGACTGACCATAAAAACTTGGAATTTCTGCAATCTGCCAGGAAATTGAATCAACGTCAGATCCGTTGGTCTTTGTTCTTCGCTCGATTCAACTTCAAAGTCACCTACATTCCGAAAGGGTACAACAAAAGAGCAGATGCCTTGTCCCGTAAACCTGAGTATCTACAGCTCAAGGACCCCTTACCGCTTCGAACCATTCTGCCTATCGAATCGATCGCAGCCGTGCATGATCCGGTAGATCTACGACGACAGATTCGGGAAGCGCAACAACTAGAGGACTTTGCGATACGGAAGAAACTAGAGGTGGGTCCCGACTCACCTTGGACCTTGTCCGAGGGACTATTACGCTTCCGCAACCTGTTATATGTTCCAGCAGGCCCACTCCGTGGTCTCATCCTGACTCAATGCCATGATAACCCTGCGGCAGGTCATTTTGGTTTCTTTAAGACCCTCCACTTAGTGTCTCGGACTTTTTGGTGGCCCAGACTTCGCCATGATGTTCAGTCTTATGTGAATTCCTGTGTACGGTGCCGTCAGGCAAAACATGCCACAGGAGCCCCTCCGGGATTATTACAGCCTTTACCCACGCCGGAGAGACCCTGGGGAGCTATTTCCATGGACTTCTTGACTTGTCTACCTGTTTCTGCCGGCTACACCGTTGTCTTTGTAGTGGTGGACATGCTGACCAAAATGGCACATTTCATTCCTTGCCGAAGAATACCGACAGCCAAGGTCACTACTCAGCTGTTCATTCAACATATCTTTCGGCTACACTGTTTGCCGGACAAAATAGTGTCCGACCGAGGAACCCAGTTCACCTCGGAGTTCTGGAGAGAACTCATGTCTGCGCTTCAAGTCCAAGTTAATCTAGCCTCTACGCATCACCCAGAGACTGATGGGGGTACAGAGAAAGTGATTGGCATCCTGGAGCAGTATTTGCGTTGTTTCATCAACGACCAACAGAACGATTGGTCCAAATATCTCTCCCTGGCCGAATTCGCTTTCAACAACTCTCAGCACACTTCCACTCAGACCACTCCGTTTTTTGCCAACTACGGCTATCATCCCAGATTTTTCCCGCTCACGCTCCTCGATTCTCCCGTTCCAGTTGCAGAGGACTATTTAACCGAACTCCAGTCAGTCCAAGAGATGGTTAAGCACCATTTGACTAAGGCCAAGGAAGACTACAAGAGGGTTGCAGACCGCTCTCGTCGCGACACGCCGCCGTTAGCTGTTGGAGATCGGGTTTGGCTCTCCACCAAGTACTTGTTTCCAGGGAGAATTCACCGCAAGCTTGACCAATGTTTCCTGGGTCCTTTTCCTGTGGAGACGGTCATCAATCCGGTGACCTATCGTTTGACTTTGCCTAGGTCTCTTCGTGTACATCCCGTGTTTCATCGCTCCTTGCTTGTTCCTGTCAACCCTGATTCTCCGCTTCGACCTCCTGATCCGGGCCCGACAGCTCGCCGTGCTCACGTTCCTGTTTCCCGGTTGGAGGTGTCCGGCATCCGAGATTCCCGATGGCTCGATGACCGCTTCCAATATTTGGTGGATTGGACCGGGGGTGGGCCAGCCGCTGGCACTTGGGTGGATGCTCAGGATATTGTGGCTCCTGAGTTCATTTGGGATTTTCATACTGCGTTTCCCTCCAAACCGCATCCCATGCGACGGACCCCGGAGGAGGGGCCTGCGGGGGGGGATAGTGTTGTGAGTGTCTCTGGCCAGGCTGGGTACTTCTCAGATGATGACGCAGCACAGGCAGGCCCTTCTGGGTGTTTTCCCCTCCCGGCAGCCGAGCTAGATAACGAGGAGCTTGGTATACATGCTGAGTCAGATTCTCAGGGGGATGACTCAGATGTGGAACAGGAAGCTAGCTGGATTGATCCACGATTCAGACGGTCTGATAGGCGAAGGGGTCAGTTGGGTGGAAGAAGGAAGTGACGTATGGGAGGCTATATTAGCAGGGGAACGAGAGCCTCAGCCTTAGTCACGAGCAACGTTTACTCAAGGAGTGGCCTGGGGGATTTCGCAGTGAGTTGTAACTGAGTTTCCTAGTGTGTTTGTCTTAACTGTCGAATAAAGCAGTTTTTGCCGTTCAGACCAACAAATGCCGGCAGCTTGCTTTGAACTGCCTTTGTGTGAAGTGTGCTAATTGACCAACTCTTAACGACCTCGTTAAGTGGATTCTTGGGAGCTGAGAGGGGCTAGACATAACACATACATACATGCATGCATGCATACATACATACATACATACATATATATAACACACACACAATATATACATACACACACATATATACATATACATATATGTATACATATATATACATATACATATACATATACATATACATATACATATACATATACATATACATATACATATACATATACATATACATATACATATACATATACATATACATATACATATACATATACATATACATATACATATACATATACATATACATATACATATACATATACATATACATATACATATACATACACATATACATATACATACATACATACATACGTGTGTGTGTGTGTGTGTGTGTGTGTGTATAACTTGAGTGTTTTTTGATGCACCCTGTCGGCCCAAGTATGGGAGAAAGAAATCTTCTTTCTTTTTCTTTTTCTTTTGCCTGTATCAGCTCAATTCAGACCCATCCACAGGCAGCAGTCGCCAACTGCGACATCGTTATACATTTTTTTTTTAGATTGCTAACAAAGAATAAAGGGAGAGCTGGAATAGCTATTTCGAGCTTTTTAACTCTCTTCAGCCAGACATACCCTTCTGAGATTCGAACCTGGGCTATGTGCATGTTAGGCAGCTGTATTAACCTCTAGTTCTCCCTTTATTCTTTGTTAGCAATCTAAAAAAAATGTATAATGATGTCGCAGTTGGCGACTGCTGCCTGTGGATGGCTCTGGATTGAGCTGATACAGGCAAAAGAAAAAGAAAAAGAAAGAAGATTTCTTTCTCCCATATTTGGGCCGACAGGGTGCATCAAAAAACACTCAAGGTAAATCTCCTCCCCCTGTCTCTTCCCTCCCTGATACAACTAACAAAGTGAGAAAGAGCCTGTGGCCTAGAGGTTAATACAGCTGCCTAACATGCACACAGCCCAGGTTCGAATCTCAGAAGCGTATGTCTGGCTGAAGAGAGTTAAGAAGCTCAAAATAGCTATTCCAGTTCTCCCTTTATTCTTTGTTAGCAATCTAATATATATATCATAAAGGTAAAAAAGGATATACGCAGTGTCATCTTCATTTTAGATGTCAAAAGAGTCTCTCTCTCCCCCCTCTCTCCCTCTCTCTCCCTCTCTTTCTCTCTCTTTCTCCTTCTTTCTCTCTTTCCTCTCCCTCTCTCTCTCTCTCTCTCTCTCTTTCTGCCCTTGGTCTGCCAGTCCTCTTCCCCCACTCTCTTTCTTTCTCTCTCTTTCCTCTCTCTCTTTCTCTCCCTCCCTCTCTCTCTTTCTCTCTCTCTCTTTCTCCCTCCCTCTTTCTCTCCCCCCTCTCTCCCTCTCTCCAATCTTTTGCTCACCTGGCAAGCTGGCTTCAAGCTGTTCTCCAACAAGCTCAGGGGTAGGCAACCCTGGCTCTTTTATGACTCATGGACTTCAACTCTCAGAATTCCTGAGCCAGCATAGCTGGGCTAGCTAGCTCTCTCCTACCCTTCCTGCTTCCTGCTTCCTGCAGAGACGCAGCAAAGGGAGGAACTCTACCCAGTAAGCTTTTCAGCTCTTGGAGAACACCGTGAGTCCACTCTCTTTTTTTTACACACATACACACACACACACACACACAGAGAGAGAGAGAGAGAGAGAGAGAGAGAGAGAGAGAGAGAGAGAGAGAGAGAGAGAGAGAGAGAGAGAGAGAGAGGGAGGGAGGGAGGGAGCCTCTCTCTGTCTCTGTCTCTGCAAATAGCAGAGGAGGCTGGGAGCCGCAGGGGAAGGCTCAAAGAGCCACATGCAGCTCCGGAGCCGCAGGTTGCCGACCTGTGTCCTAGACAATGCCTGAGGGGATGACCCAAAGAAGAAGGTCAGGACCTGACCCTACTCCTTCCAAAGTGCAGAACAAGAAGATTAATTCAAATTGTCTAGTAGAAAAAAGAACTTCATACACTACAAGCACATTGTGGAAACAGTTATTCAGAGAGTTAGATGCTTCTCTTCACTGGCTGTGTTCAGTTTGAGACCAGACATATATATGATTGGAATTCTTTGATTTGGATTCTTGCATTGAGCAGAGGATTAAGCCATTTCCAATACTATAATTTTATAGGTTTCAAAAAAACAGCATCTAAAGGACCAGACCATTACAATTAATCTCCATTGTGACCAGCAGCACCCCCAATTAATAAAAAGAAGAACCACACAAGTCAATAGTTTCACAAGCTCACAGGGGACAATTTTATAGCACATCATAGTAGCAAAATACTTAGAAGCTTGCTTTTGCAAACATAAATGCTACATCATGGCAAGTGACATCAAGATAGAAAATATTGCTGAACTATTTAAAACAGTGGTTCTCAACCTTTTTAATGCCGCGACCCCCAACCGGTCGTAAGTCGAGGACTACCCAACCGGTTGTAAGTCAAGGACTACCCAACCAGTCATAAGTCAAGGACTACCCAACCGGTCGTAAGTCAAGGACTACCCAACCGGTCGTAAGTCGAGGACTATTTCCCTGCCCGGGAGCGCCGCACATGCATGGTGCCACCCCCTGCGCCGGCCAAGGCGTAGCTGGCAAGGGGCAGCGATGGTGCAGGGCGACCACCGGCTGGGCCACCAGCTGGCCCAGCCCAAGGGAGATAAGGCACCCGCCGGGCCCCACGCGTGCCAGCAACCCTCCCTGCGCCCTCCAGCCTCCCACCCCTGGCCCTCTTTTACTTACATTTTTAGTAGTTGCTCAGCAGGGAGGGGTGGAAACTTCCCGACAGCTCGCCTTGGCTGCAGACAACTTGCAGCACCGTTTGCAGACTGGGACTTTTGGTGGGCTCAGCAGAGTAGAGATAGCCTGGACAATTTCTATTGGTTTTTGAAAGCCAATAGAATTAGACTCTATTCAAGAGAGTCTATTCTATTGGCTTTCAAAAGCCAATAGAATAAGAGGGAGTAGCACAGCTAAGGAAAAGGGGAAAAAAATGGCGGACTGCGTTGTTTGGCGACCCCCGTGAAATGGTCGTTCGACCCCAAATGGGGTCGCGACCCACAGGTTGAGAACTGCTGATTTAAAAGTTCTAATATTTTTAGAACAGCTACCACCAATAGCTGACAAACGTTCATAGATGAGGATGTGGATAATCAAGCAAGATTTATTTTTTGCAATTTTGCAGAATTAGATCCTGGCTATTTTATTTCAGTAATCTTTGTGTAATTTTGGTCATGATGAATTTGCCAGACTTTATATCAATGTCATTGGTCCATTGACAAGATTTAGTAATAATTAACTGGATCAATGGTTACAGTTTTATCATCTACCTCTTTGTAGTATTCTGTTAGCTACAAGAACAGCAAACCTCACTAATCTGTGATTCATTAAACAGCTAATTACCTAAATATATACATATAGAAATAGAATTAACCTCCTGGCCCAAAACCTTGTATGTAGAGAGTACAACAACTTAGAATGTTGAAAAGGATTATAATTCTTCTGTTATCTTTATTGATAATATAACAGGATGGTTCTCATTAGATGCTGTAATGTCAGCCTCTTTCTGTCATACAAATCAGCAGACACCAGAATATAACATTAGAGAAATAAATAGAAATGGGGGAAAAAAATCTTGTTCTGGAAGCATTACAAACTTCATAATGAACCAGAAGACATTCAGTCAACCCTTTTTGTCATCATGTTTTTAAAAAGTGCAAGAACTCTCTATTCCACCCATGAGTTTCCCCCTGAATTTCTCTTTTCCTTTGAAGAGAAGCCCTTTCTCTTTCATCCAATTGAATAAGAAATGATAGAAGAAAAGACAGGAGTTTTGGCTTTCCATGTTTCAATTAATCACAAAGGAAGACTTTAGCATGGAGCTCTTCCAATTAGACTTTTTCAATCGTGGTGTTACTGCCTCCACCATGACAAGTATATAGACTTTATAAATTGTTGGAGAATTTTTCCTTTCCATGAAAATAAATAGGAGATGTCATGCAAACAGTTCTCTGCCTTCAGATTTTGGATGATTTTGAAAGGGGCCAACATCTCCAACCATGGGCAAAGATTGCAAATTACAGACACACACTATGATATCTTGCTTTCCAGCTCTTATAGATCAAAAGGCAGCACATTGAAATGAGGGGGAAAAACTGGGAGACACTGGAGTTGGTTCAAAGCTACCTATACAGGTAGTCCTTGACTTACAACTTACAACTGAGCCCAAAATTTCTATTAAGCAAAACCTTTTATGACCTTTCTTGCCACAGTTGTTAAGTGAATCACTGCAGTTGTTAAGTTAGTAACAAGGCTGTTAAAGTGAATATGGCTTCCCCATTAACTTTGCTTGGCAGAAGATCGGAAAAGGTGATCACATGATCATGGAACACTGCAACCATGATAAATATAAACCAGTTGCCATGGGGATGCTGCAATGGTTATAAGTGTGAAAAATGGTCATAAGTCAACTTCTCAGTGCCGTTGTGACTTCAAAGAGTCAATAAATGAACTATAGTTAGTCAAGACCACCTGTACTCTTGCGATATAGAATACAGAAGTAACTCATTCCATCCAATCGCTAAAATTAAGTTAAATTTATTTTAAAACTTCTGATTCATGCAGGATTCCAGGATTTTACCTGGAAGTCAGTCTACTTGGTAAACTCTGTTTGCTTTGCTTTTGTTCTTCCACCCTTGGGCTCTGATGATGTCCTACTAGAATGTAGCTAGTCCCAACCATTTTGGACTCTACTGATGTACGCTTTCACTGCAGCAGCATCCTTCCAAAGATCAGTTTTCAGTTTCCAAAGACAGCCAGCACTCAACTAGCAGATTGTAATTTCTGTTTTTATGCAATGCTGAATTTGCTGGGTCTGCTTCTGCAGCAGCTGTCCCTGAGGACTTTTCTCCTTGACAGTCTCTAGCCCAGCCAAGAGACTGTAGTTAAGCCATCACTAAGCTTCCAAAATAGCCTGGGGCCAGAGGAAGCTGGCTTGTCTTCTGATAAACTACTCAGTTTTAGAATTTTAGGCAACCCTGAACTAAGGGCAACTGCGTAAGTGATCACAGGAAGTGTTGCGAGAAGGCAAATGGGAAGAGACAAAAGTTCTATTTACAATTAGGCTAACAGAATGGGGTAGGTACAGGTATTTGCTGAACATTCAAAAGTTATTCTTTCTGGGTTTGCAGAAATTTTCCATTAAAAAAGCTCATGTGGAAAATATCACACAAGAGTGCTCTAATTTGTGCTGGTAATGAATCAATTCTTGGTCAGCCTTGTAATGAAAGCAGAAAGAAACTTCATTCAGACTCCAGTGTGCTAGTAAAGCATAATGGAACCTGAGGACATCAGGTTGGGTAAGGCTGACCCCAAAGGTTTCTCCTGTCCAACCAATCCCTCTCACAAGAGTCCAGTCTCTGTTGCATCAACATTAGGCATTCCCTTCCTGATTTCAAAGAGAACTAATAGTGTGTGAACAGGGCTGATTTGAGATTCCACCCGCAACATTTGCCTTCTTATGGCAGATGACTGCAAAGAATATAAATCCTTCCATTCCCCACCATTCAGTAAGAACTGAAGAAGCTTCTTGGATGAGAAGCAAAACATCTTCAAGCAAAAGCAAAGAAAGTCCAGTTGCCCTTTGAAAAAGCTCCTTTGGGAGTTGCCTTCTTAATTATTTTCTGTGAGATTAAACCAAGAAAAAAATACCAGTACTGTATACGAAATAAAATTTTATTTCATGCTCCTGAAAACTTGAACCTCTTTATTTTCTTAGATTGTAATACCTTCTCTATAAAGGAAAACATGTTTCAATCAAGCAGGCTCTAGATCATGGGTGTCACACTCGATCGCATCACGTGACATGTGACGTATCGTGACGTTTTTTGCCTTTGTGGAACCGGGATGGGTGTGGCCTGTGCGTGATGCATCCAGCCCATGGGCCACCAGTTTGACTCCCCTGATCTAGATAATCCAGAGAAGCTGAGATTCAAGCCACCTGAGAAATTGAGCATAACCAAACTTGGAGATGTTTAGTATTTCTTAATCCATGGTGATGGATTTAAACTCTTCAAGTGCTTTGATAATTCTCTTACATGCACAGTTCCTAGGATGGAAGATGCAAATAGATTCTAAGGCACCTTTGTGACCCCAATTTCATCTCTCTACAGGAATAAAACACATAGCAGGTTACATCAGATTTTAAAAGCAGAGGCTGGCTTGATTATATTTAGATAGTAAACTACTAGAGAATTCCTGACTAAATTGGGAAGAGGGAAAAGAAGACATGGCAAACAATGTCCTTGTTGTTGCCATGAAAACTACATGGATAGTCATCGGGAAATGCCTTCAATTAATCAGGTTTTTAATTGTAAACAGAAATTCAACATAGTAGAGATGATTACAGATTATCTGCATGTCTTACTCTCCAGTCACAAGGTAGTGATAGCAAATTCCATATAGAGAAATCCACCTGCTTTTTCCATCATTTCTCATTCAATATGATAAAGCCTCCGAATTTCCTTTCAAAGGAAGAGAGTTACACAGAAACTCTCTTGGCTATAGTATAATTAAGACATAGACAAGTGGTGCATGTTAATATTCTGTTTTTCACTGAATAATCCTCTCCCTAGTGGACTACAGCTCTCTGACTTGCCAAGCTTCAATGAAATCTCAAGCTAAGGCAGCAGTTCTCAACCTGTGGGTCGCGACCCCTTTTGGGGTCGAACGACCATTTCACAGGGGTCGCCAAAGTCCTGGAGTTTTTCCTCATAGAATCCTTATGAAACGCAGTCCGGCATTTTAGGGGGGTTCCCCCTTTTTCATGAGCTGTGCTACTCCCTCTTATTCTATTGGCTTTTGAAAGCCAATAGAATAGACTCTCTTGAATCGAGTCTAATTCTATTGGCTTTCAAAAGCCAACAGGAATTGTCCAGGCTGTCTCTGCCCTGCTGAGCCCGCCAAAAGTCCCAGTCGGCAAACGTTGCTGCAAGTTGTCTGCAGCTAAGGCGAGCTTTCTGGAAGTTTCCACCCCTCCCTGCTAAGCAACTACTAAATGTAAGTAAAAGAGGGCCAGAGGTGGGAGGGCTGCCCAGGAGCTCCTGGGCCTGCCTGCCACTGCACCGAACTGGCGGTGGCCATGGTTAGCGGGGCAGCGGCGGGCGCTGGGAGGGTAGCTGGCACGCGTGGGGCCCAGCAGGTGGCTTACCTCCCTTGGGCTGGGCCAGCTGGTGGCCCAGACGGTGGTAGGCCTGTGCCGTTACTGTCGCTTGCCATGGCCGCCCAGTAGCGCCTGGGCCTGCCTGCCGCCACACCGAACAGACGTCTTGCTCCGCGATTGCCGCAAGGGGTGGCTGAAGCAAGAGACGGTCCCTCCGGCATCCAGCTGGCATGCCTCTGATGCCCAGCCGGCGGTAGGGACTTCCCTGGCATCCGTGTCAATGGAGGGAGGCGGACGCGGTGCATGGTGGCCTCGACAACTCCCAGCTGGTCCTCGGAAGTTGGGCGGCACCCCAGGGCGGCATACGAATGTCGGCTGGCAACTGGCTGCTCCTTCCCTGTCCCCCACTGGTTCATGTCAAGTCCAGGGGCTCGACACACAGCTTATAAAGTTTTCAGTGAGTTGTTTCCAAAGCTAGGGACAAAGCTAGAATTCAGAAATAATCGCCCATTTAAAGCCATGCAAGAAATGGGTGGAGGGGGGGGAGAAAAAGAAGAACGCATGGAATTAAGAGCGCTTCTCCTCTCCCCCACCAAGGGGGCTTTTTCCTGCGTCCCACATGCATTTTGCAAGGGAGTGGGGCGTCGGCACCGAACAAGTTTCACTCCAAGCGGTCCCCCAGGCAAATGTGGCAAGTGATGGGCAGCATAAGAGACAATGTAACACTCTGAACGTTCTGAGCCATTGTGACATTTCGAATCCTGCAAGCGTGAAAGTACCAACCCACAAAGCTGCAAGCACCGCAGCAAGGATGGAAAGGGGAACCCCTCGCTCTTCCAACTCTCATGCTGCTTAAGGCTTCGAGTACGGCGAGCCACCGAGGCCA
The DNA here is from genome assembly GCA_034064705.1 of Bothrops alternatus. Lineage (NCBI taxonomy): Eukaryota > Metazoa > Chordata > Lepidosauria > Squamata > Viperidae > Bothrops > Bothrops alternatus. The sequence goes on along the minus strand of JARGCV010000008.1, from coordinate 1,328,345 downwards.
ATTTCCTCCGTGAGAAGAGAACGCTTTCCCTCTGCTCCCCCCACCCAAACTCTCCTCCTCGAAATGGGTGGGGCTGAGAGACAGGAGCTCCTCAAGCGCCACAGCAGGCGGTTCTTAGGGAAATTACCATCCTCTCTGACTGTTTTGAAATAAAATAATAAAATATACTAAGGGCAATTTGGGATTCATTTCACTCCAAATGCAAAGCTGGGAGATGTAGACAATGATCGGAAGGTTGTCATTTCTATAACTGAATCTTTTTCAAATAACCAGGAAGAAGACGATCCTAAATTGTCTAATTATAGAACAGAACAGAACAGAATAGAATATAGACCAGACCAGAATAGAGTAGAGTAGAGTAGAGTAGAACAGAACAGAACAGAACAGAACAGAATAGAATAGAATAGAATATAGACCAGACCAGACCAGACCAGACCAGACCAGAGTAGAGTAGAGTAGAGTAGAGTAGAATAGAATAGAATAGACAATATGGAAGAGAGAATAGAATAGACAATATGGAATAGAGTAGAGTAGAGTAGAGTAGAGTAGAGTAGAGTAGAGTAGAGTAGAGTAGAGTAGAGTAGAGTAGAATAGAATAGAATAGAATAGAATAGAATAGAATAGAATAGAATAGAATAGAATAGAATAGAATAGAATAGAATAGAATAGAATAGACAATATGGAAGAGATAATAGAATAGACAATATGGAATAGAGTAGAGTGGAGTGGAGTGGAGTGGAGTGGAGTGGAGTGGAGTAGAGTAGAGTAGAGTAGAGTAGAGTAGAGTAGAGTAGAGTAGAGTAGAGTAGAGTAGAGTAGAGTAGAGTAGAGTAGAGTAGAGTAGAGTAGAATAGACAATATGGAAGAGAGAATAGAATAGACAATATGGAAGAGAGTAGAGTAGAGTAGAGTAGAGTAGAGTAGAGTAGAGTAGAGTAGAGTAGAGTAGAATAGAATAGACAATATGGAAGAGAGAATAGAATAGACAATATGGAATAGAGTAGAGTAGAGTAGAGTAGAGTAGAGTAGAATAGAATAGAATAGAATAGAATAGAATAGAATAGAATAGAATAGAATAGAATAGAATAGAATAGAATAGAATAGAATAGAATAGAATAGAATAGAATAGAATAGAATAGAATAGAATAGAATAGAATAGACAATATGGAAGAGATAATAGAATAGACAATATGGAATAGAGTAGAGTGGAGTGAAGTGGAGTGGAGTGGAGTGGAGTGGAGTGGAGTGGAGTAGAGTAGAGTAGAGTAGAGTAGAGTAGAGTAGAGTAGAGTAGAGTAGAGTAGAGTAGAGTAGAGTAGAATAGACAATATGGAAGAGAGAATAGAATAGACAATATGGAAGAGAGTAGAGTAGAGTAGAGTAGAGTAGAGTAGAGTAGAGTAGAGTAGAGTAGAGTAGAGTAGAGTAGAGTAGAGTAGAGTAGAGTAGAGTAGAATAGAATAGACAATATGGAAGAGAGAATAGAATAGACAATATGGAATAGAGTGGAGTGGAGTGGAGTGGAGTGGAGTAGAGTAAAGTAGAGTAGAGTAGAGTAGAGTAGAGTAGAGTAGAGTAGAATTTAATTATGTTTAATTTGTAACAATGAAAATACATCCCGCATATCAGATATTTACATTACGATTCATAACAGTAGCAAAATTACAGTTACGAAGTAGCAACAAAAATAATTTTATGGGGAAGAGCGGGTGAAAAGAGGAGCTGCGGAGCACGACGAGGACACCGGATCGCTGCTGGGGGGGCCTGCAGGCCTTAGGAAGACCCCCGGAGGAGCTGGTGAGAGGGAGGAAAGGCAAGAGAGAAGCAGAGGAGACCCGGAGCAGCAATCCGAGGCAGAGGCAGCCAGGGCCAGAAAGAAGGAAGCCGACAAGAGCGGAGGCAATAGACGGGGCCGAGGAAGCCGGCGGTGGCCAGCAGAATGGCCGGGAGGCCGGAGGAGGCCGAGAGAGAGGCCGAGAGGCTCCGAATTTGGAGGAAGCCGGCGGGAGCGCAGGAGGAGAGCCGACGGGAGCAGGGAGAAGACGGCCGACGACAGCGGTAAGACCAGAGGGGGCCGTTTAGAGCATCGAGGGACGATAATAGCAGGGAGAGACTAGCAGCAGGGGGAGGACCCTCACAAGACCCCCAGAAGACCCCCCAGACCCCGAAAAGTCTAGTTGTACTGCACCTGGAGAAAAGGGCCATCTATGCAGGCCCCAAACCACAGAGCTCCTCATCTTGCACCATCCCTGCCAGCACAGCGAAGCTTACTTGAAAGCAAATAGCACCCCCTAGTGGACAATTTTTTTGCTGTCAAAATATAAACTGTGGAAAAAAAAAGAATTTGATCCAACCTATCCTAGCAGCTTGATAACCTTGCACAGGAACAATCCCCCCACAATTCTTTGCATCAAGGGGTGGCTTTAAGGGTGGACAGGCCAACAGGAGGAGAAGCTCAAAATGGCTGCCAGACGGACAAAACAAACCAAACTGCTAGACCTGAAGGGAGCTGCACCCTCCCCGGCCCAGCCCTCCAATCTGCTAGGGAACACCCCACCCAACCACACACACCCCCATCCAATTGCAGGCCCTCAGACCCAAACGCCAACCCATGACTCCATACCAGCACGCATGATCCAAGAACTAAAAGAGACGATTGAGACACTAAACGAGACGATAGCGACGATGGTGGTAAGGATGGATGGCATGGATAGAAAATTGGCAGAAATGGGTGCAAAGACGGAGAAAGGACGCATAGAAGCAGAACAGAAGATGGAGGAAAGATACAAAGACATGAAAAGGATGCTGGCGGACCAAGGTAGAGACCTGGAGAGAAAGTGGGAAGAACAACGCAAAGGGACGGCCACTGACCTGGAACAAATGAAGGAGGCAATGCAAACACATTACAAGAACCTCCAAGAAACAAGGGAGAATACGGAAAAGATGATGAAAGAAGTGGAAAACCGCGTAGAGGGACAGATTGCAGAGGTGAAAAGAGAGGTTCAGGACCAGTCCACCATGATGCAATTCTGGCAAATGGCATTTGCAATCAGGTTCAGAGGGTGGAAAGAGACAACATACGAAACCCAAGAAAGCCTGCTCAGGACCTTTGTAGAGGCCCTGGCAACATTCCTGGGCAGGAGCGCCAATGAGATTGGGTGGCAATTCGAAAAAATCTACAGAGTGGGCGCCTGGAGGGCAGTGAACAAGCAGCAACCAAGGGACGTGGTCATCCACTTCGCAACACAGGGGCTCCGGAACCACATCTCTGCCACTTCCTATAACAAGGCATTCTACATAGAGGAACAGGAGGTGAAGGTCCTGAAAGAGATCCCCCAGGCGATGCTGAGAGACAGAAAGGACTACAAATTCCTGACCACAGAACTGAGATCGCGTGCACTGCAATACCGGTGGGAAACCCCAACAGGAGTGTCACTTTCCTATAAAAACAAGAGACACTACTTGACCTCGGTCCAGAAAGCCAAAGACTTCCTCGAAAAGGAACTGAAGTTGGGAGGCCCTCAACCCACCGTGAGAGAAGATGCAGATAGACCACTGGAAAGCGGGAGGGATCGAGGCCAACGAGCAAGCCGCGCAGAGGCACAGATCGGGGCAGTGGCAGAGGAAATGAATGGAATACCTCGAGAGGCGAGGGCGCAGAGAGCAAAGAGCAACAAAAACAAGGAAGCAGGACAGTCTACAGAGGACAGGCTACCAGGCTCCACTACCAAACACACAGACCAGCAAAGCAAGACCTCACAAACCAATATGAGCAACAATCCGGATATCGTGGGAACGGGACCAAAGAAGACAACAGGAGAAATAACAGAAATGGTCTCGCAAGAGTATCCTGCAACAGAGGATGGCAACTAATTATTTGACTTGGAATGTGAACGGACTGAACTCCCCCCAGAAAAGGAGAAAAATTCTCCACTATCTGAACCAAGATAAAAGCGATATAATCTGCCTACAAGAAACACACATCAGAGCAGCAGACCAGAAATATCTGATACAAACTAGGCGCGCACTTTGTGGCAGCGGCGCCAAGAAAAAAGAATGGGATTGTTATATACGTAAAGAAACATGTAATGGCCAAGCTAATAGAGTCCGACCCCCAAGGTAGATACCTGGCAATTGAAATAACACAAGAGGACAAGAAGATTCTAGTAATGGGCGTATATGCACCACATCAGCAACAAGGCAAATTCTACAAAAAGCTACACAAGAAAGTAGCACAACTTAACTACAGATCTTACATCATCATGGGCGACTGGAACGGGGTCATAAAGAATGCTCTAGACAAAAAAAGAACTGCACCGAACCCGCAAAAACACTCCAAGCTGCCTAAATCCTTCTTCGACATGAAGGAGGACCTCGAACTGACAGATGTATGGAGGAAAAGGCATGGCAAAGAACAAGAATTCACCTTCTTCTCTGGCAGACATCAATCTTTCTCCAGAATTGACTTTATATTAACTTCTAGTGACTTGCTAACTTGTCTAAACGCGGTGAAAATCCTACCCAAGGCACTGACAGACCACAACCCTGTGAGGATGGAATTAAGACACGGCCCGAAACAGAGGAGGTCCTGGAGAATCAATGAAAACCTGTTTAGACACGAAGACAAGGTGGCGGAATGCAAAAAAGCTATGAAGGAATTCTTCAACAAAAATATGGGCAACGAAACACCGATAGAAATGATCTGGGAAGCCAGCAAGGTGTACATGCGCGGGATCCTCATAGCCATGAATAGCAGGCACCGTCGCAAACAAGAACAAAAAAGAAAAGAGTTAGAAAATGAGATAAGTAAAAGGGAGCGGCTACTAATAAAAAGGCCAGAGGACAAAGTCACCAAAGAAGGACTCAAGATCTTAAGAAAGCAATTTGACATGTTGATGGCTGACCAAGTTGCAAGGAATATACAATATGCAAAACATAAGACATTCTGCAAGGCCAACAAACCGGGCCGATGGCTAGCCTACATTATAAGAAAGAAACAGAAATCCCGCATAATTGAAAAGATAGAATACAAAGGCAAGGAAGAATTCCGACAAAAAACCATCAAGAAAGCCTTCACGGAGTTCTACTCGAAACTATATGCCGAGGATAAGATACAAGACAAAGAGGTAGATGAGTTCCTACAAAAAGAAAAGATACAGGCGATTACCGACACACAAAGAGAGGCCCTGAATGCCTTAATCACAAAAGAGGAAATACACTCAGCGATCACACAACTGAAAGCAGGAAAATCGCCCGGGACGGATGGGATAACAGCGACCTACTACAAGCATCTCCAAGAGGAGATGCTAGAACCCCTCAGAAAACTATTTGCCAACATTCAAGAAGGAGGCCAGGTCCCACCATCCTGGAAAACAGCCTACATCTCATTAATCCCAAAGGAGGGGAAAGACAACACACAGCCCGCAAACTACAGGCCCATCTCACTACTAAACACAGACTACAAAATCTTCACAAAAATTTTGGCCAATAGACTAATGACTGTACTACAAAAAACAATACACCCGGACCAAAGGGGATTTATACAAGGACGCCAGATGAAAACCAACGTGAGACAGCTGTTGAACATAATAGAGTACCTGCAAAGGCACAACCAGATACCCGCCGCTCTTATGTTTGTGGATGCAGAAAAAGCTTTCGACAGACTGAATTGGCCGTTCCTGACGAACTTGGTCCGGAAGATGAAAATGGGAGTACAGTTTCACAACTCCATAACGGCAATTTACCAGAAACAAACAGGTCAGATCATTGTCAATGGAGACTTAACGGACTCATTTAATATAGAGAGAGGCACGAGACAGGGCTGCCCGCTATCACCCCTTCTATTTAACCTAACGCTGGAGACTCTACTAAATAGGATAAGAGCAGCAGAAGACATACAGGGCATACGGATCAGACAACAGGATTACAGACTATGTGCCTTTGCAGACGACTTGCTGGTGACAATGTCACAACCAGTACAGTCAGCAAAGAGATTGATGGAGATAATGGAAGACTATGGTAGGGTGTCAGGCTTCAAAGTAAATATATCAAAAACAAAGATGCTAGTCAAAAACCTAGACAACAAAGCAAGACAGGACTTGGAAAGAATAACGGGTTGCGAAATTGTCAAGAAAGTTAAATACCTAGGAGTGGAGATAGAAGCAACGAATGCGAAATTATACAAGAATAACTATGAGGAGCTGTGGAACAAGATACAAGCAGACTTGGAAAGGTGGAAAACACTATGACTGTCCCTGCTGGGCAGGATAGCAGCAGTTAAGATGAACGTATTACCAAGATTCCTATTTCTCTTTCAAATGCTGCCCATACTCAAAAAGGATGTGGATCTGGACAACTGGCAGAGAGACATCAACAGATATATTTGGGATGGCAAAAGACCGAGGGTGAAACTAAAAATCATACAGGACGCAAGGAAGAGAGGGGGACTAAAAATGCCTAATCTAAAGCTATATTACTATGCAGCGACACTAGTGGCGCTGAGTGACTGGATCAATATGACGAATGACAGAATATTGAATGTTGAAGGACATGGCCTACTATTCGGCTGGCACGCATACTTGGTGTATGACAGAAAGGCAGACAAGAACTTCAAGGAGAACCCATTACGAATCCCGTTGTTATGGGTCTGGAAGAAATATAAATACCTTTTACATGACAAGATCCCCACCTGGACGATCCCTGGACACACAATAGGGGATGTAAACACAACCCAAGGGCAAGAAGTGGTGCCCTACAGTAAACTGGTACTGGGGGAAGAAAATGGGTTCCAATTGGTACACCAAGCAACGCTAGCAAACAGAGGAATAGGAGGTACCTGGCTATCATATGTACAACTGCAATCAAGGTGGTGTAAAGATAAGAAGAAGGGCTTCTCCCGGACCAACGAGAAACTAATTGCACAGATTAGAGATCAGGGGGCCATGCACATCAAACGAGTGTACAGCATTCTGATAGAAATGGACTCTGAAACCGAGCTAGTCAAGAACTGTATGGTAAGGTGGGCACAAGACTTTGGACACTCTATCACCATGGACACGTGGGAGAAAATCTGGGTGAGGAACGTAGAATTCACGAAATCGCAACAACTAAGGGAAAACTTCTACAAGATGTTCTATAGATGGCACCTAGACCCGAAAAAATATCACTCATTTACCCGGGCTCCCAGCCCAAATGCTGGAGGTGTGGGGACGGGGAGGCTACCTACTTTCACATATGGTGGACATGCAGAAAAATCAAAGCATTCTGGAGGAAGATATGGTGGACACTTCAAACCATTTTTAAAAAGCGTATAGAATTTCTACCTCAGGTTTTTTTGTTAGGGATTACAAAGGACATCACTACCTCAGAGACAAACTTATTTCTGAACTTGATTACAGCAGCGAGATTGTTGGTGGGACAATACTGGAAGAACCCAGAAATACCGCCTATGGAAGAATGGACTGTGAAAGTAACAAACCTGGCGGAGATGGTGAAAATATCAGCATACTTGAAGGGTCGTTCCAATGAACAATATTTGACAGACTGGAAACAATGGATAGACTATATCCAAGAGAAACACCAATCAAACAAAATGCATCTGGCGTTTAGCTAAGGCTCGACGTGAGGAGGGAAGAATGTATAACAAATCAAATGTTTACAAAAACTAACACCTAATGTTGAATGTATATGTTCTAATATTTACCAAACCAGACGTTTACAAAGATTAATACTTAGTGTTATAAGTGGTGATTGTTTATTAATAAGATCTTATGGCTAATGTTGAACATTTTTAACATTGAAAAAGCAGACTGACTTTCTACCTCAGGTTATTGAATTACTACCTCAGGATCTAGTATTAGGGACCATACAGGTTAAAAAATGTAGCAGGTGTATAGTAGAGGCTTGAAATGAAGAGTGAAGAATGTATCCCTATTGTTGTATGTTATGTTCTACGATGATCGCTTCTCAATATGATTGCTTATTTATATGATCTTATGTTTAAGGTTGAACACTTTAATATTGAAAAAACAGACTGAACTTCTACCCCAGGTTACTGAATCTCTACCTCAGGATCTTTTGCTAGGGATCATAAAAGATAAAATACAACGGACATATAGTTGAGGATGGAAGTGAGGAGTAAAGAATATTTACCAAACCAGACGTTTACAAAGATTAATACCTAGTGCTATATGTAGTGATCTATGATGACTGATTATTAATATGATCTTATATTTAAGGTTTAACTACTACCTCAAGACCTATTGTTAGGGATCATAGAGAATTAAAAAATGTAACAGGTGTATAATAGAGGGTTGAAGAGAGGAGTGAAAAATGTTTACCAAACCAGACGTTTACAAAGAATAATACGTAATGTTGTATATCAGATGCTATGATGTTTGATGCATACAAAGATTTTATGTACAATGCTGATTGTTTTAATAAAGGAATTCTTTATAAAAAAAATAATAATAATTTTATGGTTAGGGGTCACCACAACATGAGGAACTGTATTAAAAGGTCGTGGCATTAGGAAGGTTGAGAACCACTGAGCTAAGGCATCCTGAAGCAAGGGTTCAGAATAATTTCTCAATCTCTCTTTTTCAACTTGAGAAAGAAAAAAAACTGTTTCTGTTCAACCCCAAAAGACTTCCACTTTTGTGATACTTTCACTGGAGCTTGCCTTTCAAATATTGTTGGGGAACTGGGTAGAATCATTCACCCACTCTGGGTGGCCAGATTGGCAGATAAGGTTATTTTGCCCAGTTTTCACTTTATAGACTATTAGTTTGGATCCCTAAACTTGGGTCTTTGAAATGTTGCATGAATATCCAACTTTTGCAGAACCAAAGGTCACAGATATCTTTTTGAGCAACTTACTGAGATGACACGCCAAAAAAAAGTAGGTGGGACCAAGGCAAAAACTAAATTGGATATCATTTAATTTTAATTCAAAATTTAAATTCAAATCATCATGGTTGATTTGTCAACTTCCCATGAGAATTTCTCTTTTATACCTTAATAACAATTAAAATTAGTGTCAACATTTGGAAATGTCCTGGATGCTGTATTGAAAGTTTGAGAAAAACATGCAGCTAAGACGACTCTGCCCCCTTGCTAAAATAAATAAATATACATAAATATAAAAATATAAAATTTATACACAAATATGTAATTATTCTGTCCTTTGTAAATATTAAGGTCATTATTAGACATTTCCTTTAATGCCTGAATATATTTAAATAAACCTGTGTGAAAAAGAACTCAAATCAGATTCCAACACTGTTTGGAAACTTTTAAATGAATGCACTATTGTGCCCTTTTCATTTGAGATACTAAAAGGAGTAGGGGGCTAGGCTAGGCAAAATGAAGATCTTTTCAGAAAACCCTTAAATATTCTAACATGAGGTAACAATATTTTTAAAACAGCAGAAAGGAAATATAAATTCAGCACCTTTGAGAAATATATCATCGAATGCATCCCAGATGGCATCTTCAATTTCAATGAGCTGTACAAAACTTGCACATTTTTGGCTATTCCTTAAACAATTGGGAAAGAGAAGTTTGCATTCTGTCACAAAAAAAACTGGGATGGGTATCTGGAGTAATGGCATCTGCAAGAAAAAATCAAAATCAACAAGATGGCAGATGGAGCATCACAGTGCAAGCCCCACCCCTTTTATGCAAGCTTCAACATTATACACACATTCTAAAAAGAAAGATAGAGTTTGCTTTATGATGTTCCATCTGCTATCCTGCCAATTTTGCTTTCCCTGCAGATGCTGCTAGTCTGGATCCAAAGGTTGTCATCTCATAACAGAGATAATAGAGATTGCTGTGAATATTAGAACCTTGGTACAAAGTCTGGTTTAGATGGCGAACTGTCCAGTTTGTCATTACAGAGGAAAATTATTTGCTACTAGTAATTACCACATGGAAACTACCCCAGACCACTTTTTCTAGTAAAAAAAATGCTCTGGCCCAAAGTCTGTGCCAGTCTACAAAAAGTTGGTCACACAGCATTGTGCTAAGAGAGCCAGAATTCATTTTGATCCATTCTGAGTTGTTAAGAAAATAGAGGATTTAAAATACACACATGCACATACACACACACACAAAGCACACACACTCCATACGCACACTTATTAATCACATTTTCCACATAATATGAATGACAGTTCATATACAAAGATTATACATGTAATTCTGTCAGGAGGTAACTATGTCATGAGAAAAGGTATCTAATATAACTTTTTTTTTCTTCCATTCAATCATATCAGATTTTGGAGATTGCCTAGACAAGTCCCTACAATTTTCTTGGCAGGATTTTTCAGAAGTGGTTTGCCATTGCCTCTCTCCCAGGGCTGAGAGAGAGTGACTGGCCTAAGATCACCCAGCTGGCTTTGTGCCTAAGGCAGGAATAGAACTCACAGTCTCCCCAATTTCTAGGCTGATGCCTGAACACTAAACTGACTTTGGATTTTACTACCCCATTCACATTTAATGTACTCACTACTCTTTCTCAGTAATCTAATTTCAGTTATCTTTTGAACGTTACATATAGAGCTTAGAAATCAATACTTTTCCCCCAAATGTAACTATTACCTATAACATACAGCTAAAATAATAAGGTAATATTTAGCTCCTGTATTAAAAGCTACAGAGAGAAATAAAAACAGCATGATACTAGGGATGTAATATAATGAAACCGATGATTACTGTAACAGTAAATCCTTGGGGATTAAGAATATGAATTAATTTCATACACAATTGATTCTGGATCTTTGCTTATTTGTTTGTTACATACAAAGCATGCAATTACTTTGATCCTGATACCGGTACCATTACAAGACACCACTGATTGCAAGTAAATCTGCATCTTAAAAATGTATTTTTATCATAATCTTGGATAAGTCAATTAAAGAAAGCAAATTAATGGCTAAGGCAAGCAAATTGTTCCAGCAAGGAAGAGTTGATAGGGAATGTTCCTACTATTCTTTTAACAATTAAGTTACTATTTTGCTAAACTTTTCTGGAGTTTGTGTTGTCTGATAGAAATTTCCAAGCATAGATTGGAACACATAAACAGATTCCTGGCGGCTGCTTAAACAAATCCCTGCAGTTTAGTCCGCAAGATTTCAGAAGTGATTTGCTATTGCTCCCTTCCTAGGGCTGAGAAAGAGTGACTGGCCCAAGATCATCCAGCTGACTTCATGCCTAAGGCAGGACCAGAACTCATGGTCTCTCAGTTTCTAACCTGACACCTTAACCACTATACTAAATGGGTTGTTTTGTATATTATATACAAACCACTATATATTTCTCAATTCTGCGTATATAGCTTTTAGTATTTGAATTTTAATTGGTCCCTAATTCTTAACATGCACTTGCACAAATGTTGTAAATATTTTTATCTTTGCTTAATAATGCAAACAAAGACTTTATTTTTAAACATACTTTTATACTCCCAACTTTCCAAATCTCTGTGCCAGAGCAATCCTTGTACTAGTTAACTTTATGCTGGTTTACAACAAAAATATGCCCAATAAAACACAAAATAAAATTATACAACATACAAAGGCTATTCCTCAGAATTCTGAAGTCCACACATCTGCAGGTGACAAGATCTCTGATTATCATATTGGTTCCCATTACTCCACAAATCCTTCTTCGCTTTCCTCTCCCTATTAATTAAACAAAGTCCTTTCATCCTGCATGCTTCCATATTTGCTGTTTATACCAATCATATGTACACCATCTAAATCAATGTTGTACAATATACATGCCATAATAGTCTACCATGTATACTGCACTGCCTTGTAGTCCCAGGATTCAGCCACAATAATTTTAGATTCTAAATAAACCATTCATTCACTAATTAGCATAATAATTATTTTATTAATGCCTAATGACAGTTATAACTATGTTAAAATACTGGAATTTTGGTCTTTTCAAATCTGGAAGATAATTTAATCTGATAACTGTATTATGCATGTTGTGTGCACTTAACCAACACTATAGAAAATCAGAAGTACAGCGCACTTGTCTTATCACCGAAATGAGCAGTCGGTGCATAAAAGAACTGCTCTGCAACTTGCAAGCTTTTTATCAGACACTCATGTTGTCCAGGGATATGAATTATTACAGCATTAGTAGCAGTAGGAAGCAGAATAACAATAATATTTCTATATTACTTTGCAAGCATTATTTCAAGAAGCCTTGTTTTCTGCCATCCTCTTAGATCAGAATATATTATTATCTTCATTCAGCAGAATGAACAGACAGCTGTAGTTTCCCTAAAGTCACCTAGCTAAAATGACACTTAAACTGGAGACTTGATATATCAGCTTCAGCTTCATACCCTTACAGTGGAAGGGTTGGTTGCACTCATCCCCTTCTTATGGGATTTAGCTATGGACTATGTTCTCATTTGAATCCCAAGTGTCACAAATACAGTAATTGGGGGGAAAAGAATATACCCTGAGAATGGATTAAGCATGGATTAGAATCAGAGAGCTAACTCACTGTCTTGTTACCAAAAATTCACTCTTAGTTTCACATTCAAGGTTTCCTTTCTTTCAACAACATCCCAATTTAGAAGGTAGAAGCTGGTAAGAGAGATGTTTGCTGCTGCTACTGGGAGCCACAATCCTTTTGTGCTCTGCTAAAATCTCTAGAGGGTTAGCAGTGCATCACAGCCCACATTCACCCTCCTTCTACTCCATAATCTTTCAGATGACATGCATTTCCTCATCTAGGAAATCTTGTTGTGTACACGCACACATGCACACACATAAAGTCATGAATTATTTGAAAGCACGCCTTTGGACAAGTCCCTAATACAGCAGCCTCAATTCTTCATTTTAAAAAGTGAAACCCATCTTTAACATTTTTAACAAAAAGGCGGTTGTCTAAGATCACCAACCAATGTGCTTGTTGTGGCACTTATTGTCTGCACACAAAAGAGGCTTTCCCAAGCACCACCCATCCTGTGGACGGGTCAGGCTACAGTTTTCATTGTCCCCAACAGGAGATTTAAAAAAATATCTAACCCTTTTGAAGGGATCCCAATTGGGAGGGGTATGTAGGAGTCCTAAAACTTGCAGGGAACACTCTAAGCGCACAACAGCCTCAAGTCCCCCTCCTGTGAAGAGTCTACCCTCATCTTGAATCGCTCATCCACATCTCTTTATCAAGGAGGACCGGACCATAAGGTCTCAATTTCTCCCCATTTCCCCCCCCCCACCTCCTTAGAAAGGTGCCGCTCAGTAGAAAAGGTCCCATCTCCTCCCCTTTCCCTTTCCTACCAATCGCACCAAGAGACCATATCGATAACTGTCAAAAGCTGAGCAGCTCGTGTCTAGCCGTAAGGATCGGGGAGGGAGGCGCGGATCCGGCCCCCGCTAGACAGAGGGAATTAGGTGGGAGAGGGGACAGTCCGCCGGCGTGGGAAAAGAAAAACGCCCATCCTTTCCAGCCCCACACAACAGCTGGCGAGGAAAGCCTCGTCTTGTTGGGTCTGCTTAGTTCTCGCGGGAAACCCAACCCGCCCGCCAAAGCCAGGCGTGACATTGTTTGGGTTCCGTGCTTGAGAAGTCTGCCCCGTGGATTCAGTCTAGGGCTACCCTCGGAAGAAACCGCGGGCGCGCTTCGGAGTTCTCGGAAGCAGGTGGCCTTGCATGCAGGGAGGGGAAACGCACCCCGCGGGCTTAAAAACTTGCGCAGGAGGAAATTAGCTTCAGAGGTGAGCGGGGGGGGGGGGCGAGCCTCGCACCTCGGGCTGTCAAGCTGCTCCGAAGCCCCGACCCGCCGCCGCGCCCCCTTCCCCGCCCTCCCAAGTGAATCCTTCTTCCCTCCAAGTCTGGTCCGTCGCCCGTCTGCGAAGTATTTTTTTTCCTGCCCAGAAGATGCGGCGGGGAAGATCCCCGCCCGGCTTGGTACCCAACGCGCAGGAGGGCGCCTACCTGCCTCGGCGCGATGGAGTCCCCCGTCCAGTCCTGGGCCTCCCTCGCGCTTGCCCCAGTCCTCGCGTGCCGAGTCGTGGCGCCTCTTCCGGAGCTTTATATCCGGCCCTGATGGATGGCAGCGCCGGTAGAAAAGGGGAGCCGCGCGCAATGGGAACGCGAGGTATATGCGCGGCGCGGGGAGCGCCCACCCAACGGCGTCCGCCGCTCCCGCCAAGCGCCTCGGCGCGACCGATTCTACTGTTCCCGCTGCGGCGGGCTAAAAAGTGAGCTCTGGTGCCCTCTGCCGGCGCGCAGGGAGATCGTGGCCGCCGCGATAGAAACGCCGTCGCTGGAACTTAAAAAGAGGCGGATGCTGGCCCCGAATTCAGAAGGCGCAGCCCGTCGATATTGCAAGTTGAGCCTCGGAAAGGGTGAGAAAAGGATGCCCAGAGACCAAAATAATAAAATGGAGGGCGGGGGGGGGAGTCCAAACTCTGATTGAACCACTTATTCCCTCTTTGGGGGGGGCTTCGTTAGTTGCTATCGTAGCGAAGCGCTGGAGTTTCTCAAAATATTTCAGTCCTAGGAAATATTTCATGGCATTTTGAAAATGGAATTCCTGACATACTTTAGGAAGCCTTGTCCGGAAGCTACCTTGGAAATCTCTCCTTCAGTTCTAAGAATCTGGGAGGGGGCTGGATGCAATGCTTGGTGCTGGGATCCTAATTCATGCATCTCCAGGGGTGGTTCTGGGAAGGAGATGGTGGTTTCTAAACTAGACAGACAGATGTATTCAGGCTCTGTTGACATGAGACCCAGCCTTATAACTGGTAGTTGATTCCGCTATCAAACTCCTCTTTCAGTTATGATCAATCTGAAAAGAAGTCACCTGAGCCCAGGTACTGTGAATCCCACTTTAAAAACATTTTGGAAGATCAAGCAGTTCCTTAGGTTGAATCCATTTGATCCACTGTTGGATCCAACCAATGTTGCACTCTCTTGGGATACTTAATAGATAAAGAAATAATACAAATACAAAATGATCAAAATTTGGCACTTGGCAATGGGCATATATTTATACAACTTGGGCCATGTTGGGTCATATGTGACCTTCCCAGAGGACTTCAATGGGAAAAGTTGAATTTGCTTAATAATCATGTGATTCGCTTAACAATTATAATGATTCACTTAACAACCACATTTTAGCAACAGAAATTCTGGCCCCATTGTGTTTGTAAGTTAAGGACTACCTGTAATTCTTTAGAGCTAGATATAAAGTATTACATGCCCTTCTTTATGGCAAATATAATAGAACATCTCTACATGAAAGACTATCTCCATGTGATTCTAGAGAAATAGAAAATCAAGCATATCTTCCTTTATTGCAATTACTACAGAGATTTCCAAAGGTACCATATAGCATCAATCCCCTTAACAATTCTCAAGAAAAACCAAATCAAAACAATTATAATTAGTCATCAACCATGACATAACAAAAAGAGTTGCCACCTACTGATGGGTGGCAGTTAAGACATGACATCAGCTCAACTAGTTTGAATTTTGTTCTATCGTTTATGTTTTATTTTTCCGATATATGATTGTCACAAAAGATTTTGATTTGATTTCTGGAGGCTTGCATGATATATCCATTTTCCAGAAGCAAATTGATGGTTGCTTTCTATCTCTCTCTTTCCAGTTTTTCTCCAGCAGCCCCTCTGTGAATTCTTTCTGGGAAGCAGAGAAATGCATCAAAATGAAGCCTGCAGCTCTCCTCTGTTTCTCCGCACAGGAATTAGAAGTTTTCTTCAAGCTACAGATGAACAGAGATCCTGGTTTTATTTTTTAATTACAAGAATCGTATAGCACTAAAGCAGTGGTTCTCAACCTTTTTCAGGTTGAGACCCCACTTGCGCCGGCCATGCGCGCCGTGACCCCGACCCGCGGTCCGCCATTTTGTTTTTTTTAATTATTTTTTATTATTATTTTTTTATTTTTTTTTGTCGCGCGCGCGCCGTGCATACACAGATCGGCCCGTTGAGCGTGCACGTGCACACGCGCACGCGCGATGAAAAAAAATAATAAAATAATAATAATAAAAAAACAAAATGGCGGACCGCGACGGGCCGATCCACGCATGCGTGGCGTGCGTGCAACAGCCTGAACCGCGCATGTGCGGCGTGCGCACGACGGAAAAAAAATAAAAATAAAAAAAACAAAATGGCGGACCGCGACGGGCCGATCTGCGCATGCGTGGCGTGCGCACGACGGCCCAAACCGCGCATGCGCGGTGCGCGCGCGACGAAAAAAAAATTAAACAAAAAAATAAAAAAAACACCAAAAAAACCCAAAATGGCGGACCGTGGTGTCCGGCGACCCCCGCGAAACGGTCGTTCGACCCCAAATGGGGTCGTGACCCATAGGTTGAGAACCGCTGCACTAAAGAGTAAACTCAGATGCCTCAAGGAGTTGACCAGAGCCAGAGGAGCTTTTCCCTGACACCTGGTAGTGCCTACTCCTGCCTTATGGGAAAATCCAATCACCACATTTGCTGCTTCGGTCACCTCCCTTCTGTCTCAGGCACTTCAGGATTTAGGAATCATTTTTTAAAAAAATAGTGCTATGTGGGGCATTCCAGTGTGTTCTCTATATTGCTGATCTATGCTGATGGTTTCTGTGTTGTTATTGTATTTTGTTGTATAATATTTATCTTATAAATGTCTGTGTATAAATAACGCAATCAATGTTTGCCACTAAAATTGCAGTGAACAAAGGAATGAACCCAGGTATAGAAAGAAAGCAAAATTATCATACACATTCACATGTGGCTAAGCTGCGCTCATAGCAATGCAAAGAGGGCTTAGCACAAGGAGAGTGAGCTTGGAGGTCAGTCGTGGCCAGTGCCTCAGCCAGGACTCCTTTGATCTTCTCTTCTCCAGCCCTGTCATCGCAAAAGCATTAAAAGTCTAGCTTTGGGAATGCTCTAGACATAATGTGAACATGGCAGCAACATTACCAGTTGAGAAATGAAGCTAATTCTGTGCAAGTGAAAAGTGGCTTCTAATATTTCAACGAGTTTAGAACATTTAAAGGGGTTTTGGAATTTTTTTTTGTTTAAAGAAAGAAAACTGAGAATCCCACCAACTATTGCTCCTGATAGTACTTACTGTATACTGGACTTTTTTCTTATAAAATTCAGTGGAACTGCAGAATGGGTATTTGCTTTTGTTTTATTAAACTCTGGGAAATAAATGCCCAAATATCCTTTTACTGATACTGGATATTTAAGGGATTTTGGTTCTAGCCACAGTAATAATTTCCTTATTCTTTGCAAAAAGCTTGAAGAGTTGCTTTTTAGTTTCTTGGAACTGTAATCCTTTTGCAAGATTCATCAGCACCGCTGGGCAGGGATCTTGTCTGGGGGGGGGCTAGCTGTGTCTCTCAAATGTGTCCCAGCAGACTTGGCTGATATGTTCTGTCCAGCTGGGATATTGCCTAGGTAACAAAAGCATCTGTTTAAGCCACCCAGCATCCAAGTCATTAATCTTTAGCCTGCGGCAGGAGCATTAACCCGCCCTGAAAACAGCAATGAATTTTTAATGCGGGCAAGGAGTTTTGCCCACCTTCTTGCTAAATGGGATCTCCATCACAATCCCTTCCTTCTCTGGATCTGGATTCAGATTGCCAAAACTCACCCCAAAATACCAAATTGAAGATTTCTGGAAGTAGCCTATCTAGCCTTTGATCAGAGTCATTTCTTCCACGCAGCATTTTCATGGTGAGGAGTTTGGCCATTTTTGGATCACCTAATGCTGCTTTGTACTTTGAAGAGCAATTAGTGCTCTGTTCACACTTGATCAAACACAGTGCAAATGCAGGGAGTGGGCTTTGTTTCTCAATGCTGTAGTGCAGGAAGGCAACAGCCCCCTACTACCACCCAGAGCCAAGGATGATTCAGATGTGTTTTATTTTAAGAACATAGTCAAAGCATACTCATTGTGGAACATTGAATAAAAACTCAGAGCTGCTAGGAAGCCAAGGAAACTGATTCGGGGCTCCAGAAACAAAACAAAACAAAACAAAAAAATTAAAAAATTGTTGCAATTTTTGGTGAGTCTGAAATTGTGGGAATGCTAAATCTGAAGCTGCTGTTAAATGTTGAAAAAAGCACCTTTAACTTTTTGCCTGTTACTTGTTGGGACAGAATGCGAAGTAGTTTGCACGAATAGCAATCTCTATAATGGGAAAATCCATGCCACAATTTAAACTGAGTGGGAAGAGGATGAAATATTTTTGCTGTCTTTCTGGAATGGGGCTATGCATCATTCTTCCCAACATGCCAGATTCAATTATCAAAAGTTAATCAGGACCAGATCATGTGATCAGAATAAATTCACATCTACCTCCCCACTTCATCCCAGGTAAATAAAAATCTGTTCCAAATCACTCTTTAATGACTTTACATGCGGGCTTCATCTGAATCTACTACTCATTTCTAGTAATTGAAGATTAATATGGGGCTGGGAATTAATTTCAAAGCACAAATCTTCCCTTTATAGTTTAAACAGGTAGGTGATGTTTTTCAGGTGCTAATTGGAGAAGAATGTCAGGGAAAGCTGAAAGCCAATGAAGGCGAACAAAGAGCATTTGGACAGATGTCTAGATTCAACTTCTGATTTGTCACAATTACTGAAAATTCCTGGCTAAGATTTCTTATTTATCTCAGTGAGATGTCCTCATGAATGTGATGAATGAATGTAAAATGTAACATACTATAGAGGTGATACACACAACAGGTCAACGGCAAATGGGTCTTTTCATTCTCCTGATTAGAATATGAACTAATTTGTAGCAATACTGATTCTTGCAAACTACTGTCTTGTCGGGAACTCAGTTTTAGAGAGATTGAAAAGCAAGGACAGACTGTGGAAGTGCCCCCCCAGCAAGTGCAGTGTGGATTCCTCAGATGAGCTTCCAGATCACACAGAGTTGCTTTCAGGTGTACATAATCTGCATGTCACCCCAGAAGCTATTTTTGCAACCTACGTTAGGTTCTGCCTGTCTTCTTCTCCAGAAAACTGCCAGTGAAACAACTAGTGAGTGGAGGAAGCAGTTCAGATTGCTGGGTTCCTTTTAAAAAGCCTTCTGAAAAGGAAGGAGTAAGCTACGGTATATCCTACCCTGCTTAAAGTACCTTGCTAATGTGCATTTGGTTTTTTAGAGAAGGGAGATCAAATGTATTCAGGTGACTTGGAACTCATAAGGTGACTTTGGGCCAGTCCCTCTCAGGCCTTTCAAGTTGTTGGGTTGAAAACAATGGAGGAGAAGAGATATAATGGATTGTGGAAATTATCTTGGGAGACAGGAGGAAAAGCCACAGCCAGGGGAACAGTCAGATAAAAGGCAGCTGAGCCCACAGAAGTAATGGGTGTCAGAAGGACCCCTCCCCCACTTCTTGAATTGTAAATGTGACAGGGAGAAATATACTTTCAGGCTTGCAAGTATCTGTTAATGTAACCTTACAACAAAGCAGAATTGATTTATCTGGGTGTGGTTCTGTCTGGACTACCTGGCTGACAGGAGGACTAGATAACCATCTTGACCTCCTTGGAGAAAAGGCAGAGTAAAATCCAAATACAGAGATAAGAATCCTGCGCAGTAATATGATTAATGGTTATGCACATGATGCAAATGCAGCTCTGAACCACATCTGGGTAACCAATGCAAGTTGCCCCTCCTTGTACCATTCTCTTTCCACTAATTTCAGCACTAAGTCTCCCATGTAAGAGCTGGGACCTGCATATTTTCTCTTTCCACAGCCTCAGTCCAAGGGAAATTTGTTCCGCATTTCAAACAAAGGACAGGTTTGTACAGTGCTGATTGGCCAACTCTTCTAAATGACCACTCTTGTGATTGTATTGGTGGATTTGTGAGCCTCAAGGCTGATCATGAAGCTGTTTCTCTTGCCTACTCAAGCAATTATTAAATTGACAAATAACTAAATAGATAAAAAGTCAAATAATACTGAAAGACAAAGACAGATCAAAAAGAAAAATTATAAGGGAGAGACTTCAGAGCTGGGGCACATTTAGCATTTATTATCATAAGTGGGAAGTACGGAATATGTACAAATGCCAGCTTTGACATCCATCTGGTGTTGCTTGATAATTCTGCAGAAGCAGAAACCACTGTTCATGTGAACAAGCAATTCATTATATTCTGCTATAAGTATGATCCATTGTTGATCAAGATTAAATGCCTATTTTTTCTTTTGTTTAGAGACTGGGTAACATTCAGAATGAACAGTTTTGTTGTTGTTCTTTTTGTTCATTCACTTCTGAATGCAGAAAAGTACTGAAGTGGAGAGCATAGGCAGTTGGGCAAATAGAAATTTAATGGCCCACTCCTGTGTCATGCTGAGGTGGCAAGCAAGTGCTTATAATGGAAGGGAAACCAGCAGTAACAATGATACAGGGTCATCATAACACACATTGTTTTGTGTTGAATGAGCCTTTCCCACTCTGGTTCCCTTCATCCTGGCTGAGGATTCTAGGAGTTATAGTCACAATGTATGACTACCAGGTTCGAGAAGCACAACGCTGGAGAAGAGTGTATGAAATACACTACAGTACATTTATCCTGTACTGCATTTTCCTCTACTTACAATTTTTCCTTTGCCCCTTAGTCTGACTAAATTTTTTGAAGGATACAATTTATTGATATGCATACTGGCTGTTTAAAATTATATTCATTTCAGTTGATCCTATTTTTATATCCCATTATACTATTATCTCTTTGTTTAACATTTTAGTAGTTTTGTAATTGTTGCTATGATTGATGGCCTGTGCCCTAGGATCTGTAAGAACTGGACAGCGCATAGGTGGGACAAAGGAACTACCATGAAGCCTGGGACAAGGAGACTGCCATGTGGCTTGAAACAAAGAAGACAAAGGAACAAAGACCCATGTGGCTTGACCATGCGGTTTTGGAACAAACAGGAAATGAGGGAGGGGCCAATAGGTGGAGGAACGTTGTACCAAGATTTGAATCTACCGGCCACAGGTATAAGCTTTGCCATTGGCCACAGGTGTAGCTTTGCAAGTGTAGCCTTGTCATTGGCTACAACTATAACATTGTCATTGGCTGTTTGTAACCATGTGATGCCTTATGTAACCACCCACTGTAACAGGTAATAAAAAGGGGAGGCAGCCTTCTATCTGGGTTCGCTTCACCCCAAGGAAACCTGCAGGCATGCTGTGTCCTTAATTTGGCTATCGTGAAGAACCCACCATTAATTGGGGCACAACGAGGTGCCACATGTAATTAACATTTTTCACTTTCTCGGATAATTGTTACATGTATTTACTTTTCCCAATGACCATCTTACTGTATTACTAAGGATGCCATTTATATCATATTTCAATTTTATTTTCCGACTCTGATCCTTTTTTATTACCCACAGTAGTACATTGAGTACCACCAAACAAAGCTAAGCTGAACTTCTTGTTTTTAGCTGGGACACAAAGGAAAAGCTTAGTTGACTAAAATTGTTCAATCTTGGTGAACACATATAACCTGGTCAATAAACTGCAAACCTAGCAAAACTCTAAATTGGCTCTCACATCCCCTCTAACAAATATGCTAACGCAATCTATGTAATTCCACCTTCATGTCAGCCTTACAAGGTAATCCAGACAAGAAGCATACTCAGGGGTATTGGCTCTCTTATATTAACAGATTCTTGCAAGTTTGAAAATAAATTTCTCCTCTGTCACATTTATAGTTCAAGAAACTAATGAGGGTCCCTTGTAAAACATTTGCCATTCCCCCACTGTGTTTGTGGGTTCATTTGTTTCTTGTCTGACCATGTCAAACTCGTGATGTCACGTGATGTCACGCAATGTATCGGGCCGGTTTTCCCATTGCCGGCAATTGGGTGGGCACGGCTTTCGGATGACGCGTCCAGCCCACAGGTCGGCAGTTTGACACCCCTGGTTTAGTCTGTGGCTTTTTTTCCTATCTTCCAAAGTCGTTCCCACATACTTCTGCATTTCCCCAGTCTAAAGTCTTTTAGTTACACTGGGACTAGAACTCATAGAATTTGTAATATTCAATCTGGAATAAGCTAATATTTTGATGTGCAAATGGAGGCAAAGCTGGGTTGAAGATTTTTAAGCAACTTCCTAGTAATATATATAAAAGAGATGCAAATGCAGATACAGATCGTGTTAGATTACCTGAAATGATATCTTGGTCTACATTTTTTTTACATAAGATGCGTTACCAAAAGGGTGACTTTTATGTAATGGCATCTTCTTGTGGTCTTCTGAAAGGGCTTCCTTTTTATTTTCCAGATAAAACTAATCAACAAAAAAAAGTATATAAAGAGAGTTAGTTAATTCATATTAAGTATGTAAGTAAAGAGGAAAATGAGGCAGGGCCTGGAAATTTCTCATTAACAAAACACTTTAAAAAAGTGTTACTAGATTACTTAAAAGTCCTCCTCATTGCCCCAATAAATAAATACATAAAAACAAAACTCCTACTTCAAACATAGGCAAGCCACACATAGTAACAATACATTAACAATACATTTCCACAAGCCAGGTAGGTTTTCCTCTCTAATATTACATAACCCTGGTTTTGAATGTCTCTCATGGGGAAGAAGTTCCCAGTCCTTGATGTGCTGATAAATTCCAAATGTTAGGAATACATCCAAGCAGAACATATACATCCTTAACCAGCACAAATCAGTCTAAAATTTCCGAAAATATAGCAATAATAGAACAAACCTTTCTCTGAGATGTCTAATATACCAAATTGAACTCATATAGCATTTATTTTGTTTTGTAATATATAAACAAATTCAGGGAAGACCCATTTTACTGTATTACAGAGAGTAACGCTCCACTTCAATCAGTAGATTTTGATTGCATTAAATGGCACAAAATCGTCAATTATTTACTTATAATATGTTGCATTTACTATCATGGTGTTAAATGAGAGAGGAAAACCATTCTTTCTCCTACTTCAACATCAGAAAGATCCAAGGATACTATGCAGCTAGTTCTACATCAGACATCCCCTTAAGATTTTAAGAAGTCTCCAAGCAATCTGTAACAAAGGACAATCACTGTTGTAGGTTGTATTAACCAAATAAGGAGTTGCAATTAGTGACACCTGCTCCATAAATGATAAATGGTCATAATAATATGTGAGCTCTCAAGCTTTATTGTGCAGATGTAATGATACGAGTATTTCCTGCTTCATTGATTTAATTAGCATTAGTCATATTCAGGCAAGGAGATATTCTTATTAATTTGGCAGTCAAATAACATCTAGACCTTATATTTAATTGTTTTTTTTGTAATGAAGTTTAAAATGAAAGTTGTTTTATGTTCCTGATAGAGACTTATATCTCTTTGTATGGTTGATAAACACCCTTCGTCATACTAGAAAAGATGAAAGGGAATATAATTTAACTGAAATTTGAAATCTGATTATCCCATAAGTAGAATATGAATTGTGATTTTCATCTACACAAGAAAGATGTTATCAAATTTCCAGAGCATGCAGTCACAGAAAAGATAAAATATGGATTCGAATAATATTGTGCCTTCACAAATAATGACCATGATTGGGGGTTCCCTTTTGCAATTTATAGCCACAAAAGAGGGAAAACAAGTCTACGGTGAGTGGCTACAGTGCTTATATTGCTTCCTATAGAGATGATTTAAATATATCTGCAAGGGTCGAGATTGATTTATTATATCTGTAGATATTATATGTAGAGATGAGCCCATTAAATGAACAATTTCACAATTGCCCAACTGTAATTGGAGTGCCAGTTGTAGACTGAACTGGAGCAAGACCTCACAAAGTAACTTTTGCTTCACTACCGCTTATTTGGATTACAGCAAAATCTCTACACAGGACTGAAGACCTCTCAAGACTTTATATTATATTTAGTCCATTCACAATATAATAGCCACGTCTTGGCTGGTATATGAATACAACCATGAATACATGAACGCATTACTGTACATCTGTGTGACAGTATTGTAGGATATAGTATGGAGTCATAGGAGGCAGGAGTTCCTTTCAGAGAACAAAGAGACAGCGGAGCTTGGAATCAATAAAGGAGAATATTTGCAGCTCATGGTTGAAATGAAGGGTCCTTGGTGCTTTCTGAGCTTGCTTGCACTGATGATGTTACCTTGTTTGGGTAATAAAACGACTGCAAGAAAAAAATGACCTTAGAATGTCTGTTAGGCAGGAAGAGGACAAAGACACCACAGCTGTTCAGAGTATATCTATGGTTATGAAGAAGGTTGCTTTACTCTGTAAGCAAACAACAGCAAAGAAACTATTCACAAGTAACTCCATGTGTTGTTTTTGATTCTTGGTGCCTGACAGTCAGGCCCTACTCTGGCTAACTATTAGCTTTTGGGGCAATTCAAATTTATAGGTAACGTCTAAAAAGTCCAAAATGCCTTGGCACTGAGATATTTGCAAGCTGTCTCCTTCAACCAGAATTGACCCTGGGAGGAATTGTGGTATTTTCACAAAATATGCGGTGTGAAGGTAGATGGATGCTGCTCTCTCAGTGATAGTGACTTTAGTACAGATTAGCTTCTGCTTTGAAATCAAGTTGGCCCACACAGCTTTAGCCTTCTGAAAATATATAAAACCAACTTTAGGTAGTTTATGAGCAGTGATGAAATTCCCAGGATTGAGTGGGGTTTATGGGTTTATTTTAGACTAATATTTTTCATATTTGACAGTTGCCACAGTTGAGGTCTGCATAATTTTAAAATTTGGAAAACACTATTTTAGATTTATTATAATTGTTTTAATTGAATTGTTCTTGTGTGTGTGTTATGCTCTTCATTATGCTAAACTGCTGAAAATCTAATTGATTATGGCAGGTATAAATCTGGGAGATAAAAAAATAAAATGGAATACAAATATGGAAAAAGTGGACTGTGAAAGAAATCAAAAATAATGAATCTTTAGCCAGATTGCTAAAATGGTATCCAATGAATTCTGTTATCTCTCAAAAGAACATGTAGACAAGGCACAGAGATCAGAGAATGTTATTTCATTTTGCCAAAGGCAAAGAAGCTTTAAACAATGCAACAATAATATTCACCAAGCGCAACTGGAGTGACAAATTATTAAATATGGAAAATATTATGTCGGTTGCATCAGCAAAGGGAGGTGGTATTAAAAAAAAGTCACAATTACTGAATTAAAACTAGGTCTCCTTTTAGATGTGTTATGTGTACAATTCATGTTAAAAAGGGGGGGACCTTCAATCATATATTTGCAGGCACTCCAATTTCTGTACATGATTTCTTAAAATAAGGCATAATTTGCCAGCATTGTGTGGAACATTTTACAGTCAGAGATCAATTTTTAAAAAATCCTTAAAATACACACAAGTAAAATGTCTATTTCAGCACCTAAGACATTTTCAAAATTGCACTTCCATTTAGTTTTCAACAGATGGCACTTAATGTAAGCTATATGGTTACATAGAAAAGGGAATTTTACAACTTCTTTGAGGTACTGATTGCATTATAAGCTTTTAAAGTATAAATACAAATTATTAAATGTGTCAGTGTTACCTCCATAGGAAAATGGTGCATAACCCTACAATCAAACAGAGTGCAAGGAAGGCTGAGAATATAATAGCACCAATACCATCGATTTCAGGCATTAATTCAATCTGCTTGTCATATATATGGGAATACTACAAGATGCCCAACTTGTATTACCACGCTCTTTAATCCTACTCTTCAATGTTTATTTCATATCTATGTATAACTTTGACAATGAAGGGTAATTATTATTCATATTCCCATTCTGAATGAGTTGGAGCTACTATTTTGAAAGTGCCACCACGACAGTGTGCAACAATTCAAAACAACTGCACACCATAAAACATACAAAGAATGTGCGCAGTAAAATATTTTTACAATAAAGAGTTTTTGGAGAATTTGAACACTCAAATGTGGGTTTCTGGGTACAGGTAGTCATAATAGCAAAAAAGCCAAGTAAGTGATGAGTTTGCATGGAAATATATACTTGAAAGGGTTGGGGTATAATGTGATATACCAAATGTTTCTGGATTAAAACTAGGGAGGAAGGAGGGACTTCTGATCCTACACAGCAGTGCAGCAGTCGAGGCGTTTGGGACTCCGTGCCCTTCGGCTCAGTTTCTTCCTCTTAGGGGACCCTAAATGGGCCAGAAGCCGCCCCGAAGAGGCGGCAAAGAAGGAAGTCCCGGGGACCTCTGAGAGATGGCGGTTGATCTGATTGGTCCAGGAGAAGCCTTCCAGAAACCAACAGGAGAAAGGCTAGCCTAACTTCAGAGTCTAGGCCAAGCTCCAAGCAACCAAAGTCAAAAGCACTATTTTAAGCTGATTGTAAACAGCGTGTTTGAATCTGGGTAAGAGCATTGATTTTCTCTATCCTACTTATAAACTTTCCTGAAGAAAAATAAAATCCCAAGAAGCAAAAAACCTCCGAAAGTGAAGGAAGGGGATTTTTGCCCCACCCTTTTACTAACAGAAGTGGTGAATTAAACCTTTTATCGAGGACCAAAATGTATTGAAATAAAATGAAATGACTATAAAACCTAAATTTGGATAAGTTTGAAATCACTGAATGGTTAAGATTCTCATTTTAAAGGCAATTTTTTCATTTTGAAAATTTGAAAAATAAACTAGTGCTGACATCTAGTGGTGGATGAAGACTACAACAGCTATGGCTTTCATTCAGGATTGGGCAAAATCTAGAAAAAACTAATCTCTACTTGTGACCTTCAAAGCTCTAACAATAGAGAACAGCTATGACAAAAAAAAGAAAACAACTGGGCTGCCAACAAAATGAGACTTACAAACTTTTTTTTAATTAAAGTTTTTATTGAACACAAAAAAAAGAAAAGGATTAAAAACATTGAACAAGGTTAATCGTCTTTGACTGACATCTCAGTCCATATTGTACATTGATTACATATAACTTATCTATATACAAACTATACATTTCTGATCTCTATTTTAACTTATCTCTTTATTTGTGACCTCTATTTTTTCCCCTTCATCTATAAAATTTATTCCATATCAGATAAAATTCTGTGTCTTCCTGGTTTTTTAATCTTTTAGTTAACCTATCTAGTTCTGCGCAAAACATAATTTTCTTTATTAGTTCTTCCTCTCTCGGTGCTTCCATTGCATTCCATTTTTGAGCAAATAGTATCCTTGCCGCCATAGCCACGTGAATAATTAAATATGTGTCCTCTTTATTTACATTTTTCTCTAGTATTCCTAATAGTAATGCCTCAGGTTTGTAAAATGTTTTGGCTAGTCATTTCTATTACCCATTCCCAGACCATACGCCAATACACCTGTGCTTCTCTACATGTCCACCATATATGAAAAAAGGTACCCTTTTCTTTTTTACATTTCCAACACATAGAAGAATATCCTTTATACATTTTGGCTAATCTGGCTGGAGGGAGATGCCATCTGTAAACCATCTTATACAAGTTTTCTTTATATGATGTCACCAATGTGATTTTGTTATTTTGCTCCCATATTTGCTGCCATTGATCCATATTTATATTATATCCTAAATCTATTGCCCACTTCACCATTTTTCTTTAACCTGCTGCTCATATAGTTTATGTTCCAACAGGTGTTTATAGATATTCTTTATTTGTTTTTTATCTGGGCCTAGCAGTATCTTGTCTAACCCCGTATCTTGTCTATTAATACCCTGTTCTTGCTTATCCTTCATGTATCTTGCTTGTATCTGAAGATAAGACCACCACTCCATGTCTATTCCTATGAGACTTACAAACTTCAGGGAACAAAAAAAAACTTTTTTGAACTTTCTGGATTACAAGAATCTATTTAACTCTGACTCCAAAGGTATTTGCAGAGAAAAGAAAATGTGGATTCTTGGTCATCATGGAAAATCAAAGATTTATAGAAAGAACCTGTCAAGAAAAAATAAATATTTTTCAAGAGAAGACATATGATATGTTGCAACTAATTCAAATAACAATGATTTCAAACCACAAGGAAATTCAAAATAACTTTGAAAATATAAACCAATTCATCTCCAATTTAACTTTACAAAAAAAAAACCCAGGAAATAACAACAGAGAATGAACAGATAAAACAGACAACTGAATACAAATTTGAGCATAGAGACTTAAAGATGGAACCTAACAAAACAAAGAAGTATGGAAAGTGGAAAGTGGAAAAAATTTACAAGAAATACTGGATTTGGAAAAGACAACTTATACTAACACCACAAAACGAATTTGAGGATAAGAAAAAAGATTGGACAAAATGGACTGCAGAGATGCCAGGAAAAACACTAGAAATGGAGAGACAAAAAGTGATAAGAGAAGCAGAGAGAAAAAGAAAGAAAAAGATTTTCAACAAAAATGAATGGGCAAATGCCTCTCACAAAGACATTGTACTTGACTTACCTTTTATATCTACAGTAACACCTACAAGAATATGAAAAGATTCTTTGATTCAGCAGAACATATTAAGAAAGATACTGGGCAAAAGAAAAAGGCTAAAGTGAAAATTAAGAAAATAGAAGATGGGGCCTATCAGAGAGAATATTTAAAAAAAGAAACACCTGTTCAAATAAGGTTAAAGAAATAGAAAAAAATTGGATATGAATTTAATTTTAAGAGGGAAGAGTCCCTCAAACACAGTACTTTCTTTTTCTTCTTTCTTTTAATTTTATTTCTTGATATGAGTAATATAAAAGAGTTAGTATGGCTTATATAAAGGAAATGTTTTAGATATTTAAAGGTGATTGACTTTAAGAAAATTACAATGGATTAAAAAATGTTTTGAATAAGAGTTAAAAGACTAGAAAACTAGATTTACCGGTAGTAAATGGAATATTTAAAGATTAAATATATTTTTAATTATGGTAAAAAAGAACGAAAAAAGTTTGTATGTATTAATATGTATTAGCTTGTATTAGCTTATAGGAAATAGGGATTTTATGTAGCATACTATCTTTTTATTTTTTTTATTCTTATTCTTTTTTCTTTTTTTAGTCTTATTTATTCCTTAAGAAAGGTAAAAGTATTGGGTTGGCTTACATGAGAAAAAATAGACTTAAATATTTAAATGTAATTAACTTTGAGAAAATCTTAACCAGTAAGAATGTTTTGAACATTGTGGGAAAAACAAATGTAAACAAGAACTGTAAACAGGATCTATGATGAGACAATCAGAATGACTAGATAGAAAAGGAATATTATATTGATGTGATTATTATCTGTAGAAATATTAGAAAACTTATACTCAATTGTCATTCACTAAAATAACAAGAATTGTATTAACTTAAGGTTGATAAAAGAGAACATTATTGGAAAAAGAGGAAATCAAGTAAAGTTATGTGGATTATAGATTATAGAAATCAACTGTTAGTAAATATTTCTTAAATGTAAACCCAGACAATACACTGTTTACTGAATATTGGGGTGATTAAAAATTAATAAAACATATTTTTTAAAAAATAAAATTAGGGAGGAAAGCATCATGTTTTAAGTGGAGGAAGAGAACCTGGTTAAAGAAATAGGGAGGGAATCATAGTTCAAAGCAGAACACTTGCTCTGAGCATAGAGCAGACATGTCAAACTCGCAACGTCACGTGACGTCGCGAGATGTATCAGGACAGTTTTGCCATTGCTGGCAATGGGGTGGGCGCGGCTTCTGGATGATGCGTCCAGCCTGCGGGCCAGCAGTTTGACATCCCTGGCATAGAGTGTCTACAGATTCAAATCTTGGCATCTCTAAGGATCTGATAGCAGGCAGGACTACAAGAGAACCCTGCCTGAGTTTACCACAAATAAAATCTAAAGCTAGGTAGAACTGGTATTTGGTGCATTCTTTTTCAAGACAGAACAATAGAATTGGAAGGGACGTTGGAGGTCTTCTAGTCCAACCACCTGCTCCAGCAGGAAACCCTATAACTTTTCAGACAAG
Organism: Bothrops alternatus; assembly: GCA_034064705.1. NCBI lineage: Eukaryota > Metazoa > Chordata > Lepidosauria > Squamata > Viperidae > Bothrops > Bothrops alternatus. The sequence goes on along the minus strand of JARGCV010000008.1, from coordinate 1,298,374 downwards.
TGATTATCCAATCTCTTCTTTAAAACTTCTTAATCATTCCACTGATTAATTGTCCTAACTGTCAGGAAATTTCTCTTTAGTTCTAGATTGGTTCGCTCCTTGATTAGTTTCCATCCATTGTATCTTGTCCTGTCTTCAGGGCTTTGAAGAATAGGCTGACCTCCTCTTCTTTGTGGCAGCCCCTGAGATATTAGAACACTGCTATCATGTCACCCCTAATCCTTCTTTTCATTAAACTAAGCATACCCAATTTCTGCAACTGTTCTTCATATGTTTTAACTTCCAGTCCCCTAATCATCTTTGTTGCTCTTCTCTGCGCTCTTTCTAGCCTCAACATTTTTTAAAATTGTGGTAGCCAAAACTGGATGCAATATTCCAAGTGCAGTCTTTCCAAGGCATTATAAAGTAATATTAACACTTCACGTATCTTGAGTCTATCCTTTTGTTAATGCAGCCTAGCACTGTGTTGGCTTTTTTGGCAGCTGCAGCACATCCCTGGCTCATATTTACTGCAAGTGATTGTCCACTAGGACTCCAAGAACCTTCTCACAGTTACTACTATTGAACCATGTGCCACCTATTCTGCACCTGTGCATTTGGTTTTTCTTGCCTAAATGTAGACACTTACTTTTCTCACCACTGAATTTCATTTTGTTAGTTAGGGATCAGTGTTCTAGTCTGTCAAGATGCTTCTGTATCTTGAGCCTTTCTTCTGGAGTGTTGGCTATTCCTGCCAGCTTGGTGTCATCTGCAAATTTGATCAGTTCCCATTTTAACCCCTTGTCCAAATCATTGATGAAGATATTGATGAGTACTGGGCCTAAGATAGAGCCTTGGGTTAGCCCACCGCATACTTCCCTCCATTTAGATGTAGTTCCATTAAGTATTACATATTGAGTGCAGTTAGCCAGTTACGAATCAATCTGGTGGTGAAGCTGCCTAACTCATATTTTTCTATCATATCAATTTTCTGTTGAAAGAATTCCAAAAAGAATTAGATGGTTGGAAAAAGAAAGAAAGGAAACTTACCTTTTCAGTTGTCTTTTTAAAAAATATCTTGCTGATGTGCCATTTTTAATGTACAATTCCCAGATCATGCATTGAAAAAAAATCAACACACTTTTTCCACAATCCTAAATTTGGTTTGGGAAACCTGGCCACAGAATTCCTTCCTAGAAACCATCTACTGACAATGGCTGTTGACATTTGCTTGGATATCCACTAAAGATCTGTTTAATTTTACTGCCTTTAAAAGCTGATCTAACTTGTAACTTTGTTTTAACCTCTTGCTTTATTCCTTGTTTCTTGATTTCAGTTTGATTTCAGCTAGATTGTTTTAGCTGCTGCTAAATGTTTTAGTATAAAAAGCTGGTTTAATATAGGGTGTCCAGAAAATGTATTTTTGGCTTTATTGCATTTTATTTATGGCATTTATAAACAAAGGGAAGAGCTCAAGCCAGGTAAAATGAAATTGAATATGATGAGCCCAGCAAAAGGCTTGACTTAATCTGATGATTACTAACACTTGGAACCTTAATCCCTGTTATTTGAAAACAGATTTACAGGCTGATAAAGCACTAAGGATTTTGGCAGCAATCCCATCCCTCTAAAACTGATCTTCAAACAAGCTATAGGTAGTCCTCAATTTACAACAGTTCATTTAGTGACCATTACAACAGCACTGGAAAAATTGACTTAATGGCCATTGTTTCACTTACAACCATTGTGGCATCTCCATGGTGATCAAAATTCAGACGCCTGGCAACTGACGGTTGCCATGTCCTGGAGACATGTGATCAACTTTTGCCATTTTCTGACAAGCAAAGTCAATGGGGAAACCAGATTCACAACCGTATTACTAACTCAACAATTGCAGTGATTCGCTTAACAACTGTGGCAAGAAAGGTTGTAAAATGGGGCAAAACTTACTTAACTGTCTCACTGAGAAATAGTGGGCTCAGTTGTGGTCATAAGTCGAGGACTACCTGACCCGAATACCACCTGAATAAAGTATTAAACGTCTCCATAAAGCTATGAAACTGAGGCTTTAACATTTGCCAGGGTGAGGATCCTGGAATTGTCTACCTGTTTCCTCCCCTGGAGACCATTAACCTTCTATCACCATCTTGGCTTTACCTGCCTGGAAGTGACTTAAAAACTCCTTCTCTTCCTTGCTGGTACTTAGATTTGTGTATCTGGAATCCCAGGATCATTGAGTTGTCATACAGCCCTACCAATATCCCTGTTTGGAGACGTTCATCTCATCCTGGGACTATGCAGAGACAAATAGCAATTTTTCTCTCTCCTCCCCTCCTGTTTACACAGCAAAGCTTTTTCCTTGGCAAAACCAAAACTTCCTGTGCAGGGGATACGTGCTGCCCACCACTGTGACTGTGCTGCTGAATGTGCAAGCAAGCAGAGTCATATCCAGAGAATTACTAAAACAGAATCCTACAGCGTCCTGCTGCCCGTAGCCAGGAAGAAGCACGTCCAATATTGTTTTTTGCTTCTGCACAACAGACACGTAATATGCAGAACAAAAGCAGCCCTGCCTGACAGGTTTTGATACATCCCATAAGTCACACAAAGTTGTTTTTAAAAAAAAAACGTGCAGAAGTTTTAGCCAAGCAATTCCGAATTCTTTAATACATGGAAAGTAGAGATAAGATGTTTCTGTAATCCTGGGTGGGAGCAAAGGAAAAAGTAAGGATATCCAGGAATGGGTTAGAAAAAGAGGGGTGAGGGAGTTTTGAAAAGGACAAAAAAAGTAGTCAGATACGTTTTGTATTTCCCATTTGTTTGTGGACTAACTTCTGGGAAATTCAACTGGAGCCTTTTCGGAATGAATGCCAGGACGCTACGTGGTTAGTGTCCAGGAAAAACAATCCCACAAAATCAAAGAAATTGCATCATTAAAGGAAGTGGATGCACAAGGGATTCAATCTTGTCTGCTGATGCATATGTACTTCGAAATGCAGAGGAAAATGAAGTACACCTCCAAAATGTTCCCAGGATAAAAATGTGAACATTTATGGCTCAAAGGGTTGGACACAACTATATGAATGTCAAGTTCAGTCTTCCATTTTATGTCTTCTATATGTGAAAATTCTGGGTGTTCAGAAATTTGGTGAGCAATAAAGCTGTTTTGAAGAAAAGATAGAAAATAACTAGGTAGGTCTAAAATGTCCAATATTCCATCAGATAAATAAAACTAGACTAAAATGTCCAATAGCCATCAGATAAACAAAACCAATCAAAAGTCTGCTCTTGTGTTTTCCATACAAAAAGCAGCAGAAGCTTTCCATAGCATAAAAGTAAATCTATTTGTTGATCTAACATTTATATATAACATCTGCAATTTGATCTCATTAAAAGCAGAGCCAGAGCTAACATTAAAGTCAACAGTGGCACTTTGTGATGAAGATCTGGGGACCTTGGCTTTTTCAATGCATGAAGGAATATCTGTCATCATTGATGGTTCCTCTGGACTAGGGGTGTCAAACTGCTGGCCCACGGGCCAGTTTCATCATATCAAAGCCGCGCCCACCCCATTGCCGGCAATGCAAATAGACTCACAATACGTTGCGACACATCACGTGATGTGGCGAGTTTGACACCCGTGTTCTAGACTATGGAAGTGAATGAGGTGGTAAGAAAGGTACGTCAAGACCAGGGCTGGAGAAATTTTGACTCTCCAGATGTAGTTGATTTATTTCTATATAGATCTAGGCAAGATATCTAACAATGAGAGATATTAAGGGGCATAAGATTGAGGGTGTCTAGCACTGATAACTAACATATGGATAGCTAATCCACACCTTTGTTCTTTAATGAAAAAAATAAAATAAAATAAAAAGCAAAAAAGCCAGTATTTTTCTGGCTTATCTTTGTACCACATTTGATCTGAGGAATATGTCATATGCAAGGCAGCTTCAATCAGAAGGTTATTTTACAATATTTTTGATTGTATTGCAATTTTTTTAAAGTTGGCAAGCCCTACTCTTCCTTCTGGTTTCCAAAGTTGTTTATAAACTGTATACATTTATATAAAAAAGAATAACTTTATAAGCATAAAGTTCTTTATAAATATGCGGCTTTTTGTGCTTTTGTGCAGGCCATTATACCTGACATTGCCAACTGTTTGGCTTTGTTGTACAAGGCTTTTAAGGGCTATGGAACCACAAGATCCAAATGTGCCTTGAATAATCACAATATATTTGTCATCTTTTCCAACTTAGCCCCTTTTATATGGGCTGGTATTAGAATCCCCAAAATTCCCACACAATCTTGTGGATGAGATTTTTAGCAGCTGAAGCTTCAACTCATGAAAGTTACCAGGCGAAAGCTGAGCCAAAGAAATCCTGTGAATAACACTCCAGCTTTGTTTGGCCTTTTTCAAAATGTGCCTAAAATTAAATAAGCCATTATCAGTTTCCTACAGATTATTTGGAAGCTGATCTGCCTCATTAAGAAACTCAAATTACGGAAGCAATCTTGTTCGAGCTACTTCCCCAGTTCTTGCATCCTGCTGTGGTGATTCATGTCTTTTGTGCTAAGTATGGAATCTGACTGATATTTTTAAAAGGTTCTTCAGAATATGACTGGTAATTACATTTTCCTTTTCTTTTCTCTCTCAAGATTTTCAGATTATTGAGAATCTGAAAGGGCTCCGATTGCATTTCATAATCCCCAGGTTTGTCACCATCCCAGTATCATATCTGGCATTGTTTTCACCACTCCAGCAGATTAAAAGCATTTAAGAAACTGGCCAGAACCTCCAGACAACATATTTCACAATATACTGTTAATGTCTTTATGACCGCCCAAACCCTATTTTCTGCAAGAAAATATTTCATGCAAATGCAAAAGTGCTTGAAATAGAGCTATAAAATGTTTATGAAGCTGCAGAGGGATAAGATCTATGAATAATTTACATATTTTGCAAGGCTAATGTTAGAGTGACTATGATAAATAATTCCATGCAATGAAGTTTCCTGTTTAACAAGAAAGCATGTGTCCTCTTTTTAATTATATTAATATAATTTAGCCAGGTGGGATGAGGACATGCCATCTAGGTAATGATGTAGTGAGGCTGGGTAGAACTAAGATCTTTGGCTTATTCTTGGTTTGAACAGTATTTTAAAAAAATATTTTTTAGGCTTTATGCTATCTCAAAAAGAAGAGGAAGTATCAGCAATTATCACTAGGGTAGGGTAGGGTAGGGTAGGGTAGGGTAGAATAGAATAGAATAGAATAGAATAGAATAGAATAGAATAGAATAGAATAGAATAGAATAGAATAGAATCTTAGAAGTCTTCTAATCCAGCCCTCTGCTCAAGCAAGAGAATCTATACCATTTCAGACAAGTTTCTAGTCTCTTCTTAAAAACCTCCAGTGATGGAGCATTCACGATTTCTCAAGGCCAGCTGTTCCATTGGTTAATTGTCCTCACTATTAGGAAGTTTGTCCATAATTCCAGGTTGCTTCTCTCGTTGGTCAGTTTCTAACTGTTTGTTTTTTGTCTTGCCTTCAGGTGCCTTAGAAAATAAGTTCATCCCCTCTTCTTTGTGGCAGCCCCTCAAATACTGGAATACTGCTATCATGTCACCCCTGTTTCTTCTTTTCTTTAGACTAGCCAAACCCAAGTCCTGCAGCCATTCTTCATATATTTTAGTCCATAGGGGGATCCAAAAACTCAAAATGATGGATGCAACTGCAAGATGGAAACCTCACATTTTTTATGTGTGATGGAAAAAGGAATATACAGTATACCCAAAATGGAAGAATGGATTTTGTAATCCATTGGAACTAGCCAAGATGGCAAAATTGACTGCTCTGCTTAGAGACAATAACTTGACTAAGTTTGTTATGACTGGGAGGCTATTGTTAGATTTCTTTCAAGACAAGGAGAAAAATCTTTTTTTTTTTGACTTTGGGATTTGAGGATTAGATTGGATTGGAGAAATATTCCAGCTTTTTAAATATAAGGTTATTTACATTTGACAATTTATTAAATGTTAAATTAAAATTGAACATGTGAATATTGGTATTTTAGAATGTTAGTTATTACTAATATTTTACGATATTTTAAAGATAGTTGTTATTTGTTTAAACTTAGAGATTGTTTTTATTTTTATTATCTCTGGACTAAAAGAAAGTCAGAGGTCATTTTTCATATAAAATTGTTTGATGTATATTTTGTCACTTTTAATTTATTTTGTCATTCCCGTTCCTTTTTTACGTTGGTTTGTATTTTAATATTTGACTCTGAAATTCAGTAAGGAGGGGTTTTTTTTAAAAAAAGGGTGGTGATTGATTGCACTATTATATTTTCCATTTTGATTTTTTTTGACACCTTCCTTGCAAACACTCCTGAGTGATCCCCATACTCTCAGCGTGTCCAATCTTTCTACAAATGTCGACCCAAAGAATGGAGTGTCATTGCCATGACTGAGAACCTATGTGAGGAGATTTCTTTTTTGAAATGATTAGAGGGAGTTTGAGTTTATTCCCAAATTCCCAATAAGTTTCTTTGGGCTCTTAAGGATCCATCTGACCCAGAGTACCTTTTCCAATCCTGTCAACATTTAACTGATTTAATTGTCAATTGCAGTTTAAAACTCTCTGAAACTCTTTTATTTCCCCATCTTTAGAAATATATTATATAGAAAACACTGCAAGAAAAAAAACAGCTTAGTTTTATTAATCCATTAATTCATCTTAAACAGCTGCCTAACTCACTAAGATGATGCTAGGTACAATTTAAGAGTGGCCTTTAAGAATAACTGATGGTTTCACATGTGGTATGACATAGGACTTGTAGTCTTTGCTTGAATGGAAACTAAAGAGGAGTCATTTAACATAAATTTAATTCAAAGGCTTAACTACTCTTCAAGTATTATCAGAGCCATCATTTACATTTGTATCAATGCAATCAGATGACTATGATCTTTGTTTGTTTAAACAATTTATAGAACTACTGATCTCATTGTGGCAGGTATTTTTTCCTTTGGATGAAGGGATCAATTTGGGGGGGGGAGCATAGTTTAAAAGAAAAAAAGGTTTCCTTGGATACTGATATGCCAATCAGAGCTTATTGTCAAGAAGACAGCTGCAATCTTATTTATAGATTCCAGTTGCAAAGAAAAAAGCTGTGATCTCTTCCCATCACTCTGTCAAGCTCTAGTGTGCAAATGATAGTTGACAACTGCACCAAAAGCAGCTTGGATAAAAGCAGAGATCCTCCGAGCAAAAACTTCAAAGCAAAACTATTGAGTGATTCTGGAGAATTTCAGACTTTCTCCCTCCCTGTTCAAGTATAGCTGCAGATTACTGAAGAACGCTTTAATAATGTTGAAAGGAGAAAATGATAGGAAGCACTATGATAAAAATGAATTAAATGTTCACAGTGCCATTTTAAAAACTCACCTGGCACACTTCAAACAGCATCAGATTCAGCAGTTATAACCTGATCCCTGCAATCAGATGACTATGATACAATTGTTTAAACAATTTGTATGACTTCCCCTCTTGCTTCTGCTGATTTTTTTGCCTTGGATGAAGAATTTAATAAATGTAAGAAGAGAAATAAAAAATGGAATAATTTCTTTAAAAAAAACAGGGTTTCATTTAAATATGCATATATTAGAGAATAAATCTTAATACACCCTGCAACCCTTTTCTGACAATAAACTCAACTGAGTTCAGAGAAGAATTGCTATGTGAGCACTCTAACCCAGTTAATACTCTAACCCAGACACGTCAAACACAAGGCCCGGGGGCTGGATATGGCCTGCAAAGTGGTTTCAGGTGGCCCGTGAAGCCATCCTGGAAACAGTGAGGGAACGGCCCCCACTGCCTTGGCCCTGGCCCAGGCCAGTCGGGAGCCAATGTACAATTTTGTGGTGGCCATCTATGCTGAAATGCATTCAGTCTTAGCTCCATAAGGCCGTCTGGAAACAGCGAGGAACCAGCCCCTGCCGTGTCGGCCCCACCCTCTGGGTGCATGCTGGGGAAGTGTCACCCTTTATGAGGAATGAAGAAATGCACCATCGCCTGGAAGTGGCCAGCAAATGGCCCTCACCTACTTCACATATCTGGCTTGATGGGCTCTGCCCTGGTCCCACCCTTTCTGCCAGAGACCCTCAGATCTGTCCCACTCCTGCCCAGGCCCCCACAGGAACCCTTGACACGAATGATGCAGAGCTGGCCACGCCCACTCAGTAGGCCACACCCACTCCATCCACGCCCACCCAGTAGGCTGCACCCACCCGGGCCCCTGAGGTCAACCGCAATGCTGATGCGGCCCTCAATGAAATTGAGTTTGACACCCTGCTAACCCATGTGTTCATTTTAGAGCTAAAGAGACACAGATTAATTGTCCCTTCCCAGACCTAAGGTAAAGTTTTGGAGAAGTCCAACAAATATGGAGCTTTCCTAAGAACAGTAGTTCTTTTTTTCCTTCCGTAGCAAGTTGAAAAATGGCAGAAAGGGGATGGGGCTTATAGTCCCCTCTCATCTACATGGTGTGATAGTCCATGTAGAAGCATAGAACTGGACAACCCAAAAGGATATATCAGAAAAATGGATAGACAAGAGATGGGACAATGGGAGTAATACTTGCTGCCAGGGAATTTTTTTCAGGATAGAATAAATTACATATATAATTTTAAAAAGAAGATTAAAAACTAATATAAAGTAAGAAAGAAAAAGAGAAAGCTAAATGTGCAAGAATTGTGCACAATTCTGTCATACTTAATCATACAATGTTCAAAACTGTAAACACTTTTTATCTTTTTAAAATCTTTCTAATAGCTGTAAATAAGAAAAGTATTGGTAAACTATGCTCCTCTGCCCCCAGTTCTTCTCTTGATTTTATTTTGTATTCCCTTTGACAAAATTCTAGGACCTTATGATAAATTAGCATTTGTGTTTACCTATTATTTCTCAACTATAAAATGCTTCTTGTGCTTATTCTTGTTCTTCTGAGAGCCACAAAGCCTTTTGTTTTTAAGGCTCTAGGTCAGACATGTCAAACACAAGGCCCAGGGGCCGGATGCGGCCCGCGAAGTGGTTTCATGTGGCCCACGAAGCCAACCTGGAAACAGTGAGGGAACGGCCCCTTCTGCCTTGGCCCTGGTCCAGGCCGGCCAGGAGCCAATGTACAATATTGTGGTAGCCATCTATGCTGAAACACATTCAGTCTTAGCTCCATAAACCCCCCCCCCCTGCATGGCCTGAGAGGAACAGTGAGGCTTCTCCAGTGGACCATGCCTTGGCACTTGCCCTGGTCCCACCCCCTTCTGCCAGAGACCCTCAGATCTATCCCACTCCTGCCCAGGCACCCTTGACGTGAACGATGTAGAGCTGGCCACACCCACTCCATCCATGCCCATCCAGTAGCACCCACCTTGGCCATACCCACCCGGCCCCCTGAGAGCAACCGCAATGCTGATGCGGCCCTCAATGAAATTGAGTTTGACACCCCCTAATTCTGTATCTATTTCATATTCTCAATATGACATTTCTAACATGATTTTAAATTCCACATTAACCTGGGCTTTGTTTGTACCACAGATACCGATGCTACCCAAATTCCAGGTCACGTTCTTCTAATTCCAAAAGTTTCTCAGCAAAACCCACTCTTTCATCCCAACTAAAGAGCAAGCTGCAAAATACAAAATTCCACTCTAGTAAACCTAATCTCCCTCTTTCCTTTGCATCTTTAACACCTTATATATTGATTTATTAATTTAGATTTCCTTTTGCCCCTGTTTAAATGTGCATCATTTGCCAACACAGGTATTGACTGAAACAAAACAAAAACACCCCAAAACCCAAAGGTTTTATGTCTATCGAGATTGTCAGTCATCCAGGTGACAGTTGTCCCAATGGTGATTTTTCAGGAGGCAACTGGACTTTCTTGTTTTCCTTTGAAGATGTCAAGAATATAAATCCTTCCATTCTCCAGCATCCAGTCAGAGCTGAAGAAGGTTCTTGGATGAGGAGCAAAACATCTTCAAAGAAAAACAAGAAAGTCCAGTTGTCTACTGAAAAAGCACCTTTGGGCCAAAAGTTTTATGTCCCTTTATCTCAGCGGTTCTCAACCTTTTCCGGGGCTTCGTATGTTTTAGTCTCCAGGCCTTTAATCATCTTAGTTGCTCTTCTCTGATTTTTTTTTCCAAACTCTCAACCTCTTTTTTGTGATACGGTGACCAAATTGGCTGAAGTATTCCAGGTGTGGTCTTATTAGGGTTTTATAAAGCGGTACTAATACTTTGCGTGATCTTGATTCTATGCCTCTGTTTATACAACCCAGGATTGTATTGGTTTTTTTGGCTGCTGCTGCACATTGCTGGCTCATGGTTAAGTGATCGTCCACTAGGACTCCAAGGTCCCTCTCACAGTTACTGTTTTTAAGCCAGGTCTCACCCAATCTGTACTGTACTTTGATTTTTCCTGCCTAAATGTAAAACTTTGCTTTTCTCCACATTGAAACTCATATTGTTGGATAGGGCCCATTGTTCAAGTTTGTCAAGTTTTTTGGGATCCTTAGTTTGTCTTCTGGGATGTTGGCTACTCCTGCCAGTTTAGTGTCATCTGCAAATTTGATGAGTTCCCCTTCAATTCTCTCATCTAAGTCATTGATGAAGATATTGAAGAGTACTGGGCCTAAGACGGAATCTTGCGGTACCCCACTGCTTACTTCTCTCCCTGTGGATGTAGTGCCATTGAAGACTACTCACTGAGCACAGTTTGCCAGCCAGCTACAGATCCATCTAGTGGTGATGTTGTCTATTCCACCTTTTCCTACTTTACCAAGGAGTAGGTTGTGGTCTACTTTATCAATTGCCTTACTGAAGTCTAAGTATACTATGTCCACAGTATTTCACTGGTCTACTACTTTAGTCACTTTGTTGAAGAATGAAATAAGATTGGTTTGGCATGTTCTGTTTTTAACAAACCCGTGCTGGCTACTAATTATAATTTTGTTTACTTCTAGTTGTTCACAGATGTTTTTTGTTTATCTTTTCTAGGATCTTTTTAGGTATTCTTGTTAAACTGGTCTGTAGTTTCTTAGGTCCGTTTTTTTCCCTTTCTTGAAGATGGGAACCACATCAGCCCTTTTCCAATCCTCAGGTACTTCCCTGTGCTCCAGGATTTATGAAAGGTATGGTGCAATCGTTCTGAGATAACATCTGCCAGCTCCTTCAGAACTCTGGGATGTAATCTGTCAGGCCCCAGTGATTTATATTCGTCAAGGTCGGATAGGTGTTCTCTTACCATTTTCTTGCTTATTTTAATTTTTGTTTCTAATTTGTCTTTTGCAGTGGGTTTTTTGGTATGTTGGGGTATAGTTTCTTTTTGTGTGAAGACTGATGCAAAGTATGAGTTAAGCAACTCTGCTTTCTCCGTTGCCTGTTATTTCCTTGCCATCTTCTCTCTTTCATGGACCTACAGTTTCCTTGACTTTTTTCTTGTTGTTAATATGTTGGAAGATACTTTTTTATTATCCATGATTTTTGTTGCAAGTCTTTGTTCGTTCTGAGCCTTTGCTTTCCTGACTTCACCTTTGCATGTTCTGCCTGTCTGCTGATAACAGGCCTTAGTTATGTGCCCCTTTCCATTTTTTGTATTTGTCCTTTTAGTCTTTCAGTTTGCCAGAGAGATCTTTGTGCAGCCATGCTAGTTTCTTCTTGAATTTCTTGTTTTTCTTTTTCAGTGGTATTATGCTTCTTGGGTTGTTTTCCTCTTTAGGATTTTCATCCATGGGATCTTTTCTAGGTTCTCTCTGAGTTTGTTAAAGTCAGCTCTTTTGAAGTTCAAGACATTGGTTGGATTGTTTTCTGTTGCTAGTGTTTGCGTTATATTAAATTCCAATATGACGAGGTCACTTTCACCCAAGATTCCGGCAACGTCAACTCCCTCTGTCACTTCTTCTCTATTAGTTACTATGGCTTTATGTCTAATTCCCTTCTCCTTTTGGATGACAAAGTTGTCAGCTAGGTTGGTTAGGAATCTGTTTGATTTCCCGCTCGTTGCAGAGTTTGTCTCCCAATTGATATCTGGATAGAAGCATCTTGGCACATAACTCATCTAAAATTCCCACATGCTGCAAGGCTGGGAAACAGACTATTTTGAAGACTCATATCCCAAATATGGTACTTAAGGATCCTTCTGGCATTTTCAAAGCCTAGTATACAAAGCTCCAATGATGGTCCTAAGGAGTGCAACTTACCAGTAACTTAAAAAAAAAATCCAGGTTGATTGAAAGGTATCTTTAAGAACAGACTGATTGAGGGAAAAGGTCACTGTAACCAAAGGGTAAAATGCTGATACCAAGTTCTAGCCTTCAGAGAGAGTAAATTCATGCCTAATAAAGTATAGCAGTATTACTGCATCTTGGCACTGAAGAAAGAGTCATAAAAAACTAAGGCAAATAGCTTCAAGGAAGTAAATGTTTCTAAAATCCCAGACTTGAATTGCTGAGTCATGATCTGAACTACCAAAACTTTATAAGACACAAGGATAATATGAGCTCCTTTCAAGCAGAAAAATCTCAGAAAGAGCCATGCTGAGTGACAAGTATAAAAAAATGTTCAAGATGATACCTTGGAATTTTTAAATTTGATGATCAAATGGTTCTACGCATGTACAATTTCTAGTTATTTTTCACTTTCTCAGTTGTGAAACTTGTGTAACAAAAATACTTTCTTAACAGAACCAAACTTTATGATTGGTTTTGTAAATGTCAATGGTGACTAACATTGTAAATTATGGGTATTAAACATTACAATATCTAGACACAAATGCAGGGCTTTTTTTGTCATAGAACACCCAGAACGGAGTTCCAGCACCTTTTTGGGATGGAACCTTGTAGGGTAGGCAAGGCGGGTTGCATGACGTGTGTGAGTTCCGGCACTTTTTTTTTTTTTTACAAAAAAAGCACTGCACAAATGTAATAGTTAACCAGTAAGCAAACAGACATGAGTCAAAGAAAAGAGAAAATCTGTTGTAAGTAATTGCATGGCAGTTGGCTTGAGCCCTTATGTGTCTCCTCTTCTAAAAGTCTCCAGGTTTTTAGCTTACCTTCTTGTGTTGGAAAGCTGACTACCGCTTATCTCCAGTGGTATGGGTGGCCCTTTTCTCTGTGCTCCTTCAGAGCTTGATGTTCCCTCCTCTGTTTAATGTCTACATGAAGCTATTGGGTGAGGTCATTGATCAGTATGAGACATGTTCTACATCTCCATCAGGTTCAACCAGATGACAAAGTGGTGGCTCTGCCAGTGTCTGGAGGCTATGGACATTTGGATGAGAAGGAAAAGGCTTAACCCTTAAACCTGACAGGACTCAATGGCTTTGAATACTGGTCCCCTGCATCCAGTATTTTTCTATCTTTCATTATGCATGGGGCTTGCACTGGTTCACAGTCTTGGGGGGGGCTTGTTGGACCTATAGCTCCTGTTCAAAGAGCAGTAACAGTTGCAGCTACTGCACATTGTTTTGTGTGCCAGTTGCACTCTTTTCTTGACTAGGAGGCACTGTTCACGATCACCCATACCTTAGTGCCCTCCTACAAAGATTATTGCAACAGGCTCTACGTGCTCTTAAGATCATCCAGAAGCTATGAGAAGTCCAGAATCAGCAACAGAGTGATGTATGGACACAGCTCAATAGGCCCATGTTACTTCTGCTCTGTGAGCTGCACTGGCTCTAGTGTGCTTCTAAACTGAATTTGAGATGCTGACTGTTATCTATAAGGCCCTTCATGGCATAGGCTGAGTTATTTACAAGAACATCTCTCCCCAGTTTTTTCTACCCATTTGGTTCTTCCAGGAGGGGCACACTCTGGTTCCCTCAGTTACAGTAAAGATTATAATCTAATGGGATCTAGAAAATTGATTATTTCTGTTGCAGTGCCTGCCCTCTGGAACACCATATTGCAAAGATTAGATTGTAAAAGGTCAGCAGAATCAGAGCCAAAGTGCCGAAATCAGGGATGTGCTCCATGGCTTGAGGTCAGAATGACCCATATTATTCTTACTGTTTAGTGTTTTTTGGTTTGTTTTTGACAACCCTTGTTGTTTTTTATGCTTTTACTGATATACACACACATGCACACACACAAGCACACATGTATTGCAGAATCACATCTGTAAAATCAGCAATCATATAAATCGACTGAATAAATAAATATATTTACCCAGTGTCCTCTTTGCTAATACTGACATGTGGGACAGAAAGAGATCCCACAGGCTTTTTGGATTACTGACATATAGCAAGAAAAAGAACTTTTAAATCAATTCTATAGTGGCACTTCTAAGCCTTACATCTCTGAAGTAAGTGAATAGGGAAAATAGCCTTCCCTCCCTTGGAAAGAAATCGATCTTAGAAGCAATAAATAATTTTTATTTAACAAGAAAGAAAAGGAAAAGGATAGAGATCAGTTTCATCCGTATTTATTTTCCGGAAGTCCCTCAATGCCTGGCTTTGTCATCAGGCCTGGGGTCTCAGTGGACCGGTGGCTCCCTTGCTAATCTTATCTCTTGTGTGCTGCATTTTTTTAAACTACCTAATACTGTTGGGCTTTTTGTTTTGTCTTTGTTGTATGCCTCCCACTATCACTTCTTGTGAGATGTGTGATTATATAAATTTGATGTATAAAATAAATAGTGATAAAAATATTCAGTGGCAAAGGAGCAGAAAATGTAGTGCTGCTAAAATCACAGAGCAATTTAAAAAAGGTATCCTATACAAAACTAAACTGTAAAAGACAACAGCAATGTTGACCGACAGAAGATATTGTCAATCTGTTCCTAACTTATAGGAACTTTTTAAATTGCACCCAGACAATCTACTGAGCATTTAGAGAACATAAATATGAGAAAAATAACCTCCAAAGATCATAAAACTAGTTTCAACATCATTCCGTTTGTTGTAATATATTTTGTTCACTTGAAAAAAACAAGAACATTCAGAGAAGTATCTTGTTTTGTAAAATGTGTACAAAAATGATTGACTGAACTTTGTACAGTTTTAAAAAGCTTAGTTTGCAATTCTATATTCTGCGCCCTGGGTATTCATTTAAATGAACTCAGTGTCATGTCTGAGTAAAAGTATATTCTGTTCTCTTGAATTACAAACTGTTCTGGTTGTTTTCTAAGCTAGTTTTCACACAGATCTTTTTATACAATTCATTTTTCTATTAAAAAAGCATTCCTAATTGTAAACTATAGAGTTAAAAATATAAGAGCTCTGCTTCCCTGAAGTTTAAAGATGAAGCAATTCCCCTTCCCCCTCTTCTGACAGAAAACACCATTATTTTAGTTATTAAAATGCATTTCCAGTGACAGATTGGTTTCATTAACCAGATTTACCTTTCAATAGATAACACTATTGTTGCTGCTAGATTTATATCCCACCTTCCCTCTAGATCAAAACAGGAAACATGGGTGTTTTCTTCCAAGTACTTCCCACAATAATAATAAAGTTTATCCCACTTCTATTCATCAATCTCAAGGGGGAGGGGAGCATACTTAATACAGGTAGTCCTCGACTTACAACCACAACTGAGCCCAACATTTCTGTTATTAAGACATTTAAGTGAGTTTTGTCCCTTTTTATGATCTTTCTTCCACAGTTAAGTGAATCATTGCAATTGATAAGTTAGTAACCGAGTTGTTAAGTGAATCTGGCTTCCCCACTGACTTTGCTTGTCAAAGGTTGCAAAAGGTGATTACATGACCTTGGGACACAGCAACGGTCATAAAAATGAACGAGTTGCCAAGCATCGTGATCATGGGGATGCTGCAAAGGTTGTAACTGTGAAAAATGATCACAAGTCACATTTTTTCAGTGCTGCTGTAACTTTGAATAGTCACTAAACGAATTGTTGTAAGTCAAGGACTACCTTTACTCCTTCTTGCTCTTTTCCCCACAACAACCCTGTGAATTTGGTGGGGCTGAGAGAGTCACCCAGCTGGCTTCCATGCCTAAAACACCTGGTACCAACAATGTGAAATCTCTGGCAGAGAACTCCCAAAATCACATAATTAACACCTACAGTTTAAGAGGATTTTGAACGTCGGCCTACGTTAAGTTTAACAACTTAAGGCTCCCATAATTTTGGTGCCATGTTAGAAATAATAAACTAACACTTGTAATCTTCAATATAATTACTGCTTGACATTTAACTTTCACATTGTCGGCCATTTATTATTAGTTCTCTGTTTTTACATTTGTCTATTAATAGTAATTAATAGACTTTGAATCTGGTGGTTCTTGAACTGCTTCACTCCCATTAATTACTATATATAAGATACTTCATTCCCCAGTTACTTAATCACACAATCCTTGACTTATTCAAATTCTGGACTATATTTTTCTAACAATTTATAAACAAGCCCCAACAGAGGATTCTGAAGTTCTGTGCTGTAAGCCTTTCAAATTTGGTCAGCAGAACTTTGATCAATTAATCTACTAAGTCAGCTGCAAACCTTTTAAACAAAAATAGCAAGAGGCAGCCATATTGTATTCTGGTTATTTTTAAGGACTTTTGTGTGGGATCAACAGCAGAAAATGATCTGGTGCAGAAGCTATTGCTGGATTCCTAAGTGAAGAAATCACCATTAAACGAACATTGTCTTCAATCATCATGTTTATGTATCATCATGTATAATCATCACGTATAAAGTAATCTGTTTGATAGGTGATGTGTCAACCTAGTGACTAACAAGCCAATCCATACATATTGTTCAATAAACGGTAATTTATTCACACATAATTGTTAACTATAAAGCATAGTTTATAAACCACCACGTTTGGGCTTTCCCAACGCACAATCTCAGCATTCAGGATTTATTGCCGCTGAAGGCATCAATCATCCTGAGCCCCAAATCGTTGACAACTCTACTATTTGATACAACTGGTGGGAAATAAATGCAGCAATAAATAAAATCTTAGGGCAAGATGTGAACTTAACCTCTACATGCCAGATGGAAATTTGACACCAGCGATTTTTCCATGCAAAGCTGCGCTCGTCTGCAGCAGCCCGTCCCACAACGACTCGCTGGATTACAAATCATATAACCCCCACCCAGGATCGCCGCTTGGGATAACGATTGGGGAGGGTTAGGTTAGGACACACTCTCTCTCTCGCTCTCTCAACCTTTTTCCCCACCGGGAACAGAGCAGCATCCTAGATAAGAGCAGCCTCAGCAACTCGAGAAGCCGCGTCACTCGTCACGCGTCACGCGCAGAAGAAAGGTCAGTCGCTCGGCCCGGGGAGAAGTTCCGCCTACAGGTGGAGTGATATCCGAATGGAGCAATCGCTGTGCTCTTCTTCCTCCAGCTCCCCTAGTGGTGACCCAATGAACTAGCCTTGGAGGAAGAGCCGGCTAGGAACCTGCCGTTCGCCGGGTACAATAGCATTCTTTCGCATCATATCTTGGCTCGCGACCTCTCGGACTTCTTTGAACTGCACGAAAGCGCCCAAGCGCTTGGAATCGCCTTTTCGGAGGTGAGCGGCTGGGGTTGGAAAGGAGGACCGACGGACAGTAATGCGGATTTGCTTGCTGGCTGGCTGCGCTTGTGCTAAATTCTGACAGTTTCTACAAGATAAGGGTTTATTGCCAACGTATGCATGTTAAAAACACTGGAAAATGTTTTTATGTAAGCCCCGGGAAAATGCATGAAGCAGAGAGTTAGCTACGTTTTCCCTTTCATTCCCCCCCCCATTTAAGTCATCACGGCTGAGCTTATGCATGGATTTAGATTTTAATTTAAAATTCCGAAGTGTTTTAAAGTTGTGGATTTGTTGCTCTCGTTTGTATGCGTTTATATATGCGAGTAGGGGTTGTCTTTGCTTAGCTTTCCCAGACTCGATCCATTGAGACTACAACAGCCGTGATCCCGAACCAGACCAGCTGTTGGAGGGGATACAGATTGTTTGGGAATTGAATAAATGGGAACTGAATAATAAATACATTGCGTTAGACTGCTAGATCTAACGCAGGAAAGTTTTGGGATCTGACAACAAAAATCGCTGGCGTTTGCAAGGGGTTTTTGTAACGGTTATTTCAGGCTCAGAGGTAGACTGACTCATTTTATGTCTCTTGAAATTGTTGTGTAAGAACCGTGGGTCTTGTAAAGAATTATGTAATTATGCCCAACTTCAAGCACTTTCAGTTTTACAGTATTGTACATGTATTGTACTGGTACATGTTTGTTGAGAAAAAACCCTGCTTGGACAAACCTATAAAACAACAAGATTTTTATACTTTTTGTAATAAATGTTTTGAAAGAAACTGCTTTCTATAGAATTTGTGTGCAAAACATCTTGACATGTGATTGATCATTAAGAAACCAATGTTTATGTTGTCTTGTGCAATATATCACTTGTTACTTCTGCTCCTAAAAACTCTACAGCTATGGTGGACAAAGTCAGATTTGTGTTTATTATTTTAAAATAGTTTAGGTTGCTCATTAATATAATTCCTGTGGAGTATAGAAAATAATACAATATTAAATATCAAATGCAGGCTTGAGGAAAGAAAATATTCAGTAGACATCAACAACATGGCACAGAGAGATCTTCAAATATAGTAGGATTTCATAAGTTTGTTAAGTTCTCCAAAGACAAGCACTCAAGCACTCAAAAGTATATTTAGGATTTAAAAATGCAGGGTTTAGGAATTTATCACTACCAAAACTGAAGGCATGCTATTCAGAATCCCAATCCTGGTTACTTCCAATTTCTGTAATATAAGTTATTGCTGCTTTTATTAAATTTTGGGAATCCTTGCCTGTCTACTAAACATTACCCCAAATCCTTGCCATATTTCCTTCTTTGCCCAACAAGGTGTTGTGGTTTGGGTCCAAAGTTTCATTGTGTTGAATATGCCTCTGAAGAAAAATATCCACTAAAAATTGTGGGTGTTTCAAATCCACAACCTTCACATTATTGATAAAGCTCCCTTAATTCACATAAAATAACACACCTTCTTTAGAAGACCAGTATGCTGTGATGTGGATTTAATTCACTAATGTATTTTAATGATTGGTACACTGCTTGATTTACCAGACTTTCAGATTAAAATATTATAACAAACTGAGAACCTACCAGAATAACATTGCTATTGCAATATCCATAAACGTAGTTGTCAGCCATTAAAATCTACCTCTCCAAAGGATATTTTTTACCATTCTTCTTGAGGTTGTAGGAGGCAAGATGAGTTTGCACTTACTGATTTGCTGTTTGTGTAAAACTGAAGGTGGAACTGAAAACCACCAGTATTTTTATCTCTGCTGTATGCCAGACTCAAAATACTACACTTTATAAACCTAAAAATGATTGTGTTAATTTGATTGTAAACCATATTTTAGATTTTAACTTGGATCACTGTGTTTTTGTTATGAAAACATACCAGTTACAATTGCTCTGTGCAATCACAAACTGAACTTTGTCTTAAAGTTTGTAAGAGTTTGACTATCAATAGAAGATCATGTTTGTGCATCATATTCCATCATGGTCTCCCAGTGGACCACATCCCTTTGAATTAAGGAACACAAAATAGAATCACCTCCGAACTTTTTCATCATTTGGTTAATGATCAGTTAGGGAATTGTAAGGCAGGCATGAATTCTCTTCCACTGAAAAAGACTAACATATTGTTTTTTTTTCCCTGAATTATAATTAAAGCAAAACTTCAAGGATGAAGAAAACCTTGTTACTAGAGCCTGTCATTTCCTTATATATTTTTGCCTATTCTGTGACTTCTCCTCTAAAGCAGCAATATATATACAAGAGGATCTGGGCAGAAACGACCAACTCTACCTTCATAGTTCAAGATAATATTTCTCATTGTGAACTGAATCAAAGCAACCCAACCTATATGAAGCAAAAGGTAAGATCAGATTATGCACTGGGCGTGCTCCAGACAAAGCTAAGCAGTTAATGATTACAGAATAGCAAATCATATTGAATTCAACATGTTCAGAGAGACGTTTCACCTGGCAAAACATCTCTTCACCTAGCTGCAGTTACTTAGATGGGAAGCCCCCAGCAAATCTGAGGGCTGTAGAGTTGTCCAAAATAAAAGCAAAAGCACTATCTTCCTGGATGCAGACAATGCCACACAGATTCAGTTCACTAATAAAATGTCTTAATCAGCATTGCAAAATAAAATACAGAAATTATTTTTGAGCGAAGAAAAATGCACAACCCTATCCTTAAAATTAACTGTATTTGATTCAGACATGAATGTGTCCTTTTTCATCTTTCAACTAGCCTCCATTCAGAATTCTCAAGAACATTTCAGGTTTTTACATAAATTGGGGGTAAATACTTTTGCACCTTATTCATTACTTCAGAAGCCTACTGCCATGCTGCTACCAAATAAACTATAGCAATATGTCCAGGGAGGCCCCTGAAATCAAACTGGCTCAAGGAATCTTTACAACATGGCTTCCAAACCCAGTACAGTATTGCCTTGTGTCCACATTTCAGCTATCAGGATTTCTAACCATGCTGCCAGGAAGCAGTTGCTGCATCAGTCTATTAAAGGATACCAGATTGGTGAAGGTTGATATGCAGATATAAAAACTTCATTGGATGTAGTCCCAGGCAAAGTTACTAGTGCATAATTTCCGTAACTATGTTTCAAGCCACATTGATTTTCCTTAAATGGCATGCTAAATTAAGGTAGCTTGATTTTATATAGCTGAGTTTCTGGAGTTTGTTTGTCTAATGCACACACAATCAGTGATGATCATATCCAAAGAAAAGATGGAGGCCATACCAAAGTGATTAAATATATGAATCAAAATAATATAAAAATAACAGTGATAGATAACCTTAAATCTTTGTTCTTGCTATTACATTTTCATCCTCCTCCAAGTTCTCAGATCATCGTTTTTGTGGCCTTGTTATTTTTTTTCTTATTTGACTTATGCTGTTTAGCTGTAGTTTGCAGTGTCAGCACAACTGTAGCTCCAGGGCTGGATTTTGCATCCAGAAGGTCCAAACTACAGTCCCTGATATCTCTAGATCAGGGATGTCAAACTCGCAATGTCACGTGACATGTTGCAACATATTGCAACTTTTTCCCCATTACCGGAGCTGAGGTGGGCACAGTTTCAGCATGATGCATCCGGCCTGTGGGCTGGCAGTTGACACCCCTGTTCTAGATAAAGATGGGGAAAGACCAGATTTTAAACTCTGGGAAATCTCTTATACTCAGTTCAGGCTATTTTGGGCTATAGCAATCCTTTGGCGTAAGAGAATTTTTTGTATTTAATTTGAATTTAGAACAATGTGCTGGCATTAAAGAAACATATATTCCAATTACTTTGGCTGTTTTGTTCAAATTGCTTGAGGCATAGTGAATACTAAAAACCCTCACATCATCTTAAAGGAAATGGAATAGTTCAGGGATTTCACAGTATTTCAGCTGGATAAAGTTGATAATAAAATAGAACATACTTGATTCAAACCTATTCACTTGCTAAGAAAATTGAACACTAATCACTTGGACACTTTGGATAATGTCACAAATAGTGTCTGTTGCATTTCAAGGTGTGCTGATTCCATAGTTTGTTTTACACTGCATACAAACTACTTACATATCCAGGATAGATATATTAGATAGCAATTTACTGTCAGCTAATATTTCATACACTGGATAATAAGATGGAGCCTAGCATATAACAAGATTACCCTAATAAATCTATTATACCATTACAAGGCTCTTTTTAATATGTTGGCTATTTAGCTATCACAGCAATGGCTTTAGAATATGTCATAGTATCTTTGATTGCTTGTTTCTATACACAAAGCTTTGTAGTGAACCAGAATTACTATTTATAGATGAGACCAGATGTTGAATTATAATGCATGCATTGACTGATTTCTCTCTTTTCTTATATTATTTTCTTTCAGGAAGTCCAAGAAAAAACCTCCCTCTTTGCTATGAAAACAGACTTATGTGGGGCAGTTTTCAGCGTTTTGGTGGCCTTTGTCCTAGTAGCGAACGGAGATCGATATGGACGCAAAATGTCATTGGTTCTTCCCCTGGTGGGGAGTCTTACCAGCAGCATCTTCCTCTTTGTTATGTCAGACTTGTCTTTGCCCCTGTACCTTTTCTTTGTTTTCTCCTTGGTTGGTGGACTGTTTGGAGACTTGGCTACTTTTCTTGGAGGAGCCTTTTCCTTTGTAGTTGATTGCTGTGAGACTCAGAGACAAAAGACCATCCGAATAGCCATGGTTGACTTAATCTATGGATTCACATCTGGATTGGGAGGATTGATCTCAGGATACATTCTAAAAGAAATAGACTTTATGTGGACATTTGCCATGATTTCTCTATTTCATGTGGTCAACATTTTTTATGTCATATTTTGCTTGGATGAAACCGTGAAAGTCTCTGCATTCCAGACACAGTCTTGGTGGGAAGGCCTTAAAGACACTCTTTCTGGAGTATATATGCTCTTTAAATCCTCATCCTGTAAGAAGCGAATTTTAATGATCTTGCTGCTTTGTACATTCATGACTTACCTTTTCACAATGTTTGGAGGGCTTAGTCTCTATGTGTTATATGAGCTGAATGCCCCCCTCTGTTGGAATGCCATTTATATAGGATATGGCTCAGCTGTGTCCACCTCAGTCTCTATAACTGGATTCCTAGGGATTGTTCTTCTTTCTCAGTATCTGAGAGATAGCTACCTTATTTTTATTGGAATCTTCTCTTATATGGGAGGAAGTATCATGGCCGCCTTTGCTAACACTACATTGTTGATGATGTTGGGTAAGTTTCATTTGGTTAAATTCAAAGATGATGGTAAAATTTTTTGATAATGTAGATCAGTGTTTTTCAGTCTTGGCAATTTGGGGAATTCTGTGAGCTGATGATATTTCAGAGGTGCCCAGATTGAGAAATATTGATGTAGGTGATTAGAACATTGGTGGTGCTTGTTATTTTCTACATTATTCATGGCACTGGTCCAAGACTCAGGTCTTTCTTGTGATCAACTGCCCAGACTTTTAATTGGAAATGCCAGGGCATTTAACTAGGACATTCTCTACGCAAGGTTCAAGCTCTACACTCCAAGTCTGTAGTATGCAAGTGAATGAAGATTATAATATTTTAAAAATGTGCTTCAAATTCCAATTGTCATCCTGTTAGGACAGTGGTTCCCATCCTTTCTGGCTTGGTGGACTAGTGGGGGGGGATGGTTCTGTGTGAGTGGCAGGCATGTGTGAATGCCTGCGCCTGCTGCTCATGCAAGTGGAGGTGTGTGCTCGCTTGCCTGCCACATGCGTGGCCCAATTCCGAATGGGCCAGGGGCCAGTAATGAGTAGCGGCTCAGGGGTTGGGGATCCCTGTTTTAGGATCTATAAGGCAACATAATAGCATCATAAACTATAAGCTACAATAAAACAACAGCAAACAGCAAAACTACTAGAGGCAACAATTAATATAAATTATACCAAAAGACCTTGAAATAGCAGCACTATAACTCACTCCCTGAAAGCTAGCAGTAAAAATAAAATGTAGCTAATTGCCACATTTCAGTGGAAAATAGAACTGAATCTTCCACTTGTCCCCAATTTAATTTGCATAACCAGAAGGAGCCCACAGCAGATACTTGGCTATGTTACGTTTATTATTTTCTTGTCTTTCAGTCATTTTCTATAACTAGATAGATTTCATTCTTTTAGTTTGTCAGCTCAGAGAATGTGATAACTTTCCATTTCCTTTGTCTACTGTCCCCACAATGCTTTTGAGTAAGATAACATAATTAATTTAATAATATATTTTATAACTTTTGTCCATTTTCTACCATGCTATACTCCACCTACACCATGACTGGTATTATATGCCAGATTTAACACCTACCAGATTTCTATTGCATTTAAAATCTGAATGTTCCTTCCTTTATACTGCTGTCATGAATAGTACCTTGCAACTTCAGGTTCATCCACATACCACAGTTGAAAATGTGCACACAAAGTAATATCTAATATCTTCTGAAAGAGATATACATTAAATTATTTTGGTGACTACTTTGATTACTCATACAAAATTCCTAAGTGGACAAACATATTGCTTATGATATAGGTATTCCTCAACTTACAGCCATTCAGTTAGTGACTGTTCAAAGTTAGGTTGGCACTGAAAAGAATGGCTTATGACGAGTTTTCACACTTATGACTGTTGCAGCATCCCCATGATCAGAATTCAGGCACTTGGCAACTGGCATGTGTTTATGACAGTTGCAGGGTCCTGGGGTCATGTGATCACCATTTGTTACCTTCCCAACTGGCTTCTGACAAGCAAAGTCAATGGGAGAAGACCGATTCGCTTAACAACTTAATGAATCACATAACTGCAGCGATTCTCTTAACAATTGTGGCAAAAGGGTCCAAAATAGGGCAAATTCCACTTAGGAATTTTGTATGAGTAATCAAAGTAGTCGCCAAAATAATTTAATGTATATCTCTTTCAGAAGATATTAGATATTATATATTACTTTGTGTGCACATTTTCAACTGTGGTATGTGGATGAACCTGAAGTTGCAAGGTACTATTTAACAACTGTCTTGCTTAGCATCAGAAATTTGGGAGTTAATTGTGGTCATAAGTTGAGGAATAGCTGTAGTTAAAATGAACTTGGTGGAGGGTACCTTTTCCCTGCTTTAAATCCATGAGGATTTCTGAAAGATGGCACCATGCTTGTTACCCAGATAATTATTTGCTGTTATTTGCCCATAATTAAAGCTTGTATAAACTGATTAGCTATTTGGGGTAATTACGTTAAAGACTGTTGACTTTTGTGACTCCTATTTTGCAGTGAGAGTACCATCGATGCTCCTTTTTATACCCATTCCAGTTATTCGATCCATGTTGTCAAAAATAGTTCTTCCTAATGAACAAGGTGAGTTGGTGCTGCTAGATAAGATAAGATACGGTAACCTTTATTGTCATTTTTATACTGTGGGCACAATGGCACACATCAAAAATGAAATTTAGTTGCCTGCTCTCAAAGTGAAACACATATGTGACACACACCTAAACATACTATGAACATACTATGAATATGTATAGACCCACATCCCTACATATATGTAGCAATAAATATTAAATATTGTCCATCTTGAATATATAACGGAAGGAGGAAGCTTGAGAGTTTGCAAGGTTAATGCTGTATGGAATGAAATTAATTAATTGTAGATGTCAAAGGAATCCAAAGAAGTTCCTTGGATCTGTCAGCTTGTATTTTCTCCCTGAAGCAACAGCTCTGTATTGTATTGTTATCTTAATTAGTTCCAGCACCAACAACCCCATTTCCATTTGGTGAACATAAGTCCCATTCGGCCACTGTATACTCAGATTCATGGCATTGAGTATCCTCATCAGCTTAATTTGGTGGACATCTTTGAAATGTTGTGGTGATTCTTAGAAAAATGAAGTATCTTGCATACTACACTTTCATCAACCAACCAACTAATCAATTAATCTTTATTCAATCATAGACAAGCACTCTTTTTTTACTAAACTTGTGAGGGTAATATAGAAAGTAGGAAAAGTTACTGCTAGCCTAATAGCAGAGATCAATCTTGGAATGCATATTTAAGCACATTTTGTATCTAAACACAATTCACAATGGTTTTTATTGTGCTTAACTTTATGGTATCCATCTGCCAAGGTGTAACAGTTGACCTGGTAATAATTGTCTGGGAAGGTAAAATCAGTTTCCAGCTTATAAATAATAAGTCACCCAGCATAAGTTGCAACTCTAATTTGCTCGACGAAAACTATTTGGTTTATTGGTTGGATTTCTATTCTGTTTTTTTTCAAGATGTACATTGTATGTCCCCTTTCCATTTTCCTTTTACTGCCATCTTATGAGATAAACCAATCTGAGATACAGGGTCCAGGCCAGTAAAAATCCTGACTAGGGATTTGAACCTAGTCTGACATATTAATCACTACAGCAGCAGGTTAAGGAAGCGTAATGCATGCTGCCCCAGAATTTGTGTGAGCAGAATTAAATATGGGGTTGAGAAGGGAAGGTTTATAGGGCAAAATGGGCATCTTGTAGAAACTTAAACCGTATTCCCCATTTAAAAATCAGGATTTCCAATCCAAAAGCAGAATGACTTATTTTCCTTGTAGGGGGGATTAAGGGACAAAATTGAGTCCTTAACTCTTTCAAAGGCACTGATTTTTTTCCTTGACTGCCCCCTCCAACTTTTTTTAATGTCCCCAAAATTCTACCCTTGCTCCAGTGGATGTTATGGTGACAGCCATATTTCTTTCAGACCCCAGCTAGGCAAATCTCCAGCTGAAGGGGTTTGTCCACCCTTGCACTGATAGCTCCAGATTTAATACTGTTAAAATAATTATGAGAACTAGCCTTGCTAATTCCATTCTGCAACCAAGCACATTACAGAAATCATAGAAAACAATTCCAGTCAGTGTGGCCCATGATTGTAGGGATAGTAGTATCATTCTATTTGGAAAGTGTTGGTTGGGGAAAAGTTACACTAGCATATTTTACGGAGCCTGTGTTACAAGGAAGGAGAGCCATATAGACCAGCTTCTCTGGTCTGACTCTTGTGGTCTAATTTGTGTGTGTCAGACATTTGCCTAACTGTCAGAGAAATGCCTTGGATGGTATGAGCAGACAGCTAAATCAATCAGTCCTGCTGTTCTGTTGTCATCTTTCTGGTAGTGTAGTTACACACATACACGCACATACACATCGCACACGCAAACAAACGTCTGGAGCTCTGTAATCTGTTTTTTCTTTTTCTTTTCTTTTTGACAGGAGCTTTATTTGCTTGCATTGCCTGCTTAGAGGTTGTGACTGGGACCATTTCAATTGCCGTTTTTAATACCATCTATTCAATGACTGTAGCATGGTTTCCTGGCTTCAGTTTTCTCTTATCAGCTGGCTTCTGCATAATTCCACTGAGTTTAATGAGGTAAGCAGGGATCATGCATTTTGTAGTGTTGGAATCTGTTTTGCAATTTCCCAGAAATGTTATCTCCATACAAAAGGGACGTTAGTTTTTGTATCCAATTCTCATTGTTCATATAGAGTCACATATTTTAGTTTATTATAGAAAATGATAAAAAATGTATTGTCATTTTATTTTGATTTTATTTTGTTCGTATTGTCATTTTATCCTTGATTATTTTAATGTTTTTATGCCACCCAAAGTCACTTTGAAAGGAGATGAGCTGTAAATAAATTGCCTTCCTCCTCATGCATGAGAAGCTGACAAAGGAGGAAGCAAGTCACAGCCCCAGTGGCAAGAAGGGCTGCCAAAAACAGCGGAGTCTGTATGTGCGCCTGCTACAAGCTCACCCATTAGCCATGCTCTCCACGCCACGGATCAGCCGTAGTGCACCATGGAGAGCAGGGCTGACTCGGGCAAGGCAGGCGCACACACAGACTCTGCTATTTTCGGCGGTCCTTCTTGCCACTGGGGTTGCCGCTTGTTTCCTTCTCCAACTTTGCCAAGCCTTCTGGGTTAAGGAATGTGTGGGCAAGCTGCTGCTGGGCTCTTCCTGGGTTTCCATAGGTCTCAGATTTGGCTGCCACAGGGCTATGGCGTTGGTGGAGCCACCTCCTGTTGGGCGCTGATTGCGCCAGTGCCACCGCTTGCGGGAAGCCTCAAGGCTCATAGTGCCGGCGTGGCCGCTTGCTGCAGGAGGCCGTGAGGCTTGGCATGCAATTGACGCGATGAGCCTTGCGGTCTCCTGCTGCAAGGGGTGGAACTGGCACAATCGATGCGACAATCCTCACAGTGTGACAGGTGAGCATGTAGCAGGTATGCACACAGACTCCGCTCTTTTCGGTGGTCCTTGCCACTGGGGCTACCACTTGCCTTCCTCCTTCACCAACTTCTCATGTACGGGGAATCTGCAGCACCCACCTCCCCCCCGTGCTTTCACTAAATTGATCACCCGGCTAGAATTGAGGGGTAGCAGGCTGAGCACGCAGGGAGAGGCATGGGGGGAGGTGGGCAGTGCAGATTTTTGCTAGGTACCAGGCCGGCTTCTTGGTAGGCTGCTGCGGTGCTTGCTGACTGGTAGAGATGCCCGGCTCCAAGCCCTCTGCGTCAAGGAATGTGCAGGCAATCTGCTGCCAGGCTCCTCCTGGGTTTCCATAGGTCCTGGATTTAGGTTGCTGCAGGGCTGTGGCATGGGTGGAGGAGCCTCCTGTTAGGTGCCGATCGCACCAGTGCCATCACTTGCTGCAGGACACCTTGAGGCTTATCGCGCCAGTGGCACTGCTTGCTGCAGGAGCCCGCGTGGCTCAGCGCATGATCGGCGCAACAAGCCTCGCAGCCTCCTTCTGCGAGTGGTGGAATCGGCACAATTGGCACGACGATCCTCACGGCATGACGGGTGAGCTGTTTTTGGTGGTGTTTCTGTGCCTGACTGGCCGTCTCAGATCAACTGCAGTGCGCCGTGGAGAGCATGGCAGATGCGGGGCAAGTGCAAGGCAGATGCAAACACGGACTCCGCTTTTTTCAAGTGCCATTTTAACAACAAGTTCGCCAAATTGAAGATACATTAGGTATCGGTTCTGCTGAACCGGTGCGAACCAGCTGAATCCCACCATTGAATTATATTATTCTAAATAGCCACTGAAATGTGCTGTGGTCTGTTTGGTTCCCCCCCCCCTGCAAATATTCTAATGTGTCTGCTGTCCTGGTGCAAGCATATTAAAGTGTCTGAAATGCTCTTAAGAGATCAGAACCACCTTTTGTCTTAATCTAAAAATGGTACAGTTTACTTCAAAGACAAGAAAGATTGTGTCTCTTTCGTGCTGAAGAGAAATCTAGGCTTTTTGCATTGCAATTCATGGCGATTTTATGGCATGTTTCTTTTCAATTAACTTAGTATGTCTTATCTCATTTTTCCCCAGTTGGTTTATGTATGTTACTTGGCACGAAGAGAACTATGTGCTACTCATAAATGAAGAGGACTGTCCTGGCCAGAATGACCACAGCTGAATAGAGAATACACCTAGCAGTTAACTACTCTCAAGTTCTATAATGACCGGACCTGTGGATGGAGTTGCCAGAGTTTCAGTGCTTTCAGTGGTTCCATTTTGAGAGTTCCACAATAATTGATTGGGTCAAGTTTGCTTTTATCTTGGATTGCTCTAGGGCAGTGATGGCGAACCTTTTAGAGACCGAGTGCCCAAACTGCAACCCCAAACCCACTTATGCATTGTCGGGTACCGGGTGGGTGTGGCCCATTGGCTGGGTGTGGCCAGTTAGCTGGGTGTGGCCCATTGGGTGGGCGTGGCTGCCGTGGTAACGGCAGACTGGGTGGGACTAAAAAGTTCAATCAATCACTTCCAACTTTGCAAGATCTTTTTTTTTTCCCGCGAGAAGTTGAAATTGACTCATTGATTGAACCTTTTTTTTTTTTTGCACACAGCGGCGGAGGCTTAAAGCGAAAAAGTTTTATAAAACCCAACTGAAGGCCTAGGACTGGGGTGACGGTGCACGTGCCCACAGAGAAGGCTCTGAGTGCCGCCTCTGGCACCCGTGCCATAGGTTCGCCACCACTGCTCTAGGGTACAGGGCAAGGGATGCAAAGTAAATTTAAATGTGCTCTATACCCCCCCGAATATTGACTGTGAGACTGACTTCCCTGCCTTAGATTTTTTCCTACTGCTGCCCTGTCTCAAATTGCCCTTTGATCCAAACTAGGTTAAGACACAGGTCAACTAAAAAAACTTTGTATTTGCTTTATCAGATCACAGATGATAAAATTATTAAGATGAATAAGCAAGCTTACGCTTAAAATATTGATTTATGTGTTTTTCTAATCCCTACAATAATCTGTGTCCTGAATTAAAAATTCTCAATATTTATTTATTTAGATCGGTAGGTTAATCCTTCACCATCATCCTATCAAGTAAGTATCTCTTCTTCTGTTTCTCTGTCGGAGTTCTCTAACCCTTAAATTCATTAGTTCCCCCTTTAACAAATGCATAGCTTAGACAGCAAGCATGATATAGTTAGGAAAGAGATTGAGCTGGAACGGAGGAGAACTAGCTAAAGTCTGCTCTCAGCCATAGAGCAGCCGGATTTAGGACAAAAATCAGCCAAACTAATCTCACTGGTTGTTGTGGGGAAAAGAAAAAAGGCTACAAATGGAATGTAATAAGGGTAAAGTTCAATGATGCATATTCCTTATAAAAATTGAAAAGCACAGAGGAGGAGTGGTGAGCCGCCCTGAAAATCATAACCATTCTCCTAACATATTTAGTTTTGTAAAGAGGGTATTATGTAGAAGATACAGCAAAAATTATAAATTTGCACTATAGCTTGGGAAAAAAAGGTCAGCCAACAGGCGAATATAACTTTCCAGTAGGATCCAAGGACCTGTAAACTTGAAATTTCCTTCAGAAAATAGAAAGTATATCTTAATGAGAAAAAGCAAGTTCTGGCAGAAATAGTGTAAGGGTTTTAGGAATGAATGAATGACCAACAGGCATGCCCTGATCCACCAGCCTGTTTAATGAATTTCTCTCATGCGGTTGAGAAGCCCTTGCTTGGATACTTGCCTCTACCTCAATTTTTTCTTAGCAATCATAATGAGCAGAAAATTGTAGCAATACTGTAATACAACTCCCCCCACTTTGCACTGAAATCAAATAAAAACTTGGAATTCAAAGGGCCACATTAGTAGTTTGTATCCTCTGTATAGAGCAGCGGTTCTCAACCTATGGGTCGCGACCCCATTTGGGGTCTACCGACCATTTCGCGGGGGTTGCCGGACACCGCGGTCTGCCATTTTTTTTGTTTTTTTGTCTCTCGCGCGCCGCGCATGCGCGGTTCGGGCCATCGCATGCGCGCCGCGAATGCGCGGATTGGCCCATCGCGGTCCGCCATTTTGTTTTTTTGTCGCGCGCACACCGCGCATGTGCGGATCGGCCTGGTGCACGCGCACACATGCGCACACGCCGGGGTCGCACCGCGCATGGGCGGGGCAAGTGGGGTCTCAACCTGAAAAAGGTTGAGAACCACTGGTATAGAGGGATATGGGAATGAGGTGATTTTTCCAGTCGTGTGGAACAATCAACAAATTTATGTATTGTGATTCAATAAAGTGGCATCATTCCCTTTATGGAAGAGTAAACCCACCAAAAACCTCTCTTCTTATTCTATACTGTCTTTGAAAGCCTCTGCCTCTTAATTTTATGAATCAAAATAGATTCTTCTCAATAGAGCCAGTTTGGTCTCATGCCTAAGGCACCAAGCTAGAAACCAGGAGATTGTGAGTTCTAATTCTACATTAGGCATGAAAGCCAACTGGGTGACTGGATCAGTCACTCTCTTTCAGCCCAGCCCACCTCACAAGGTTGTTGCTGTGGGAAAAATAAAGGAGGAACGTTAGTTATGTTCACCTTGTGCTATTTATAAAAATAATTTAAAAGGTATATAAATAATATTAGAATATTAACAGAAAAATATGTTGCAGCTATCTGATGTTTGTCACCTTCTGTTAAATCCTTTAATTTAATGCACCCACTGCACTTCTGCCCGAATGTATTAAAATGTACATTTTAGACATGCAAGTCACATGACCTACCAAATCACGTGTGTCAAAAAGGCAACTAATCTGCAATATTTATGTGTTGTTTCTTTTGGAGTGCACTGTATATTGACATAAGAATAAGGGGTTTTAAATGGTATTCTTACTTTGCTTGGGAACTGGAAAGTAGCAGGGCCATGCATCAGTGATCATTTTAGGAAAATTTTACTATAAATAATGAAAATGATATATACAGGACTGCAGTGCTTGTACTGCAATACGTAACTGCCTGCAGAGCAGGTATTTATTTTGTCTTCAGTTGCCGTTGAAGACTATGCTTAAACCGAGGTGAAATGAGCAAGAAGGGGTAGTAGCCTAAATGCATTAGTAGCAGAGCGCACTTGGTAATGTATTGGCTCGATTGAACAGTGTGTGGTTTCTGGGTAATTCCATATAGGATTGTACTTTACAACCTTTAGTAGTTGTGGCTTTTGTATTTTTGTAAATACACACCATTTTATTGTTGCTAATAAAGACTAAAAACTATGATTGGAGAAGCAGTCTTGTGTTCTACTGTGTACCATTGCAGTTATGCATATTTTGTAATCTTTCACGTTTGAATATAATTCTTATATACATTTTCCATCTGGTTTAGAAACCTTTTGCATTTTTATGCTTCTGTGATTAAACCAAAGATGTGTATCTAATTTGGTCTACACTACAGTTACTGTTTTAAATTGCCATATAACTATAAAATTATGCTTCTCTTCCAAGATGTAAGCGCAAAAGTCGTACTTGCTCGTTGCTACTGTGAGACATGATCCTATTTCTATACTTATGCGTGAGTAATCTAATCTAAAAGGGGCTAACTCATCCAGATGCCATAGAGCATTTCAAAGCAATGAGATAAAAGAAATTTCTAGCGCTTTGGTCTGCAGTTCAAGGAATCCCATTCAGTGCCTATATGAAAAATATTGCTGATGGCTTAGTGAATTTCTTGTAACTTCTTGTGTATTATTTTGTTGTCTCACATTATTTTGCAGTGTTCTGCTGCCGCATCTTGGAATAGTTTGTCACATGATTAGCACCAAGATTTAAACTGCAGATGCCAGATACATGATCCGTCTACAGATGGATTTTATGCATGGAACCAAAAGTGAGGATAACCTTTTCGCTTCCTGCCATTTGCTCAGAACATGGAGGCTCTCTTATTCCAAACATAGAACTACCGGTAGATGCTGGGGAAGCAATCCAGCCTGGCAAACTGAATTCAGCTTTTTGGTTTCCAGGGGATTCCTGAAGCTACCACTGAATTTCCAATGTGTTCCTGCTTGTAATTGACTGTACTTCATGTAGCTGTTGGTGGCTTTAGGGCAGGGGTTCTCAACCTTGGCAACTTTAGCAAAGCTGGCTGAGGAATTCTGGGAGTTGAAGTCCACAAGTCTTAAGTTGCCAAGGTTGAGAACCCCTGCTTTAGGGAATGGGAAGCAAGTTCTGCACATCTCCCCATCATTTAAAATGATCTCACTATCCTTCCTTCCTAAGTAGCCCCAAAATGCTTGTTAACCTGTTCGTTGAGAATCAGTGTGCTTCATGTCAGGAATGGAGACACTTAAACTGAAATCCAGCCTTAGTTATGGCAACTCACTGATTTTAGACCAATCTCTCTCTAACGTGACAACTTAAAAGTATCCAATACAAGAAAAATCAAAAAGGGATTATAGGTTGTAAGTAGATAGTGGAAAACAAGTTACAGATAATTATTCAAAGGAGCTAAAACTACACGGGGAGGTAGTTTTGAAATCCTGGCTTACTAACTAGCTCTTAACCTACTCCATTATCAGGTCATGTATGTATGCATATATGTAGAATTGGAATATATGCAGGAATAAGTGGGGGAAGTGGCAGTCTTGCATTGAACTTGGGAAAAGCTGTTGCTCCAAAATCATGAATGGGACTAAGGCAGGGTTGATAAGTGGCGTGTTCCACCCACATTCTTGCAACCTCAGAGCTCTCCAAGATTATGCCAGTAAACTTTAGTGATACTGTGGTAATTTTTAATATGCAATTATCCCTATTGAAGCTAAAAGTTTAAATGTTTAAGAATCAACATGAAGGTAAATGAAATGCTAATTTGGGAACAACAGGGAAAAAAATGCCAACAGATATCCCTGGTGTCGTAACTATGAATTTAAACAAGGAGAAAGATGTTGAAAATCATGATGCTGAACAGGCCATGAAAATTCAAAAATCATATTTAGGTTTTATCTACCCTGCTCCCCCTCCCCCCCCAATATAGCAACTGCTGAGAAGTCTTGTCAGTAGCTCATTTTACTGCCCAGTTCTGTGGTGGCGAACCTATGGCACGGGTGCCACAGGTGCCATGCAGAGCCCTCTCTGTGGACACGCACGCACGCACGCACGCCCTCATCCCAGTCCTAGGCCTTCAGCTGAGTTTTATAAAACCTTTTTGCTTTAGGCGTCCGCTCAAAAAAAAAAAAGGTCAATCAATCAATTTCAACTTCTCATGGGGGAAAAAAAAGATCTCACAAAGTTGGAATTGATTGATTGAACTTTATGGTCCCACCCAGTCTGTCGTTACCACCGCACCCACGCCCACCCAATGGGCCACGCCCACCCAATGGGCCACACCCACCCATGGGCCACGCCCACCCGGCACCCGACAATACATAAGTGGGTTTTGGGTTGCAATTTGGGCACTTGGTCTCTAAAAGGTTTGCCATCACTGGCCTAGCTAATTCAGTTATCAGATGGGAACCTGTATTCCCCATACCAAGGTGGGGAAGGAGGGACATATGTCTAGCACTGAGTCTTTGAAGTGGGTGAAGGCTGCCAAATAATTGAAGATTAATAACTGGCTAACAGCCATTATTGCTATCAAATATCACAAGTGTCCTGACAACGAACCAACCTTAACTCCAACTTATCAAAACGAGATTATTCTGAAAGCAAGAGTGCCTGCCAAGAGAATGAGGGTCAATGGAGAGGTATTATTTCAAGCAGACAAAAGAATGTATTAGAGGCTAGTACCTGCTCTTATGATTGCTATTACCAGACTCAGCTTCTGTCTTAAAACAGCATTAGTGACAACAGGCTACCATTACATGTAACTCAATTGCCTCCTAACAAAAACAAGTCCTGCTCGGGGTGGACAATTTTGAAGATGCTATTAAACACTCAGAAAAAGTCCCAATGCTTATTGAAAATGTTATTTATTGTTTAAAAGTCATCAACCATCAGGAGCAAAAAAAATTAACTGCAAATTTCTTGCTTTAAAATTGCAAAAAGTTCTTCTGCAAAGCTTTTCCAATCCTAACAATTTCATAATTTCCTATATCTGAATATATTTTGATGTATGGCCTTTTCTAACTATAAATATGAGCTGCTATAATGTTGGATATAGTCATATATCCTTTTTTTTTAAACCAACTCATAAGACATTTGGCAGTAAACATAGAACAAGATGATTATAACATTGTGCTTTTTTCACTGAGTTGGTGAGAAACTGGGTAACAAAACAAGCGTTGTTTCATTTTCATTTAATATAGTTTATTTCAACCCTCACAGACACAAGTAAGAATCTTATAATGAACAAAAAAAGCTATGTGTAAGTATTATAATAAACCAAGTTTATGTTCAACCATCAAATGAGGCTCTGCCATTAGTTCATTTTGTGCAGGATCTGGAAAAGAGATTTAGTAAAATGTTAATTTAAGACAATTGAAGGCAAGTTTGGCAGAAAACATGTCACTTATGCAATACACTTTGTGTCTTAATCTATATTGAGCAAATTTAATTTATTCAGGTTAAGAGTAGCCTGAACAAACTCTAGTATTTGTTTCTTATATAAGAGGTAATTTCTTACAATGTTTACTCAGTTCTGGACATCCCACATATAAATATGTCCTCTCTTCCCTGCAGTCTCTACAAAATGTTTAAATGGACTATTTCATATATGAAAAGTAATTCCACTGGATTGGATTGAAGACCTATTCTAATCCAGCATTTCCTCATAGTAAACAACTACAGGTAGTTCTCAACTTACAACAATTCATTTAGTGACCATTCAAAATTACAACAGCACTGAAAAAAGTGACTTATGATTGTTCTTCAGAGTTACAACCATCACAGCATCCCCATAATCATGTGATCAAAATTCAGATGCTTGGCAATTGGTTCATATTTATGTGACCCAGGGTCATGTGATCACCTTTTGCAACCTTCTGATAAGTAAAATCAATGGGGAAGCCAGATTTACCTAACAACCAGGTTACTAACTTATCAACTGCAGTGATTCACTTAACAACTGTGGCAAGAAAGGTCATAAAATATAACAAAACTGATATAACAAATGTCTCACTTAACAGAAAATTTGGGGTCAATTGTGGCTGTATTTATTTATTTATTTATTTATTAAATTTCTATACCGCCCCTCTCCCGAAGGACTCGGGGCGGTGTACAGCCTAAAATTTAAAAAACGTATAAATATACAAAATTTAAAATAATTAAAAATAAATTAAATCATTTGGCCAAAATCCCATTTAAAACCCAAAACATACAAAATTTAAAATCTTAAAAAATACTCAGTCCCCCTAAAACATTTTGACCCTATTGGAACCGAAGCTTCTATGCCAGGCCGGCCTGTCGGAAAAGGAATGTTTTTAGTTCCCGACGGAAGGTGCGTAAATCTGTTATTATACGGAGTT
The DNA here is from genome assembly GCA_034064705.1 of Bothrops alternatus. Lineage (NCBI taxonomy): Eukaryota > Metazoa > Chordata > Lepidosauria > Squamata > Viperidae > Bothrops > Bothrops alternatus. The sequence goes on along the minus strand of JARGCV010000008.1, from coordinate 1,262,079 downwards.
CGGGGGGGAGCTCGTTCCATAACGTGGGAGCTCCCACAGAGAAGGCTCTCCCCCTGGGGGTCGCCAGCCGGCACTGTCTGGCCGACGGCTCCCTGAGGAGGCCCTCTCTGTGGGAGCGTACCGGACGGCGGGAGGTATTTGCTGGCAGTAGACGGTCCTGTAAGTATCCGGGTCCGATGCCATGGAGCGCTTTAAAAGTGGTCACTAACACCTTGAACCGCACCCGAAAGACCACCGGCAACCAGTGCAACTCACGCAGGAGCGGTGTTACGTGGGAGCGCCACGACGCTCCCATCACTACCCGCGCGGCCGCATTCTGGGCAAGTTGGAGCTTCCGGATGCACCTCAAGGGGAGCCCCATGTAGAGAGCATTACAGTAGTCCAGCCTGGAGGTCACGAGGGCATGAGTGACTGTGCGTAGCGAGTCCCGGTCTAGGAAGGGACGCAACTGGCGCACCAGGCGAACCTGGTGGAACATCCTCCCGGCCACGGCCGTCAGATGGTCCTCTAAGGACAGCCGTGAGTCCAGGAGGATTCCCAAGTTGCGAACCCTTCCTGTGGGAGCCACTGTTTCGCCCCCAATACACAGCGATGGAATCAGCTGGCTGTACCAGGACGACGGTAACCACAGCCACTCGGTCTTGGAGGGGTTGAGCTTGAGTCCGTTTCTCCCCATCCATACCCGCACGGCCTCCAGGCACTGGGTCAGCACGGCAAGGGCATCGTTGGGGTGGTTTGGCGTGGAAATGTACAGCTGGGTATCATCAGCGTACTGGTGGTACTCCACGCCAAAACCACGGATGATCTCACCCAGCGGCTTTACATAAATGTTGAACAGTAGAGGCGAGAGGACCGACCCCTGAGGTACCCCACATACGAGGGGTCTCGGGGTCGACCTCTGGCCCCCTGTCAACACAGACTGCATCCGGCCAGAGAGGAAGGAGGAGAACCACTGCAAGACAGTGCCTCCTATGCCCAGCCCCTCCAACCGTTGCAGCATGATACCATGATCGATGGTATCAAAAGCCGCCGAGAGGTCCAATAGCACCAGAACAGAGGAGCAACCCCTGTCTTGGGCCCGCCAGAGATCATCCACCAACGCGACCAATGCTGTTTCCGTGCTGTAGCCAGGCCTGAAGCCCGACTGGAACGGATCGAGATATGACGATTCCTCCAGGTGCTGCGGGAACTGTCGGGCAACCACACTCTCAACAACCTTCGCAAGAAAGCGAAGGTTGGAGACGGGACGGTAGTTTGATAAAACAGCTGGATCCAGGGCAGGCTTCTTGAGGAGGGGTCTCACCACTGCCTCTTTCAAGGCAGCGGGAAAGACACCCTCACTCAAGGAAGCGTTGATAATTGCTCGGAACCAGCCTCGTACCACCTCCCGGGAGGCCAGCACCAACCAGGAGGGGCACGGGTCCAGTAAACATGTGGTCGCCCTAAGTCCCCCCAGCAACCTGTCCACGTCCTCGGGGGTCACGGGGTCAAACTCAACCCAGGTAACAGTCTCAAGACCAGCCTCCGCCTCTCCCATTGGACATACCCAGTTGAAGTCGAAGCCTTCCCGTATCTGAGCGATTTTATCATACAGATATTTTCCGAAATCCTCAGCTCTACCCTCTAAGGGGTCTCCCCTCACCTCCTGATGAAGGAGGGAGCGGGTCACCCTAAACAAGGAGGCTGGGCGGTTATCTGATGACGCAATAAGAGCAGTGAAGTAGGAACACTTGTCTGCTCTTATCGCCATTAGGTAGGACCTAATATGGTCTCTTACCAATGTTCGGTCAGATTCGGCACGGCTCGATCTCCAACTGCTCTCTAGGCGTCTTTTCCGGCGTTTCATCTCTCTCAACCCCTCGTTATACCACGGGGCCGGTCGAGACCCACGCCGAATCAGAGGCCGCAAAGGCACAACTCGATCCAGGGCACCGGCAGCCGCCCTGTCCCAGGCCGCCACCAGCTCTCCAACCGAGTCGTGTGTCAGAACCTCAGGAATTGGCCCAAGCTCTGCCTGGAACCGCTCGGGTTCCATCAGCCGCCTGGGGCGGTACCATCTCACCGGTTCCGCCACCCTGCGGTGGGGTGCAACGGTCCGAAAGTCCAAGCATAGGAGAGAGTGATCAGACTCTGTAAGTCAAGGACTATCTGTAGATACTTATTAAAATGTTTAAGAAACACAAGGGCAGGGGATAATAAATATGTCCATAGGTTGCTTCTATTACTAGCCCTCAGCAATGTATGGGCCATGCATATAACTGCCAACATGGGAATATGGCCAAGTTCAGTCTTCTCTCCCTGTAACTTGTTCAAACTTCAGAAAGATCCTTACCGCCAAGAATATCTTCAAATCCAATGCAGTCGTCGTTGCCTTTTAAGATATCCAGTGCCAGATTAGAGCTGTGAAGGAAAGGCAGGCTCTGGATCTACAAAAGATTTTACAAGTTAGCCATCCATATTTATTAATAATGATATATATTAAAGGAACAAGCAAAACAATATCAAGTTGCCCCCTCAGGCTGCACTTTTTATATTCCACCCATTTAATGTTTGAAAAATGTAAATGTAGCATGCAATGCATTGAAAATATACATTTTAAAAATATGAACTTTAGCATTACTTTTGCCACCATATAGAAACACTGCAGTTAAACAATATCTCACCTCTTCTTCTGAGATGTCAGCAAGAAGAAATAATTGTTCTTCAAAATAACATTATAGTCTCACAGTTTCATTTTTGTCTAAACATATTTAATATGACCCTTCCATTTGAAAAATAAGTTACCTGGGGGGGGAACAACTCTTCAGACAATAGATATATCAGTGTTAATTACATTATACTTAATAGCATAAAAATTCAAATGGCAAGTTCTGTGAAGGGATTGTTCCCCAACACATAATGCCTAGTAGGGCTCCCTAAAGAATTTGAAATAATGACTTTGCAAAGGGTAAGTGAAGCTCACACAATTCTATGTGTACTTATCGAAAAGTAAGTTTCAGTGCAGATAGTGAGATTTATTCCAAATAAATCCAGAGCGCTAATTTATATTCAGTTAATACTTCTGACAAAACACATAAATGGCTACCCATTCCCTTTTGGATAAAGCAGTTAGGCAAAACTCAGAGAAGGACTAAGAAATAATAAATTAAAAGAATGTAGGCATGAGAAATGAAGTCCAACTAAATCTAATTTATACTATGGGCGCTCAAGTATAGAATCCTACAGTTATAAATCATCACCTTATGCCATGCCAAACTTATAGGTCCTCGATGTACATAATAGAGCCAGAATTTCCATAGTAAATCATGATGGCCATGATGGCACTCAAATTACTGGGCCCAGTTTGATTTCTTCTGTAGTGGTCGTTAAGTGAACAAGACAATCATTAAGCTAATCTATGTATTCCAAAGGGTATTTTTTTGCTAAAAACTGGCCCGAAGAGGCACAAAAATAGCAAAAACCATTGTAAATTGCAGTCATGTAACTATGGAACACTGCAATCAGCCACAAAATGAGCTGGTTGCCAAGCACCCTAACTGGGGTCACATGGCTGTGGGGAAGGGTGTGTAGCTACCAGAACTCAGGTCTGTCATAACTTTGAATTGGTCACTAAGTGAATAATCGTTAAGTTGAGGACCACCTGTACTATGGAAGCTCTAAACTAATATTCTGAGGTTCCGGATATTGCAAAACAAGCTCAGATAAAATCCTACCAAAATTAACTTTTTTGCCCATGAACATTTTTGCCCATTATCTGGGGAATCCAAGAGTACCAGTTTGCGAATTACTCTGGTTAAATATAAGATGCCCTGTTAATTGCTACCTCAGGCATTACTATGTTAGGTTTTTTTTGCTTTATGCCTTTGTCCTACACTTTTAATTTTGTGTCATGCTGTTAACTGTCCAAGATTTTTTAAAACTGCAAATTTTAACTTTTGTTTTAGCTCCTTAAAAATAAACTAGAATCTGGAGAAAATTTTTGTTGAAAATAAGCTTACCTGTTTCACTGCTTTGAATTCCATTTGCAACTTCAGTGGTGCATGTAGCCCTTGAATATTTCTCAGAGTTGAAAAATTCATTTTATCTTGAGTTAAGGAAAACTACCAAAAGAAATGTTAAAAACATTATTTTACAGTCCAGGCAATCAGATGTGAATTAACTTAGTAAAAACTATGCACACAGAGAATGCTATTATTCATTTTTTTCCTCACTGAACAGAAAAAGAAAATCTCCTGTCCAGAATAAGAATGCTCAAACATTCCTTTCCATTAACACAGAGCTTGGCTATTTTACACCACCTGAATTCATGTGACCCCATGTAATGAACAGATGAATGATCCAAGCTTCTCAAACTTAAATGTAAAAATTTTCTTGAAGGTCATACCCCAAAGGGTAAATTAGAAATTCAATAAATGTTTCTAAAAGTATAATTTAATACATAATTTTTGCTAATGATAGCTTTCCTTAAAATTATTGAATGTTTTAAGCTATTATATCAAGATACATATAGTTATGTGTACTATGAGATTAAAAAATCATCTTAAATTAAAATTACATTAAAACCTATATTTTTCTAGGTTTAGTTTCTATACATAATTAACCTAAGTTTAAATTAGAGCAAACATTATATTAAATTACATATTAAATGCCAGCTTGCATATTAGCTATGCTGCTCTTCTCCATTTCTATCTTCCAATTCTCGAATAGTAGCTGTAGTATTGCTGATTAACAATTACTCTATCTAGAGCAGTGTTTCTCAACCTTGACAATTTTAAGGCATGTGGACTTCAACTCCCAGAATTCCACAGCCAGCATTGCTGGCTGTGGAATTCTAGGAGTTGAAGTCCACATGCCTTAAAATTGTCAAGGTTGAGAAACACTGATCTAGAGTTTTCACCTACATGCATGTACAAATGAAAAAGGATTTTGGTTTTCATCTAATGCCTGCAGCCTCTCCCCTAGTGAGATTATATGCACAAAAATGAAAACATTTGGAAATATCCAACAAAAGAGGAATGGTGAAGATGACCGTTGGCAGAAATGGCAAAATTGACTTACTTGATCAGCGAAAAGATAACAAGTGCATTTACTAGTGAAGGAAACCCTTTGTGACTATTTGCTGAAAATGGAAAAAATGAACTGGATTTGATGATTAGAGAGGGTAAAATATCAGAAGAAGGTAATCATGATATAACTTTTGTTTATTTACTGACTGCTTTTCTTTATTCTTTACTCTTATTTAAATTTGTATCATTTTTTAACTATCAGACAGAATTCTTAAATAAGAAATAATTAAAAAAACCTTCAGTCTCCCAATATAACTGAATTAATTTTCTTTTAGGGAATTGAAAATTGAAGTAGTAAACCAGTCCAAGAGATGAGCGATAAGAAGCCAAGCTCTTCATATTTTCCTCTATCCTACTTTATTTTCTTCTTTCCTCAATCAATCATGGGTCTCACTGGGAAAATATTTGCTCTTCTTCATTCAATTTCTCTTCAAAATCCATCAACATAACCACTTCTGTGTCTTCCACGTGTTATCTCTTTAGTCTTCTCCAACGAGATATGATTGACAATAGGAATTCTATGTTCCAATGGAATTTTCAACATTCCTCTTTCCTCATAAATAATCCCACCAAGGTGTTCTGTACTGTGCTATCATTTTTGCAGCTTGGACTAATTATTCAAAAGTGTCTATTCTGTAATTTACTGCATGTTTAGAATCTCTCAGTTAATTCTGATTTTAGCTCAGGCATCTGAAAATATAAATTTTACTATGAACATTTTTTTATATCTATATCTACATCTATAATATTCCTTTCTACTTACATTCTTCTCTGAAAGTTCCAAAGGATGAACAGGAAAAAGTTCACTCTTCACATGTGGAAAACTACAAACACAAGTAAACAGAGATACCACATAAAACCTTACATTAAAATCTTGTGAATGAAGACAAATATATGTGTCAATGTCTAGTTCCAAATACAGACTTCGAATTCTAAAACCCTGAAAACCTGACAGAAAGCACTTATTTTTTCTTCATTTTTATGAGGCACGAGTATTTCCACACTAGACAATTTGCCTGAAAACTAGGCTGATCACTCCAGAGTTCTCTGCAACATACAGTTGCAATACTATATGAATGCAGCCAATGTTATTTTATAACAAAATATATCTTAGCATGCTGTGTGACTCCAAATATTCAGTAGCATACTCATTCATATATTTTACCACTAAGTTGCTGTCAACCCTTTGCAACCACATATGTTCCAGTGATTTGGTTACTCATAGGTAAAAGAATTCCAAAGAGAAAGTGCTACAGAACTAGTAAGACAAAATGAGCTCTATGTTTGTAGAGTCATACAAATGTTTTTTTTTACCAGTCTGGTAACAAAAGGAGTCAGCTTCAAAATCTTTTTTCACAGGAGAAGTCTCACAAATTTCCAGCATATATAACCATACACACTTGCACAGACCCTTTATTCCAGATGTCAAGCTGATGGAAAATGGTAACTATATGCTACTAATAGAAGGAACTTTTCACCTAATTCAAGAGATGAATTGGTTCCTTTACCTAAACAAGTCAGAAACATTCTGGAGAATGTTTTAGGGCAATAATTCTGTAGAAATAATCTATATATTAAGCATTTATTATGGATGTAAGTTCTAAAGGTTATTAAATATTTTTATTATAAGAATAAGGTAAAGTGATATTTGGAAAAAGGAAGTGACAAATGGACTCCATTCCTTTGAAACTTAGAAGGTTTGCTATCCTGATCTTGAACACTTCTGTTAAGGAGCTGAAGTTATAATTATACTGAATGACTGAAGATCCAACACATCAAAATAGATTTAAGTGTCAATTTATTACAAAGATCACCCCCCCAAATAGGTGCTACTCTAGAAATTGACTGGAACTTGGAAATAAACTATTTCCACACTATTTTTCACAAAAGTACACACAGATCAGGCAGAAGCGCTTTTGATTATCATGACTTGATCTTCCAATTACACAGGAAATTCACCTTGTTATTTCTATAAACCCTTGGTACTTACCCACTGTGTATCACATCATGACTTTCAAATGTTCCACTAGCTGAAAAATCAGGAACTGAAATGCAGTCCTTCATCTGAGATCCAAGCCCTCTGGTATTCTTAAACAGAAGAAACATAATACTCCTTACAACAATACAATTTAAACCTTTGTTCCTGTAAGTTGAATAAACATACTTCTATCAAACTTTAAAAAACAAAGCGGGTTCACCAAAGGATTTGCCACTAACAAAGATAAAATGGCAACAATTCTTTCTAGGTTTAAAGTGTCTCTAAAAATTCTCACTTCCAGGAATGTAAAAGGAGCATAGGAACCGTAAATTTGGATTAGTTACTAAAAAGTTTGAGAACTTGCCTCTGGTAGCCAAGTACTTTATCTACCTGAAACACACACACACACACACACACACACACTTGAAAACTAAGGGACATAGAAAATGTTTTACTTACGACAAAAATCCATTATAAAACAAGCAAAGTATATAAAGAGGAGAAACACCTACCATAAATTGCAGAAATAGGGTCAGTGAGTGAGATGAACAAGATTCCCCAATCCTTTATCTATTTAGTTACAGGATTTTTCCCCCTCTAAAACATATTAAATATTCCCATAATGTTGTACATAATTCTAAGCAGTTGTTCACTGAAAGCAGCAATACAGTGAAATAAAATTAAGACTATATCACAAACAGAGCCAGGGAACACAGAACAGACTAATTTATGAGCTGAGACACAAGGTGATGTAATATTAACTATGAAGCCAAGATTCCCACAAGCATTTGCAACACTTGTTTCCTTTCCCACCATCAGCTTTTCTTGTTTATTTTAACAGCACCTTATTTGCGTCTCTTACAACCAGTCTGCACGGGTTGTTGCACGACATAATCCTGACATCAATCTGCAGGCACTTCCTTTGCCCAAACACACACCTCTATTTTACAAATATTTAGAGTGTATAAATTTAAAATGAGCTGACTTATTAAAGCACAAGGCTTGAAACTGGATAGATTAAGTAAATAAGAGGCTGAACTGCAGGAAATCCTTCCAACAATGACACTGAAACTAATGTGCTATTGCTTCCCCATGGAAATGAAATATTTGCAAAGTAAATCCTGCAAAAATCTTGCCAGCAGACAGCAATCCAGCAAAAATAACCAAGACTGGTCTGGTCCCAAGGCAAAGTGAAAGGTTGTCATTGTTCAAAAACTGCATTTCCATGTAATATCAAGAGTGATGCTACTATATTCAAAAAAGTAAAGTGCCTTTTTACACACGACTGTTTGGAAATCAATCCTCAGCAATTTCTAGTCAATGCTAGGATTTTAAAAAATCAAATATTCATTTCATTCTTATGTTTACTTGTATCCCAGTGTGATGATTGTACCTCTATTTGTTTTTCTCCATAAATAATGCATGTATTTATGTGCTGGATCTTGTTACCATAGTTTTAATATTTGCAAACAGCACATTAGTGCTATTTCTTAATAATGGTGTATTCATTTATTTGCAACTATATGTTTTAGCAAAATTCATGTAAAATTCCAAATATCCACATCAGTTCAATACATCCTGTCTAATTTTAACAATACTATTCATCAATATGTGATTTCGAATTTTCCTTATAAACATTGCAAGTAATGGAACTTGCTTTGTTATATGTTCATCTATCAACAGGAAAAATGTATTTTTCTTCTAGACTGATTCAAATGGATTAACAAAGGCAGAAGAACCGGTATTTGCATACAGATGTTATTTCCTAATTTATATCCAGCCTTTTCTCCAGTACCAAAGGTAGTATATATAATAACACTCCCTCTTCTAATTTTACCCCATAGCCATAATTCTGTGAGGTAAAATGGGCTGAAAGACAGTGGCTGGCCTAAAGTCACCACATGAACTTCCAAAGCAGAGCGTCTACTTGAAATTGGATTTTCCCAATCTTAGTTTAATATCTTTAGTGAATTATCAATTTTTCTTCACTGCTGCTTTTTTAAGCCTGTATGCAATCACATTTCTGGGCTACAGAATGCATTTGAAACGGAAAGAAACATTTAGATATAAATCTTGCAATCAAATCTAATTAATATGGTGAAGTCCATGTAAACTTTTGTCAAACCTACGTTGGCAAAAAAATCAGCCTTCCTTAAGTAGTATAGAAGAAAAGCAAACTGACAACTCAGCTTTTTTTAAAAGTATTCTGCTGCAGCTGCACAAGTATAGCAGCAAATAAGAAAACGAAACTGCCCTTATAAAACCTTTTAAATGTGAAGATGTAGTAATATCTTTGCTGGCCGCGCTACGTCTGTATAAACTGCTGCAATAAATATCAAATCACGATCCCTTGCCCACTGATATCCTGCAGAAATCTGTAACTTCAGCTCCCGTTTTTGCCCAAGAAAACGTTTGTGCTAGTTAAGAAAGAGATGGGGAATTCCAGATTGGAGAAGACTCCACGTAACAATGTAGCCGCCCGCCCATCTGGATCTTCGGAACGAAGATATCACCAGGCCTAATTCTGATAACGTAGACCCCCATCGGGGAAGCCAGGGATGGGCCAGCATAGAACATAAGGTACCTCTCAAAACCACCCACGCAGATACACACACACACTCGCCAAGACCCGGTTCTCTCTGGCCATCGCTCCCCTTCTCGCGCCTCGTGTTCCCTTCTCCCAACCTTCTGCCCACCCCTCGCCCGTTTTTGCCTCCCTTCAATCCCACAGCGACCCCACTTACCATCTTTGCACCGTCACTAGCGGCTACTTCCTTCCGCTGGCTCTAAGGGACGAGAAAGCGCAGTGACGTCAAATACACGCGCAACTGACGTGCACGAAATTCTCGCGCGACGGGAGAGAAAGTAGGCTTGAGAATGAGCTGAGGGCGCGGGAGGGGGCGGGGCTTAGAATGCTCCGCTACCCGTCAATAGGAGGCGGGCGCTTACAGGCGGAAAATTGTTTATTCTCCCTTTGTTTACGTGATGGGACTTTAAGCGTTTCAACTTTACAAATTTTTGCAGTTATTATTAGCTGGTTTCTATTTCTGTTGCTTCTGCTGGGATATTTTCTCACAGTTGCTGCTTCTGGCAGGTCAAAATAAAAGTGGGCAGAAAAAAAAATAAGATTAAGGAATTGCAATATTTTATGTTGTTAAGGCGTACAAAATATAGGTGACACAAGCACAATCAGCCAAGGTTTCTTGAACTCTTCTAAGGCAGGTATTAAGAGCTTGGTTTTATAATACCGGAAATTGGGAGAACTACTGACCATCTATGATTTGTAGCCACCGTTCCACTATTAAAAAGTTCTTAATACTGTGAAATGTTTCCTAACATCAAACCAAAATCATCTTCCTTATACCTTAAATCCAATAAATATCAAATCATGATCCCTTACCCACTGATATCCTGCAGAAATCTGTAACTTCAGCTCCCGTTTTTGCCCATTTGTTTCTCAATGTATCTTTTGTAACAACTCTATAACAAACCTGTTTCATGTTCAATATTATGGTCCTTTGGATATTTGAAGACAACTATCATGTTTGCCTACAGTTTTTTCTTTTCCCAGTGTCTGTAACTGTTCCTCATACCTTTCTTCTTCCAGGCCATCTTTTCCCACATTGGTTGTTCTTTGAACATTCTCCAGACTTGTCATTGTCTTTTCAGCATCATTTCTCTTCTGAACTATGAAAAGGTTAACATATTTGCATCCAATATACAAAATTAGCATGTGGGTGGATGGTTTTATTGATATATAATATGGCGTAATCAATACATAATATGGTACATTATTGCTCTCCTTCATGTGGGATATATTGATGAAGTCATCCTCAAAAAGGTATAAAAAATGAAATCTCATTACCTTGAGGTTTAATTATCTAACTTAATCCAAAAGGAGAAGTAGCATAGGTAGTAGAGCATAAAAGGAGCTTGAAGCCAATCTTAACTTCACTCATTCATGCCTTTTTTGAAGAGGGGGTAAAAATTATGAAAGAAAATAAAATGCCCCATTTATTATGGGGATATATTCCTAGAGCATAATAAAATAATGAGTGAATAATTTCTTGCTTTGACTTACAACCATTAGTTTAGTGGTAGTCCATGACTTACAATCATTTGTGTAGTGACCATTCAAAGTTACAATGACATTAGAAAAAGTGACTTATGAGTGTTTTTCACAAGTAACAACCGTTGCAGTAGCCCCATGGTCATATGATCAAAATTTGAATGCTTGGCAACTGATTCAGATTTATGATGATTCCAGAATCCTGGGGTCATGTGATCATTTTTGTTACCTGCTGACAAGCAAAGTCAATGGGGAAGTCAGATTCACTTTACAACTTTGTTACTAACTTAACAACTGCAGTGATTCACTTAACAACTGTGGCAAGAAAGGTTGTAAAATGGGGCAAAACTAACTTAACAATTGTCATGCTTAGCAACAGAAATTATGGGCTCAATTGTGGTCACAAATTGAGGACTACATGTAGATACATACTAACCAAATGACAAGGGTTTTTTGTTGGTAGAAATAGGCAACAATATGAGACATTATCTTTTAGCAAAATATTTTTTTAGTGCATAAACTGTTATGCTTCTTTTCCTTGCTCAAATACAGCTTCTAATAACACAATTTGTACTGTTGTTTTGCTTAGCATGATCTGCATGCCATCATACCTTAAAATGCTTAGTCATGTTATAATAAATGTTGATCTTTGCCAAATGGTATATTAATACCTGATACTTGAGTGTATTTTTTTCTACATATATATTTCAAAACAAATATTAGCTTAATTAATACAAGGGATTTTTTATTAAAAAGTATGGAATGTTCTTAAGTTTCTGCTTAGCTAATTTCCTAGAAAAAAAGTAAATCTTTCATGTTTTTTTATATTTGTGTTTGTTGATCAGGATGTGAAACATTTACATTTCAAAGTTGTCCTTGTAGATGTAGGATATAGACACGACACTCTCATTACACGTACATAATTGACATGTTTAGGCTATATAACAAAAGAATGTATTGTTGCAGTAATAATTTGGTTTCCCTTAAAAGCAGACTTCCATAAAAGGGTAACATGCTAAATATAAATAATGAGAAAGTTTAGCCAACAGGCTTGTTCCCCTCCCCCCCCCGAGTTTGCCTTTCTTTTAGTTAATCTTTGAAGTTTATAAGGTAGGCGATAATCTTCTCCAGGTTAACAGAGTAAATCTAACTGAGGTCAAAGTTCTTACATCAGAATATGCTTATTTGTTTATTCATTCATTCATTATCTTTATCTCCCGCATTTCTTCCAGAAGCTAGTTTAACCAGTATATGTAACCCTTCCATTAAAAAACACAGAATGACACTAACCTATACAACTTTAACTCAGAAAGGTTAAAATAGTTTGGACCACCTACTTTTAGCAAATAAGTCTGACTGAATTTACATTAGTTCTGTAAACTTGTACTGAACCAGACCTGGTCCATTCCAACAGGTATTTAGTTGTTTCAATTCTTTCTGTTTAAAAAACAAACTCCTACTGTATTCGATACATTGTGTTAGGAATGACTTGAATCATATGCTAGTCTTTCATAGCTGGCACTTATTTATCTATTCAATTTGTATGGCCACCCATCTAATCTAATTTGGGGAAGGGGAGCACATCTGCTTTATCCCTCGGCATCCCTGCAGGAAGCAGGCACTATTTCTGGAGTGGCCACAATTGTGTCGGTTCCAAAAATGGCACCCTCACTGAGGACAGAGCCATGTGGCCTTCAGGGATATCAAGGGGTGAAGTGGTCTTCATTGAAGAAGAGCAGAAAGCTCCACCCCTTGGTATCCATAGGCTGAGGGGTTCCATCCAGGAAGCAGCACTATTTTTGGAGAGGCTGCAGTGAATTGTGGCTGCTTCAAAAATGGTCCCCATTTCTGGAATGGCCTGTAAGCGTGCCAAGGTTTGGAGTGACCTGTTCACCTTCCCTAACAAGAGCTCCAGAACTTCAGAGATCTACAGAAGGTAAGTGTGTAATTGATGATAGGAGGTGGGGAGGAAGGTGAAGGACTCAGTGGGGTGGGAAGCAGATCCAAGACCTAAGCAACCCCAGGAGGAAGGAAGTGAAATGTGGAGTGCCTTGGGTAGGGGGCTGCCTGCCCCAGATCTCCCACTTAATGACAGCATTAGGAACAGCAGGGGTAAGGATTCTTAAATGAGGCAATCATGGGTGCCTCACTTAACGACCGTCAGAACTTGCAATTGTAATGGACAAGCTTGTAAGTCGAGGATTACTCGTATTGATAAAGTCTGTATATTTTTGAAATTTTTATAATAGTTACCTGGAACAGAAACTGGACAACAGATACACTTGGGTCTTTTAACTTTTATTTGCATAAGTACACATAGAATTGTAATCCCAAAGGTACTTTTTCACGAAACAACTAGACTAGACTTTCTTTTTTCTCTTTGAAGACCTTTTTCTTCTCATCCAGATATATAGAATTGTAACTGATAGTTGTTACAATAACAGAACAACAGTATAACTGGAAGGACCTTAGAGGTTTTCTAGTCCAACTCCCTGCACAAGCAGGATCCTTTATGCCATTCCAGACAAATGGCAATTTCTGAAGGCCAGCTGTTCCACTGGTTAATTGTTCTCACTGTTAGGAAATTTCTCCTTAGTTCTAAGTTGCTTCTCTTCTTGATTAGTTTCCATCCATTGTTTCTTGTCCTGCCATCTGGTGTTAGGAAAAATAGGTTGACACCCCCCCTCTTCTTTGTGGCAGCCCATAATATATAAATATGTATAATATGTATGTATAATATAATAGTGCAACATATTTTATTTTATTTCTTTTTCTTTCTGTTTTTTCAGCAGTTTTTATGCATTGTTTTCTCTAAGAATGCATGCATTCGCATCTTTATGTTTTATATCTTTATGTTTTGTTCTTTTTCTAAAAAATAAGTGAAAGTCTTTATTAGCATTCATGAAATAAAATAAACACTTGTTCTTTGATCCCTAACCAACTCTTTCTTGTTAATCTGTGCTAGACTTTTATGTTTCAGGGCTGATTGTACATGTAGTTATTTGAAAAGTGATTTTGTTTTAAATTATTTAGCTTTTTCTGCATATTACCGGTAGATAAACACAGGCATGTTTTGCTAAAGATTAAAAATAATTTTCACACAACACTGCAAAACGTAGCAAAGATAATAATGTGTAGGCGTCAGTGTGTTCCAAAACAAAACTCCCTGGGGGCCTCTTTTAACACACTGCTACGTTAAAATCGTGTTCTGAATGCCTCAGGAAACCCCTACTTGAACCCACCCTTTCCTGAAACTGGTGAAAGTATTTTTAAAAATATTGCAATGAGAAAAGTTGCTGCTAACTTTGCCAGACCAGATTGCTTTGTTCAGTTGTTGTTACCAGTTATTTCAGTTCGTGTCCAGCATATTGATAATGCTACTGTTTTTAAAACAACTTTCAAGGTAAAATAAAGCAGTCTAGTGGGTGAGGAAGACAGAAACTCTGTTAAGACCAACCCAGATGTTAAAGTAAAATAAAACTCTAACGTTTTCTAAGACTTTCCTAAGACAAGGTGTTTAAAAAAGAAAGAAGTGGGGAAACCCGATATGGAAACCTGGCCATTATGGAATCAGTCCCCCAAAAGATATTATAAACTAACTTTAATTATTTACTGTTTGGTACCCCAGTTGTTAGATTGCTAGAAATCTGATAATAAAGCAAAAAGTTTACATCTCTTGTATAATAGCCACAACTTTTGATTAGCCAAAAATAAAAAAACCACAACTATTTGCTTGCTTGTCTCAGAATCCTGCTATTTTTGCCTTTTTGAGGTATGGTGATATTGTGTATTATACCTACTCCCATCTTGTTTTTACTTGATCAGAATATCCTTTCAATTCAATTATAGTGAAAAATTGCCAATATAATACAAGTAGAATTTTGTACGTAACACAAATTCATATAAATAGATCGCAGCACATCATAGAGAAGCAGAAATATATACAAGGTAACCAACTGATTCTAATTACAGTGAAAGCAAAATAATTGGGGTGTCATATTTGCAAACGATCACTAGAGGTTGCTCCATAGCTAAATACTCTAGTCTAAACCTTTGGTTATAAATGTCTGCCTGATAATACTAGCCGTTACCTCAACATCATATACATAGAAAGTGTCCAACATCATATACATAGAAAGTGTCCTGTTTCAGGTGTATTTACCAGCTGATAATAGCAATTTTCTAAGCTGAGAAGATGAAAGACAGAAGAGGAATGGAATGTATATCAAAACAGTCCCTTGAATAAAAGCTGGGCAGTTTGTTTCCAACAGGAATGTACAGAAGCAAAGACAAAATCCAATCCAAAATTCAGCGAGCCAAGGTTCATTAACCAAAGGTTGGAAGTTCAGGATTTTCCTGTATGAGCAGAATACACAGGAACAACACACCAGAACAGGCAGTCAGATTGCTGTTTCTAACAGAAACATGGATCAGGATTGCCACTTAAATCAGACTGCAGCCAGCTCTCTTTAATTAAGAGAGTTATTTCCTTGCTTGGCAAGGAGCCTCACTGAGGATATTTGCCCTATTCTCTGCTCTGTTTGCTGAGTCTGAGGGCTTGGAAGCTGCATGTCATCAGCTGACTGTTCCAGTTTTTTTCAGGGTACCTTTGTCAGGGGATTCCTGTCTTGGTGTGCCCTGAGGCTCATGTTCCAATGATTCAACTGCAGCAATTTCTTCAGAGTCTGTGTGCCCTGAGGCTCATGTTCCAATGATTCAACTGCAGCAATTTCTTCAGAGTCCGTATCAGAGTCTGAGTCCTGGGCCATTAGAGAAGGGAGATACAAAGGATTTTTGTTTGGTTGGTTTTCTTTTATAAATGTTATTAATTTTCATTATAAGATAAAAATGCAAGAAAAAAAGTTAGAAACTAAGAGAAAGAAAAAGTGCAAAAGAGTAAAACACTTTTTCTAACTGTTTTCAGTGTAGAAACTACAGAAACAAAAAAACAACCTCAACCTTTGCTTTACATTTCATAACATTTTAAGCCATTTCTATAATAACAAAATCATTCCAATGATCAATACCTAAAATAAAGTTTAATTTTTTTCAGTTTCAAGCAAAAAGTCCAGAAGTGGTTTCCAAGTAGAAACTATGTATTCTGCAAGTAAAAACAACTAGATATTCTCTTTAATTAAAACAGCAGTTTTGCTATCTCCACTAAGACTGTCACATTTACCATCTACTCTTCCATTTTGAAAATTACTGTCCATCTTGCTGCGTATAAGATTCTTGCTGCTATCAATAAATGTAATACCGTAGCAAAGTTCCAATTTTTCTTTCATTTTTTGTCTGTCAAACCCAAAAGAAAAACTAGTTTCAGTGTTATATTTATTTTAAGAGTCTTATGAATTAGATTAAAAATCAGTGCTCCAGGTGGGATCTGATTACAAAAAAATAAAATGGAGCAATTATTTCCTGTGATTTAGAATTAAATTTCCATTTAATGTACCCTAAAATAACATTTGTCTTTTTTGCAATTGTATCAAAAGTACTTGCTCTTTCGTATGTAATCAATTATTATTCAGAGATCTTTTGCAAGTATTATTATTATGCCAGGTATTCCTCCTCTCATATTTGCACATCTAATATTTTATTCCTAAATGCATATATTTATTAAATTTCATTCTGTTACTTGCATCCCATTATTCGTTCTATCAAGATAGTTTTTATTTCCATCCAATAGAGTATTAGTCAATCCACCCAACTGTATACCATCTGTAAATTTTATAAGCATTCTATCTTTTCTTCCAAATTATTAATAAAAATACTAAAAAAGGTTTAGGACTGATCCTTGTGGCACTCTAAGTGATACAAGATTTCAATTTAATTAGGAGCCATAGATGAGCACTATGGAGCTTGTCTTTAAGAGCAGTAGGAACATAGATAAATACTATTTTCAAGCCAAATGAAGTCAACACTCTATTAAGGAAGTTACATGATCAGAAAATTAGATAATCAAATCTTTATTATGGTCATAAACAACCATAAAAATGTGTTAAGATTAGTCTGACAAGTTTTGTTATTGGCAAATTCATGGTGACTTCTGATCATTATTACAGTGTTTTCAGGAGTGATTTAAAATCTCCTGTAGAATCTTCTATATATCATCAAAGTCATATTTACTGGAACTACCTATTCCATTCCAAAATAGGATAACATTTGCTTTCTACTATTCTTATGGCATGTTACCATTTCTCTATGATTTCTCAAAAATACCAAATAATTCCATCAGACCATCAGCTAGTTTCCTTAATAACCTAAGTGCCATTCATCTGATTCTCTAGATTTAGACTCATTCAAAGTAAAGATTCTCTGATCATGTTTCTGTTGATCTCAAGTTTCAGTCCTTTCCATTCTCCTATCAGTCATCCTGGTGGAAAGTGAACCAAAAATCAAGTAAGGTGCTCAATTTTCAACTGGCATTTGGTTTTCTTCATTAAGCAGCTGGTATACTGTTTCTTTACTCTTTTTTGCTCCTCTCCTCTCCTCTCCTGATCTTTCCATTTTCTGTAGAACAGTGTACATTCTCAGGCTATCTAGACCTTTTCATTATGATCTGGCCCTTTCATTTTCTATAGAAATGTCTTTTGTTTCCAAATCTTTACTAAATAGTTCTGTTTTCCTGTCCTTCTTTTTTCTCCTTACCTAGTTGTAGGTGTCCTTTTATTATCTCCTCCTATAAGAATTCCCACTCTTCTTGCGCTCCAATTCATTAGCTTCTCCTGCCATGGCTTTCTGCTTATAGTTGCTTTGAGTTTGTTTAGACTTACTTTTATGAAATCTTGAATATAGGTTTTACTACACTTAATTTTATTTTTCCTTAAATTTACAAGCTTAGCTGGCATTACATGGTAATTTTTCTTTACTGTTCTGCTCGTTGCACTTCCCTTTTGATTCAGTTCACTTCATCTTACTTGCTTTCTCCTTACAGAGATTTTGTGGTGCTGATTAGGATTATGTCCATTCTGCAGATAAGAGAAGAAGTAGTTTTGCTTCCCCATTCCTAGTACTGCATCCTTATCCAACTAATCATCCCTGCTTCCTCAAGTCTCTTTTCAGCAAAAAACAAGAAGTATCACATCTTGTTTTAACTTGCAGAAGTAAGCATAAGACTGTAAACAATATCTGGAAGTGTATGTAAAGCAGTGAATAAAACATTAAATATGATGAAATAGCATTAAGAAGAAATTCTTAATGTGAGTTAGAGCAATGTTTCTCAAATTTAGGAACTTTAAGATGTCTGCATTTCAAGAATTACCCAGTCAAATAAAATTGCCAAGATTGAGAAACACTGTATTAGAACAATATTCTGAATAAGATTCATCATTATATTTTACCAGTGCTCCAGGATCTGTCTGCAATTTTTTCCACAATGGAAATAAATTAGGTGTTCTTTCTGACAAGGATAGAATAGAACAGAACAGAATAGAATAGAGCTGGAAGCGGCCTTGGAGGTCTTCTAGTCCAGCCCCCTGCTCAAGCAGGAAAACCTATACCATCTCAGACAGGTGACTGTCCAGTCTCCTTTTGAAAATCTTCAATGATGGAATGCCCACGATCTCGGGGGGGGGGTTAAGCTGTTTCACTGGTTGATTGTCCTCACTGTTAGGAAGTTTCTCCTTAATTCCAGGTTGCTTCTCTCTTTCATTAGTTTCCAATCATTGTTTCTCATCCTTCCCTGTGGTGCTTTGGTGAACAACCTGGCCATCTCTGCCTTGTGACAGCCCCTCAGATACTGGAACACTGCTATCATGTCTCCCCTTTTTCTTCTTTTCTTTAGATTAGCCAAACCCAAGTCCCATAGCTGTTCTTTGTATGTTTTAGTCTCCAGGCCTTTGATCATCTTAGTAGCATTTCTCTGATTTTTTTCCCAAAGTCTCAACATCTTGTTTGTGATATGGTGACCAAAATTGACTGCAGTATTCCAGATGTGGTCTTACTAGGGTTTTATAAAGTGGTACTAATATTTTGTGTGATCTTGATTCTATACCTCTGTTTATACAACTCAGGATTGTATTAGCTTTTTTGGTTGCTGCTGCACACTGCTGGCTCAGAGTCAAGTGATCGTCCACTAAGACCCCAAGGTCCCTCTCACAGTTACTGTTTCTAAGCCAGGTCTCGTCCAATCTATATTTGTACCTTTGGTTTTTCCTGCCTAAATGCAGTGTTTTTTTTTTTTTTTTAAAAAAGGTGCCAGAACTCACACATGTCATACAACCCGCCATGCCTACCCTACAAGGTTCCATCCAAAAAAAGGTGCTGGAACTCGGTTCTGGGCGTTCTATGACAAAAAAAAAAACCTGCCTAAATATACTGCTCAAAAAAAATAAAGGGAACACAAATGTATAGGATCCTATACATTTGTGTTCCCTTTATTTTTGTGAGCAGTATATATAACTTTGCTTTTCTCCACATTGAAACTCCTTTTGTTGGATAGGGCTCATTGTTCAAATTTGTCAAAATCTTTTTGGATCCTGAGTTTGTCAGTTTGATGTCATCTGCAAATTTGATGAGTTCCCCTTCAATTCCCTCATCTAAGTCATTTATGAAGATATTGAAGAGTACTGGGATGGAACCTTGTGGTACCCTACTGCTTACTTCTCTCCATGTGGATATAGTGCCCTTGAGGACTACTCATTGAGTACAGTTTGTTAGCCAGCTACAGATCTAAATATAAAAAGATATAAAAAAAGAATATCTAGCAGAAATTAATTAACACTAATTTGGCTTCTGCTGCATCAGTTCTGTCTGATATCCATATAGTTTTCAGAAAATATAATTCATGGAAGCTGAATTCACTGTATATCTGGCAGTATTGTTCAAAATTTTACCACAGTGCTCTGAGATATAATGTATAAATTCTAAACATCTGATACTGTTCTAAATAGAATAAACGAAATACACTCTTACTGTGAATCTTTTCCATTCAACTTTGCCAGTGCTCCATAACCCAAATGCATTGCCAATATGGGCTTTCTTTGCTGGATCACCTTCAAAGCATGCTGACAGCTACATGATGATTGTGTGATAGACCTCCATTGTTCATTGTAGACAATTATTCTTCATTAGTTGGAGACCACTATGTTATTTTCTTCTTCTTAATCTAAGCCAAAATCATACTGTGCAAAATATAAAAGAGGAATTCAGAATCTGTTATTGCCTTTACCTTTTCTTACATTTTATCTGGATATATTTGTTATTTAGTAAGATTATTTATTTATTTTGTCTGTTTAATTTCACATTTTCAGTTTTTATTTATGTTATTTGCGTATTAAAAATATAATTATATTATGAAGTTCCACTGTTTATTTTTCTTTTCAAATTTGTGCCTACCACAGTCAAACAATTAATATTTTTTCTAGTTTTCATCCAAGATTTCCAAAATTATCTTGGATAAGGAATTGGCTATTTTGCACTAAAATCACTTTTAAACATGGTTTGCCAAATACACCAGAGTTGATTTTGCAGATGAATTGAATAAACATAGTTTGTATTGACAATTCCTGCTTTGTTTTCTACTAGTGCCTGCAAACATTCAAAAAAGATTTGTCTTGCCTACTTTTTATGGGAATGTATCTTTTGTTTATTGTGTGGGGGTATGCTTTCCTGTATTTGTTGTTTCTTCATCCAGAATGTTTATTCCAGGTGTATATTTTAATAGGATGTGTGTTTTGCAGGATCTGGGAAATGGAGTGTTTTCCTTGTTTTTGTTTTAGCAAGACATATAACATTGGATTTATGTCTGTGTTTTGCCTCCTTGCTCATAAATATCTTTGTTTGAGGGTGCTTGAAGACATTGATATTTTGATGTTATATTGCATGTCTGCATATGTATTTGCACTTAACTTTTATTTGAGTATGTTTAGCATATATGAAAGATGATTGGGATTTTTTTATACTTTTCTGATCAGCCTGATTTCTTGTTACAAAATGCATTTGGCTTGCTCTGTGAAGTAAATATATGACTAGTGTTTGGATAGGGGCATCTAGAGCAGACATGTCAAACTCGCGACATCACGTGACATCGTGCAATGTTTCAGGATGGTTTTGCCATTGCCGGCAATGGGATGGGCGCAGCTTCCATATGACATATCCGGCCTGCAGGCCGGCAGTTTGACACCCCTGATCTAGAGCATGTGATCAGAAGAGTCAAGATGGCAGCCACAATACTGCAAACAAAGTTCTTTTTTATGTATAATGTGGTACAGTTGATTGTATTGTCATGGCAGCCATCTTGACTTTTTAAAACCATAACACTGTGGCCACCCCTGCTTTTGGAGGTTGGATCTTATTTCTGCCATACTCAAGATAGGGAAAAAATTTGATTTCAGTCAGTGGCAAGTTCTCCTCTCATCCATCTCTTTTTTCCTTTTTAAAAAATCTTTTATTGAAGTCATGTTCCACCTTCATCTTCTAATAGGCAAAATTGTAAAACCAGAGATTTGATTGGACAGCCATTTGTCTGAAGTGGCATAGAATTTCCTGCTTCAGCAGGGTTTGACTAGAAGACCTCCAATGCCCCGTCCAACTCTATTATTCTGTTAAGAATAACATCTACTCTATAATTCTGAAGTAAAATATGTCAAAGCTATTTAGTGTAGAACAGGGTTCCAAGCTCTATAGACATTTCTAAAATTCTGTTTTCACGTTGTCATTATGGGGTACTGAGTGTAGATTAATGAAACAAAATGAATTTCAACAACTGTAGAACCAGGCTGCAGCATAACAAAATTGACAAAAATGAAGGGGGGGGGTCTGAATACTTTCTGAATGCACTGTATTTTAACAGTAACAGTGTTGACACAAAAATTCATTCACTTAGCCAAAAATGAATTCATATACTTTATAAACATGCTCACTGTTATTTAAATTTAATAGCAGTGGGGCAGTGGGGCTGTGCAGTGAGCCAGAACACACAGTTGTAGTTAATTGGTTTAGATGCTGACTCCTGCGTGAGGCAATCTTTGCTGTGATTGGTTGCTGTGGGTATGGAGGAGGAGTTTTCCTCCCCCAAGCTTTTTTCCTGTGAGTCCTCTGTAATTTACCTCATGATGTTCCTGCTGTGTTGATGTACCTGATGATACTCCTGTTTGCCTGACTATCTTGTTTGATGTAAATATATTTATTTATATAAAACTACAAGTCAGCATCTATGACTTCATTTGGACACCAGCTGTGCAATTCTATGACACTGGCAATGCTTTTAAAGAACACTGTTTGATCTTTAAGAGTAATGCCATTTATATCAGTATTTAAATACTTCAAAGTAGTGAAAGTAGTGCCCCATCTATTTTACAAAAGAAATTTGATAATATCTTCCTCTCTAATGCTATGCATACAGTATAAATTTGCAATGAAAGAATTGAATCCACTGCATCCTATCTGATATTTTACAATTATTTTCACTTTTTCTACTTTCTACATAAAAGTGAACTGCTATATCTGTTCCATGTATAAGAAGAGTTATGGTGGACAACTGTTCATTGTTGTAGGTCCAACGTGGTACCTGGTAGTGCCAGTCTGTTCTTCTACCGTAATACTTTCCTTGGTGTTGCCAGACTCCAGGTGTCATATAATGGGAAGTTGCTTGAACAAATTATCCAGACAAAGAAGAATAGTACAGAATGCTGATCTAGAAGGATTAGGAGGCAGCATATTGCTAAATTAATGCAACTGCTAATTTCATCATGGCAGCCATTTTGTAAGAGTATAGTACTACCGTGTTTCCCTGAAAATAAGACCCAGTCTTATATATATACATATACATATATACACACACATATACACATACACATACACATACACATATACATATATACATACACACACACACACACACACACACATACATGTACCAAAATACTCATTAGGGATTATTTTTGGGGAAACACGGTATGGTGATCAGACCAGCTGGACACCCCACCCCCCAGCATGTGCACAATAAGTGACAAGCACATGGGGCCAATCGTGTTTGACAGCAGCTGCAGCCCACCAGCCCCTTGGTGCAGTGCAGGTAAGTCTGAGCAAAGTCACGGGGGGAGGCAAGCCTCCTGTAAGCCCCCCCGTGAGCCAGGTGGCTGCACAGAGCATCCAGATTGCCTGTCTCCCCCCACCTCTTCCTCCACACTTGTACTTATCTGAGCTGCATGGGCTACGGCTGCTGGTGGACACTGTTGGGCCCCGTGCGGTTGCTGCCTCCTGTGCTGGCCACGCCCACCCCTGGGCTTATTTTTGGGGTAGGGTTTATATTAGACACACCCTAAAAAGTCAGGCTAGGGATTATTTTCTGGGTGAGTCTTATTTTTGTGGAAACATGAGAGATGTGTCCTCCTGTCCTCCTGTATCAGTGGCATGATTCCATGTAAAGTAAACGCAGAACAATGTTCAATGTTTTGAACAAATGACACACAGACTGCAAATTGCCTAATAATATTTTATACCTTATTAAGGTAATAAAACCGGTAAACTTAATCTAATAAACAGAGATTGCTTGCTCTAGAATATAATTAGCTATAAGAATAAAAATTGCAAACTTCAAAATCTGGCTTAGAAAGACTATTTACTAAGTCACCAAAAGAGAATTTTTCATTACAATCTTTGTGATTCACACATAGTGCTTCTCTGCTTCTACAGAACCTTATGTGGAATGCTCCATAGCCTAGAGTTGTTCCCAGATGTTGGAGAAGATTGCTTCTATAATATCCCTTTGCTTTGTTTTGATGACCTCAATAATCCATCTTATATTGTTCTTTGCTTCATGTACCAAGACTGATCATTTGGAGTTCCTTAGTTTTTAAGCTCTTGTATCTTCTTTCAGGAAATACCAGGATGGGATCCCAAATTCCAATAGCCATTCCTTGTGCTTCAACTATGTGGGCAACATATGTGAGCACATCCTGGCTATAGGAATGTAAAGGTCAGAGCACAAAGAAGGGATATAGACTGCCCAGAAAGAGACATCCTATCTACCAACTGTAAAAAAAAGCTTCAAAGGAAACTGGAGCTCTATGCTGTGATACCACCTTTATAAGAAAAGAGGGCTAGATGCAGCCATCTTCTGCATCCTTTGGAAGAAGCAATGGCAAGCAAGAATTGGGATTCCATAACCCTAGAAACAGCCATCCTGGTACTGGAACTATACCCAGCCTGAAATGACACAAGTGACTTTTAGGCTGAAGAGTAAGATATACATGCTTAAAAAACCAGCAATGGGATATGGATGTTATTTATATTCTCTATCTTTTTTAGAAGTCTCAGTATGCTAAATGGAGAACTGGCAGAACCTTGATGTCTACCAATTGCCCAAGCAGTACTTCAAGTGTCTGGGTTTTTTGTGTTTTTTTTAGGTTATTCATCAGTGTGATAATTGTTCAAAAATCCTCTAAGGGTGTTTTGAGTAATGGAATAATAACAGCTTGACACAGCTCTGCAATACTTGCATATATTCTGATTGAGGAACATCGATTTAAACAAGCAGAATTCCAAGAAATGGGTAAGAAAGAGAAGAAGTTTTAGAAAGCTCAAACCAACAATTTGAATTGTTTAAAATAAATGCATATTGAAATATGCGGGAGGGGTAAAAGAGGGACAGGAGCTAGTGCATGCTTATCTAACAGTGTCTGTTTTTAGTAATGGGAGGTCAAATACTAAAAGGCAAATTATTTCCATTACATTTTTCTTACTATGCTGTTACTTTGTTTGCTTCCTCTAATTTAAAGGATATGAGCACACATACATACACACAAATGAGTGAAACAATATTTCTCATCAACCATCTTTGTACCATCCTGTTTTAAACCTTACCAACTGAATGGATCAACTTTTAAATGCAACTTTCAGAGCATGCAATAATTTCATGGTACTTCATTCTAATAAGCTTGTAAAAATGTCATCTGCTTCATCTACTAATAGGAAGTGGCATCTGCTTCAGGAAGAATAGCCTCATGGATCTAGCTATCACCTTACTCCTCTGTACAAGTAACATGCAGCTTCTTATTAAGTAAATTCCTATATTTATGAATGTCTCTTCTAACATGGAAATAAGAAAAGCTATCATTCTGCCCTGAGGATGGCTGTTCATCCTCCCAAAGTTATCTGAAATAGTTCTACACTGAATTGCATCTTTTGAAGTACACTAATATTTTAGACAGATTTACTCAATAGACATGACTTCTTTTAGTTCTTAATTTTGGTTTGCATCTTTAAGTTTTCAGTGTTTTACTCTACTTTTCTAGAGTAGAGTTGGAGGCTTTGTATCAGTTACTCTTTACATGTGAGTCAGATGGCTATAATGGATCTAGACCTAAATTATCTCCAACTCACAGAACTTGAGTTCAGTGGTTTGAGCAAGAAACTGGGTGAGATAGAACTGCAGCAAGCTGAAATTATTTCATTTCGTATGCATAGACAGAGCAGATTCCCCTAATGGTGAGTCTAATTGAGATGGCTTTTTTACTGAAGTTACTCTAAATCTCAGACTCCAGAAATAGAAGAAATCTGGAATACAGGAAAAAAAAGATGAAACATAGATCAGATCTTTCCATATCTCTACTTCATATTTAGTAATTTTTTGTAACTTTCACACATCATATTATTTATGAATAACAAAATTTTTAGTTTAAAAAAGTTCTTTAATTTTGCTGCTCCTAATATACTTCTTTTTAAATTTAAAATTGCATTACTTATTGTTCGTTCATTTATGAGCATATCAGTTAATACACTTCCTTAAATATACAAGAATTTCTATTGACTTCCTAGAATTTGTAATTCTGCATCAATCTATAAAAGACCAGATAAGAATAATAGTTTTCACTGCATATGTGAAAGCAAAGAGGATAAACTTATAAAATTATACCAAGAGATGGGTATATGCCTTTAAGTATCTTCTTGACATCTGCGATTTTCTTGGCAACACTTTTGGAAATGGTTTGCTATTGTTTTCTTCCTAAGGCTGAGGGTGAATGACTGGCACCACATTATCCATGATTCCTTCCATTCCTAAGAGGAGACTAAAACTCCTAGTCCAGTTAATAAACCATTACACAAAACTAGCTCTCTAGTTAATACAACAGCAGTAATAAAAAAAGATTTGATTTGATTATATGCCATCAAGCTTGCATTGACTTTTAGTGACCGCATAGATATATCTTATCCAGGATGACCTGTTTCCGCTCAGACCCCTCAAGTTTTCCAATAGTTTCTTACTATTTTTTTCTTTATATATTACCTATTTAGTATTATTATTTCCCTTCTAATCATATATATCTGGGTCTTTAAAAAGATCCTATTTTTACCTACAGTAATTTAATATTTATTAATACCAGAGAACGTGCACTCTAGGAAAATCTTTCTTAAATGAAATAACAGTAAATGCTAACATGCACTATACATTTTTTTAATCCTTTTGTAATTAATTGTGACATCATAAGTTTAGCTGAATATTAGAATCAACATGGTAAGTTTAGAGTATGTGCTATCTGGATCTACCATGGAAAGACCAATTATCTCTATGGGTACTATATGTCCTGCACTTACACACTCATATTTTCCTATATTATCTGTGCGGTTTAAAAGAATGAGTGGAATTCCAGTGCATCAGTGAAGAAATATGGCCTGGATTGGTGATCACACCACAGGATGCATAACACTCTAACAGACACAAGCATTAGACATTTCTCAACAGGAAAAGATAAGTAACATCTGAAGAAGAGCCGCGGTGTTTCAAAAGGCAGTTTAGGAGACATTCTTTCCTCTCATGAATTCACCCTCTTCAATTTCTTTTCTCTTCTTAAATACTTCTCAGAGTCCTGAGTCTGAACCATAGTCCGTTCTTTTGAAGATGTAGTAAACCAACAAAGAAATAATTTTGTGCAGAATTAACTATTTGGGGGCAGTTATTATTATGGTCCAATCATATAGGGTTTTTTTGAATATATTATTTATGTTATGATTTTAGGTTTAAGCTTTTACATGACCTGGGTCCACTCAGTGAAACAACTGCCTGAGTCAATTCTTTAAATAATATGATTAAAACATTAGGCAATCTGTTTAGGTATCTTTTATGGATCTGCAGAAGATAATGTAGAATTTAATATGCAATTGTAAAAGGTAGGACCATTTTGAAGTTTTTCTTTTCTATTTCCTGCTATCACAATAGATAAAGCAAATCTAAAGGAATAAACAAAATAGATAAAAGGTGAGGTGTCACCAATTAATTCATCAACTAAGAATTCAAAAGAGCCGAATGGGGATTTTAGGTGTCAAATAACTAAGACACATTTTTCTCCCTCTAACTTCACAAAAACTCTCTAGAGCACAATATGTAATTTTATTTGAAATCTTTATTCTATTTTATATATTTCTCCCAAGTCAACATTATATTGCAACTAGAGCATCTTGAAAGAATCTTGAAGAATATTTAAAGAACAAAAAATATTTTTGTGTAGGTTTTTTTTGAGACATATACTTAAAATTGTGTACATGGCAGAAGCAGGAAATCTGTTAAAATTCTGTTCATTTAACCAAGAAAATGATATCAGCAGTGACTATATGAGAAATCTTGGATTTTCTTATCTTTTATCTGTTCTTTTCTTTTACTGGAATATCAGATGAAATATGGGAAAATATTCCAAAATGTGAAATCAGATGAAATTAGAAAGCATTTACCTGGAAGTGAACCCAATGAACTGAATATTATTTCTGAATATTGTAGCTACATTGTAGAATTACATTGTTAATCATTCTTGTAATGCATTGAGCAAGTAGTCAGTGATAGTGACTGCTCTACAAATTGGATGGGTGTATCCTCCAGTTTTGTCTCCCAACGTGCATGCATTTTTATTCTCAAGATCAAAAGTTCCCTGTTGCAGTGGTCTATTTTCACAGGCATCCTTTCTTACCATGTCTTTGTTAAAAAAGACAATAGATTCTTGTGTCAGTCTTATTGGCACCAGTTTTGTATAATACAGGAAACACCATTTCCTTTTAGTACTGGAAAATTAACTTGGATCATGCTTTCCCCTTTTTATTGCTAATCAGGACACACCCCGGGAAACCTGGCTTTGTGGTTCTGGAAAAAGGAAGGGAAGCAGCATCTGAATCCATTCTGAATTCTTTTCCCTGAAACTCTACCTTTTTTAACAGTGATGGAAGGTTACTTGAAAAACCCAACACACTGGCCATATAGATATGGAGCGTCTTTTCTCATTTATCATGGTTTTAGACACAAGGCATCTTTGTTTTAATATTGGCCAACATTCTAGAATTCACCTATTCAAAGAAGGATTGACACAGAAGGAGAAGATGGTGAACTGCACTGATCCTTCTTTTCCTCATTGAACTCTTTTTGATTGATTATGTGCCATCAGGTCATTTTTCATTCCTAGCAACCACATAGATCAAGAAGAAGAAAAAAAGGGCTTATATTCTATAAGCCTAGAAAAAAAATCACAAATATAATGATCAAGTGTAGATTCTGTACTGTGACAACATTTTGTGACCTATTGAGACAGACAAGCAATCTTGTAAGACAATGGAATATATTGGTGCTTCTGAGTAGGAGTAATTAATAAATGTTCTAATTCCCTGGAAATGCAAAATAGATGTATTAAACTGTCATCATCTTGGTTTTCCGATCTGTTTTATAGAAACTTCAGGTTGTCAAGAGTTCCTGGCATGTAATCTTAAAACGGGGTACAAAAAGTACACTCTGGAATTTGCAGTTGGCTCCATTGTGCTTTTTGGGGTCACCAATTAAGCCACACAGAAACACACAAATGAGGGAAATGGGATGTTAAGCATAACACATATTCTGCAAGCCTTGCCAATTATAAGAACAGACAACTGATGTCCGTATTCTATCTGCAGGCACTTCATGCACATTCCAAACCCTGAAAATATCCAAAACTGAAATTCTGGCCATCATGACTTTTGTTTAAGCATGTTGTACAATATATCCTGAAACCAACAGAAGTTGCACACTCTCATCTTGAAGTATAATCTATTGCTTAAGTTTGTTTCTTCATTATCAAAGTTGTGTGTGTGTATTAATTATGTGTGTGCACACACACATACACACACCATTATTTGGTGGATGACTTCTATTATACCAGTGTGATGTAGTTTAGAGGAAGGATCCTAGAGCTGAAGACAGAAAAATGATCCTTGAGGCAGGATGAGTGTGATCTTGCTCATAACTTTGCTTATAATTATTCAAATCACCCTATTACATTAAGAAAAACAAGATAGGAACTCCAACTTCAGCAACATCAGCCCAAGCAAGCAGTTGCAACATTTTCTTTTTTTCAACACTGTTTTAAGATTATGGATCTCTGCTTCTCTTCAACAGCCCATTGGGTGAGCAAAGTCAGTTTATATAGGCACAATATTAAAATAAATTTTTTTTGTATTTCTTTTTTTTTTATTATAAAAATTCTTTTATTGAAACAATTAACATTGAACATAAAAACATATTATGCAGCAATCATCATGACACCTGGTATACAATACTAAGTATTGGTCTTTGAAGACGTCTGAGTTAGTAAGCCTTTTTCCCCACTCCTCGTGTCTAGCCTCAACTATACTCCTGTTACATTTTATTTTGATTGGTGTTTCCCCTATCTGTTTCAATATTAATGTGATCAACATTAAACATAAGATCCTATTGCTAAGCAATCATCCTAGAACATAGCATACAACATTAGGTATTAATCTTTGTAAACATCTGTTTTAGTGAACGTTCTTACCTCCTCCCTTACATCTTCAAGTATACTCCGAATACATTTTGTTTGATTGGTGTTTCTCCTATATATGGTCTATCTACTGTAATCTAGTCTATCGCATATTGTGCGTTTGCGCTTCTGAGTTGACTTCATCCCATTACTAGTGCAATCTTTTATGGTCCCCAACCCGAGATCCTGAGGTAAAAGTTTCATATCCTGAGGTAGAGATTCAGTCTACTTTAACAATATTAAAGCAAACAACGTTAGTCATAAGGTTATGTTAAGAGGCATTAGTTATAGAACATATACATTCAACGTTGGGTGTTAGTTTTTGTAAACATCTGATTTGTTAGCCCTTCATCCCTCCTCCCATCGATCCTTAGCTGAACGCCAGCTGCATTCTGTTTGATTGGTGTCTCTCTTGGATATAGTCTATAAAATAAATTTATAAATATATTCAGAGAGGAGGTGACAGATATTTTCTTCAACTATAAAATGTCTTGTAGAACAAAGGGTAAACAGGTTAGAACTGTAATTCACCTCTTTTTGCCTTGACCCTTATTTCTTTGGGTTGTAGTTTTCTTAGGTTGAAACTTACAAAGAAACCTTCTGACTCAGTGGGAGGAAGTAACTTGATTGCATCAGTAGAGCAAAATTCCATTTCCCACTTTGAATCAAGTTAACTTTTCCTGTCATCGTAATTTTCTGCTCTATTTTTTTTTAATCAAAGGAAATGAAATGTTAGGAAAGGAAAAGCAAGATTAAAATAATTACTTTAGTTTTAAATATAAAATCAAGTTAATGAATTACTTGGCTCTTTAACATAAAAGCATCCTTAAAGACAATATTTAGCAAACATCTTAAATGAGCCAGATCTGTGATGAGTTTCTCTGTCTTTTTTAACCTACTTATTTAAACAGTTTACATAGCTGCCCATTGTACTGCTGGGATTTTGGGCAGCAAACAAGAAAACAGAAAACAATTCAATTAATGAAAACAGAAATTACAACTACAATCAATCAATGATTCATGTCTGAAAGGGTATAGACCAGTCCATCTTACAATCAATAAAAAAACCCCCATAAACCAGTCAACCAACAGTGCTAACTTCCAAATGCCTGGAAGAACTGGCTGAAAAATTGAAACCTTTCTTCATCATATACTTTTATTCAAGCAAGCATTGCAAGTTCTTAAACAGAAAAAATGACACACAACCCAGTTTCTCTATGCCTATTAAAATCAAACTTTGAATCAGCTGGTATGTCTTTGTCCAGGGAGTCTTCTAGTCTACTTACTTACAGCTAATGTGAATTGTCATGAAGCATACATAATATAATCCGTCCATCTGGGTTTGAATTGGTTTCTCATTTTCTCAGCGTTAGGTTTGCTACAGTTAGTCACCACAGTTGATTTTGATTTTTAGAGGCACTTTCTTAATAAAGTGGGTGGAAACTTTGTATCTCCCAAAGAACGATTTTTTAAAATCATGTTCTTGTAATTGTGTTCTGCTGAGGAGCATTGGTAAGGAGATTTAATATAGGGAAGAGGCTATCCTTTCAGGATAGTGTGTCCATATATATATATATATATAAGCAGGTCTTGGTGTATTCGGGTCTTTTCCCGTGTAAGATTGAGAGTATCCCACTCGTCATCTTCAGGCTGGGGTCTTCAGCCAACCAATCCACCCACAGAAACAAAGCCAGCTCTCCACACACCCCCACCAGTATTTATAGAGAGATGGCAGCTCCGATCACACTTTGCTCGCACAGGCACGAAGCCGAAGACCCCAGCCTGAAGATGACGAGTAGGACCTCGTCAAAACATCGCCAAGATACTCTCAATCTTACACAGGAAAAGATACTCTCAATCTTACACAGGAAAAGACCCGAATACACCAAGACCTGCATATATTATCTACCAAATATATTGAATGGGAATTTACATTAATGAGCTTTTATTCATATGTTAATTAATAGAATGTTAATTCCATTAAAATATTTTTAAAAATATTTTATATATATTGTATTATATATATTGTAATTCAAGACTTATAACCTTATAAGGGTATATCAAAAGGGTGGGAACTTTTTTGGAACACTTCAGTATTTGGACAATTACACAAAGTGGATGTTAGACATTTAGAGCAAAATTATATTCCCCTTCTTTCCATTGTTAGGGTGGTACTGGAGACAATTCTTCAATTTTAAGCATGGTATTCACCCTTTTGTAGAGCTTTTATGCTTTTTTCACCATAGCCCAGCACAAAATCATGCTATTGGTTTTTCTGGACAAAAGAGTTCCAGAGCCTCCTATGGCTTGGCTTATTCAAACACCTCCACATGGTGTAATTCTTGTAAGGCATGGGTGAAACATTAGATTTTCAAATTAGTGCTAGTTCGGCATCAACTCTCAGTGAGGACGTGGACATTACGTGCCTCCCAAAAACACAGCCATGTCACAGACACATCTTTCCACTATTTTGAAGATGGAAAATATTTGATAGGCCTGAACATCACTTCAGTATTTGGTGTTGTAGGAGGAATGGGTAGGTAGTGTTGCCTATATGGACAGATACTCCGGCCCTGGAATAAATATGGGTGTGTCCTATCAGCAGAATTTTTGAAACTAATTAATGATTATTATGCTCCAACACTGGAGGTTTTTAAAAAGAGACTGGACAACCATTTGTCCGAAATGGTATAGGGTTTCCTGCCAGAGCAGGGGGTTGGACTAGATGACCTCCAAGGTCCCTTCCAACTTTACTACTACCGGTACTACTACTACTACTACTACTACTACTACTACTACTACTACTACTATTATTATTATTATCCATGTCAATAGAATCTTCAGGCAAAGTTATAAACCTGACATGCTTGAAATGTCTTTAAAAGAATATGAGTTGTTATATTTGTAGTTGAGTGTGTTTTTTAAATGATTTGTTTTAATGTGCTGCTGATTTATTGACCTCATCCAGCCTCCAAAAATGGAGAATCATTCATTTGCAGCTTGCTTTGATTTTTTTTTTTTTTGGTATGATGGAATTGACTTATGAGCTCCTGTTGATGTGTAGTTTGTTTGTTTTACTGCCTGGCAAGCATTCAGTTGAACTAGAACATGCAGCACAGCAGAAAATCTCATGTGGAACACCGTTTGAAATGAATGGGAGCTGTACCAAACCTTATGGAATACAATTCAAAATGAAAACTCTCTGGTTTTTTTTGTTTATTATTATATTTATAGGCTTCTTTTCTGTTTAGATTTTACCATGATGGTGAAGATCATTTACACCAGGTGTCCCCAACCCCAGGTCCGTGGACTGGCATCGCTCCGCAGTAGGCGAGTCGCACAAAAAAAGCAAATCTCCATCCTCGGGATGCAGGCAGTATTCAAAACCACACCCCCTCCATAGCATTGGTCCCTGATGCCCAAAAGGTTGGGGACCTCTGATTTATACTGTTGTATATTCAGGACTAGTAAAAATACTTGATTCATCTAATTCCAAAGGCAACCTCATATGTTTCTGGCAATACTGCACTATTATTTCTGTTATAAATTATATTTTGCAGTTTTTATGTCTAGCCTTGCAAATATATTTAGTTATTCCCCACCTCAGAAGTGCACTTCATTTAATTATACCTACCTGTGCAACATCAGTTAGAAACGTTCACGGATTTCTCCAGTAAAATAAAGTTCTAGGCATAGGTGGAACTTTAATGAAGCTTCCAAAGCTGCAGTTAAATAATAAGCAAAGGAGGGAACAAAAATAAGGAGAACATTATTTTTAACCATGTCCCTAACACTGTTTTGCCTTTTGCAAATTAAGGTGGCTTATTGATGATGGATAGCACTGTATGAAATCATGTTTCCTGCAATTTGTTTCAGTTTCAAGGTTCCTAAGAATGTAGGGTTGTTGTTTTTTAATTTCCTGGCGCTGATTTTGAGCTTCCTGTATTGTTGCAAAGGTCAACATGTACACAATCATGGGTGGCTTTCCATTAGTTCAAAATGTCTCACCCTGAAAAGGCCCCAGAGGGAGAAATGGCTGTCTTCCCTTTGACTGAAGCCAAGTGTGAGAATCCAGGGACTTCCGCAAAAGACGGACCTTCAAGCGAATGAAGGCAAATAGATGTATTTACTTACTTACTTACTTACTTACTTACTTACTTACTTATTTATTTATTTGTTTATTTATTTATTTATTTATTTATTTATTTATTTATTTATTTATTTATTTATTTATTTATTTATTTATTTATTTATATTTCTATGCCGCCCTTCTCCTGAGGCCCAGGGCGGCTTACAACAATAATACAATAAAATTAATTTACCAATGACAATCAACCATCCAATCTAAAACACATTCATTCAATCCGATACACATTCATA
Source organism: Bothrops alternatus (assembly GCA_034064705.1). NCBI lineage: Eukaryota > Metazoa > Chordata > Lepidosauria > Squamata > Viperidae > Bothrops > Bothrops alternatus. Next base: position 1,227,855 of record JARGCV010000008.1, on the reverse strand, counting down.
CAACACACAATCACAATCAACACACAGTCACTGATGGAGGCACCTTCCTAGGCCCAGGGGCAGAATACAGTTCATATGCCCCAAGCCTGTCGGCATAAATAAGTCTTCAATAGTTTCCGGAAAACTAGGAGGGAGGAAGCAGTGCGAACCTCTGTGGGAAGCTGGTTCCAGACGGCTGGGGCAGCAACGGAGAAGGCCCTTGCCCTAGGCCCCGCCAGATGACATTGCCTAATAGACGGGACTCGTAGGAGGCCAACCCTATGTGCCCTAACCGGTTGCTGGGATTCATGAGGCAGAAGACAGTCCCGCAAGTAACCTGGTCCATTGCCATAAAGGGCTTTATAGGTCATAACCAACACTTTGATTTGTGTTCGGAGATAATGCTGTCCAGGACAATGCTGCAGAATCCAGTGTGAGTCAGTCACTGGGAACCAATGTTTATTCTTCCAAGCTTTTGGGCTGGAGCCCACCATAAGGGAACCTCTCTCCAAAATATGTGCATTGAGCTGTTCAACGAGTTATATTTATATGATTTTACACAACACACACACACACCCTTTGTCCCTCTGGTACCTAAATAAGTGTACCAGGAACAGATTTTAAATATTTCTGTTCAGCAAAGTACCAGAGAATTGATAGGGGGCAGCAAGACAGGGCCTGGCCTGGCTGGAAGAGTAATTTGCTAGTGCTTATGATTTACTACTCTTAATTGAGGGTCGTAAAACATCCGGGGGAGTTTAGTATCACCTTCTCCGATTAGCAAATTGGATTAAAAGACACAGGACATTTTCTGCCTTTCAATGAAATGTGTTAATCGGATATGGGGCGGCCAGATTCCTCCTGATTTTTTTGTTCCGGAATCAGCCACCGATCAGGCCGTTGGGCTCCGTGGGTGGACCCCCAAGCCGAAGTCAGGGCAGATCTGGAGATTGCGCTATCAGCAGGGAGGGGGGGGGGACGGGAGAAGAAAGGAAGTCGTGAGTTTCCCTCTCAGAAGTGAGAAGGCTGAAAGCCCCGCCTCGAGAAAGAGCGGGCGAAAGCTCCGGGCTGGAGTAATATCCTGGAGGGGAAATTTCCTCCGAGGCTGGTGTCCTTTGGGGGGGTGGGGTGGGAGGGACATTCGGAGACAACCAGCGGGTGGTGCAAGGCGAGCGTGTCCCGGCGAGGTTTAGCTCTTGATAGCTAGAAAGCCTCGGAGCTCCAGAGGCTCCGTCTCCTTTCCTGAAAGATGTCACGCGTTTGGGGTCACGCTTGCCGAGAAGGTTCTCAGCTCGCAAAGACAAGGCTTCACGCAGCCGGCGCAGGCTATCCTTCTGCATTCCAGTCCCGTCGATCTAGCAAGCATACTTTCCGGGCGTGTAACGTGTGGAACTTCCACGTTCAGAATCAACGTATCATCAGCCAACCCTGCGTGAAGGCAGGGCTGTCTGGTTGCGAATGCGCGTTGTGGCAAACAAGTGCTCGGCCTAAGAGAGGTCTTTGGTCTGAGGGAAGGCGGTCTCCTTAGGGACTTGGCCAGTGTCCCCCGACCTGGTGGGTAGAGGAGCGGAAGCCATGGAGTCACTTGCCCGGAGCCCCAGATCTTGATTAGATGAATCGATGCTTTCTAATCGGGGGGGGGGGGGAAGAGAAGGATCAGTTAAAATACCACCCCAAAGGCTATTTCGAAAATAACTTTAATGGATAAAAAGTTGCGAGACGGTAGGCTATATATAAGATGCGGGGAGGGAAAAAAAAAGCTGCGAGGAGGGGGGGGCTGAAATGTTGGCCACTCACCAAAAGTCCAGGAAAAACCTTAAAATCCCCCCAACTGGAAAAGCCTAATTGGAGAAAGATGCCATTTGAAGTTGTGATCGTCAGCAAAACCAATTCTCTCTCTCTGGGCCAGGCAAGTGACTAAACCAGCGCATCAACATCTGAGCATCTCGGCTGAGAAGGCAGTAGTGGCCGTTTCCTCCCGTCGTCCGGCGGGGAGAAGTTGGAAAGTTTGCGTGAAAGGCAAAGGAACAACCTTTTGTCCCCGAGACTGAAGATCCCGAAGGTGCAAACAGCCCACATTTATTTAATCTGTGTATTTCACAAGAGTCACCTTCCATGGGCAAAGAGCCTTCCGAACGGCCAAGGCGGGCGGGGGTGGGGTGGGGGTGGGGGAGATGGGGTGAGGGAGAAGCTCACCTACTTGGGAGCGAAGGTCCTTAATAGCAAGCCTGGCAGTGCGGCGCTCCCGTCTCCCCCCCCCGTCCACGAAGATCGCTTCGCTTCCCCCTCCCCAACCTGATCCAAGACGGTCCAGAGCGTGCCAGAGAGGAAGAGTCGTGCTCCCGGTTCCCAGATGGAAACGTGCCCGAAAGAGCATTCGCTTTCCTCGCCCCGCCAGGAAACATCGCTGGAAATGGGGGGGGAGGGGAGGGGAGGGGAGAAAGGGGGGGGGAGAAACAGACCAAGTGACGTGTGTGGCTGGGGGGGGCGTGATGGAAAGGAGGATGCGGGCTGGGAAGTTATAAAGGGGCTGAGCCCGGTGAGTTCAGCACCCTTCGGATACTGCCGCGAGGTGTGGATTCCCCCAGCTGCCTGCGGTGCGGAGCAGGGCGCGAGTGAGGCTCTCCGCGGCTAGAAGCCTTCCTGCCGCGCCGGGCGAGCGGACGCTTGGGCTCGATAAGCGAAGCAGAGCTCGGGCAGAGACGGGCGCTCTCTCTCTCTTCCCGACGGCGTTCCGTGGGGCTCTGAGGGCGGCATGTTGAGCTGGGGGCTCCCCGGGACCGTGCTGGGCGGGCTGCTCGGATCCTGCCTTCTTCTAGCAGGTAAGTGCGAGCCCCCCGTCAGTCCTCGCCCTCCGCTTCCCCCGGACCCCCATCCCGACGCTCTCCGACTCGGGTCAGGGCTAGGAGGGCTCCGGGGCGGGACGGGGAGGGGGGTGTCGGCAGAGAGCCCCGTAATCTCCGAGCCTCGTGGCGTCCGCGGCGCTGAGCTCGGACCGGCCCGGAAGTGAGGGCGAGTCTTGGTCCCAGCCGGAGGACCAAAACGCTCCGGTGGCGATGCGAGCCCAGCTTGGGCTCGCTGCAGAGCCTGGCGGGATGCGCGGGAGGGAGAATCTAACCCCGAAGGCTCCCGGATCTTGCCTGCCCCTCGGGCTTTTCCGCGAAGGCACCTGCGGACGCAGCAGGGCCACGAGATGGAGCGCGCTGAGAGGCTTCCCTTCGAAGGATGGACGCTGCCCACAGCTGGAACTGCTGGCCCGGCAGCAGAGCGCGGATGCAGATGGGCTGGTCCTCCTCCCTTTCGCTGAGCCGATCCTTCCTTTTCTCCCAGCTTAAAATGGGCGAAGGAAACCCCCCCCCCGGGACAGGTTGGGCTCCGAATGAGCTCGTGCCTCCGACGACCTGGACCCTCCGTTTTAGGAACGGGGACTTGGGATGCCCGGGATTTCCAAATGCTTAGTAGACTTGGGACGTGCGTGTCGTTCTTTCAGGATGCCCCTGGCGCTTTCGCTCTGATTGGGTAAATGGCAACAGGTCTGTGCGAATTGTCTAAAGAGAGCAGAACTGGCCGGGGGGGGATTGGAAAAGAGGGTCCTAGGGAAAACGTTCTGGTTTTCCTTATCTACCGCGACGGGTGATGAACGACGGACACCTCAGTTTGGTACAATAGAAAATCAGATGACTTTGCACGCCTGGCTTCGCAGGGGTCGTCTAATTTGAGCATAAAGCTTTGGTTCTCCTGGTTTAGTGTGAGGCAGATGATGTGTGTGATGTGGCTTATTCAACAAACCGAGATGGGGTAAAAATGGGCCGGCTAACTCTAATCCTTGCGACTCCTCCTCCTCCGTAAATCTGGCTCTGGGCTACGAAGCCAAACATCTCTGCAAAAAAAAAAAAAAGAAAGAAAGAAAGAAAGAAAGAAAAGTCCAGGGAAGAATCTGAGGCTTCATTTTCCTTTGGAAAGAAGGAGGACGCTGTGAGTTACCGGCTTTTTCTCCCGGCTTGGCCGCGCGAAAGAGACAGTCAGCCACCCGTTTAGGGTGTTGCTAAACGGTCCGGACAAGCTGGATTTATTTTCATTCACATGGCAACCCACTGCAGTGTTTTTCTTGGTGAGCTTCAAATACCTTGCAAGGGAGGGGCCGTGCGTGGGTGCTCCGGGGGACAAACGTTCAACTCATCAGTGCGCTGAATCGTGTAGAGAGAAGGGACCAGCGCTGGAACGATCAGAGGACTAACTGATTCACTAACAGTTCTTCTGGCGAGGAGACCGGGAGAGAGGAGCCAGGAGACACCTGCTGAGACAACTTGCGCGGAGTGGGGGTGAAGGAGGAGGAGGAGGAGGAAAAAGAAGAAGGAGAGAGACCTTCCACTGTGACTGACCTGCAACTGGGTTGACTGCTCTCCTCCTATGGGACAAATGTGTTCCCTTGAGAGCCTTGGGGGGGAGGGCATCAGCAGCGGGTCTGCCTTAGAATCCTGCAAGAGAAGTGAGCAGCGTGGATGAGCGATGATCCCCACAGTGTCAAACTAAATCAAATACTGAGAGATTTAGGAGTGAAAAACGACTTATTTGAGGATCTATATATGTTATCTTTTTTTTACTGCAAGACTCAAATGTCGAAACATTTTTTAAACAACAACCTAATCTTAGTGCATCACCACCAACTATGTGTTTCTGAAGCAAAAGAAACTGGGTAGAAATGAACAATAAGAATTTGCTTCCCAACAGATGGGAAAAAATGAATGTATCTCTCTACTAATACAAGAATGAACTGCTCTGGATCTCCTTGATGTATCTGAAATTATTTTTGTTTACATATTTGATTTATGTTGATAGTATTTTAGAGAGGAGCAACCAGAGAGATTCTGGTGGAATGTTAAAAAGAATGTCCTAGTGATCAGTGGAACCAATTGCTAAGCTTTCCTTTGCTAGAAATTTCCCCACAGAAAACGGATTGACAGTTTTCAAGATTGCTTTAATCTGGATTCTTGTTCTTGAGAAGGAGATTGGACTCAATGTTGTCAAGAGCTCCTGCCAACTCTCTACTTCTAAATAGTGTCTCTGTCACAGATACTTTCAACAGTGAAGATTAGGAGAATAAAAAGACACAGGGAAAAGATAGCATCCATTTCAGTTACATTAAATTATAATGCAATTCTATACAACCTCACTCAATGGTAATTTCTGAATTTGAATACAGAGGCCCTTGTTTCCATATACTGTAAGTTGGAACAGAATTGCATTCTTGAGCTGATTTTAATTTAATGCAAGGAATAAAGAGTTGTGCTAAAGGCAATACAGAACAGGAGAGTTGTGTGGACAAGGAAGATGTTTATTTCATTTTCTATTCTGAAAAAAGAGTTCCATGCATAAATGGACTTTGAGGAAGCCATTCAAGGCCAAAAGAAGTGCAAAAGTAGATATGGGGAGATAAAGGGGATAGCCAAAGTTGTTTTCCAATACAAGAGCAACATCTTTTGCCAATTTTTGAAAATAAGCTATGTATATATGTGGTGTAGCATCAACTGATAATTTACTGGACATGGCACAGTAATAAGTTGAGATTTATTTATTTAGAGACCATCCATCTCACTGGGAGGAGGAGGGTGTTGTTTCTACTATATCTTCAGATACCATGGATAGTATCTATTAAATGGGCATTGTGGTACCATTTAGGAGGATCAGGTTTCAGAACTCTTCTGGGCTTCTTCAGGCTTGTTGTCTACCTTTTCTTCCACATTCCAGAATGAGGGGAAAATGATTTTGTGTCTCTAACATCATGGGATGGGGTGATTGCAAAAAACAAATATAAGGAAACTGGCAAATAAGTGTCAAAACTACCCTGTCACATCCTTAATTACTTTCTGGACTTACAATAGCAACAAAAAAGGTAGAGCTGAAATGCATATGTACAAAATATGGTAAAGTGGGAATAGTGCAAGAAACACCACCAACTCTTTCCTAAATAGAATAGTAGAGTTCTTTCTCTTCTTTACCTTGTTGGAAGTCTTGAAAGAAGTTGGAGTCAACACCCAGGAGGTGGGAAAGCTAAGGAGTGTGAAATGAACTCAGAAAACATACCATAGTGCAGGGGTTCTCAACCTTGGCAACTTTAAGACTTGTGGACTTCAACTCCCAGAATTCCTCAGCCTTTGCTGGCTGAGGAATTCTGGGAGTTGAAGTCCACAAGTCTTAAAGTTGCCAAGGTTGAGAACCCCTGCCATAGTGGGAGAGAAATGGCTGTGTTGAAGTTTCCTGGGGACCACAGGGGAGGTGCATTCCAATCATGATAAAACATCCAAAATAGGCACATACATCATTTATCAACTGACATCGCATCTAAGACAAAACTTATACACATTGAGCCTATTCTGTTTTTATTGCTGCATTGTTTTTACGAATAAAAATGAGTTGTACAGCTTGAGTTCTCCAAACTTGAAGAAGTCCAACAAAATAATACATCAACCCTAAATCAAAGATATTCTGTACCATGTCAATTTAAGGTTATGTCCTTCATGAGCTTAAATGGAACAGATGATGGCAACCTTATAAAGCCAAGAAGGAAATTGCTATTATCAAGCAATAATATACATATTATACAATATGTATATTATACATATTGTATAATATACATATTGTATACAATATTGTATACAATATGTATATTATACAATATTGGGTCTATTGTATATAATACATATTGTATACAATAGACCCAAGGAAATAAAAACCAATTCATACTTGGAAAAAAATTGCTTTCCATGTATTTTCTCTATCAAATTTTCTTTATGGTTTTATGGGCATTCCTTGAGTTGATGAACATCATTCCACAGAGACTGAGAGAGAGCAAAGGAAGCAAGTAAGGTTGAAGCATTTATCCCTGGGGTGTAATGCATGGTTTGTTGTCCTTAAAATATAAAAAGGAAAGGAAATGGGAGTGATACAAGACAATGGAACTTTTGTCGTTGTGGCTAAAATGCCTGGCAGAGAGGCTAGAGACCATGAGGAGTGTATGAGTGAGAAGATTTTTTTTTTTACCCTTCTTTCCCTTGAAATAATCATTATAATTTGTTTTTAAAGCTTTATGGGACGAGGAGTGTATGAGTGAGAAGATTTTTTTTTTTTACCCTTCTTTCCCTTGAAATAATCATTATAATTTGTTTTTAAAGCTTTATGGGACAAAGCTCACTGACTTAAAAATGCATTTATAGTAACTCTTGTTTGGCCCTCATACCTGTTGCAGTTTGAAATGAAAGAAACTCTGGAATTGAAGAGGAATGAAGGTTTGGAATTGTAGGTCACATCTTCACTTGCTCTTAACCATGAAAGATAACTGCAAGTTTCCTGTTGGTTCCTACAGGAGCTGCATTGATCTTGTTCATGAGAAAAACAGCATTAAGTTATTGCTAGTTGAAAGCAGTGGGTATTCTTTCTCCCAAGGACAGTCCCAGAGCTATCAAGTCTATTAGGTTGGAAGGAAGTCAGATCACTAATTGGGTACTGAGGCCATTGAGGCAGAATAGGGATAAGGGATTTCATGCTGGTTTTGTTTTCTGTCACCAATGGATGGATCACAACTTAAGGAAAGACCTACAGAGAAAGTGATGGACTTCCCTTCACAACAAGTGTTCAACAAACCTTTCCTTGGAAAAGGAGAGGCTGGGAGGCATCTGAATTTCATTAAGCAAGATATGTTTGATTGTCTCTTGAGGAAACAAAGCAAATAAATTATAAATTATCAGCCACGACCCCAGGGAAGGGGGGGAGGAGTGGCTATTATAGCCAAGAAGACCTTTAGTCTACGCAGGCTTGCTGTTTCTGAGATTGCGGGTTGTGAGTTGCTTCTTGTGAAGTTGGACCTAGGGGTTCAGGTGGGCTTGTTGCTTACGTACCTGCCTCCCAGCTGCGTGTCAACAGCCCTGCCTGCGCTACTTGAGGAGGTTGCTGGGCTGGCGGTTGAGTTCCCCAGGCTTATTGTCTTGGGGGACTTAAATCTGCCGTCGCTCGGCGAATCCTCTGGGTTGGCGCAGGAGTTCATGGCCACCATGGCAACCATGAACCTGACTCAGGTAGTTCAGGGTCCGACTCACGAGAGGGGACACACTCCCGACATGGTATTCCTCTCAGAACAGTTGAGCAATGATCTGAATTTAAGGGGCTTAGATATTTTGCCTATGTCATGGTCAGATCATTCTCTGCTGCGGCTTGTTTTTAAGGCTCCACTCCTCCCCTGCAGGGAGGCGGAACCGATTAGGTGGTTCCGCCCCAGACGTCTGATGGATCCAGAGAGTTTTCAGAGGACGCTTGGGGAAATACCGGATTCTCTCATTCACAGTTCGGCAGAGTCCCTGGTTACGGCCTGGAATATGGCTGCGAAGGGGGCTCTTGACCGGATTGCGCCGCTGCGACCTCTCTGTGGTAGCAGACCCAGGAGATCTCCTTGGTTTACTGAGGAACTCAGGGGGATGAAGCGCCAGAAGAGACGCCTAGAGAAGCGATGGAGGAAAAGTAAATCCGTATCTGACCGAACACTTGTAAGATCTTATATCAAGACTTATCAGGTGGCGCTCAAGGCGGCAAGATGCGCGTATCATTCCGCCTTGATTGCATCTGCGGAATCCCGCCCAGCCGCCCTGTTCAGGGTAACTCGCTCCCTCCTTAATCAGGGGGGGGTTGATGCACCCTTGCAGGGTAGTGCTGAGGACTTTAATAAGTTTTTTGCGGATAAAATCGCCCAGATTCGGATGGACCTTGACTCCAATTGGAATGCAGTATCGGCTGATAATGATTCAGTCGAGATGACAGGGACTCGTCTTGATCCTGTTGTGTGGGAGGAGTTTGACCCGGTGGCACCTGATGAAGTCGACAAGGCCATTGGAGCTGTGAGCTCCGCCACCTGTTTATTGGACCCGTGCCCCTCCTGGCTGGTTTCGGCCAGCAGGGAGGTGACGCGGGGCTGGGTTCAGGAGATTGTCAACGCTTCTTTGAGGGAGGGGTCCTTTCCGGCTCCCTGCAAGGAGGCAATTGTGCGCCCCCTCCTCAAGAAGCCTTCCCTGGACCCAGCTGTTTTAAACAACTACCGTCCTGTCTCCAATCTTCCCTTTATAGGGAAGGTTGTTGAGAAGGTGGTGTCACTCCAGCTCCAGCGGTCCTTGGATGAGGCCGATTATCTGGGCCCTCAACAGTCAGGATTCAGGCTCGGCTACTCCACGGAAACTGCTTTGGTCGCGCTGACGGATGATCTCTGGCGGGCCCGGGATAGGGGATTTTCCACTATCCTGGTGCTACTTGACCTCTCAGCGGCTTTCGATACCATTGACCATGGTATCCTTCTGCACCGACTGGGGGGGTTGGGGGTTGGGGGCACTGTTTTGCAGTGGTTCACCTCCTACCTCACTGGTCGGTCACAGTCGGTGTTGGCGGGGGGTCAGAGGTCGACCCCTAGGTTCCTCCCTTGTGGGGTCCCTCAGGGATCGGTCCTCTCCCCTCTGCTGTTTAATATCTACATGAAACCACTGGGTGAGATCATCCGACAACACGGGGTGAGATATCATCAGTATGCTGATGATACCCAGCTTTACATCTCCACCCCGTGTCATTTCAGTGAAGCAGCGAAAGTGATGTGCCGATGTCTGGAGGCTGTTAGGGTTTGGATGGGTGCCAACAGGCTCAAACTCAACCCCGACAAGACGGAGTGGCTATGGGTTCTGCCTCCCAAAGATAATTCAATCTATCCGTCCATCAGCCTGGGGGGGGAGCTTTTGACCCCCTCGGAGAAGGTCCGCAACTTGGGCGTCCTCCTCGATCCACAGCTAAACTTGGAACATCATTTTTCGGCTGTGGCGAGGAGGACATTTGCCCAGGTTCGCCTGGTGCACCAGTTGCGGCCCTATTTGGACCGGGAGTCTCTGCTCACAATCACTCATGCCCTTATCACCTCGAGGCTCGACTACTGCAATGCTCTCTACATGGGGCTACCTTTGAAAAACGTTCGGAGACTTCAGGTAATGCAGAATGCAGCCGCGCGAGCAGTGTTGGGCCTGTCCAGAAATGCCCACATCTCAGCATCACTCCGTGAGCTGCATTGGCTGCCTATTGGTCTCCGAACGCAATTCAAAGTGTTGGTTATGACCTATAAAGCCCTACATGGCATCGGACCAGGTTACTTACGAGACCGCCTGCTGCCTCACGAAACCCAGCGACCGGTTAGGGCCCACAGAGTCGGCCTTCTCCAGGTCCCGTCGGCCAGACAGTGTCGCCTGGCGGGGCCTAGGGGAAGGGCCTTTTCTGTTGCGGCCCCGGCCCTCTGGAATCAACTCCCCCCGGAGATCCGTATCGCCCCCACCCTCTCCGCCTTTCGTAAACTACTAAAGACCCATCTCTGCCGGCAGGCCTGGGGCGGTTGAAATCTTGCCCCTAGCCAGTGTATGTCTGTGTGTATGTTTGCTGAATGAATGGTTCTTAATTTAGGGGTTCTTCTTTTTATATATTTATTTTTATAAATGTACTATTTAGTTTGTATTGGATTTCTATTTATGCTGTAAGCCGCCCTGAGTTCCCGGAATAGGGCGGCATAGAAATTTAATAAATAATAATAATAATAATAATAATAATAATAATATAGTGGTATCAATATGATAGGATTATAATCTTAATAGGTATGAAAATGTTTCCTCTTGTGTTTCCCATTGATTTCAATGACTCAAACAGGGTGTGATTTTGTGTCCCTTTGTAATCTTTACACTCATTTCTCCCTATGCTAAGGTTCAGATATCTCCCAACCTCTCTTTTTCCAAAGAAAGGTTTGTTGAACATCTGTTATGAAGGGAAGTCCACCACTTTTCATGGTTACAGCTTCTACTTTGAATTGTTCTTGTTAAGAAGGTTTTTTTTTTACTGGTGTTCCTTTGAAATCTGCCTATATATAGCTTAAATTAATTAGTTTGTATTGGCATTCTGGTGCAAGAGAGAAAAATGATTAAATATTTCAAGATCTTTTTCAACAAATAGTATCATTAAGGCAGGTATCCTTCCTTATATTCCTGATGTTTTTCTTTCTGTCATATTATCCACTTGGTTTTGCAGCACGTGCAAGTTGGGTAAGCATCCTTTCTGTCCATCAAAGTCATTAATAACAGTTTGGGATACTGTAGTAGTGAAAGATCAAAAACTCCACTCAATATTACCTTTCTGTTTTCTTAATAAGCACAACCACTGGGGTGATGAGTGGGAGTGATAGCATGTACATTATGGATACCATGACCAAATGATGTAATTATGCAATATAAGTTTAAGTGGTCAATATTCAATACAAAAGTCACTTTTGTGATGTGATACAAACATGTAACTAATATGCTTGGACTAGAAGAAAATTTAAGATATTCCATTTCTTATGTGCTAATTCCATACTGTATGTGCTAATCCATAGGAATTATATTCATAGGAAAAATAAAGCTTTATTTAAGTTTATGGACAGGAGCTTATAAAAAGATATGGATATTTATGACAATAATGTAATGGAATATTCATTATATATCAAGGAAAAATGATAAATATGCTAGAGAGCTTAAATTGATGGGAACTCATATCAACAAACTATAATATGATTTGTTTGATTTTATTTAGGATGAGAGATGAATCAGCAAGCATGTTATGTTCCACATATAGGGGCATAGTGCAAACATGAAGACAGTCATTGTCATTGTGAAATTGCTTTATTTCTTGTCCTAGCTTAGGGGGCGTGCAACCCTTTTGGGCAGGTAGCTAAGAGGGATGTAAAGATTTTCAAGATGGAATTCTCTTTGATTAAAGGTCAAGTGAAGCATTCCCTCAAAAGTAATCATTTGCCTGTTTTGTGCTGACTGCCTTAATCTTCATACATTCATTTATAAGTAGACATACAATATCTTGTCTGCAAAAATCCAGACAACCACTACAGTAGATGCAGTGCTTTTTTTCTTAAAAAAAAAAAGGTGCCGGAACTCACACACGTCATACAACCTATAAGGTTCCATCCAAAAAAGGTGTGCCGGAACTCCGTTCTGGGCGTTCTATGAGAAAAAAAGCTCTGAGTAGATGCAATGATAGATCCTTTTGGCTGGCTGCCATCTAGTAATTATCTAGATTTTTGCACTCTGGGTATGTATGATATGTAGTTCCTCTTTAGTTATAGTTTGTAGTTCCTTGAGGAGTAGATATCTTGCATAGTACCTGTCAAGATAAATAAAATCTGCCCTGCCCAAGTTTAGTGGGCACATTTGAAAGTTGAAGAACATGTTATGGGTTAGAGATGAGATTCAGATTGACACCTTCCTGATTCCCTGGGATGCAAAAGGGAGGAGAAGAAATATAGTTAGGTTTGCAAGATTGCCTTACAGTAGTCTATCTATCTATCTATCTATCTATCTATCTATCTATCTATCTATCTATCTATCTATCTATCTATCTATCTATCTATCTATCTATCTATCTATTTATTTATTTGACTTATATGCCGCCCTTCTCCCCAGACTCAGGGCGGCTCACAGCAAAAATACAAGTACAAAAATATAAATCAATTAAAAAATAGTAATATACAATATAAAATATACAATAGTAATAGTAATATACAATATAAAATATAATATACAATATTACCACTCATACAACATACAGTCCCAGTCAGAGGCCCAGGGGCAGAGCGCAGCTCACATGCCCCAAACCTGTCTGCATAAATGTGTTTTTAAGAGTTTTCGGAAAGCTAGGAGGGAGGGAGCAGTACGAACCTCTGAGAGAAGTTGGTTCCAGAGGGCTGGGGCAGCAACAGAGAAGGCCCTAACCCTAGGTCCCACCAGACGGCACTGTCTAACAGACGGGACTTGTAGGAGGCCAACCCTATGTGCCCTAACCGGTCGCTGGGATTCATGGGACAGAAGACTTGGTTCTAGCCATTTGTATAGTCTGTTTCCTAATCTGATCATCTTCAAAGGGCTGATATCAGTCTTGTTAGTCTGACTATGCATTCTCTTCACTCCCATTTATACCCCAAGGAGGGGCCAGACTTCCTAATGGTTTCCCTGTTTCCCAGGCTCAACGTATGTTTTGTACATGTTGTAACCATCTCTGCATAGTCTCTTTAAGGTCATCTCTGTACCTTCCTACAGTATCTCACTTTTCATTTAGGACTCAAGGTGGCTTAATATAAGACTGCAGAAACTCAGAAGAGAATTGCTTTAAAATATATCTATTTTTGAGATCTTATTTTGTTTATGCAAAGACTTACTATGTAATAAAATGTACATAGTACCATGTTATACAGCATTTTCTTGGCTACTTAATATAGTCGACTGCTGGAATTTTAGCAAGGCATCAGAAATGGTCATATTAAAATTGACATCCATTAAAGGGCAGCAGGACATATAATGACTAATACTTATAGCCTTTGTTTTTAGGAAGTTGGCTTTTCTAGTAGGAATGATCTTGAGAACTTTAACATAAAAGTATACAAAAGTGAATTTGTCATCCAAGTAGAGACTTTAATTACATTACAGATAACCAGGATGCCAGAAAGTAGTTATAATGTCTCCCCCTACAAAAAGTTCCAATGCTGGGGAAATGTTTTATTCATTTATTCATTAAATTTATATGCTGCCCATCTCACTAAAGATGACTCAATGTGAATTACAATCAATCAATAAAAACGCCAATATAAAGCATTAAAACAATAAATAGTAATATTATATTTGAATTAAAATTGACAAAGTTGGGGAGGAAAGAAGCAAGATTCATCCAGGGAGAAAGTGGGGTCTTATCTTAATCCAGTAATCACCTTCAGAATGACTTATTCTTATGGGACATCCAGGCTTATCACAAGAAAAGAGCTCTCTTGTGGAAATATTGCTTCTGATGCAGGGAAATTTTAATGTCGGCCCACTAACATTTATTTCTCAACCTTAGCAACTCTAAGATGAATAGAAGTCAACTTCCAGAATTTCCCAGCCAGCATAGTTTGAGGTAAAAAAAGAAGTAACATTTATTATACCATGATGTTACTTTCACATTGACATCACATTCGGTTTTGAAAATTAAATTACAGTTTAATTATATTCTGAGTGATGACATTTTTTTGTTATGATTTCCTTTCTAGCCAACTTGGTTGTAGTGCTAGAAGAAAGAGAAAAATGCTCTGTTTTCCCTTGCTTGACCACAAGTTTCTTTGTGCAGGGTGGATCAGAAATTTTTCAGAATAATAATAATGACTGCAAACAGCATTATGACTGAGTTGCCAGAATTAATCATTGGAAACTTTGCTAGGATTTGGATGTGAATATAGTAAAAGCTACTGGGATCATCAAGTTGAGAAGGTTTTGGAAAATGAGTGGTTTAAGACCTCATGGAACTTTAAGATGCAAACAGATAGGCATCTTGCTCATAATATGTATGATATAACATTTATTGAAAAGAAGAATGGTTCATTGATGTTGCTATTCTGGGTGATGCTAGGACTGAGGAAAAACAATTGGAAAAAGTAACAAAATATTGTGACTCGGAGATTGAAGTTGTACGCTTATGGACAAAGAAAAACCATTGTTGTATCAATTGGGATTGGAAACTTTGGAGTGGTATCTAAAGGACTTCCTTGATAGCTGGAAATATTGAACTTATCAGCCCTGAACATCCCAATTTTTTCAAAGAAATACCTCCACTCTACTTGGAACTGCCTATATTCTTAGATGCTACCTTACTAATTCTTAGGTGCTTGGTAAGGACTTGAATTATTAAGTTTCCACTAGTCTTAGATTGCGAATTTAACCCACACATAATAATAAATTTACTTGGAATAGTTTATATTTCAAGTAATACCTTTAACACCATCAACAAACAATATCTGTGTATCCCAGGCCTTTGGGAAGGACTCAATAGGTGGATAAAAATGGTAAATCCTATCTGTACATCTGGCTGACTGCAATCAACCATAATAATTGCTGCTATGTGGAAAACTGTTTAGTATCTTTTTTATAGTCTGCATCACCGAAAACAAAACTAATTATGGTTTTATATTAGATGTTGGCAATTTTCCATTGTTAAAGAATAACTGGAGTCACACATCAGGTTAACAACAGAGTGTGATGTGAGACTATTGTCATGTGTGAACTCTTTCACTGAAAATTAGGATCACAGTTGATAGGTCTAACAAGATAAGTGAACCCTACCATTGAATTTAGTTCAGTACAACATATTTAAAGAAACCAATGTGTAAAAACCCATCCTAAAGCCAATCTAGGTTATAATTTACAAGAACTGTCATTCATTCATCTCTATGATGATTTTATAATTTCTGTTTTTTTCTTACATTTTAAAGAAAGTATCATCAAGTTACATTTAACAAAACTTTTTTTCATTCAGAGGATAGTTTTAATTCTTTGAGGTTTTTTTAACTTGGAAAATCTAATTCTTTTTAACTGCATTTGTGAAACAATACAAAGATAATTAGATTATAATAATACTTATGTTTTGTTTCCAGGATCGATTTCAGGGTTCAAATTGAAAGGCCCCAAATTAAACGTAACAGGAGCGCATCATGTCATACAAGAAGGAGATACTTTAAACATATTGTGCAGGTAATTAGCTTGGCTGAACTGACCTTTGCATTTGTCCTTTAGGTACTATAGTTTTAATTTTGCATGCAGGGTAGCTTTAGGCTAAGCCTAAGTAGACACTGGCCTGGGGCACCAAAGTTTAAGGGGTCCTAACACTGCCCCTTCTTTCAAATCATTCTAAAAATGCAAATCTTGGCATCAGCGGGAAGTGATGTCCTCACTCAGTGTGGCATAGAGTCACCATATACTCATGATCTGGCACACCTTGGTGGGAAATAGACCCTTCATTGAAAGGATAAAAAGAGCACCTTCTTAATCTTTTGTGTTGTTTTTGCTTTTGTAGAATGTAACAGCTAAATAGCTAATTGTAATAAAAAGGAAAGCTAGAAAATTAATTCTAATTTTCATCTTTTTCTTAATCTGGATTTGCAGTGGAGATGTACCCCATTCTTGGTTTCTGCCTGAAACTCTAAGTAGGGATGACAACCGATTGAATATAATGACTTACACTTGTGGAAGGCACAACAAGCAGTTCTGCAGCAGGCTGACTTTGAACAGAACTCAAGCAACTGACACAGGATATTACAGCTGCAAATATCCAGCCTCAAGTGAAGTAAAAAAGAAGACCGTTTCTAATATATATATATTTATTAATGGTAAGATCTGATTATTTTTATAATGATTTTTACAGATTGCTGCATTTCCACAATAGCATACAGTGGTACCTCAGTTTCGACTGCTTCAAAACTCATCAAATTTGGTACTCAACCTATTTTGACACAAAAATGTTGTCCTGGTACTTGTCGTTTCTTTGTTACTTGATGTACTGAGATAAGAAAAGGGAAATGGCTGTGGACAGGAAGTAGGCCATACTGGGAAGGTCACTGCAAAAGGTTTATCAAAGCAGGGGATGGCCGCAAAGGACAGACAGGAAGTCGGTCATGCTTGGAAGGTAACTGACATTGGAAAGGGACAGACAGGAAGTCCTTCCTTGCCAAAAAAAGGATCATGTGGTAAGTCATGTGGTTTGTTTGACACTTGTCATTTTTAGTACTTGTTGCACTTCTTGGAACAAATTAACAACAAATACTGAGGTACCGCTGTAGTTATACATAAATTACAACCCATTTGCTATAACATCAGAAAAACTAGGTAAAGATTTTGTTGACTTACTCTGTGCTTGGACACTTAGGGCCAAAACTAATGTGGTGTAGAAGACCTTCAACTGTATTTTCTAACAGCCAGTGCAATAAAAGCATTTGATGCCTGTTACAGTATTTAGCTGCAATAGGTCATTACTTGGCTATGAGGCTTTGTTTGCAGTAAAACTGTCTGAGAATAAGGATTAAACTCAGTGATCCACCAATACTGCAGTGACAAAATTAGTAATTATGAGGGGGGACTTTTTTGAATTTTGGAGGCAATTTGATAGGTTTTTGAAAAAGAAGAAGTTAAATCTATTGGAATTTTTATTTTGAAGAAGAAGAAAATATTCTGCTGAAACTTGATAATGTACCATCTTGTTTCAGGAGCATATTTTTGTAGTTATAGAGGCAGCAAATATTGTGTTATAGATGCCAGGACAATTGTGTTAGACCTGCAGGGGCTCTGATCCTTGGTTAAGTCTTTTGTCTCATAGTTTAACTTACCAACCCAATTTGGCTCTCTTTAGAATTTTTAATAAGGATTGGGAAGTGGTCAGATACCTCTTGCAGTAGTCATACTACTGGGGTGTTGGTTCAAAATGCAGTATTAAAATTAATCATTAGCCTTATCTGAAAGGAAGCATACCAAAAGTGTTTTAGGGTATGATTAAAATATCATCTAAGCCATGGTATTAAATACACAGCTGGTTATTATTATTATTATTATTATTATTATTATTATTATTATTATTATTATTATTATTATTATTATTATTATTATTATTATTATTTAATTTCTATGCCACCCTATTCCGGAGAACTCAGGGCGGCTCACAACATGATAGAAATCACAATAAAATACATAAATATAAATATATAAATATAAAAACCCCGAAGTTAAAAAAAGAAAAACCAATCATTCCACAAACATACACACAAACATACACTGGCTAGGGGCAAGGTGTTAGTTGCCCCAGGCCTGCCGGCAAAGGTATGTTTTAAGCAATTTACGAAAGGCGGAGAGGGTGGGGGCGACACGGATCTCCGGGGGAAGTTGGTTCCAGACGTCTGGGGCCGCAACAGAGAAGGCTCTTCCCCTAGGCCCCGCCAGGCTGTCTGGCTGACGGGACCTGGAGAAGGCCGACTCTGTGGGCCCTAACCGGCCGCTGGGATTCATGAGGCAGCAGACGGTCCCGTAAATAACCTGGTCCGATGCCATGTAGGGATTTATAGGTCATAACCAACACTTTGAATTGGGTTCGGAGACCAATTGGCAGCCAACGCAGCTCGCGGAGTGATGCCGAAATGTGGGCATTTCTAGGCAAGCCCAACACTGCTCGCGCGGCTGCATTCTGCATTACCTGAAGTCTCCGAACATTTTTCAAAGGTAGCCCCATGTAGAGAGCATTGCAGTAGTCGAGCCTCGAGGTGATAAGGACATGAGTGACTGTGAGAAGAGACTCCCGGTCCAAATAGGGCCGCAACTGGTGCACCAGACGAACCTGGGCAAATGTCCTTGCTAGGATAATGCTGGTGTGAAATATAAAATCATTGCTAACAGAAAAAACACCGGAATGTCATGAAGCAATATTATGGATGTATAGGAAATTAATGTTTTATTATTTACTTTGTTGGTACTTGACTCACATCCATTAATCAACTCTACTCTAGAATACAATCTTGATAATCTTGACCATGTGACTTTTCCATTGTCATCAAAGCAAAGTAAAAGATACAACCTTCTGTCTTTGCCTATTTTTCCCCACAACAACTCTGTGATAGGACAGGCTGAAGGAGTAAGTGATACCAAATTATCTAAGTCAGTGTTTCTTATCCTCATCAACTTTAAGACATGTATGACTGAATGGGGAATACAGACAGTTGAAGTCTACCAACTTCAAGGTGATGAGGCTGAGAAACACTGATCCAGAGAGTTTCCATAGATGAAATGCACTAGGATTTGGTTGTGCTATACCATCTGTCCCTCCTTGCATTGCTTAGTAAAGTGCTCTAAAGCAGGGGTTCTCAACCTTGGCAACTTTAAGACTTGTGGACTTCAACTCCCAGAATTCCTCAGGCTGAGGAATTCTGGGAGTTGAAGTCCACAAGTCTTAAAGTTGCCAAGGTTGAGAACCCCTGCAAAGGAACATTTTACTCTATTGTAATGAAGCACTCTTTAAAGATCTGTGCACCTTTAGATTTCAACTCTATGATTGATTAATTTTGCAACTTCTTAAAATGTCAGGTTTCTACCTTATCATCAGGATGTTGAGAACTTGTTTTAAATTTTCTCTTAAGGACATTTTGCAATTTCATGGTGGAGATGAGGATGCTTTTCTGTTACACTCTTTCTGTCACTCTAAAGCCTTCCTGCTCATTCTTCTGGCTCATTGAAAAAAGTCAGTTCCCTCATAATAGCTTCCACTGAGATTTAAAGCGTGGGAAGGCTGAAGATTTCTGCAGAAATGACTGTACAGTGAAAATTGGACATTCACAGACATGTCTTGATTACCTCATAATTGTTGGAAAATTGCTGTAATTTCCAGTTTAGTTTGTGTCTAGTTCACTCCAAGGCAATCTCTACCTCTAGATCGGTGTAAGCATACATAAAGCAGGCTACAAGGAATTAATGAAGGATGTGAAAGAAATTTTAATAATCATGTTATACTATTATTGCATAATATGCAATATTAAGATATTTGTTATGGCTTTAGTCATTCCCAAATTCCTTATTCCAAGATATCAAATCTACAAATCTTGGTTCTATCAGTGTTAATATTTTGCCAAAAACTATCATCAATTTTCCACCAAATATTTTGGAGTCTAGTTTCATAAGGCAAAATACTAGAAAATATTGGAAAATCATGTGGGTGATAGTCCCTATATTCAGATTAGAGCACATATAGATGACACTCAGTTCAGCTGGCAAAAAATACAGCTTGATGTTTACTTTTTCTGCAGGGCAGTCCCAACTAAGGTTTATGGGAGCTGTAGTTCAAAATATTGAAAGGCAAACTACCGGTATATAAATCAAACCTTCTCTTATAGTAGGTGCATCTGAAAACTCATAGAATACCTAGCTCAAAAGCACAATTGTTTCAAATTCTCTGAACTAAATTTCTGATATGGATCATGCGACAGAATTCTTTGTAAGTAAGTAACATGCTTTAAACTGACAAGTAAATGAGGAACAAATGGTTAATTATAAGAACAGTAGGATACAAAAACAAGCCATTTGACCAGGAAAATTAGAGAGATGTGGCCTTGCAACATCTATTAGCCTAGAACAGAGGTGTCAAACTGCCGGCCCATGGCCGGATGCATCATCGGGAAACCACACCCACCCCATTGTCAGCAATGGTGAAAAAGCTCCGATACGCTGCGTGACGTCACATGACATTGCGGGTTTGACACGTCTGGTCTAGAAGCAGCAATTGTATCTGAAAACTGAGATTCTTCATGAATGGTCAGTGATAGTTACAGTAAGTCCAGTTCTGAGGCCCCAGGTCATTTCAGTACTGAGTAACTTATATTTATGTAACAGGGACTTGATGTAGAAAGAGTCCCAGTAAAGTCTATGGATTTATTTTAGAAAGAATGGCTCAAAATACTCTGAAATGGAATATGTACTAAATGATGCTCTCTTTTTTTTGCCTTGGTAGAAAGTTTGCTTCAGATGGAAATGGGATGAGTGAAAGTTCTCAGGTCCTGGGGTGTACTTTCTTAGACTTGAGCTTGTAACATGTACATTTTTATATGGTCGTTTTTCTGAAAACACAATGTTGATTAAGAAGTTTTCTATGCCAAATATTCACTTGCTTGATATTGATTGCAGCATAAATAGGAATAGATTTTTATATTCAGAAAAGTATATAAATCTTTTAATGGTAGAAAAAGTTTCAGTACCATCACAGGAAGTTCTTTTCTTTATCAATGTGATAGAGAACAGGATACAATTTTCCCCAAATGATCAACTTCATATTTTATTATCATTTTCAGCCTATATCTGAGTAAAGTAAATTATGCCAGGGTTTCTTTGTAGTATCAGCTGTCATATGACTAAATCAGTAATGTAGGAAAAATATGGCATAGTTGCTCGTAGAGTGAAAAAAGAATATAGGAATAGATAAAAAGAGCCATCAAGAACACTGGAATTATTATTTCCTGGCAGACTACGCATTTAAAAATAAGACTGTGACTATCCTTGGATTGTTTCCTATGGTGACAATTTGTGTCACTCAGAAGTATCTTTTCCAGCATTTTGGCAGTATTTAGAAATGCAGAACAATGTTTACAAATGCAGAACTACTGTAGGATCTGGCAGGAGAGGAAGAATGATCTCCTTGACTTAAACACACTTCCTGTAGTTTGATCAATAGAGACAATGAACCAAATAAGAACAGAAAAGATTTATAAAACTTTTTCAGTCTGCTAGGAAGGACAATCTATTTCAAAAGAATTACCAGTGAATAAATGTGCTCCTGAATGTTTTCAACTTATAACTATAGCAGTAGCCAAATACATGCATCACAGTAAGCTGGAATGTGGTTTTTGGCTCAACATGTTTTTGTGAAGTGAGCCATTGCAATTTGTAAATTGTAGTTAATAATTTGTAAATTGTAGTTAATAATACTAGCTCTGAGGCCTCTGGAACTACCTGTAGTTGCACTACCAAATTTCACCAGAAAAGCTGCCAAACATGGATGGGAAATATGCAGCAACTTTATTGAAAATCCTAAAATTGGTTTAATATTTTTTTCAGAGAAAGGCCCCTAAAACCCAGAAATAAATAGAAAAATCTCATTAGGTCCACTCATCTTTCCTCATTTTTTGAAAAACACATCTATGCCACTTAACTCCCAACAACTCTGGGCAATTACAGCTAAAAACCAGGAAAAAAATACAGCAGTGGTAGATGAGAAAGGTGATAAAAACTGGAAAAAGTCACTGTCCCACATCAATTTAATGATGTAGTTAGTCTGGTGTGGCTTATTGTCATGTGTGAGAATTAGAAACATCAGTAATGGTTTAACAAGATTGAGGTTGCTTCAGTAAAATATGTTTAAAGAAATCACCAGTGTCAGCTGCTTCAATTATAGATTATAGATCACACAGTGCGAGTACTTCTGGAGGTGTGCTTCTTGTCTGGACTACCTCACAAGATTGACATCAACCTCCCACGCCTGAAAATACATCATTTCCTACTCCCTTTATAATTGAAGAAACTAGGGAGCATTCCTTCTAAGACATTTGCCACACTCTCATTTCTTGTGTGGGCTCAGCTTCCTCTTAACTGACCATTGTCTAATCTGCAGCTTTCCTCCTGTCTTCCAAGATCATTCCCAAATACATTACACCAGAGGTGGGGAACAATGGCTCCTTTATGATTTGTGGACTTCACAAATCATAAAGAGGCCATCATTCTCCACTCCTGCATTACTCATCAGGTTGCAGAGAGGTCTCCCTTTAGAAATGGTTGCATAGCTCCCCTTTAAGCCAACCAGGACTCCCTCATCTTGCAATTGTTCAGAAACAATTGTTATATCTTTGTAGTGCAGCATTTTTAGGGAAGATTCTTACCTTGGACTGCATATACAAAAGAACTTTCCTGTATATTGTAATGTTTAAAATGATTGGGTGGGTTAATATATTCCTTTCAACCTTCGAAAACAATTCAGTTAAAATCTAACTCTAAGATTTTTGCTTTTCCTCTGTTCCCATTTATTTGACCATTAATTTTATTGGGAAAGAAATATGATAAATATAAGGGGTCCTGAAAGATGGCAGAGAAGTTGGCAGTGCTTAAATAAACAAACACTTTGCTTCTGGCCTTTTCAGTTAACATTGAAAAAATAGTTTTTAGCTAGAACAAGGATAGCTTCCTAGCATCCCAGATCCTGCCACTACAATTTGGTGGCAAAATATTTGAATTCGAATGGTTCTTTTCTTTTTCTCAAAAAAAAAATTCCAAAAATTAATTGTAGGATATTGGCTAAAGTGAGCCATTTTGGACAGGAGGGGCTAAATATGGGAATAGAAGTAGGAGATTTCTGGAAACTAAATTATCTCTAGCTTTAACCTACCAAACAGTCTAAAATAAGATCCCCAATGACAACTTTGGATGGTTTGGGAAGGGCTTTGGAGAAGGCTGGGAAAGATAATTGACCAAGATCCCTGTCCCGTACTCTCCTTTTTAACCCCAAACAAGAATGAAAAGAAAATTGGACAAAAGCTTTGGCCACTGATATGCTTCCATCTCCCAAACATTTTTTGAAACCCCCTGAGAAAATCTAAAGTGAATTGTATCCCTGAAGATCCCTGAAGATTTGACCTTATGTGTCATAGATTATTTGGATAACACTGAGACATTCACGTAAAATATCTGGAAAGTAGATCTTTGTCTTTAAAAATGTATTTTTGGTTTCTAAAGAGAAGGAAACTGCACTGTGGAAGGTATATACATTTGTTGGTATTCTTCTAAAAAAGGAAAGACTGTTTTGTAATCTATGACTGTCACCTTTGATTGCAACTAGACCATGGATGAAACTCTTAGACTAAAAATGGGGTTTTTTTGTATCCTGGATCTCTTTCCTGTCATTTCTTCAGAAGATGATAGTGACCCACACTAGTACACTATGGGCAGCAACAACTGGTGACATAAAGTCTAGAGACTTAAGGCAGCTCTTCCTTGTACTTAAAATGGCCTGCAGGTTATACATACAGGAAACTGCTTTGCAACATTTGCTGCTTTTGGAAAATAGCTTTTAATTTCATGACAAGGATGAATGAGCCTTAAGGGAGTAGTAACAAGCAACATTTCACTGGAGGTACAAAATCTTGGTTGACCCGCTTTTATAACTGTAACTCCTGCAAAACAAAGCAGAAGTTTTTTGTTTTTTTTAAATCTGCTTTTTCCTTGGAAAAAAGGAAATGTTAGGTTGTTTTGATACTTTGGGTCCCCCCCCTTTCTCTCCTCCTCATTTTAACCAGTGTGCAACATTTTTCAATTCAAATGTATTTTTAAAATACTGTTTCACTTTATTATATCTGTCTTGCTTGAAGTCTTTCCACAATTTTTGATGTATAAATTCAAGATGAATACATCAATAAGCCAGGAAAGGGTTTGCATTCCTAATAAACACCTTTCTCCATTACTTCGGTGATTAATACGTGTAACTGAGATAAATCACCATATGACCTAATTAAATGGGGAATGTAATTCATCGGGTAATGGCTTTGGTTACATTTGTTTCTTATGTCATTTACTGTGATTTTCTTCTCCTCTTCTTCGCAGACACACAAAACCCATTTATCAAGCTACACACAAATGTACCAGAAATGATACGCACAACTAATGGAGAGGAGTTGATTATTCCCTGCAGAGTTACAGCACCTGATATCCATGTTAAATTAAGAATGGTATACTTTTTCTTTAAATTGCTTGCTGTATGCATTGCTCATTATTTATTTAACTAAAACTGTTTGATTGAGATAAATGAGAGTTAATGCATCAACCATTGTTGGATGCGTTAGTATTAAAGTTAGATGAAGTCATTGGCATGTTTCAGCTTTCTCATATGTTGCTCAGAGTGGATGGGAAATTTTCTAAAAGGCACTATGTAATCAAGTGACTAATTATATATTTATTGCTGTAGAGAAGAAGTAACACCTGGGACAGAACTATGGGACACTTGCTCAATTTATATTGCATTTTATCCATAAACACATTCAGCAGTGTCTGCAGACTATTGCTGGTTTCATGAATGACACAGTAGCATCACAGCTGTGTGTCACAAGTTCTGGTTCTCTTGGGGGTGTGTGCACCATCACAAGGCATGTACAAAAGGGGCAAGGCTTGCATAATACTGTAACTTGGTTTGCATAACGCAAACACACACAAACTCTGTGTTAACTGGTTCAGCTAAAAATCACATGTTCTAATTTGTCTTTTGATGATATTTTATATTTCTTCCTAACTGCCACTGGAGTGCCTTCCAACTCACTTTATTTGTTGTTTTGCATGACATTTGGTGAAAAATTGCATTGCTGAATGTTCATTGACTTGCTACTGGGACCTTGGGGTGCCCACAAAGTGGATTCAGAGCCTCTTTCTTTTCCTTGTAGTCCATAGCTAGTCAGTGTAGGAAAAGCAGGCTGTCAATGTTTTATTAACCTAGAGAATATTTACAAAGACACTGCTGATTGTGAAGGATGAAGGGGTGGATTTTGTGATTTGTGCAAAAAATGACTATGATTGAGGAAAGACAATTAGTCTTACAGCACAGAATAAAAATTCAGAGGAATTTGGTATCACTTTTTCCAACTAACATATTTTATTAAAAAGTATAAACTTTCACAAGCAACCAGTTTGGTGTAGTGGTGTAGCAATGTAGGACTATGAATTCTAGTCCTGTCTTAGAAACATAGGCCAGCTGAGAGACTTTGGGCCAGTCACTCTGTCTCAGTCCTTGGAAGAAGTGAAGAGCAAACCACCTCTGAAAAACGATGCCAAGAAAACTGAAAGGATTAGTCCAGCTAGTTCCCAGGAGGCAAAAACTGACTGGAAGACACACACACCACATCCACAAAAGCTTTCTTGATCTGGAGCTCACTTCATGAGCTGCTTAGAGTGGCTAGATGGAGGTAGGATATAAATTGGATTGAACTGAAAAGGGAAGAAGGGATGGAAGGACATACCAACCTGTCTTTCCCTCTCTTTCCCCCACCTACCTACTTCATGCATCTGATGAAGTCAGCTGTAGCTTGCAGAAGAGTGTGCTCTTTAATATTGTTAGTTTGAAAAGCTGCTACCAGAAAGCTCCTTCCCAGGAGGCAAAAACTGACTGGAAGACACACACACCACATCCACAAAAGCTTTCTTGATCTGGAGCTCACTTCATGAGCTGCTTAGAGTGGCTAGATCAGGGGTTCTCAACCTTGGCAACTTTAAGACTTGTGGACTTCAACTCCCAGAATTCCTCAGGCTGAGGAATTCTGGGAGTTGAAGTCCACAAGTCTTAAAGTTGCCAAGGTTGAGAACCCCTGGGCTAGATGGAGGTAGGATATAAATTGGATTGAACTGGAAAGGGAAGAAGGGATGGAAGGACATACCAACTTGTCTTTCCCTCTCTTCCCCCCCCCTACCTACTTCATGCATATGATGAAGTCAGCTGTAGCTTGCAGAAGAGTATACTCTTTAATATTGTTAGTTTGAAAAGCTGCTACCAGAAAGCTCCTTCTGATTTTTTTCACTACCAAAACCCAACATAGGTCTATAGTCAAAGTTGCCAGCAAAGGCATTACAAAACAAAGATTTACTCCTTTATTCTTTTGCTTTTTGTAAGTTATTCATAAACTTAGTTTATGGTTGACAGAATCTCCTGAAACAATGGGCATACTGCTTATTATCAGCGTCTATATATGCAATGATAAATCAGTTTAGAGAACAAAAGAGACTTGCTTCTATTTGGCAGCAGGAACCACAATATAATCTCTAGCATTCAAGGCACTCCAGAATCTCAGCCAGCAGGTTATAAAATAAGGCAGTGTGTATTGTAAGGCACACTCCTCCCATTATTTCAATAGCTATTATGGCTTCCTAGCAGATGCTGCAAAGATAAAGGAGTATATGCTACTGTGATATGAGCGGTGACTGCTGTTCATTCTGTTAAAACATCTCATTGTCTGAGCAAATGGCAGAGAGTGAAGGGAAGGCCCTTCATGTGCAGTTCAGTCCATGTAATGTATGATAATATAATCCAGGCTGATAGTTTGAAGCATCGGTCAGTCTATGAAGGAGAGGTGAAGAGAGCTGGACTGAGAGAAAGGACTGGCCCAACGTCTTCCAGCTGGCTTTCATGCCTTAGGTGGACTCATGGTCTCCTGGTTTCTAGAACAGCACCTTAATCACTAGATCAAAGTTAATGTTAAAGACCAAAAAGTTCATTCTAAAGGATAGTGATACTTCAACTAATGTGACCAACTGCTAATCATGTAAAAAACAAACAAACCCAAGAGTTAGTCCTTAATGTAATTCTGTATCTCAGTCACATAAAAAAGTGATCATTTAAATGCATGCTGTATCTACATTGTATTGGATGGATTCATGGCCCAAAAAGTATGATGTTACATGCCTATATAGTACGTGATGCCAGAATCCTTAACTCACTTTTGTGTATTGCTGAAAAAGTGTTCCTCTCTCAGACAAACTACATTTGATCCAACTCAGACCTTTATGTAGAATTGAAAATAACTGATATTGCAGTTATGCTGTGATGTTTACTAATGTTTTAAACCAGGGTTGTCAAACTGGCGGCCTGCGGGCCAGATGTGTCACATGCAGGCCACATCCACCCCGGCTCTGCAAAGGAAAAAATGTCATGATACATCACGATATGTCACGTAACGTGATCGACTTTGACACCCATGTTTTAAACAATGCTGGGCAAAGGGATATTTCTGATTTTCCCCCTGCCAGTTCTCATTTAGTTTAATGGAAGAGAATTTACTTTCAAAATATCTTTCAAAGGCAAACAGAATTGTGAAGAAACTAATGGGATGTTTATGGAGATTCTCAGCCATCCAGATCATGGTTGTCCCAAAGATGCTTTTTCAAAAGGCAGCTGGACTTTCTTTGTTTTCCTTGAAGACTTCTCATCCATGAAGCTTCTTCAGTTCTGACTGAATGGTGGAGAATGGAAAGATTTATATTTCTTGTGCTCATCTGGTTGTTAGCACTCTTTCTGAGAATCATTGAGGCCGCTTGGAGGTTTATCTGTGATGGTTCCAAACCCATTTGCACTATTCAGGTGACCCTGGGGGCATAGATAAACTTCCAAGTGGCCTCAACAACTCTCAGAAAGAGTGCTAATGATCAGATGACTGTAAGGAATATAAATCTTTCCTCCACCATTCAGTCAGAAATGGAGAAGCTTCTTAGATGAGAAGCAAAACATCTTCAAGGAAAAACAAGAAGGTTCAGATGCCTTTTGAAAAAGCACCTTTGGGGAAATTAATGGGATGGAGTACTGGTCTTGTATTTATTTAATAATGAGTCAGTCAGGAAGTAGGCACAAAAGCAAAGAGAAAGAAGATTGTGTAAAGGACAAGGATTAGTAACCCCTTCTAGAAAGCATGCATCTCAGGGTCAGAAAAACAAAATAGTTTGTGTAAATGCAATGTTAGTGAAGGGTGGATTCATGTGTTTATTACACAATCTGTTCAGGAGTCTGCAGAGTCCCTAGCTTCCTACACAGATTTCCAAGGCAAGATGAAATACCCCTAATTTTCAATAGCTATACTACTATCACAACTAATGGAGAGTCTTGCTTTTGATAAATTGTTGGAGATAATTCTTCTCACAATTGCTTTGAACACATATTTGGTGGGGAAGGTGGACCTGCCATAATCTTAAACATCGATAATTAAAAGGGTGGACTGACAGTTTCTATTACTGAATTCTCTAAGTAAATGGGCTAAATTTAAAATGTATCTGCATTCATAGAATATTAAAAATTGTGGTTTGTATGTAGAACAATATATATGGCACATATATGTATACCACAGAGTTTAGCCATCATGAATGTGGTCATATGATGAAAGGTTCACAATTCTGATTTTATTTTGTTTTGTAGCTTTGGAATATTGTGGCAAATGTTAGAATTTATTTCCACTAGAGTACAGTTGAAAAACAGCCAGATCAAAGAACCGATAACATATTAATCCAGTTGATTCTCTGTTGTTTCAGCATTTTTTTCATACAATTGATAATGATGTTTCTTCTGTCATAACAGAAAAGATAGAGAATGGATGAATAGAATTATGATTTTCTGTTCCATCCTGTTTTAGAGGATATTAGATTTACTGGATTCTTAGCTGATGCATAAGCCATGTGTTTTCTGTGAAATTACCTGGTTAATAGTTTATTTCTATATATAAGAAGTCTGAAAAGACTTTGTATCTGATTCCAAAAGGTGATTTGGAATATGAGGGTGAAGAAGGTAGATGCTTACTTTAATTCTTTAAACAGTTGAACTTTGAAATGGCCGTGCAGCTGCCCTCACATCTGCATGAAGTGGATGAGAATAATTGCATGATACCAAGAAAAGATTTTGTTGCTTTAAAGACTTTAGGCTTCCTGCTTTCTGAAGAACTTCCTGAAATTGCTTTGAGGGATTCCTAAGGAATGCAGAATTTTTGTTCCCAATAGCATTTGAACTTCTTACAGAAGCCTCAGGTCCCTTACCAGCTATGCTCATTTTTGTGTGATAGAATAAAGTGTTTCATATACTCCCGTTCCCTGCTTTCCTCTTATGTTGCAAGGACAGGGCAACCTGAATATTATCTGCTCTGGGTCAACAGAGCATGAGAAGAGGGTTTAGAACAATGTTTCTCAACCTTCTCAACTCTAAAATGTGTGGACTTCAATTCCCAGAATTCTCCAGCCAACAAATTGGCTGAGGAATTCTGGGAGTTAGTCCATACATCTTTAAAGTTGCCAAGGTTGAGAAACATTGGTTTAGAATAGGGGTATCAAACTGCCAGCCCGTGGGCCGGTTGCATCATATGGAGGCTGCGCCCACCCCAGCTCCAGCAATGCAAAAAAAAAGTCACGATATGTCGCGCCATGTCACATGACATGGTGAGTTTGACACCCATGGTTTGGATTGAAACAATCCGCAGTACTGCAAGCAGTTGTCCAGCTACCTCTCCCAGAGCATTGTACTACCGGTAGAAGGATCTTTTTCTCCACAACTTCCAGCCTGATCTAGCCTCTTTTGGACTTGATCTTTCTTTTGCCAGCACATCTCCAATGCTGTATGTGATCCTGTTTTGTTCAGTTTTCAGAGGTTATTCATGTTGATGGGCAGATGACAGAAACCTGACCCCTTTACATAAGTTGTTTCTTCTGTTTGTTTGGAAAGAATAAAAGAACAAAATCACAGACATATTTGTGGTGTTGTCCCATCACACTGTCTCATTGCCTCTCCCTTCCCACAGGGACGTTAAGTGCAGCCCTTGAGCACTAAAATATGTACTGCTGCTATATTTTATTTTATTTATTGCCAAATGTCTAATTGTAGTCATCATGGGGTTTTCCCAGCATGGCTCTAATATATGGTATGTATCCCACTTAGAAAATTGCCTTTCAAATGAAAAACATTTTTGATCTAAACACCCATTTGTTTGTTTGTTTTGTCTTTCTTGGAAGGGCCTGCCATTGCATTAGGAAATACCTCAACACCTCACTCAGAAGCAAATTTGCCATTATGTACAGTATGTGACATGTCTGCTAATAAAAAGAAAACCACTTCTTACCAAATAGCACAATCCATATTTGTCAATAGGAAATTAAGAGCAGGGCAATTTTGCGAGGAAAGTCCCATGGACTTTTGCACTATGACAAATAACAAAATTTGGTGTGGTGGAACATGAAATAGTCAATTTTTAAACCAAGATTTTCAGGTACTAAGAGACCAAAAGGTTTTTAGATATCTTATGTATTATAATTAGATGATTTACTGATCATTGCAATATCACTGTCCATGCCAACTGCAAATCATTCTAATATATTTGCAAATCAACAAATCATTCCCAACTGCAACCCCCAAGTTATTCTCATCATCCATAGCCCCCAATGGGTTGATCATGGCTTTGTAACTGACCACCTGTTGTCAATCATTGCTTTGTCTATGCTAGTCAAAAACTAGTCACAAGCCAATCAGTGCACTCTCTCTCTGCTTCAAATCAGTCACTAAATTTACATCTGTCTCTATCCAAAGCTTCCATTTTATTTTTTTTATTTTGGTGAAACAAATAGAAAAGATCCTCAGTTTATCTGGCAAGCTCTATTAATTGCATTATCCCAACTAATTCAGAGTCCGGCAAATCAGCAAACTTGTGTTTTGGATTCTCCCTAACCTGGGCTGAATGAAGTGGAGTTGTATGAAGAAAATACAAATACCAGATGTCTCCATTCAAGTGCAGTTTTCATAAACCACAGAAATGCAGTTGTGTGCAATAGATAAGGCATGTTCTACAACTCCCTGAGGTTCTTTGTCATAAAATGTTATTAAATTGATCATTTACTACTTCTAGGATTAATAAATACTTAAGAAAATAGTGGGGGAAATAATGCATTAATTTCATTTTAGATGCCAGGAGGAACCATCATTCCTGATGGGAAGACAATCATCTGGGATAACACAAAAGGCTTCATAATTCCAAAAGCAACATATAAATTCATAGGGCTTTTTAGCTGTGAAACTATTATTGATGGTCATGAATATAGCACCAAATACCTGACATATAGGCTAAGTAAGTACTTTTCTATTCATCTCAGTTTTTCTTTCTTTCTGTTTAACTAATCATCCATCCAGTTCAATTTTGCTTTTTTATATTACATAGACAATGAAATCATTAGTGTCCAGATAAATGACTCAAAACCAGTGAAGCTATTCAAAGGACAAAGTCTGGTTCTCAACTGTAGTATCACTGCAGCCTGGAACACCAGAGTGCAAATCACATGGACTTATCCTGGTGAGGTGTGTACTCTTTCCTTTTCTTTTTAAAACACTAATGAACAGCCTAATAAAATATTAACTAAATAAGTGTACTAATTTGTTGTTCTTCTGCTGAATTTTCTTATATGATTCATTTTATTTTCCATGTTACATTGGAAAATATACTTTTCATATTGCATCACTGAATGAGCAAGACTACATAATATAGTTGCATAAATTCAGTGTGCATATTTCATAATAAATTTATTTTTAAAAGTGTCAAACCTGGAAATTTCTTAGATGTCGTGATTAGTAATACTTATTACACAATGTCAAAGGGTTTTATTTTATAATAGACTTCCTCAAAGTAGGCTTCCCACTCAGTTTCAGCAAGATACTAGTTGATTTGTTCAAAATTTCAGTTGGTCTCTGAGCAAATCACTTCATCAATGACAAAATATGGTTACGGAGCTTTTCTTCACCACATTTTTGCATATCTGCCAAATTTCCAAGAAAAGCTTGTCAATTTGCCATTGGTTTTTAATAAGGTTAATATATGGGAAAATTCAAACCTAGTTGAGTTTGGCCTAGTCAACCAATGCTTAAGAGTATATTGCAAAAGGTCCACTAATCATTTCCCTTTTCTGATAGAACTTCCACTTTTCATCTGCATACATAAAGAAGGGTAATGGATACAGTATTACTAGCAGATCTCCTCATATTTTTCTTGGTTCTACACATTTTTGATTGTACCAGATAAGTCTGAATGCAGAACTCAGTCCAAAATAATTTGCCTGATTACATGCTGAAGGATGGTTAATAACTTTTCACAGAGACATTTGTATCATAAAATTCATACTGATATATATTAAACATAATTATATAATATAATGTCTATATAAGCATTTCTATATTCATAGAAAAATCTGGTTTATGATCCCTATAAAATAATTCTAAAACAGCAAGTTCTAGATGATGTTCAGTTCTTTCCAATACAGTGTTTTTATGACCATACTGTATATCTAGGAATTGCATAACAAAACAGCATGAGAATAAAGTTAAAGCTTATCCAAAGCCATGCATTAAGATATTAGGGAGAAATTAAGAGTTGGGGGCAGCCAGTGTGAAGTAGTGGGTCTTTTAAATAATTATAACAGTGATTCTCAATCTTAGCAACTTTAAGATGTGTGTACTTTGACTCCCTAACCAACTCTCAGAATTCTCCACAATTCCTCAACATGGCTGGCCGGGGAATTCTCGGAATTGAAGTCTGCACATCTTAAAGTTTATGAGGCTGAGAAACACTGTTCTAAAGGGATAAACCCAATTAAATAGGTACAGTATATTTGAATAAAGTCTCATTTAAATTATGTTCATATCCTGTTAACTCACTTGATCTTTATTAGAATTAGATGCCAATTCCCCTTCAGATAAATATGCAGAATTTTCATTCAACAGCATATGGACTTTATCTAATATCACCATTTTGCTCCAACAAGACCCAAACAATTAGTTAATCCCTTTATATCCTGAGGGCCAGTGGCTGTGATAAAGGTAGATACTGTACATTTGTCATTTTTCAAGGAATATTTTCCAAAAGGAGAAGAGTATTAACCATTTCACAAAGACTGGGAATGGTTATTACATGAATACAATAGGAAAGTAAGTCTCAACACAGATCACATGTGACATTTTTGCCTGTGTAGATTTGTGTGTTCATTTGAAGAATTATCTTTCAAGATAAATTAGTGGAAAGTTTCCATATCTAATTAACGATAATAAATTGTCTTTAATCTGGAGTTGCATGTTAAATTGTGACCACTGTATAAATTCCAAATAACAAATGTTGGTAGTAATAAGTCCTGTGTTATTTTTTTCTTCTGTCTAGGCAAGAAAAAGAGGCACCATTAGTAGAAGCATTCAACAAGGAAAAGATGGGTCCAACCTATTCTACAGCATCCTTGTTGTTGATAAAGTCCATGATATAGATAAAGGCCAATACATCTGCAATGCTAAGAGCGGACCATCACTCAGATCAGATAGCGTAACAGTTTTTATTTATGGTAAGACATAATTTATGTACCTTAGATGTCAGTTATCCATACTCACTGGCAAGGATTGTGATTTAAAGCTTAGATGAGACCATTGTTATGGTTTTGTGCTTTTTACAGTGGTTTGTCCATGTGCCACTCAGTTGTGCTATATTTCACACTGTCACAATTGTGAAATAGGTAGTTGTACAAATTGACTAAATAAGGGCATAGCCATGCATATCACAAACCAATTCCAAAACATGTTTTTCATGTAGCTTAAAAGCAGCTGCTTAAGGCTTTACAGACAGTCCTTGACTTACAAACAGTTCATTTAGTGACCATTCAAAGTTCTAACAGCACTGAAAAAAGTGACTTATGACCGTTTTTCATACTTACTATAGTAGCAGCATCCCCGTGGTCATGTGATCAACATTCAGAAGCTTGGTAACTGACTCCTATTTATGATGGTTGCAGTATCCTGGGGTCATGTAATCAGCTTTTGCGACCTTCACTTAACAACCATGTTGCTAACTTAACAACTGCAGTGATTCATTTAATAACTGTGGTAAGAAAGGTTGTAAAATGGGGCAAAATTCACTTAACAAATATCTTATTTAG
The DNA here is from genome assembly GCA_034064705.1 of Bothrops alternatus. NCBI lineage: Eukaryota > Metazoa > Chordata > Lepidosauria > Squamata > Viperidae > Bothrops > Bothrops alternatus. The sequence goes on along the minus strand of JARGCV010000008.1, from coordinate 1,193,998 downwards.
CCACCAAAATTTTGGGCTCAATTGTGGTTGTAAGTCAAGGACTGTCTCTGGTGAGTTTCTTCCTCATGACATTGCCTCAGTATTTTAAATGTAGCTTTAATTTCAAGTCCACAAGGGGATGCCTTTCATAAGTTCTCATTAGAAGTAGTATATTCAGGCTACTTATTAATGTGTTTTATGGTTTGCATTGTTTTTATGTTGAAAGTGATATTGGAACTCAGGAGAGTTCTGATTTTATTGGATGATTAGTGAGGGCATCTCTGAGGGCTTCTTACATTATTCTTTACATGCAAAAGTATTCCTACTGATATTGACAGTCCCTCATATAGTCTTTTGTGTACAAATCAAATTGCCTATATTATGTTTAAGGTATTAATCAATATCTTTAGAACATAATTTTTTCCTCTTTCTTTTTTTCTTGTCTTTAAAGATAAAGCATTTATCACCTTGCAACATCGACAAAAAAACATGCTGGATGTTATGTCTGGCAAGAAGTCCTATCGACTTTCTATGAAAGTGAAAGCATTTCCTACACCAGAGGTTGTATGGTAGGATTACAGTTACTTCTACCTAGAGAAAGAAGCCATTTATTTGACAAGATAACCTATTTGCCCAGGATTAAATAGTTCACCTCTAAGTAAAAAAAATATTAAATAAAGATGTCCCGAAATGGACCTGAAATATCTGCTTTAATTTTCACTATTTAAGAATCTGTCAGATGTCTGTGTTCATTTTATTGGGATTAATGTCTTGCAGTAAACGAAATTCAGCATATTTGATCAGAAAGAATACTTCAGCATTCTATCACATATTTAATATTCAAGGAGGAAATATTACAAATTTTATAGATCCATTTTCAAACTGAATCAATAGTTTTATCTTGTATTTAAACTCTTCATGAAAATAAAATGTTGTTGGAAGAATTCTAAGAAGAAAAATACTGCACAATTTTTATTGGGTCAAGAACTACACTAATGTTTGAATAGTACATTGGAAGTCACATTGCATACAAGTTTGGAACTACATAAAATATTTTTAAAATATGTAGTGGGACAGAATACAGAGAAAGAATGAAAAATAAATGTTAATATTTTTAAGTAGCAATAATTAAAATGTTTAATTATTTCCTACATGTACAATATTCACAAAGAAAGACTTTCATATATAAGAAATGGGATAGCTGTGGTGTGTGGGTTTGCTGTTGATATACAACAGACTAAGGAAACATGAAAGTAACATCCTTGATTCCTGTGACTTTTGGCATTGCAAGGCCAAAGTCACAGGTTGTATATTTATTGATTCAAATAAGAATTCCATATTCTTGAACAATATATAACTTTCAGGACATACACAATTAATAACTGTTATGAGGCTAAATTGGGGAGATTCAAAGTATGGAGCTTTATTAAAGAAGAAACCAAAGCAAAGCAAACACTTAAGAAGTTCTACTTCCAGTTCCTACTAACTACTGTTCATCAAATAACTCTACAAAGACTATGCAGAGGTTGTAAGGACAGTCATTTGACTGTTACTGTTCTCAAGCAACTGACAATAAATACAATAGTTCTGCAGTTGATCAGAGCCAGCTTTACCATTATATGAAGTAAAGCAGCTAGCACAGGTTGCAAGTTGGGAATATAACAGAAGTGTAGCAAACCAAATTTTGTTTTTATGACCAGAGATCAGAAGAAGCTTTTCTGTTATATATATGAAAATAACTTGGCTTTGGATAGTATACAAATTGACTTGGTTGAGTGGGAGCATAGTTTTTGCTCTGCCTCAAACAGGAAAACTACTTGTACCTTATTATGTTTTATCACAAGACCCAGAAGTCCTTGTTAACTTTATCCTCCATGGATCGGTCAACTCCTCTTTTAATGAGATTTCTTATTTTCCTCCCTCACAATTCAACAGACATATGAAAATTCATAAATGTAATATAGAAATGAGTTCTATGTTTTGTCACTGGCATTTTCATTTTGACACTTTCTTTTTTCATATTAAAGTGTGAACATTTTAAAGGGTATGTGCTGTCCTATGAGAAAGGAAGTTATTTTAACTGGTGCCTAATTCTGAGATGCTTATTAAGTTATATAAATTATATTTGCAGTAGCTAAATGACAAATTCTTATGGTCTTTGGTTCAGATCCACTCGTTAGCAAGATAAAAAGGGTGTTACTCCCTTGTGATACAATAGAAACTTCCTCTTTTTTCCCTGTCAGTGAGAGAATTAGCCCCTGTGTCTCTCTGTGTGTAGTGAGTTCCTCATAATACGTGTTTTAAGCTTCATTCTGTTAATACATATTTGGGGTTATGTTTAGAAGTGCCCATATGTTCCAAGTGGATCTAAGATAGTCATTTATCAGCCTGCAGTTTTAACTAGCGATAAAAGGATAACAGTAGTCGTACCAAATTAAAGTTGAAAATTCCAGTAACAGCTCTCCAAATGTCTGTTTGTTGATTTTTCCCCCTCCTAGCGAGGGTGTGCCAATGAAGGCAATTGTCTAGGCAAGCACAAAGTACTGAGCATGACACAACATAGTAATTCATTCAGAACAATACAAATATTCAATTAAAATACAACCATAGCAGTTATAACAATGTTTCTTCTCTGACTTCTGGAGAGAAAAATTACATGGACATATAGACGGCATGAGAAAAAGTATAAATGCAATCTCAGATGAATATTCTGCCCATGGACGTTTACAGTCTTTAAAAGGTTCTGAATCAGGCTTCCATGTTTTGTCTTTCTTTGTTTTTTGTTGAGGTCACAAACTTTCTGATTTTTTTGCACTGTATGACTCCACCTGCCTACGCTTTTATTTGCTTTCTGCTCAGTTGTCAGCAGTTGCTCTGAATCATTGTGTTAAAATAATCATTTACTGTACTTAAAGAGCCCTTAATCGTAAGGCAGTGAGGAATGAATATTTCAGTGCACAGAGGGTGACAGGAAGGCAAATATGCCTATGTTGTTGTTTAGTCTCTATGTCATGACTGACTCTTCGTGACCCCATGGACCATAGCAATGGCTGTCCCTCCTGTTCCCCACTGTCTCCCGGAGTTTGCCCAAATTCATGTTCATTATGTCGATGACACTACCTGAAGTAAAAATATCAAACACTTGTGTACTTGCTCACACAGACCTGTAAAATACCAAGTTCTTATATTAGATCTTTTTAAAAAAATAAAATCATCTTTTTGTTTTTGTGTCTTGTACCCGAGATCTCTCAATACATGGCTTCTTTTGCTAATGACAACTTTAAAATTATGTGCCAATTACTTAAAGCCATAGTATTTGCATGCAAAGGAATTTCCCCAGTTTATTAATCTATATATTATTTCAACAAAGACTGCCTTTGTATCTTTTTCTCTATTAGAGCTATGAAGTGATCTTAACACTTCATGATAAAATACTAGGCCTATAGGATTTGGAAGTTGCAAAATATCCTGGAATTAGAAAAAACCAATATTTAATATGTTGTTACTATTAGAACAACTTGTTGCCGTCCATGAGGATACCAGAAATTATGTTTGTGTCAAACATTTTAGAAACTTAAATTTAGCGGACTACTGTTATATGATCTAATAGAAGATGCTTTTCATAAATCTTAGAAGTACACACAAATATGCATATAGATAAGAGATTCATGAGGTAAAGAAAATATTTCTCTGAATCTAGTTTGTTTAGGCAGACATGTCAAACTTGCGCCGTTACGTGACATCGCGCAACGTATCAGGACGGTTTTGCCATTGCGGGCAATGGAGTGGGCGTGGCTTCCAGATGATGCATCTAGTCCTGGGCTGGCAGTTTGACACCCCTGGTTTAGAGTATTAAGACAGTTTAGTCATGTTGTTGGCCTTACTGTTGAAGTATTATTAAAGGTAAACATCTTGGACAGATGTGCTCTAAAAAAGTGATATAGAAAGGAAGGATTGCCCTCTCCCCCACACTCCTACTCCATCACAATAAGATGCCTTATAATTTGGCCCAAACAGAGAAATGTGTGTTTTCTGCAAACCCATTGTTTTTCTGCACATTTCATACAACTTCTATAGCTCTAATTGACCTGAGATTTACTTGGGTCATGAACATACTATTTAAGGAGTGTTTTTGTATTACTTGCCTGTGAAACAATGGTATCAATTTTGATCTCATTTTTGTCTTTGTTTTCATTCAAATCATTCTAAATGGCAGTGGCTATTCCTGAATTCATTAGTGTTTCACAAAAGCAGTCCTACAAGACTGATTAGGAAAACAGTTCCCTACATGCATGTGTGGCATTAGTTCACCATACTTGCAGCCAAATTTAATGTGTGCTCTAAAGCTTGGATTTCCACCTTTGAAACAATCACATTTCTAAATAAAAAAATAGAAGCTGGAAAAGAGTTGGATGCAGGCCTACAGCCTGGGAATGCTATTTGCCATTGGATTTAAAGGAGGCAGCTGTTATGAAGAGTACATTTGCTTATCACAGCTAGTGGTTTGCTATGCCTTTTCCTGGCCTAATTCAATCTGGCAATTGCCTCTTATTTTGACTACTATAATTTATTCTTCTGAAATCCAGTCTGGAAAAAAATGTTGAAAGTAGCCTTAGGCTGCTAACTGGTGTATTGTAAGATGTAAGGATCATGATTCTTTGATTGAAGAATCAGCATTAGTTGCCAATTGTTCATCAGATTCAATTTAACATATTAAATGGCTTAAGGTTTGAATAAGACTATTTCACTGTCATTAGCCTGTTATTATATGTTTTAAAATTGCCAGGAAAAGTTCTGTGTTTCTAGCACTTGGAAAAGACCCACCCCTGTGGAAACTCTGCCTTTAGAACATACATTTCATCCCAGTAGACCTCTGAGAGCTACCAAGCCTCAAGTCTTTGACCATAGTTTCATGGTCAAATCTACTGACATGGTCAATTACAATGGTCAATTCTCAATTTTTTGTGTACTATTATTTTTTAGTTTCCTCACCTCTCTTTTTATGTCGGTTTTATTAGCTACTTGAATAGATTGAACAGAAATGCAGGAAATACCACAAATAATCAATAAAATAATGTTTATTAAAGTAAAATAATGAGCAGACATTAGCATTGCTATATTAAACATTTTAATAAATTTTTATAAGATCTAAAATTAAATCATATATTTAAAAAGATATTGTTGGAAATGTAAGCAAATCAGCAATTATTAGCATTTTAATTGTGCGCTTCCTTGTGCATACACTTGAGATGTGGCATCAGATCCCCAAATATCACACTTGGTTATATCCACCTCATCCTCTATTACTGGTTTGCATGGGGAGAGGGCTGCTGCCTCCTCCTTCCCCTTCCCCTCCTCCTCCTCCTCCTCTTTTTCTTCTTCTTTTGACTAAATGGTACCATTTCTTTCTATAAATCAGCCTCTGAGAGCCTTAGCAGTAGTAATAGTAATTGAACGATATCAGAAGGAAACTCTCTTTTTCAGAGTGATTTGTCAAGGAGTTTAACCATTTAGACCAGACATGTCAAATTCATATAGGAGCAATGGGGTGGGCACAGTTTCCTCGTGATGCATCTGCTCACAGGCCGGCAGTTTGACACCCCTGATTTAGACTGACATTCAAAAGAACCAGTTGTTGATTCTGGGTGATCATTTAGTCCAAGGGTGTCAAATTCACCGCATCACATGATGTGTCACAACATATCACAACTTTTTTCCCCTTGCTGGAACTGGGGTGAACGTGTAATGCATCCAGCCCACGGGCCGGCAGTTTGACACCCCTGATTTAGTCCAAACAACTACATCCAATATAATAAAGCTTCATCATCTTTGAGAAGAGTAGAGACGTAATACATTTAAATGTCACACTGATGTTAAGAATGACATTTCAAACATTTGGGAGTTATTTTCAGTTTCAAATTATTGCCAGTAAAATTATTAGCTTTGTAGATTTTAAGATAGTATTAAAATAGGAGAAATTTTTCTGGGTTATATGTTCAAATATTCTGATGTTCCCTAGAAATTTTAAGTTTGGAATGTCTTTTAATAAAGAACTAAAACAGGAGGAATTCCACACACTCCAGGAGACTGTGGTTGTAGTTAACTCCTGTCACTTTTCTGTATCCATGTATTCCCTAATAATATTTAATAAAAGTAATGTCCAACATTTCATTTCATGAATACTTCAAACACTTTACATTTCTTTTAACAACTAGTACTTGAGTAGGATAGGAGTGAAATGAGTAAATGAATAAAAATGAAGATTATTAGCAGCTACCCATTAATATGGATTTTGAATAAATCCACTAAATTGACCATTAATTAGCTTTTAAACATTTATAAAGACTTGTAATATAATTTGTTCCTCAAACCCTCAATGTCTTACATCAGACCTGCACAGCAGGGCTGAGTCTGGTCCACAGAAGACTTACATATGGGTCCCCTAGACATTATTCAAAGCCTGTCTTAAAAGGTTATCATTTTTCATGGCTGTAAGTGGAAAATTAGTAAATACACAATCGAAGAGTAATCATATTAACCACATTAATGTAATTCCAGTGAATTACAAAAAAAATTCAGTTTTTATACCTGCTGTTCCTATTTCTTCATATTGGCCTTAACTATAAAGTATGCCTCTAGCATGCTACTAAAAGAATAAGTGTGGTTCTTGATCCATAAAAATGTGCTCTGCTTATTTCCTATAAATGTTTATATATCACATAGGTAGCATATGTAGCAACATCACAAGCAATTATGGATTTGATTGTCTTTTCACAGGTTGAAGGATGGGTTACCTGCTGCTGAAATGTGTGCCAGATATAAAATTAAAGGTTTCTCACTCATTATAAAACATGTTGCTGAAGAAGATGCAGGAAACTACACTATAATGTTGAGCACCCGGCAATGGAACCTACAAAAAAATGTAACAATAACACTCAAAATAAATGGTGAGTCCACATTACTATCAATGACAGTAAGCTGCAATCCTATAGACACTTATTTGAAAATTAAGTTATCTTGAATTCTGACTAAACATAAATATTCTAAAAATGTTTTCATTATCAGAGATCACCGTGTTATACTAAAATCATTCTGACAAAGATATTAGTATCTTTTAAAAAATGGCATCTCCACGCTTTTCTGTCACCAGCTGATTAGTTTATGTGTTGCACTACCATGCAATGGTCCATGCAGATGGGTCGTTTGAGCCAGGCAGCTCTGCCTGCAGCCAATGCCCTCTCTTCATCTTCCCTCTTCATCTCATCTCATTGGCTTCTTACAAAAAGAAGGGGGGAAAATAAGCTAGTCACTGTCAGATGAGGAGTGTAATTGTTTGTCTGCTGGAGAAAGATAGGGCAGAAGGAGCCCACCACTTGGATTCTGGAGAGAAGGAGGGAATTTTAGAGGAAGCAGTTAGGTCAGGTTGGAAGTCCCTAGAACTGTAGCTCCAAAACAAGCATTGCAAAACTGCTATTGCAGCACTTCTGAAACAGAGGCTGTTGGAAGTTACATTGTAGGCAGCAATGATGTCAGATCAACACACACTGTATGTGGAAGAGGCCAAAGTCTTAGTTTTTCTTTAGAAAAGTAATTATTTCCATTTTATTTTAGAATAAAATTTCAGTTTACTCCTGTTCTTGTTTGTTAACAGTGAAACCTCAGATTTATGAAAAAGTGTCATCAATTCCTAGTCCTAATCTCTATCAACTAGGAACTAAGCAAATTTTAACATGCATTGTTTATGGCATTCCTCAACCTGTGATAAAATGGACCTGGCAGCCATGTCAACAGAACCATTCCAGAACAAGGTAGATCATTTTTTTATCCTTGCTTCCAATACTCTATCATTGGCCTTCTATGTTGTCATTAAACATCTTCTTCATGCAATTTGCAACTCAGCTTAAGATATTTACGATGTCTTAATATTTAAAAGGTTTTAAATTAATTATGTTGGTATTACGAGTCATAGAGGAGGAGGTGGGATGCCTTGATGAGGCAAAGGTGGTTTTGCTGTGGAGTTCTTGGTGCTCTCTGAGCTTCGTTGTTTGCTTGCTGATGTTTTGTTACCCATTAGGTAATTTTATCAGTGTCACTGGTTTTGTTCCTCAGGCAGGTTATCTAAAGACATTGTTGGGATGAAAAGAAATTAAACAAGCACTGATTTTTACCCTGAAATTGCAGCATACCTGTACAATGCTTATAAATATGCTGCTTGATTATGAGTTTGAGTATCTTGCCTTACATACATGTCAGACTGATGGATCTGTAATCTGAAAAACCTTTGACGTTCATCACTATCTGAAGTTCAGTATACAAGCTTTAGTTCCTCTTCCTTCAGAGAGCATATATTCAAATATAGCATGATCACTTTCCTTCAAGATGCCACCTTTAATTCTTCATCTGATTCTTGCCTGTTGGTGGGGATTAAGAATAGGATAGGAGATCCTGCTTCTTTCACCTTTTGAGAAATGAAGTTGTCAGGAAGAGAGAATAAGAATGTTTTGGATTTCTGAGCCTTGGCAGCGTTAGATTCCCAGAAGATGTCAGGATAATTTAAATCCTCTGTTGGATGCCATATGAAAAGGCTGGTTTACCCACCTGTCTTTCTGTCATCTATTTGCTTATCTTTTTTCTTGGATTTGTTATTCACAAATAAATTATAGCCTTTTAGTGTTATGGATCAGCCATGAGTATCACTGTGAACCAGGCCATTCTTTCTTATACTGATTGGCAGTTAAGAGCAAAGTTCTTAACCATACCCAAAGACTGAACCCGGGATCTTTTAAAGAAAAGAGTGTCATCACAGAGCTATGATTATTCTCCTCTTCGTTTCTACTGATAGAATTAGAGGAAAAAGAATTAGCTTGGAAATGCGCCACAAACTTCCGCTTACTCACTGGGACTAAAATATACTGCTGTATTTCTCAATAAGAAAAGTATGGTGCCATTCATTTCTATAAGCAACAGAAATCAAATAAGGAAAGGCCAGGCCAGAGGTAGAAGTAACGAGTGCCAAGGAAATGGAACAGATGTCATCAGAAAAATATTAATGAAGGAGAATTGAGCAATGACAGACATATGGGTGGAAACATGTGGCTGCCTTGTTGAAGTGAAGAAAGCTGGTTATGCAAGAGACTGAAAAAAGTCCAACCCAACTGATTCTTTGAAATTTGCTCTATAGTTGAAGAGTTCATAAGACAGTGTACAGTCTCTGAGACAATGAGATCTCTATATTCACACACTCATACTCTTCTGAGTGAGAGAAGACATTCTTTGACTGGGTTTTATTTTAAGGTAGCTCAACAAACAATGTGTTAAACAGTTTCATTTAATACATGAACTCAAAGACATACATTTAATACATGGACTCACATTCCTTTCAGTCTTGAATGAGAATTCAAAAACACATTCCTTACAGCTGAGTAGAAGTAAATATATTGGTATAAACCAGTGTTTCTCAACCTTGACAATTTTAAGGCATGTGGACTTCAACTCCCAGAATTCCACAGCCAGCAAAGCTGGCTGTGGAATTCTGGGAGTTGAAGTCCACATGCCTTAAAATTGTCAAGGTTGAGAAACACTGGTATAAACCTTGCTATCTTCTCTGGAAAACCCTATTCTGCAAAGGTACCATGGTAGTAAATGCTGCTGTCTTTATGTCTACCACATACAAGGCATTAAGAACAGGGATTGGCGGAATCCTCTGACTTTGTTTTTCTGCCTTCTCGTCAAACATTACTAGTCAGAGAATAAATATGCACTGAACATATATTCATTAATGTAGCTAGGACATAAAGTAAATGGCTTTGAGTTCAGTTATCTGGCACTATTAACTTCAAAAGAAAGAGATTGAAGAGCAATTTATATCAGCTGTTTGTTTATTTAACATTTTTGTAGGCTGCTGCAATCCAGTTGTCACTCAGCAGCTTACACCAAAAGAATGCTATTCCAAAAGAACATTAAATTTGTCTTCAAAATCAGCCTAAATAGTAGCTGACCAAAGTAGGGAAAGTTCTTTCCACAGTATCATTAGCAGAGAGAGAAATAACTCTCCCATTTCTTCACCATGTAAGCTTTATCCGCACTTTCTCCTCACCATTGGACAGCTGCTATTCAGGCTGATCCAGGTTCCTCAGCCAAGGATTGGGTCTGAGAACTAGCAGGTAAAGATGAGAGCTTGGTTTGAAAGATACTGTCCAAAGCAAAAGATGTTGGCCAGAGACTGAAGAAAAAAAACAGGCCTGCATCAGCTAAAGTGAGCAATTGATGTTAAGCTGGCTGTACTGCTACCAGAATGGTCAGTAAAATGCCTTAGATAATATCTACAGCAAAACTATGTCGCATTAAGGTGAAACATGACTTTAACACTGACACAGATAAGGATGACTTCATGCTGACTTATGGGCTTGAGATCAGACAAAGACATTGTTCTGAAAGATTGCTGTGGTATGCTTGTGCTCTAGATAGATGCAATGAACAAAGACTGAAGACAAAACTACTAGGACAGTTTTGAGTCAAAGAGAAGAAAGTTTTTTTGCCTCAAAATAACTTTTTTTGCCCAACAAAATTATTATGGAGTTAGGAACAGTAAAGCACTGTTTCAGAACCAGATATCTTCAACATGTATTGGCTCTTGACTCTCTGAATGCCACAGTCACCATGTGTCTGCAATTGATCAGATGAGTTGTAATCCCTTTATGGAGAAGACTGTTCAAATTGGCCACTTCAGCTGTCAGAGAGCATAGTTAGTTGAGACTATCCTTAGATCTGATTCCCTTAGGCTGGGAAAGACTGACTGTTCCTTCATGACATTTTTTACGTGACCTCTCATACTGCTAAGTTAGCAATTCTATAAATTACTCTTCCTGTATTCATTCTCAGGAAATCTTATGTTTCCAAAATTCAAACTAGCCATTTTTAAATATTTAATAGTATTATTACTAGGTTAACAATCAAGTTATTACCTAAAATATCCATCATTATTGTGGTATCCTGACATACATTTTCACGTAGTCCTTCCTGGGTAATGCTGGTATTGATGTGAAAGATGTCTGTGTGGAAGAATCAATTGTACAGCAAATCCTCATGGAAATTATGTTAGAATATGGAAATCCTTATTCTATTGAAAGACAACAAACCCAATTTGACCCAACAAACCTAATTTGATGTTTGATTGGATAAAAATGGCTGCATGTCTATTTGTGATCATGCAAAAGTGATTGCTAAAATGAAACATGTAAGAATATTGTGAGCTGCACAGTCACCTCAAAATATGACATGGGCAGCATATTATTGAATTAAATAAATTAAATAAATAAATAAATAAAGTGCATGCAGAATGACACTCCCCCCCCCAAATATCTTAATAAAGAAATTGAAAATGTTCAGTGAAAGAGGTTATTAGTTGATTGTTCAGATGTAACGAGAAAAATTGGAGGAAAAAAGAAAAATATGGGTTAACATAGATACTCACACTTCCATGTCAAAGGTTCCATGCTTTTGTTTTATTTTTCCTTTTGTTTTAACCAATGATTCCAAAATTTGACCAGATGAAATGGCTACCTAATTCATATATATCCAAAACTGTTTTAAGAACAATACATATTTGGAATTTTAAAATAATAAAGTTAAAGGTCAGGTGAAATTACTAATCAGTCCCCAGCGACTTGAAATGTTTCTCCACTGTAGACCATCTTCTAAAATTTTGAGAAAGAGTTATTGCCCATTGCTCATAATTGCTCATTAGCCAAGAGTATTCTGCCTTTTGGCATTCATCCAACTGGAGAATATACTGTATTTCCCAGCATTGAATCTTTCTGAAACAATTCAAAACATCCAGTCTATTTTGATGAGTCAGCTCTGGATCTGTGCTCATCCAAATATGCTTGGAACAGGGACTAAACTAAAAATAACTATTGCTGATTACAGTGTATGCACATCATGCGTAATAGGTAGATTGGATCTAAGTGCTTGTGGTTGAATTATCCCTTTTGTTTTCTTTTTTAAAAATTCATTCTCCAGAATGAATTACTAAATTACTTTCTCAGTGGAAACCTCCTGAAAATGAAGCAGAAGATGTCAAATGCTCTATCTACAAAGCAAATTTATCTATTGTTAGTTCTGTGTTCTGTCTTTAACTCAAGAGAATCTGTGGCTACTGCTTAGCTGACCTTCTCACGCTTACCTGAAGGGCCACGTTGGTCTCCATCTTGCCATAATGTTCTTTCTGGGACATAGAGGACATAATTTCTTGGTGGTTCTTTGACCTCATCAGCAGATGATTTTGGGGTCTTCAATAAGCCATATTCAGATATTTATTTATCACTACATGTTACTAATAAATGCATTTTGTACCAGATGGATTTTATTCAGGAGATATAAAAACCAGAGATAATTGGTTTCACAAAGTAATCCAGTGGATGAACTGGCATTAAATCTTAGGCTTCTATAACTCCAACCAGTTAGTTTATGGATTATTGTACATTTTTTCTAGTTATTGTATTATTTGCCTATCCGTATTCTCCATAATTCAATCTGATAAGCATACGTATTTGTAATAATTATTATATGTTCAAAATATTGTGAAGTCATAGTTGTGCAATCCTCTTGCATGAGCTGAGAATGGGAGCTACTGTTTTATTGTTTTTTATTTTGCTTCTTTGCACAATCTGCTCTTTGAATCATTTGTTAACTTTTCAATTCTGTCCCTGATTGTATTAGTTCAAATAGTTTGCTCTTGCACAGACAAAACCAAAAGTTTAGTTTCTTTTTAAAAATTTTCCTCTTGTATGCCATTGCCAGAATTTATCTTTATCCGCTTCCTCCTCAATGTTTTATAGACATTGACTATGTGATGCTTTTCCTGGCCAGCATTCTGTTTGTATTTTTATTACATTATTTTGATATTCACTTTTTGTTTCCTGTAAGTTCCAATTTTTAACTTTCATCAATTCTTGCTGGTTTTTTAAAATAATCAGCCAATCTATGCTTTTTTATTTTGTCAGTTCGTTTAACAGAAGTAAACCTCTGCTTCCATTTCTGTGGGGCATATATAATTTATAAAATCACTATGGGGATGTAATGCATAGTGAATAGTCATCAGTTTTCTTGCTTTTCTGTCCAGCTCAGCTTGGGTCCAGTTAATAATTCCAGCAATATATTGTATCACAGGTATGGCCTAGGAATTGATGGCTTGGATGGTGTCTTTAGCAATTTTCTCATCTTTGAACATACTCTTTAATAATCACATTTTTAAGTTGTCCATACGATGTTATCTAACTATAAAATGGTCAAATACTTGCAGGCCTCATCATGATAGCTCTGGATGGTTGGTCATTTGGTATTTTAATTCCATTAACTGATTTTACACTTTGTTGCTACTGAAGAACATTTCCTCGGTTGAATTCCATTGCTATAGCTGTGCTAAAAATTCTGTCAATGTGTTTGGCAATGACTGGATTTTGATTTCTGATTTTCCATAAAGCTTCAGATCTTCCATAGAAAGCAAAGGTAAAGATTTTATTAACATGTTTTGCTGTTTGACAGCCAATATTTATTTTCTTGCAACTCACTGAAAGTGGGATCGTGACAATGACAAATAATAAAACAGATAATGTCATCCTGGAAGATTTCTCTCCGAAGGTTGATAAGCCCATATTTTTCATTTCCAACCACCAATTATGTCTTCTACCACTTTGTTAGTTTTTCTATTAACATTCTAATATTTTTACTGATACCAGTGTTTCCAAACATTTGATGATCCAACTATATGGTAATGAATCAAACACCTTTTTATAACAATTTAGACCATATTCAAAATGGTTTTTCTCCAGAACCATTTTATCAGTCAAAAGTTGATATTTGGTGCCTATGTTTTTCCTCTCCCCCCCCCTTTCTGTTCAGCGGGAAGGATATTATTTTCTTCTAACTAATCTTGGATGTTGTCTGCTATTATGCCTGTGAATAACTTAAACAAGCAAGTATTTAAGCATACAAGCAAGTACATTATAGGGCCTACATTTTCTGGGTCTTTTTGAATCAGATATAATTTGCCAGCTATTTACTAATGTCTCCTTTATGCGTTACTTTATTAAGATGTTTAGCTATAATTGGGTGTAACTTACATATTTTAGCCAAAAGCCATGCAGTTGATCACTTTAAGGAGATGTCCTGTTTTTAATTCTTTTCGCTCAATTTTTAACCATTTCTATTATTATTATTAAAGTTTTTCTATTTGATTTTTATTAAATTCATCTTCAGATTCTTTCTATTCATCCAGAATTTCCTTTTCCTTTCTCGTGTCTTCTTGGTTTCCCATAGAGTTTTCAAAGCTGAATTGTTTCCTTTTTGTTTGGTTTTCCATTTTCAAAATTCCTGTTGCCATTTATAGCTTGGTAGAATTTTTTCTGGTCTGATTGAAATAGCTGATTTTGCTTAAATTGGGTAATTTATGTCCCTTAGCATTCAATTTTCCCAGCTATTCTGATATTTGTTGCTTTGTTTAAAGCTTCTTCATTTTTTTTCTAGTGTTAAACCAATTTTTTTAATTAGGCTTGTCCTTATCCTTACCTCTTCAATTTTTGCTCTTTCCTGTTTTTTAAGTTATTTGTGAATAAAGGCTAACACAGCTAAAGAACTGGAACTAAAGATGGTATCAATACTAATGAGTAATTTAGATGGCACAACAGTGTAATTCAATGACTGTTTAGTTTTATACAGTGTGCCAATCTGAGTGTGAGGCTGCTTGTTAAAAGTAGATTAATCACATGAAAGGGGTTTATTACAAACTATAGCCTAGGTCAAGGTTCTGTGGTCTTAATAGCATAGAAACAGTAATAGAATGAAGATGGTTAGTCAATGCATGTGATACAGATGTACCCTTTCCAGCCAAACAGCTGCAAATAACTGAAAAACTTTACATGTTCATAAATAGATATAGAGAGAGTCCTTGTTTAGCAACTTCCTCAGATCCCCTTTCTTTCCTAATATATTTCTTTTCAGTTAGACCCATTGTTGCTTTTAGCTATCTGCACAGTGTACTGATCTGTGCAGCAAATGCATGTGTTCCTATTCATAGAATACACACATGTAGAGACTATAAAACTGCTTGGAAACTATAAAAGACAATATTTATCTGCCTGGTGTAACACAACTCATTGGAGATAGGAAGTTGAGTAATCCCTAGAACATGCCATCGTATTGCATTCAGAAACATTAGGTCACTGATTCATTCAGGAAGCAAAGGCATATAACAGCCACAATGAGCCTAGAAAAGTTGTGGGTTTAATAAGGAAGATTCCTTCCTTGGAATACTGCCAGGATTGTTCTGTTTCACTCTCTGTCATGTTAGAATTGGTTCAGATGACAAATAGGTATGAATAAATGTCTAGTTAACGCCCTGTAATAAATGTCAAAACAGGCAGCCTAGTGACCTTTTGTGGATGTCTCTTATGTTATATTGTTCATGTGAACTTGGGCCTTTAATTATATATGGACTTATTGTCTGATTCCAATTAGTCCTAACGCAGCACAAATTATGAAGGAAATAAATGGAAAAGAAACAGACAACACCAATGTACAGTTGTCATTGGTTAGATTCTAGCTGTCCCTTCTGTATGAATCATGTGGATATCAGTTTGTGTTTTGGAATTTGTATTGTACGGCTTTCATTGAGTAATTCCAGCATTTTGCTGGTACATTTGTGAACAAAATTTCCCACCATAAAACTCCTACCTAATGTTCTTCTAATATAATATTATGATTACTAAAACAAATCAATGAAGACACCTCTCAACCTGTATAGTTACATTTCTGAGATCATAGTAGATTTACTTCCCTGTGGATTCTGGACATCAAAGGCAGAAAAGTAGTGAATAATTTTTCAAAGAGTGGAGGATGTAATCAATGATATTGCTGGAAATAGCATGGCTATTTTTTTCCAGACATTTAGTAGAATTTTTTCAAGGGAACGGGAAGGGAAAGCAAATGGCCTCACAATGGTAACACTTGAAGAAAGGTGATATAATCTTGAAATAAATTCAGCTACAACTTGGAATGTGAATGAATAGGTGTGGTTGAAAGAAGCTGTTGTACCTTTTATTTTTTCAAAAAAAGATGACACTGAAAGTCATTAATATTTATCTTTGTATTTAAGGCTCTGTATTTTCCCCCAAAATGACACTGGAATGACCTTTTGAAAGTCATCCATAATTTCAGGATAAACAAGCAACATTTGCCTAAATACTTCTTACAATGAATATTTCAGAAAGGATTTGCAAAGTTGTATATGATTGTTTTTAATAGTAACTTGTGTCACATTTTACAGTTCCTTTTTGGATTCTATATGCACTAAAAATGTTTCTGTGTATGTTTCAAAACATTGCTATAAATTCTTTTAAAAAGACAAAATCTATATCTTACCTTGCTATGAATTCTGGTATGTTTTTTCCCCTAGCAGGTTTTTAAAAAGTCTTAAGATTGTAATCTTTTTACAGGCAATTATTATATTCAAAACGTATTATTCAGTAATATTTTATGGATCAGAGCATTCTTTATCTGAAATGTTAAACTTGTAAAATACAGGTTTGTACTTTAAAAACTTGTAAATTACAATGTATTCAGATTATCACAACAACAGTTGTGTTTTTATGAGTGATCTGGGCTCTAATAATGCAGCCCTGTTACTTGATTTTATATCGGTAGTCCTTGTAATCAATAAACTGGTTTATACTTTAAATCCATGGACAAATATCAAGGTGACATGCAGTAAACTTTCAGCCTGGAAAGCTTCCCTATCCACAGTTATAAATATTTCATTCTATTGTACTTGGCAAGCTGCAAGCAATTGGAGGTAGGATCTCATTAAGAGAGCAAACTGTGGAGTAGGGAGAGGATAGTGTGAAGCTAAGGGTGATAACAGTGGCCTTGTCTAGAATAGGCCATGGGAGTTTTCTTATCTTACTTAGGCAGGAGGTGCTGGGAGCTTCCTGTGCGAAATTAGGAGCATATGCTGCTTTCCTCTTGTTGTTTGGCTTCCTCCTGCATATAAGACGGTTCCCAGCACAGTGATTATCTTTGCATCTTCAAACATGGCACAATTTACTTCCTTAAGAGTTTGATGTATCCTTAAGAGTCATGTCTTTTTCCCCCATCTCCCCCTCTGTCCTAGATCCCTTCTCAAGAGCCTGCTGGTTGATGTCCTAGGAATATGTGCCTTTTAAAACTTAGCAATATATGATCTGTAAAGACCAAAGCATACAAAATGTCCCTCCTGAGGATTGGATACTGTTTGGGAAAGTACACTTTTCTTTATAGAGCTGTTCTTGAATGTAGGATTATTAGATTTACAGCTCTGACTGCTTCTTCCTCTTTCCTCATTTCTGTGGAAATTGAAACTAAAATTAATGACTTCTGCTTTCCAAAGCTGAATGATACTTTCCCAAACACATATTAACTGGATCTTTAAACATAGATATGTGATAGACATGTAAAGTGATAGGTAGATGAATTATGAAATATTTACTGGTAAAACTGACATTTTCATCACTGATTGAACCATGTTCTCTTGAGTTTGGGGTATAATAAAGCTATAGTTTTATTTCCAAATTGCATAAGAAAACTTTAGTGTCCTCAGGAACACTCACTCCTGACTGCATCTGCCTATCCAATAAGATCAGGAAGAGATGTCCATGAAGGAATGACTTTCCAATTCTGCCTGAAACAGCATTCCTCCATAATTAGACTTAACCATATTGGTTTTTAGGAAGACTTTTAGGACTTTGGAAATAGATACATTATGAGGCTATAATTTCTTTAGTTGGAATGTCTTTCTTGTGGAGGGAATGATATTGCCCCTTGACTAATCAGAAAGATCATTTTCTGGGTAGATAAAATAGGTTTTATGGGTTTTTCTTCCTTTATTTCTATCATTGTTTTAATCTTATTTGCCTAGCAGGCTATGCAACCTATTCAAGTTTATTAATGACTGGAGTCGCATATATAGTAAGCCCCCTATTTATCAGTAATAGATATCTGAGAATTCGGGAGGAGGAGGGGGAATCAAGGCTTCTGAATATTTACTATCTAAAATAAACATTAAGTCTTGTATACTTTCCAAATATTAGCTATCTTCATGATTACAATTACAATTACAAACAGAATAGCTCATTTGTGCTACATGGAGAAAGAGTCACTGGAGACATTGCTGAGTGGGTTATATCCCACAGAGTATGCATTATTGAACCTACTAGGTCAGGGGTAGGCAACCTTGGTTCTTTTATGACTCGTGGACTTCAACTCCCAGAATTCCTGAGCCAGCATAGCCAGTCCAAGAGTCATAAAAGAGCCAAGGTTGCCTACTCCTGTACTAGGTGATTTACAGTGAAACTGGAATACAGTGAAGTCTACAACAGATTTTGCATCTTTGTTGATGTTGGTCTTTTTTCATACGACAAGTATTTCACATTATGAAAAATAGATTCCTATCGCTATTTATACTATGGATAAATCCCAACCATTTATCAATATTACACAATTTTTAAAGAAAGTAACAAGATGAAATTTGAACAAATAACATTGATAAGCAACTAAGCTGTGAGCAAGAAAATTCTGGACTCATATCTTTTATTTGTTTATGTCCTGCCTTTATTATTTTTACAACTAAGTGAAGGCAGCAAACATATGCAATACATCTTCCTCCTCCTGTTTTCCCTACACCTTCCTCCTCCTTCTATTTTCCCCACAACAACAACCTTGTAAGGTGAGTTGGGCTGAGAAAGACTGGCCCAAGTTCACCCAGCTGGCTTTCATCACCAGACCAAATTGATTAACTTATCAAACTTATCAACTTGCAAGAAATTCAGCATGGAAAACCTAATTTAATTTGCCACAACCCTATGCTACTTAGGTTGGATATCTCTCTCTCTCTCTCTCTCTCTCTCTCTCTCTCTCTCTCTCTCTCTCTCTCTCTCTCTCTCTCTCTCTCTCTCTCTCTCTCTCTCTCTCTCTCTCTCTCTCTCTCTCTCTCTCCCCCTCCCTCCCTCCCTCCCTCTCTCTCTCTCTCTCTCTCTCTCTCTCCTTCAAATTCTTCTCAGTTCTTTCTTTTCTCCTTCTGATCCAATTTTACTGGAGCCTGATTATAGGCATGAAGGAATCCATGCAATGACCAACATATTCAGACTTTCTGGAAGAGAAGCCTATCTTGATTACAACCATTGAGCCAAATAATTGTGCTTCTGGTTCTCTTGCTTTCCTCCTAAACTAGCTTCCATTTTAGTTCAATTGCTAAAGTAAATAAAACCTTGTTACTCTAGGTTGTACTGGTATCCAGTATATTTGCTGGTATCCCATATCTGGAACATGTGAATGGTGATTTTGTTCATAGTTTTAGGTTTGCAATGAAGTGCCAACATTGCATTCCCAACAAAAGACAAAGCAATAATTCACCTATCATACCTATAATAAAGAATAGTAAAAGGAATCTGTGGCTACTGCTTAGATTATAGATATAGATAGCCATACAGTTGGGGTTAGACTAGCATTTCTAAACCTCAGTAATGTAAAGATGTGTAGACTTCAACTCCTAAAATTCTCCAGAAAGCTATTTTGCTTTCTCCTGTGTTGTTAACATCAAATTCTTCCAATTCTTTTCTTCCATTTATGAAGGAATAAAGAAAGTATGCAAAACAAAATTCACCCCTTATGTAGTATCTAAATTCACAGAGTCCAGTTTGTAGAAAACATTTTGTCTTTTAGGGTGAGGAGGACAGTAAGAAAATTGGACAATGGGAAGAATCTACACATGTAGAGCTCTGTACCATGGTAGTTTGTCAAGAAACTCTCACTGATGGTGCCATTCCATTTTAACACTCAACAACCTTGGTAGCTTGTTGAGATTGGAGTTGAAGTTTTGCATTATTACTAGAAGTATTATTATATAAGATTCAGTGTTGCACAAGTTTTTAAAAAATCAGCTGCTTTAAACTGATTGGAAACTGACACCATAAGTACTATTTTTAAAAACAGAGAAAGAAAAACAGAATTATTGTTCTAGATAGGACAATAAATAAACAACCAACCAGACTGTTTGAAATCTTCTTCCTTACCTCTTTTTGAAAAAGAATCAATTCAAACAATGGCAAAGAAATATGCTAGCAATCGACTGCTGCAGGTGTAAAGTTATTTCCCTAAGCCTATATAATAATTATCTTGGATATTCCGGGAACATATTTGCTATATGGCAGTGTTTCTCAGCCTTGAAAATTTTAACATGTGTGGACTTCAGTTCTCAGAATACAGCATGCTGGCTGGGGGATTCTGGGAGTTGAAGTCCATACATGTTAAAGTTGACAGTGTTGAGAAACACTGCTGTAGGGTGTTACAGATAAGGAACTAGTCAGATTGGCAAACCAATTGAGTATCACAGACATAGATTGATATATAGGGATTTAAATCTTAATGCGTTACTGATTGGTGTTTTTGTTTGGAAGTGGAGTTGTTTTGCTTTGGTTTATGTATGCCAATTTATTTCTTTTCATCTTGTTAGCAATAGCTGCCTAGCAGGACTCTGGACATTCTAAAATGCTGGTTTTCCATGTTATAGAAACTGAAGGGAGATTCAGAAATAGTTTGCATAGTTGATGCTCAAATAAATTAAAGGAAAGCAGTAACAACCATTCCAGAAGTACCTAATCTCCTGGCAATTTCAAATAATTTTAGAGTATTGTTTGCTGTATACTTTGAGATAGCAGGCTAGCTTTCTTTAACCTGATTCATGACCCCATCAACATTATAGATAAGGAAAGCATTTAAAAAAATAAAAATAATAAAAGTGGACAATTCTCAGTATCTGGACCTAGTGTTGAATCATCTCTAGGTCAAGACGCTAAACACCACCCACACAATTTTTATGCAACATCCTGCTTGTCTTGTTATGGACAGAATGTATAATACAGTATATAAAAGCTGAATGGATACAGTACTGTTCAGTGAACACATATGCTTTTCATAACTAATTAGGTTTTCTTTAATTTCAGCATAACATGCTAAGGATGCATTGTATGGAATATTGGCTTATTTATATATATTAAGATGCCTTTTCATTGAGTCTGATCATTCAGAGTTTGGAGAAGATCCAATCTTATGCTAAACAACACTGTTCACTCATAGTAAAACTATATGCCAAATTGCAATGGATTTTCTATGCTTTTAGGAATATGACATTCATATGGCATCATTTGAAATTTATCATTTTAAGTATGCAGTATTTTGTGACTCCACCACAGGTTTTTAAGCATTTTCACATTACTTCTAAAGCTATAGTACTATCAGCTTTGAATTATCAAGTTATAATATTATAACATAACACAATATTATTTTTAAAAAATCCTTTCCAGTCATTTCAATTTTGACAATAATTTGGGAAGATACTTTATCTGAGGGTGAAGGCTCATTCTCTGACCTTGTGGATTGGTTTCCAAATGTTTCGTTACCAGGCTAGGTACAATAACATCTTCAGCGTAGTTTAGCGGGATGTCAATGTTCTTCTGCTTATAAGGGCTTCAGGTGTGGTGAGGGCCTTGTGATGGGTCTTATGATGGGTCAGGTGTGAATCTTCAGTGAGTCTTTTGATGGATCTTGTGATGGGAAGGTTATATCAGGTCACAAGACCCATCACACAAGACCCTCATGCAACACACCCACACCTGAAGCCGTTATAAACAGAAGAACACTGACACTAACATCCCCTAAATTCTATCTGAAGATGTTACCTAGCCTGGTAACTAAACATTTTGAAACCAACCCACAAACTCGGAGAACGAACTTTCACCCTCATACTACATCCAAGTTACAGATATTCACCACTATTGCAAAGATTATTTATTATGAAAAGCAAGATTGTTGATCAATCTTTTTACTGGTCCTGGAAACAGTTAACCGTATTAAAGCTTCTGGGCAATGCTGTTAACAGTTGCATGCAGTCAAATAGTATTGTGAGGTATAGGTAGGGGAGAAAAAACCACACAATTCAGTTGTACACATTATTGCAATCAATACACACATTTTTCTTAGCTGTATTTCCCTCTGATATCTCCCAAGTTTAATCCAGAAGGTTCAGATCTTCTGGAGTAAATCTGGTGGAAACAGGTTTATTGTTGTCCATAATATTTATATTTCCAATAATGCATAACAATGAGAAGTTGTTGTTTTTTCAATGACATAAGCCAGTGTTTTTCAAGCTTGGCAACTTTGTGTGGACTTTAAATCCCAGAATTCCCCAGCCAGCATGAAAAACATTAACATAAAAAATTGAGAAAATTATGGGACATTTTGATGCTTTCTGATCATCGATCACTGTCAGTGAAAATAACAGAAACATTTAATTGTAAATTCCACTTTGCTAAAGACAATGGTTTACAAAGGAAAATGACAAGGACTTGTTTGCTTTAAGGAGAATGTTGATAAATATTAACAACCTAATCATGAAAAATAAAAAGTTTGACAAGAGCTCAAAACTCTGACACTCTATGAGGGACTAAATGTAGAAATGTGGAATAGAAACAAGAATACCTTCCAAAAGAAATATGAAGTGACCATAAGTGTCAGATTAGGTTTTGGAAAATTATTTCCATCAAAGCTACACTTGAATGTTTTGATTACAAGCTAATTAATTATAAAATAAAAGAACTTCAAGAATTTCAACTGATACAACATTATAACATTTGCATTTTCTGTAATACCTGCAATATTAAAGAAAAAGAATGTTTCATTTAAATTTACATATTTTTATTATTTGGGAGATTTTCCCCCTAAATTTTGTAAACTACATGGAATATATTATCAAGCTATTGATTGACTTTCAACTGACTGATTATGTGCCTTCAAGTACCAAATATTTCAGTACCAAAGAACAAATTATATGTTGATGGTTAAATATATTTTCTGTATTAAGAAAAATTTCTGCAATGTGTGTGTAATGGGATACAATATAAAATAAACATTTCAAAATTTACTTTTTATAAATGAAACTTAGTTCTTAACATTGAAAGATTCCATCTGAAAAGCTAAAACCTTCCTAAAACTTGAAGATTGAAACCTAGATTTTGAAGTTTAAAATAATTTTAAAAATAAAAATATTATAAAGATGTCTGAGAAATAGTATTTGTGGTAAGTGGATAAAAATTACTTAAACGTTTAGGAATTACTTGATTACAAACTATAATTTTTATACTTTTGCCTGTATGATTTCCACCGGGCATTTTGTCCTTTACCTTCACATGTTTTTATAAAATGTTTTGATTTAATTTGCTCCCTATAATTAATGTAAAACCATGAGTTTACTTTGAAATAACTATAACTCTCCATTTCAAGACAGTGGGTATAGGCCAGGGATAGGCAACCTTGGCTCTTTTATGTCTCATGGACTGGGAGTTGAAGTCCATGAGTCATAAAAGAGCCAAGGTTACCTATCCCTGGTATAGGTTTATCATCGGAAACTTAGTAATGAAAGCTCGATTTAAATTTAAACAGCGTTTTGTTAATGGGAATGCCTTACTATTTTTGGTGCTCTATTTTATTAAACTGTTGCTTCATTCTTATTTATCCTGTCATAGGTATGACTTTTGCTCCAGTTCAGAAAATCCGCTAGTTTTGACATCTGAAAGCACTACAGGAAACAGAATCCAAAGCATTACACAAAGAACAGCTTTAATAGAGGGGAAGAACAAGGTATGGCACTTTGGAGGGGGAAATTAAACTTTGGGCATCTTTTTTATGAGTTCCTGCTAAGGTTGAATGGTGGTTCATTAGACTCTAATGGTGAAAGCCACTGCCAAATTCTAACCTTACTATAATACAATATCGTTACTTTATGAAGTAAATCTGACTGATGCAATAGCATCCAGTTCAGTACAGAACATGAATCACACTTGTTCAAAATCAGGCCCTCAGTATCTCTGTGTGTATTGTGATAATACCGGTAGTACATAACTGATGCAACATCCTTTGTTGGGTAAACAGGTAGTCCTTGACTTATGACCGGTTGCTTACTTTAAAGTTAAGACAGCCTGCCCTCCTCCAAGGCACTTATAACCTGATTCTAAAGTTCTGATAGATTTCCCTCCCCACTGTGGTCCTATTTCAGGTGTTCTGCAACCAACCCCACTTATAGTTGTTTGCAGCATCTTGTGATCACATGACCACAATCTACAAGGTTTTCTGATAACCGGCTCTACAACCATCAGGATTTTTGATTGCAATGGGTAGGCTCCATTCCAGTTGTAAATTGAGGATTACATGTATGGCAATAAACCTACTCCAGTCACAACTAAACTTTTGCTTGTATTACGTGACTGTTCACAATGAAGAGGAGAGCTTTGGGAATGTTTAAATTCTTATTTTGATATACTTTTAAGAATAAGCCAGACAAAATGTTATGTAGTAAATAGAATAAATGATCATAAATCCACTTACCACTGCAATTTTTTCTAATAAATGTAAATTCCAAGCCACAACCTCTGAAGCCAATGTACAAATTCCCTTGTTTACTGAATAAAGTATTAAGGAATATGATATTATTTTAGTGGCCTTCACCCAATGTCTGGTTCTGGTAGCTAATGAAAATGTTTGCAAGACATTTAACAAAAGAAAAAGTGTGGAAAATGATGTAAATAAAATATGAAATCTTTTCCAGGGTGAAGCAATTGTGAAAAAATATATATTTCATGATTTTAGACAGAAGTGCAGTCAGGATTAAAAGCAAATAGCTGAGAAATGAGTGTGTATTTGTGACTTGCTGGATGAATGGAAGCTGGGAAGCTGGAAGAAAGACAGACAGATATTTTGCCCTTGTAGAGCTTGTACAGAGAACAATATAAATCAACATGAGTTCTTCTTCCCTGTCCATTTTAAATGAGTTTATACAAGCAACCAGGCAATTTAATTAGGAAAAAGTGATGCTCTTAATGATAGTGATTTCCTAGATAACTAGGGACTGGATTTCAAGATTTGCAAGATATGTCTGATCTGGAGAGACTGAACTTCCCTTTAAGAATCATTTTCACAGCATGGGAATCCTTTTTGATGGGACATTGATGTTCTACACTAATGACAAGAAAATGATAATGTATTGCCCTCTCCTCTGGACAGAAGTCTGACATTGGTGAAGCATAATCCTCAATGCTGGATTACTGAAATGTACTGTTTGTGGGGGAGATCTTGAAGATGGTTTGGAAAGTACAAAGAACTGAAAATGCAGCAGTACTGAGAAGTGACATACCGTATTGAACAGCTCCTTTGGTTACTAACTGATTTCTGGACCCAGTTCAAGATATTCACCATGATACAAAGTCTTACCTGTCTTGACCTAGAGTATTTGTGGGACTGCCTACCTCCATACACTCCTCTTTCCTAAAAAAAGGGCTAGTCAATAAATCACAGATCTCCTGATAATGGACTAGCTTAATTTGTGGACCAGAAAAAGATGAACAGAAAATAGGTCAATCTGACTAGAAACTTTACTGTAGACCAAGAAGAAGCCATACAAAAACAGTTGATTGCTGACTAACAGTGAAAAGAAATACTGTAAATGGCTCAACCCTTCTGCTCTTCAGAAAATTATTGAACATTTGGTTATTTCACCAAGCCTCAGGCTATTTTTGGCTATCCCTTTGGATAAGTAATCATGCTCGTGTACATAATTAATAATACTGTTCCAGATTTTAATTTTGGACTATTAGGGGTTAGATATTTGATTTAACTCAAACTGTAGATATGGGAACTTGCCACTCCAATACTAGGTTGATTGAAATGATTTGGTAAGGAAATGAATAAATAGAAACCTTTCTGGTGTAAGATTAAGAGTCCATTTGCTCATCTTTCTAAATTAAAGGATATTGAGATTGCAGTGTCTAACCTGAAGACTGTTGTTCCTATCCCCAGTGTGCACCCTCTGATTTCCAGGTGTAAGCAACAAATATTTTTTATTGATTTGCACCAAATTTCTTAGTGATTTAACCGAATCTCAACAACCTGGGACAAATGGCTAGTGGAGTGAGGTTGTCAGGCAGTGGTCCTCAGTGGAGACTCCTTGCCTCCCTCTGAAAGTGACCCTCTTATTATTGGTTTCTATATGCATTTAAAACTTGACTTGTTTCTGAGATCCAGAGGAAAGTGCCTGATCCTGTCATTTTTGTTGTTATGTTGCTGTCTGCTGTTTTATTATTTTTTAGTATTTGTAAGCCTTAATTTTGTACATTGACTGTTTTTTTTGTAATGCATAAGTTAATTTATAGCTATCATTAACCACCAGGAGGTTTTTGATTGCAGCCAGTATGAGTTCAAATCATCATCAACATAATTATCTGTGCACACTCCCATCCTGTCAAAACTAGGTTCATCTTGCCACATTGAGAACAAGGGGAAATGATTTGTTACAGGCTGAAATAAATAAGCCGCTAGGAGATAACTTGAGTTTAGCATATCATTCTATAAGACAACAGTTTGTTTTATTTATTCAATTTCTATAGCCACTCAACTCAGTGAAGTGACTCTGGATAGCTTACAATTCTAAAATTATAAAATAGTTTAAACAATTTAAAAACATTAAAATAATAAAAACATCCACAAAGTAAATTTCTCCTGAAAGAACAAGTTAAGGAAGGAGTCATAGAGAAAATATATCTATGTGGTTGCTGAGAACTAACAACAATGTGATGGTACATAATTAATTGAAGAAAGTATTTTAGTGTTTTTGTTTGAGCAGGGCTACTTTTCAATTTATATTGCTGCAGTATTAGGACAGGATTTTTCTCATTGTAATGGCAAAAGATGGGAAGATTTTGCCCTAATACTTTGGCATCTCATAGATAAAACTGCATAGAATTTTCCATTATATTTTTATACTCTTCAGCTGTTTACAGTTGGCCAGGTCAATAATTTTATCAGTGCAATTTTATTCTATGTAGTTACATCTGAACATGAGAGAAACTTATCAAGATAGGAATGCTTAACCATTCCTTATTAACTTGACTAGTTCCACAAAAATATTTTTGTTTTCTTAATTTTGAAACTTTTTGTGATCCTTTAGTAGGGATAGAAAAATTAGAAAATCAGGGTTAGGAAAGTTTGTTCAAAGCTTAAAATAGAGGCAAGACTAATTTAAACATTTTCATGCAAGTTGCAGAAAATTATTTCCATGATTCTTAGTCCCTGCCTGAAGGTTATTTATGTGGGATATAAAATATATAAAATGTATTCCCTCCCTATCGCTGCTGATGAAATAGCAGAGTTACAGACTGATCTGTAAAGACTATTTCAATCCTTGCATGTTAAAACATCATATTTAATGTGAATTACAACAAGATATGTTATAAAAATGACATTAATCTTAGGAAGAAATATCTATGATACCTCATTCAGTTCAATTCAAGAAGAAACCAGCATGGCTGCACAAAGATCTCTCTGACAAACTGAAAGACCAAAAGGACAAATACAAAAAATGGAAAGAGGGGCATATAACAAAGGCCAATTATCAGCAGACAGGCAAACATGCAAAGATGAAGTCAGGAAAGCAAAGGCTCGGAACAAACAAAAACTTGCAACAGAAATCAAGGATAGTAAAAAAAAGTTTCTTCCAACACATTAATAAGGAGAAAAAAGTCAAGGAAACTATAGGTCCACTAAAGAAAGAAGATGACAAGAAAATAACTCATACTTTGCATCAGTCTTCACACAAAAAGAAACTATAGCCCAACATACCCAAAAAAAATCACTGCAAAAGACAAACTAGAAACAAAAATTAAAATAAGCAAGAAAATGGTAAGAGAACATCTATCTGACCTTGATGAGTATAAATCAGTGGGACCTGACAGATTACATCTCAGAGTTCTGAAGGAGATGGCAGATGTTATCTCAGAACCATTACACCACATCTTTCATAAATCCTGGAGCACCAGGGAAGTACCTGAGGATTGGAAAGGGGCTGATGTGGTTCCCATCTTCAAGAAAGGGGGAAAAAATGGAACCAGAAAACTACAGTCCAATCAGTTTAACATCAATACTTGGGAAGATCCTAGAAAAGATAATAAAAAAACAGATCTGTGAACAACTAGAAGCAAACAAATTTGTAACTAGTAGCCAGCATGGGTTCATTAAAAACAGATCATGCCAAACCAATCTTATTTCATTCTTCGATAAAGTGACTAAACTAGTAGACCAGCGAAATGCTGTGGATGTTCTATACTTAGATTTCAATAAGGCATTTGATAAAGTAGACCACAACTTACTCCTTGGTAAGCTAGAAAAAGGTGGAATAGACAACATCACCACCAAATGGATCTGTAGCTGGCTGGCAAACCAAACTCAACGAGTAGTCCTCAATGGCACCACATCCACATAGAGAGAAGTAAGCAGTGGGGTACCGCAAGGTTCCGTACCTTATCTTCATAAATGACTTAGATGAGGGAATTAAAGGGGAACTCATCAAATTTGCAGATGACACCAAACTGACAGGAGTAGCCAACACCCCAGAAGACAAATTCAGGATCCAAAAAGATCTTGATAAACTTGAACAATGGGCCCTATCCAACAAAATGAGTTTCAATGTGGAGAAAAGCAAAGTTTTACATTTAGGCAGGAAAAATCAAAGGTACAAATACAGATTGGGTTAGACCTTGCTTAAAAATAGTAACTGTGAGAGGAAGCAACCTAGAATTAAGGAGAAACTTCCTGATAGTGAGGACAATTAACCAGTTGTAACACCTTGCCTCCAGAAATCATGGGCACTCCATCACTAGAGGTTTTTAAGAAGAGAGTAGACACTCACTTGTCTGAGATGGTATAGGTTCTCCTGCTTGAGCAGGGGGCTGGACTAGAAGATCTCCAAGGTCCCTTCCAGATTCTATTCTATTCTATTCTATTCTATTCTATTCTATTCTATTCTATTCTATTCTATTCTATTCTATTCTATTCTATTCTATTCTATTCTATTCTATTCTATTCTATTCATGTGTTTGTTTCTTTATTATAAAAATCTTCCTACATTGGTATTACACTTGTGTAGGCAAGAATCAGTATTATTTATATACCATAAGAGACCTGTGTGTTTCTTGGATGGCTGTGAACGCTTTGTCTTCTTGGGTCAAAGAATATGCATATGAATACTATACAATTGAAACCTGTCTTTGTTTAATTATCAGCTTTTCCTTATAAAAAAGCTGTTATTAAAAAAAATCAGAGGAAAGAGAGTGGTTATATAGAGATTATCCAAACACCAGTTGGAAAATCTTGGTGACTAATGAAATATTTTTTTAGGATGTATTGTAAAATGTCGGCAGGCTGCTGTTGATGATGGTAGGGAAGAAGGCTAAAACATCAGACAAAAGTGTAGTTTGTTTATGAATGTGATGTTTGGGTAAAACAATGACAGCTTCCATTGTGGGCTGTTTCCCTGTTATTAATCACAGCAAAGTTAAAATTTGCTTTGTAAGCAGATCTTCAGAGCAAAACTGTGACAACTCATTAAGGGAATATCTAGATCATCAGTATGAAGTGTATTTTGTGCACTTTAGTGCATTTTAGTCTTTGCAAATTATCAAAATTATACAATGATTTATTTTCCAAGAACTGTTTACCCTCAGTGGCTTCATTTTTCAGACATGTGTTTCTTCTCCAGAATCTTCTTTATCTCTGAACATTCACTAATTGTAAACATTGGACATAATTTTCAACAATTAAATGGCTATGTGTGCCAAAAATAGATTCTATTTTGCTTATAAAATAATCTGAATGCCAAACATCTTATTGTTATTTTTTAACTTGCCACAGGCAAAGTTATTATTAATTGTCTTGCAACTGTATTTAGTATTTAATTTGTAAGTAAGAAAGGCAAGAATCTCTTCTTTATCTTAGCTGCTTCTTCATTCTCCAAATGGAAGCCAGATTTTCCTGGAAATTTCCTGGCCAATTTTTCTCTCTGACTCAGGGCCTTCATTGTACCATACCTCATTTGCTGCAGTCTCTTAAGCAGATAAAACAAACATACTAATTTTATATATTAAAATGCAATTACTATGATAAAATAAAAGTCTCTTGGGAAAACTGCTTTCCTCTTAATTGTCCAATTACCACCATAGGCTTTTTCTGCAATGAAATTTGCATTTGATTGAATCAGTGTTGTAATTGAACCATTTGCTGAAATTGTTTACACTCTTCAGAAGAGGGGAAAAATCATGTTTTATATATCTTATTTTTTGTTTACCTTTTATCATTGTGCACTATTTCATTACTTTTATCTTTGTACACTATTTGTAAGCTTTAATAAAATTATTTTAAAAAATTGAATTACATTAGAGATATTGTTTAGCTGGATCTGTGAAAAACAGTTCAAATGTATAAGTATAAAATTATTTTTCTTTCACAGACTGCTAGCATCTTGGTTGTGGCTGAATCCAGAACATCTGGAATCTACAGCTGCATAGCATCCAATAAAGTGGGAAAGGACAAAAGAGACATCAGTTATTTTGTAACAGGTGAAGTACATTTCATGCTCCAATAATTCATATGACATTTAGTTATATTGGGTTTTTTTGCCATTTTGTGATTAATGAATAGCTATGACAGATGTGACAACTAGATTTAATATTATTTAAGTGCTAATGTTTTGGCTTGTAAATATAATCAACAGCTAATATAATCAGGCATCCCTCTTAAATGCAATTATCGAAGAAGTTGCTTTGAACAGAGGAAAAGTAAGCCATGGGATCCTGTGGTCCTGCCAAGAAAGGAAAGCTTTTTAAATCAGTTTCAGATTCAAGTAGATCTTGCTATGGGCTTAAAAAAAGTAGGGTATGAGAAAAGCATCTGTGTGAAATTGTTTAAGCTTAAGCTAGTGTAATTAGCTAGCATTTTCTCCTCCCAATCAGCTGAAGAAAAAAAACAACTAAATGTTCTGATTTACTAGGGAACAAGAAGAACAACAACAAAAAATATCTTTAAACTAATGCCAATTCAAAATGCTGATGGCTGTGAACAAAAGGCCAGGATGCTAAAAAGGATTTCCTTTCAGTGTATTCAAAATAGATACTTTGGGGCTAGACTGATTGCTAGAGGTCTGTTAGCTTTTCAACAACTTTTAAGTTTGTTTTTATTTTAAGTCTGGCAAAACCAGAGAGAATGCTAAGGTGGGGACAGGAACATAAGGGGGAGCGGTTAAAAAGGCCATTCTCTTTTGAGACTGCTACTCTGTACTGTCAATTAATTAGAATGAAATCTAGTTGAACTTGGCCTTTCCCAATTTTCTACCACATTTGTGAGGGTAGAAATATTTGTGAGGGCAAACATGTGAGGGCAAATACTTTCTATCTATATTCTATATTTTCTATTGTCTCTTAAATTTTTAAAAGATGGAGTTCTTCTTGGTGATAGCAGTTGTTTTGCTACAATAAAACACAGAGGGGTCCTTCAGATTTAATGGAAAGCAAAAATCCAAGATTTCCATTTTCTGGAGAAATATTATGCAATGTATGAAAGACAAGATATTCAGCCAATCCTTTGGCCGCTTTGTAATTAAGTAGAGGCAAAGACACTATGTGCTATTCATAAGAAGTTCTCCAAATTCCCTTCTTATTTCAGGGTATATCGAAAGCAAATCCTCATTCAGCAAACCAAACAAGAAAGTATAGTTGTAACAAAAAAATGTGGAGGGTTGTGTTTTTTTGCTAGCTATTAGCCAAAATGCAGGTATCTCACCAAGATGATATGCTCCACCTGATGAGGGTTGATTATAGATCAGTGTGGATCCCTGAATTATTCTTTTAACTAGTTTGATTATGAATTTGATGTAGAAAAGTCTTTATTAATTCCATTAATTATCTCCTCTAGAAAGAAACAGAACTATTCAAAGGAGCAGACAAAATAGAAAAAGACATCAATTGACCACAACTTAGTGCTGTTTTAATATTCTTTGTGTGATTAGGGGTCCCCCCCCCGTTGTCTACTCAAATTAGCCGTCATGAATCTGAAGCTTTTATTTTAAGTAGATTTCACTTTAGGGACTTCATAATAATCAAAGTTACCATGGCTTTCTTAGCTATCTCTGAATGTTGAATGGTTCATTCTCTATTTTCCACAGACTCCACCCTTTCACTCTGATCCTTCCCCTATTTGTTGGGCTGTTTTGCTGGCACGCAGCAGGACCCTGGGTGGGTTTGCAATTACTGAGGGTGAGACAGGAACAGTGTAGCCTTATCTCCCGGCTGACCAGTGTCACTAAAGGCATTTTATTTTGAGATTCCTGATGGTGCTTGGCAAAGATAAACAAAATCTTCCATCAGGAAACCTGGGAGCGATTTCCACAGGAAGTTTCAAATCACTAAAGTAAATATAACTCTTTTACATTATTCCAGCCACTCACTATTCAACTAGTCTCAGATTTTAACACTGTGAGGTGCTAGAAAAAAAGTATCTTTTTTAGTAAACGCATATTAAAATGTATCTCTTTTTTTCTCGTTTCTTTCTAATAAAATTAAATTGTTTATTATGCCTATTTTGCATTCACCATTTTAAATGATGTAATGTATCATTTTAAAAATTACATTATCAAATGCATAATGTGCAAAGGTGGATTAGAAGTGACACTTCTTTAGGAAAAGCAAACTGACTCTCCCACAATGTTTTGATAGTACTGTTCTTAATCCCCTATCAATGGTCACCAGGGATGAGGCTGGTAGTTTCCAAAACCAGGTATTGGCATGTTAAAGCATTTCAGAAATGTTTGAGCATTGTAAACCTCTCCCCAGAAAAATATGTTACCTGGCCCTCCATTAAATCATAAGAATTGATTAAATTATAATTGTAGAAATCAAATAACATCCACAGAAGTATTATTAAGGATTACTTTCGATACACAAAAGTAATTCTTTTACTTTTGTATGTTTCCATAATGGAATACTTCTGAACATGGTTTTTGACAGTGTAATTTCACATTTTTGTAAAATTTTACAAAATTTGCAAGTAGAAACTTTAGCTTTCCTCCACAACTACACATTGCAATTCAGGTTCCAAGAAACTTTTCTGTGATCAGAAAAAGATTTTGATTTTTGATATTAACTTTGTATATAATAGAAAAGAATGACTAGTGGCAATGCAAAGCATTAACTGGTCTCCTTCAAAACCAGGGTATTCAGACTTTGCCTTAAGCAAGGGTAGATACCTAGTGATAAAAATAGTGATAAGAAAAGTGGAAAGCCCATATGCTTTGTCAGAAATAAAATATGCATATATTTTACATATTGAGTCTGATCATAATGAATGCTCACCAAATATCACTCTGTGTTTCATCCAGTTTATTTCTGTGAAAATATTCAATGCATCATAAAAAAAATTCCCATTATGTCTTCCATTTACTCAATAATTACACCCACCACCATTTAATTTCAGCTCCAGGAAGGATACTCGGACTATGTTCTAGAAATTGTATCTTTTTTTCAGATTTCCTATGAACTAAAAGAGTGCTTTGGTTTTTGACAGATACACCAAATGGATTCTCTATTAACTTGAAGAAAGCACCTGTTGAAGGACAAACGCTAGTGTTGTCATGTCTAGCCAACAAATACTTATACAAAGACCTCACCTGGCTTTTACCAAGGACAGCTAACAACCAAACAAGAATGAAAAAAGCCATTGTGAAGGAATATTCTGTGGAGCTCCCTCTCATCATCAAGAACATTTCGCTTGAACATTCAGGCACCTACATCTGCCGAGCAAGAAACCTATATACTGACAAAGATGTGCTTCAAGAGAAAAACATTACCATCAGAGGTGAGCGCTGTAACAAAAAGGCTGTTTTCTCACGGATCCGCAAATTTAAGAGCGCAAGGAATGATTGTACAACACAACACAATGTAAGCCAATAAAGGACTAACTAAAAAGTGACACTTCACTGATATAATCTTGATTGACCACTACTGTACACTTCCAAATATGGAGGTTTGGACATAGGAGGAGTAACAATGCCAAAAAAAGAAAGAAAAGAAAAAGGCCTCCACCCCAAAGTAAACAAAAAAACCTGTCCCTAAACCTGGGCTTCCAATTTGGCTCAGAAAGTCCTATTCTACTTTGACAAAGATGTGGAAGTTGGAATTTGGGAGAGTTCCCCACCCCCTGCATTGCATTTTGTGTGTTATGTTGTATTGTTCTTTGCAGTCTCCCACCAAGTGCTAATGAAAAACTTTGGAACCAGCCTGTCTTCGGCTTTGATATTCAACCTCCTCCCAAGTGTCAAAGCTGTATAAACTGAAAACTTTTTTTAAAAAATAAAAATAAAAAGACTGCTGCCTTTGGTCAACATTGGACGCTTTATAAGTTAACTTTGGTGCAGGATAAGCACGGCTCAGTTTGAGAGATTGACTGGACTATGGTATTATTTACTTTAATCTGCTCTTTGTGGATTTATAAATATTGCCTGCTGAGCAAGTTCTTATGCTTATTTATTTGAATTCATTTTTTCTACCTTAAATACACTCATCTTTTTTTTAAAAATAATTTTTTCTCAGGGAAAGCTCTGAGGAGGATCTAAAATGAAAAATAACATGTTGAAATTAGGCATCGTTTGCATCAATTAAACTATTTAAATCCATCAAAATTGGACCCATTTTCTTAGAGTAAATAGATTGTGGGAGATTTCCATTGCGTCTCCCTTTGCTTTCCTTTCAAATAAATCACAATACTATGTTAAACATGTGTTGACATGAATGGGAAAAGTCTTCATTGACATTATAATGAAGAAATATGTAACTGTTAAAACTAACTTAATAAAGAGAACTACCACATTTACCCTTACTAATAAGGTTTCAATCATCACAGCAAATATTTAATGTATTTAAAGTTAAGGCTACTAGTATATGTATGTATCTGTGTATGTACAGTATGTATGTGTATGAAACACACACACGTACATATTGACACAGACACACACATCATTTCTTTTTCATTTTCAAATGGTAATAAGATTTCTAAAATGACTAAAACTACTGCTAGAGAATTAAAAACAATCTATCGTTACTTTTAAATGTTTCTTGTCAGTCTCTTTTGTGATTTTATTTCAAGATTTCCTTTGTAATATAAAATCTATATAAGAAAGAGTCTACTATTTTGAATAGATCTGATAACTTTATTTTTTTACAATGTGTACCTATTATGTTTTGGATGGGTGTTCATTTATGATTAATTATTATATAGAAATTTTAGCCAAACATGTGAGAATGACAATAGCAAGAGCAAAAATGGAAACAAACCTGCCTTTGCAATGAAAATGGAGGGGGGTTGTCAACATGATGGTTTCTTATGCCTGAGAACTCACCCACCCATTTCCTTCTTTAAGGTAGCAGGACCGTGTCTCACAGCCAAGCTGGCCGTTCACGTGGGAATTGCTTTTGTCAAATAGTTGGGGTAAACAATAGCATTTCCCCATCATACCAGTTTTGTAAAGTCCAAAACGGGATGAAAACAATTAGCTACCTGGAAGTTGTCAGAGTGAAGGAAAGAATAATGGTTCCTCTTTTGAAATTTTGCCTGTATCCTACCTTTTATAAAGCCATTTTTTTTTCAGTATTATCCAGAAACTATTTATGTTCCTGTAAAAGAAGAATTGGTATCTATTTTTAATAAGATGAAAGCCAATCTTATTCCTGGTAACTGCATGACAGCTTATTTTAGTGCATTCTAGAGGAGGAAAAAAGAGAAAAAGAAACAGGATTGTGAATTTTATAGATGGGGGTCCCCAAAGACAAATTTGCAGAAACCTGAAAATTAGAGTTTAGGGGATTGCATAAAGAACATCTTTAGCTCTAGCAGAGCTAAAGAACAGAGTAGAGAATAAGTGCAGAGTGTAAGATTCAATCCACCAAAAAAACTGATTTTAGACCAGTTAAAAAGATGAATTGAAAAGCAGGCACATAAGCTTATTTTATAAAGTGCTATTAAGATTAGAGCTTAATACTTAATACTGACTTAAGCTATGAATTCAAAAATGCTCCACAGAACATCATAGACATAGGAAGGGATACTGTTTCTGTTTTCTGGAGCTGGAAAATTTATAAAAATAGCTCTGAATTACAACGGTAGCTACATATTTTTTCCTGCATTGTTGCTTATGCTGAAATTTATAATACAGTACAATCTCTGTATTCCACAGTGATGCCACCGAAGGCAAAGAGTTTAGACAAGCCTCTTTTAAAGTCCCCCCACTCCCCATGACCAGTACTAAATCATGCACATATACCGATACATACAAATTTTGTCTTCTCTGAATGATTTAGCATTGCATACATGATTGGACAAACTCTGCATGTTAAACTTCAAATGTGTTTTTTACTTATTTAAAATGGAGCTGATCATATGTCACTTCATAATGCAATATTAAAAAATAATTTTAAAAAATACAAAAAAGATGGGAGGGCAGAAGTTTTAAACATAAAATAGCATTTTATTTGTTGACCATGTTTACAGGGAGAGAATTTCTTTTTTGTGTCAGGGTTAATTATTTTTCTCTGTCTGGCTACTGAAGTCATGGGATCAACCGTACTATTGTAACAGAGGACTTTATACCATGCCTGAGTTCCCCTTCATGTTTCTGGGATCAGAGAAGCTATAGTTTACTAGTAATTTCTTTAGTGAAGAAGTTCATTTTTGACTTTGTATAGAATAGCCAGATTGGTTGCAACTGAAATCAAAGAAAGATTGGTACTAAAGTGGAAATACCTAGGCAATTCTAAAGATCTTTTGGAAAATTCCTAAACTTAAAATCAGAAAATGTAACAATCAGGAAATCACCAAATTTTTACTTTAACCCATTATTTAAAAACTAGCTAGTTATGGTAACAGCCTTACTAAAAGTAATACGAAAAGTGATGCAACTTAGTTTAAAGTAAAGAATTGTTTCTTGATATGTGTATGGCTACAAACAAATTAAACTTAATCAAAAAAGTATCTAGATTGTGTGACTCTTTTTTCTAACTCATACTACTTGCCTCAATTGCACTGTTCTGTATAGTAATCCTATAGAATACAAAATTCATACATGTGGCAAATTCATATCCTTTTGTAATGGACATATTTTCAAAACATGATTTTATATATGGCTAATTGAATAAATAAAAAATATAATAAATGAAAATATTTCCAGGTGCATCACTGGTAATTAGGAGACAACAGATAAAATGCAAGCTCCTTTATTTTTTCATAATTAACTAGTTTAACAAAATAATTCAATAGCTTGTACAACAATCACCTTTCATAGAAATATAAATAGAAGATGCCATTCAGTATTTTGCTATACTGTTCAGAAGGTCTTCACCATTTAAAGTTATGCTATGCAAACAAACTAATGTATGCTAAAAGAAACTGCTGGCTGGTTACATAGCAACAATCAGTTCATAGTTTAATGGATCCTCTGCAGAGAAATAAAGATTTTGTTCAAGTAACAGAGGTCATTTTAGGAAGCCATATTTTTAATGTTCGTTTTCAACATTTTTGTGAATAAGTAGTAAATAAAACTTTTAAGAGAATATACAGATATGATTCTCATAAATACTTGGTTTGCTGTAATTAGGGACAGAATAACCTATCAGCTCTTGGTAGGAGTCTGAATCTCCTACAAAAATAGGAAGTATCCATTGTAAGAACAGCTCAGATGCTGACCTTGAGCCCATCACATTGGAACATAACATTGTCAACATAAAAACATTCCTCATTGTTACACTAAAAACTCTATGTGAAAGTTTTGTAACAGGAGCATTTGAAGAGATAGCCAAAATGACACTTCAGAGTCATTTCTTTCTTTTTTTATTTTTCTGTTGCATTTTTCAGAAATGATCTATTTGTATGCAAAGAGTATGCAGGATCATACAAAGATGATGAATAGGAATAGAGTATCTGAGTTTTATGGTTTTGTGTCAGAACAAGAATACCCAAAGCTGCCTGAAACTTCATGATAATCGGGAAAATAAATGTAACATTTGAAATGTTGAATCATTTAGTGCAGGCATGTCAAACTGCTGGCCTGCGGGCCGGATGCCTCACACTGAAACTGCACTCATCCCATTGCTGGCAATGGGGAAAAAGTCATGATACATTGCATGACATCATATGACATTGCGAGTTTGACATGCCTGATTTAGTGTGACTGCTGGTTAAAACATCCCATCTGGTGACCAATGACCATTCAAAGAAGCAAATTCAACTCTATACAGATTATATTAGCATTGGACAACCATTTGTTTGAAATGGTATAGGGTTTTCTGCTTGAACAGGGGGTTGGACTAGAAGAAGACCACGGTCCTTCCAGTTCTGTTATTCTGCATATATCAGATATTATATTTGATATATGTATATTTTTTTAAAAAAAACTTGAATTATACGCCACATGCACACATAGAAACCATATGCCACATGCATGCATAGAAACATATGATAAGTTTTTTTATCCACCTATCAAGTCTTTCCCAAGAACCTGGGATAGGCAGATATTGTTTGATGCTGTTAAAGGTATCATCCCAGGGTGTAAGCTATTCCATGTAAAGCTGATTTAATATTATTATTGGATCAGTTGTACCAATCCACAACTTATAAAAATCATTCACAACCCTTTATAAGATCATCACACTTCATTTGGAATACAAATGTGTTACACAGTAATTAGCAATATGATTGCACTGAAAGTATTAATAGTACAGTGTTGCTTTTCTGATTATTATGCATTTCTTTCGCTTCCATTATTAATCTTCTATTTTTTATGGAGAATTTACTGTTAAATTGGTGTAAAAACACTTGCCAAATCTTACAGCTACGCTCATTTGTCTAGTGCTTTTTATTCCTATTAATAAATGATTACAAGTGAAAGAAAATGCATTTAGGCATCCTATCCTATCCTATCCTATCCATCCTATCCTATCTCATCCTAAAAATACAGTCCTAACCTATGCATGAATATTTAGAGGTAATATCATATCTTTCAGTGGAATATATTATGTGGTTATGGAAAAATATTGAATTTAGCACTGAGCGTGCAGTTTGATTACACTTTTTCATACATGCAATAAAAAATAAGCACAAAGCAACAATATGTCTTGCATTCTCTGTTCTGTATTTCTCATTTTCTTCTACTGATATGGGAATGGTGATTTTCTACGAAAAATCTGAGATACTTGTATAAG
The DNA here is from genome assembly GCA_034064705.1 of Bothrops alternatus. Classification (NCBI taxonomy): domain Eukaryota; kingdom Metazoa; phylum Chordata; class Lepidosauria; order Squamata; family Viperidae; genus Bothrops; species Bothrops alternatus. The sequence goes on along the minus strand of JARGCV010000008.1, from coordinate 1,154,813 downwards.
CGTGTAGAAGGCAAACTGGAAAACAACCACAATGTAGAACAGGCAATTGGAATAAAAAAGAAGATGATGCCATGGCACTAGGAATGTACTAATTGATTTGTCAATATGTTTTGTAGCTCAGGAAGCCCCATATCTCCTTCGGAATGTCACTGATCAGGTGGTCAACACCAGCCACTCTCTTAACCTGCAGTGTTCTGTACATGGTGTGCCAGAGCCCCAGGTATTGTGGTATAAAAACAACAAACAGATACACCAAGAATCAGGTGAGTGCAGCACCCATTGATTTTTGTTTCTACATAAGATTCCTTGCATTTTTTTTTGCCTCACATGAAATAATATAACCAATGTCTCCTGCAATATTGAGCTATAGATTACAAGTGGAACTGCTTCTAAATCAATTCAGAAACCTCTTCTTCATTAGCCTATATTTGACTCAAAGTTTAGCTTAGTCTTTATTTCAGATTCTAGTTTTCCTGCATGCGTGTATGTGAGAAAGGGAAAGGGAGGAGGAGATGGAGGGAGATAATATGTGAACATACTACATATTTCAAGTATTTACTAACTTGAACCCTTCTTAAATTTTACCCTTGTGCTAGAATATTCACATTGCTTTGCTCCAATATAATGTAAAGTTCTTAGGACATAGCCCAAGAAAGAAAAGAGTGCCAAAACCTCTGTCATTTCAATCATGTTTGTTAAACATGTTTTTGCATAAAAACACACCTATAGAAGAAAAAAAATCAAACATAAACTGTAAGTTTTTTATTCACAGGAAGATCATAGATAAATGCTTGGAATCCACCTCCAAATAATTTTGGCTAAAGTCTGTCCCCAATGCCGTTTTTCATAACCCTCAATCAGGTGCCCAAATTCTACTTAATAGCCACCTGTCATCAAAAGTCATCAACTACTTTCATTATTGTTCATGAAATACACATATTTCATTATTAATTTTACCAAAGAACACAATTCACATTAGTATTTGCATGCATATTTAACATAATAATCAATCTGGTTTTATACTTCATTGTATAAAGACCCATAGTTGGACATGCCACCAGAGATAAGGGATAATAACTAATTTAATCTGATTAGAACTCAGTACAAGGGATACAGTACCATTATTATCTTAAGGTCAAGCCTATGTCAAACCTATGATATTTATATTTCAAGCATCCAAGAACATTTATCAGGAGACATCTGCCTCTCATACTGGGCAAATTTATTTGTGCTGATTTCTCTAAAATTATATTCAATGGATAGAAATATTGTTGGCAGGGATGGGCTGATGGTTGTTTTCTAGTTCAGAAAGACCCTCAATGGAAGATCATCTTCTAGATTCAGAGCTTCACACTTGTCAGCCATGTATTTCCTTTGCAGAAAAAAGGAAAGGAAGGTCATCTCTTTTTTTTTTAAAAGAGGGGCCCACATTAATCCCAATTGTCCTTTCCAGCTCATATAATTGCCTGTGATAACATCAGTTACTTCCATATCACAAGAAAACATTACAATGTCTTTGTTTTGCAGGGCATATCACAACTTCGGGACTGGTTTATAACTCCAACATCCATGATAATAGGATTTTCTTTGACTGGTTACCCTCTGTGTTTATGACCTACTCATTTTGAATTTTTCCAATTTTGCAGGTATAATATTAGGGCCAGGAAATCAGAGTCTGTTGATTGAAAGAGTGCAAGAGAGTGATGCTGGATCCTATCAATGTATAGCCACTAATCTGAAAGGAATGGTGAAAAGTTCAGTCTATGTTACAATACAAGGTAATAAAGCCTTAAACCATGATTTTTGTTGCTTGATTTTTGCTGTTTGATCTCTCCTGAAATTCCCAACTGATTTCCATATAGGAGATCTTGTTCTTCATAGAAAAGCAGGTAAGGAGCATCTTATCTAGGACATGCTGCTTTTATTTCTGTTGAATAAAGCTTTAGCAAAGGAAATGCACTAGGTCAACAGGATAGCTAACGGGAAACACTTAATCAGAATGTGTTTATATTGACCTGAAAATAAGTTTCGTTGCATTCCAACAAACAAGAGTCAGAATAGAAGGGGTATGTATATTTAGCCTCATTGCTTGCTTCACTTCCTGCTCCAAATTATAAACTGAGTGACCTACAGTATTTGATTCATCCTAGAGTTATTTTCTTCTTTCTTTCATTCATTAAAACTGGTAATCTGTATGCTTTTGTTTGAGAATTGTGGCTTCCGAGTAGTGACAGGTCCAATACACGGTGCTGGTTACCACCCTACGTGGCACAGGACCAAACTATTTGTGGGATTGTCTGTCCTCCCTTATTTTTATATACCATACTGAGTCTGTCAGGATGGCCATGCTCCAAATCTCATCCACCAATTCATGCCAACTTCTTGGACTCCAAAGTCATATCTTGTGGAACCCCCAGTGATTGGGAGCACCTGACCCTGTTAGCCTTTTTTAAAGGTAGGTTTCCCCAGGTGTCTGGGCCAGGAAATTAGGTATTATTGCTTATTGTTTTAGGGGTTACTGTTTAACCAGATGTCTTATTCTATAGTTTTAACATTTGCATGCTGTCCAGAATCACTATTGGAAGATGGGTGGTTCTAGACATCATAAAAATAAATAAATGTCCATCCCATCTTATCAGAATTTTTTTAAAAAAATTAGGCAGGAACTTTTGAATGGTTGATAATGCTAGGATATATCAACAACTTTATAATTATTTTATCCTGTCCATTCAGGATAGTTAGACAGCAGGAACTATGCTCCCACTTTTTAACAGTTTGGAAGAAAACTGTTTTCTGGATTTGTTTTATTATTAGCTGAATAATTTTCCAAATGTTGGAATATTTTATATATCTCTAGCTACAAGCACACATGTGCACCTCTTTGATGGAAGATAACAACATTCCATGTGCCTTCGGCCACATGACAATGGAAAATGTCTTCACACAATGTTGGCTTCCTTGGCCAAGAAATAGATAAGCACTAGGCCCTAGAATCAGACACGACTGGAAAGGGGAACCTTTACCATCTCTCTCTCTCTCTCTCTCTCTCTCTCTCTCTCTCTCTCTCTCTCTCTCTCTCTCTCTCTCTCTCTCTCACACACACACACACACACACACACACACACATCTATGAGTATTTCTTTTCTAACTTGGTGTTGCTACTCTTGAAATTATTCAACGCTCCAGTAACTTAAGTATAGTGCAGCCCTGTGTTTTGAGTCTGATCAGGTCATATAAACAAGCATATTATAAGCTAATGAATTGTCTATCTATGTGACTGCCAAGCCAGTACATATATTTTATAAGGAGGAATAAGACCAGGAACTTTAATGAGATCATATCAATGAATTGTCCCCATGTTTGACAGATTTATTTAAAAAAACCCCAACAGTTTGTGATTCAGAGAGGAAGGAAACCGTCTGTTCTTTTTATTTCCTTAAAAAAAATAGTACTGACTACTATTTTTGTATCAAAAAAAGGATGATGACTGAGCAGGATTCAGCAAGTGCTTTCAACAATTAAGTGCCCTAATCTTGGAATATTTCTAGAGTAGAAGACTGGAACACATGGAAGTAACACTCCACCTATTAATTATTTATAAACTTGTTAGTCTCTTTCAGGTTAGGGACCATTAAGAAAGGGATGAAAAATAAAACTGCGAATAATAAAACTCTTTTGCAAAAAAAAATGTGATGCAGCCATGCTTGGATTACTGAATGGGATCCAAGTGGGAAAGAGAAGAAAAAAGAAGAAAGAAAGAAAGAAAGAAAGAAAGAAAGAAAGAAAGAAAGAAAGAAAGAAAGAAAGAAAGAAAGAAAGAAATGGGAGGGAGGGAGGCAAGGAGGGAGGGAGGGAGAAAAAATATTGAAAAAGAACAAAATCAGGAGGCTGGAACATAAAAAAGATTATTTATGAATAAATGACAGTTATCGTAAAGATCGATACATAGGGATTCCATCATATTCTACTGCCAGATTTTAAAAAATAAGTATTTTTTATTTATAATAATTGCATTGAAGTTTACAGATTGCCTACATCATAGCCAAATTCTGTGCAGCATATAAAATCCAATATGAGATCATGAGTCCAGAATTCTGCTTACACATCTATCCAATGAATAAATAAATAAAAATAAAAAATTAGATAATCCATTCACATTTGACATATTCCCATAAAAATGTGAAATTGACTATATTCATCTCAAACTTTACTATCCTAATTTCTACAAAGAAAAGCTGTGATATAAAACTTGAAAAATAAATATGTGAAAGAATGATTATGTTTCCACTATATGTTATTTTTAAAGTTGTGAGTGTTTTCAGTGTGGTAGAGAGAAAAGGATTGTTAGGGGCTATATATCTACAGGAACACACATTTTCTCCATGAAAACATTTACACTTTGCATGTTCTATTTAAAAACTAAGAGAATAACCTATGCCAGTTGTAAAACTACTAAGGAAAAGGATGTGAATCAGAAATACATCCTAAAAACAGTAGTCACAATGGCAAAGATATCTTAAAATAAAATTAAAGACTTTGGGTTAAAGATGGGCACATAACATAATGAAAGATCAAACAATTTAAACCAAAAAAAGACATCAGGTTCTTGTCCAAGTGAGCCTTACAATTGGGATGGCAATTCAGTCATACCGGGTCATATTTGAAAACCATTCCTACCTATATTCACAAACCACTTCAGGAAGCAGAAAGACTTGGATGGAGAGTCTGAAAAAAGTTTTCTCAGTCTGACCTACGTAAGGACCTGAACTTTTCATGCACCTACAGCAATAAAAGCTTCTGGCCTTTTCTTGTTCTGCCTTTTAAGAGATCCCAGATCTGATGATCTTAGACTTTGAAGAGTTGCTATAGCCAAATGTTATATTATTGGTTTAATTGGAACAGAAACTTGGCCCAGATTAAGATTTAATTTTCAAGTGACTCTGAATTACTCTAGGCTAGTGTTAGATGTAATAAACATTTATTCAGGTTTCTAATTTTTCACACACTCTGATAAGAACTATAGTATACCAGAAATGATTATAAGTAGGAATCTGATTAATACTATGAAGAGGTTGCTTTAGAAACAAAATAGTTGAAGGAAATCAAGAATGTGACTGCCCCTTCAAAAATTTACTTAAAATAGGCATCATAGACCTCTGGGCTAGTCAAGAACCCCACAAGGAAGACATTAATCATCCCTCTTTCTTTTGCCAAGAATGACAGTGGATTGGAAGACTGAAGAACAAGACACATTCCTGGAAAATCATATTCCACATCTGCCTCTTCCAGTGCTTGCTCAGCAGATGTTCTGTCCTCAACTAAGAGGACGATTGAAAAGAACATCAGAGTTGCAGGAGGTTTTACAGAAATTGCATATATTATTGGGATACAACCACAAGAAGTACAATAAATATTTTACTGGGGATGTATGAAGAGAATTATGTTATAATTATTTTTTCCCTTCAATTTAAATTCCACTTTTTCTTTCTTTCCCCTTTTTTCTCCCACCTCTTCAGTCATTCATAGTGATTTGTATGTGTTCTTATGGCACTTGATCCTGCAGAATCTGATCAGGCTATGATCATGCAGAACATCTTATTTAAGGATTATAGCTTTTGAAATATGCAGCTGGGATCAGAACCAGTGTGGTGTAGAGATTGAGGTGCTGGCCTAGGAACCAGGAGACTGTGAGTTTTAGGCCTACAAGCTGAGTGGCTTTCTGCCAGTCAGTCTTTCTCGGTCCAACTCACCTCACAGGGTTGTTGTTGTGGGGAAAATAGGAAGAGAAGGAAGAAGTATTAGGTATGTTTACTGCCTTGAGTTACTCATAAAGGTGGGATAAAAACCGTCTTTTTAAAATTAAATAAATAAATCTATTACTGATGGAGAATGCTAACATATATACATAGCAATAAGTGAGCAAGTAACCACTGAGTAGCAGAATACACATGATGTTGCACTGACTTGACAATTCAGAACAGTTCATTGTACTCCTACTATACTGAGACATTTTTGAACATGCAAAAGTTACAAGCAGACTGGAAATTGTGTATAATAGCACAAAGAAATGGCAGCATGGACCTGCCTATGTCCACAGTAGTCCTTCAATCAATTCAAAGTATGCTTTTGATCAGGATTGACATATATGACATACAAAATATTTTAGATAATTTTTGTTACCAACACAGTGTTTTAAATAACCACTAGGAAGACTTATATCCTAAATGTACAGGATACTAATTTGAGGAAATAGAATGTAAGATAATTTCTGGTAGGTCATTCTTTAAATTGAAAAGTACTATGTGTAGACCTTGAGTAAGGTGTTGGTTATGACCTATAAAACCCTACATGGCATCGGACCAGGTTACTTACGGGACCGTCTGCTGCCCCATGAAACCCAGCAACCAGTTAGGGCCCACAGAGTCGGCCTTCTCCAGGTCCCGTCAGCCAGACAGTGTCACCTGGCGGGGCCTAGGGGAAGAGCCTTCTCTGTTGCGGCCCCGGCACTCTGGAATCAACTCCCCCCGGAGATCCGTATTGCCCCCACCCTCTCCGCCTTTCGCAAATTGCTAAAGACACATCTTTGCCGACAGGCCTGGGGCAGTTAACATCTTGCCCCTAGCCAGTGTATGTTTGTGTGCATGTTTGTTTGGATGATTGATTTTTTAATTAAGGGGTTTTTCTTATAAAGTATTTTAATGTTAGATTTCTATCTATGTTGTGAGCCGCCCTGAGTTCCTGGAATAGGGCGGCATAGAAATCCAATCAATCAATCAATCAATCAATAAATAAATAAATAAATAAATAAGGTTTGTTGAAGAGAATATGTGACCAGATATAAAAAGAGAAAATCCAGAGTGTCCAGACTAACACTTTTTTCATTTATATGGTCTTTCTCTTCTGCGCTTTATCCAGCATTAAGACCATTTAATTTGTTGACTTCTGAAAATTGAAGATGGTGCTAAGAACTATCCAAAACATATGGGAGGATGGACAGAAATGGACCCATCTAAGAATGTATAGTTATTAGCATCCATATTAGCTTTTTGTCTTCACAAATTTATTTTCTACAAAAGATGTACATTATTTTGCAGAGATGACTTCTTCTAGACCAGGAACTTCTGACTGGCACTATATACATCGCCTTTTGCTGATGGAATGCTTAACTAACAATTCCAACAAGAAAATATGAGAGTTTCCAAGTACTCTATAGATTATGGGAATTCTCTGAGAACATCTCTGAGAATGGAAATTAGTATAAATAAATTATTTCAATCTGAGAATAGACTTTATTATAAGCCAGGAATTTTTAGGTGACCAGGCAACACAGCAAGAATGTATTTTTAAAGACTCTGATAAAGAGATTCATTGTAAAACAAAAAACAAAACCCTATGCTCTCAATTCTAAAGGACTTCCAATGACTATGGTATATCAAATTCAAAATTATTTACAACAATCAATTTTCTTGCACCTTTTCTCCTACCTGTGCTAGAAGCAAATCTGTGTGGAGTAAGCAAAGTATCCATCTGTTTCTTGTTTTAATAATGGCCTGATCTGGTTTCAGGTTGTTTATTTTTGACTGAGAACTTTCACAGGAATTAAAACGTGATGGCCTTGTGAATTGGCTTTTTAAGAGGTTAAGTACACTCATTTTCTATAAGTTGTGATGCACATAAAAAAATAGATGAAGCTTTGGATCATACCATCACAGCTGCCATCTTGACTTTTTGACCCTATACCACGGACACTGCTGCTTCGATTGGTCAGCTTATTTATCCATCTCTGAAAAGGAGGCAGGACGCCAGACAAGGAGCTTTTAGTACAGCGATTCCAGTGAAGCAGACAGCACAGCACTTAACATAAACCAAACACAAATTTTCTTCGGAATTGCGCTACAGAAGACAGCCAATATTCTCTAACTCATTTGGAGCTCTAAAATTAAGACCAACATTTGAATTTGAGAATATCCTTAAAGAAGATCTTGAAACTACAATTGGTTCAGAATAGTTACAAGCAGTGCTTTTTTTCTAAAAAAGAAAAAAGAAAAAAGGTGTCGGAACTCACATACGTCATACAACCCACCTTGCCTACCCTACAAGGTTCCATCCAAAAAAGGTGCCGGAACTCCGTTCTGGGCGTTCTATGAGAAAAAAAAAGCCCTGGTTATAAGAACTTGGCATTATTATACTTAAATTGCACCTAAAATAATATGGTATGCAGTATAGCACAGTAATATACTACAGTTCTAGAGTAATATAGTAATAATATGATATAGTATAGTATAGCAGTATAGCATATATAGTAACCTGGTAGCCAGTAATTCAGAGAACTGTGTTGCAATCAATGATTATATATGTTGTCATTCTTACAGGTTCAATTGATGGTACTTAAAAAGGAAATAGCTATGTACTACAAGTATCTTTTAATATATATTAAAGTCAGGATTTATTTTTATAGAAGCTAATGGTATCTACAATAAACTTGTTGGTTTGCTTGCTTGCTTTTTAGGAACATCTGAAAACTCAAATCTGGAGTTAATAACATTGACCTGCACCTGTTTGGCAGCCACACTCTTCTGGCTCCTGTTAACACTCTTCATACGAAAGTTAAAAAGGGTAAAGACAAAGCGGTCAAAATATTCTGTCTTAGAGGTTATTTTAATGCATGGCTGTCCAGCCTTTTGGCTTGCCTGGGCTGCCTTGAGTGAAGAGAAATTGTTGCATATAAAATATATAATATAGTTAATGTAAATATGTAAATAAGCTTCCTTTATTTTTTAAATATTTTTACAATCTTGTGAGGCCGCATTACTAGCTGCCCAGGGCTGCATGTGTCTCTCAGGACGGACATGCCTGCTTTAGTGAATCTTTTAGCCAGAAGTGTATATTTCAGGGCTATGCATAAGAGAGATTCCCAGATTCATATACGACTATGCTCCACTGGCCAGTAAACACTAAAAACTGGACATACTTGTAAGTAAAGTTGGGTTTAATCAACCTATCATAATTGATTTTTACAACTTTCTATTTATCTGAAGCACAAATTCATTTCTTCTTATCTTATTTTACAAAACTTTTGAGGTGCCTACATTCTCTCAGACTTGGAACCCATGCATAGGTATTTTCCGGTGCCCTCCCCCTTTTCTTAGCATAAATTCGGGGCGGGGGCATGCGTGCATGTGTACCTCTCTCTGTGTGTGCTTTTTTATTGGCTCAAAACACAAAATTATCCTGTTTCTTCCTCAAATGATTTCACCACAGTGATCACCATAAGTCATCCATGCAGATCTCTCTCTTTTTTTTTTTTACGGTTCCTGTGTGGAGCCTAGATTCTCTCTCCTCTCCCCCCCCCATGGTGCAGGGTTGCTCATATTCTTTTTTTTTTAAATAGTTTTATTAAAATTACAATTTAAAAAGTAAAAACTAATGCAAATTACAAAAAAAGAAAACAAAAAAAGAAAAAAATAGAAAAAGGAAAAGAGGGAAAAAATAAAGAAGTAAATTCCTCTATCACAAGTCCAAACAATTCTGATAACTTATCTCCACCTCTTAAAATATATCACAGGGTCTTTTCTTCCCATGTCTCATCTCTTAACCAGCTTAAATTTCCCCAAGCAGGTTCCCATATCATATACATGATTTCGGACTCACTGGTCATCACATCTTCTAATTAGAACATAAAGATACCCACCATCCCTTTTTAGAGAACACATCCTCCTGAGATAGCCTTTATCTCAACCCCAGGTTTCCTAAGGAGGCAGCTTACATCCATCTGTTCTTGCTGCAGAAATATTCTACTATACGATGTTTCATTGACGAAGTTAAACATGACATAATCTGGGCCTGGAGTCTGCCCAGATCTTTCTGGTTACTTCTGACTGCTGCAAATATAACACCAGTCCTGGAGCTTACAAAATGCTGTTCAGGCATTAAGCAGGCCCCCATCTGTGCATGCATATTTTGAAACACTGTTAGACTCATAATGGTACGGAAGGTTGATTTAACCTGAGGGAGACAACCAGGTTACATGGAATGAAAAGATGTGATTTTCATTAAACATCCAACACTTTAAATAGTAATCTCAGAGAGAATGAAGAAGAGCTTCACGCTTAATACCTAGGTATCTTTGGGATCTCAATCATACTAAGATGTGAGAGATCAGTGGGACTTGACCTCAGCTTGTTTGCTGAATCATAGATGGAATCCACAGAAGTCATCAGATTTTCCATCGGATAGGAGAAAAATAGTATCTTCATATCGTTTAAACTGAGTGATGACAAGCATGTTTACAAAAGTACCCATTTTATAATTATTTTCTGTTCATAGTTTTATACTTTAAAAATGTGCTAATTAATGTTCTAAAATTGAATTTAGAAAGCAATTATTGGATAAATAAATATGAATATTTCATTTAAGTATCTTGCAAAGTGAGTGTGCCATCAAGAGCATAGGCTGGAATTTGTCCATTTTTCTCTGGATAATTAGCTTGATCATCTATATCAGTGGTTCTCAACCTTTTTCAGGTTGAGACCCCACTTGCCCTGCCCATGCGCGGTGTGACCCCGGCATGTGCGTGCACGCACCAGGCTGATCCGTGCATGCGCGGTGTGCGCGCGACGAAAAAAATAACCCCAAAACAAAATGGCGGACCGCGACGGGCCAATCCGCGCATGCGCAGCGCGTGTGCGACGGCCCGAACCGCGCATGCACGGTGCGCACGCAACAAAAAACAAAAACAAAATGGCGGACCGTGACGGGCCTATCCGCGCATGTGCGGTGTGTGCACGATGAAAAAAACAAAAAAATGGCGGACTGCGGTGTCCGGCGACCCCCGCGAAACGGTCGTTCGACCCCAAATGGTGTCGCGACCCATAGGTTGAGAACCGCTGATCTATATAGATACATACTCATGCCTAAATCTTTCCGAAATCAGTGAGGCTTCTTCAGAAATAAGTATGTACAGGATTACAGCTTTAATCCTTCCTAGAAGCTAGTGGTTCTAAATTACTTTTAGCAATGATTATGGGGAAAGAAGATCGTGAATGCAGAAGTCTAGAGGGAAATGCAAATTCTTGAACATGTGAAAAATGCATGCACAAAATGTTACTGATTAATGTTTTGCAGATTACATCTAAGCATTGCACAACTTTTAAACCACATTTGGTCCTTCTCTCTCTCTTTCTCTTTTTTTAAAACAAACATTGACAGCTGAATTTATCTGTTACATATGCCAGAATTTTGTTTTGTGAATGGCTGTCAGCCAAATCTATTTTTAGGGGTCAAGCTTAATCATTTTCTCAAAATATCCTTGCTTGAAAATATAGGCTCAAATCTCTATCACATGGCTATTATCTGGGGATGTTTTCATATGGATATAATAATAATAATAATAATAATAATAATAATAATAATAATAATAATAATAATAATAATAATAATAATAATAAAAAGAAATATAAATCAAGCATCCAGTACGTAAGTGAGAGACAGTGGTACAAAATGTGGCCATAATGAAAATCTACATGACAAAATTAAAGTGAAGAATCTCGAGAATATTGTGTACAGATGTACAGAAAATGTACATCTGTAGTGTGAGTTGCTTCTGCAATTGTATCTAATTAATCTACCATTTTTCTGAGCAGAATCCAAACAACTTTGTCAGAATTGCTTTAATCTTATAGTGACAATGGAATTTAAACATTCTTTTCTAGCATTCTTCCTCTGAAATAAAAACAGACTATTTGTCAATCATAATGGATCCTGAAGAAGTCCCTTTGGATGAACAATGTGAATGGCTTCCTTACGAGGCCAGCAAATGGGAGTTTGCCCGGGAAAGGCTTAAGTTGGGTAAATATATTTATATTCTTCTGAATGAGTACGATGAGAATTTTAAAATGCTGGCCATCTTCTATGACCATCTGATTTAGTGACTAAAACTCAGATAGGATTTTTTTTTCTTTATCAAAGGAAGTATTAATTGGGACGATTCATTCCCTTCTGTATAGCTAGAGGTAGGCATATACAATCCATAAGCAAATACACTGGAGAACAGGCAGCTATATTAAATCCAAATTATAATCATTCTAGTAGCTCCTGAATTTCCATTCTTCTTTTGAAAATATATGTAGTATTTGAATTAGGATACATATTCTAAAAAACAAGATTTTTGCCTTAAATGTGCACACAGTAAAATTATATTTACCATAGTTTAAAAAAAACTCGGTAACAATATTTCATTCTCAAAAACTGAGATTTTCTACAGGAATGACATCCCCAGGGCTCTGCAGGGATTTGTTTAAAGGGTTCCAGACAGAGTTCAGGTTGGGCAGCCGTAGAAATTCTCTATATAAATATTTGCTTTAAGGTAGCATTTTTCTGTGTGCGGCAACTGTATGCCTTTCACAAAGCACTGCTCTGAGGTTCTCTTCTAGTACTGTGTATAGCAGGGGTTCTCAACCTTGGCAACTTTAAGACTTGTGGACTTCAACTCCCAGAATTCTGAGGAGTTGGCTGAGGAATTCTGGGAGTTAAAGTCCACAAGTCTTAAAGTTGCCAAGGTTGAGAACCCCTGGTGTATAGGCATAATGCAATTGCTGATTAGGCAGATTAGAAAGCGTTGGTAGAATTGTGGCCTGAGTCCACTGCATACCATTCTCTGCTGTTCAAAGTGCTGCTTCGTTTCACCTATGATACATGCATTTTACTATCAAAAACCCTGCTCATTAGAGGCACAGTGTTTTTCTTTCATTCCCCCATGCCTGTTTCTAGAACAGGGAATCCTGGAATGAAAAAATAACTGCACTATGAAATCTTCATTCCTTTGGCATTGTGAGAGTGATCCATTTGTTGAAGGAAGTGCACTGATAGATTTCAAGTGCATTAACTCAACAATATTAAGCATGAATGAAACAAATACATGTCTTCCAGAATGAGCACAAGTATCACCAAAGCATTAGGAAGCCACAATGGTTCTTATGTTTAGCATTTATTTGTGCTGGTCAAGGTTGAGTTAATTCAGTTCCTTAAGTTCAGGCTTGTAGTTAGGAGTTAAGGTACAGATCAGAACTAAGAACAGTGTAAGTGATGTGTGTTTGTATATGGGAAAGGGGAAGGGGAATGGCATAAACAAGGAAAGAATGTTGTGATCATGAATGAAAACCAGATTTTGAAAAATTGGCAGAGTTCAACATGTTGCTAAATCATCTTTTGCCCAAATCTCAGCTACAGGGGAGTCAGCCCAACCTCATACTGACCTTGGCAGCACAGAGAGCTATTATCTACCATACATGACATGTGCTTGTGGAGTTTCTCATTTTTAGTCTCATACATATTTTCCTTCTTCAACAAAAAAAAGCTAATAATTCATTAATATAAAGAGACTGTTTTTCAGTATTTTTTTGTGGAAATTGGGATTACACTGGTAGTCTTGAAAGTTGCCAAGGTTGGACACTCCTGGCCTACATGATACATCCAGGTCCAGAGAGATGATTTTGTTGCTCTTATCCCTACTAGTCTCTATAAGGGAAAGAAAAGGGCTTTCTAGAGAGGAGAGATACTGGTTAGTCTCACACATCATAATGAGCCACAAATGTAGCTTATTTGATATTGGCTTGATATATTACATGAACCCCACAACTGTGGTTTGGAAGCCATGGTTAGATTTATATGAAGCTAACCAGGTGGTTTATTCTGTAAACTGGTTAAATAAAATGTGGCTTAGCATAATGTATAAAAAAACCTAATGCTTTTCTATACCCATACTAAATTCTTTGAGGTCTAAGAAGCTATGATGTTCATATTATGGCTATGCTGGCATATCCAATCACCAAACAATCCATCTATTTATCAAAAGGCAAAATGATTCAATTGCTCTCCATCAACTTCTTCAAGCTCTCCAGAATCTCAATCACAAGCAATTTACCTTTGTCTTTTTTTCTACTCATCATTATTATTCTTTAGAACTGCTCATGGAAACTATGTCAGGCCTAGAGACAGTCTTGGAAATAAAAATAATCCTTAAGACAACCAATTTGCTTTGTCAACTTTTCCCTTTTTTCAGACTAAGAAGTATGAAATGCACTAATCACCTCACCACTGATGAAAAAAACAAATTTGTAGCAAATGCAAAAAATGGGTATAAATCAAAATAGATGACAGGGTGGATGTTTATACTGAATGAATGTGACACCAATCATTCAGCAAGAGTTCAGAAGTGAAGCAAAGAACTAAAGGAATATTGATCTACAAACTCCTCTGCATAAAATAAAAACAAAACTGGAACTTTTTCTGTTGGGAAAGCCTAGGAACATGTCTTTATAACAAAACAATCATTGAAATCCAATATAGTGAAAACTACAAGAAAAGATTGGCAGCCAGAAATAGCTGCAAATGTACCGGTATATTTAAAACTATAGTGATACAACAGTTCATCACTGAAGGGTACAAAGCAAAGAAAATCTTTATCTGGTCAAAAAAGGTACTTTGTACATCATCATCAAGAAAGGAATTCTTGCTTGGGTTGCATATTTACAATGGAAGACGCATGTGTGCAAATTGTATAAAATATCTGCAACTTATCAGCATTATATTAAGAAAAGTAGCCAAGTATCAAATGGTACAGTAATTGCTCAGTCAAAATTAGATAAAACCATGCTTCTGTCCCTCCACTAGCTCCTAAGTCTAAGATCTGCATTTATTTATCTTATTTATGTATTGTATTTATTAATCAAATTTGTAGACTACCAAATGTCCAACTATTTAGTGAATTTAATCAAGAAAGTCTTTTTTATGCAATGAAGTCAAACTTTTCCTAATTTTAAAGCATAAGGGCTCCCATACTTGATGTCTTTGTAAAATAAATGGATCATTTTTATATCTAATAGAACGTTCCACATAAAAAAATCTATTCTCTCTTTTTGTTAGTCTCTCCCAGTACTATTCTACTAAAACAATCTTCATGGGAAAACTTTTGAGTTTGTAAATTCTTAGTTCCAATCCTGTTTAAATCTATACCATGTAAAGTATGTTCAGGATGTAAACACCAGATTCAGTCAGTATATTCGTACATTTTGCTAAGAATGTTGAAGCTAGGCCATGACATAAATAAAGGTCCTGAGAATAAGCCATGTTAAGAAAGGTTAATTGTTTATTCCTATCTTGCTTTTGGCCTAATATCATAAAAGACCCCAACTAAAGACACAGCATAATTTTTCAGAGGATAAATATGAAGAAAGGAGAATTTACTGCAGAGGTACCAGGGACTTGCATCTCAAAACTAATTATTACAAAATCTTGAATATATCCTGTTAATCAAAATAGCCAAAACTGGACTACATGATCCAGCAATCTGGCCTGATATGAGGCAGCTTCCTAACTGAAAATAGAGTGCCTGGACATTTCTCGATAATGTGCAATCCTTCCTAAATTTATTCACAAATGAAACTACAAATAAGACATTATAAACTAACTAGGATGTTTAACCACAGAGAATCATAATCATTTCCCAAGGCCCTATTGACTCCTTCCATTGAAGATGATGATCCTTTACAGACAGCAATCCCACTGGTAGTGTACTTTGCATTACATTGGCATCAGCTACTCACTCACCCTCCTTAATGAAAAGCCATGGTCGCCTTCTGGCTGCATACAACTTAGCCAGGCATTCTAGTTAGAAAAAAAAACTTCAGAGAGTATTCTGCCATTGCTTCAAATGAGATGTAGCTCACTTTTCATTTAGGAATAAAATTGCTTTCTGTGTAATTAACTTCCTATGCCCTTAGGGAGAGTTTATTCAGTTTATAAAACAAGGAAAATTTCATCAAGGTCTTAAAGTTTTCAAGTATGTTCAACAAAGCCTTAAGAGCCTGCATTTGGCAGTAAAATGTAATGTGACTAATACCAGAGTACAACAAAAAAACAAGAATAGGGGTCGGAGTAAGGGAATTTTATTAGATTTTTCCATGAAACTGAGATTTTTCAGACTGAAGACATATCTAGAAAAATATGTCAATGTTCAGCTACAGCAATACCTCTGTGGTATTTAAGGATACAGAATGAGGTTTATGAGTTGTTTAGTTCAGTGTGTAAATGAAATATTAATGACTTTTTAAAAACATGCAAAATTATCAGTCTATATACTGTATATGAACAAATGAACATTAATATAGAATCCTAGTATCATAGTGTAGGAGAGGCTATTTAAGAGTCCAGTCTCTTACTCAATGCAAGAGTTCAATAGAAAACATTTTCAGCTAGGGTTTTCCAACTTGTCCATACTCAACAAAGAAGGGCTATTGAATTTCACTGATCCCACAGCATTTTTTTTTTTTACTATCTCTTCTGTCTTATCTTTTCAAAGCTATTTCAAGTAAGAGCTGAAAGGTTTACAGTGTAGGTCCTAGGACAATTCTACAGAAAAGATGTTCCATAAGTATGGGTGCCATTGTTGACAAAGACTTACATTAAACCTCTGCCAGGAAGGCCAGAAAAAGGGTCTTAGCAGAAAATCTCAAAAATAGTTGGGAAAAGATGTGATCTGATGCATTTGGTTTTAAATAAGCATGGTTGTAAAACATGTTGACCAGTTTTCAGGAAAAAATAAGAAAATCAACGAATTTATTTAAAAACTTTAAAAATATGAATATGAACTCAACTGTACTAGCCAAATTATGACAGTAGTGAGTTGGCCCAAGATGTTGGCTGAGATAATATGGGTTTTTTTTTTGTTTTGTAGTGCAAATTCCTTGGAACTTCTAGTTAATTTGTCATTTGTTAAAAATCTTTCTTAATATAATCCAGAAACATGTTACCAAAAACACTATAGCTGAAGCTAAAATACACAGGATCACAAGTAGTAATTTCCCCCCACCACTGACCATATTGAGTTCACGGTCTCTATTATTATATTTTCTTACAGTATTTTAAACAACTTAAAATCCTGCACTTTAAAATAATTTCACATAGGTCAGTATAATACTGGTTCATTTTATCGCAAATTCTGAATATTCATGAATTTTTGGTAGAACACTGCCATGTTCATACCAATAGAGCTTTAAAATATTGGAGAGTGTAATATTGTAATTTCACCCAAAGCTGTCTCACTTTTAAAAATAATGTCACAAAGAATTGATTTCTTTTTGATGCAGGAAAGACACTTGGGAGAGGTGCTTTTGGGAAAGTAGTGCAAGCAATTGCATTCGGAATTAAGAAATCACCCACTTACAAAGTTGTTGCTGTGAAAATGCTGAAAGGTATGTATAAACTTGACTCAAGGAAATCCTTATATTTATGGGGCATACATTTGACTCATAGTTGATGGTAATCAAAATGAATGCACTCTCATTTTCAAATGTTCAAAATTTGTAACCATTGCAATCTATTACATAATATATTGCATTTTTGTGACAATATAGTGATAGACAACAGCTTTTGAAAATGGCTGAGCTATAATCATTGTAGCTTTCTCATTTTCTATACCGTTACAATCATTCTCTCTCTCTCTCTCTCTCTCTCACTCTCTCTCTCTCTCTCTCTCTCTCTCTCTCTCTCTCTCTCTCTCTCTCTCTCTCTCTCTCTCTCACTCTCACTCTCACTCTCACTCTCACTCTCACTCTCACTCTCACTGATGCAAAACATTAATCATTACATTATAAAAGCTGAAATGATCAACCGCTGGCCTCCTTGTGAAAGATTTATAGACAAAACTTCAACCCTTAGCCAGTTCCATGGGTGTCCTGGAACATCATCCAAATCTCCAGACCCAGATTTGACATCAACAAATTCCACATATGTAAATAGAGTGAATCGAAGAGGAAGAAAGGCAGGTCTCCAATATAAAAATGAACTAAGTTCAGGGTTTAAGGAGACAGCATGTAGAACAATAAGATTTCAAGAATCCAACTTGAGAGAACAACTAGTAGCACAACAGAGCCAAGTTTAATTTTCTAAAACAGCAGACACAATTGCAGTCTGGATTTCCAACTAGTAAAAGAACCCCAGCAATAAAGTGATCAGCAAGAAGCATTGGCTAGGAGTTAAATCACCTGGCATTTCTAGACCAGAGAAACCTAACCTTGGAGCTGGCATTCCCTCTAATTTATATTATCCTTGTAGAAGGAGCAACAGCAAGTGAATATAAAGCACTGATGACTGAATTGAAGATTTTGACACATATAGGCCATCATCTTAACGTGGTGAATCTGCTGGGAGCCTGCACAAAGGGCAGAGGTAAAAAAAACAAAAAAACAAAAACAAATCTGAAGCTCTTATTTGTTAGTTTCATTTTTGTGGGCCTAAAAGTAATCCATTTTGCCTTTGTGTTATGATAAAATGTAGGACAGTTAATGCTAAGTTCACATCAATTTTGTTTTTATTGTTTTACTTTTAAGAGAGCTTTTACCTTAAGTCTGTGCTGGTATGATTAGTAGAAGTGCATTTTCTACATTCATCTTGTCATTCACCTTGTTCCTCACAGGACCGTTGATGGTGATTGTTGAATATTGCAAATATGGAAATTTGTCAGGTTATTTGAAGAGCAAAAGGGATTTATTTTCTACCCACAAGGTAATGCCTCAATTGCTTCATTATAGTTTTTCAGCTCATCACAAACCTACTAAATGCATTTTACCTCACTGTATCAAAGCAAAGTGATTTCAAAAGAATTCAGAAACAAGACACTGATGGCTTTGGAGGTTTTCCCCTATAGCTTCACTTTGATTTTTGATTCATCAAGTTACAGGATAACAATTCCATATCAAAACGATCACGTAAATCTATTCCTATAGATATGGCTCAAATAAATAAGGGTCTCTGAAGAAGTTTTATATTAGAGATCAAGGTAATGTGTTAGCATGTAAGCATTCCTGAAAGTGGGAATCTGATTAGTGACACAGATTTTATTCCTATAACTTAAAGGGAATTTATTTACAGGAAACACATTATAGAGGGAGACAAAGCCTAGCACCTAATTGCATCCTATTAGGAGATGAGTCAAAGAATGTGTGTTCTTTTCATTAGAAGAAAAGCAGTAGGAAATTACCTCAGATTAGCAATCTCAGACAAATAGCAATCAGAGAAATAAACAGGTAAATTTATCATTACATATATACTGCTTCCTTGCAATCAGGAGGTCAGAAAGTATTGAAGAATTAATACCATTGGATTCACATCTCCAGCAGATATTTTTTTAAGGTGGTAAGGCAGGGATAGTCAACTGAAAGTTCCTTAGCCAAATCTATCCTGCAAAATCATAATTATATTTATAATAGCCACATTAAGTGAATACAGTTCCATTCCTAATTTTATGTGTATCTGTGTGTGCATGATTTTAATTAAAGTGAGGAAGAAACATAAATTTTACAAATCCTAAGTTCAATACTCTTTGGATTGTATATATGATGTCCTGGTCAGTTTTTTTCATAATTATCTATTATTAGAATCTTAATACTACTTACATGTTATAAGATACCTCTGTATCTTCTCTGGCTATTTGTTATGCTGAGTTGGAGACAGAAACTGTCATCTAACTGAAGCTTTGAAGAAACCATTACTATACTCTAAATCTTAGCATTGTATATGGGTTAACATGAAGGACAATTCTACATATATATTTTTTTCAAAATTGGAACTGAAAGACAGGGAACTGTGTATACTTCTTAAAGCTAATCATGAAGTATAGTCCTGAGAAATAATTTCTCTTTTCTAAGCATTCAATATTGTCTATATTTTCATATCATGTTAATATGGTCTCAAATCTTTGAAAAACATAACTTTGGGTGATATACAACACTGAATTAAAAAGAAACACCTTTAAATATATAAAGTCATCGTAAAAACTGTAAAAAACACACAAGCAGAGAGGATGACTTTAGCCTTTGTAAGGCTAAAGGATCCCCCTGGTCCCCTGGAATTCCCAGGACTGATGGCCTGAAAGATTTGTGGAACATTTCCTCTAGTGGGAAAAGATTCCATAATGTGGGTGCCATAGTCATAGACTCTGTCCTGGGACCTGCCTAGTTTAATTCCCTAGTAAGATAGGACCCACAGTATGCCAGATCTGCCAGATCTGGTGGGACAAGCAGATATAGTTGAGGAGAGGCAGTCTGACAGATACCCTGACCCAATGCCATGAAAGGCTTTAAAAGTTAAAAAAAAATACTTTAAATTGGACCTGGAAGCACACTGGTAACCAATGCCACTCATGAAGCATAGGTATAAAGTGTGCTGTTGTAGGACCAAACCTAACTACCAACACCATTGCATTTTGCACCAGGTGAAGCTTCTGGATACCCTCTCAGGGCAGCTCCATGTAGAACGCATTACAGAAATCCAAATAAGAGGTGACTAGGACATGATTGACATTGACCAGAGTCTCCAGAGATCCAGATATGGAAGCAAATGGCTCACAACAGAAAGCTGAGCAAAGCTGTGCAAAATCTCCTAGCACAACTGCCACCTGATCTTTGGGCAGGGATTGTGAATCCAGGAGGATCACTGGATTGAGCACTGGGTCAATCTAGGGCAGTCTGTCTAGGGCAGTACAACCCCATCTAGCACCAAAGGTGGAATAGTCCTAGAATTGGAAGGCCCTAAAACTCAAGGGCAGTCAGTCTTGCTAGAATGCCTGTTGTCCTCCATTCAGACCCTTGCAGCCTCCAAGCACTGAGATAAGATGTCCACAGCATCACTTAGTTCAGCAAGGGCAGAAATGTATAACTAGGTATCATCAGCATACTGATGACACTTTACATCATGGCAGTGGTTAACCCCACCCAGCAGCCTCATAAACAGTACATATGAAGTAGGAGAGGACAGAGGGTACTAACTCTGTAGTAGCCCACATAGTAGAGGCCAAGGGTAGAAAGTCTCTTCTCAACTACCTCCAGCTAGAATCAGCTCTGGAATATGGTATTGCCAAGCTTTGCAAATTTCTTTTCAGTTCAAAGGGACATTGTTTGTTTATATATTTAATATTATGCCTTTTCCCTCTTAAGAGTATGTAGCATACTGTATATACAAACATTGTGGTTGGTTAGGCATTGTGTAGGAAGGATTTTATGAGTTCCATGCTTCTTTAAACTGTCAGTATTTTTTAAAATCTCTAGGACATTATGTTTATCCTCTCTGCTTTTGCTCCAGGCCATCTTAAATTGATCAAGCTAGAGTTAAAAACATTGACTGGGTAGATGTTAGATGCACTAAAGTAAGGAAATATGTTTTCCCCGGACAAATTAACTAGTAAACTGAAGATGGAGAGAAGGCTTTCTCTAACAATAGTGGTTTTACTCACTTGCATGAATCATTTCCAAGGGACTTAATTCTCATCACTGAAGAACATTAAGTTATGGAAGGAATTCATTGGCACGTTTCAAACTTTTTTGAATGGAAAGACACAAATAACCTACGGCTCGGCCTAAGTAATGTTAAGCACTTCAAAATCACATTGGGTTGGATCCAAAGTTAGTCATACTTAGAATTGACTCCAAATAATGAGATTTAAAACCCTCTGGTTTAAATGGCTCCCTGTTAAATATGAGTATCTCTGACTTTATTCCTTTAATTGGAGTAGAAGAAATTAAAGTCTATGTTTAATTATCATATTGAAATAGGTGGAACTCAAAAATGTTTTATAATGAGTGGATCATGGAAAGTTGAAATTCAACATTGCTTTGCCAATAATTTCTCCTTGTTTAAATAAACAAGTATGGATCCATTCAAAGAAACCCTTTGACAGAGAAGAAGGATGTTGAGCCTATCAGCAGTGGGGAAAAAAGACTGGAGAATGTCCCGAGTCGAGAAAGCTTAGCAAGCTCTGGATTTCAGGAAGATAAAAATTTAAGCAATGTAGAGGAAGAAGAAGAGGGTAGGTATTAATTCCTTCCTTTTTCTATACAGCCTTGGTAGTTTTACAGTCATGCTCTGCATCTTTAACATTTTCTTGCTTCATTTATCACCCTCATAAACATCTGTGGGAGATACTCAGATCCAAGAAAAGATGGTTTAAAATAAGCTTATTTACAGAATTCCTCTGTTAGACAGGAAGAAGTTGTTACTGTTTCTGTAGTCTCTTCCTTATCCAAGGGGAAGTGTTTGGTATAGCACAAGGTTTTTTTTTCCTCTCTCCCACCCCCCTCTCTCCCTCCCTCGTTAGTGAACTAAGTTTGAAATGCTCTAAGGCAGGGGTATCAAACTGGCCAGATGTGCCACACCCAGGCCATGCCCACCCAGGCTCCACAAAGGCAAAATATGTCGTGAGACATCACAATACGTCAAGTGATACAATTGAGTTTGACACTCATGCTCTAAAGCAGTGATGGCGAACCTTTTAGAGACCGAATGCCCAAATTGCAACCCAAAACCCACTTATGTATTGTCGGGTGCCGGGTGGGCGTGGCCCATTGGGTGGGCATGGCCATTGGGTGGGTGTGGCTGCGGGGGTAATGGCAGACTGGGTGGGACTAAAAAGTTTAATGAATCAATTCCAACTTTGCGAGATCTTTTTTTTCTCTGTGAGAAGTTGAAATTGATTGAACCTTTTTTTTTGCACATGGCGGCGGAGGCCTAAAGCGAAAAAGTTTTTTGAAACCCAGCTGAAGGCCTAGGACTGGGGCGATGGTGCGCATGCCCACAGAGACAGCTCTGAGTGCCACCTGTGGCACGCATGCCATAGGTTCGCCACCATGGCTCTAAAGAGAGTAAACTAATTCCTGTCAGGATGAGGTCATATTAACCCCTTTCATGCTGCTTTGATTTCAGATGTCAGTGATTTCTACAAGTGGCCCCTCACCATGGAAGATCTTATTTCTTACAGCTTTCAGGTAGCCAGAGGCATGGAATTCTTGTCATCTCAAAAGGTTAGTTTTTCTTCTTTGCCTTTGCTTACAGAATAGTAAGTGCGCCCCCGCCTCAAGAAGCCTTCCCTGGATCCAGCAATTTTGACCAACTATCGTCCGGTCTCCAACTTCCCCTTTGTGGGGAAGGTTGTTGAGAAGGTGGTGGCACTCTAGCTCCAGCGGTCTCTGGAGGAAGCCGATTATCTGGGCCCTCTGCAGTCGGGGTTCAGGCCCGGCTACTCCACCGAAACTGCTTTGGTCGCTCTGATGGATGATCTCTGGCAGGCCCGGGATAGAGGCCAGTCCTCTTTCCTGGTGCTTCTTGACCTCTCAGCGGCGTTCGATACCATTGACCATGGTATCCTTCTGCACCGGCTGGAGGGATTGGGAGTGGGGGGCACCGTGTTACGGTGGTTCTCCTCCTATCTCACTGGTTGGTTGCAGTCGGTGTTTGTGGGGGGTCAGAGGTCCACCTCTAGGTTACTCCCATGTGGGGTGCTTCAGGGGTCGGTTCTCTCCCCCCTACTTTTTAACATTTACATGAAACCACTGGCTGAGATCATCCACCGGCACGGAATGAGATACCATCAGTACGCTGATGATACTCAGCTGTACATCTCCACTCCTGGCCATATCAGTGAAGCGGTTGAGGTGATGTGCCGGTGTCTGGAGGCTGTGAGGGTCTGGATGGGTGTTAACAGATTAAGACAAGACAGAGTGGCTGTGGGTGATGCCTCCCAAGGACACTTCAATCTGTCCTTCCATTACCCTGGGGAGAAGGTCCGCAACTTGGGAGTCCTCCTCGATCCACAGCTGACATTGGATCATCATTTGTCAGCTGTGGCAAGGGGGGCATTTGCCCAGGTTCGCCTGGTGCACCAGTTGCGTCCTTATTTGGATCGGGAGTCTCTCCTCACAGTCACATAAAGTGTTGGTTATTACCTATAAAGCCCTTCATGGCATGGGACCAGGATACTTACGGGACCGCCTTCTGCCACATACTTCCCTACGACAGGTGAGAGCACACAGGGTCGGCCTCCTCCGGGTCCCGTCAGCGAAACAATGTCATCTGGCAGGCCATAGGGGGAGGGCTTTCTCTGTTGTGGCGCCTGCCCTCTGGAACCAACTGCCTCCTGAAGTCCGCGTTTCTCCAACTCTCCTGGCCTTCCGAAAAAATCTTAAAACTTATCTTTGCCGGCAGGCCTGGGGATGATTGTGGTTGACTGTTGAATTTGAGTGGGTGTTTTATTGTATTTTTTTAGATATTTCTTGTTTGGGATTTTTATTGTAATTTGTTGTTTGTATATATGTTGTTAGCCGCTCCGAGTCTCCGGAGAGGAGCGGCATACAAGCCCAAATAAATAAATAAACAAACAAACAAATAAATAAATAAACAAACAAACAAACAACAACAAAAATAATTTCTAACTAATATGCCTATAGCTCCTAGCTAGTGAGTTATAAGGCTGAGTACTTTTTTAGCTATTTATTAGATTTCCAAACTATTCTACTCCACATTTGGTGTACAAAATGAAGCATAGTATAAAGTACAATACAATTAATAAAAAATATCTGGGCAAATAATAAGATATAATCCTGGTGTGGCTACATAATCAATGTAGACTGGAACAGGTATATGTCACTGATGCTCTCAGTTGTGAAGAAGACAATGTGACAACCTATTTTGCTAAGAGCTTGCTTGAGCTCAGCTTTGGGAGCATGAGCATTAATAGTATTAAATGACACCGACACTAATACTAAACATAATCAACATAGCCTTCGTGGAAAAGCCAGATTTTAACTATTTTCTGGGAAGCTATAAAAAGTAGGAGACATTCTTGCTTGGGATTAGCTGTTCCAAAGGAGGATAAAAGCCAAAGATATGGGATTGCACAGTAGTCATCAGGCTCTAGAAGAGGCTGGCTTACATAGAAAGAAGAGGACATGTCTGCATTACAAAGGGCATCGGTTGCCCTTCTTGCATATTGATGCCAATGTCCCTAAGGATTAGTCCTTACCGATAGCAGAAAATGTTGCACTTGACACAGGTACAACTAATGCTAGTAATCTACTTTATACTTTCTCTGTATTGTATTACTGTAGTAAAAATGTTACGTGAAAGAGCTTTAACTGACCAAAGTCATGATGAGCAGCAAAGAACAATATGTATGGGTCCATCTAGTGCTTATTGATTATGTTTTTGTACTCTCTATTTAACACTGCTTTCTGCAGAAGGGAATAGTGTGATGGGTATGTACATATGTATGCACGCATGTAACATTCCTCACATTTTTAGCAATTTTCCATCAGATGTATGAGACTCACGTCACTTCTTTTTTGCTGTTGAAAAGTAGACATTCTGTGCTCTTAATGTTGTGTAACAGATTGTGTGTGTGTGTGTGTGTGTGTTATCAACAAGTATATATTTTTGTAGATAAAACTGAAGTTTTTAAATTGTTTCTTATCTCACTAACATTAAATAGTAATAGCTAAAACATGTATGTAAATCAATTCAGGGATTTAGAAAACAGCTGTTTTTCTTCACACTTTTTTCACTCACACAAACACACACCTTTATTCAAAAACCCATATGTGCTTTCCATCCTGACTATCACTGGAAGAAAGAAAGATAGAGAAAATGACTGAGCAGTTGGCAGAATAGGATGAAAAATTCCAGAATCCCTTGTGAGAATATATAATATACCAAGTTTGTCAGAGGTGGTGCTAACTGACTTTAATATATATACAATTTGACAGGGAAATTGTGCACCACTCTTAATTTCTCCAAAGCACCTGAAGGCAGGGCAATCAAAGACAGAACCAACCTAGAACTAAGGAGGAATTTCCTGATAGAACAATTAATCAATGGAATGACTTGCCTCCAGAAGTTGTGGGTACTCCAATACTGGAGATTTTTAAAAAGAGATAGGACAACCATTTGTCTGAAATGATATGGGTGTTCCTGCCTGAGTAGGGATTGGACTAGAAGACCACCAAGATCCCTTCCAACTATTATTGTTGTTCTATTATTCTGTTAATTCCTTGATTCCAGGCAGAATTTATAAACAAAAATGGTGCCTCTATAAGAATTTATGTTCTATGTGTTATGATATGCTATCCTGCCTTGGTTTCATGTCATTCGCTTTAATGTTTTCAGTTAACTGTTCATTGTTATTCAATTTAAGCAGAAAGATGCGCTAAAAATATACTTTTTAAAAGTATAAATAGAAATTACTTTGAGCAGCTGGCTTTTCCCAGCAAGTGTCATTAAGATGTCTCGACTGATGACTCACATTTCTGTGAACCAAAACTATTTAGTTTAATAAGTTTAGAATGAATTAGAGAAGAAAGGTCACTTTTAATAAAGGATTCCACAGAATGACTGTATCCATGGGAAAAGAAATTACTATTAAGCCAGCTTAAGTTTGCCATGTTTGGAAATTTAAAGTATATTGCAGAGAGATCCGTAGGAAATGTGAAGTTCCATTTCCTCTACTGTGTTAGAGGAAATGGAAGTTCACATTTCCTACGGATCTTCTGTAGTATACTTTAAATTGAACTAATTCTAAGTTTCCCTTTATATGTATTAAGAATAAGTGTAATAAATTGAAAGGTTACATACTTCAATAAAGGCTGTAATCCTTTGAGGGCAGATTTAAAGGCTGCTTAAAAGCTTAACATCTGACACCATAAATATATGGAGACGTGACCACCTGTCTATTTCTTTGTATTTCCATAAATCTGCAACTGCAACATCACAGAAATGTATTTAGATGGCAGTTGGTGGACTTAACATTGTTTTCAAGAAATATAGGTTACCATTTTTCCATATTTAAAAGCCAATGTAATGCTTTTAAATGGCTATTGTATAATTGCTTATACTGCCAGATCTAGGCTGCAAAATATGGGTGATTATGAGGTGGTAATAGAAATATGGAAAGTCTGATCTCCTGGATGCCATTTTGTGCTGGTTCAGAGTTTTGCAGCCCTGATTGGAGTACCTTGTTATGGCTGCATGTCTAAATTAACACCTAACACGAACATTTTGGCTTGTGGCCAATTAGCTTGCCTATCAGGACATCTCTTTCAGAATTTCCATGGATCCCTTTAGAACTACTAAATCAAAATCTAGACATTGCATGCAGTTACAAAGAAAGACAAGCCTGTCATCATGCTGGAGAACCATTGCTTTTATAATTTTAACAAAAACCCTGGGTCCTCGTGTACGTTTACCATTCTTCGTTTCCATCCTTTTCAAAAATCCCTCCTGGCAAATAACCTTTGTGTATCTTCGTGTAATTAAAAATTAATGTTTATTCTTACTCTTACAGCAAGACTATCAGGTACAGATGTATTTTGCTTTATGTTTTATTTGAAGCACACATTTCATCTATAAATTAATAATAACAGCTAAAATAAATGATAGAAAATTAAATATGAAAAGCAAATTAACATGTGCTAAGCACTTACCTTAAATAGATCCATTTATATTCAAAGTAATATATATTTGACTATATTATGGATTTAATTAATACTTCAATTACTGAGTTATGTAAATTCTCCCTACATGAATCCATGTAGTTGGACATAACGGATACATAAATAGATTGTAAAAACCTATGCTAGTTCCAATTAATTTCATTCCAAGTTTCTATATTACAAATGAAATTTGAAACCCCGAGAAATAAGCCTTGATACAGGTACATCTGATACACTTGTGCTCAAAATTTAGCTGCTGATCTATACAAATTCACTGGAAAATAAGACCTATTGAACTCAATGGGAGTTGTGTATAGAATATAAAAACAAACAACTGAAAGTTTAGTGGCAAGGAGGCTCACATAACAATAGTTTCATTTTCTGCAAACCACAGAAAATGTTCATAGAAATATGACTAAACTATTTTAAAAGAAAGAATCTCTTTAAAAAGATAAAGAAAAGACTCAAAATATTTTGTGTTCATGATTCATAAGAGGAATTGTGGTGAGACGAGAGTGATTCAGAGTCAGGTGACCTATCAATTTAATAAATTATTTTATGCAACTATTTTCTTATAGTGCATCCATCGTGATTTAGCAGCCAGAAACATCCTTTTATCTGACAACAACGTTGTGAAGATCTGCGATTTTGGCCTTGCAAGAGATACTTATAAAAATCCTGATTATGTGAGAAAAGGCGATGTAAGTCAACTACTGTACTTGGTATTTGCTCTTTTGTTTATCATTCTGAACAGCTCATGAAAAAACTCTTTCAGTATTTACATTCTCTGCAGTTAAAAGGCCCCTCAAAGCATTGCTGTTCTTTCTTTTAGCACCAAAATGAGCAATCCAGATGAGTTGTATACATTGTGCTTGTTTGCATCCTCCACAACAATGCTCGAAAATGCTCATCAGTTCTTTTATTTTTTAAAATAGTATATATGTTGATATTTATTTCTGGACTAACCTTGCCAGATGATTTTATAACAAATCCTGAGGCCTATTGGTCAGCCCTGTTGGTTGGGATTGCACTTTGGAATGTATAAATGGCATATAACTGTTTAGGAAGCATGCTATCCAGATACAATTTAAAAGGTGGTCTAAGGAGAACACATTTTGACTTACATCTTGCTAAGATAGCAGAAAGCAAATATCTGTATGCCTAGATCCAGAATTATGTTTTCTGTTTGTAAAGTCTAGCAAAGAGAATGCTACATAAGATTAAAAACAACCCTCAGAGTCTGGAAAAAGGAGTGGGATATTGCTAGAATATACTAATTAAATTTGGTATCTCTCCATGCATAGAGGTGGAGAAAAAATTGCCCTAATCTTATTATATCTCCCAAGATGCAATGGAGCATCAGTAAAGACAATTTGGCCACCTCTATGTTGTTCTGAGTTCACGAGAAGGGTAATGTTGGTAATAGTCCATCAGTGCAATGCCAGAGTCCCAAACATGAACCAAGTAATTTTAGAAGTCACGCTCCAGTGGCTTCCTTATAGCACTGAGCAGAGAGTCATTCCATTTAAATCTTACTGAGATTCTCATAGGTTTGGATTCATACAACATGATAGGGCTAAAATAGAGTGAGTTTCTTTGGGGTTCAGTGGACTGTGAGAAATCAGATATTGCCCTGCATATTGAATGTGATCAAACCATATCAGACATAATATAGTTTGCTTCAGACACAGTATGCTATAATTGGTTAACATTAATTTATTATGCTGTGTCAACACATTCAGTGTGTGAAATTACCGTATATTCTCTTCAGACACATAACTCAGAAATGGCAAGATATCCTGGCACCTCTAGGAGTTGCCTAGAACTAAGGCCTAGACCTGGACCAAGGGAAA
The DNA here is from genome assembly GCA_034064705.1 of Bothrops alternatus. Classification (NCBI taxonomy): domain Eukaryota; kingdom Metazoa; phylum Chordata; class Lepidosauria; order Squamata; family Viperidae; genus Bothrops; species Bothrops alternatus. Next base: position 1,125,652 of record JARGCV010000008.1, on the reverse strand, counting down.
AATCCAGCATCCTACCTGCATTTTAAAAAGGTTTAAGATCTACAGTCTAAAAAACTTTAAATCTACTTCTGTAAAACACTTACAGAATTCATGATTAACTTTTATTTCAGGCACGTCTTCCTCTCAAATGGATGGCACCAGAATCTATATTTGATAAAGTCTATAGTACCAAAAGTGATGTTTGGTCATATGGAATATTACTCTGGGAAATATTTTCTTTAGGTAAGAAAATTAAAAAATTAAGATAGTCCATTCTTAAGATTTGGGAAATAAAATAAGTAAAAGCAAATACCTAATCTGCAATCTTATACTGCATGTTGAACTTCATCCAGTTTGGTAAGTAAGTAAGTAAGCAGGGAAATAAATAAATAAATAAACAAACAAGCTCAATTAAGTTTTTACAGTACAGGATTGCAATCTATCTAAGAAGTCTTAATTCAGCCTTAACGATTTATATATATAAATTACTAATATCTTTTAAGTCCATTAACAAAATAAATACACAAATAATTACTGGTGATTTTATAATAGATTATTTTGCAAGAATATTTGCAAACAGTGGCAAATCAAGATTTTAAATCCCCCTTCATTTTCCTGGCACCTGTATATGAGTTAGGATTCAAAATCTCCAAATTCTCAGATGAGTTTTATCCTGTCAGTAAGAGAGCCCAAAGTTGGGAAAAGGAATCTTCTACGATTAAATTATATCATTTCACAATCATTTAAGAGTTCTAATCAAGTAAAAACAATCAAACTCCTGACCCAAATTCCCTAATTTGCTCTCTATGCTATTCCACTTTTTGAATATTGGTATATTTTAAGAGGTCTGTTAGAGAGCAGTGCAGTGCTGAAAGCAGAAAAAAAGTATCAGCAAAAAATCAAAACCAGTGGTACTCCAAAGAGTTACCAACCTATGGAAAATGGGAGCCTTTGAAATTCTATGATTCACACAGAGCTTTTGATAGTGGTGCTTTGGGATAATTCTTGCCAACCTGAAGTCTTTCAAATATGCTGGGCTAAAGTTCACATCCTCTCTAGTTGGCAACCCATGCTGAATAAAACATAATAGAAGTTGTAAGTTAGTAGTTTCTATTTTATTTTACTTTGAATTTTAATTTTTTTTTAAAAAAAAGAGGGGCTGTGTTACATTTTAGTGACTTGAAAGACAAGACATAAGAAACAGAACAAAATCACTATAGCTGTCTTTAATTGCTACTGCTAAACCACGTCCCAACCATTTTTTTCTCAAAAATCTCAAAATTGTGGTGTCAAATAACAGATCCTTCTAGACATAGAGATGGGGGGGGAGGAGATGGTAGATCATAACAACCAACCAGAGTTACTAGCCCATTGGGTCACACAATACTGGGCCACTGGCACACACAGCTGCTTCCTTTCTGTACTGATCAATGGGACTCACAGGCAGACAAGCACCAAAATATCTCAGACTGAGGTAGTAATAAGGCATTCAAAATGAGAATGCTGAGGCATTGCATTCTTAAAAAAAATAAAAGGAAAAATGCAGGATACAAAATCCATCCTGCAAAGGAAGCAACAATTTCATTCATCAAAGAAGAATGGCAGATGAGACAGACACAACAGCAAAGGAAACCAGTCAATGCTAGCAGTTCCTTAGATAAACAATCTTCTGGTCATCTAGTACATGTTTCTAGGGCAGCTTTTACCTCTGAATTAACTCTTTGCATTCTGAGAAAAAAATGGTCAGCTGAAAATATGAATTTGGGAGTTACTTACTTAATTCTAAAGATTCCATTTTTAATTCTTTAATTTTTAGGTGCATCCCCATATCCTGGCATTCAAATAGATGAAGTCTTCTTCAGAAAGTTAAAAGAAGGCATTTGCATGAAAGCTCCGGATTTTGCAACCCCAGAAATGTATGTGTGTTTTTATGCTTTGGGATATGCACCCTGGTTCTAAGATGCACATAAAAATGTCCAACACTCTGGTGTTTTAGAAGGGACCACCATAGAGCAGAGCTATGTCCAGGAATAATGCTTATAAATTACCTTGTGTCCAACTTCTATGTTCTAAGAAATCCCTAGGATAATCCATCAGTTAGCTCATACAGTAATAATTGTATTAAGATAAAAGAGGAAACACTATTTATAAAGCAAGCTGAGAATGAGACAAAGTGAATATGCTCTTAACCTTGATGAGGAATCTTCTGACTGGGGTTTTTATTTTTATTTATTTTATTTGTTTCTACACTGCCCATCTCACTTAAGTGATTTTCAGTAGTTTACAAACAACATCAAAAAAATGTTAAAATGTGACTAAAAAGCACAGTTAAAAACAGTGTTAAAAATAAGGTTAAAATTAAGAAGTTAAAAGTAAAAAGTCAAAGTTAAAAAAATTAACAAGGCTAAAAGGCCGAAAAACCATCCTCAAGCCAATCAGCCATCTTCAGGATTGCATAACCTACTTAGACCTCCATGCTAACTGGCAGAACAATCTTCTGAAAGGCCATGTACCAAAGGGTGAAGGCAATGGCAGAGAAGGTTTAATTCAAACATTTCCTTTCTGTTTTAAAAGTAAAATGGAAGAAGGGACGATAATCTCCTTTTGCCTCTTCTGCAAACGAGAGAGAAGAAAATGGGAAAATCTTTTAACATGTTGCAAAAGGGAGAGAGAATGGAAGGGAACAATATTGAATGGAAGATGTCTGAGAGATCTGAGACTGTCTGGATTTTGCTGGGAGTAGCCTGAACATTGTTTTGCATTTTTAAACTTTGATTCTGAGACTGAGCTGGTAGAGTACTGCTGGTACCTCAAATATAAAGCACATGTTCTTCTGCTCAGGAGCAATTGCACCTCCTTGTTTATTATGTGTTTTACACATTTTTTTTTCCTATCTCCCTGGAATCAGTCAGAACTCTAAAGCTGTCATAAGATTATTCCTCTGCCTTCGGGGCAATTTAAGGGAAAAAAACCTTTTTGGTTATCACCAATCATGATAAGAAACAACAAATACAGTTGAATCTACTTCTGAAACAATCACTATATACCATATATCTTCCCCAAACAACTATGGGAATCCTGTTGTGTCCTGAGCCTGCAAAAGCAGGCTCGGGATGTTGCATTGGTTCCGGGCATTCCAAAGCTGCCCGGGACCAGATTGAGCGGCGCCGGCCTTGTGCGCATGCACAGAGCGCAAAAGTGCTCTGTTACTGTTGCTTGTCATTGTATGGGTTTCTGGCTGTATAAAGGGGCTTGTGAGCCTTTTGTTTTCGTTCGGGTGTTGTTAGAAGAAGAATAAAGAGCTGTTGAACATCGCCATGTGTCTTCATCATTCGCACGCGAACGAAGTACTTAACAAATCCCATTAGGCTTTGGCCATATACTCTGAATAGGATTTTTATAGCCCTCATGGAGTCTGCTGTAAGAGAGAGATGGGATTCTCAATAGCTATCCAACAATGCACATGTGCAGCAGAATAATTACACTCTGCCAACATCTTGTTCCTTTATGTTCTAACTTCCAAGGGTTTTCAGCCAACGCAAATACATGATAAAATTTATGGATAGCTGTCTAATGGCAAAACTATGGAGTTCATTTTTCTGCCTGACTCTGGTGAGTGGGTGTGTGTATGATAAAAGAATAACAGAAATTCAAGGAAGAGATTAGAAATTATCAGAGACTGAGATACAGTATCTGAAGTAGCTGCTGATGTTTGGCTTGAAAATCAGTACAGAGACTTGGAGCACATGAAAGTCTGATACAAATAAAAGTGTAGCCAGTACTTGGAAGGCTTTTACTAAGTTAGAAAAGCTTTTAGATAATTATAGTATTGAAATATGATGCAGTAGGCAAGATTCAAATTCCCATTAAAGTCCTCCCTTGCTTGAAATTTATATTGGCAACAGAACGTCCAATGTTCCTAACTTTATAGCATGCCCTTATTTTGTTTCCATTCTATTTTAAACAGCATTACAACAACAACAAAAACAATGTTTTTCTCCTGAAACCATCACAGAGCCAAAGTATATAAGCATTTTTCACTTCATATCTCTTTTGGGAACATCTTTGGTAGATACCTGAGGTGGTTATATATTATTGGCTGTTCACTGATATCATCTAAATATTATGTTTTGTAGCCAGCCAGGATAACAATAAGATTCAGGATATTATATTTGTATCCTATCAAGACAGGATATTTTGTTATAGCAAAAGCTGAGTTGTGCTATACATCCTTTCAGAGGTCAATACTTCTGCACAGACATCTGTCTCAGCCTAACCAAATCCACACACATATTGTGAAGATAAAAAGGGAAATTTGGAAGGAAAACTTTGCTATCAAAGCAAATACCTCAGACAAGTGGACAATTATGCCACAGAGCCTTATTATGAGTTTATATTCAGATGACTTGGTTTTTAGATGTAGCAAGGAAGCTAACTGGAAGAAAGTCTGTTTAATCTTTCATTCCTTATTAACATGTATTCCTGTTACATTTCTGTGCAGAATTTAAGTCTCAAAAAAAAATAATTAAATAGGCAGCAGTTCCTTAGCTTTTATCAGAACACAACCCGGAACTGGAGCCCTACTGGACAAAAATCAACAGGGCAGAAATAGGACCATTTCCTGTTCATTGTGATTTTGTTCTGATTTGTTTTTAGTGTTCTACTGCAATTAATGGTCTTTTGGGGAGGAGGAACTTGAGAATGTGGCAGAGGGACCTAGGAGGTTGGAAGATTCAAGGTTACATTTTCCTTTTCTTTTTAGTAGAAATGGCAAAGGCAAATCTATTTACATGGTCCCTAATAGATAACACCAAGTAGATGGCACATCATCAATTGCCCCTTTGCAACTGAATGGTTATAGATGGAGAAATCCAACTAATTGAATTGAATGGGATATTTTGAAGGTAGACATAGTACTGATGCCTTTGAACTTTGGTGTTATAGAAAATTTGCAAGAATATCATGTATAATTAAAAAAAATAAACAAATGGCCCTTCAAACAAATCAAATTAGAATTCTTACTTAAGGTACAAATAACCAGACTCAAATTACCATTCTTTTTCATATTATGCAAAGAAAATTCTGATCCTGAGAAAAGTAGAAGGAAAAATAAGAAGACGATGACCAAAGCAAGGTGGAAAGACTCAACTACAGCAACAATTAATTTAATTAAAGTTGTTAAAAAGAAAAGGGAAAGATGGTCATATATCTGAACAATTAAAAATGGAGCTCATATGGAAGGATGAGGGTTAAAAGTAGTCCACAAAATGAAACTGATGATACTTGAGACAAGCCACTGCAGAAATGAAGCTTGTGATCCCTTTTTTATTTCTTCTGGTTTTTTGGCAGATACCATATTATGCTTAGCTGTTGGCAAGGAGATCCAAATGAAAGACCATGGTTCTCAGAGCTGGTGGAAATATTAGGGGACTTACTTCAGGCTAATGTACAACAGGTAAGTAGAAAACTGTAATGTGTCTTGTATAGCTTTTTCTTTGAACAAGATATGGTTTAGTGGAAGATATGTCGGCTTTCCTCATACTTTTCCTCTGTTAGAAGTAGGATTCAGTGCTACTATAGTAGCATGCACACAATCTGCATGGCTGAAATTGCACAGATTCAAGCATCAATGAGGTTGGTCCCATGATTTTTTTCCAGAGATAAGCTACTTGCTTTGTCCATAAGATTCAATTGCAGGTTTAATCAATTCGTCCACCTTTGAGATTCTCATTCAATTCACAAGCTAAGACTCTAATGGAGTTTTATCATTTCGCAGTTCAAATAGCAGAAGGCATACTGAAAGATTTTTTCCCCCCATACATTTTAACCCCGTGTTTAGAAAAGTATAATGTTATGGGAAGTTCTATTCTGTGAAACATTTTTAGAAGGCATATCATCCAAAAAAATTTTCAGGATACATCAATCCCTATGCTGATTGTGCCATATTATTCTGAATGTAAGGGAGTTAAACTAGCTTATAGTGTAATATTTCAGCTTGTGAGATGAATCAAACTGTTTTAAGATATGTAGAGAAATTTTAAAACCTTTTATGCATTTGTAATATAGGTGTGTTTTACATGGCTTATATAACAATTAGTTTCACCACTTTCTCCTTCTGTCTTCATAGGATGGCAAAGATTACATACCTTTGAATACTCTGTTACCAGAGGACACTGGGTCTGACCACTGCTCTCCAAGTTCCTCTGATCTTCATGAGAGAAAAAACAGTTCAGTGCCAGCCTTGACTAATGCACATGCTGAAATTTTGGGGTAAGGTGAAATGTCAGGATATTTTAATATAAAAAATATAAAACGGTGAGTTTTGGAGCAAGTCTGTAACCTGAAAAAACATCTCGGCAAAGTCCTCCCTAATTCTAGAGAAGACAAGGAAGAGAGGGAGGAAGCTCCTTCTGATTTGCAAGATTCAGTTACTATAACTTTACAATAAAACTAGTACTGACTTACATGACATAGGATTCCTAATCTGATTTACTTTGGAGTGCTGACAATAATACACTCTTCTCTCTACCATGGCTCCTGGCAACCAACACTGAGTAAGCTTGGGAAGTTATTAGATCATCATGCTTTGTGTCAGAGGTCCCTTCCACACTACCACCAGTTTCATTCCTCAAATCCTCAGGAAAAAAAATAAAAATTGATCCATGATGTCTTCAAAGTTGCTGAAAATTCTGTTAATCCCCATGAGCCAACCAATGTAGCTTCTAGGTATCCAAAGGAGGACATAAATGCTGGCTAGCCAGCATTCCATATTGTATTTTTAATGATTTGTAAAGTTCATTGCTATCACAAAAGCTGGCATGGTATCATTCCTGCTTACCAATCTAAAAATTGTGAAAATGTAGTTCAGTATTGATGATCCTGTGGCTGAACCTCTGCAGAGAGCAGGCAGAGTCCAGGAGCTGAGAAATTCTACAATGGTAAAACAGCCCGTCCCTTAACTTTGTGCAGCTCCAGAATTAGGCTTGTGTTGCTTTTAGTTATTTTTTATTTTTATATTAATCAAATTTATACAGCCACCCATCTCACCAAGAGACTCTGGGTGGCACACAAAAATATGATAAAACAGAAAACATAAAAACAGCAGGTATTACAGGTGAGTAGGAAATAAATGCCATATAAAAATAGTAACTATGCAGAATTGGTAAAAACTTGATATTCTTTGTATTAAATATAATTTGTGAACATTCTTTTATAATTAATAAAATGCATCAGGCATATACTTACGCTGTCATCCATGATCAAATGTTCACATGTAGCTACTATATAGTAATATTTTGCTTTGATATTATCTCAAGAAGCCTTTTTCCCTGTTTATTTTCTAAGAAAATATGTTCATGCTTTCAAGATGAAACCATTTCAGAGAGTCTTTGAAGAAAGTTCACCTAAGCACAAATTTCAGCCTGATGTAAGTAAGTCCTAAAATATTTCTTTTGGATTCAATCCTAGACTGATTAACTGAAGACAAAGGAATGTTGAGAGATACTTAATTTCCCCAAGAACAGTCGGTTGGCTCATCATAACTTGAGTTGGATTGGGAATGGGAAATAGTTGAACCCACCTGGAACTCCCAAACATATAACTGCTAGCTTTCAAACCTCTAATCCTTCTCTATTCCTCTTTAAGTAAGAGACTGCTTAAGCAGTGGTAAGAAAAGGAGGAGTTGTGGAAACCATGGGTTGTTGTAACTTTGGAAAATCTGTTAAAAGGGTGTCCCAGATGGGTTCCAGCACACCAGAAAAAGAAGACAGTTTTAATCTTTCTTTCTCCCTCCTTCCCCTCTCCACCCTTCATCGGGGCTGGACCAAAGCCATTGTTATCACCATTCTCATTACAGATTCTCCTTTAAAAAAACATTTTTAACAGAGTTTCTGGAAAAGATACTTATTGTGATGCAGATGACTTCCCCCCCCTTTCTTCTGACTCAAGATTTTAACAGCAGCCTGGAAAGAGTTCAGGAGATCGTAAAGCTCTTATTGAAATCTAAGCTCAAAGAACTTAGCTCAGTGATGGCGAATCTTTTAGAGACCGAGTGCCCAAACTGCAACCCAAAACCCACTTATGTATCATCAGGTGCCGGGTGGGCGTGGCCCATTGGGTGGGTGTGGCCAATTGGATGGATGTGGCCAATTGGGTGGGTGTGTCCCATTACATGGGCGTGGCTGCGGTGGTAATGGCAGACTGGGTGGGACTAAAAAGTTCAGTCAATCAATTCCAACTTTGCAAGATCTTTTTTTCCTGCAAGAAGTTGAAATTGATTGATTGAACCTTTTTTTTTTTGCACACGGCGGTGGCGGCCTAAAGCGAAAAGGTTTTATAAAACCCAGCTGAAGGCCTAGGACTGGGACGACGGCGTGCGTGCCCAGAAAGAGGGCTCTGCGTGCCACCTGTGGCACGCGTGCCATAGGTTCACCACCACGGACTTAGCTTATATATTTGTTGAGCTATATATTATGCATAAAAATTGAAGGTCCATCAGATTAGAGCTATCAATAAGAGGAATAGACACAAGTTCAACCAAGCAAAATGCATCCATTGACTATTGATCATTTTCCTCACAAATCACAAAAAACGAAATTATTTGTTTCTGGCCAATGATAAAGTAAAAATGGTATCCTCATTTTGGCAGTTTAAGGCTTGATCTGGACACAAAATATAATTTTCCTCACCACAATGCTCCTGTGAATCTTGCCAATAAACCCATCTTTTCTATGTTTTACAAAACAAAGTTTAATATTTTGAAATTCTATACTTCAAGATGGGTTATAAAGAAAACCCAAAGGTTCATAATCAGAATTGTATTCTTTCAGAATTATCAAGCTGAGGGGAGAATGGTGCTGCCTTTGAAACAGCTAAAACGTTTTACATGGACTGGCATGAGACCAAAGCAAACTTTTGGGAGGTATTTATTTCTTTCATTTATTAAACATATTTTCAACTTACCGGTTGCCCTAGGAAGATAAACTATTCAATGAAAATATATCACAATATGGTGGAACAAAAAGCAAAATACATAATAAAAAAAGAATGGAAACAGCAAAGTTAGCTATATAAACATAATATTCAGCCCTGTTAAGAGGATAGTATGAAAAAGAAATTCAAAATAATCTTGCCATTATGTTTGATTTAAGATGGGGCAGAGAAAAACTGATAGGTTTTCAAGACCTTGTTATTCTAAAACAGCATTTCTGGAATTTCTGGTGTGTCTGTTTCTTGATATTGCCTATTGAGAGGCTGACACTTCCCAAGTAAACTTTTGTTCAAAATGATGCTACTAAATAAATTGCAGGAGGAACTGTTTATTGCCACTGCTGTCTCCCTTAAAGCTCCACAGGAAGGCTAAAACTTTTACTGAGACTAAGAATCCTGTATGTCTGATTGTGCTGTACCTCTTCCTCCTCATTATACTTCATTGACTTAGGGAGGTGTCTGCCTGAACCACTTCTAAAAGTTATCCAGAACTTCTGAACTTAAAACACTTCAGTCTTTTTTTTACCTCAGCAGTGTCTCCTGTTTCTTCCATCTTGGTCTTCTTCCTTACACTACATATGTTAACTGTTTAATTTCATTGATACTTTGATTGGAACACTACATCTTTAAAGTATTTTTATTTCACATTAGTTACACAATTACGTTTTAAGGAGTAAATAGCAAAATACAGTAATAGTAAACAACTTGTTGTATACTCTTGCCTCCCAGCTAAAAAAATACTGTTTTTACTTACAGTTTCTACAGTGGAAACAGAAGCAAGGAACCTTTCTTTTGGGACACAGCTGAACCAAATGACTACACTTTAAGTTTTGGTCATACTAGTGATACGATGCAGCCACTTACTTGTAGCAAAATAATGTGGGAAGAAAAACTAGTGCAGGATCTTTCCCTTTCCAGTCATAATTCAATAGTGCGGCATTCTACTTGCTGAAGTCAAAATACCTGACCTTTGAGCTGCAGGTCTCTTATCATCTCCACTTCAGTGCTGCATATATTATTTTGCTGCTCATCAATTCATCATCACCTGGGTCAATTTCCCAAAGTTATTTCTATAATGCAACTCCCCACATCAGCATGCATTAGCTCCTATCCAATAGTTTAAAGTAACATAAATAGGAGGAGAAAGTGGTATTATGTATGTCTGTTGCCTTATTTATAACAATAATAAAGGTGGGAGAAAAATACAGTACAGAAGGAGAGCTATTGGCTGGAGGGAATGAAAGTCTTGTGCATTGATCTCCCCAGTTCTTAACATCAGATTAATGCACTGGATTTATTTCTTTCATTCAGATTGTATTGTGCTGCAATGTTTACTATTTCAAAAATGGCTACCAATCTAAATATTTAGAAGGCTGACTTCAAACTTTTACTGGTCATTTGCCTTTTTGTGGAAAAGGAACAATTTTACGACACTTTTAAAACAATTCAAACCAAACCTGGTACCCTTCTGGATGAAGAGGCATAACTCAGTAATACAGCTTCCAGCCAGCTGAAAACAGAAACACTGACTTAGGGACAATTTCTACTTTTGAACAAGAAACTAATTTGAAAAAATGGCCCAACCAGATATTCAGCTGGCTCTGTCATATTAGCAGTTGTTGAGGGCAAGCAGTAGAGCACCCCAAGTGTCCTCCTCTTGAGTGTCTCAGTTTGAGGACAGAGCATACCCTCATACCTGTAGAGGTACAGGTAGTCCTCAACTTACAACAGTTCATTTAGTGACCATTCAAAGTTACAACAGCACTGACTTAAGATCGTTTTTCACACTTATGACCATTGCAGCATCCCCATGGTCACGTGATTTACATTCAGATGCTTGAAAACTGGTTCATATTTATGACAGTTGCAGTGTCCCAAGGTCATGTGATCACTTTTTGCGACCTTCTTACAAGCAAAATCGAGGGGGAAGCCAGATTCACTTAACAACTGTGTCCCTAACTTAAGAACCGCAGTGATTCACGTAATAATTGTGGCAAGAAAGGTTGTAAAATGGGACAAAATTAACATAACAAATGTTTCACTTCACAACAGAAATGTTGGGCTCAATTGTGGTCATACGTTGAGCACTACTTGTAATTCATTACATGCTTTCTACAGGTCTAATATAAGGTATTACTAAAGAAACATACTGTAGTATACATTGGCCTAATAAATATGTATAGAATTGCTTTTTTAAAAAAGTTATTTTGAAAGTTATAGAACTCAGCTTTCCCTTAGTGCCCTGTCATAGTAACAAAAATTTCTATATGTATTTCTTATATTATATTCAGATTTTATATTCCAATAGCAAATGACAGCATAGGAAGATGAATTATTTTAAGCTAGTCTATTGAGGATAAAACTAGAATCCTATTGTAGCTAATACATATGGAATGGGAAGGCTAAGAAATTTCTTTCTGAAGTACTGCTGAACTGAAAGTTGCTGGCGCTATTTCAGCTATAACATTTATGTAATGCTAAAACTGTCCTGCAAGATTCATTCATACTGAAGATTTAAGTAGCATTGTAGTGAACCAGAGTTTGGTTCATTAATGAATTACTGGATATTAATCTGTCAAAGCCATTCATGTTAGTCATGCTTACATTCCGCTGACAGTAATGAAGCTTAGATTATGCCTAAATTTGCTTCACTGGGGTCAGCCAACGGTTCTTGGCTTAAGTCTTATCCCAATTATTTTGAATGAAGTTTCATTGAACTCCAATGGAGTTTACTTCTGAGGAAACTTGCATAGTTTTACATTGTTAAGTGTGTTTGGATTTGGGAGCATTTTATAACATCAATACGCTTATGGTCTCTGTGTTATCTATCAAATATAAAAGGATGTCCTAATATTAAAGTATGTTTTATTTAAGAAATGAGAAACTAAAAAATTGGGATGGGATTTACCGTAATCTTTGGGCTATTGGTTATAAAAAGAGTATTTTTTTTGAAGAACAGTTCTAATTCTTCTAACAAGACTTTAGAAACTGGATGTAAATAGCATGTACTTGTAGCTTAAGCTTTTAAAGATATTTTAATGTACATTTTTTGAATTTTCAAAATAAAATTCATTGCAAGGTTTAAAAGAATCTGTGTGGTGGGGGGAGAGGGAGGGAGGGAGGTTGGGAGAGGGAGAGAAAGGTCATAAGAAATCAGTCATCTGAATTCAGAACTGTTTTATTGTTAGTCATGCTTTGGAGTAAAAGAATTTAAGCATTTTGATGAGGAAACCAAAATCTGTTAGAACTTTTCAGAACACATAGGTGTTCTCAAAAACTAAACGTTCATGTTACATAGCTAGAAAATTGTCAAGAAGTGCTTATCCTAATCCTAGCTTCTTTGGACAGTCACAATGGAGTTACACATCCATGCTATTTGGCCATAATCCCTGTGAAGGCAAATACATGAGATTCCAATAGAAGAGAATATATCTATAGTAGCTCAGGGTAGAATTGTTGAATCCTTGAGGCTCTCTGAACTTGCAGACCTTCTGTTACCAAACTAGATAGCATCTTCAGGGAAGCAAATAACTACCGGTAAGTTCAGAGTGCACCAAGGACTCCGCAAATGAGATTCTGTCCTTGGGGAGAGCATCTAACTTTTCTTTAATATCTCCACACATCCATCATGCCTTCTGAAGAGTTCACAAAGGGACATGGCAAGAAGATACCCAGAAGTTCTAAATCTCAACACCCTACTCTTATGTATTTCGAGGGGGATCCAAGGCGGTTCAAAATTTCCTCAGAACAACCTTCAACAGTGTGCAAAGGACTTTTAGAAAGGTAGTCACTCCTAAGAATTGTGAGGATAGGTCTCTATCACTATGCTGTTCTTTTTTCTACATGCATTCCTGATGCCTTGCAGAGGGTTTATAAAGATTTATTTTTTTATTAATTTATAGAAGTTTATGAGTTTTGGTAGCAGGTGATATATTTTTAAATCTTACACAAATCCCTAAAGAGAAATACTTGTGTTCCTATTGTGTTTCCAGTTTTTTAAGTGAATCAATAATTACAATTTTATTTTTTTTTAGTGCTTAATGCCAAGTTTATTTAATGCCAGTTACGGACTCAGCTCCTTGCTCCCCAAAAATGGATAGGGGTTAAAGAATGTTTCCTCCATACCCAAAATCCAATTATATTTTTCTTATCTTCCCCATATTTTCTCTACATTCCTATAGAAGGCCTTTAATACTGCTTTCTGCTTGAGGAAAAGATAATTGCACTCTGTCAAACATGTATTGAAACCAAGTACATTAGAGTCCTTATCTTGACTCACATGGTATTTGGCGCATCAAAACTGGTGCTTGATATCTGAACATTTAGAAATCTGTTAACTGATAATGCAATGCTGTAATCTAAGGGATTGCTTCTGTAATCTCTGACTAATCCTACTTTGACTCTTATCTCCTTTTGTACTGATTGTAGTAACATGCAAGTCCTTCACTTCAAAGGTTATAACTAGCCTCTAGTAATCTGTGGTTGGTAATCTTTTCTTTCAATGGAAATGTCTTTCAACAGTCAATGATTCAGTCTATGAAGTAGCACAGATAGATGTAAACCTCCATTTCTGAGATGATTTCTGAAACAAACTGTCTTTAATTCCCTCCTTTCCCTTAGTTATGCAGGACAAGATATGCAGCTCCATCCATAGATTCAGCTTTCCCTAATACCTTAAGGTAAAAATAATTAGAAACATCAATGCATGCAACAAAGATTGTAAACATCAACAAAGATCCTAATCTACAGCAAGCGTGTTTTCTCCATAATATCAGGCAGATAGCATATCAGGATTCAGATCTTTGGGGGAAGAGCATATTCAACTCTCACTACTCAATTATCAATTGCATACAGTATTCATAACAGAATTTTCAGTACAACAAATAGATAAACAATGCATTTTATCGTGCACCATTTGTAGATGCTGTTACTTAGGCATCATGCTCAGGTACAATATAGGTGATCTCAGGATTCAGTGAATTCAGTGACCATTCAAACTTGTAATGGCACTGAACAAGGGGGACTTATGACTAGTCTTGGCAACAAGACTAGTTCTGCCTATTGCAATGTTACTGTGGTCACATGGATCTGATGTTTTGCTATCCTTATTGCCATAATCAATAAAGATAAGCTCAAATAGGGACTCTTACTCATCTTTGATTAGATATAATCTTCATCTACTTCAAATTATGGGCATCTCCTCGGAAAATTCAGAGTGGCTACACCTCATTTCACAGTTGTTGGAATCACTATGAATTATTAGCAAAAGGCATTAAGACACAACTCACAGCACATATCTGTCCCCTAGAGCATACCTTCGAGAAGTAAGACCATTTAGGAAGCCTTTTTCAGTATTTTCACTGGGACCCTGACCTGTTTGTCATGGGAGCTAAAATATTTTGAACAAAAAGTTGGCTTTCAGCTACAAGAAATGTAAATCAGTGGATCTAAGTCTTCTTATATGTCCATGATAATGATGATAATTGTTTGTCCATGAGAGCAGAAGATAATAAATCTGAGAAACTGGGCAACTGTTATTGTACAGTTTTACAACATTAACGTTATATCCATCAGTTCACCATCTTTGTTACTATATTCAGATAAGAAAAACAGGCAATTTGTTGAAGATTACTTCCCCAACACAGAGTTCTTGTGACTGCAATGACTATCAATATTTTTATTAATCAGAATATTTCCTGCCACAGAATATCCTGGTTTGATGGAGTCTTAAGTATCAAAAAAAGGGAAAAAAAGTACAATCTATCAGCTGCCTCAGTTCAACTTTAAAATACTGACCTGCAACAAAAATCTTTTTTTCTCTTCCTTACCTGCAAAATCTCAGAGATCATCTGTCATATACTTACAAGGCATAAACAAATATAGGAAACTAACCTAAGATATTTATCATTTAACATGAAAGTATACTTCTACATTATTACATTTACATTAGGCAGGATTTTCAATTTTTTTTAAGGCCACAGAACCTATGAATTTAAAAAACAAAAAACACTTGCAACTCTCTATCACAAGGGAAAACTCTAGTGATATAAAACTGGCTGCATCTGGGTTAATAACAACAACAATTAGCTCTTAGTCTCTCCTGGAACTTAAGTTTTAGCCGAACTGTAGAGTTTTACAGTTTGAAAAACCCTGCTTCTATGTCTTATTTTCCGTTCCTGAGCATAAAAAGAATCTACTTCAGAATATTTAGAATTGGACATCCATGTTCTATTATTTATTTAATTTATATCCAAACTATATTTTGTACAATTCAAAGCAGTGTATATATAATCTTATTTTCTTCACAGCAACCACCCGATGAAGCGGTTAGGGCTACCTCCTTCACAGTTGGGTTTCTATGTCTAACAAAGAACTAGAATTCAGTTTCCAACAGACCCTAACTAGATAGGAAACTGCAAATTCTACTCCAAGTCTACAGAAACAGCAGCCAATCTCTCCTAATTTCACTTTAAACTTGCTTTTATCTTTTCCCATACTAAATAGATTTAAATAGGGAAATTACACATACATTCAGGGTAATTATGTGATAGATCAGTGTGTATTATTAAAAATAGCTTATTAATTTTTCCTGCCTTTTTATGTCTAAGAGCACCAAGCAAACTTCCTGCAGCTGTTATTTTAATCTGTTAAATAAATTTTCTAAGGCAAGATCTGCATTAAGGAATCAAAAATCCAGATAAATTCATATAACAAAACAATATTGACATCTTGTACAATTAGTTTTTGTACTTTAGATAAACATTACAGGGACTGTGCAGGTACAGAGGCCTTCACCATCTTTATTTTTGCAAATAACACTTCAAGTAATAGAAAATTTCATAAAATTCAATTAAAATGTTTTGAATAAGTATCAACATTTTGTTAAAGGTGACAAGAGAATTTAAACAATAGGAATTTGAAATAATTCTTCAGAGAGCTTTGATTACTCTGAAGTTTGCACTCAGTTGATATAAGCAGTATATTCTACTACTTGAACATGGGCAAACATTTTATGTTTTTATTTTCAAACAAGAGCTTCTGTACTTTAAATAGGCAATGTGTCTTTTCAAATAATGTGATGTGTAGCCAATCTCCACAGTGGTGTATGCAATAATGAAAGAAAATAACCATTAATATAAGAAGTAGAGCACAATATCCATAACTTTGCTCACTCAAAGAAGCCGTATTATTTCTGGAATTCTTTATTAAAAATACTGCTGTACATGTGAAAAGAATGAAAAACAGGATTAAAAGGTAACACATAGTGGGATCATGACATTAGAATGTAACATACCGGTGCTTTTTAGGGGAAGATGCTCACATCTAGAATTTTACTGGGACAAGGGCAAAATGAAAAACAAAATGAAATCACATTATATACCCCCCCAAAATATTTACAGTGTAGCAGAAATGAAAGTCTAAACGAGCAAGCTAAAACAGAACAATTTAAATTTAAACTAAGTATTACATGATTTCAAAGGTTGTCCATTCTGTGCTTTATACTATAAAAACAGGAAGGTCAGAATTGCTTCCCTGTGTGGAAAATATAGGCATTGCTTTTCAAAAATTCTTATTCAGCTTTAGAGATGACATAAGTGACTCTTCCTATGAATGGAACATGCTGGACAGCCTTCTCACTGGAATTGTACTGGAGTGGAAGGATTCTCCCCCCAAAAAACACCAAGTAGAAAATTCAAAAACATGGACCACATAAGAACAAAATAAAACAAAACAAAATTCCATGTTGTTCTATGCATCACCCAACAGCAATTATTTCTAGGTAACAGTTACATATGGAAATTTATTGGCTCTCTGCACTTTTCATTTTGTAAAATTTACTTTAAAACAAGTCCTGAGATTACTGGGGCCAAGGAATGGATACCATGTGCTGACAAAGATTTGCAAAATGCAACTTGTCTTTATGAGGTGGGCCTTGCTTACAGAGCGAGGATGAACCTGAAGCCCTGCTTTACCCCTGCCTTTGCATTTCCTGAATTATTGGTCCACAAAATAATCTGTCAAAAAATTTTCCAATTGCTGCAACTGAAGAGATGATCCCCTTTCATTAAAAAAAGACCAAAACAAAAACAATAATGGGAAAAAGAAGCCTCAGCCCGCTTATAAATAAAGCATTCAATATTTCTCCTAGAATACAATTACTACTTCTTTTTGTACAAAAAGAATTACAATATGATTTTCAAAAACATATAAAAAGACAGCTGCTCTTCATCAAATACATGAGCTAATGATAAAAGACTGGTTTTTCCATATTCATATCTTAAAGTCCCTGTTCCTTATGATATTAAAAATAATGTTATGGCAACTGTTATCTTCTAAATAATAAACATTATGGTTTAATTTTCTGCCAGATTAAAATAATTGGCTTTTATTTATTTCAGCTCATTTATTGATACTATTAATTTCAGGCTCCATTATGTTTAAGTAATGGTGTTAAAAGTGGCCTTTGTTTTTCCAAAGTCTTCATTATGAAGAGCACTGTTTTCTTGTGATAAATCTAAAGTAGGAGTGTCATCATTAAAGCTTATAAAACTGGAGAGAATTATTAAAAATTTATCTGAAATTACAAATATCAAGAATAAAATGGATGCCAGTAACATCAGTTGCAAGTGCTTTGAATCAGTTCTGACATCTTTTCTGGAGAAAGCTTCCACATTTTCTTCATGGTAAGCACCCAGTGCTATTAAATATTCAGTGCTGGGTAAAGGATGCTGACATACAGTCTTCACTACCGCTTTGAGAAAGGAAAAAGAAATAGTCCTATATATTTGGCAGTCATCCATATCAAAGTGTAGATGTTCTACTATAAATTCCCTTGAATACCCAAGCTTGCAGACAACAGTGGGTCTAGTATTGGAAAGTTAATTAAGGAGGGGGAATCCAGACTTGAAGACTGAATATTCATCTGTTGAATATTATCAAAGATAATATTACTTTGGGCTAAGCAGTGACTGCAAAGGCACAGCAGACCATCATTCCTCCAGAATCAGACTATAACACTTCAAAAGCTTTCGATGCCAGACAACTGCTACGTGTACTTAATCTTCTGAACAGTGTCTCTGTGTCTGTATCCAGTGTAAAGTACCATAATAAAGCTGTGGTTCAAAGAACAAAACTTTATACAAAAGAAGGGTACTATAGTTAACTTAAAGGAATACATTCCTGAACTCTCAGGATTGCAACAATTATTTTTTTAAAAAGTCTATTAAAAATTGCATAAATGTAAATGTATCTGATTAGCAGGAAAATATAGAAACAGGTATTTTATTTAAAAGGCGCTGGTTGTGTTTAGAACAAATTGGGTTTACCCCAGAAAGTACACAACTCAAAATGGTGCTGTTTTGCTTTGACAAAGCTTCAGCCAAATAAAAGGGATTTTATATATGGTGTTTCTGAGAATTTTACTTGATTTTTTTTGTCTTTAAATATTCATCTTCTTGTTTGATTAATTAATCAAACAGTGGATGGCATATTATACAGTTTTACAGAGGTTACAAGCTACACTGTAATTTACAGAACACAATTTCTATGAAATTATTTACCTGGTCCTTTATAGTATTTGGGGTGCAAATAATATCAAAATCAATAGATTGCAGTATATTCAATGGCAAAAAAAAAAAAAAATCCCAGAAATGTCTTTGCAAAGAGATTCCCTTAGTAAGATCCAATGTGGCAAAACATCAGGGATCAGAAAGTCTTTAAAAATTAAAATTAGTGCATATACAAGTGGAAAAAAAATAAAAGCAGGAACATCATGCTCTTGATGTGTTCCTTTAAAATAAATTCTTCACAGATAAAGCCTCCAATGGGCAGCCAGAGCTCCAGGGTAAGCAAAAACATTCTTCCCTTCAAGTAACAGTGTACCTGACCGAAGTGCAACATCTCATGGTGTTTCGTTTCCCAAAATATGAAATGAGATGATGACAAAATCTGTTGTAGTGCAATTTGCGCTTGGTTCTGTTCCTCAGCAATGTCCTGCATGCTTTCTGCAAATACTACAACTGGCCGTTCGTGGCTGCAATCAGTTCCTGAAAAGTATTTTCAAAGCAGCGTTTTAGGTCACTATATGCCACTACAAGGACACTCTTCTCATCTCTGGAAATGAGGCTTATTTTTTCTGGCACACCAGCATCCAACTGAAATCAAATTGGAGAGAAAGTCAGGCCTATTTGTTAACAGAGCTTAACAATCATCAACAGTTTTGGCATGCAAAAGAACATTTTTTTCTTCCTTTATCCTGCATTTCTATTAAGAGAAAAGTACCTTTTGACTTTATAATAGCATTCAGTCTTTTGGGGTAGGAATTTTGAAATGATGGGACGTCGAATTTTTTGTTTGTTGGTATTGTATGAAAAGTGAAGACTCTTTAACCCATACATTCACATCTTGTTCAGCTGTAGCTTCATTTTTATTTCAAATTATCATTTTGTCATTATATAACATTATAAATATTATAAAGACCAGAATGTAATATTCAATTATATTCCCAAAATGATGAAAAATTTTAACAATCCAGCAAAGAAGATAATTTTATATAAATGGAAGGAAACTTATTCATCTTATTTTAAAAGATGGGGTTTAGGATACAGTCTGTTATCTATTATTTAAAATTCTTTGTGCTTTATAAATCAAAATATGGAGCAATATATTCTCTCATGTATGTCTAGACTTAAGTGATAAGCTTAAATGGAATTAGTTTTATTTATTTATTATTTATTTATTTTATTTGGACTTATATGCCGCTCCTCTCCGAAGACTTGGAGCGGCTTACAGCATATATAAAACAATATTCAAGGGACTTCCGGTTCCGGTCACGAGGACCGGAGCCATCCGAGGAAAGCTCCGGAACGGGGCTTACCTTTTTTTTCAAAAAAAATCGGACTGCCGAGAGAGGGAAGCACCGAAGAGGGTGCTTCCGAAGAGGACCCTCGGCTCGCCCTGACAGGGCGGAAATCGCCGCCGAGGGACCCGTGAGGACAGCGGACGGGGCTGAGGAGGCCGGCGGTGGCTGGCCGGCTGGCAGGCCCGAAGAGGCCGTGAGGCCGCGCAACCAGAGGGAGCCAGCGGGAGCGGAGAGAAGACGGCGAAAGACATCGGTGAGACCAGCGGAGGCCGCCGGGAGGGTCGGTCGAACCGGAGAAGACCCCCAGACGAGCCACAAGAGGAGAGGAAGACCGGGAGAGCGGAGGTGAGATCCGGGCGCGGAGAATGGAGGGGGAGACGGCCGGAGCTGCCGGACAGCAGGAGGCAGCCATTGGCGGCGGAAACGGGCAGGAGCGAAGCCACGGAAGAGAGGGAAGCCAGCAAGAGTAGCGAAGGCCGCTGGGGGGGGACTGCTAACCTAAAGAAGGCCCCCAGACGAGCCGAAGACAGCGACAAACACTGGGAGAGCAGTGGGGAGGTCTGGAGCGGCAGACTGAGGCGGAGACAAACAAACGGAACTGAAAGTAAGCAGGCTGGAACAATAGAGGGGAGGAGAGAAGATTCAAAAAGGAATGAGGCAAGGAAGCAGACGGCGGGGGAAGACACAGGAAAAGAGTACCGTGGACGACGGAGGGACTGGTGAGTGATACCCCACGCGCTGTGCCCCAGACCCTCCAGAAAGGGAGCCCCAGGGGTTCTGAAGAGGGCAAAATCTACCAGGGAGGAAGCTTTATATTTTGCATTTCTTCTTTCTGTCATAATTTGCACTACTGGCACTGGTAAAGAGTAGTTCTTCCAAACATACATCTGGTTGAAAGCAGAAACCATTTTCTCAGTTTTTATTCTTGGATTTCTGTTCATCTTGGACTTCACAAAGACCAATCTGGTCTAAGTTGAAAATCCACACAGTGCCAGGCCAACAGGAGGATAAGCTCAAGATGGCCTCCAAACAAGACCAAACAAACCAAACTGACACACACAAAGGGAGCTGCACCCTCCCCAGCTCAGCTCTCTACTTCGCCAGGAAGCACCCAACCCATCCCCACACCCCACCATCCAACTACAAGCCCTCAGACCCATCTGCCAACCCATGCCTGCCCAACAGCATGCATGATGCAGGAATTAAAAGAGACGATACAGACGCTGGTAATAAGGATGGATGGAATGGATAGAAAATTGGATGAAATGAACACAAGGATGGAGAAAAGGTGCATAGAAGCAGAACAGAAGATGGAGGAAAGATGCAAAGACATAAAACAGATGCTGGCGGACCAAGGTAGAGACCTAGAGAGAAAGTGGGAAGAACAATGCAGAGCGATGGCCACAGACCTGGACCGAATGAAGGAGGCAATGCAAGCACACTACAAGAGAATAGGGGATGAAATGGAGAAGAACCTCCAGGAAATCAGGGAGAATACGGAAAAGAGGATGGAAGAAGTGGAGAACCGCATAGAGGGACAGATAGCAGAGATGAAAGGAGTGGCCCAAGACCAGTCCACCATGGTGCAATACTGGCAAATGGCGTCTGCAATCAGGTTTAGAGGGTGGAAAGAGATAACAAATGAAACCCAAGGGGGCCTGCTCGGAACCTTTGTAGGGGCCCTGGCAACATTTCTGGGTAAGAAAACCGGAGAGATTGCGTGGCAATTCGATAGAATCTACAGAGTTGGCTCATGGAAGTCAGCAAACAGGCATCAACCAAGAGACGTGGTCATCCACTTCGCAACACAGGGATTCCGGAACCTCATCTCCGTCACTTCCTACAATAAGAGATTTTACATAGAGGAGCAGGAGGTGAAGGTACTGAAAGAGATCCCCCGGCGATGCTGAGAGACAGAAAGGACTACAAATTCCTGGTCAACGAACTGAGACCACGCGCTCTGCAATATCGTTGGGAAACCCCAACAGGGATGTCACTTCTCTATAGAAATAAAAGATACTACTAGAACTCGGTCCAGAAAGCCAAAGACTTCCTTGAAAAGGAACTGAAGTCAGACGGTCCTCAACCCACTACGAGGGAAGACGCAGAAGGACCACTGGAACGCGGAAGGGATCGAGATCAACGAGCAAACCATTCAGAAGCACAGACCGGCGTAGTAGCAGAAGAAAGGAATGGACCACCTCGAGATACGACGGCACAGAGAACAGGGGGCAACAAAAACAAGGAAACAGGGCAGTCTGCGGAGGGCAGACCAGCAAGACAAGACCCCACAACTTAATATGAGCACCAACCCGGATATCATGGGAACGAGACCAAAGAAGAAAGCAGGAGAAAGAAGAGAAGCGGTCTTGCAAGAGTATCCTGAAACCGATGATGACAACTAAATATTTGACTTGGAATGTTAACGGATTAAACTCCCCCCAGAAAAGGAGAAAAATATTCCACTACCTGAACCAAGGTAAAAGCGATATAATCTGCCTACAAGAAACACACATCAGAGCGGCAGACCAGAAATATCTAATCAACTACAAACTAGGCGCGCACTTTGTGGCAGCGGCACCAGGAAAAAAGAATGGGATTGTTATATATGCAAAGAAACATGTAATAGCTAAGCTAATAGAGTCAGACCCCCAAGGTAGATACCTGGCAATCGAAATAACACAAGATGACAAGAAGATTCTGGTGATGGGCATATATGCACCAAATCAGCAACAAGGCAAATTCTACAAAAGGCTACACAAGAAGTTAACACAACTCAACTACAAATCTTGCATTATACTGGGCGACTGGAACGGGGTCATAGAGACTGCCCTGGACAAAAAAAAGGACTGCACCTAACCCGCAAAAGCACTCCAAGTTGCCTAAATCCTTCTTCGACATGACGGAGGACCTCGAACTGACAGACGTATGGAGGGAAAGGCACGGCAAAGAACAAGAATTCACTTTTTTCTCCGACAGACATCAATCATTCTCCAGAATTGACTTTATATTAACATCTAGCGACTTGCTAGTTTGTTTAAACACGGTGAAAATCCTACCCAAAGTACTAACAGATCACAACCCTGTGAAGATGGAATTAAGACATGGCTTGAAACAGAGGAGATCCTGGAGAATTAATGAAAACCTGTTTCGACATGAAGAAAAGGTGGCTGAATGCAAAAATGCTATGAAGGAATTCTTCAACATAAATATGAACAACGAAACACCTATAGAAATGATTTGGGATGCCAGCAAGGCGTATATGCGCGGGATTCTTATGGACATGAATAGCAGGCACCGTCGCAAACAAGAACAAAAAAGAAAAGAGTTAGAAGACGAGATAAGTAAGAAGGAGCGGCTATTAATAAAACGACCAGAGGACAAAGTCACCAAAGAAGGAATCAAGATTCTAAGAAAGCAATTTGACATGTTGATGGCAGACCAAGTTGCAAGGAATATACAATATGCAAAACATAAGACATTCTGCAATGCCAACAAACCGGGTCGATGGCTGGCTTATATCATAAGAAAGAAGCAGAAATCCCGCATAACTGAAAAGATAGAGTACAAAGGCAAGGAAGAATTTCGACAGGAAACCATCAAGAAAGCCTTTACAGAGTTCTACTCAAAACTATACGCTGAGAGGAAAACACAAGACAAAGAGATAGATAAGTTTCTACAAAACGAAAAGATACTGGCAATCACCGATGCACAAAGAGATGCTCTGAATGCCCTAATCACAAAGGAGGAAATACACTCAGTGATCAAACAACTGAAAAAAGGAAAATCGCCCGGGACGGATGGGATAACAGCGACCTACTACAAGCATCTCCAGGAGGAGATGTTAGAACCCCTCAGAAAGCTATTTATCAACATACAAGAAGGAGGCCAAGTCCCACCGTCCTGGAAAACAGCCTACATCTCGTTAATCCCCAAGGAGGGGAAAGATAATGCACAACCTGCAAACTACAGACCCATCTCACTACTAAACACAGACTACAAAATCTTCGCAAAACTTTTGGCCAATAGATTAATGACTGTACTACAAAAAACAATACACCCGGACCAAAGGGGATTCATACAAGGGCGCCAGATGAAAACCAACGTGAGACAGCTGTTGAACATAATAGAGTACTTGGAAAGGCACAACCAGGTACCCGCCACTCTTATGTTTGTGGATGCAGAAAAAGCCTTCGACAGACTGAATTGGCCGTTTCTGACAAACTTGGTCCGGAAGATGAAAATGGGAACACAGTTTCTCAATTCCATCCTGGCTATTTACCAGAAACAAACAGGCCAGATCATTGTTAATGAAGACCTAACGGACTTATTCAACATAGAAAGAGGCATGAGACAGGGCTGCCCGCTGTCACCCCTGCTATTTGTCCTAACGCTGGAGATTCTACTGAACAAGATAAGAGCGGCAGAGGACATAAAGGGCATACAGATTAGACAACAAGATTACAGACTATGTGCCTTTGCAGACGACTTGCTGGTGACAGTGTCGCAACCAGTACAGTCAGCAAGGAGATTGATGGAGATAATGGAAGACTATGGTAGGGTGTCAGGCTTCAAAGTAAATATATCAAAAACGAAGATGCTAGTTAAAAATCTAGACGATGCAAAACAGGACTTGGAAAGAATAACGGGTTGTGAAATAGTCAGGAAAGTTAAATACTTAGGAGTGGACATAGAAACAACGAACGCAAAATTATAGAAGAATAACTACGGGGTGCTGTGGAACAAGATACAAGCAGATCTGGAAAGGTGGAAAACACTACGACTGTCCCTGCTGGGCAGGATAGCAGCAGTAAAGATGAACGTCTTGCCAAGATTTCTATTTCTCTTTCAAATGCTACCCATACTCAAAAAGGATGTGGACTTGGACAACTGGCAGAAGGGCATCAACAGATTTATTTGGGATGGCAAGAGACCGAGGGTGAAACTAAAAATCATCCAGGACACGAGGAAGAGAGGGGGACTAAAAATGCCTAATCTAAAGCTATACTACTATGCAGCGACGTTGGTGGCGTTGAGTGACTGGATCAATATGACGAATGATAGAATACTGAATGTTGAAGGGCATGGTCTACTATTCGGCTGGCACGCATACTTGGTGTACGACAAAAAGGCAGACAGGAGAACCCACTACGAATCCCGTTGTTGTGGGTCTGGAGGAAATATAAATACCTTCTACACGATAAGATCCCCATCTGGACGATCCCCGGACACGCAATAGGGGATGTAAACATATCCCAAGGGCAGGAAGTGGTGCCATACAGTAAACTTGTACTGGAAGGAGAAAATGGGTTCTCCTTGAAGCCCCAAACAACGCTAGCAGATGAAGGAATAGGAGGTACCTGGCTATCGTACCTACAACTGCAGTCAAAGTGGCATAAAGACAAGAAGAAGGGTTTATCCCGGACTGATGAGAATTTAATTGAACAGATTAGAGAGCAGGGGATCATGCATATCAAACGAGTGTACAGTGTACTGATAGAAATTGACTCTGAAACGGTGCTAGTCAAGAACTGTATGGTTAAGTGGGAACAAGACTTTGGGCATCCGATCGCGATGGAAACGTGGGAGGAAATCTGGGTGAAAAATGTAGAATTTACGAAAGCGCAATAGCTAAGGGAAAACTTCTACAAGATGTTCTATAGGTGGCATCTAGACCCGAAAAAACTATCATACATCTACCCAGACACCCAGCCAAAATGCTGGAGGTGTGGTGATGGGGAGGCTACATACTTTCATGTATGGTGGACATGCAGAAAAATCAAAGCCTTCTGGAGGAAGATATGGTGGACACTCCAAACCATTTTCAAAAAGCGTATTGAATTTCTACCTCAGGTTTTTTTGTTAGGGATCATAAAAGATTGCACTACCTCAGAGACGAACTTATTTCTGAACTTGATCACAGCAGCCAGATTATTGGTGGGACAATACTGGAAGAATCCAGAAATACCACCTATAGAAGAATGGACTTTGAAAGTAATAAACTGGGCGGAAATGGCGAAAATATCGGCATATTTGAAAGATCGCTCAAATGAACAATATTTGACTGACTGGAAACAGTGGATAGACTATATACAAGAGAAACACCAATCAAATAAAATGTATCTGGCGTATAGTTGAGGCTCGACGTGAAGAGTGAAGAATGTTTACCAAATCAGACATTTACAAAGACTGATACCTAATGTTGTATTTTATGTTCTATGAAGATTGCTTCTTAATATGATCTTATGCTTAATGTTGTTTGCTTTAATATTGAAAAGGCGGATTGAACTTCTACCTCAGGTTATTGAATTTCTACCTCAGGATCTTTTGTTAGGGATTATAAATGACTGCACTATTACTGAGACGAAGTTAATTCTGAAGTGCGAATGAACAATATGTGATGGACTAGATACAGTAGATAGACCATATATAAGAGAAACATCAATCAAATAAAATGTATCAGGTGTATAGTTGAGGCCTGACGTGAGGAGCGAAGAATGTTTACCAAACCAGACATTTACAAAGACTAATACCTCATGCTGTCTTTTCAGGTTTTATGAGGACAGCTTCTTAATATGATCCTATGTTTAATGTTGATTGCTTTAATATTGGAAAAGTGTACTGAATTTCTACCTCAGGTTACTGAATTTCTACCTCAGGATCTTTTGCTAGGGATCATAAAAGATTGCACTACTACTGAGACGAATTTACTTCTGAAGCTCGAATGAACAATATGTGATAGACTAGAAACAGTAGTTAGAACATATATAAGAGGAATGTTTACTAAACCAGACGTTCACAAAGACTAATCCTTAGTGTTGTATTGCAGGTTATATGATGATTGCTTTCTAATACGATCTTATGTTTGATGTTGATTGTTTCAATAAAAGAAATTTTTACAACAAAAAAAAAACAATATTCGACTTCCGGTGGCTCCGCCGGCGCTGCTGGGTCTCCTTTGTGAGACTCCGCTCTCTGGATTTGTAAAGCCGCGAAAAACGGGCAAAGGAGAGGTGTAGAGCATCGGGAGTAAGGTTGAGCCTTCTTAGATCCCTGGAAAATAAGTTTTCAGGGATTAAGAGTGAGCTCCCTATAGCTCCGGAGAACGCTCCTTTCCAGAGACGCCTCTGTCTTCTGACAGAGAAAGACGCCGCGACCACCTCTGCTTTTTTTAAGTTCAACACTGGAGAGACTGTAAGCAGGCTGAATGAATACAGGAGTCTTAAATGGATTGCAAGTATTTTTATTGTTTCTTTTTGGCTATACATTTCTAACGTACACAATCAACATAATGCTTCAAAATGGCGCTTAACTTTCACTGCTTTCATTGCTAGGGAAAGTGCTGGATAGTGAAAGTGGATTTGTTACTTCTCACTTCCTGCTTCTTTAAGTGCAGTTAGAGAGATGGCTCTGACTGTCTGAAATTTAAAATGGAGCGGAATTTACAGTTAAATGCTGAACCTATGTTGGATTGTACTGATGAATTTTATGAAGAAAGACCTGATACACAGGGGATTTTTATTTTTACGCAAGAGTTTAAAGAGATTAATGCACTTTTGAAGGAGGCTTTTATAGAAATATTTACTATATGTACTAAATTCCTTCCTTTAAATGAAGCTGAACAACTTACTGCTGAACAATTTATATCACAATTTGAATATGGAGAAGAGTTAGAACATTCAACTGGAATCTCTCCTTCAAATGAATTACAATCCTCTGTTGAGTATTATACAATACAAGAGAAATTAGGAGATCAACAGGGAAATGAAGAGGATACTTCTGAGAATAAAGACTATAACTGGATTTTGCTTGATGAAAAGTTTATTTATGGAGAGGAAGAGGTTTTGCTTCAAGAAAAGGAATTCTATCCAGCTAAGCACCAAGAAGAGGATTTAATTCACAAAAGAGAGACATTGTTTCACCTCAAGAAGCAATTAGGCTACAAAGTGAAATGGACTTTGCTTGATGAGCAGTTTATTTATGGAGAGCAAGAGGAATTGATTCAAGAAAGGAAGATTCAGTTTCAGAAGCAATTTATTTACGGGGCTGAAGAAATAACGAAGAGAGACTTATTATTTGAAAGGGTGGCCCTGTTATGGCGGCTTGTTTGGTTAGGAAAAAAACCTAGAGTTCGTTTGAAGTAATGAAATTTAAACTTGTATGTAAGGAATTATTGGCAATTTAAAATTATGGACTTAATTGAGGACCAAGATTAGGAGTAAGATGCAAGAGAAGATGTTTAATGGTTGACACAATTAAATAGACGAAGGATGTATTTGTTTTGATGATCTGGGTTTGACATTAGATTGACTTAATGATGAGATAGATAGACTGGATAAAATTGAAGGAATGTAAGTTAGAAATGCTATAAATAGTTTGTTTGTATTATGGAGGTTTATTTCTTAGATGAGAGAGCCCAGAAGTCGATTGATTAAATGAAATTTATAGAATGATAAATATTATTCTTAACAAGATGAGTTAATTGTTTAATAAGGAATTAAGCTTAATTTAAGATTATGGGTTGAATTAAAGATAAATATTATAGCTAAGGTTTTGGTGAGGATGTTTAAATGAAGATATACTAAGATATATTATGAGAAATTAAATTGATTAGAATGTAATTGATATTGCTACTATTATTATTATTATTATTTTTCTTTTTTTGAACTGAGGGATTTATTGATATTGTTATTGTTATTAATATCATCTGTTTAATTCTAACAAGATGAGTTGTTTTTTTTTAGAATGTAATTGATATTGCTACTACTATTATTATTATTATTTTTCTTTTTTTTCAACTGAGGGATTTATTGATATAGTTATCGTCATTAATATCATCTGTTTAATTTTAATAAGATGAGTTTTTTTAATGGTTTGTTTTGATTTAGAGAATGTATATATTACATAGTTTAAAATTCTTGTTAAGATTATATAATAATTATGTTTGATGTAGTGGGGTTTTCTTTTGTTATACCCTGTAAGCATTCTGGGAAGTCGTGGGTTAGGGAGGGATTATAATTTTAGATAAGATGTTTTCTCAACTGTATTTGGGGCTGGTGGAAGAATAATTAATTATTGTTACTAAAGGGTTGTCTGGGTGGCCTTTGGTGGAGTGAAGATTGATTTAAGTGGAAGTTGATAAGAAGGGGGAATAATAGGATGGAGATAGAGAACGATGAAGGTTATTTGTTTGAGATGTTTATTTTCAGTTGAGTTATTATTATTAGATGCATTGGAAAATGTATTTATGCTTTGTTTATGGATGATTGTTTATTTTAATACTATGATCTGATATGACTAGTCTCTTTTTTCTGTTAAAATTTTTTTAAAAAAAAACCAATAAAAATATTTAAAAAAAAAAACAAAAAAACAAAAAAAACACAATATTCAATCTAAGTCCAAATTTAAAAAAAAGCATTAAAAATAAAAACACATTCATCATTCACACAACAATCCACAATCATCCCCAGGCCTGCCGGCAAAGATAGGTTTTAAGATTCTTTTGGAAGGCCGGGAGGGTGGGAGAAGCGCGGACTTCAGGGGGCAGTTGGTTCCAGAGGGTGGGCGCCACAACAGAGAAGGCCCTCCCCCTAGGACCCGCCAGATGACATTGTTTCGCTGACAGGACCCGGAGGAGGCCGACCCTGTGCGCTCTCACCGGTCGAAGGGAAGTATGTGGCAGAAGACGGTCCCGTAAGTATCCTGGTCCAATGCCATGAAGGGCTTTATAGGTAATGACCAACACTTTGAATTGCGCTTGGAGACCGACAGACAACCAATGCAGCATGCGGAGAGTTGGTGAAATGTGGGCACAACGTGGAAGGCCCACAATTGCTCGCGCAGCTGCATTTTGCACTAATTGTAGTCTCCGAACACTCTTCAAGGGTAGCCCCATGTAGAGAGCATTGCAGTAGTCGATCCTCGAGGTGAGGATATATGTCTCTTTTCTTTTTCCCTATTAGCCTTTTTCCTATTTTTGTCATATTATTTTAATCAGCATAATACATATATAAGTGGTTTTTATTCCTCATAGTATAACTACTGTTTTTGTTCTCCCTATCGGTGTTATACTGCATTATTTTAAAAAATGAAAAAACTGCTGTCTGAAATCACAGTTTCATTTGTGCTTGTTTTAATTATTAGTTTAAATTAATTCTAAGTATGTAAAATAAAATAAACCATGGTTGTTTTAAAATTAAAATTACTGCTCCCAGCCACGCTACAGTAATAAAGAAAAGTGTGTGATATTGAGGTTTATCTTCCTGAAATTCCTTATTGCTGAACTATTCTTTAGTGCTTTTTCTGAAGCAGGTCTGTGACATGCAGCACCCAACTGAGGAAGTATTCATACGACAATTTAAAGTACAACTCTAGAGTCATGTGACTGTCAAAAGGCAATGACAAATATGCATTTTGAGAGAAATGTGCTTGCATGCCAAAGGGAGGGGAAAAAGCGAGCAGAAAGAGACAATTCAGTGAATTTGCAGTAAACGAAAAATACACAAGTTCTAGCTCACCTTGTTAAGACAAGAGATAATGTGACTGAGATCAATCCAAGGAGTACCCGCTTCTGTCACCTGATGGAAAAGATGATCCCTAAAAAGCTTCAGGAGATACCTGTCCCCAGTTTCTGACCATGTCGGATCCTTCTGAAACCTGTCATTAAAAAAAAGAGCGTTTAGGTTTCTCATTAAAAGGACACATAGCTCAGCCTACATATATTTGTTTATGTATGTATGCTTATTTAGTTTTACGAAAAAGAAGTCTTCAGAATTCAAGAGAGCCAAAGCTCATTACAACTATGGCATCATATACTGTATCAATTTATTATTACAGGATTTATGGACTTCCTCAGTTTGATCAGATTCCCAAAATGTGCTGATTTTAAATAAATTTTAAATTAGTCGAGCTCCTTATTTTTTTTCTCTCAATGAAATAATCTGGATGTTCTGAAAGCTATATCATACATACAGGCTCTTATATAATAATTCTGTAATTTCCAGCATTCAACATGAAATATTCCATTACACAATTTCACGTTCGGTATCATTCATTACTACGGTCAGACTTACAGTGTCCGGGAGAATGCACTCTCTATAAATATCAATTTTTGTTCCCAATCTCCAGAATTGGCACTGTACCACTGTATGCACTTGGAGGCTGTTTGTTGCTGTTGGGAGAAAAAACTGAAATACCTTCCCAAAAAGAAACTAACACTTTGGAGTTTAAAACAGTTACAAGTCTCATGAAAATGTAGGAAATTGTTAAATTCTATGAAGTATTGCCTTGCACTAATTATTTTTAGCTTTCTGACAAACCTCAAATCAAGATGTGATTGTCCCTCCAGACCATGAGTAATACCTGTGTATGTGCCTGCATGCGTACATATGTATATAAAAATCATATACCATAAAATTTGGGCGGGGATATTTATGAAAATAACCTAGTTAATCTTTTCAGAGCCTGATATACTTTAAAACCTCACCCTACATAATGATTTGAGCTCTCCAATGGTGCCATTTTTAAAATAATGTAATGATTAAAAATTCTGAATTCCTTACTCTGGTCTTTCATTGATTGTTCCCAATTTTGCAAGAAGACGAAATAATCTTCCATTCTGAACTTCCTGTAAAACAAGATATAAGAGACAACTTGGCCTGATAAAAAAATAACAGCAGCAGCAACAAACATCAAGAATACTACAAATTAAAAGAAATCCCAATACATAACTATTTCAGCCCAGTGACAAAGTGTCAGAAAAAAATGTTAGGTACCTATTAAAATTTACCAAGAAAGCAAAGCCCTTCCTTCCCTGTGCTGTTAAATCATTTAGCTTGCAATTTGTAATCCCTCAAATGCTAATACTAGCTACAATGATAAAATGGCAGCACAGATTATAACTGAAATCACACATACCTATAGGAGATAGGATACGGTGATGAACTTGATGCAGTAATTTCCTGAATCCTACAAAAAATATTCACTAAAAGTCAAGTGACTTAGGGTAATATATAGGCACCTATTGTAAAGATTATAATTCCCTCACCATGACAGAACATGAAGGGCCATGGAGATAGAGGGCAAAATTCCAATGAAGGAAGATGCGATCCCTTTGAGGAGATATTCCTAATGAGGAATAGGACTAACGCTCATTAGAAAACAAAATTAAAAAGGATACAAACACCCTAAGAGCTTTAAAACAATTTATTGAGTAACCTTACTTGAGTAATATGCAGAATATGAGTACTAAAATTATAACTCTGTCCCTAAGAAAAAACTACAACCATTAGTGACTCTTTAGATCAGAAAAAAGAGAGAGAAATGACTGAACCAGTTAGCGGTATACATGAAGCAGATAACAAGGAAAAGGACATCTGGCAAAATTAGCCATATAAAGGCGAGTACTATTTCACACAGTATACTAAAATTACTGAGTTGTCATCCCAAAGGGCATTTATAGCTATATCGTGGATGGTTTTTGTATGACACAAATTCATCAAGGATAAAGCAATTTGGTAAAAAAAAAAAAACAACCCAAACATCTGTAATGATGGCTCCATATTATCCCTATTAGCTGAGACTACAAACTTCTGAATATATTGTTTCCAAACCTAAAATAATAACACACTGATATCCTGCTTATAGATTCTTATCCATCTAAGAGGCCACAGGATGCTGTATCAAAAAGCCCACTGACCTAATCCGACATGGTTGCTTATATGAACAGAGATTGGAAACCCAATGATTACCTTGCAAAATATTGTATTTTGTTAGTTGGTTTGTAACTAATAGATGTGATATCCTGAACATGCCTTGAAACAAGCTAAATCCATTTGAACATAGCCAGTGTAGGAGAAAAAATAACTGCAGACTACAGTGTATAGTGGATAGTACAATAAGGTATTTTACCTTTGCAAGATCTTCTTCTATAACATCGTTCCTCATTTGGGCAGCATCCAATTGAGTATAGAATCTTGCACCAATCATAGGCATGATATCATTTACACTTCGAAGCCTATTTTGGTCAGTCAGCAAATATCTATCAAAGGAAATGTACAATAATGATTAAAACTGGATTTCTAAGGAAAATTCTTGACAATGAAAGTATATTTGTTACTCTATAAATTATACATTCAGAGTCAAACACAACCAAAATATGGCATGTGAGTAAATAAAAGATTTCATGTGAACTGGTTTCACTGAAATTCAGTGAATAAACAGCTGGTTTCCAACAACAGGACATTCGCTAATTCAACTGTCCAAAACAAGGAAACTGATTATTAAATTATTACAACTAAAAATATAGCTATTTCTACATTTTATTCCCTTTCTTCAGACGACAAGCCAAAATATTTTGGTGCCACTGACTCAGTGATGTTAGCAGTGATGTTAGCAGATGATAAGGTTTAGCAGAACAATAAACAATACAGTCACCAGGATGAAAAATGCTGTCCTTCTATAGATTGATAAACTAAATTTAACAGCCAAGTTCAATCATAATTTTATAAATGTCTACAACTGGCAGTAAGCACAGGTCTGTTATAATTTTATAAATGTCTACAACTGGCAGTAAGCACAGGTCTGTTATCCATTATATTTACAACATGCTTGTTTTTAAGTAGTAAATTTAAATATGATCAAAATTTCCTACCACATTTAACTTCCAAATTAATTGATTTTCAAACAATATTTTATCAAGGATCAATTCCAGTTTATCATTCTGGACGGCTATCAATATATGGATGATATGCAAACAAATCATAAAATGAATCTTCAACCCTTGACTTACCGCCAGTTGCTTAAAGACCATTCAAAGTTATGATAAACCTTACAAAAATTACTTACACTAATGGTCACATGATCACACTTGACTGGCTCCCCTTTATTGCTGTTTGCTGCATCCCATGATCACAACTGCAAATGAATCATTTTTGCTGATAGCCGACATAAAACACCCATTTGGGAAAATTGATTTGCTTAATGACCACCACAGAAATTGTCAAAAAAAACCAGGCCCAGTCATGTGATGCCTCAACATATGACTGCATCAATTTATGACAATAATTTCGGGCTCAGTTCTGAGCTAGGTGGTAGCACCACAACAACATTTCACTGATTTTCATATTAGAAAATATTTATAATGAAAAATTCAGAAATAATACATAGTTTTTTTATATTGTCAGTAAATGATGCAGTTGCTTTCTACCAAGTTTCGGTAATGTGTCAGGATCGCTCAGAGCTGAGATTATAATGCTATTAGCAATATCTTTGCAATATTATTTTCATCTTATTCTATGGTCACTTTCTAAGGATCTTAAGACAACATATGTGTTGGAGAACTAAGGAGAAACTTCCTGACAGTGAGAACAATTCACCAGCGGAACATGTTGCATCCAGAAGTTATCAGTGCTCCAACACTGGAGGTTTTTAAGAAGAGATTGGAAACTATTTGTCTGAAATGTTATAAAGTTTCCTTCTTGATAAAGGGATTCTATTAGACCTCAAAGGACCCTTCTAACTCTGTTATCCTATTATTCTGGGGTTCTTTCATTATTACAAGATTTGCAAGGAATTTTAGACAGAGAGTAAATAACTGATTGCCAAAAACCACCCAGTGAATTTCATGATAAAACTGGAATTTTAACTTAAATCTTGCATTAATCATCATAGCACACTATACTATATACAGGTGCAGCAGCAAACATAAGTGACTATAGACTGCCAAAATTTGCAATTAAAGATAGAGCGTATTCATGTGCATGTTTTAAAAATATAGCACTGCTAATTTATGTTACTTAAAATTGGATTTTATTTTTTCTTGTTGGTGGGTGAGTGAACTTTGTTCCTACAACTCCTCAAAGGGACTTTTCTGGGTCTCTAGCATCATGAAGAATTCTTATCATAGTTATACTTTTCTGATGTCAAAATAATTATAATAGAGCAGAGTATACATACATATTTTCCGCAAGGTACTAAAATTCTATAATCAAGTTTTCTTACAAAATAAGATTCTTCAAATCAGACGAATAGTTGATTGTCACCAGTTCCATTGCTTTCTGCAAATTCTCTCTCTGAATTCCTGCCAAAGAATTGCAAGCCAAAGCCAGCACAACCTTCCCAAGAGAGATCAAATCTGCTTGCTAAAACATAAACAAAAACAAAAACACACACACACATTCATTCACCGGGGTCTGAAATGCCCTGCAAGTTTTCTCAACACTTTAAGATAAGTATGCTAAGTACAAATTATATTATATACAAATGATAAATTTATAATGATCAAAATGGACAAAATTGCATAATATACCATTCACTTTATTTCCTAAGTGATTTTAATAAATATTATTGGTATTTATTAAATATTGAATTCTGCTCTCTCACTTCCCTTAAGCCAATTTCCATCTCTGTGGGAAGATTTTTCTTCTTACCAGATGTTCTTCATTAACCTTGGCAAGTTTTGTTCATTGATTAGAAACTTGTGATTCAAAGAGGTTTATGATCTCCATTTTGTAAGTAACTAAGCATGGTAACTATCAGTTTTTTTCTGGCTAACCATACAGTAACTAAGTAAGCTCTGCTACACCCAATAATTAGCAACAGCTATACAATAGTTTGAAAACTGATCATTATTTAGCACTAAAACAATTAAACACATTTTTCTCCATTAAACTACATAGATATTACTATATAGGCATTACCATGGTTGCTTTAACAATGTAAGCGGAGGTGCTCTATAAGCACTTTCATTAACTGCAAACCATCTTTTTCCAAGGCTTTCCATATCCTTCAAAAACATCACAGATACACAAAATGTTGAATGAATATTTAGGATTATGATTAACCCATTGATAGTTTATTACTTTTTGGATGTTTGTACACTAACAGTGATTATCAAATATTAACATGAGAGTCAATTAATTATGTATTCCTAATAATATTACCCTTTTAAATAAAGACAAACTCTCAAAAGTAACATAGTAATTTATTCTTCATATAATGGCTGGGTTTGCCCATCATGATAAAAAGGGTTTGGTTTTGCTCTGACTTAATCTGATGCGTAAATCCAGCCATTCTAGCTTATAAACCACCATTTATGGATTAGACTATATCAGGCCACAGGAACTATGATTGACAAACTAACTAACCAACTGCTCAGTGTTGCTTCACACAATGAGATGAGCAACATATAAATTTGATTGATAAACAAATAAATGTACTGTGGCTTAGCACAATATGTGACTGCAATCACTGTGTTGAACTATCTAAAATACTTGCTACAAAAGAGGGAAGAATAATCACCAGAGTTCCAAATTTCCCAAATGCACTTGAATGTTCAAACAATTTTCTGTTCCACTTTTCTATATATCCTATATGAAATTCAGTGCTTCTACTTATATCCTTTGCAGTTCATGTGATGTTTTATTCATTTTCATTAAATGAAAAATGACATAATCATAATCACTGAACAATTCCTTATGTGCCCATATATTTCCTGATGCTTCATTAAAAATGGTCTTTGTGCAATTTTAAGAAGTTATCAAATGCAGAAATGTAGAAATACAACATGCTCCCATTCAATTAATGCTGTCATCCATTTTGATGTTTATGTCTATGATGATGCAAAATATGCTCCAGTTTTCCTTCACACTGCTTGTTTCTTACCTCCACATATTTTTTCCTTTTTGTTGCATTCTTTTATTTTTCCCCTCAATTATGTTTCTTCCTTTCAATACTTGTTTTTTCCTCTGATTCTATGATTCTATTTATGTCCATACTGTACAACAGTCTTTACTCATGTGGCTGAAACAGACTATGAAAAATAGACTGCAAGAAACAATGCATGTTTTTCTTATGGCCTTTCTAATTCATCTGTAGCTCCTATCCTTTCCAAAATAAATGTGTAAGATAATATAGTGTAAAGGAATTGCTCTGGACAAGTAAAACACTTTCAAAGATCTATGTGTTATGAAATCTTTAATTATGATTAAATAAGCAACATCAATTTCAAAAGACAAGTATTACTGAATATTATTGATAGTAGGAGTAAATATATATTAGTTATTCAATAACTTCAGAACTAAGCTTCATTTTTAGCTTTCTCTTCTCTCATTAAAAATATGATCTGAAAATAAGATAATTCCACAAGCATTTATTATATATGATGATGAATTCAGGAAACTTAGCATAAATTGCCTTCAAATTTCTAATAGACTTGTTTAGCTGACATTTACATAACTATTTGTAACTTGATCGGGTTCTGGAAACTAGCTGTTAAGTGGACAGTTAGAAATTTAAACACCAAGTTCAATAGGCACAAAAAAATTCAAACATCATTAGAAAAAATGTTTTCTTAAGTTTACATACGTTATTTTTGGCCTGGAGGAAAACTGAAGCAATTAAATAGCCACTAAGATATTGAGCAACATATAGTCCAAATTCCATTATCAAGGCAATACCTTTATATGGCCAAGTGAACTCCAAATACAGTAGTCCTCATTTAATAACAGTAATTGGGGCCAGACTTTCTATCACTAATGATGTGGTCATAAATCATTTCACATGAACATATTGCTTAGCAACAACAGTTCTAGCAGTTCCTGGTTATTGTCATTAAGCAAGGACTCTGTAGGTCATTAAGTAAGGATCTCACATGACTATGATTTCCAATGTCCTACCAGCTTCCCCACCAACTTGGCAGGGAAGGTTACAAATTATGATCACAAGACCTCAGGGGCACTGTGACAGCTAATTCTTCAAGAACCGGATGTAAGTACCACTAATTTTCAGCACCACTGAAAGTTTGAACGGCCACTAAACAATTGATTCTTAACCAAATATCTCCTGTAATATATAAAGTCCCCTTCTCCAGAAATGATACATTTCAACTTAAATCCATTCTTAATTTTAAAAACAAAATCATGCTCAGATTTGTTTCCATTTTACCATATGATATAACTTAATTAATTAGGAGAAATCATTATGTAGTGTGCAGCAGAAATATTCCAGGTGATGACTTTCAGAAGTGGACTCAATTACTGAATTATGCTGCAACAAATCTTAAAGGGAGGTTAAAGAAAAGCCACCTGCAGTCAAAGAACTTCAGCCAATTTTTGACAGCAGTTTAATAAATATTTTGTGAACACTGACAAATGATTTGGGTCTCAAGTTTCTCTCTGCGGCCTGGATGTACAATTTTTCTGGAGATGGTTCAGGTGGCCATTTATTTCCCTGCCCTCCAAGCAATGCTTTCACATTTTGAATTGAACTGTCACCAATTCACCAACTCTGAACCTTAACATTTCAATCAATTATCTCTTTCTTAAGATAGTTAAGAGATTATGTTCCTTTTTTATTCAGTATCTGAAGCCATATCTGACTTCCAAACTGAGTACATTGTTAAAGAGAACAATATGAATAGTGAAAATGGACTCTAGAAGACCGAGTTTAATTTTTACCTAAGTTATGTGTTATAAAAACCAGAGCAGGAAAAGAAAGTCTACTTCTCTCATATTTGAAAAAATAATAATATTATATTTATTCTGTTTAAGTGTAAAGGTATAAAATAGTTGCTGGAATAAGTGCAAGGTAGTTCACATGTTTCAATGTTACTTTTTTTTTTTAACTTAGCACATTATATATTGCTCCTTTAACCAAAAACAGGGGAGTATAGAATTCATCAAGAAAAATTCAGTGTGGTCATGAAAACTAAGAGAGGTATGATGAAGATGATTTTCCTGTTCCATCCTTGTCCCCTCTCAATCATGAAATGCCTCCCAAGTACCTGT
This sequence comes from Bothrops alternatus, assembly GCA_034064705.1. NCBI lineage: Eukaryota > Metazoa > Chordata > Lepidosauria > Squamata > Viperidae > Bothrops > Bothrops alternatus. The sequence continues at coordinate 1,087,039 of JARGCV010000008.1, read as the reverse complement.
GACAGAGGTACTTTCCACTGGACTAATAGAGAGGTTTGCAGCTTGATTTTCTGTGTTATCCCTCCATATCAACAGATCCACACCCTGTGAGAGGCTTCTGGGTGGACTGGGAATGGGAAGAAAGCATAGGAAATAATTTCTTGCCTACACTTTTCCATAGACTTTTGTTTTCGCCAAAACAGTCTTCAGTTTTCACCAAAACAGTTCAATATGATTTTTCACCTTTGCCATTGTCAAGTAATTTATTTTTTGCAGCTTCAAAGTATATAAACTCTTTAAAAAAATTATATGCCCATATTAATTTTAAGGCCATCTGTTAGAACTTATTCCTTGTCATGCTTGTCCCAATCTGATTTGCAGCATCTGCTTTAGAATTATATGTTCCTTAAAGGTAGAACCTGTCTGCTTTTTGCTTTTGAAAGTCTGATTATGGTGAGAATAATGCCAAAAATTATACTGACAGCCAATACAAATCTTAAATTACCATCATGTAAATTAAGATAGTTCATGAGTTAACACTGCCAAAGATTTACTAGCAGCAAGCATCAAAGCAGCTATACACCGGACATAAAGAAACTTTGTACATTAAAAAAAACACCATGAAAGCTTCTCCAAGATAATCACCAACAAATATTCAGGGAGCAAACAATATAGAATTAGGGATACAATACTGGGATCTTACCTGATATTGGGCCATTAGAGCCAAAGGATTATTTTGGCTATTATCAAATGTTAATACATCAAAGACTCCAACGCAATTCACTCTCAACCTTCAGGATAAAAGCATTATAGAAAAAGAAAAGTTTATAAACTCCTCTTTTTACCTTCTCTACAATCTCTTCAACAATTCCATAGAAATGTTTGGTTAAGCAACTACCGTTAGTAAATTAATATTATCATATTAATAGGATAATACATTCCAAAAGTGTATGGTTTGTGATTCAGGTGAGCTGGCAGAATATATGAATGAACAGGGAGGTAAGGAACACACAAGTGGTTTTTTTTTTTACACTTTCTTTCTCTTGATATTCAAGAAGAAATCATGTCATGCTGTACATTGTCCTAGACCAGGGGTCGGCAACCTTGGCTCTTTTGTGACTTGTGGACTTCAACTCCCAGACTTCCTGAGTCAGCGTGGCTGGTTCAGGAATTCTGGGTATTGAAGTCCACAAGTCATAAAAGAGCCAAGGTTGCCGACCCCTGCCCTATACAACCAACATTAGAAAGATACATTGTCAATTTATGTCTATTCTTCTCCCCCTTATGCTTTGCATGTTTATGAAGATGTCGTTATAAGTATTACAGCTTCAAAAATTATTGGATTTTTTTAAAACCAAAACCCTTCAAATGTGATATCATTTGATACTTAAGATTAGATTAAGATGGCACTTGTAGGGAAACTGTTTGTAATAAATGGTACTCAGACTCTGAGGAACTTATATCCACAGGCTTGGAATTCCACAATTCCACTAGCTACTAGAATTAGATATTCAGGTTCTCAATTTATGACCAATTTCTGACAATTGACCCCCAACATTTCTGTTGCTAAGTGACATATTTGTTAAGTGAGTTTTGATTTTACAACCTTTCTTGCCACAGTTGTTAAGTGAATCACTGCAGTTGTTAAGTTAGTAACATGGTTGTTAAGCAAATCTGGCTTCTGCATTGACTTTGCTTGTCAAAAGGTGATCACATGACCCCAGAAGACAGCGGCTGTCATAAATATGAGTCAGTTGCCAAGCGTCTGAATTATGATCACATGACTATGGGGATGCTGCAATGGCAACATAGTTGTGAAAAATGGTCATAAGTTACTTTTTCCAGTGCCATTGTAACTTTGAACGGTCTCTAAATGAACTGTTGTAAGTCAAGCACTACCTGTACTAAATTCTGTTATAATTATATATAAATTATGTTAGCCCCATGCCATCTTCTAGGCTGAACCATTACTTAGGATGAATATGAAAGATTGTATGATTCTTATCTTAGCACAGGGGTTCTCAACCTTGGCAACTTTAAGAGTTGTGGACTTCAACTCCCAGAATTCCTCAGCCAGCTTTGCTGGCTGAGGAATTCTGGGAGTTGAAGTCCACAACTCTTAAAGTTGCCAAGGTTGAGAACCCCTGTCTTAGCAGAAGAGGTGCAAAAGGCAACCTTTTAGGTAGCAAAGTACGTGGTGGAGAGAAAAAATAATTATGAAAGGGTATTATAAGATCTTTTAATATATTAGAAAAATGTCTTACCTTGTTTTGCCTGTCACCAGAATCTTTGTGGGATCCATTACTCGACAGGCCAATCCTGCTGTATGAATAGTCCGCAATGCTGAGGTAAGCTGCACAATATAGGCCCAAATCAGGGACTCGGGAAGTAACCCTGCATGTTGTCGGGGCAGAGGTCCATCATGCTGACCTATTGGCAGAATTAGGAATACAAACAAACTCTATATTTGCAGATTTATACTGCGCATGGCATTTTTTAACTGACAGTAAAACTAAAACTTTTAGGCAAGGCCCACATTTTGCCTTCTAGAAGGGCGTAGGAAGGCGTTTTCAGGGTTGAAACCTGTGCCTTTAAGCTTGCTGAAGTGTAAGGCACTCATTGCCCCATTAAAGCAAAAGAAATGAAAGGATCCCCCAAACTAAAATCAGGTCCAGTTTGGATGCTGTCACCCCCTACCTGTAGTCCTGTAGTCTTGACAGGCCACATAAAATTTGGTGTGACCCTCAAGTAGAAAGGCACTGATGTTCCTTAAAGATTGAATGAACTATTATATTATATTACGAGACACGTGAAACAGTCCTTTCAGATGTGTTGCTGCAGCTTTTCACAACCCAGAATCTTCTAGAGGTGTTGGGACAGAGTTCTGGAAAAAGTAACTGGAAGCTCCCAGGCTGGGAAAAGCTGTGTGGCTTGTTTTAGCAACAATGTTTAATGATGTTGCTAAATAAACTTACTTGTTTTTAGACACAGTATGCAGGAAAACATCAATGGCTGAAAAAGTTACACTTGGGAGAATTATTACCATTATACCTTCTTTATATATCTACCCAAAGCTACTGTTGTCTATTTTAATGAAAGAGGCTTATGAATTACAAGGATCTTTTATCATTTACTTAAGTGTAACTCTTAAGTTGAAGAAAGCAGCAAAGACATGTATACTGGTGAAACAAAACATGCCACATATACAAATGAAACACTATGGCAGATGACATTATTCAGACAAGCTATGTTTTTGTTCTGCTTTTCCCAAAAAAAATAAATTCCAAATTAATCAACACTAATTACATGGCATTTATAAGAAAAAAAATACATTCCAAAATTTCCAAATCCATTAAATATATGACTTGAATGCATTTGGAATGTTGCATGTTTTTCTTCTCAGAGTATTTGTCTGGTGGTTTAAGTTAATTTATTGCAACTATTATTATTTTTTCTTTTGCCCTCTTTGTCTTATGGAAATAAGAGTTGAACGGGAAGACTGAGAAAGTCATATTTGGATGGAATTCATGATATTCCAAATAAGAGATTTAGTACTTTAAAGATCAAAAGGCAGCATATGACATCATGCACGAACAAGCAAAAATATTTTGTAATAATCAAAAAGTATAAACAGGTACAATGAATGGCACTACTGTAAACTCAATTTAGCCATATTTTCTTTTATCTAATGCCTTTATTTTATTTTATTTTTGCAGTTTTCAGTTGATACAATCATGCTATTTTAAGTATTTTCACAATTTTTCAAAGTTTCTGAGACACATTACAATATGATTATTGAAGAAAAGACTGATGGTAAGATCCTTTGCATCATGAAATCTCAAAAACCTCAAAACGATATCAAAAATATCCAAAACTCAAAATGATATGAATTGCAATTCAGACACTTAGTTGTCACACTTGTTCTCAAAATAATTTCTAACATTATGCCATTAAAAGATAATTCTTTATAATTAATTCTTCCTGCCATTCCATCTCCCACTTTTAAAAATCATTTATATTTGGTGTAAAAGTTGTATATGCCGCAAACTATATCCTCCTAAAACTTTCTTCGTTCAGTATTTTTTAGCAAACCTCAAAAGTATATTAGAGTGTTCATGTACATGTCTGAGATAGATTCAGAAGCATTTCCTGAAGAGATTTTTATTTTATGTCAAAAAATAAAATACTAGCAATTTTTAAAAACTTCATACAATTTTTTTTGTACAAATGAGGGAATGCTTGATTCCCTTACTCTGCAATTCACTCAGGCAAAACTAAACATAATTAGTATTGTAAAATAAAAGTACATGGTATAAAAGATAATCAAGCAACAAATCAGAGAACACCTAGAGGCAAACAAAGTCATTACTAAAAGCCAACATGGGTTTGTCAAAAACAGATTATGCCAGACAAATCTTATTGCATTCTTTGTCACCAGGTGACAAAATTAGTGAGCCAGAGGAATGCTGTGGATATAATTTACTAGGACTTCAGTAAGGCATTTGATAAAGTAGACCACAATCTATTACTTGGTAAGATAGAAAAATGTGGGTTAGACAGCATCACCACCAGATGGATTTGTAAATGGCTGACCAGCCGTACTCAGTGTGTGGTCCTCAGTGGAACTGCATCTACACAGAGGGAAATTTGTAGTGGGGTACGCCAGGGCTCTGTTCTGGGCTCAGTGCTCTTCAACATCTTCATCAATGATTTGGATGAGGGGATAGATGGGGAACTCATTATATTTGCAGATAACACCAAGCTGGCAGGAATAGCCAACGCTCCAGAAGACAGGCTTAAGATACAGAAGGATCTTGACAGACTTGAACATGGGACACTATCTAACAAAATGAAATTTAATGGTTAAAAAAAAGTAAGGTTCTACGTTTAGGCAAGAAAAACCAAATGCACAGGTATAGTATAGGTGGTACCTTGCCCAACAGTAGTAACTGTGAAAGGGATCTCGGAGTCCTAGTGGACAATCACTGAAATATGAGCCAGCAGTGTGCTGCTGCTGCCAAAAAAGCCAACACAGTCCTAGGCTGCATTAATAGAGGGATAGAATCAAGATCACGTGAAGTGTTAATACCACTTTACAATGCCTCAGTAAGGCCACACTTGGAATACTGCATCCAGTTTTGGTCACCGCAATGTAAAAAAGATGTTGAGACTCTAGAAAGAGTGCAAAGAAGAGCAACAAAGATGATTAGGGGACTGGAGGCTAAAACATATAAGGAAAGGTTGCTGAAATTGGGTATGTCTAGTTTAACGAAGAGAAGAACTAGGGATGACATGATAGCAGTGTTACAATATCTCAGGAGTCGCCACAAAGAAGAGGAAGTCAAGCTATTCTCCAAAGCACCTGAAGGCAGGACAAGAAGCAACAGATGGAAACTAATCAAAGAAAAAAGCAACCTAGAACTAAGGAGAATTTTCCTGACAGTTAGAACAATTAATCAGTCGAACAACCTGCCTCCAGAAGCGGTGAATGCTCCAACACTGGAAGTTTTTAAGAAGAGACTGGACAGCCATTTGTCTGAAATGGTATAGGGTTTTCTGCCTGAGCAAGGAGTTGGACTAGATGACCACCAAGGTCCCTCCCAACTCATAAAATACCTCATAAAATGTTTTGTTTTTTCAGAAACATAGTAGATGTTTTATTTGTCTGCTTCTTTCTCTTCCCCTTCCCCACTTCCACCCAGAGATAGGGGTTTGCTCTTGTGAAATACATGCTACTTCCTGCACTAACCAACAAGGGCTGACATGTTCAAGGGAAGTTCATTGTATGTGACTGCTGATTGTGTTGCTAAGGAAAGACAGTCTTAGCTTTGTGTTTGGTTTTATTTTCATGATTTTGCATGAAAATACATGCATGTTGTACAGATAGTCCTCAACGTACAACCACAATTCAGCCCAAAATTTCCATTCTTAAGTGAGACATTTGTTAAGTGAGTTTTGCCCCATTTTACGACCTTTCATGCCACAGTTATTAAGTGAATCACTGCAGTTGATAAGTTAGTAACACGGTTGTTAAGTGAATCTGGTTTTCCCCATTGACTTTGCTTGCGAGAAGGTCGCAAAAGGTAATCATGACCCTGGGGCACAGCAACGGTCCTAAATATGAACCAATTGCCAAGCATCTGAATTTTGATCACATGATCATGAGGATGCTGCAAAGTTTATAACTGTGAAAAACGGTCATAAGTCACATTTTTCAGTGCCATTCTAACTTTCAACAGTCACTAAACAAACTGTTGTAAGTCGAGGACTACCTGTACTTTTATTTTATGTTGTTGTTATGTTTTAAAACACAAGCAGGATAAATTTGGGGGGGACGGAATCAAGCGTTTATATTTTGATAAATGATTTTAATTTAAAACATTTCTCCACCCTAACTTCAATAGTAAATAATATCAGATAAGGAAACAAAATTATTTATTTGGAGGTGAGATAGAATACCTTCTGTAAGCTACAGCAGGGGTCCCCAACCCCTGGGCCACGGCCCACTACTGGACTGTGGCCTACTTGGAATTGGGCCACCAGAGTGGCTGGCTGGAGTGTGCACAAAACTCAATTTCCACAAACAGCTGTGTGTGTTTGCGTGCCAGCCCACTTGTGTCACTCATGCAAGGGCTGTGTGTGTGCGCGCTCCCGGCTGGACCATCACTTGTGCAAGGACTGCGCGCACACACGCACTGGCCCACTACTCACACAGCCCAGTTCCCTTCTCCCTGCCCAGCCGAGCCACCAAGCTGCAAAAGTTGGGGATCACTGGGCTAGAGAGAAAAATCAGGTGAAAAAAAAGCCCAAAAAAGTTATTGGCAAATCATATTCATATTGTATCAAGAAAACTGCATGGAGACAAATTTATTTTTGAACTTAATTACAGCAGCAAGATTGTTGGTGGGACAGTACTGGAAGAATCTGGAAATACCGCCTATCGAAGAATGGACTGTGAAAGTAACAAATTTGGCGGAAATGACGAAAATATCAGCATACTTGAAAAATCGCTCCAACGAACAATTTCTGACGGACTGGAAACAGTGGATAGACTATATCCAAGAGAGACACCAATCAAACAGAATGCAGCTGGCGTTTAGCTGAGGCTCGATGGGAGGAGGGAAGAAGGGTTAACAAATCAAATGTTTACAAAAACTAACACCCAATGTTGAATGTATAAGTTCTATAACTAATGCCTCTTAACATAACCTTAGGACTAATGTTGTTTGCTTTAATATTGTTAAAACAGACTGAATCTCTACCTCAGGATATGAATCTTTTACCTCAGGATCTCTGGTTAGGGACTATAAAAGATTGCACTAGTAATGGGACGAAGTCAATTCAGAAGCACAAACGCACAATATGCGATAGACTAGATACAGTAGATAGACCATATATAAGAAGAAACACCAATCAAACAAAATGTATTCGGAGTATACTTGAAGATGTAAGGGAGGAGGGAAGAACATTTACTAAAACAGATGTTTACAAAGATTAATACCTAATGTTGTATGCTATGTTCTAGGCTGATTGCTTAGCAATAGGATCTTATGTTTAATGTTGATCACATTAATATTGAACCAGATAAGAGAAACACCAATCAAATAAAATGTAACAGGAGTATAGTTGAGGCTAGACGCGAGGAGTGGAAAAAGGCTTACTAATTCAGACGTTTTCAAAGACTAATACTTAGTATTGTATACCAGATGTCATGATGATTGCTGCATAATATGTTTTTATGTTCAATGTTGATTGTTTTAATAAAAGAATTTTTATACGGGGGGGGGGAGAAAACTGCATGGATATGTTCAAATATGTCACCAGCAGCTATAAAAAGTTGAAAAAGTACTTTCTTTTTTAATGCTTCAATGCCACTTAAATAAGTCAAGCCTGTTAATGCAAACAAGCCAAATTGCCTTTTGTTAAAAAGACCACTAAAAGTTTTAATTAAGTTCAACCTAAGTACAGACTTCAGGTAGAATGGGATAAATTAGAACTTGTTTAGTGATCAGCTAGAAAGTAATCAAATAGCTCACAGGTGTTCAGTTCAGAAATAAACTCAATGTGACATGTCTTGAATCATCCATCAAAAGAAAACTCTAGACCACATCCTCAACCATAAAATTCTGAAATGTTTTAGCAAATGACATGGCAAAGTAAAAAAAAAAGACTAACCACAGTGTGACAGCAGAATTTAATACATGAAAACAGCTATGTAACCACAGTTCTGTTCTTTCAACTGCCAAAGCAAATTAACAAAAAAAGTCTTGAATTATTAGTTCACTGAGCACAGACTCCTCTTGAAATTATAAATAAATACACCCTAAAACTGCAAAATATAAAGTGAAGCACTAAAACAAATGATTTTTCTTCCCATATTTTCAAGTAATAACCTTCTCCCTTAGTTCCACAAGTATTCCTGTATCTTTTAAAAATTCGTATTCTACTATTATAAGTTCTATCAAATTGCCGCCAAGAACACAGCTATTCTAAACATTTTTCGCCTCTCAAATGTTCTACCTCATATACACTAGAATAAACTGTGCCACCATACAGCATGAAATATACCAATTTATTTTTGGTCAATTTGAAAAAATTACTTTAGAAGTGTTACAACTAAATAAAATTTAATCTTATTGCACTGTAAAATTTAGATAAATGAAAAAAAAACAGAAGGACCAAGATTATGCATGCTAAAGGAATAAGAGGAATTCAAAAGATTTTAGATACAACAATATAATAATTTGTTCTTAGTCCTTAATAAGAATAATGTTCATTCCATTACAAAGCAAGCATTTCTGGAAGATCAGTTTGGACTAAACTAAGGAACAGTATCTACTGTTCCTTAGTTTAGTTCAAACTGGTCTTCCAGAAATGCTAGCTTTGTAATGGATTAAATTTTATTTAGTTATAACACTTTTAAAGTGGTGCCTTTGGAGCATCTCAAGGATCTTATTGTCTGAAAACTCCATATGTATTAAGAACATATTCTTTGGTATTTATACGGTCTTTTAGAGCACCTGATTTTTCTAATTTTGAATTAAAAAAATAAAATGAGGCTGTGGCAGGTTGTAAAGTGATGCATTCATTTCTTGCATAATGTTTATTTCCAAGAAGTATTTTGGGCCTCCCATGTACGTTAGAAAAAAATCATGGCAAATGACTATGGTGCAATTCTCTGTTCAGAAAATAATCTGAGAGGCTAAAGAGCATCCTGGAATCTTTAGAAAGTATCTAGCTCTTTTTTCTTCCAATTATTCCAATGTTTGTTTGTTTATAAAATTTATTTACTTATAAAATTTATTGGCTGCCCATCTTACCAAAAAGTAACTTATGACTTGCTGCATCCACCACAGAAGACATTTTGTGATGGAACAAAATGAAACTGTTTTGTAAAAGAACTGACAATATGCCCTCAAAACAAAAAATGGATCAATACCAAAAGTTCTGTATTCCTGATTTTTTAAAATATGTACAATGAAATGCTTTACTAAAACCCCAATAACAATTTTATAATATTTTTATACTACAATATAAATGTGTATATATGTATTTGCCTTACCCCACTTCCGTTTTGTGAAGTAGGCATCAGCACTAGGATCATTGAAATGCCTGCTCATCATAGTCTCTCCTCCAGCATGGAAATCATATGCGAACACAAGAGCTTTTCAAAGGGAGACCAAGGGGAGAGTTAGATAGGCATCTCTTTGATATAATTGGCCAACATCTTAAAATGAGAAACTTACAATGCTCTCCAAATGCTTTAGTGGTGAATACTTCTCGCAATGTTATAATATTTGAATGCTGGATTTTTTTCCACATGTCAACTAATACCATGCATTTTGTATTAACAAGACGAAAACCTGAGGAAAGAAGAAATAAAGCCCTTTTCACATACCAAGCGTTAATTTCCAATGGACCGTTCACGTTTGTTCCAAAATCTGAGCTGCCACCAACAGACACACCAAAACAAAACATATTTATTTCTTCATATCCTATTCTATGGATTGTCATTAGGGCCAAATTCCTATTCCTTATTTAAAGGAATGATTCAATTTGATATCCAATTTGTGATTTATACATAGAAATGCACAAATGTTTTAGGTTTAATTATCTGTACCATTGAAATTTTAAAAGATGACAACTTAGGATTTCCCTCACCATGTATCCTCCGAAGGCAATATGGCAGATCATCTTTGCTATTTACAGCTTTGTAGCATGATGTTATGTACCCAAAGTTGCTTGTTTTCTGTATCCGATTGGGTGGTGGCAGTGGTTCTAAAGGGAAAAGGCTGTGGTAGCTGTCAACTTCTGTTGGGACAGCTAAACCAGTTTATAGAAATACATTAGACACTACTTAAAGTTATTAAGAAAACAGTTATTACAGGCACAGAGAAGATCAATTAGATGCACACACTTTTTTAGAGGATTGTAGCAAAGTTAGAAATTTAAAATGACAGTTTGATGCAAATCATACACACTCGGTTTATAATGAAGACATCTGCTTTAGGAAGGATAGAAGTCAAATATTAAAGAACAATGTCCTACTGCAAATACTATGATCATGATTAGCTATTTTAAATAGAGGCAAAAAAGATATATGTGATCATTGTTAACCATAATCAAAAAGAGAAAGACAAATAGCCAAAAATCATCAGGGTTGTATAAAATAAAATTTTAGGACAGGATATTTGTGAAAACTTAAAATAAGCTTAATTTACCTTGCTTAACAGCAATAGCAATAGCGCTTAGATTTATATACCACTTCACAGTGCTTTACAGCCCTATCTAGGCAGTTTACAGAGTTAGCATATTGCCCCCAACAATCTAGGTCCTCATTTTACCAATCTTGGAATGATGGAACATTGAGTCAACCTTGAGCTAGTCAGATTAATGACTTGCAGAACACTAATATATTTAATCAGAACAGCATAAACCTCACTCTCATAAGCGCTATGTGCTTAGAGCTCAAAGCATTGTTAGTGACCCCACACATCCACTTTACGGTCTGTTTCTGTTGCTCCCTTCTGGGAGGAGGTTTCAAAGTATTTCTAGCAGGACTACCCAATTCTGTAATAGCCTTGTTCCCTATGTCATCCGTCTGGTAAACTTGCAAGATTCGTTTTTCTCGCCATGCACATGTATACATAACCTGAACTAGACTGTTGTTTCTCTATGTCATATATTATTATATGGGTATATGCATAATTCTGTATTTATTTATTTTTGTCATATTTAGGTAGTGTATCTCGGAGGTGGTGACCCTTTGAGAGCTGAATGCAATGAAATTTCATTTTAATGTATGCTGATTAGTGTACATTCAAAGTGACAATAAAGTTATTATTCTATTCTATTCTATTCTATTCTATTCTATTCTATTCTATTCTATTCTATTCTATTCTATTCTATTCTATTCTATTCTATTCTATCCTATCCACAGTCTCCTGCCTTACTCCGTTCCATCCCTTTCTAGATCAGCGGTTCTCAACCTATGGGTCGCGACCCCATTTGGGGTCGAATGACCATTTCATGGGGGTCGCCAAACACCACAGTCCGCCATTTTTTCCCCTTTTCCCCTCGGCCGGCGCAGGGGGCAGCACTGTGCATGCGCGTGGTAGCACCGCGCATGTGTGATGCGGGCCATTGCGCGCGCCGCACATGCGCGATGCGGGCCGTCGCGTCGCGCATGCGCGATACGGGAAGTCGCTTGTGCACCGCGCATGCACAATGCGGGCCGTCGCGCCGCGCATGCGCGATGCGGGCCGTCGCGCCACGCATGCGTGGCACAGGTCGGGGTCGCGGCCTGCAAAAGGTTGAGAACCGCTGTTCTAGATAATGGCAACGGAGCTATCCTATTCTTTAAATTCAAAAAAACCTAGCAGCGGCCACATGACTATACAGTCCCAGTATTTGCATGATTTGAAGCATTTTCTGCACTCCACAAGGATTCAAGTCAGGCAGTTAACACAAAGCATGCAAAAATGGAACTTTTTAACACAGCAATGGGCAACCTGTGGCTTTTGGTGCCAATTCTGTCAATGATATCATTTTTTTGTTTTTAAGGTGAAAAACAGACAAGCTATATAGTATACACTCTGAAAGAGGCATATCTCAGAATCATGAAGTCCCCTCAACACCTACTCCAGCTCACATATAGTGTATCTACATCATTGCAGCTCTGTCCCTAAAGTGTTAAATGTCATAAAAAAGAGATTGTCATCCCTGCTTTATTGCTAGTTAGAGTACACTGCACTCTAATGTAGTATTATATAATATATAGTATGTGTATGTATATGTGTGTGTGTGTGTGTGTGTAATTTAGTAGAGTTATGAAACTGAAAGCAAGCATAAATGCACTTCACCAACACAAGTAAAAATTCAGGATCTTTAATTACTTACCAGGCATGTCCGCTTGATCTATCTGAGCCATTGTAATTAAGTGTCTGTTGATCAGCTCCTATAAGTGAAACATTTTATACTCTTACAGATAAAGTATAACATTTATGTTGTTTTTTAAATGGAGTTGTGTTAAATTATAAAAATAAACTGGTGTATTTTTCTGTTTTATTTGGTCTGACTGCTTTATCAAAATCAAAAGCTTACCTAAAGTAAACTTCTTTGAGAACTATGAACTTTTGAATATGATTGTTGGATATATCCAATAGCCAAGTAATTCTTCTGGTTTAAGAACTGACTCTACCTAGTCCTACCAAGAAACCTCTAGACTGCTCTTCAGCAAGTATGTCTTACAATTAAAGCAAGTAATTCTTACAATTAAAACAATCTTCCATCCCAGATTTTTCACACTGCGCTTTAATAGTAGCATTTTGTCCTAGCATTTTTTTAGCTGTCTCTCACTATTCCCAAGCAATCGTTTTAGTCTTCTCTTCTCAATGCTGAAGATTCACATTTAAACCAGTCACATTTAAACCACATTAGACCAGTCCTCTATTTAATTCAGTCCAGATCATCACAAGGATATGTTTGCATCTATGTAAGGAAATACATTATGGAGAAGAGGCTACTATTTCATTTTTATAAGTAAAAAACATTCTAGTAATTTTTTCAGGTATATTTACAAACCTGCACTTGACCTCATATAACCATGACATGGCTTCTGACTCAAAAACAAAAAAATGCTTCAAATCATGTGATGGCAATCATGTAACATCTATCTGCAACTATTTAAACCAAATGACAATTTTCCTTACAACTATAGAGGGCATCACGCAATTCCAGAAACACATGCAGTTGCATAGCCTTACAAATAAATATTTTTTTTACAATTTGTTCTAGCAAAAAATCATTTATCAACCTCTACACATTACACATGTATTAAACATGATATTCAAAAGAAGCATCTTATATCAACTAGCTTGCTCAAACTTTTTAGTACAGTTATGGTTTGCTTTCCTACAATTACACCACATCTTTGAGACATAATCAGCTTCTTTTCTACAGTATTATACTGTTACATAAATGTTGGCCCGGGGTCATGTAATCACCTTTTGTGACCTTCTGACAAGCTAAGTCAATGGGGAAACCAGATTCAATTAACAGCATGTTACTAACTTAACAACTGCAGTGATTCATTTAACAACTGTGGCAAGAAAGATAGTAAAATAGGGCAAAACTCACTTAACAAATGTCCTACTGAGCCAAAGGTCCCCAACCTTTTGAGCACCAGGGGCTGGTTCTGTGGAGAGAGGTTTTCCTGTGGACCAGAGGGGGCGTGGTTTCATGTACTGCCTGCATCCTGTGGACCATTTTGCATGGACCGGTTTCTGGCATGCCGCTGCCTGGTGTCGGTCCATGGATCGGGGATTGGGTACCCCTTAAACTTTGGGCCTAACTATGGTTGATAAGTAGAGGACTACCTGTATTTTACTTATTTATAAAATTTCTGTACCGCTCATTTCACCTAAGTGACTCTTACTGAATACTCATTGTTTGAGAATTAATGACAACACTACAATCCTATATATGTTTATATTATTCTGTATGATAACTTGCTTGTATTTTATTTATGCTGTCATTCCATGGGAGTAACTAAATCCTATCTAGGAATTTAGAATCTATACTTTTCAGTACACTGGGTAACAAGTTTCTGCAACAATTTTAGTCAGTTTTAATGGTTTCTGTTTCTTCACATGTGAGTCCAGTTTTTATCAAGTTTTCTTTTAACAATTTTTTTTGGCCAATTTTAATGGATCTGTCTTGCTTCTTCTTTCCTCCAGGTGGTATCCAACAAATGGCAGTCCTTGGGTAACAGGTATCCAGCAGATACAAAATGTCCAGCAAAATATAACTTGCAATCCCTCACCATGTCTTGTTATCTGAAGGAGTCACTTCCTAAAATCTCATTATTAGAAGGAAGATTTTGGTAACTGACAACAAAAAATTTTCATGAGCAATACAGGTAGACCTTTTATGCTATCACATGGATGATTTTTCCAAGTTTTGCTTGCATATATTGCTACTAAGACATTGATGGCATTGTGAAAACAGATCCTTGTTGCACTACTATTATTTAGACCAAATTGGATGCAGAGTTTGCAACATTGGCTATGCTTTTCTTTGTAATTAATGTTGCTTCTCAGTGTCTCCATTATTTCATAGAGCAATTTCCCTGATAGGCGAATTTCTGTAATTCCTCAATGGGTTTGTGTCCAACAACCAACTACATGATCCCTTGGAGATTTCCAAATTGCATGACTTTCACACAGTTCTTATTTATCCTCAGGGTGATTTTACCAACCTCTATTTTCAAATTGGCAATCATGTCCTATGAACATTTCCACGTTTCTGCCAGAAGTGCAATTTCACCTGCAAAATCCAAATCTTTAAGTCTTGAGTAATCTTTTCACATTTGTCATACTCATAGCCTTTCTCATTATGACGTTTTCCATCAAAAGGACTAAAAATATGAATATGAAACCTTGCCAAAGCCCAGTGTTAAGGTTAAATAAATATGCAAGCTGCTATTAGTTCTCATACAGCACCTCCAATTCAAATAGTGTACTTGAGCGTATACTACACTTCCCACAATGCAGTACATAGTTTTATAATGTGCTGAATACAGCTTTTTACAAAATTTAAAGGAAAAATTGTGCAGACATTTAGGAATAAAATCTATTATTTATTTTTATATTTTAAAAAGAATTTACCTGTCTGAGTTCATCAGCCATGAAGAAGGAAGGTGCATTAGCTTTTGGTTGCATATAAGCAACATGAGGTGCGGTTGGAGGGTAAATATGATAATTTGGGAATACCTATTGAGAGTCAATTGGGAAACAGACAACGTTCAGAAGCTGAAAAATTAATAAGACCTTAAAAACCTTCTTAATATATTCAAGGAAGCACCTTAAACACGGAGAACGAACCTTCACCCTTACACATGAACTTCTTAGATACCACACAGTCTTTTATAGGCTTGAACTTATACTGAATAGCTAATTCTTGCAACATCCATTCCACAAAGGATTCTAACATACCTTTCACTCACTATAGTTTGTCTAAATTAACTTGATTATTTCAGACTCTGAATCTCTTTTTTCTTATTAACATATCTCAGATTTGCTTAGTTTTTTGCTCTATTATTTGGGAAAAATAGTTTTTTTTTAAAAAAAATTAAAACTCATACCTTTGCAACATAATTTTAATTAAAATGTTGATCCCACTTGTATTTTATACTGTAAGGTGAATCTCTTGCTAGAGAGGTTTTTTTTATATATGATAAAGGGGTTAATAATTAAAGGTTCTCTATTTCCAGCTCAGGCAAGCGTCAAATTTTCTCATATAAGTATCTTTATTAATCACTTAACAATTCATAAAATTTTGTTGTTAGCAGCTGTTCCAATTCTATTTTGGACAAATCCTCTCATTTCAGAGAACAAATCAAGTTCTTTAAGAAGCAGTTATCCTTAACATATAAATGTCTTCTAGGCAAATAGCTAATATCTTCTAGGCAAACCTGAGGCATCAGGTGGCCCTATATTTAAAAAAAATAAACAGCTTACTCTCCCTGTTAAAATTTCACTTACTTAAGAGGATTTCTAATGAAAATACAGAAATACTTTCCATTCACTTTGATGACATCTAGCTACTAACATCTGTTCCAATTGGCAACAGCTCTTAAAAATTTCACTAAGATACCTTATCCCTTGACACCAGAGCTTTGCCACTGAGCTATAGCTTCTTCCCATCTGTTCTTGGGGAAAAGAACTGTACAAAAACTATAGCCTATGCAAAAAGATAAAAAGCTATTTTTGGAAGAAGCAATAATAACTGTTTACCATGATAACAGTAGCTTACCATGCCAAGAATTAATTCAAAGCAAACATAGTTTATCATATCCGAGTACATGTAATACCTCCTTTATAAAATATGAAGAAGAGAAGAGATAATTTAAATATGAAGAAGGGACATTTATCAGCAAATAAATACTGAAAAAAGAGTAAACAATTTTTTGATGACAAGTATCCTCACAACTGAAACTAAACCTTACCATTCCAGTTAGAGGTGCTGGAGTTGTGTCAGTATAGAAATAGGTTGTTCCACCCACAGTTTCTTTCTGGATCACTTGGCCAGTTGTAGGGGGCTGTGAGACAGCATTAGTAACTGGTGTAGAGGCACTAGTAGGCACCATATAATTTGCTGGGTTTGGTGTATGACTTCTTCGTCTAGGAGCAGGAGATGTATGAGGAGTGATTTTAGGAGAATGAAGGGGTGAAGATCCTGCTGACAGTGACATTCCTTGTGCAAACAAAAGGTGGGGGAAAGACTTGCTGGTAAACTAGGAATATGTTCCAACATGAACTCTAAAACTTGAAAAATTATGAATTCTCTTACAGATCAGAAAAAAAAGAACTTTGGAACAAGATAACTGAAAATGTCTCAAACCTCAACTTATATTCAGTATTCAAATAAAATTGTTAACACATATCATGTATGCTGATTGACATACCCTCAAGGTTGCATATTGAAATCAATGCCTCAGCCTTATAATAAATCTAGTGATGTGCAAAACTTGCCAATTTAGGAACATTCCATTGCAGACAACTCCTTCCTCCAGATCGTATTAAATTTCCTCCAAAATGACAATAACCAGATTTGATATAGTCTGGAGGAAGAACAGAACATTCCAGCATTGTCTGAAGTGCATCCTTCTGTCATGAGTAAGTTTTCTCATTTGCCATAGCACCCATAAGAAAATGAAATATCTTTATTATAGGAAATATGAAAAAGTGGGAAATATGACAAAGTTAAACAAATTAAAAACTACCACAAGTTTACTGACCTCTGATGTTTTGTATTCAATATTATAAGGCATTGTCTTTAAGGGAAAACAATTTGGTAGAACAACCATTTTTATGAATGAAATTCAGTTTCTATCTATACTATCTATGACATTTTAAAAAAATCTCTGATCCTGCAGAAAAATTAGTGAAGAATGCTAAGTTAAGATTCCCTAGGCTACACACAACAATGAATGTAATCATCATTGTCCAGTTTTATTTAAATGATAATTTTCCTCTGGGAAAACTATATTTTCAGAACAATTTCTCAAGATAAAAGCTTCAGGTTTAATTTTATTTCTCCACATTACATTTCTTGCTCAAGCCACATAACTTAAAGAGTCTTATATTTGTGCAGTTTTTATATCCCCTTAACTGCAGGAAAATTCATAATATAGATCAAGATACATTTTTCATTATTTGTTAGATTTACAACCTATTTTTTCTTCAGACCCAAGATGATTCACACATAATGATACACACGTTTTTTCCAATTTTATTCCTAAACTGCATGTAGATTGGACTCAAAGACAGGGACTGGCCATTTGTAACCTTCCACAGCTTAGTATTACCTTAACTTGGATCTCTCTAACATTGTAACTAATCCCTTTAAATGATATTGTTTTAAAATAAACTCCTTTCCAAATACCAATATTTATTTATTCATCTAATTCCTAGATTTTTATCCTGTTTTTATTATTTTATAGTAACTTAAGGAAATGAACATTATTAAACACCTTTATATGACCACCCAACTTATACAATGACTCCAGACACCTTACAACAAATTTCACAACATAAAAATCTATAAAAACTAACCAACCAACCTACCTACCTACCTACCTATCTATCCTTCCTGGACTGAAAAACCATGGCTGGCTCAAAGTCACCCAACTGGCGTACTGCTGGGTCCCTGAAACCAACTTTTAAAAAATTGTTTACATTTATCTACAGCTATAGATGTCTACCTAGAACAACTACACAGGAACAGGAGTCTTAGCCCAGCAGGTCTCATGTGATTCCAAGTCCAATCTTATCAAAAGCTAATTAGATTGTATAGATCTTGTAGTCAAAAGTGTTTAAGTCTAGAAGAACAAATGGCTTGACCAAAAGTCTCTCTCTCCTTTGACGGCAATATAAGATGTACGAACTAATCACAAGATTTGATTCAAATCTCAGTTCAGTAATTCATTTTGGAATTATTTGAAACCTTCACACAACTTAGATCAGACATGTTGAACTCGCGACTTCACGTGAACGTATCGGAACTTTTTCCCCATTGCCGGCAATGGGGTGGGAGTGATTTCCTCATGACACGTCCGGTCCGTGGGCTGGCAGCTTGACACCCCTGACTTAGATTTTGAATCAGAATCTTGATTCAAACATTTGAAACTTCCAAATGCCTATATTTTTAGTTATAAAATCTACAAAATTTTGGAAGGACAGTTGATAGAGATTTTGGCTGAATAAAAAATTTTTTCAAGCTATTCTAATTTTAATATAAAAGTCAGGAACAGTGATGAGCATTTACTGTCAGAAAGAAAACAATATGAATATCAATGATTTTGTAATCAAACATCCCAGAATCCTGACTTTTCATTGTTTTGCTCCCATATCTATACTTTTGTTCAGGTTTGTGTCCCCGGCCACTCTTTAGTGGCCTTCACTACTTTATGAAAATTTAATAACTTCTTTTTGGTGCCTGGAATAATTAAATAATAGTCTATGCATAACTTACTAAAGCCAAATAATTACAAGAAACCTTCAAGAATTACTCTTATAACAAAACAATTTGTACTGTATAAGGTGGCAAAGTGATTAGAACTACATGAAGTTACAATATGCATAGCCAAAACTTATTATATCGATCAATTCCTAAGGTAAAACAAGATAAATTAGTTACTACTACTTAGCAACTTACATGCTACATTATAATAAAAAGTATACTAATTTCTCTAAACTTACCTGGAGCTAATCCGGGATTTGCAGGATTTCCCATGGAAGGATGAGAGAACAAGGCTTGAGAGAAGGCAGAGATAGTGGACTGTGACATATTACCAAGACGGGAGTTTGATCCTCCTTTAGGAATAAACTCACTTGCAGTGGGGTTTGGCGTCTGTTTAAAAATCAGGATATATTATATGTTAAATGTGAAGACATACTTGTCTACTAAATAATTCAGTGGAATTAAAACTCCAAAATCTAATATTTCAAATTTCAGCAGACATTAATGCCAGGGTCCAAAGACTAAAATTATTCCAGTGAAGTTAATGTGGACTTTATATGTTATTCCCCTTTTACTATAACTGTTCTCTAACCATAACCTTTCAAAACGGTGCTTGGTTTGTAATATTACATGACAAAGAAGAGAAAGAAAAAGAAGAAATCATTCAAATAAGACAGGCATTTTTGTCCTAACTGGATCTCTTTCACCATAAGAAGTCTGCTGAAATATGGATCTCCATACAACTCTCTTTATAATTTAAGATCTGCAAATCTGCAATACACATGGGTCAATTATATTTGAGCAACTGTCAGCTTTATTATTATGCAGATGGTAGCCTGTTCATATAAACAGATGATATTTTAGACAACTAGACTGTAGAATTATTTCAAAAAGCTTATTTTAGTTAGTTATTATAATATGATTTATGATCAAAGATCGGTTATCAATTACATTTTATAGATGATCTAAAAGAAAAAAACAGAGAGGCAGTAAAACTTAAAACAACATTATAAAAACTTTAACATAATACAACATATCAATCAATAGATATAAATTAAATAACAAAGAAACAATTATATTTCCCCTGCAACATCAATCACTATAAATCCCAGTTTGAATCTTGATGTGGTTATATAATTCAGTACCAAATGCTGGATGAATTAGAATAGCTCAACAAAGCATTCCTTGTATAGCTATAGCATGTTCAGTATGCAGTTATGAGTTTCTTGGCTAAAATACTATATTTAATAATACAACTATTATCATATTTAAAAAGGTAGAGTGAATTATAATCATGTTAAAGTGTAATAACTTAGAGCAGAATACTAATATTTATCTTTCTCGTTTGCCTTCTTTTATCCAGGTTCAATACATGAGATTTTCCCCTGCCTTTTTTCATAAAAAAATAATTGTGCATTTCAGGTTATTATCTAATTATAGTAAAATATCAATATTCTGACCCTTCACTCAGCAAGCTTCAGATACAATGGACAAAATTTATTTTGGACTTTGCCTTCAAACAAAGTATAATGTCTACTATTTTTGAAGCAGTGTTGACAAATTGTTGTGTAATTTTGTTAATTTACATCATTTGCGTAATAATGCAATTTTGCAAACGACATAAATTTGCACAAATTATGTAAATATGAAATTATGAAAATGATATAAAATGTATGTAAAAAATTCAAGTGCAAGTGACATAAAATTACATAGAGAATGTAAATTTGGATTTGATATTCTTTCCTCCTCAAATGGACCATTAAGTTTAGATTTTCCTGTAAAGATTTCTTAAGATATTTTTAATGTATTATATGCTACTAAAACACTTCTGTTTGTCTATTTGTAACATTCAGCTTGACAAAATTGTGCATCATAGGACAACAATTTTTGAATCAATGGACCTCAAATGAGCCAACTTAAAGTTTATGCATCAAAAATCTGGAACCCATGACTCCCATAGGTCTGGCAATGTTGTTTCACTGCTGCCATGCTGTCATGGTCAGTGATCATCATTTTCACTTGACAGCTTTCCCCCAGGAAAGTCAATGAGGTAGCCAGAAGTCACACCTGCTCTCATGGCATTTTTGCCCATCCTTGCTCATTCTACTTCTCAGTTTAGGTAAAGAAATAGGTCTGAAAAGATGACCCAACAGATTGTGGGTTGTCTAATTGTTATTACTATTAAAAACGGCATATGTATATTTAAGGAAACTTAAGTAACAAATTAACCAGAAAGTCACCACACTGCTGAGAAGTAACACAATTTAATAAAATGCAGAAAAATGGAGGCCTTTGAGAGGAGGAGTTTGAATCACTGGGACAGTCTCAAATTTTGTGATACTGCAACTGCATACATGAATTTTTGTGGGGCTTTGTGAATAAAGCTAATGAATTCACTGAAGATAGGCGTGGGCAAGAAATAAATATGATACCTGTCAAAAGATATGTAGCTTTCATCATAATTGCCTTAGGGTTATTTTTTTTATCAAGGCCATCCTTAAATTAAGTGTCTTTAGCTATTCTCTTACTACCCAATAAAGCCATCCTCAATTTGAAAGCCTATACATTTAAAATAATGGATAAAAA
Source organism: Bothrops alternatus (assembly GCA_034064705.1). NCBI lineage: Eukaryota > Metazoa > Chordata > Lepidosauria > Squamata > Viperidae > Bothrops > Bothrops alternatus. The sequence goes on along the minus strand of JARGCV010000008.1, from coordinate 1,065,451 downwards.
TACTGAACTTTTTAAATTAACATGTACACCTCTTCAGACACTCTTTAAGATCATAGATATACTTGCTGGAAGTCACTAATCAAAAAGAAACTATCTGCCACCCCAAGTATCACAAGTTTACTTATCTCTCAAAACTCATCCTAGCCTTTGTTCCCTTTTTTCTATAGCCTACCTCAAAATGCAATGTGTTTTAACAGTACTACCGGTATGACTTAAGAGCTGATCGAATAAAAACAAACAAAACAAAACAAAAAAATCACTGCCCCCAGAGTTCCTGGTATGACCTTATTTTAAAAAAACAATAATTTTGCTGTTCAGTCTATTAAATACAAATTAATACCTGTTTACTTTTCTTAATAATGTTTAAAAAAATCTTGTCACATCGGAAATGTTATAGCACTTATTGTGCCATAATTTACAAGTTGCTACAGTTATTACAACCACTTCTTGAGCATTAGAGAGTTGCTTTATCTGATAAATGAATAATTAAATTATATAATATAATATAATATATAATTAATACACATTTTACAAGACTAATAATCTACTGTATATCTTTACATGCATCATCTACCTTTGTATCTATTCCTCAAGAAACACAGCATTTTTACAGAAATCTGATCCAAATCCAATATTTTTCATTCCTGACATTTTGACATAACAAGATGGCACAATAGGGGGCTTCCGGTGGCTCCGCCGGCGCTGCTAGGGTCTCCTCTGTGAGACTCCGTCATCTGGATTTGTAAAGCCGTGAAAAACAGCGCACACCAGCTGTTTTTTCGCGGTGAAAAATCCCCTCTCCGGGCAAAGGAGAGGTGTAGAGCATCGGGAGCAAGGTTGAGCCTTCTTAAATCCCTGGAAAATAAGTTTCCAGGGATTAAGAGTGAGCTCCCTAAGCTCCGGAGGACGCTCCTATCCAGAGACGCTTCTGTCTTCGGGCAGAGAAAGACGCCGCGACCACTTCTGCCTTTTTTAAAGCTAACACTGGAGAGACTGTAAGCAGGCTGAATGACTACAGGAGTCTTAAAGGGATTGCAAGTATCTTTATTGTTTCTTTTTGGTTATACATTTCTAACGTCTACAATCAACATAATGTTTCAAAATGGCGTTTAGCTTTCACTATTTTCATTGTTAAGGAAAGTGCTGGAAGTGAAAGTGGAACTGTTACTTTTTTCTCTCTTCCTGTTTCTTCAAGCGCAGCTAGAGAGACGGCTGTGATTATTTGAAACTTAAAATGGAGTGGAACTTACAGCCAAATGCTAAACCTATGTTGGATCGTACTGATGAATTTTATGAAAAAAGGTCTGATACACAGAAGATTTTTACCCAAGACTTTAAAGAGATTAAAGCGTCTTTGAAAGAGATTAAAGCATCTTTGAAAGAGGCTTCTACAGAAATATTAATCATATTAGCTAAATTCTTTCTTCCAAATGAAGTTGATGCACAACCGACTGCTGAACAATTTATTTTACAATTTGAACATGGAGAGGAGTTAGATCAATTAACTGGAACTTTTTCTTCAAATGAAACTGATTTACAATTGTCTGCTGACTATTATATAACACAAGAGAAATCAGAAGATCAACAGGGAAGAGAAGAGGATTGTTTTGAGCATAAAGACTACAACTGGATTTTGCTAGATGGAAAGTTGGTTTATGGAGAGCAAGAGGTTTTGTTTCAAGAAGGGGAATTCTGTCCAGCCGGGCAGCAAGAAGAGGATTTAATTGATAAAAGAGAGACTTTGTTTCATTTTATGAAGCAATTAGACTATAAATGGATTCGGTTTGATGAACAGTTTATTTATGGAAAGCAAGGGGATTTGATTCAAGAAAGCACGACTCAACTCAAGAAGCAATTTATCTATGGGGTCGAAGAAATAAAGAAGAGAGATTTATTATTTGGATGGGTGGCCTTGTTATGGCGGTGTATTTGGTTAAAAAGAAAACCTAGAATTCGTTTGAAGTAGTGAAATTTAAAACTGTATGTAAGGATATTTGGGTAATTTAAAATTATGGAATGAATTAAGGACTAAGAATACGAGTAAGATGATTAATGGTTGATATAATTAAATTGATGAAGGATGTATTTGTTTTGATGATCTAGATTTGATATTAGATTGGAATGTAAGTTAGAAATGGTACAAATAGTTTGTTTTTATGAGAGAGCCCAGAAGTTGATTGATTAAACGAAATTTATAACTAAATGAGAGAATTAAGGTTAATCTAAGATTATGGGTTGATTTAAATATTGAGATTATAAGTAAGTTCTAAGATAGGATGTTTAAATGATATATCAAGATATATTATTATAAATTAAATTTATTAGATATGACTTAGATTGACGGTTTAGATGTAAATGATAATTATTATTCTTAACAAGATGTTATATTTTTTTTTTTAGAATTGAGGGATTTATTGATATTGTTATTTTTAATATTATCTGTTTAATTTCAATAAGATGAGTTTTTTCTTTTGTGTTTTGTTTAAGGGATTGATTTGATTCAGAGAATGTATATATTATATAGTTTAAAATTCTTGTTAAGACTATATAATAATTTTGTTGGGCGTAGTGGGGTTCTCTTTTGTTATACCCTGTAATCATTCTGGGAAGTCGAGGGTTAGGGAGGGATTATAATTTTAGAGATGATGTTTTCGGGGAGGGAGATAATAAGTATTAGAATATGTTTCTCAACTGTAGTTGGGGGTATTTAGGGACTATATAATTTTTTCAGGGTGCTCGGGAGAACTCTAGTCACCGCATTGGAGGGTGAGGAAGGTGGAAGGAGAGGTACTGGTATGTATAGAGGGTTAGAGGGTGGAGAAGGAGTAGAGGAGGATTGAGGGAAGAGGTATAGAAAGGCGAAAGTATGTAGGTAGAAGGTTAGAAGAGGGGGTTAGGATGTAGGAGGATGTGGTGGTGGGGGGTTCCGAGCAGCTATTTGTATTGTTTGTTAATTATGTTATTTGTTCGTTATCAGTTGAGTTATTATATTTTTGTGTTAAAATTTGTTAAAAGTTTATAAAACTTAATAAAAAATAATTTAAAAAAAAAAACAAGATGGCACAATACATGTTTCTCTATCAAGAAATTGGAAACTGGGAACCATCATATTTAGTTTTAATAAAGTATCATGACACAAGCAATTGTTATTTTCAAATACAACAAATTTTGGAAACAATTGCTAATTGTCTACACATATGTACAAAGTAAAAGGGAAAAGGAATAAAAATTCACCTTTTAAAATTCAGTAATGAAAACAGATCAAATATGAAACATGGAAAATATGATAAAATACTATATATGATAGAAACACACAAACTGCTGAATCAAGACCCAACTTACATCACATTTAAAATGTTCCTGGTTTTATGAACAAATAATAATAATAAGCATAATAAGCATAATATAGCCCTAATCAGAATATAATAAGAGAAGATGGTTGATAAAAGTTATTCATAGTGATTTCACTGTAATTTTTACATCTCATTTTCCAGAATTGGGGCTGGACTAGATGACCTACAAGGTCCCTTCCAACTGTGTTATTCTGTTCTGTTCTTATTAAGGCAACAAAAAAAGAACTTTTTCATCTTTTGCTTCTCTTATGACTTTCAGACCTCTACTTTTGTTTCATTACATATTAAATTAGGTGCAGTTTACTTGCCACATTTTTCTACCATATAAAGAAATCAAAAGAATGATAAAAAAATGAATGGCACACTTTTATTTAAAAAATGGAATAAGGAGAGAGGCTTTTTTTTTTGTCTTCCAATGCCATAAACTTTCAATCTGTGTAATATGCATTGTACACCTTAGTCTTTGATAAGCTTACACCGCAGACCAACTACAGACTAGATGCTCTGACATCCATAGTTACGAAAACCTTTGACAGCTTAGTGCTGGCCCACCTGAAAATTATCACAGACCCGCTGCTAGATTCATTGTAGTTTGCCTATCATGCAAATAGACTGGCAGATGATACTGTTAGCATGACATTGCACTACATCTTACAACATCTTGAATCCCCAAAGATCTATGCAAAGGTCCTATTTGTAGACTTTAGCTTGGCATTCAATACCATCATTCCAGAAATTCTTCACTCTAAACTGGCTTAGCTAGCAGTGCCTGTCCACATTTGTAGGTGGATTATAAGCTTTCTGACAGATAAAAAGCAGCAAGTGAAGCTAGGTAAAATCAGATCGAATACCTATTCAATTAGCACAGATGCCCCCCAGGGCTGAATGCTAATAATAATAAAGTTGAAGGGACCTTGGAGGGCATCTAGTCCAACCCGCTGCTCAGGCAGGAAACCCTATACTATTTCAGACAAATGGCTGTCCAGTCTCTTCTTGAAAACCTCCAGTGTTGGGGCACCCACAACTTCTGGTGGCAAGCTCTTCCACTGGTTAATTGTCCTCACTGTCAGAAAGTTTCTCCTTAGTTCTAGCTTGCTTCTCTGCTTGATTAGTTTCCCTCCATTGAATTTCATTTTGTTAGATAGCGCCCAGTGTTCAAGTCTGTCCAGATCCTCCTGCATCTTAAGCCTATTGCTCTTTCCAATACTCTTTTCTCTATATACCAATGACTGCATCTCTAAGGACCCTTCTGTTAAAGAACTGAAGTTTGCCTTATTTGAGACAGTGATGAGTCTGCATCATTCAAGATGCAGTTGGAACAGCCTGGAGCGGAACACACTTAAAACTGTAGAGATGAAAGTGGATTTTAGGAGGAGCCCTCCTATTCTACCATTTTTTTTACTATATTAGGCAACACAGTACCAGTAGTAGAGACTTTTAAGTTTCTGGGTTCTATAATCTTCCAGGATTTGAAATGGACACCTAACATTAGAACCATCATTAAAAAGGCACAACAAAGTATGTTCTTCCTGTGTCGATTCAGAAAGTTCAGACTGCCCAAGGAGCTGTTGATACAGTTGTACAGAGGAATTATTGAGTCTGTCATTTGTACTTCTATAACTGACTGGTTTGGTACAGCAAACAGGACACATACAGACTTCAACGGATAGTTGGGCCTGTAGAAAAAGCAATTGCAACCAGTCTGCTTTCTGTTGAGGACCTGTATACTACATGAGCCAGAAAGAGGGCTGAGAAAACATCTATAGGTCCCTCACATCCTGGACATAAACTGTTTCCACTCCTCCCCTCAGATTGCCACTCTAGGTTTCAAGTTTCATCAAATTTATATGCCGCCCTTCTCCGAAGACCCAGGGCGGCTCACAACATTGCTTGCCAAAACAACTAGACATAGAGACAGGCTTAACTTCTTGAACTGAAAGGAGAGAGTGTATATAGGTCAAGTCATTAAGAACAACAAATTTACCACACCCTCATTAAGCAACAATCTATATTAAAGTTTACCCTTGCGCTATACAAAAAAGCTGTAAGATCTATCCAAAACCTAAGTACTATTTTGCCTTCCTCCAAGTGATAAACAAGTGAATGGTGATACTGTTATGTGTTATAACAATAGAATGTGTGTGTGTGCTATTATTATATGATTGTTGTTATATGATGAACAATATACTATATTGTTATATTATAATATATGATAAATATTTTGTATCTTCCAAAGCTAAGACTGAAATATTCTAGATTCAAGAGGACAAACCTGCCTACTCATTATTACAATGAAAATAATTCAGAGTTTTAGTCACCAAGTTCTCCTATTCTGATATTCTGCTATTCCACCTCTTCTATTTGAAGAAAATATTGAAATATTAAATTAAAACTAAGATTCTCAAGGTCCTCCCAAGTCCCTCAAAAATCTCCCTCTTTTTAAATGCAAAATAATATAACTGCTTTTGTGAAACATTAACTTGTTAATTAGTAGCAGTTCTCCAGTTCTCCAGGCACAAAATGCATCCTTTTGTGACTGTAATTGCTACATAAAACATTGCTAAACTAAGGCAGACTATTACCATTGGACTTCTTATTTACATGCTAATTTTGTACAATATTATATTCATAGTTTGTGATTTTATATTAGAGAGAAATTCATAACCTTTTTTGTTCTGCTACAATAGCAATAGCACTTAGACTTATATACCACTTCATAGTCCTTTACAGTTCTTTCTAAGCGATTTACAGAGTAAGCATGTTGCCCCCCCCAACAATCTGGGTCCTCAATTTACTGACCTCGGAAGGATGGAAGGCTGAGTCAACCTTAAGCAGTTCAGAATCGAACTCCTGAAGTGAGCAGTGAGTTAGCCTGCAGTACTGCATTTTCACCACTGTGCCACTCATGGCGCTTCTGCAGCAGCAGAATACCAGTCTAGCCCCTCGTGCGTTAACTTTCAAGTATGATATTATTATACTTTTTGTTGTTGTTACCTTGGGAAAACAATGGTCTGGAAAGGCTGATAAGAGAAGAACATCTCAAAGTTTTTTTTCTTTTATTAGCACTATCATTAGTGCAATAAAAGTTACTGAAAGCAAAGCAGACATGAAAAACCAACCAATCCAGAAACTAAACTTTTAGAGAAATCGTAACAGTCCTGAATAGGTGAGTTTTGCACATCCCTATAAATCTATTATACTAAGACAAAACTGAAACAGGATATTAAATTTGAAGAGTATTTGTTTCTCCATACATTGTGATGAAAAATACTTTGGCATTTTTCATGATTTCTCTTTTCTAAAGGCTTGATTTAAAAAAAAAAGATTTTAGACTATTATAACTTACTAACCATTGTATTAGTAAGATATAAAGTACATAATCTGTATAATTTATTGAGTTCTATTATAGTTTAGCTACTAATGATTGGAGACAGCAAAGAAATAAAGGGTGGCAATGAATATCCTATACCATGTTGCACCTACCAAGGATTCTGGCTTCTCCTCACAATAAGCCAGACAAGGACATCTAAAATAAACAGTATATTAACATTGTTTTATTAACATTCTTCCTAAATGACTATTAATTTCCATTAGAATATCATCTAATTTTAAAAAATGGCATGTGACTTCTAAGGGTTTTAAAATTATATTATCCTTACAATTCAAACTAAGAGACACTAGTTGAGAGATTAAGTAACTCATTCTTATTTGGTTTTGATCAAATTTCAACCCCACTGCATGTAGCTGACCTCAGTATCTTCAAAAAATAAAGAGTACCCCAAATTAATTAAAGTGACTAGGAAAAAGTAATTTTACCTGTAAATTGTTTTCTGTGACTCTGTTCCACCAAACCATATTGACGGGTACTCCTGTTTTACACCTGTCAGCCAAGCAGCCAATAGTGTTCTTTGATTTCCGTGCCTTTGATACCACCGGAACTATCCTCTCTTCCAGCATCCCCAGTCGATACTTTCTTGGCTATGGAAAAGAAGGAAAAAAAACCAGGGCACTCCCAGTATCCCTTAGATATATATCTTTGGTTTGATTGGTGGAATAGGAAACAATTTGCAAGTAAAATTTCTAAGACGATTTGCTTCCACATTAACTGCTATGTCTTATAAAGTTCACAGGGCAAGTATTGGCAAAAACTGAACAACCAATATATATCTACTCAAAATAAGACTTACTGAATTCCAACAAAATATATTCAGTATGGCAACAATATTTTCATTCCACATGTATCATCTGCAAGGCCTAATTCAAAGAAATGGAGGTTCCTTTTCATAATATTCTTACAAAATAAAATATGAACCCTACATGCTTTGCTTTTCATATACTTTTAGACAGGATAATGGGTTAAAAAAAATTATGAAATCCTGGCAACCAAAAAAAAGTGTACAAAAAAGGAAGAAAAAGTGGTCAATTAAATTTAACATTTAACATTGAATATATGTTTTTGTTTTGCTTCATTTTGTTTGTTTTATTGTTTTGTATTTTATTTTCTATGATGAAACAATAAATTTAAATTTAAAAAAAACAAAACCATGAACCTTTCCAGAATTGAAAACAGGCATTCAAATAAAACATCTTTACATTCTATAGTGATTTAAAAACATTTGAAATTTGAAAGCTCATGGATAAACTTTTTTTAAAAATACAAAATTGTCCATTTTGCAAACCTGCTTTAGCAACAACGTAGCTTTCAATCAATTCTAAAAATTCACATGATATCTTATTACATTGATTTCTGCTAGCAGATAACATTCTGGTAAGCAAACATTTGTAAATTTGGAATCATACTTTTAAATATGCCTATGTAATATCAAATAATGCTTTGGTTTTAAATTATAATTTGCTGGACAAAAATAATAAAATATAAAAACTAATCTAAAAGTATAGTGTCAGATCATAAAATTATCATACTTTTCAAAAAAAATTAGCCAGGATTAATAAAGCTTGAATTTTCAATGTGTGACATTCAGTCAGCCAATTATGATCCTAAGCCATATAAACATTCTTTTACAAAAATAGGAAAAATCCAACAAAAAGAATAAAGAGTAAAGAAATATATATATTATATATATAGCATACCTTTCTTTAGAACCAAATCTAGATGTTTGTGAAATATAATGCAGGTCTTCTGTCGAGTAATGCTAAGGCTTAAACAGCATATCATAACATAAAAGTAACTGAAGATTAAATCATGGAGAGCCTATTTTAAATGAAAAGAAATTGCAAAATTGCCTAATACAAAAAGCTAGATGTAATGTCGTGGTACCTCCTTAATCTTAATTCTGCCTCTCTTTAATGTAATAGCATAAATTGCTAGAATATATTGCTAGAATAAATCATAAAACTAAAATCAATCATATGTAAAAATGTTAGAGAGAAGGACAAATTCCACTGTTACTAACATAATAAAAAAGTAATGGTTTATTTATTGTATTAGTTTGAGAACAGATTCAGGTGCACTCCCTTCTTAACAGACAAGCGTGAGTTCTCCAACAATTCTATTGCAGAAGTAGACTCAACCAATGATGAAGTAACCCAGAAGCTAGATCCTTGGTACCAGGAAAGATAAACCTGAGTTTTAAAAATATCAAATTGGGAACCCCAAATTGTCTATATTACCCATTCATATATACCCATAAACATTTATGACACCAGAGAAATTCTGTATTCATCTAAACAAGGACCCAGATGCTTTTTGATCATTCCGCACTTATTGATGTAACTTCAGAGTGACTATTCATATTCGAAATAGAGACAAGCCCTAAATAAATGATGCTTCTTTGTCTTTAAGATTCTTCTGGATAACAAAAAAACTGGGAGCAATTTCAGTTCATCCACTTCTTTGTTGGCTTTATTTAGTAAAGATGCATACATACATCCTATGGTTATTTAGAAAAAATAAATATTTTGGTGTTCAAGTTTATTCACACACAGAGTAAAGGGGATTAAAGCCCAAACTTTTTCCTCTAAAAAACCTTTCCCCGTTATTATGTATCTGTCCATGTATATGCACACAGACTCACATACACAATAGGCCTCTAAACATATTAATTCAGTATATAAAATCCTGTATTTATAGAATTTTTCTCTGCTATAACTTTGCAGTCAGTACTGTACTCTGATTATAACAAGAGGGATAGCATGGCTTTCATGAATCCAAATGTACAATTTTTACCGACTAATAATTTGAAAATAGGCCAGGAATGCATGAATAATTTATTATAAAGAATAAAAGTGGAAAATTCCCACTTCTCATCTTTCTATTTTGCACTCCATAACAGTGCGCGTTCTGTGATTTAACTAATGATAATTATTTACTTACATCACCTCCATACATTACATATGGCAAAATTTAATCTTATATTAAAAACTACAAATATATTAAAGAGTACTTAGCAATATCATACTAACCTTATTACAGAAAGTAAGCATGTAGTGTCATTCTAGGCACACAGGTTAGTATAATTTTTAAATCACAGACTTCATTTTAGGTATTAGGAAGAATTTCAGAAATTATATCACTATATTATTTATTGATATTGACTTCCTACTCAATATATGACACTGGGCAGCGAGCAGCAAGTTTTTTTAAAAAAAGTCCAACAAAAAGTAAAACATCTTATGTTAGAGCAGCACTCATATTCGTATTATCATTAGCTTATATTTAAGACTTGTCAAGTAAATATATAATAACTTCAACTGAAAGAAAATCATTTAAATCTGGCTGCTCATTAAAATGACATAAGTTGCTCCTAACTTAAATAAAGTTAAATAAAAAATTACCATATTATATGATATAAATTTCATTTTATTTTAATAATTTGTGAGCATGTGAATAAGGTTCAAGTATATATATACTGGATTAAGTGTAAAATTCAATTTAACTGCAACAATTTACATCACAATGCATTAAAGCATATCAACGAGAGCATCTGATTTAAAGGATATGCATTTTAAGTTAAGTAGCATATTTGCTTTCCTATATGTAGAAGTCGAAAACTGTATTCATATTAAATTTATAGATTCAATCTTACTTGTGGAAGTATCTGCCTATGTTAAAGCAAACAAAAAAATCTTCAAGATTAGCTTTACTTAAAATATATTTTCAATCAGGCAATCCTTAATGAAATTTCATTTTATATCATAAAGACAAGGATAGACTATCCTGTACTGTGTTTTTTCTAAAGCTACAGATGGAGGGGGGTATGAAAATATAGTCTTGCCATCTATTTTTTCTTTCAAAATTTCATTTTCAGCCAGTCATATTCATCAACTTAAAAAGCAAGGTGTACCTTGAACAAGCAATTCCGTATAGGAAAAAGAACACAATTGAATGACATTAATAGCTGTTCTTCACTTTTTGAAATCTGCAGTGTTTTTATTAAAAAAGAATACAATCCGTCAGAGCAAGCTAACATGAAAGCATAATTGTCTAGGCTGCTTATTATTAAGGTTTGAAAAAATTCTATTAGTAACTGTTGAATTATGTTTGTCTCTTCACAGCACAATCATTTGCCTAAATTATAACTGAAGATTCAAACTGAACTAGAAATTCAATTTCTGTTTGAATTCAGTAACTCAACTGATGTTCAGATTTACCCATATTTTAATCATTTGCCAAACAGATTACAGATATGTTAAACTTGCAAATTGACAACATACACTGGTATTATATTTAAATATAATAAACACTGGACAATTTTACAGTACAATTTTCAAAATAGACTTTGTAGAATAGCAGAATGCTTATTGTTAACCATGCTTTTTTGAGAGATTGTCTGAAAATTCACATATATGGATTCTATGCTAGTGCAGACATTGTATATATTACAATTAACTTTTATAATAGGAGTATTTCCTTTCCTTATAATATATGTGCTAAAAGGCTTATTTTTACTGGATCTAAAAAAAAGATATCAAAATTTGGAAGGAGAGTAATAAAACAGAGATAGGGGGGAAAGCCATGGCAACACTCTATCAAATAATAAATGAAACTTTGGATGATCTGAATACGAAATCCTCATTTTGCTTGAGTTTTGGGATTTGTGACTGGATAAGAAGATGAACTATGATTAGTCATGTCAGCAAAATGTTAGGAAGACGCAATAGCACTGTTCTGGTTTTGGCCATTATTGTGTTAATGAAACTGGAAAAATGCACAGTGAGGATCCTGTCCAAAGAAACCCACATTCTGAAATCAGGATATAGATAAGATTTGTTGGGTCTGTGGGTAGAAAAGACTAATACTGAGGATCTGAACCTTGTCTAGAATATCATTATCATTGTGAAGAAGTGGAAATACTCTTAAAAAGTCCCTTAATATTGCATCCTAACACTGAAGATCATTTATAATCATGCACTGCCCTGAAGGTGTAAAACTGCTGTCATGACCTTTGGAAAGTTGATTATTTTTTTGTTTAGCCACTCATTATTTTCATCTGCTGTAAATAAGATAGAAGTACTGTTCACTCTCCCGAATCTTCAATTCTCAACTTATTACAAGGTTTGAGGACTGTTTGTTCCAAGAGGCATAAATATTTTTTAGAACGGTCAAAAGCACACTTATTAGTTCAGAAAAAGCAGGACCAATTGTAAGTGTTGACCTGATTACTTGACTTCCAAACCTAACAATACATCTGCTCTAGATAAAAACATTATTCCCTGATGTCTAGCCCCATTCCTCTTAAATGTTTATAAGGTGCTAAAATCTATTTTATTTTAGTAGGCATTTAACCCATAGCAAGGATATAAAAGTAGTTATTTATTTTATGACTATGTAAACATTTTAATGGTACATTATGTTCTTGTATCCTAAGGAGAGTTTTTATAGATTGGAATAGTACATAAATGCTTTTTTAAAAATATAGCTGAAAATGCAAAGAATCTGCAAGCTAAAAGTCAAAGAACCCCAAAATGGGTCTAAAATTAAACACAAATTAATGATAGCAAAGTATACAACCAGCCTTAGAATTGACAATGAAGAAATTGAAGCAATGGATAGCTTCAGCCTTTTAGGATAAACTATCAACAGCAAAATAAAAAGACAAGAAATATGACACAGACTAGCACTTGGTAGAGCAGCCATAAAAACCTTAGAAAAAATATTCAAGTGCCATTATTATGTCTATATCTACAAAGATCAGAGTCGTACAAGCCATGCTATTCCCTGTGACTCTCTATGAAAGCAAGAAACTGGGTTTTAAAGAAGCAAGATAGGAACCTTGGTATTGAAGAAAAGAAGTATTAGGGATTACATGATAGCAGTCTTCCAATATTTAAGGGGCTGCCACAAAGAAGAGGGAGTCAGCCTATTTTCCAAAGTACGTGAAGGCAGGATAAGAGGTAACGGATGGAAATTTATCAAGGAGATATCCAATCTAGAACTAAGGAGAGATTTCCTGACAGTGAGAATAATTAATCAGTGGAACACTTGCCTCCAGAGGTCATGGGTGCTCCAACACCGGAGGTTTTTAAAAAGAGATTAGACAGGAATTTGCCTGGAATGGCTTGAGCAGGTAGTTGGACTAGAAAACCTCCAAGGTCCTTTCCAACTTGGTTATTCTGAACACCATGGACAATGAAGAAAACAAAACGATGGAAATAAATCAATCCAGAATTCTCACTTGAAGCACAAATAACCAGGCTCAAATTATCCTATTTTGACACGTTTTGCTAAGACTCTGCTCTCTGGAAAAAAACAACATAATACTGGGAAAGGTAGAAACATAGAGAAGAGGAGGATGACCAGCAGTAAGGTGGATAAACTCAGTTCAATGAATGCACTGTTGGGATACCTGAAAGAACAGGTTAGGAATAGACTGTCACGGTGAGCCACTTAAGGTACCCAAGCTAGAAACCAGAAGAGAGTGAGCTCTAGTCTCACCTTACGCATGAAAAACCAACTGGGTGATTTTGGGCCAGTTATTCTCTCTCAGCACAACTTACTTCCCAAAGTTGTTGTGGGGAAAATAGGAGATGAGTATTAGGTATATTTGTTGCCTTGAGTTATTTATAAAAATAATAAAGGTAGGATAAAAAAAATCAATGGAGTCTCTGGGAGTTGAAAACTATCTGATGGCACATAATTTATTTTTTTCAAAAAAAGTAAATAATGATAGTAAGAGAGATTTTGTCCCAAGTAACGTTCCAAAATTCAATAATCCTTAGGTAGCTGGAAGAACATTCAGGGATATTTATATTCCTAATAGTTGTGATAAAAATAATGAAAGAGATAACCTAGTGGGGTGCCAAACCGAGGGTCCTTAAGACAACAGCTCTAGCTCTTTGCTACTCAGCAGGCAAATACGCTTGCCTAATCTGATATAAATCAGTACACAGTAGGAAAGTAGATGTTCTGAATGAAATTAGAAGAATTATTGCTGGATGCTTTAAACCTATGCCTCTAGATAAGATCTACCACCTAGTCGGCATTGCCCTGCCTGCTGTTTGCAGAGAAGCAGCAGCATACTGAGAGAGGCTTAAATCATCTATATCTAGACAACGCGCTCTATGGCCTACAAGCACCTCATCAGAGATTAAAATCTAGGAAAAGCTTTCTTAGAAGCTTTGAACAATTTGAAAGACTTTGAACAATTTGAAGACTTTGAACAATTTGAAAGCAGAGTGGATCTATGCAAAGTTACAAAGAACCAACACTGGGTGGAACCAACAGAGCAGTGGCACCTGGTCTGGTGAAAGCTGGGTAGCATGGAAATTGCTGACTAGACTGTGCATGGCTACAAGATACAGAGAAACTCTGAATAAATGGGGCTATCTGTCAGCTTCTGCCCTTTGCAGTTATAGTGACATGCTGACAACACCACATATGTATACCTGCCCTTTGTATATTTGAGGACCTCACGGCAGCACAACACAACACAATTAATGTTGCTAGTTTCTGGGCAAGATTTATTTAACACGTACAAGTTTTAATCTTGTACTTTACATTTTGAATGTTATGTCATATAGTATGATAGTGATACTTCTGACACAAATAAACAAAACCTAGTGGTGTCGTGCCAGTAGCTCCAATATTAGTAAAGGACTTAGTTTCCCAAATAGCATGATGCAGGAGAAACAACTATAAATCATGGGTAGATGCCAATCATGGACTGTATATTCAAGAGGCCTATGTGAAGGAGATTTTGTCCTTAATCTCTCCCTTTTATATCTAAATCCAAATTTAGGGAAGATTATTTTTTAATTGTTTACTAAAAATTCTTAAGCCATAATTGATCGTTAACATTCAAACTTAGTTTGCATAAAAATCTTATTTAGCATAAGATTTGCATATGTATGATTGCGTATGCTTATATTTTTACTGCACTAGTTGAATTTGTGCCACTTTTTCATTTGTATATAATGTTTAGCACACAGTTTCTGAAAGTATTATAGAAAAGTCATTTCTCTATATACTGAGACACAAGTGCAAGTAATTGAATAAATTAAAACTCTTGGCTTTTTATTACGTATGTGTTATTTAAGTGTGTACTGAATTTTATTCCGAGAATGTATTTCATATTTTTCAATTAAAATTCAAGGTATAATTGGTACTAGACAAAACAATAGAAGAAACAGTCTCTTTAAGGAAAGTTTATCATCTTTGGTCAAATGCAGCATGGGGATTCTTTTCCTTTGCATCCAATGTGAATTACGTTAAGATTTCTGTGATTATGCAAGATTGTTAGGGGGTTTATAATCTTGTCAGAACCAGCATCTCAACCTGTGAGACATTTTTAGAACTATTTGATCAGTGTATTTTCAAAACTGTTGCAATAACACATGAAAATACTTTTCTTTGGAAAGTAATTATTACATGTCTCAGCACATTCCTGGATAGAACAAAATGCAGACAAGGATCCTGAATGCAACTAAAAGTTTTCAGACTTCAAACTACAATAAAGTATCATTGTCTGAAAGCATGTATTAGCATTTTTACCAACGCCAGGTTTGCAAATTCAAATTCAAATTAATAAGGCAATAGAGCTGGGCAATAAAAGTGCATTCATTCATGGGCAAATGCAAATGTAAAGTCTTCACTGTCTTAGATTTGTAAAACTTGTGTTATATGTCCTTCCATATCAGACCAACAATTTCTGTATTAAAGGATTGCTTCTTTTGAACGTGATAAAAACACCAATCAACAAATTAAATTACAGCTCTTGGTGTATATTTT
Organism: Bothrops alternatus; assembly: GCA_034064705.1. NCBI lineage: Eukaryota > Metazoa > Chordata > Lepidosauria > Squamata > Viperidae > Bothrops > Bothrops alternatus. The sequence goes on along the minus strand of JARGCV010000008.1, from coordinate 1,049,911 downwards.
GCCAAGGTTTGCTTTAGATAAAAAGTAACAATTTCTTAACTGAATGTTTACGAAAGATGGAGCATAAAGTTAAAGAAACATGTTTGGGTCATTATTAAATAATTGCATACTTGCAATACAATATAAAGTTCACAAATTCGCTTAATATGCTGTTATTAATAATACATATTATTAAAATATTAATAATCAAAAATTATTCATATACATAATTGTTTTTATTTTGATACAGAAATTATAATGCTTGGCGATACTTACTTTTCTCCTTTGAGATAAGCTGAGAGCAGCAAAATCATTAAACAAGGATGAACTAGGTGAACTAAGAGGATCTGCAAAACAGATTTTATAAAAAAAAGAGAGATTTTATTTATTTATATTCTACCTTTATTTTACGAATAAATCAAGGCAACAAACATATCCAACACATCTTTTTCCTCCTATTTACCCTACAACAATCACTCTGTGAGCTGAGCTAGGTTGAGAGAGAGGTGTCTGCCCTACAGTCACCCAGCTTGCTTTCCTGACTAAGGGGGGACTTGAATTCAGAGTCTTCTGCATTCTAGCCTGGTGCCTTAACCATTAGACCAGTGGTTCTCAACCTTTTTCAGGTTGAGACCCCACTTGCCCCGCCCATGCGCGGTGCAACTCCGGTGCGCGCGCGCATACGCACGGCAAAAAAACAAAAACAAAAAAACACAAAATGGCGGACCGTGACGGGCCGATCCGCGCATGCGCGGCGCGCGCGATGGGCCGAACCACGCATGTGCGGCGCGCGGAAAAAAACACAAAACGGCAGACCGCGACGGGCCGATCCGCGCATGCGCGGCACGCGACGGGCCGAATCGCGCATGCGCGGCGCGCACACAACAAAAAAAAACAAAAAACAAAATGGCGGACCGCGGTGTCCGGCGACCCCCGCGAAACGGTCGATCGACCCCAAATGGGGTCGCAACCCATAGGTTGAGAACCGCTGCAATCTTTCATGAGATATACGGTACAAAATGAATTTATTTCAATATTAAAATTTTGCAAAAGGAACCAAATAAACTTCAAGAAGCAAGTTTACTTTCCTCTTTAATGTTTAGCCCTATGCAACATTTTTATGTCTTCACACTCTTTTTATGACCCAGTAATCCCATAATTCACAATAGCTTCTGATAAACATTTTTAGAATCATTATCGTGTGTTGGGTGTATATGAAACACTAAAATGGATTCTTTATTGAGTAAGTTAGATTTGGCTATAGTCACCAGAGCTGTCTAACTCATAAATCAAGAACAGACAACTGGAAATTAGGACTGCATGTATTGTATACAAGCGGAGGGGGATTGTTTCATCTCTGAAACTCCTTCTCACAATTGTGAATATGAATAGAGTAATTTCTTTATATTTTGAGCTCAAAAAAAGAAGTTTTATATTTAAAAAATCCTAACTTCTCTTTCTCAAAATCCATAAATCATATCAGGTGACCCCATCCATCCTGAATTATCATCTCACTGTGGTTCTTGCTATTCCAAATAATGAATACTTCACAATATAATCACAGTAATATGGCACTCTCTTGCCATATATTATGGTGATTACCGAGTTATAGAATTTAACTTCTTGACACAACAAACTATGTAAGCTCAAACAAACTACATGTTACTATTTTCTGAAGTATTTTAAGAGCTAGGAAATTGGCTACTATTGAGAAATTGTTTTTTAATACCTTCCTTTCTTCTTTCTCACTGTATCACTCAGAGACTTTTTGAAATTAAGCAGTGTGTATATTGTTTATTTTTAAGTACAGCAGAACTAAATAATGAAAACGAACCTAGAAATAAAATAAGATTTTGATTCCAGAAAAATTAGACAGGCTTCTAATTAAATATGTGATGATTGATAGAAAAATCAATTCTTGCTAAACTAAAGGTATATGTTTCAACTCTCCCAAATAGGACTAGTTCACTAATTCCTTCTTAATTTACCTGAGCCTTTTGATACAATAAAATCAGTTATTTTACAAAAGAGATGACTTCTATATTATGTAACCTCCCATCAAGCCCAATAGGATCAAAAGCTTCTGGGTGATGATTTGATGAGTCCACATGGATTTTTTTTTTAAATTGTGTGTAAAATATGTAACACCTTCTTAGATTATAGCCAAGAGGATATAAATAAAACAGTAAATTGGTGGAAATGTTCAATTATTTTTCTAAAAATTTGTTTTTACAAAGATCAGAAATATTGCTCATTTGGGTAGTGTATTTGGCTGATAGCTTTCAGCATAGTTGCTGAAGAATTAGTGCAGCTTTAGAACTTAATCCAACTCCTGTTATTAGCTATATTTATCATAGATGAATTCTTTGATGGATTTTAGAGACAATTAATTATGCCCACAATATATCTCTTTATAATATATGAAAGATAAGGAATATTCATGACATTAAGCTTCCCTTCTAAATTATTTAAACCACCAAAATACAAGGGAGGGTTGGTGGTAATAAAAAACATTAAAAAAAGATCCTAGAAAATACATTTAATTATATATCCCTTTAATATAGTATACATTACTGTCTGTTTTAGCATCACTTTAAGATGTAGATATAGCAATTTCCCTAACCAAACCCATATTCTCAGGTGCAATAAAAATGGCAATGAATCCCAGATCAGGTTTTCATTCTAAAACATTTCATTTTTCATCCCAAAATCTTAAAATGCTTAATTTGCTGATTTAAAATGCAGAGCAACAAGGTAAAAAAAAAAAACACCAGTTCAAATTAATCCCAAAACCATTTGTAATAAAGTAATAGGAAATGTATGTATTATTTAAATAATGAGGTTCTAAACCATATGTATTTTTCTATAAAACAGCTTTAATATAATTTTAAAACTTTCTTACCATGGCCTGCATATGGCTTGGCACTGTCATTAAGAAGGCTAGGTGAACTGCTGCTATTTGTCATCCTCTGCAGAAAATGAAAAATAGAATTGTATAGTGAATTAAGCTATTAATACCATTTGCCTCCAGATGTCTATAACTCAAAATGGATTAACGCTCATAGAATCAGAGTCAGAAGGGATCTTAGAAGTCATCTAGTCCAAAGCCTGCTCAATGGAGGATTCTTTGCAGTATTTCTGACAGTTAATCACCCAGCCTCTGATTGAAAACCTCTTGTGAAGAACTATTTCATGCAGTAGCTCTTCTACTTTCTGACAGCTCATACAGTCAGAAAGTATCTCCTGTCTAACTTAAATCTACTTTGCTGTGGTTTAATCCCAGAACATTCATTCACTTTACATCTTCAGAGTTTAACATCCTTCCTGAACATCATCTGAGAAAAAGTTCTTGCAGGTAAACTATTCCAAACGGGAAAGCCATAACAGAGCCCTTGTCTGGCTGATCATCCACCTTTTCTGCTATAATCTCTGCTGGGCAAATTTTATCTAGAGTATATGATCTTGAAGATATACAAGCCCTAAGCATTCAAATGTACCCAGGAGCAAACTGACAATCAATGTAGCTCCCACAATAGAAGTCTTGATCTGTCTTACCCCTGATCATTTTGCATCAGTTGAACTCTTGAATCATGTTCAGGAGCTCCGCAAGAGAAAATGAATTAAACTAGTTGAAGTGTGAAGTCAAAAAGACATGAGTGATTTCTGCTGGTGCCTCCCATTACCAAAGAGTTCTTTAACAATACACCAAATAAGTGATTACATTATTTTAAAAAAAAACAAAACAAAAAGTTCAACATAGCTTCTTAAACTGTGGACCACAAACTTTGGGGGTGGTGGGGGGGAGAACTGTAAATTTCTGGATGGACTGAAAGCCAGGAGCATAAAGAATAGTTATCTGCACAGCTCTAAGGAGAAGCTTGCTGCTTGCATGAAGCAGTGTGAAAAGGGAGGAGAGGGGTGCATCCAGGTGGGATAACTTCACAGAGCTGGAAAGAACATCCAGTACCAAGCTGGCCACTTTGGGGAGCTGTTGGAGAAAAAAAAAACATCTTCCCTCAGCCACTTTCACTGTCATTACTATTGCTATTCATGAGGAATCCACACAAATTAGTTATATCAGGGAATCATTGAATCCCAAAGATTGAAGCCCCTAGAACTGAAGAAGAATTTAGTAGCTAATTAAAATTTCTAACATTCAAACTAGAGTATTCAGAGACTTTAGTCAGCTAAAAAGATTGTATATGTACTTGAATTTCAGTAACATTATTATAAAAAACTACAGGTTCTTCACTGGAAAAAATATGGTAATTATACATATTGGAACATATTCACTTTTAGGACAGTATTACCAACATAATTTAGATGTAAAGCTTCTTTCAAATCAAGTTTCACTTAATGTTGACTCCACAGACATGTCCATGGAAGTAGAACAGAAATACTTTGCCATCAACCTCTTTCAGAATTTGTTTGTTTGTTTTTACTTCTCAATCTAGCCAATAGTCACGATACTTCCTGGAAGTTTCCCACTCAGGTAGTAACAATGTCCCAAGCCCTCAGAGCATTTGACTACATCAGGAGGTAGCTTTGTGTCATCTAATTTTTTAATGTAGTCCAAATTGCTAGTCAACACTTTGTTAGCAAATTCTGTACTTTAAATCATCTATAATTCTACTTTTTTAAGCAGAATCTATGAGTAGTGGGAATCCATGTCCACTTTCTTTATATTGAGCACAGGCATATGAAACTGTGTTATAGTTCCCTAACTTAACTTCTTCTCCTAATTAAAGGTTCCAAATATTATGATTTCTTATCACAAGTTCAGCTCATGGATTTAAGTGATAAGAATTAAATGACAATGTGGATATTATTTCGTGGTGCCTGGAGTCTGGACGGGAATAACTTGGTTCCCATTTTACTGAACTTGGCATCCATTGTGTTTTTATATATTTTTTCTTTTTATCTGCAAACCACCCAGAATCACTCTGAGAGTGAAGTAAGCAGTATCTAAATTTAATGAATAAATAAAAATATTATTTATTCATTAAGAGAAAGAGAAATCCACACATCAGAAACAATATGAATAATAAATGTATGTGTTCAATAAATATATGAGCAATACAATTTGGCTATGGCTTCTTACAGGGCATAATGGAATATTTCAATTTCCCACATACTCACACCCCTTTTTCTGAGCATGCCTCAATCACACATACCCCTGCAAGCTCTTTTCCATGGTCTTCCTGTACACGCCCTGTGCCCTCTTTTTTGGGTGTCCAAGTAAAACCAAGAGAATGCCCTAGAAAATATTCTCTTATTGAATCTACAAAAGGGGTTTTGATAAAGCCTTGAAGATATCTGTGCAAATGGATAAAGAAGAATTTAAGAGAAATCAAATTCTACATCAATATTTGAGTGAATTAAAGATTAAGACTGGTAAAAGTAAGAGGAAAGAACACAAAGTTGGTTTATTTGATCAAGGTTAAAATACTTTTTTTTTCAATATTCTGGCAACCATTTATGGACTTTTGCTGATACCAGGATTGAAAAGTTGAGATTTTGTGGATTCGCTCAGATATAAGGAATGGGTTATCTGTTTATAAAATTTGTTTATACTTGTTCTAATGAAGGTTGGAAGTAAATATATATATTTTATTACATTCTTTTTTCTTCTTCTTTTTCCCTTGCCCTTTTTATTCTTTCTTTTTAATTTCTTCCTTTTCTTTAATTTTAGTTTGTACTAGTTTTCACCATTGTAATTAAAATTCTTGATAAAAAGTCTATTTTTAAAAAACCCATCAGTCTGGATGAATTATTACTTGTCTTCTTATGGGGGTATCCAGCACATAATAGAATATGACCAAATGGGTAATAAAAACAAAGAAGGGTTTCCTGCCTGAGCAGGGGGTTGGACTAGAAGACCTCCAAAGTCCTGTCATTTCATTCTGTTTTGTTCTGTTCTGTTCTGTTCAGAACCAACAATAGAAAATGCTAAAACTAGAAGCAATGCAAATGCAGGCTCAGTTTATCACTACAGGAATACTTTTCTTGGCAACTTTTTTATTTTATTTATTTATTTTCCGATTTCTATACCGCCCCTCTCCCGAAGGACTCAGGGCGGTGTACAGCCCAAAATTAAAAACATATAAATATACAAAATTAAAATAATTAAAAATAAATTAAACAATTTGGCCATAAGTCCCATTTAAAACCCAATACATTATAGATCTTAAAAATAACTCAATCCCCTAAAACAATTTTAACCTTGCTGGAACCGGAGCTTCTATGCCATGCCGGCCTGTCGAAAAAGGAATGTTTTCAATTCCTGACGGAAGGTACGTAAATCCGTCATCGTACGGAGTTTGGGGGGGAGCTCGTTCCAAAGCGTAGGAGCTCCCACAGATAAGTCTCTCCCCCTGGGGGTCGCCAGCCGACATTGTCTGGCCGACGGCACCCTGAGGAGGCCCTCTCTGTGGGAGCGTACCGGACGGCGGGAGGTATTTGCTAGCAGTAGGCGGTCCTGTAGGTATCCGGGTCCGATGCCATGGAGCGCTTTAAAGGTGGTCACTAACACCTTGAAACGCACCCGGAAGGCTACCGGCAACCAGTGCAGCTCGCGCAGGAGCGGTGTTACATGGGAGCGCCATGACGCTCCCATCACTACCCGCACGGCCGCATTCTGGGCCAGCTGGAGCCTCCGAGCGCACCTCAAGGGGAGCCCCATGTAGAGAGCATTACAGTAGTCCAGCCTGGAAGTGACGAAGGCATGAGTGACTGTGCGTAGCGAGTCCCGGTCTAGGAAGGGACGCAACTGGCGCACCAAGCGAACCTGATAGAACATCCTCCCGGCCACGGCCATCAGATGGTCCTCTAAGGACAGCCGTGAATCCAGGAGGACTCCCAAATTGCGAACCCTTTCCGAGGGGGCCACTGTTTCGCCCCCAACAGATAACGATGGAATCAATTGGCTATACCGGGACGACAGTAGCCACAGCCACTCGGTCTTGGAGGGGTTGAGCTTGAGTCCGTTCTTCCCCATCCAGACCCGCACGGCCTCCAGGCACTGGGTCAGCACGGCAAGAGCATCGTTGGGGTGGTTCGGCATGGAAATGTACTGATGATACTCCACGCCAAAACCATGGATGATCTCACCCAGCGGTTTTACATAAATGTTGAACAATAGAGGCGAGAGGACCGACCCCTGAGGTACCCCACATACGACGGGTCTCTGGGTCGACCTCTGACCCCCTGTCAACACAGACTGCATCCGGCCGGAGAGGAAGGAGAACCACTGCAAAACAGTGCCCCCTATACCCAGCCCCTCCAACCGTTGCAGCATGATACCATGATCGATGGTATCAAAAGCCGCCGAGAGGTCCAATAGCACCAGAGCAGAGGAACAACCCCTGTCCCGGGCCCGCCAGAGGTCATCCACTAACGCGACCAATGCTGTTTCCGTACTGTAGCCAGGCCTGAAGCTCGACTGGTGCGGATCCAGATATAACGATTCCTCCAGGTGCCACGGGAACTGTCGGGCAACCACGCTCTCAACAACCTTCGCAAGAAAGCGAAGGTTGGAGACAGGACGATAGTTTGATAAAACAGCTGGATCCAGGGCAGGCTTCTTGAGGAGGGGCCTCACTACCGCCTCTTTCAAGGTGGCAGGAAAGACACCCTCACTCAAAGAAGCGTTAATAATTGCCTGGAACCAGCCTCGTACCACCTCCCGGGATGCCAACACCAACCAGGAGGGGCACGGGTCCAATGAACATGTGGTCGCCCTAAGTCCCCCCAGCAACCTGTCCATGTCCTCGGGAGTCACGGGGTCAAACTCAGCCCAGGTAACAATCTCAGGACCAGACTCCGCCTCTCCCACTGGACATACCCAGTTGAAGTCAAAGCCTTCCCGTATCTGAGCGATTTTATCATACAGATATTTTCCGAAATCCTCAGCTCTACCCTCTAAGGGGTCTCCTCTCACCTCCTGATGGAGGAGGGAGCGGGTCACCCTAAACAAGGAGGCTGGGCGGTTATCTGATGACGCGATAAGAGCAGTGAGGTAAGAACACTTCTCTGCTCTTATCGCCGCTAGGTAGGACCTAATATGGACTCTTACCAGTGTTCGGTCAGATTCGGCACGGCTCGATCTCCAACTGCTCTCTAGGCGTCTTTTCTGGCGTTTCATCTCTCTCAACCCCTCATTATACCAAGGGGCCGATCGAGACCCACGCCGAATCAGAAGCCGCAAAGTTCATACAATTTACTATAATTACTTTGTTCTTCTAGTCTGTTATATCTTTTAAGCTTTTTGTATATTTTAGTTCCTAGTGGTGATTGTGGCAATTGCCTAAACTAAGTTATGTGGGAGTGAGAAATTCTACTGAATAAGTAACTTTTACATAATAGTATTCAGAAAAGGATATTTCCAAAAATGTCAATGGACATCTTAATAGACAGGCAGGTTGCTAAGCAAAAAGATTTTCTTCCAATAGTATCACTAATTTATGCTAATGAAAATTCTTACAACCAAATTTTATGCCAAAAAAGCACACTGCCAAGAGGATTACAATACTTATAGTATTCTTATGATCATTACAGATATACCAACTAAATTCAAACAAGAATCATCTTTCCCACATTATCCTAAAAGTGGTAGTAAAATATATTTTTTCTTCCAACAAGTTCTATTTGTATCATTGAAGTGGGGTTTTCCATCTATGTTAAAATTCATTTACTGCTTCCATAGGAAAAAAAACCTTGCGAAAATAATTTCAATCAGCAACAGACCACAGTAGACACTCTTATCAAATGATTCATTACCTGCATCATAGGATATTTTGATTCTGCAGGACTTCCAAACCCATTGACTCCAACAAAACTGGTGCTGAAATAGGAGTCTGTAAGACTAGCTTCAGCCAGAGCATTCCCATCTATACCCGGAACTAGAGGTAAAAGGAGAAAAAAGTATTTTAAAGGCAGATCTTTTCCTCCAACAGCATACAAATTTACATTTCAATATCTATCTAAGTACAGAACTCTGCCACCAAGTGAGATTTTAAAAAGACCATATACCAGCAAATTATGTTTTCTCATCACAGTAACAGGGCTCTGATTTATAGATAGTGGAGAGAACCAGAAAATGAAAATGAAATATAACTGGTAATATCAGTAAACAAACAACAAACTTTAAACAGAAATGTAGTTAGCTGAACATTAGCATCTCTCTAACACTTCCTCTCCAATATTAAAAAATCAGTAGTTCTTTAACAAGCAAAAGCAATTTGGTCCAACATCCAAATTACAAGTCTTTGTTTAATTATCAGTTGATTTTAAGTAGATGAGGTCTACTTAATTCAAGAGGGAGCACAAAGAACAGTATAAAATTAGCAGTCAAAAGAAGTGAAAAGAAGCTGCTCAATGTTGTATCAGATTAAACAGACTCTTAAATGCTTTCAAGATTGCCAATTGAAATGCACATTTCCTAATCTATTGAAAACAAGTATTTCTTCCTATTACAAGTACTCCTTAATTCACAACCACAATTGAGCTCAAAATTTCTGTTGTTAAGCAAGACAGTTGTTAACAGAGTTTTGCTCTATTTTATGACTTTTTTGCCACAGTTGCTAAGTGAGTAACTTGCAATTGTCAAGTTAGTAACACGGTTAAGTGAATCTGGCCTCTCCACTGATTTTACTTGTCAGGAGGTCACAACCCTCATAAATATGAATCAGATGTCAAGCATCTGAATTTTGATCATGTGACCAGTGAGGATGCTGCAATGGTCGTAAGTGTGAAAAATGGTCACATGCCAATTTTTTCAGTGTCATTATAACTTTGAACAGTCACTAAACAAACTATTGTAAGTCAAGAATTACCTGGCTCGATGGGAGGAGGGAAGAAGGGTTAACAAATCAAATGTTTACAAAAACTAACACCCAATGTTGAATGTATATGTTCTATAACTAATGCCTCTTAACATAAACTTATGACTAATGTTGTTTGCTTTAATACTGTTAAAGCGGACTGAATCTCTACCTCAGGATATGAAACTTCTACCTCAGAATCTCCGGTTAGGGACTATAAAAGATTGCACTAGTAATGCGATGAAGTCAATTCAGAAGCGCAAACGAACAATATGCAATAAACTAGATACAGCAGATAGACCATATATAAGAGAAACACCAACCAAATAAAAGGTACTCGGAGTATACTTGAAGAGGGAAGGGAGGAGGGAAGAACGTTTACTAAAACAGATGTTTACGAAGATTAATACCTAATGTTGTATGCTATGTTCTAGGATGATTGTTTAGCAATAGGATCTTTGGTTTAATGTTGATCACATTAATATGGAACCAGATAAGAGAAACACCAATCAAACAAAGTGTAACAGGAGTATAGTTGAGGCTAGACGCGAGGGGTGGAACAAGGCTTACTAACTCAGACGTTTTCAATGACTAATACTTAGTATTGTATATCAGGTGCCATGATGAATGCTGCACAATATGTTTTTATGTTCAATGTTGATTGTTTTAATAAAAGAATTTTATATATTAAAAAAAAAAAGTTAAACTGGGGGGAAAAAAAAGAATTACCTTATTATCATTACTAAGAGATAGTAAGTAAAAGGCAGCCAGTATTCCTTGACAACTCATGCTTTCAAAACCCTGGCTGGTTAAAAAAAGGCACTGTAGTGCTTCTCTGAAGAATGGAGAGTGATAAAAGAAATAAAACCTACTACATATTGTAGTGGATGCAGTATCCTGCAGAGCCCATCTCTATGTACACAGATGAACTGCACACAGCATGTCTTGTTCAAACTTTAAGAACTATTATACTGTAGTCTGTGGATTAGATGTTGACTCAATTATGTACAGGTCTGAAGGCTACTACTGTCTACTAATGACAGCAAGAGAATGGGATTCAGACTAGGAGGCGCAGATAGACATTTCTCTTTTTCACAACTCTGTTATTAGATTTGTGTCCCAGCAATAATGAGAATTTTAAGAGTAGACTTCCTGATCAGATTTCTGATTCAAACCTTCTGATTAAAAAAAACAACCTGAAAATAGAGTAAAATTGGCATTGGAAGTATAGGCAGAAGAGTCAGTGCTACTTTGCTCAGTTGAATTTGCTTAAAATAAAGGGGGGGCAATAAAATATCCTTCAAATCAAACTCAATTCCTGTTAACTACATAGAAATAAATTCTTGGCAACAATTCCAATTAGATTAGGTTAGGTAACTGTTTCTTCTAGGATTTCTTTTTTAACTTTGCAGCCCTGTGATTTCTTACTGGTTTCTCATTCCAGTTTTAAGCAGTTCTGACCCTATAAAGCTGTTTCAAGACCAGACAAGATTAACTAAATGCTGCCATCATACGCTGATTATATTCAAGGAAACATGGGAACTTCAAATCCAGATGATAATGGTAAAGGCTCCCCTGTCCAGTCATGTCTGACTATGAAATGATAACATAAACCTCAAATCTAGTTTCACTTTCATATGTAGAGTGAAGAATAATTATCACCAACTAGAGGAAAGTATTGCAGGCAATAAAGAAGGCCCATTAATAGTATATTTAACAGTTTTGAATGTTTAGCTAATTGTACATATTTTCATACTTGTTTCAATTAAAGGGCAAAATTATTCTATTTGATGAAAGTATACTGGATTTTTTAGCATTTTAGAGGCTCAAGTTACATTGATTCAAAGCCATTTCTCCTTTCAAGCAGGATTTTTTTTTAAAAAATGGAAAAGAATACATATTTTAAGTTTTAAAAGCAAAATTATACAACTTAGATATGCCTGTTTCCCTGAAAGTAAGACCTACCCTGAAAATAAGCCCTAGCTTAATTGGGGGGCTAATATAAGCCCTACCCCAAAAATAAGCCCTAGTTTTAGGGCGCGTGCATACCTAAAAATTGATCTAGTGGGGGGGGTGGAACTGCTCTACATGCCCCGTACCCGCTTAGCATTGCAACCAGGCCTCCCATGAATCAACAGCTGCCTTGCCTCATGGGCCCACTTCTTCTGCAGCTGAAGGAAATGCCTCTGCATTAGAGAACTGAGCTACAGATTCAATCCCTAGCTCAGTTCTCAGCTGCAGAGGTCTGAAATGCAGACCGGAGCTCCATTCTCAGCTGCAGAGGCATTTCCTTTGGCTGCAGAAGAATGGGCCAGCTGGCCGGGGCTGTCGTAGCGCGATGACATGGTGGAAAAAACACTCCCCGAAAAATAAGACCTGGTGCCTCTTTGGAGGCAAAAAAAAAAAAAAAGACCTGGCTTTATTTTCAGGGAAACACGGTATCTATATAAATTGTGGTTACACCTTAGATTATAATCTCTGACACCCTTGGCAGAAAAGTCCCAGAAACTGAGATTGCAGATTGCTGGATGGGATTAGTATAAAAACTAATTCTGGTTTAATTTGCATTTAACAGAACTAAACTTAGCTAATATGAGTTCTTCGCAGTTATACTTTCAATATTCTCCCTGCTTGAAAATCTCAATTCAGCAGAAACCCTTATTACAGAGTAAGCTCTTAAATGTAACAAGGTTTCTGAAAGAATATTGAATAATTAAGTAGCAGAGGATCCAATGTGGGACAAAAAAAAGGAAATATTCATAGTTTGAGTATGAGCTCAGCCCAGGTATCAAAAAAATGCAGAAGACATTCATTGTATTTCAATAAAAATAGATTTATATGCCTCACTTCTGTTTAAACTACTGTACATCTTGAAGAAAGAAGCAGAAGAGAGGGACAGACTGGGAACTTCTTTTGTCTTTTAAACACAGATTGTTTTAATTAACAGACCAGCTGAGAGATAGTATGTGTAATTCAAAGTACTGGTTATCATCTTTAAAACCTTGCCTGGCACAGTGCCAGGTGTCTTATAGGACTGCCTATCTCTGAGGGTATCTGCTGTTTCACCAGGTGCAACAGGGCGGATGTACTCCAGTCCCCTGTATTGAACAATCTCGTATTACAGAATCAAGGAGGGATCCTTCTTCTGTTAGCACATCTGCCGTAAGGAATGCTGCCATCCTCCCCCAAGACTGAGACTGCCCTGACCTTCCTGTCCTTTCAGAAGGCTGTGGAGACCTGGCTTTTCTTCCAGCTGCTATGTTGGGATTTTATATAAGGCCAATATAGGTGTGGTTTGGGTGGTTAGGTCTGTTACACAGTGTCCTGACCATAGCATTATGATCACTTTATTTCTGGATTCTGCTTGATTTATAGAGGTTTTATTACATTGGTTTTGCTGTTCCCCACCCAGAATTCATATGCAAGATGAACAGCCATATTCATTTTCTAAAATAAATAAGTCCATAAATCATCCACAGACATAGAGCCATTGGATAGCAATGTCATTTATTGCTGAATTAATCTGCCTTTCCTGTGATAACTGAATTCCGTGCAATTTTTGCTATGTTCAGTCATTATTGTGGAGTCAATAAATTCCGAAGATATTTAGAAATTTGTAAATCCACATGGCTTTGCAACTAGCTTCACTACCTGAAATTTGCATGGCCCTGGTGGAAGATAGCACTGCAGCAGCTTGTCTTCTGTCAATGCAATTGATTTTTTTCACCACCCCAGAGGATCAGGAACTATTTACAGACTTGCTGTCAGCTCTAACTTCAGCCCAATCTGCATCCATATATCCAGTTAATTCAGGGCTACTGCTTGCTGTCAATTTTATCTTAAGTCAGTGGGGCCCTTGAGGCTTTTGCCCAGCCTCTTGACTACAGTCCAGTCACTTTATGTTGGCGTAGTGAATTTTCTGCAAAGAATTCACACTGCAAAAGTTTCTGGTCTAGTTATTGACATATGCTAACCACTCTGTCACGTTGTTCACTGTTCTATCTTTCCTTTAGAAAATTAGCTTCTATAAGTAAGTAAATTTACCTCAGTCAGTCTTAGGCATTCTAAAATGCCCTATAATCATGTTTCTGGTTTAAGCAGATTACATCATTCTTCATCTTTTTCAATTTGTGCTTCAAGATAATAAGAGATGTTGCCAATATCCTTCACTTCAATTCCCTTTTTAGGTGCTTCACAGTTCCCTTACAATGTTGTCAGTCTGCACAACAAATTATTGAATCATTCAACATATGGCAAGATAAAGTCCATTTATTTTTAAATCTTCAGGGTCAGCTTTGCACTACTTAATTTCCTTTTAAGCAACATTTGATTTGATTTCTCTCTGAAAGTCTTTGCAACCAGTTTTAATCCATAAAGATTTTTTTGTAATTTGTACACAAGCTTCTACTTGCAAGCTTGAATGAACCCTAAGGCCTATTCTATGTAAATTTCTTCTAATTCTACAAATACAAAAAACAGTCTTTACATCCAGATGATCAATTTATATGCCTCCGGCACTATGCCCAAGAAAGTCCTAATTAAAGTATTTTCATAATCTCACAGTAGTCCTCTCCATATTTCTGAGACTATCCCTTGACTACTATTCTAAAGAATAGAACTTCCCCATCTGCACTGCGTTTGGTCTTAAAGATACATCTGCACTCAGTTAACTTTCTTATGGTAGATAGTTCCACAAACTTAAGTGTTAGTATCAAATTCCTTAACTGCAGAGTAGAACTGATAAAACAAGATTCCCAAGGTCTTTTATAAGTTTTAATGCTGAGAATTAGAGGTTAGAATACAGAATACAGGACTCTGATAGGAAAACTCCAAATCTCCTGTCTTCATTAAGATATATTTTTAATGAAACTCTTGAATGTTTTTCTCAGCCTGTTTGCATTACTGGCTAAGAATCAATTTCTTTGATAAGCCTATAGCTATATCTCCTATATGCTGATTATTTGTATTTAAAGATATAGCTGCTCTCTGAGTCTCAGTGCAATGGCAGCTTTTAAATATCTCCCCGTGTCTGAGAACCCGACCCCAGTTTTGTTAGGATTTTATGAATGCCTTAACTATGGCTCGTGTTCAGCTGCTACTATAACTGCAATTCCCTTTCTGCAGTCAGCACCACATCAGCTGGTTCTAAGTTCCCTTCTGAAAATATGATGCTGGTTTGAAACTAGAAACTGAAAATAAATGTTAAGGCATTGTTTGCTGTTGAGTTCAGAGCCTGCCTGACATTTTACTCTCAGGTGCCTTATTTGCTCATCAAAGATAGCAATACTACTGTAATCTTACAGTTGTCATATCTAGAATCCTATACCCTTTTGTGCTAGATACTAATCAACCATGGTATACAGTACTACAATACAGCTTTTTTATTTTTGGAAACAGTTTACAGTTTAAGTGTATAGTTTAAGATCCAAATTTACATGTAAATTGATTTTCTGTGGGAAATAGTTCATAAGGTGTGTCTTTCATACCTTTAGTAGGTAGCTCCTGTTGATGGCTGTTAGCTGTTGAAATCATTATATTATCTATATTCAAGTCAACTAACATAGTTTTGCACACGTCCAACAAAAAAAATGCTTATTATTTCTGTAAATCCAGTTCTGATGTAAAGGGAACAGTTCTCCCAGTATAATCCCATTTTCCTTTATATAATCAGACTTCTGTCCATTCATAAATTCTGTGCCATTGTCAGAATAGAAAATCTGTGCCTGTCTTTCCAATTTATTTTCTACATAAGCCACAAAGAATCTGAATTTGCAGGTCACTTTACACCTTATCGGATACAAACAAAAATAAGATGCTTCATCAAAGAAAATTACAAAATGCCTGCTTCTGTCTTTTGATCCAGTAGGAAGAACAGACATCAGTAAGGATTTCCATACCCATTGAACATTGCTGTTGCACTGCATTTTCAGAATTACTTTTATACTATGTGATTCATCAAACACGCAGTTATGTTGATTGCATATTTGTAGTTTGCAATTGTGATATTTACAGTCAGTTGTTCCTCTGCATCTACTGTACCTGATTTGCTGAATATACCTACATAGGCAATCTAATTGTCTATTCAAAGATTCAATACAATCTTTCCCTTTACAATGCTCTGCTAAGTCTGGAAGCTGGGATGGTTTTTCATTAGCATAGAATTTACAACTCTCTGGGGAATCTACTCTGAAAAGTCCAGTTTCCAATAATTTTCTTTCCAACAGCAAATCTCCATTCTTACTTGTTAACAATCCCCATCAACACTTTCAACTCTATGTTTCTCTCTGACTGTATAACACGTAATATAGTGGCGCCTAAATCTAGAAAACCTCGGCGCATCTTTAACATGCCCATCAATTGGCTCTTCATCACTAGTCTTCATTTTATTACAAACTTCCAAATTCCTTTCAGACTTATGGTTTTTTTTTATTTGCTACTACAATCTGCTTTTTGAGCTTATATCAATACCAACAAAGAAATCTTTATTTCAGACTACTAGAATAGTTGCTCCGCCGGCCAGAGTTCAAATCACCACCCCTTTTAGTAGCTCTGACAGTAAGACCTCTTTGAGACATCTTTTTCCCATAATGCATATCTCTCTCTCTCTCTCTCTCTCTCTCTCTCTCACACACACACACACACACACACACACCGGAAGGAAGGAAGGAAGGAAGGAAGGAAGGAAGGAAGGAAGGAAGGAAGGAAGGAAGGAAGGAAGGAAGGAAGGAAGGAAGGACGGCTTCTCTAGCTTTCCATCTTCACTAGTTCTCCCTTCATTTACACTTCTAAAATCCTGGCCAAGACTTTCATCTCTTTGGGGGGTAAAATGGCCTCTTGAGTGATTTGCTTTTGCAGATATAACAAAAAATATTTAGCTCTGAAAACCAAGGCTTTTATTTCCAAAGTGCACTTTTCTATCCCATTAGCGATTCATACTCATGTATTTTGGATAAAATGTGATCCAAAGTCAGGTTTTATTGAAGCACAGCTTGTGGCAGAGACAGCAGAAGGAAAGCAACTTAACTTCTTACAATTTCACTATTTCTAAACAGTTTCCCAATATCAAATATTTGACATATGTGGACTGAGATGTTTGCACCATTCTGTATTCTTAAAATGCATATTCCCCCCATTAGATACAGATTATAGTTCACAGCCTCTGGATGGTACATTTGTTAATTTGTTCCTGACATTGCTCAGATATTTCAATACCCTAGCATGGACAAGGGCATAGCTATTTACATATCCTAAGACAGTGATAGCGAACCTTTTAGAGACCGAGTGCCCAAACTGCAACCCAGAGCCCACTTATTTATCTCCAGGTGCCAGGTGGGCATGGCCCACTGGGTGGCCGTGGCTGTGGTGGTCATGGCAGACTGGGTGGGTGTGGCCAAGGTGGGCATGGCCACCTCAATGTTGCTCATGGGAAGGGATACCTGTGGGGGCCGGGCAGGGTTGGGGGAGATCCAGGGAGTCTCTGGCAGGTGGGGCGGTGGGCAGGAGGCTCATCCTGCAGGGTGAGGTGAGGCAAGGTGAGGCAGGGCCGGGGTGCCATTGTCACAGGGCAAGGCGAGGCAGGGGCCGGGGCGTCTGCTGCCTGACACCATCAGCCCCCGCACACAGAGGCCAGCAAGCACATGGGGGCTGACAGTGTCCATCAGCAGCCACAGCCTGCCGGTCCCTTGACTGGTGCACTCTGGGGCTCCGCAGCCCGCCACCAGCAGTTCAGCGAAGCCGCCTCTTTAGCTGGACAGCCAGCCAACAACTGAGAAGGCGAGGCAGTGGGTCATGCCCAGGAAAAGGAGAGCATGCAAGGCCAGGAGGGATGGGACGGGGGGGAGGGAAACCAGCCGTGCTGGGATGCATCTAGCCACTTGGGACCTCAGCGAGTTAGCGGGCGGTTGGTTGAAGAGGGACAGTTGCCATCTCCAGGGCATGGTGCGTGTGCCCACAGAGAGGGCTCTGAGTGCCGCCTCTGGCACGCGTGCCATAGGTTCGCCACCACTCTCCTAAGATATATGCCCAGGCCTATCAATGCTCTTTGCTCATCTTCAGAAAGTCTTTGCATTTCCAAAATTTGCCATAACTGACAGATTTCTAAGGATAACTTCATATGATAGACCACCCTCTCCCTATTTTTGTGTAGGCCATATCACTGTTGAAGGGTCTCCTTAGTGTTCTCTGAGCTTGATTGTTTTCTTGTAGATGTTTCATTACCCAAACTAGGTAACATCATCAGTGTTAGGGAGACAGCACCAAGGACCCAATTTCAGCCCTGAGCTACAAATATTCTCCTTTATTGGTACCATATCACTGTTGTCAGAAGTGAAAAAGTAAAATAATACACAAAAAATAATCCATTAACCAACAAAAATAAATCCTACTTAGGGATCTTGTCTCTCCATGTGAACTCTCCTAATCCTGTGATCTCTGGAAATTTTTATAATCCTTTACTGGTGATTCACCAAGAATTCACAACTTGCTACATCAGCCAAAATAAACCTATTGGATACTTGAGCCCTAGTTAAGAGAATGTGCTACACTGCTTATGCTACACAAGGAGAACCCAGAGTAATTAAGCAGAGTTTCATTTGGAAAAAAAAAAGTGAAACACTCAATAATATAATGTTCTTGGATTGAAAACATGAGTTTAGCCCAAGTACTACCAGTGAAGTAAAAGCATGAAAATTAAATGCTTCACTTCTACAATATCTGCATTATTCTTGAAGTGAGAAGCTGGGGGGA
Organism: Bothrops alternatus; assembly: GCA_034064705.1. Taxonomy (NCBI): domain Eukaryota; kingdom Metazoa; phylum Chordata; class Lepidosauria; order Squamata; family Viperidae; genus Bothrops; species Bothrops alternatus. Next base: position 1,031,366 of record JARGCV010000008.1, on the reverse strand, counting down.
GGGGAGAGACAGTGAAATAAGAAATTCTCTTTTGTTTTTTAAACATAGATTCATTTAACTTAGTGGTTCTCAACCTTTCTCAGGTTGAGACCCCACTTGCCCCGCCCATGCGCGCTGCGATCCCGACCCGGGCGCGTGCGCCAAAAAATTTTTAAAAAAAAAAAATTTAAAAAAAATGGCAGCCGCGACAGGCGGATCCGTGCATGCACAGATTGGCCTGTCGCGCGCGCCACGCATGCGCGGATCCGCCCGTCGTGGCCGCCATTTTTTTTAAATTTTTTTAAATTTTTTTTTAATTTTTTTTAATTTTTTTTTTAAAAAAATTCAGTGCGACGGGCGGATTTGTGCATGCGTGGCGCACGCGCGCCAAAAAAAATAAAAAAAATTTAAAAAATTAAAAAAAATAATAAAAAAATTAAAAAAACAAAAAAAACAAAATGGCGGCCCGCGGTGTCCGGCGACCCCAGCGAAATGGTCATGCGACCCCAAATGGGGTCGCGACCCCAAGGTTGAGAACCGCTGATTTAACTAATCATAGCCTGAATAAGAAATCAGCACAGGGAGAGTATGCAAGATCCCTTCTCCCTATCCATCTCCCAGCATTTGTTCTTGTGGTCAAAACACCTCATAGAAGCAAAGACATGGTGCACTCTTTTGTGTAATGTTTGTGGATGAAGTAAACATCTATTGGGGAAATAGTTTTCATGTGCAATCCTATAGCCTTAGGCTGCGCAATTCTATTGTATAATGCAATGTACATACATAGTGGGATTTATGTCTAATTATATACAGGATTATTGTGTTACTATCTCTAGAAATTATCCAAATAGTTTTTTCACCAGTTAAGTGTAATCCAGATGTGCTAAATTACTATTTCTGTCATCCCCAGATAACAGAGACTTAATGTGTCTGGAGGTTACCACATTATGAGGAAACTCATTTCAAAAATATCCCACACAAAAATCTGTATCTCTCATACAAGGTATGTCTATTTTTTATTTCTGAAAATAATTTTGGAGATGTAGATAAATTAACGTTTGAGGGTTGCAAAATATGGACCTTACTGTGCCATGTGTCTAATTGGCACATGGTAAATATTTTCTATTTATTCTTCCATTCAAGTAGTTATCTTTTCTACAGCTTATTTCAGTCATTTTTAAAGTTAGGAATTACAAGTGAATTAAAGGAAATTCTCTTCCCCAAAATGTACAAAACCATAAGATGTTTGAAGACATTTATGTATATATTAAAAAACTATGAACGATGTGCCTGTTACCTCATTACCAATGATAGGAGAAACATAAGCTACAGTGACCCAAATGCTTGTCCATGCAAAATGATATATTACTTTACTTCCTTCACTGCTTTTTCCAGTCAGTGACATATTAGTTTAGCAGATGCCCTGCTATCTTTTCTATTGGGATTCAAGTCTCCCTGCAATCTGGTCTTTAGGCTGTTCTAACCCCGTTTAAATCCAGACGTGTTACTAAGACTTTTCTATTACCTTCTTCAACTAGATATCATAATCACATTTTCTGCATAAATTCAGAAAATTAGTTTTTGTACAAACAAAATAGATGCTGTAAATGTGGTCCATTGGAATGGTCTAAGTCAGGGCTTTTCAACCTTTTCACCCATTGTACCACTTTTAGGATATGGCAATATCCGAGTACCACCAGTCGCCTAACAAGGTGTCAAAAACTTGATGACCCCCCCCCAAAAAAGGAAAAAAGTGATAAAGTACAGGTAGTCCTCGACTTACAACAGTTTGCTTAATGACTGTTCGAAGTTACAATAGCACTGAAAAAAGTGCCCCCCAAGGCACAGCCGAGCAAGACACCTGCCTGCCCACCCGGCGGCACTCTTCCTCTTATCTGAAGTTTTCATTGTTTTGAGCATTTCTGTTGAGGATTGGCAGCAGGGGTGGGGGGTGTTTGGTTTTTATTCCCCCCACCTGCTGGGTGGTTGCAGCAGGTTTGGTCACTTCACATGACCCTGGGACACTGTGACCGTCATAAATATGAATCAGTTGCCAAGCATCTGAATGTAAATCACAAGACCCTGGAGATGCTGCAAAATTCTAGCTGACTGGCGCTTCTTCTGGGCTCAGCAGAAGCACCAGGATCAGCGCCGAGCTCCAGCTGGAAAGTGGCATTGATCCTGACCCTTCCAGTGAGCTCTGGCAACCCTGCAGCTCCAGCCATCTCTTGCTCAGGCTTGTGCGGTGCTACCACCAGTTCAGCTCATTCCTCTCCCCCGCTACCACTTTTCTAGGATGATCGCGTACCACCTGCCAGGTGCCAATGTACCACAGGTGGTACCCGTACCACTGGTTGAAAAGCCCTGGTCCAAGTTGTCAATATTCAGACAGGTCAAGTAATTTGAATAGTTTTGTGAGCAAATAAAATAAAATGCTTTGAGTACCTTGGCTATATGAAACTTGTTATCAGAAATTGTTCCTTATTTTCACCAAAGGGTTCCAAGATTAGGTAGGGTAGCAATCCCTACTGACCACTACCCGCCAGTCAATTTGCAGAAGAACTGACTAAAAGGATTTTAAAGATATATTTGAAAGCTTTCCAATATATTATATTTAGTAGAATGAATCAAATCTGACCACTCCGGAGATTTCAATAGGAAAAAAGTTACATCTTTAGATAGTTAAATAAATCGTTTGTTGAGCTGAGGAGCAAAGAAAGGAAATTATCTATATTTCTTTCATTATCACTTACTTTAACAAATTAAAAGCACTTAACACTTTAATACAGCAGGTTCAGAAGAAAAGTCCAGCTAACCAGTATGTATTACACTCTTTACTAGGGAATATTTTTATGTTTTTAAAAAATGTTAAAATCTTTCAGCAACACAACCAAATGTGAAACTTATGCTTGCATCATAGCATATAATATACACAGCACAATGGCAGATATTAAGTTGTTCTACAACCAGCAAGAAAACTGTATTCCCAAAAATCCATAACAGGAACAATCATGTACACATAACTATAAACTGAGCTCAAGTCGGAAAAAGTTATACAACAGATCATGGCCCCAGAAAAACAAGAACTCACCAAAACTTCTCCCCAAAATTTTAAATGTACTTTAGGCATATATTAAAGGTCAAAGAGAACAATTTATACAATCTTTATACAATCTCAAAAGCTTTAGCAACACTTTTGTGAAACATAGTGTATACACACACATCTGCACTTTGTTAGCAAAATACAGCACAACACATGCAACACACATGCCTTCCTACATAAACTCTAGCCACAAAATCAACCACCATATGAATTCTAACTTCCCCATAGCAAAGATAAATTGAAAATAAGTGATAATTTAGCAGGCAAATTGCCTGGCATGAATCTGCAACCGTCTTTATATTCTATCTAGCCAAGTACTTAACTGCTTTCTTCTCAACACTCGACTGCCACATCATCCCATTTAATTTAAGCCAACAGCATCAGGAATATAACTATTCCCTGCTGCTATATGTTAGCTAAATTGGCACAAAAGCAGTCCAACCGTGAGCCACAAACAGATCAACTGTCACACTTAGTTAGAATAGGCAAAACACTCAAAACAATACCACTTGGAACAAACCGTATGATTTGTTCTGACCGTGAAACAAAACTCATTCTGAGTTTGGAATATAGTCTGCTGAGAGGTGTACCGTACTTTGCTGCTTCTGACCACTCCTTTTATGGGGAATCAAAAAAGTTGCCATAGCTTGTTGGAAAGTTTGGCTTTTCCTACAAAGGATTTACATATGACAGCCTTGGTTCTGTCCACACTATACCTTAAGTACTCTCTTTAGCAGAAGCAGCAATAGATAGGGCACAGGGAAAGGGGCTAATAGAAAAAAAAATGGCATTCGTAGCTTTGCTCCCCAAATACCAATGTCTTAAATTTGCTTCACTGAGTATTTGAACAAAGCTAAAATGTAGGATTAAGAACATAAGAACATGCTGAATCAGGCCAAAGCCCATCGAGTCCAGCATTCTGTGTCACACAGTGGCCCACCAATTGTACATGGGGATCTTGAGCAGAAAGAGAAGGCAAAACCCTCCCTTTCCCTTGACCCCCAAACAAATGGTACTCAAGGGAATCCTGCCTGCCTCAACTAACATAGAGGCGGCACATGGACATCCGTTTTAATAACCACCGATACACTTTGCATCCATGAATCTATCTAGCCCTGCCTTGAAGCTGTCAAGGCTGACAGCTGTCACGACCCCTTCAGGAAGTGAATTCCATAAATCAACGACCCTCTGGGTGAAGAAATATTTCCCTTTATTTGTCCTCACTTTCTTAGCTATGAGCTTTAGGGAGTGCCCCCTTGTCCTGGTATTGTGTGATAGAGAAAAGAATTTTTCTCTATCCACCTTTTCTATCCCATGCATGATTTTATACACTTCGATCAAGTCACCCCTTAAACACCGTCTTTCAAGGCTGAAGAGACCAAGGCATTGCAATCTGGTTTCATAAGGGAGGCGCTCCATTTCCTTGATCATTCTTGTTGCCCTTCTTTGCACCTTTTCCAGTTCCATTATATCCTTCTTGAGGTGCGGTGACCAGAACTGTACACAGTACTCCAAGTGTGGTCTCACCATTGATTTGTACAGAGGCAATACAACACTTGCTGACTTATTTTCGATTCCCTTCCTAATCATGCCAAGCATGGAATTTGCTTTTTTTACTGTAATAATTTTATTCCAGTCTTGGTTTTACTTAAATTAATCAGCATTTAATGATTAATTCTTCTAAAGGTCAGTTTTTTTCAATTTTTTCCTTCCTATTTATTTTATTGAACTAATTGTAATTATGGTCATAAATAAATCCTTTTCCCCTCTCCTTCCACATACTTATTTAAAATACACATACAATTGAGATGTGATAGTTGCATCTAAAAAAAACAGCTTTCTTCCAGTTTGCTGAATATAATTATAGAAAGGTCCCATATGCTTTGGCAATACGTCTACAAAATGAGACTGGCGGAATATGACTATCATGACTAGACATCTTTTTTGAAGAACAAGACAAACTAGTGCTAGACTTGAACAAACACAATATTGTGCTACAAAGTACTGTATGAGACTAGTTTGTTACTCAGTCCAAAAATGAAAAACTACCCTGCTATCTAAAATAGAAATCATCATGGGAAGAACCTTTATCTACAGCATCTTTTCAACCTTTTGCCAGATGGAATCAATGGGACTTTTACACTAACATACCTTCTATTCCTCCAAGTCAGGAAACATTGCTCCACAAAAAGCAATAGACTGAGGGATTTGTCTCATTGCTAATTATTCTTTTAGCCAGCCTGTTGCATACTTGAATGTTGGAAAAATCTACTTAACAGATTGCAGTCATGTTTTTAGAATCATACATATTGAGACATTTTGATACCTTGAGAACTTTCAATTTTGTCTCACAAACTTGACTAAAAGATATAGCCTAATGCAGGGGTAGGCAACCTTGGCTCTTTTATGACTTGTGGATATCAACTCCCAGAACTCCTGAGCCAGCCATGCTGGCTCAGGAATTCTGTGAGTTGAAGTCCACAAGTCATAAACGAGCCAAGGTTGCCTACCCCTGGGCCTAATGTGTTAATACTTTTTCTGATAAAAACTTTTATAAATTTCTGGAAAAATTATTTACAAACCATGTGCTATTTAAGATTAACATTCCTTTTGAATCTGCAAGTATATTGTCATCAAAGCATTGAATGATTATTTGTAATGCCAAATTTCCCCTAGCAAACACACAGCTGAATCCAATATGTGATGCTAACAGGAAAGGGAGTAACAGAATAGATAATTGTCTGATTCATACTATTTTTTCATACTATTTTTATAGACATCTAAGCAACAATTAATATATTGTACATGTTAAAAGCACACAATTAAATGGCCCAAATTCATATCCAGCAAACTCAATACTTTCAAGTCCAAATTTATCCATCTATAAGGCAATCATTATCACTCATATTACAGAAGCAGTTAAGACAATGATTCATCATGTAATGACTTTATCGCAAGAACAACATTTAAAGGATATCCTAGTCTAAAGTTCATTCTATTAACTAATTACAATACTTCTATAATTTTAACATATAATTTTAACAGGTCTTTTAAAACTGAATAGAAGAGAATATATATATTATATGGGTTGAACTATGGCATCCTTGATGCTCTCTTGGTTGCTTGCTTGCAGTCATTTCATTACTCAACTAAGTAACATTAATAGTGCTAGTAAGTAGGGGGTTTTCTCCTTGATAATTCCTTTATTAAAAGTAAAGGTAAAGATTTCCCCTGTCTAGTTGTTTCGTCTCCATTTCTTAGTTGAGGGAGCCAGGGTTGTCCCAAAACATTTCTGTGGTCATGTGGCCAATATGAATATATGCCGAGGCACACGAAATGCTGCTGCCTTCCCACCAAAATGGTACTTATTTATCTACTCACATTTGCATGTTTTCAAACTGCTAGGTGGGCAGGAGCTGAGGCAAGAATGGGAGTTCACCCTGTTGCGTGGCAGTCAGGTCTCAAACCCAGCTGTCAGCTTTCCAGTTAACAAGCTCGGTGTCTTTAACTGCAGAGCCATCATGGCCCTGTTCCTTTATTAGTTTTCCTAGCGAATGATCAAACAGACAAACAAACAATACTCTAATCAAGGAATTACCAAAGAGAAAACCACTCCAACCGATACTGGCAAAACAAGCTGCTGAATATAAGCAGGGAGGAAACTGCACTTACTAGGCCTGTTGATGTTACCTAGTCAAGTAATGAAATGTCTGCAAACAACCAAGCTCAGAGAGCATCAAGGACTCCACAAATTGAGATATCCCAGAAATTGTAATTTTATTAGATACAAATCTACTCTTTTCTGATTATTTGATAACTACAATTATTTTCACATGTCGTCTCTTTAAGATATTTTAAGAAAAAAATGACCAAAAAAATAAAGGATTTATATCAGTATTTTCTTCTGTGTACAATACACATAGGGAAATTAGTATTAAAGGTCTCTTGTTTTTACAACCAACCTATCTGGAAGTTTGAAAAGCAGCTTTGTAGTATACATATAATAAACTCCCTTCTTCCTTTTTACTGTGGGAAGCTGCTCTAGATCAAAGCATTTAACTAATAGAACTTGATTAGAAACTGTAAGGAGTAAAGAAAAACATTCTACAGGAAAGTCCCAACAAGTTGTCAAAAGCTACACTTCAAAAGATCTCCAACAAATGCTGTTGAATTTTTTTCATCCGGCTGACAATTTAGCTCTATTTTCTGAACACAATATTTTTCATCTGAAATAATCAGAAGATTCTACAATAGTGGTTTTTTAATGGGGAAGGAGACGAGCAAATCAACTTAGGCTTCCTTCAAGCGATGTTTTAACACTGTTTATAGACACTTGAAGGGGTAAAATGACAAAACCTAATGGAGTTAGTAAAAGATAAAAGGGGTACAGATTATACATGGCTTTGGGCTGTACTTTTAAATCTCCATTCATACCACACAGCATGAACATCCTTAGCCCCCATATCACCTTTCTACCTACCTAAATAAAGCAATACATAATATATACCTACAAGCACACAACCTCCACCACACCCCTTTTCACTAGTTCTTGACAGGCTGGCGCACGTTCATCTCCCAATCAGAATTTTCCACAGGGAGGGAGGAGTAGGGGCCAATGTTAGCAGCCTTTCCTTTACTCCGTTCAAACGTTTTACTCTTAAGCTCCGCAGGTTTCAATCCCCTTCAAAGCCCAAGGAAACAAACCACCCCCACCCACCCTCTTCCGGAGCATCTCGCCATCTCCGAGAGACGCTTCTAACATCTCCGCTTCCTCTGGAAGGAAGTCGCGGAGGCCAGGCCTGAGACTGGAGGCCCATCCCAAGGCCGTTTCTCTTCCTGCTGCCCCACTCGCCCGCCGGCGGCTTTCCCTCGACCCACACTCACTGGCCAGCCGGGGTCCGTCCAGCCCTCCGCCGCCGCCTGCTCCTCCGCCTCCTCCCAGCAGTTCGGGGGGTTTCTTAGGCCCCGCTCCAGGCGCCGCCACCCCGTGTGCCGGATAGCCACCGCTACCGCCATGCCCCGGCGAGGCAGCCACAGCGACCGAAGGAGCAGCGGAGCCAGGAGGGAGCCCAAGCGGAAGCCCACCGAGGGCGACCGGTGGCGGAGGGCCGGGACAGGCGGCGGAAGCTCCGCCGGGCTCCTCGTGCAGGAACTGGCATTCCTCGCCGTAAAAGCACGTCTTGTCCTTGGCATAGTAGCGGCAGAACTTGAGCTTCAGCCCGCCGGGGGCCGCCACCACCGCCGCCGTCGGAACTCCCGGCCCGGGGGGCGGCCCTATTACCGCCGCGGCAGGAGCCACCGGAGAGGAGCAGGGGAGGCCGCCACTGTTCATGGCGGCGACGGCTGCTACAGCAGCAGCAGTAGCAGCAGCGAGGCCGCCTCAGAAGGCACGGCCGCTGCCGGCCACCGCCGCACCATGGGAGGCAGGCGGGGAGCGGGCGCAGCAGCCGTCCCACGGCCGCCGCTGTCACTGCCGGAGTTCCGGGAACGAGGGAGGAAAGGGGAGGGCGCTTGTGCTTCTCTTAAAGGGGTCAAGCAAGCCCGACGGGGGGAAAGAGGCTAAAGGAGAGCGGGAGAAAAATCGGGGCCTTCCGTCAGGCGCTGAAGGATCCCGGAGGCAGCGGCAACGGCGGGATTGTTTATTCCATTTTCCTCTTCCTGAGCTGTCTCCTCAATGCGCCTGCGCCACAGTGAGGCCCTCTGGGTAATTCAGGCCCGGAGGAAGCGAAGGGGCTGATGGAGGTCTGGCCCAGCTCCGCCGAGTGGGGCGTCGGGCAGCCAGGAAACGGGCGTTTGGTTGCGGCCATCTACTTTTGCCTTTCGCAGGCGGGAAGGAAGCGCAGCGCCTTTCCTAAACCTCTTCCTACGTGTATAACATCCCCCCCCGCTCCCTAGTGTATAGATGAATACTGTATGCATGCCTGTGTATTTGTATCATGGATATACAAGACGTGCCCCTCGTTTGTGTGCAATCGTCTTCGGTTTTACATGGAAATAAATCTGATGGCGAACAGTGAGGCTTGGCTGTACATAAACATCTAGCGATGCCACCCTGCACAGCCTGTTCAAAATTAAAGGAGTACTAAAAGTACTAAAAAAAAACCCCAACTTTGCTCCTACAGTCATTCTGAACATTGCTTTTGCTTGAGAACTTCCCCCCCCCAAATATGGATTTTCAAGCCACAGTTCTTAACAGCAGGGATCAGTTAATATACTATATATATTTTAAAAATATGGGAGGTGTAAATATAATTTTGGAAACCTGGGTAAAAAAGATTAATGGGGAAATACTCCTTTGAAATAAGGAAATAAGAAAAAGCTGAGTATCCTTTTCCCCCCTCCATCATTCTTTCTTGGGATACCGTTTTTCAGGTTGGTGCATTTAAAGCATGTGGATTTAATTATAAATATTTGCTCAAGATAGGCTGATAGCTCTTGAGTGGATTCTCAAAAAGATAATACATCTGGCCATCTTTTTGAAAAATGTACTGGGTGTGTTTGCACATGTATACAGTATAAAGTTAGCACATGTATGCAGCACTGCCTTTCTAAATGTTATATCTCAATATAAATACATTCATGAGATAATATATTAATAACAGTTCATCAAATAGATTCATTTAAGTATAATTAAGAAAAACCAACATATCAATTATACACATAATTAATAATTACCATTATTTAATCAATTCAGAAACAAATCCTTTGGAAAGAAGAATATAAAATCAATAATGATAAAACCAATTCAAAAATAAAGTATCTCCCAATAAACCAAGAAGTAACCAATATGCAGGAAAGTTCTTTAATCACATTAATGTTTGTCATCCTCACGTTCTTGGATATTCCAAACTACTGAATAAAAAAAGAGGGAAGTTACTGAAATACAATCCTTGATGTTCCAACTGTCAAATTTTCATTGCTCTGTTGCTGTTACAAATGTTATAGCTATGAAATCAACAGAAAAGCAATATTGTCCAGGAAGAAACATCTTTTTCTTTTTCTATTTATTGTGTGCAACCTGGTTGAGGAAGTGATCAGCCGCCTGGGAAAGCCAAGAGAAATCATCAAAACAATTAAAAAATGAAAATTAGAATATTTCGGACATGTGATGCGACACCCAGAAAAATACAGCATACTCTATTTAATCCTCCAGAAAAAGATTGAAGGCAAACGAGGTCCAGGCAGAAGAAGAACATTGTGGCTTCAAAATCTAAGGGACTGGTTTGGACAAAACTCAGCAGCACTTTTTCGTGAGGCTACTGATAAAAACAGGATCGCCAATATGATCGCCATCGTCCGATAATGGATATGGCATAAGAAGAAGAAGAAGAACCTGGTTGAAACTTGTATGAATGCAACACAGGTCTAGATTGGGTAGGCTTAGAAAATCAGTTTTAAGTTTGAGCAAAACAATAAAATTTTTTGTTTATTTGTTTATGAAAATTTATGTGGCCACCCACTCATTCTCAGTAACCTTGAGTGGCTTACAAAAATTAAAACCCAGTAAAACAATAACCCACCTAACCTCTGGCAACAACAATCAATCAGATAAGTCATTTGATGAACTCCATCCTACTGGGTTCCCCAGACCCGTTGGCAAAAGCAGGTTTTGAGGGCATTGTGAAAGAGTGTCAATGTAAGGGCCAATCTAATCTCCGCGGGGATGATGTTCCAAAAGGAAGGAGCCACCATGGAGAAGGGCTTTTTTCTGTGTCCCACCAGATATATATCCTTGAAAGAGGGGTCAGGTGGATGTAACTGGGAGAAGATAGTCCTTCAGATAACCTGGTCCCAAGCCACACAGTATATAATACGATACTAAAATGCACCATATTATCTCTCCAAATTGGCACAAGTATACAATAAATCAAGATCAGATGAGTACAAGTTTTAAAATACTATGATTATTTCCCATGTTTCAATCAATCAACGGCTGCTGATTGAAAAAGGTCTTGAAGTTAAAATGTTTATAAATAGATGCCAGTTGAGATTCCTTGGCAAAGCTATTCCCACATTTAAGACTGACAAGCTATAGCCAACTGGCTTTCTTTGTTTGAAGGGGCTTCAAACAAAGGGGCTTCAGAGCTTCTGTATATTTTGAAGTTTATGAAGATTAGATAGATAGATAGATAGATAGATAGATAGATAGATAGAGATAGATAGATAGATAGATAGATATAGATATCACATTGAGATATCGTCATCCATCTTCATAGATCAACAAATAGACAAAAAATAAAAGCTAAATAATAATAGTAATAATAATAATAATAATAAAAAGAATAAAATAATTTAAAATTCAGAATTAAAAAAGTGAAGGGAGGGCCTTGAGAGCATTAACCAGCCCCACAGCTACATGTTTCTCTATGGGTCCCAAGCAAACCAGATCTTCAAGCATTCCTGAAAGGCCAGGAGAGTGAGGACCTGCTTCACCTCTGAGGGAAGAATGTTCCAAAGGATAAAAAAGGGCCCATCAGTCACCATTCTCTAACTCAAGTGGTTCTCAACCTGTGGGTCGCGACCCCATTTGGAGTCGAACGACCATTTCACGGGGGTCGCCAAACAATGCAGTCCGCCATTCCCTCCCCCTTTTCCTTAGCTGTGCTACTCCCTCTTATTCTATTGGCTTTTGAAAGCCAATAGAATAGGCTCTCTTGAATAGAGTCTAATTCTATTGGCTTTCAAAAGCCAATAGGAATTGTCCAAGATGTCTCTGCCCTGCTGAGCCCGCCAAAAGTCCCAGTCTGCAAACGGTGCTGCAAGTTGTCTGCCGCGAAGGTGAGCTGTGTAGAAGTTTCCACCCCTCCCTGCTGAGCAACTACTAAAAATGTAAGTAAAAGAGGGCCAGGGGTGGGAGGTGGGAGGCCGGCGGGCGCAGGGAGGGTTGCTGGTGCGCGTGGGGCCCGGCGGGTGCCTTACCTCCCTTGGGCTGGTTGCCCTGCGCCGTCACTGCCCCTTGCCAGTTACGCCTCGGCCAGCGCAGGGGGCAGCACCACGCATGCGCGGTGCTCCCGGGCAGGGAAAGTTCTCAACTTACGACTGGTTGGGAAGTCCTCGACTTACGACCGGTTGGGAAGTCCTCAACTTATGACCGGTTGGGGGTCGTGGCATTAAAAAGGTTGAGAACCACTGCTCTAACTGATGGCATCAGCGGTATACCTTCCCTGCCTGACTGGTGGGATGGGCTGATGTAATGAAGCAAAGACAGATCAACAGATAATCAGGCCCCATGCCATGTAGGGCTTTAAAGGTAATAAAATGAAGTGGCCCAGGAAACAAACTGGCACCCATGTGGCTCCCACAGCATGTGGCTCCCACTTACATCATCCTTGGGAGGTGCAAAATTCTTTGCGTCTTTGCATTCTATATCAGCTGAAGCTTCCAGATACTTTTCAAAGGTAGCCCCATATAGAGGGCATTGCAATAGTCCAAATGGAAGATGACCAGGATATGTGTGACTGAGCAAAGGGCCTCCCTATCCAGGAAGGGAATAACTGGCATATAACAACAGCAAAGGGCCTTCTAGCCACAACTGCCCCCCTTCCTTGAGCAAGTCTTGTGAGTCCAGAAGGAAAATTACATACTACATCCACCTGGGATAGGATACCTCCACTCCAAGACCAAAAATAATAAACTCCCCGATTCAGAGCACCCTCTCTGCTACTCATATACAGTATATATCCCAGGCAATATTATTTACAGACAACGTACATCTAAGCTATTTATTGTAACATTTTCTAAAAGGTAACTGTGCTTTAGTTTTATATAGGAAACAGTCATATGAATGGCATGTCCCAAAATAATGTTGCAGGATCCAATCTGGGTCAATCACCGGGACCACAGGTTTTGTCTTCTGAGCTTTTGGACTTGTACTGGAGTCCATCTTCAGGAAACTTAACATTCTCCTTTCCCATGACTTACTAAAGAGAAAGCTCAAGAATGCACAGATGCACTTTGAAATAACTAACTCAAAATAATTGTCCATAATAATTAAAACTGTTTCATGAGAAAACAGATATTCAAATAATGATTATCAAAGAACTGCATAGATATGCTTATATATTCTTTATTCACTTGAAGCCTTTCAGATGTGTGTGAGATCACAAGTGCCAAGATTTTTAGCCAGCAATCTGGATAAGGATACCAAGAATTATAGTTCGAATAACAACTTGAAGAGTTTCAGATAAAATAATTATTGCCTGGTTCAACATCATGTAAGATCAGGACATTGCCATGGCCATATTTTTTTAAAATTCCACTACAGAAAAACAAGAGTTAATGGGTAGAATATTGAAGAAGTTGAAAGGTGAAATGAATGAATTAACTTCTAGAAGGTTAGAACATCTCTCTCTCTCTCTCTCTCTCACACACACACACACACACACACACACACACTCACTCACGTTACTCATGTACATGCACAGACACAGAGCATGGGTACTTTGAGAATCATAGATAGTTCTAGGAAGGTGCATGATTTATAGAATAAGCTAGAAATGACTGGAGTCACATATCATTCCAATCTCAGACCAAAAAAACCACATTGTTGCCTTAGTGCAATATGTGAATTTAATCATTATCTTTCCTAGCTTTCTGAGTATTTGGGGAGATAGAGCCATAAGGGGCTTCTGGGACAGAAAGTTCTCAAACCTAGAAGCTTTTCTGAAAGGTGATATTTGCATGGTGTGATACATGGTTGACATGCAAGACATCCCAAACTAGGAACTCCAGGCTTTTAGAAAGAATCACAACCTTTCAAATTACTTACTTAAAAATTAGTAAGTTTGAATTTACTTTTTCTGATATATCCAAAGAATTTTGAAAGCTTCCTAGCATCATTGTTTTATATATAATGCTGATATACTTCAGGATTATGAAAAATTCAATGTGACTTAGGTACATTCATGCTGGTAATTTATCATTAAGAAGAATTATCATTAGAAGAACCAGTTCTCTGAAGAAAAGGAGGCACTATCCTCAGAAAAGCTGATTTTGGATCTCATGTTGAAATAATAGCATGTGTTTTGTTTGCAATTACCGTTTCCATTTTTTAGTGATTGACATGGACCTGACATGTTTTGACATTGAGTCTGAATTGGAAGCAACAAAGCTCACTATTTGATTAGTTTTCTAAAATGTAGCTCAATGGACCTGATGATTATAATGTCTGAGAGCCCTCTACTGGAATAAGGATTTAACACAACAAGTTTGTTCCTAAAAAGAATGGGCCTGGGTTAATTCTTAAACAGTGAATACTTGTTGAAATAAAAGGGGAGGGTGCTGAAAAAATATAATCACCAATGAGCTTTAATCAAAACTTTTCATCCTCACAAAAATGATAGGAAAAGCACATACTAAATACTACAAAAAGATATAGTTCACCTTGCTGGTGGTTTAACATCAACCATTGTAGGGTGTGTTTTTTTTATTTGATGTTATTATTATTGTTGTTTTGTTGGAGGAAGAGCCCCAAAACCCCTCCTCCAAAAGCTATTTATCTCAGATTTTCAGATTTGAAGAAGTGGTTTTACAGTCGAAAGGCCGAGCGGTTGTGACGGATTCCCGAGAGAACCACCTGCGCATACAGACTGTGAGCTCTTGAAATAACATTTCACTCAAGCAAGGAAGTCTTGCACCAACAGCTGCAATGAGAGGGCAACACTTAAGTATCTCAGTCAGCAAAAGTCAGCTACAGATGCTTGGTAAGCGTACTCACTGACATCTGTGTTCATGGCTCTTCTTGCCTTGCTGATCCCAATTTTCCTCCTTCTCTTTCTATAGATTTGTCCTACACCTTTTTCTCTATTTAGTCTCTCCCTCTCTGATTTTTTTTCTCGCCTCATTTCTCTTTATTTCTATTTGATTTTGCCCTATGCATCATTGGTTTTGATGTCCTTTTCTGTTTCTCTTTCCTAAAAAGGCAGGCTGCTTGTATGAAGCTTCAGAAATGTCAGAAGGATATTGATGGACTTAAAATAAGCAAGGAGAAAGGATTTTTTAGATCAATTTTTTCCTGATCTGAGAGATTTGAAATCTACTAGAAAGCACAGAGATCCAAATGTAAATGAAATCTTTTTTTAGAATAGATGTGAGTACATGTTTGTCAAGGACACAATTAATATATTTTGATGATGTAATGAGTATGGATCTTTATTAGAAGGATGATTATTGTATTGGTGGATAGATATTTTGCTTAGCTACAACTAAAACTTTGGCTATCAGTTCACTGCATAGGTTATATGGTGGGATTGTATTCATAAAAGTGTGAAACCATATTTTAGTGCTTTTTTATCTCGCCTTTTTATACAATTGTATAAAGCACACATTTTCTGTGCATCTTGCCTAATATGTTTAATATTATTCATATCCATACTTACTGAGAAACCATAGATCCTGAATGAAAGTCCAGTAAGCTGTAAATGAACCCACAGCATAATTAAGCTCTTTTTATCTTTCTTACAAGGAACAATTTTGGTAATATTAGAAACTTAACTTTGCTTGTTTATATCCTTTAACCTTATTAGCAAGAAAGTAGTAAAATTATGTTTTTCAAGTTTAGGTGAATATATTTGCCTCTAGGGCTGAAATAGTATTCTTGGTAACAATGATAGGATAAGTGTCATGATTTATAAGAGCTTAGACTTAATATATTCTCTTTTATGCCATTATTTGCTGATCCACATTATTAGTCTTTGGGGCTATCTTTGGTTCTTAATTCGCATAGTTCAGCCACTCTACAATAATACAGCAGCATATTCCCAAAACTCTTTATGTGCTGAATTCTAAAATTGTCAAGGTTTGATTTATGATTTCTCATCCAACACAGCCCTGAGTACATTTATTCCATGGAATTCAATGTGATACTTCACCAGCAAGCATGCTTAGGATCCTCACTGACCTTTGATCTGTCTAGTCTGAAATATATCTTATTGAAACAAAATCTGTTTTTCTGTTTGAAAACCCAAAGGTTCAATCAAAATGTTAGGGAAAACTGCAGCAGGAGCAACATTTCCTATTACAATACATTGTAAAATAAAACGCAGGTCTTTTTGTAGTTGCTCTTTTTTATATGCATTGTACATTCAAATATTCAAGTTCACCATTTTACTTATTTGTCCTGTAATTTAAATATTTTTTCTCCCCATGTTGATTTCAGCAACTTATTTTAAATTAAATGTCAAATATGTTAGAGACTTAAAATCCTATAAATTGTGCAATTTTCTTTGATTCTTAGTTGTGTTTATATCTAGATCTTCAGCTTCGCAAGTATTTATTGTGCTTTAAAGTCTGTTCTGTTCTCCCTAAAAGTTGGATTCATCCATTATGAAAAGCCAAGGTAGTTATTTGGGGCTTAGTGTAATGTATAAAGAGACTTAATGAATAGCCATGTTGAATCTGCTTACCGTTTACATTCCAGCCTGCATATTATACTAAATGATAAGGCAAATACACTGACAAACCTATCAGAGTACACTTGCCAGAAGAGCACATAATTAATGAGTTGTGTGTGTCTTGATAGCCAGTCTTAGCACTATATGCAGATGTAAGATCCTAGATTCATTTATTAGGAAAAAATCAGAATGAAGAGGTCAAGCTCTGCGTTTGTCTTCTGATTTCTTTCAGGTCAATAAAGTCAGAGCCTTTGGTTTAAATATCATGTTAAGCTTGTCTACGTAAGTCTTGTTAGCTGCACTTACAGGTGGAGGCTTCAATTAGAAACAAACTGAATTTACTGCTAAGCCAATCTTACATTTCAGGGCGATATGCAAATTCAGTCTACATCTGTAAATTAATCTCATAAGCAAGCAGAACTGCTTGGTTTCTTTATGATTTCCTGGGTTATTTCTTCCTTCTTTTATGTCTTGGATCTCAAAGAGGTCTACATAAGGACCAATCAAGAGATGCTAAAACAAAGAAAACAGACTGCATTTATACAAACATGGCATACTGTAACTTTGCTCACATCTATAAGATTTATTAGTTTCTCTAAATCTGAACAGGCCATAACTAAAGCAAAGAATAACATTAATGCAAAAATTGAGAAGCTAAGATGGAATTCTTCTCCTTAGAATGAAAGATGGCAGGGTTCAGTTGTGAGTGCATAATGCATTGGGATTTTCGGTTTGTGTGAATTATGCAACTATGCTTTGTAAATCACGTTTTTTTATTTAGCATATTGTATTAATTATTCAATAAATCATATTATTAAAACTATGTCTTAATATAATGTATGTCTCATTCTAAGACTGGTTCTGCATCAATTTACCTTGGAGAAATATTTTGCTCAATGAAATCCATAAAATATGCCTGAGGATGGATAAAATCCATAAAATATGCCTGAGGATGGTTATTCTTTGCCAAAATTGACTCCATATAGCCCCATAATCATTGGCTGGAGATATATATATATATATATATATATATATATATATATATATATATATATATATATATATATATATATATATATATATATATATATATATATATATATATATATATATATATATATATATATATATATATATATATATATATATATATATATATATATATATATATATATATATATATATGTCATTGGTTCTTCGGGTTTTCTCCCACGTAGAATTTGAAGTGTCTTGGCGACGTTTCGACGAAGTCTCATTCGTCATCTTCAGGCTGGTGCTTTCGGCTTCTGCTTCTAGGAGAAATGTGAGATTTTAGCTGTTTCTTCCTTTTAACTGCCAGTGGGGGTTTGAACTGATTGGCTGGGAGCTCGGCTGTGTTCTGATTGGGTGGAGGTGTGTTCTGATTGGTTAGGGGCTTGGCTGTGCTCTGATTGGCTGGGGGAGTGTTCTGTTTGGGTGGGGGCTTTGTTGTGCTCAGGTTAGTCTGATTTACAAGGGGATTAGAGATGGTGAACTGCATAGCTGTTTGGCTTCGCGTTCATGGTCGTGCCTCATCTTCATGGTGGGTGTCAGTTTGTTTCGCGAATGGATTGGAGGGGTTTAAGGTGGCTAATGATGCAGCTGTGGTCTGGCTTCTGGTTTGTGGTCATGCCTCCTCATCAGTGTGGGTTTGGGTTTGCTTTTTGCCTGGATGTGTGGTATTGACATCTTGTGTGGTTTTTGTGAGTGTAGGTCTGGTGTCATTCCCCGTACTATGGACTCGTCTGTCAATAAGGGCAGGTTTCCAAATGGCCTGGTATGCGGGAGGCATCATCTCGTTTGTTCATGCTGTGAGGGCGTTTTTCTATCTCGATGGCTTCTCTGATTATTCTGTTATTAAAGTGTTCAGTTTTGGCAATAGTTCTGGTCTTTTTGAAATCAATTTTATGTCCTGGACATTAAGGTGTTGGACCAGGGAAGAAGTTGGTTCTTCTTTTTTGATTGAGTTTTTGTGTTCTTCAATGCGTGCACTTATTCTTCTGTTGGTTTGTCCAATGTATGTGGTGGAGCAAGCAGTACATGGGATATGTGCTCCACCACATACATTGGACAAACCAAAAGAAGAATAAGTGCACTTCATTCTAAGATATTATTTTGCTGTAACCATGGTTTATGAAATAAGCTAGGTTCATACATGTTAACAAGGTACAGTTGATGGTTTACAAACCACAATGGCTGAGTGTGCAAAGACAAAATAAATTAGTGCAATGTTGATCTCGGCCATAATACTATGATTGTTTCATGGTTAAAGCTTATTCTGAATCTTACCATCATACAGTTGGAAGGTCTTTTTTCACAGTCCTTTGCCTAACTGATAAAGGGAAAGACTCCTTCAGGTTTAACTGGACTCCGGATAACTACTGTATAATATATCCAGAAATGGGGGGGGGGTGTATGTCAATAGTATAGAAGTACTAGGAATAGAAGCATGAAGTACTGTATAGAAGCAGTTATCCGTTGCTTTCTTCCAGAATTTTTTCCCCTTCCTTCTTCTTCTTTTATGTTTTTTACTTCTCAGTTTAGTTTACAATCTGAAATTTCAGGGTGATGTCTTGTCTCAAATATTAACTGAGTCAAGTACTGTTTAGCTTTTTTTGAGATAAACCAATATTCACTGGATGCCAACAGACTTTGCTTAGCATAATAATAACTGCAAACCACTTTTTAGCTTCTCTTTGAATCTACAAAGCAGGAAATCCCATCACTTCCCAATACTGGTACCCGTGTTTCCCCGATAGTAAGACACCCCCGATTGTAAGACGTATCGGGGTTTTCAGGGGGTCGGCTAATATAAGCCGTACCACGAAAGTAAGACATATTACTCCTGCCCACTTCCGCCTCCTGCTTAAAATACTTAAATACTTAAAATACTTAAAATACTTAATATACTTAAAATACTTAAAATAAAACTGACAATTGTTTTCCAATCAATATAAGCCGTACCCCGAAAGTAAGACATAGTGGGGCTTTTGGGGATCAAAAGAAAGTGTGACCCTGTCTTGCTTTAGGGGAAACACGGGTATGTATGGAAATATATAAACAGAAGGAAAATTAAAAAAGAGGGAAGGAATAAAGTTAGACACATAAACAAGAGATTTACAGATGTGTTTTTTGTAATTTTCTAATATTCCAATAAATGATTAGGGCTAACTGAATATATTCTATCATTTCAAATCCTAAAAAACACTATTAAACTCAATGCAAAATATAGTTGTCAAAAACAATAAAAATGTGAATAAAATCACAAAGTGCAATAAATTATTTTTAAAATAATTTAAATATTTTTGTATATTTTTAATATACAAAAAAGAAAAGGAGAAAAAAATCATAAAAACATTATTAAGAATCCACTTGTTTGTGAATTATATCCTTTCTTCCCATTGTACCTCAAAACGTAAATTGCAATCAATATGTTTGCAAGCATTTCTAATTTGTCTGGTTTTTTATCTATTTTTTTCCTTAGAACTTGTATTTAATTGCCTTAAGTTTGTGTTGCTGTGTAGTATATATATAATAATATGTATAATAGCTATTTTTAGTTGAATTTGTTCATCTTCTGTTGTGAATATATACTGCTAGTTTTTTTGCTGTTGCTGTGTATTCTCAAGTTTAGTGATTGATTCAGTTATTGAGCTACTCTGAGCATTGTTTTTCTCAATAAGTTTTTCCTAACATGAACTTGAGCTTTGAACTCTTGACAGTTAATATGAGAAAGGTCCACCAATTAACACTTCTTTTTAAAAGAAGTGCTATTTCTCAATTGTTTATCTGTATGAAGTCTGCCTATCTTAAGTCCCTACTATACAAAAGGTATTACCTTTTAAGTCAACCTCTATATACTATATTAGTGGCCAGAATTACATTGTTCCTAGTGATAAAATTGTAGCTTTGTTAAGTCCATGAAAAAAGACCCCCAAATCTAAAATTGAATAAAATCATTATTAAGACCCAATGAAAATGTCGCAAAATGATATGTAAACTTTCAGGTTCCCCAAGTCTCCAAACCAAAATTTAACCCAGATTCTTCAGCCATAGTTTTGTAATTCAGAATCAACCTCAATTATTAGAATTAATACATTATTCAGTGATGGATATTGTTGGTGAAATCTCATCTAACATTCTATAATAATAACACACACAAAAAGGAGCTGACAGCCGCATCTCTGAAAACATAAACATTATTAATCCCAACTTTGAACTAAATGTTTATTCAGCATCAGAAGTCAAATAAATTCAGGGCACATTTGGATTCCTGTCTTCTCAGGCCAGGTGGAAGTTGAGTTAGATCAGGGGTGTCAAACTCACAACGTCACGTGATGTGTCACGACGTATCGTGACTTTTTTGCCATTGCCGACAATGGGGTGGGCACAGTTTCGCTATAATGCATCCGGCCTGCAGACAAGCCCTGAGTTAGATAGAAGTAAATCTTCTGGGATTCATAGCTAGCAATTCATAGTTAATCTGAAACTCTCTGAGATTCATTTCATTGTGGAATTAGAAAAATTAAAAGGAGAATAAAGATGCCCATGTCAGTTAAGTAAATGAAAAAGCACCTTTAGACACCTTTATCTCTTTTTCCTATACAACGATTCTTTTTATTGTTTTCTAGCTTTCATTTTTTTACAATTATCAGCCTCTCTTTTATCCCATACAACGTCTGGTTTAAATACTGTTCTATGCCATGTTAAACAAATGCATTCCCTATTTTTTAAAGTGTTGTCTAGTTTCAGTCCATACACTAGATAATCCTTTGGGGACTATTTTTATTTATACCTGTTCTCAAGCTGGTCTAATATTGGCAACCACACCTGCAGTCTTGCATACTGGAAAGAAAGATTAGTTCAGGAATGTACCATCATTTTGTGCTTGTTTTTTGACAACATTAGCCATTTTCCATTCTTATTTGTCATTCAACTTTCATTCCATTTGTGAAACAAAAACAGAATAACAGAATGACAGAGTTGGAAGGGACCTTGGAGATCTTCTAGTCCACCCCCTGTACCACTTCAGACAAATGGTTAACCATTCTCTTCTTTAAAAACCTCCTGTGTTGTAACACCACAACTTCTGGAGGCAAGTTGTTCCACTGATTAATTGTTCTAATTGTCAGGAAATTTCTCCTTAGTTCTAGGTTGGTTCTCTCCTTGATAAGTTTCCATCCATAATTGCTTCTTCTCCTGCCTTCAGATGCTTTGGAAAATAGGTTGACCCCCTCTTCTTTGTAGCAGCCCCTCAAATATTGGAACACTTTTCTACTTAATCCTATTCTTATTTTCTTTGATTTCAGTGGGGTTTTTTTTAATTCATTCCTAACAGTCTGAGTGTTCTCTGTCTTTATCTACTACTGGTATATTATTCTTAATTTCATTTTTCTTCTATATCTTTCTTCAGTTAATAAATTCTCTTAGCCTTCTCCAAAGTGGTAGCCTCCAAATTTTTCACAGTACAATTCCTGTCTATCTAGCAGTACTATTAATGATCAAGGATGGTAGAATTTGTAATCTAAAGTTTCTTAGTAGGCTAGGCTACTCTTAATTCTATTTTCTGTTTCCCCAATTTTAATTTTCACTTATGTGAATACAATATCCAATTTTATTATTCTCCTTGTTATCTACTTTCCTCTTCTGTTGCTAAGATTTGGCTTCTAGCTTTGCTGCTATATTTCATTAAGAATCTTTGCAATTACCTTCAGCTAAAAAAACTAACTTCCCAATATTTTTATATTCCTCTGCATCTCATTTTAATTTTGACCATAAAGATTAACAAAATACTGCCTGGAAAAGAGACTTGAATGTTTAAAACTGAATTGTTCCTCTATTCATTGTGCTTTGTGTTTGTAGTGCCTTTCTTTACTCTTAGCTTAATTTCTGTGTTTTATATTCACAGTGAAGACTGGCTTATCTTTTATTGCATCTACTGCTTCAACACTGATCCTTCTATTTCATTCATCCAGGCTGAAACACCATATTATATACATATTCTATCTTAAGAAATGGACAAGTTTTCCATTGATTCTGGCTTTGATTCTTGCCAACCAAGGAGACATTTCCAAAATGCTAAATTCCATTTCACCCAGGGGCCAATATACAAAATAGGATAAGGGTGAAGGTTCATTATCAGAGCTTGTGGATTGGTTTCTGAATGTTTTGTTACCAGGCTAGGTAACATCTTCAGCTGAGTTTAGGGGATGTCAGTATCAGTGTGATTGACACTGTCACTGACACTGACATCCCCTAAACTCAGCTGAAGATGTCACCTAGCCTGGTAACAAAACGTTCAGAAACCAACCCACAAGTTCAGAGAACGAACCTTCACCCTCATCCTATACCCGAGCTACAGATATTCGCCATTATTGCAAACACAAAATAGAATTGACATTCGGGGCATCTATACTTCAGTGAGTAACATTAGAGAGATGATAGCGATAGAGATATATAGATGACCCAGTAATCTTCAGCATCTTCCTAAATAATCTAGATGAGGGGATAGAACAGCGGTTCTCAACCTGTGAGTCGCGACCCCATTTGGGGTCGAACGACCATTTCATGGGGGTCACCAAACACCGCAGTCCGCCATTTTTTTTATTTATTTTTTTGGTCGGCCATTTTTTGGGGGGGTCGGCCATTTTTTCCCCTTTGTGATGCGGGCCGTCGCGCCGCGCATGCGCGATGCGGGCCCGCCATTTTTGTTTTTTGGTCGGCCATTTGTTTTTTGGTCGGCCATTTTTTTTAATTTTTTTTTGGTCCGCCATTTTTTTCCCCTTTGCAATGCAGGCCATTGCGCTGCACATGCGTGATGTGGGCCCGCCATTTTTTTTGGTCGGCCATTTATTTTTTAGTCGACCATTTATTTATTTTTTGGTCCGCCATTTTTTTCCCCCTTTGCGATGCGGGCCGCCGCGCCGCGCATGCACGATGCGCCTGCCGCACATGTGCGATGCGCCCACCACGCATACGTGATGTGCCCACCGCGCATTTGTGATGCGCCCGCCGTGCATGCACGATGCGCCCGTCGTGGCGCGCATGCGCGATGCCGGCCGGGGTCGAGCCCCGGAAAAGGTTGAGAACCGCTGGGATAGAAGGAGAACTCATCAGATTTGCAGATGACACTAAGCTGGGGGGAATAGTTAACATTTAGAAATAGACTCAAGATTCAGAAGCATCTTGACAGACTTGAACACTGTTCTGGTCATCACAATACAGAAAAGATATTGAGACTCTAGAAAGAGGGCAGAGAATAACAAAAAGATAAGGGGTCTGGAAGCTAAACCATATGATGAATAACTGAGGAAATTAGGTATACCTAATTTAACAGAAAGAAGGAATAGGGGAGATATGAAAGCAGTCTTCTAGTATTTGATGGGTTGTCACAGAGAACAGGGAGTTGACCTATTCTCCAAAGTACCTGAGGGCAGGACAAGAAGTAGTAGATAGAAACTCATTAAAGACAGATCCAACCTGGAATTAAGGAAAAATGTCTTGACATTGAAAACAATTAATCAGTGAAATGGCTTACCTCCTTACATCACTGGAGATTTTCAAGAAGAGACTGGACAGCCATTTGTCCAGAATGGTATAGGGTCTCCTTCTTGAGCAAGGGGGTTAACTAGAACAGTGATTCTTAACCTGGGCGATATCGCCCCCAGGGGGCGATTTTGTTTTTCAGTGGGGCAAAGGAATGAAAAGGGGGTGATATGGGGGTGATGGAGCGAGAAGTTTTGGGGACACTTTTGAGACTTTTTTGTACAGTGAATCACTGTATATCTGTCATACAAAAACATCAGATCGCTCGTTATTAATGGATTGAATTGTGTTTTCAAATGTTCCTCCAGCTAGTTTCAGTACAGAACACCGTACATATATGAATACACATCACTTATCTTCATGCACGTTGCGCAGCAACCACTATCCATACAGTAGCGTGCCATTGGCCAGAATGGGCAGTGATGGAGGGGGGAGAGCTTCTTTTGAAACATCGCATGCTGAGTGGCTGTCCCCTGTGACGTCAGCTATAATGTCAACGTAACTGTTGAAACTAGGTTTATCGACATCCACGTGTGTTTTTCTAATGTTCCAGTGCAGTCGAAAATTTAATTTGCAGGTAGTGCCTTTCATTTCGAGGACCTCTCAACATGGCCGAAAAGAGGAAGTGTTGCCAATATTCGATAGAATACCTAAAATTGGGATTCATTCCATCTCCTTCCAATGTACAGCTTCCGTTTTATCTTCTTTGTGAGAAAACATTTTCAAATGAAGCGATGAAGCCTTCCCGACTGAAAGACCATTTGGTAAGAATTCATTCGGATAAAGCCGACAAACTGGCATAGTTTTTCCAATCCTTAAAGGCCAAGTTTGAGGGTCGCAGCACTGTTGGGAAGTTATTTGGAAAATCGTCACTCAACGCCAACAAGGGGCTCATTTGTTCCTATGAAGTATCTTTGTTGATAGCAAAATGTGACAAATCTCACATTATCAGAGAAACACTGATTTTACCAGCAGTGAAACAGATTGTTGCCACCATGTTGGTGCCTAGCGCAAGCACTATCATGCAATCAATTCCTTTGAGCAATGACACCGTATCAAAAAGAATTGATGAAATGGCTGCTGATGTGGAAGAAAGGCTTATTGACACCTTGAAAAATACAGAATTCATGATGCAGATTAACGAGTCAACAATTCGTGAAAATGAAGCCTTGTTATTGGCTTATGTCCATTTCATCAACGGAAATGAAGAGATCAGGGAAGAACTGTTATTTGTTCGAAATTTAGCCATCGACACAAAAGGTTCTTTGATATTTAAAAAGGTTGAAGAGTTTTTTAATGAGAAAAACATCCCTTTGACAAACCTCATGGCATGTGCAACTGATGGAGCTGCATCCATGGTTGGACGATATCATGGATTTCAAGTTCATCTAAAATTGGTTGTACCTGAAAGTTATGACTGTTCATTGCGTCATTCATAGACAGTACCTTGTCTCAAAAAATTTGAGTGGCCGTTTGCACGAGTCTCTACGTTACGTAATTAATGCTGTGAATAAAATTAAGTCAAATGCCTTGAACAACCGACTTTTTCACAAGCTTTGTGAAGAAAATGATGAGGAGTTTGAACGTCTCCTTTTGCACATCGAAGTAAGGTGGCTTTCAAAAGGAAAGTGTTTGCGGTGATTCCACGAATTTTTTGACACAGTTGTCGAATTTCTTGAATCCATTGACCCAAGTCTAAGCAGTTCTCTTAAACTTCGACATCTGGATGTAGCTTATCTCGCTGATATTTTTGACAAGCTGAATGAAGTGAACGTAAAGCTACAAGGAGATAAAATCAATTTTCTTAAGGCCAAGGGAGTAATCTGCTCATTTATTTCCAAATTGGACCTCCTTGCAAGCAGTATGAGTCGCCAGGAGTTGTATCAGTTCCCAAGCCTTGGTAATGAACGTGAACTCCAAGGAGAAGATTTGGACGTTTTTTTGCTGCCATTTGAAGCAACTAAAAGAAGATATGGAAACCAGATTCTATGATCTGATAAATCTGGAAGTGCCCACTTGGTGCTAAATCCTTTCACAGCAGACTTTGCACAACTTCATCCCAAATTGCAAGAGCCACTGACAGATCTGAAATACGACTGTGAAGCCCAGTCACATTTTCAGAGTTACGGCTACGAAGTTTTTTGGGTGAAAATGAGGAACATTTACCCAATATTGTGGGAGGAAGTTAAGTTGCTTCTTTTAGCCTTTCCTTCCACTTACTTAGTGGAGAGGGGCTTCAGCGCCATCCAACAGATCCTTTCTAAGTCAAGGAACATGTTGAAGATCTCTGAGCGCGGTGATTTAAAAATGCAATTAACAAAAATGGTTCCAGACATCAAGAAATTGGCATCAGCTCACCAAGCACAGGGCAGCCACTGATGTTCTTTTTTTTTTTTTGCTTTTTGTGTACATACTTTTTTTCATTAATAATTGTCTGAGCTTTTATCGTTGTATTTGCTTACATTGGATTTCATGTTCCAGTCTGAGTTTTCGGCTTCGTTTTTGAATTTTTGTTGTGCTCTGTAAAACATTTTGTGTGTCTCTTTGTATTGTACTTTTTTAGCGTGCACTCCAGTTCGATATTATATTTTCTTTGTGTCTTTTTAATCCTTTTTACAGTGTGCATGACTATATATACTTTCCTCAAATCTTAATTTAGTTTCAGAGTTTTCGTCTTGAAATTCTTAGTTCCTGCATTGCGGTTTGTTCTTATGCCCTTTTTATATTTCTTTTTGCGTCTTAAATTTCACTTGTAATTCAATCATTAAATGTTACTGTTTTTCTTTTCAGGCATTTCACTTTCTTGCAATTGAATTTTGTTTTCAGTGATCATTACATTTAAGTGTCTTGAATAAATAATATAATAATGAAATACATGTATCACGAAAATTGGGAATAAAGTGACGGGTGTCACCAAAATTTTTCACACAGTTGAGATTTGGGAAAAAGACTGGAAATAAATTATTTGCATCGATATGTCCAGATGACAATTTTAAAGAAGAGAAAAAAAGTGTTTGCATAAACTGAAGGATTATTTCCTATGTTGTGATTGAGAGGTAATGTTGGGGGAGGGGGGCGATGACAACTTCCTCATTGGCTCAAGGGGGCGATTCGTTCAAAAAGGTTAAGAACCACTGAACTAGAAGACCTCCAAGATCCCTTCCATCCCTATTATTCATGTTTTATGTTCTATTTTACTTAGCAAGGAACTTACTAGTTGAGAGGTACAATTGAATGGAAAAAGGGACAGTGGGATGAAAAAGAAATATTCAGCACATTTGCTTTTTGATTTCACTCAACGTTTTTTCTTTTCCTTTTTGGCAGCTCTGATTCTTACAGTGACATCCACTGGTGTGATAAGCCAAACTACATTTGAGATAACTTGCTTTTTAATCAAGCAACACACCAATGCTTCAAGAAATTGGGAGTCTTCACCTTCTCTCAAGGTAAAGGAAAACAAGAGTATAAAAATACTCAATTGGACCAAAGTCCCATTTGGTCTATAATTCTGTGCCACAGGATGAGCTCAGTAGCATTTTCCTGTTTGAGTTCTCCATTATCTGATACTGAAGACAGAGGGTTTCGTTATGGAATATAATATAACATTCTCAACCAAAGTTGCTAGCCACTTAAAGAACTACTGTATTATACAGTGTGAAACAAGTTTATGCCACCTTAAAGCTATCTATTGGGTATTGTAAGGAATGTCTGTAATTAATGAATGGAAATCTTATATGATTTCCATTCATTAATTACAGACATTCCTTCCTGCTTTCATGTGTGTCAGACATGTGTTTCATTGATCCTGGTTTCTAGCATTATGAGCAAAGCGTATGTCTTCTTCCTCTCTACTTTCTCCATAGAATACATATCTTCCTCAACCACTCAGCCAATTGTTCAGTAAGCTAACTTTCAATTTTTATTCATTGTGAGGATTATCCAGTCCTTCAATATTTTCATTGCCTGTTCCTGCACCTTTCCCAGATGAAATACAATCCTCAATTTATGACCACAATTGAGCCCAACATTTCCGTTGCTAAGTGAGGCAGTCGTTACGTTTTGCCCTGTTTTACAATCTTTTTGCCACAGTTGCTAAGCAAATCACTGCAGTTGTTAAGTGATTAAGTTGAATCATGTTGTTAAGTGAATCTGGCCTCTCTCATTGACTTTGCTTGTTGGAAGCCTGCTGGGAAGATTACAAATGGTGATCACATGACCCAAAAACAATGCAACAGGGTCATGTTAGGACAATGTCATAAATACATACCAGTTGCCAAGCACCTGAGTTTTGCTCATGTGACCATGAGGCTGCTATAATGGTTGTAAGTAGGCAAACTGGTCATAAGTCAGTTTTTTAATGCCATTGTAACTTCAAATAGTCACTAAATTAATAATTGTAAGTCAAGGACTACCCTGTAATCAGAATTCTTTGCATTACTACATTGGATGTGGACTCTACCTTCTTGAGGCTTAGGTAGAGAAATGCTGTTTTAAAATGTTTTGGATGATGTCTTCTTCTGCCACCAGCGTTTCTCTCTGTGTCTTCTTGCTTCCAAACCCACCAAAGCAATTTCAATTTCAATTTCAATTCCACAAATACCAGCTCCATACAATTTTTCGCTGTATATACCAGAACCATTTGCCACCAGTAGATTCTGTCCCTTTGGCTGGCCTTTCTGGCTTGCCCATGGCTCTAACACAGAAGATGTTGAGACCAATGATTAATGGGTTGCCAGAGAGACAATTGTTACTGTGCTAACTCTTGATTCTTAAGCATTGGTGTAATGAACAAATACTCAAATTGTCTGGCTTCACAACCTGGGTTTAGAGTAAATCCCAGGCTTCCTTTCATGACTTATTTTTTTACTCTGCAATTAGATTTGGTTGAAAACTTTCAGGCAGGGCCCAGTTAGAATTGAATCTTTACTACAGACAAGAATGAAGTCATACACAAAAGTTGGTTGCCCATTGTTAATGTAAAAATTTCAGAAACATTGAAGAATTGAACATGAGGCTTCCTCTTCCCTTCCAAGTGAATTGATACTTGGTGGGATGCTTGTTGGCTTTGAAGCCATTTACATAATTTACATTTACATAATGACCATCTATGGAACTGAGATCTGCTCACCTCATCCCTTTCAAAATACTTATTTCTTTGCTAACTTATAAACATGGTTTTGCATTTTCCCTTTCTCATTCCTTTTCACTACTCTTTTTCTGTGAATGAAGCTCAAACAATGATGGCTGTTGCTACTACCTGTCAAAGTATTATAAAACTGGATGTCAGGGTTTTATTTTATCTTTATCATAAGGAATTTCATTTTTGTCCAGATCTTTAATTCTATGAGCCTGAACTGGTTTTATAATCAGGCAGCTGTCTGGAGTGCTGACCTTTGAAGTATAATCATAGTTTATGAAGTCCTATCATAAACTATGCATTCAATTATCTTTTCGGGCCATTGAAGCAAGTTACAAAAATAGTTCATCTTAACTGTAAGGCTGATATTCTTTCATCTTTTCCCCATTGACAGCTGTTCTGTTTCCACCCTGTCTTGTGGTCAATCTTCATCTTCCCTTTTTCAAACATGTGATATTCCATTATTAATACTTATTGCCCCCTTTTGCTTCCTGACTTCCATGCCTGTGGTTAAAATTTTGAAGTGAGGTTTTTCTATGCATATATGTCTCTTCAAGTCACTGTTGACTCCTAATGACTGCTAAACAACTTAAACAATGCAGTTTTCTTGACAAAGTTTTGAAAGTGGTTTCCAAAGGTCCCCAGGTCCCCAACCTGGCTTCAGGACTAAAAATCACCATCTCCAGGTTTCTAACAAGGTGCCTTAATCACTCCACCAAACTGTCTCTCTATTGTGTAATCCATTTTCCATTTGTGATATTATCCCCTCTTAACATATTTTTAATAATATTTTATTAGTTTTCTAATTTTACATTTAGGTATTTGAAAAGCAACATGGTGGCTGGGTTAATCAATAATTCAATAACATACAAAAATCTTTAGTGCAAATTTCAAGTTATAACATCAAATATTTCCTCTCTTTTTTCCTTAATATCTACTATCTCATATTTAAATTAATACAGTTCTTATTATATCAACTAAGTAAAAACATCCTTATTACATGTATCAATAAATTTTTAATTTATATATATTTTAATTATTTTTACATTCAATCTTTATAGACAATCAATGTGCTTTTATTGTTTTTTTTCCCAATTTTTAGTTTTTCATCAATATTGAAATTTAACATTTGATATTTATAATTTCCAGGCTTTAGGTAACAAAAGTTTCCCTTATCTCAATTAATAACAAAATCTAAGATTCGAAATACACATCTTATGTATTTGAGCATACTCTTGTTCTATTTCTAAAAAAGTTTCCCACCATATTAAATCTTCTAATTAATAATACAGTATCCCCTTCAATAAATCATATATATTGTCTGGGTTAATCAATAAATCAAACATATTCATAATTTTTCCTTTGAGTCTAATTTTTAAATATTAAACAAATAGAATTCTTATTTTCAACTGATTTCCAAATATTTTAAATTAAATGAGCAAAATTCCCCTTATCTCAACTTCTCCCTTTAACCTTCTAATTAGTAATATGAAATCCCCTCTAATAAATCAAAGCCCCAATTTTTTTAGCCTTATTCTGGCTTTCTTCCTTTGCCAACTAGCTTTCCATGTCAATGCTTTTAAATCATCAAATAGATCTCCTTCTATTATTGTATATATTATTTGAAATAAGAGAGACCATTTAGTTGCCATTTTTTTGGAAGGGCTAGTTCATTTGTGTTCATTAGATCGTCTCCCTATTATTTCAATTTCCCATGATTGTCCTGATATATTTATTTCTATTCAATATGTTCTTCTTCTTTCTCTTCAAATTTCTTCTGATTTATATAGAAAGTCTTTTCCATTCTCAGTGTTGTCACTCCCTTTTCTGGATTTTCCATTAACTGTATTTGTTGGTCAATTGCGTCCTCTGTCTTAGTATTTGATTGTTCCACTTCTTCTGTTATCTTCTGTATTGTTAGTTCTTTGGTTGTAGTCAAAATATGGGCTTGTATATCTAAGCTGGCATCTTGTTTTTTTATGTTGTATCTTATTTTGTCACAAGCTGAAAGAATGGTTTCATGTATTGCTTTCAACATGGAAAGGATCTTTTCCTGGTCTTCATCCATATTCTCTTAATAGTGTATTAGATCTAAAATCAGACGTTAAAAGTGATTTTATAACTAGGTATGGGACCTCTATTTCATGCATTATAGGTAGTCTTTATAGTAGAAATCGTTGGTCAAGTAAGATTTTATAGTCCAAGGTATTTCATCATCTCATGTAATAACAAATGTTTCTCATATAAAGAAATAGGAAATCAGTTCCCCACATATTGTTCTGAAAGTCAGTAAAGGTTTACATTCATAGTTCAAACAAGCCAATTATGCCACTCAGAAATTCTCTTTACAGCTGAATTTCTCACAGGTGGTATCTATCAAGTTTGAAAGAGTTTTATCTGAAGTCTGGGCTTCAAGCCAAGTCTCTTTTAGGCAATAACAAATTGTAATACCATACTTCGCCACAAGATGTCACCAATGCCGTTTAAGGTTTTTTAAGTCCAAAATTTTTAAAATCCTTTTTCCAGTTTTATTTCTTCTTTGTAGATAAAAACAAAAGTCTCCAGTAAAAATAAGAAAACATTTGGTCCCCAAATTTCAGAAACATATAAATCCTATTAGATTGAAATTGTTCTTATAGTGCTTTAACTCCCCTGGGTAGTCAGTCGCCACTGTTCTTAGAGGGTGGGGCAGAAATGCCCTTCCCTCTCTCCTCACAGGGGAAAAAAATACCTCAGGCAGCTTTTACAGGAAAAGAAAAATACTTAAAATATTAAAGAGAAGATCAGATCTCACCCAGTTTCATCTACATTGCTTTAGAAGTACTTAATGGTAAGTTTGACTTTGGCTGTCAGCAGCTTAGTGATGAGCCATATTGCTATGGCCAGTCTTTCCTCCGCCGGTTTGGAGGACTGCCCTGGATTAAGTGAAAGGGCTGCTGCCCTCCCACAATCAAGCAGGGGTCCCCTCCTTGCTCATTGCCCCTACAGGGAGACTTTCAACCCTTTCCAGGGTCCCCCAGCAGAATGAAATCGAACACAGAAGACGGAGGTTGTTTTCCAGCGGCCTCAGCGGCCTCAATGGCAAACCGGAAGTCTTAACATATTTTTTTCATGTCTCCCAGGAATATCTCCAACTTATACTCTCCAAGCACCCCAAAGATGCTTTTTTCTAAAGGCAACTCAACTTTTTTCTTTCTTTTTTTTTAGAAATTGTTTAGCTTTTTGGATGAGAAGCAAACATTTTCTAAGAAAAAAACAAAAAAAACACAAGAAAGTCCAGTTGCCTTTTGAAAAAAGCACCTTTGGGAATCTCTCCATTCAGCATCTTAGCTATGGTCTAATATGGCTAAATACATGTGGAAGAGAACAGAAGTGTTGTTTGACTTCATCCTCAATAAATTTATGTTCTTTTCCTCTTGTTTGCTGAAAATAAAACTGCATGGTCTACTGAGTCACAGTAGTTCAGGAAATCATAAATTTTACATCTTAAAATTTATGCTATATTAAGGTTTGCTCTGCCTCTTCAAACTCTTTAGCTTGTGCGAAATACTTTGCTTGCTTATCCATGCTAAAATATAAATTACACCTTCCTTTTTTCTTCCACATTTATGTCATGTTTCAGGTGTTCCTCTTCCTAAACTCTTTCAGTCTTTTGTTCTTTCTTTCTGCCATACTTTGCTAATTGTCTATCCTCATGTCCTGACTTGGCTCTTCTCTATAACTCCTTTGTCCTTATTGCCATCTCCTTCATCATTATCCCCCATGTGTACTGCATAATCAGTATTTTTAGTCACTCTAGACCAGGGGTGTCAAACTGCCGGCCTGTAAGTCAGATGTGTCCTACCGAAACTGTGCCCACCCCAGCTCTGGCAATGGGGAAAAGGTTGTGATACGTCGCGACACTTCACGTGACGTGGTGAGTTTGACACCCCTGATCTAGACTCTTTGTTCATATTAGTAGTAGGTCTAGTAGTATATTTACATCATGTGGTAGTCAAATATGTAGCATTGCAAGTAACTACTGTATATTAAGACATATCACTGAGGAATTTGATTTAACTTTGGTAGGCTCAACCCTTTTCTTAATGAATATCATACATGGCTTTGAGTGACACTTCGTCAGCTATACTTCCATGATGAATAGAATTCAAGCAAAATAAAAAATTTACTTACTTAAATTAAAATACTTGTATGCATGTAACATGATTACTGTTCCCGGTTTATTTAATAATTTCTTTTTTCTGTCACACTATAAATTACAATTTAGTGACAAATTTTGGTGAAGTTTTGAGAATGATTCCTAGATTTGCAAGGGAGGAGGGGTGTTGAAGAGTTTTTTGGATCCTGGGCTATCTATACTACACCTCATTTCAACACTGATTTTGCCTTTTGACTTACTGATTTAAATTGCTTTGATTTACTATCAGTAATGGGCAGAAAGTAGTTTGGATGACTGAATGCAGCTCTTACAAGAAGGTTTTCCTTTCATGCAAAATTACGGTAGATTGTTAAATTAATAATAAAAATATGTCAGTATCTGAAGGAAGGTTTTGTGTTTTTAAAGTCAAACCAAGCTAGAAACATTTTCACTCCATAATTTAAATTTGATATCTATCAACCCCATACTGCCCCAAACTGAAAGGAAGTAAAGCTACAGTAGTTTCATAATTCCTATTTCAATACGTAGTGATATTGTGCCTTACGTATTCATTTTCTGTGTTTTTACAAACATACGGGGAAAAAATCCTTAGGAAGGCTCATCTTAACAGGCACAATGTGATAGACAGCATTTTTTCAAAATATGAAGTCTAAGGTCTGGCTGTTTTCCAGGCTGAGTATCTTGGTAACGGCAATGTTGTATTCAAAAGATGCAAGAGGTGCCTTTGATGGAAAACTATATCTAGTTTAGAATTGGAGTAATTTGATTTGTTTGCATATTCCAATAAATTAAGCATGTGAAATTACTTGGTACAAATTCAGATTATTACCCTACTTCAAAATGTCTTCTCCAAGGGTTTTTTCTCACAGCATTCAGCCCAAAACATGTCCTCAGCCTTCATTTCCTAATCAAACTGTGTAACCTCTTTATCTCTTTCTGTGAATAAGGAGGGAGGACAAAGAGAGATAGGGAAGGGACTCATTTATTTGGGAAAGATAGAAGGGAAATGCTACCTTTATTGGTAGTAGCTTCCCAGATCTTTTACAGCAGTGGTTCTCAACCTTTTTAATGCCGCGACCCCAACCGGTCGTAAGTCGAGGACTTCCCAACCGGTTGTAAGTTGAGGACTTCCCAACTGGTCATAAATCGAGGAATTTCCCTGCCCGGGAGCGCTGTGCATGCGTGGTGCCGCCCCCTGCGCTGGCCGAGGCATAGCTGGCAAGGGGCAGCAAAGGCGCGGGGTGACCACCGGCTGGGCCACCAGCTGGCCCAGCCCAAGGGAGGTAAGGCACCCACCGGGCCCCACGTGCGCCAGCAACCCTCCCTGTGCCTGCCGGCCTCCCACCTCCCACCTCTGGGCCTCTTTTACTTACATTTTTAGTAGTTGCTCAGGAGGGAGGGGTGGAAACTTCTAGACAGCTCACCTTTGCTGCAGACAACTTGCAGCACCGTTTGCAGACTGGGACTTTTGGCGGGCTCAGCAGGGCAGAGACAGCTTGGACAATTTGTATTGGCTTTTGAAAGCCAATAGAATTAGACTCTATTCAAGAGAGTCTATTCTATTGCCTTTCAAAAGCCAATAGAATAGGAGGAAGTAGCACAGCTAAGGAAAAGGGGGAAAAATGGCGGACTGCGTTGTTTGGCGACCCCCGTGAAATGGTTGTTCGACCCCAAATGGGGTCGCGACCCACAGGTTGAGAACTGCTGTTTTACAGAGAATTGTATAGCACAAGCTGCATGCAAACTATCTTTCAATGTTGTTTCTCTAAAAGCAAGACAGATGTGCAACACAGTAAACAAATGGTGCAACACAGTAAACATGTATTTTCTATCTCTTACAAAGCAGATGCAAGATAATGTTGAAGACCTCCAGTGTTCCCTGAATACTCAAAACACTGAGAATATCTACAAAACAACAAAAGTGGTAGAAGTTGGTGTGCTTGAAAATGTCAGATTAAAAGCAGTATTAAATATTTCAGAGAACATCATCTGCCACTGGGTTTTTAAAGAGATCCGGAAAAAATGTAATTCCTCTCTGGATTTGGAGAACCGGTAAGCAAAGAACAAACAAAGCACATTAAAAACAAGAAGAGCAAAAAGTAATATTTGTTCCACTTCACATGAATCTCCAGCAAAAGCTCAAATGAATAATTGCAATTTTTTGTGCACATGAATTTTCTACTTAGTAATTCGAATTTTTAAAGATGTGAATAGCTGCATGGTTACTTGCCTCTTTTGAAGTAACACTAATCACTGTACTGTACTCCAAAATTCTCTTGCATCGTTCCCTTTCATGTATAGCTTTAATATTCAGCACTTAACATTCACCTTTCTTAACTTTTCATAATACTCTCTTCCCTGTACTTGTCCTAATTCGGAGCAAAATTGAAGGCAGAGCACTATGCTTCATCAGTGAGTGAAAAGGAGGGATGTATTCCTAATGTCCTACTCAAGCAACTGACTCTCCCTTAATTCCTATTAGATTGGGCAGAAATGAAGAACAGGAAAGCTTTGGATTCTCATGGACCCAAATCCTCACCTAATCTTTCAATGCAACATTCTAATTCCCAGGTTTCATATGCACCTTTTCTTCTCTGACATCAAAGCTGCATGGCTGGAAGAGGGTTTCAGAAGCTTAATGGAAGAAATTGGAAGTCAAATTTCCAGAATTCAAGTGGGGAATTCTCACAAAATATTTATATGACTAGATGTTTTCCAAATTTATAAATAAAATTTTGATTGGGATTAGTTAGAAGATGAATGCTACATAAATGTTATAAATAAAAAGTAATTGTTGTCATTCTGGCTAACCTAATTCTGTAGGTGATTCATGAAATAGTTTATCTGGTCCATATGCAAGATTTTGTTTCCTTTTTGCTTGTTGTTTTGGCCTACTTCCTTACACTGAAGGTTTTTTTCATAATTATTTCATAAAGGAAGTCTTGTTTTCTGTCTCAACAGGCATATCATTTCAGTGGAGTTCCCACAAATCAAAGAAACCCAAGGGGGAAATCACACACTGTTCATTACAACTGAAACCAACAACTACACTATAGTATTTACGTTAAATATAAGAAGTAGGTATGACACATGGAGGCTGAGTGGTTTCATGTTTCGCTTTACAAGTAGAACATGTCTCCAGCTAATATTTTAAATGCAAACCTTAAAAAATATATGTAAAGCTATTTATTTAATACTATATACGTTAAATGAAGTGTATCTTAATTATCATGTTATTGTTGGAGATTTCATTTAAAGCAGATTTCTTCATACTTTAATCATATATAAACTTTAATTTATTTTGGAATAATACCATACAATTATTAACAAAGGACAAGTTGTCAATTGCTGGGGTATTCTAATGTTATTTATAAATACAGAATTTGTAGATTTATAGGGTACTGTATATTAATTGTACTAAGAATAGCTAAAACATTAATAGCACAGCAATGGAAAGCAAAAGTCAGAATTAAATTTATAGTTAATATTGGAAAATATGGGAGTTAATATGGCTAGAAATTTTTTTTTATTTTTTGGAAGCTCAACAAATGGATGATAATTAAGTTTATATAAAAAATATTTATCAACTTTTCATTGATATCTTTCAGAATACATTGCAGCCAAATGTATTTTCTTTATAGTTATGAATATCCTTATTTTAGTATTTGTAATTATTATGCATTTTTCTGTAGGAACTTGTTATATAGTTACAGGTATATTCCTCCTTTAAAAAAATAGAAGCCATACAACCTTCTGAAGGATGTCTGAGGATAAAGGCTTCAACAGTGTTTTTGGACTTCTAGCATTTAGGTGCTACCAACCTGAAAGGACACTCAAGTCAAATTTAAAGAAAATAAAAGAGAACAGAAGATTTGTAGGTGCCCACCATTACAGTTAGCTCCTGGACAGGAGATTGAACAGGCAGATATACCTGTCATTTGCATATCTGAATATGTGGGGTATGAATATCAATGATTTTTGTAATTGGTGCTGGATTTGTCAGTGGATAATAAAAGTCTGCCTAATTTTACAGAGAGTATAGCAACATTTAGCTGTGTTCCAGGAGACTAAATCATACTGATCTGACAACAACATAAAAAGGAATTTCCAGGGCTTTTTTTACAGATAAGTTATAGGGTAGGTCTTTGAGCCCTTATTTAGGATACAGTATAGCAAGAATTGCTGTTTCAACTGCGCCTTGGCCACAGAAGCAAAATCTTAGCTGTTAGGGGACTTTTCTATCAACTCTCAAAAACTGCTGTGTGGAGAGCATTGAAGCGTGCTAAAATAAGTGCTCTTTGGTTTTTAGAAACAGTTAAGTGCTGTATCTCATTGGTTTGTAAAAGGAACTTACTGTTCTTCAAATGTTCTTAAAGTAGAGCAGGTTGATCTGTTTGGATTTCCAGGACTCTGATAGGTTGATTCAATGCACTGAGTACATACTCAGAACCCATGATTAGGAACACTTCTGTGAAAAGCTGAGAGACTGAAGTTTTTGTGAGATAGATCTATATACTATATTGATTTGTAATTGTCCTTAAAAAAAGAATAACTCAAACCTGTGGGGGGAAAGTGTAAGTTCAGATAATGTGCTACGATATAGGTCTATGTACCTGTTTCAATTTAAGAAGGCCCTGCCTCCCCCCTTAATAGTACATTTGCAACTCAAGGGCATACTGGAATATACTCCTTAGAAATTTAGACTGGACCCTTTCAAGAGGAGTAAAGGAAGTTTAAGGTCCTAGCTAGGCACCAAAAAGTACTTGTACACAAACTGTTTCTGACAGTTAGAACAATTAATCAGTGGAATAACCTGCCTCCAGAAGCTGTGAATGTTCCAACCTTGGAAGTTTTTAAGAAGAGACTGGAAAGCCATTTGTCTGAAATGGTATAAGGTTTCCTGCCTTAGCAAGGGGTTGGACTAGAAGATCTCTAAGGTCCCTTCCAACTTTTTATTATTATTATTATTATTATTATTATTATTATTATTATTATTATTATTATTATTATTAGTAACCGGTCACTTGCTCATAATCTTCTCTATAAAGATGGCATGTATTATATTTCTATTTAATTACAACAATTTCTACATTTTGGTGTCTATAAAGTACATCCCCTTTGGCATGGGGTGTATTAAAGCATGTCCTTTCCAGATAAGGGTTGTTCTGACTAACATTCAAAGGAGAGAGAAATGGGTAGAAATGAGGGACTTTGAAACTTTAAGATGTTTTGGATTCTGTGCTCTTGAATGATTTATCCTTTTCTTTATTTATAATCCACCTTTCATGTTAGTTCCATTATCGTGGGATATTTTTCCACTCTGCTCACTGCTTGAAAACTAGAGCAGTTTCAGCCTTCTTAAGGAAAAGCTCTGAAATGCTTTGAGTCAATTCATGTTTCCCTAAAGTTTAAAGTATCAAACTGACATGGCAGTGGTTCTGGGACACTTTTAAACTTCCTGAAATAACAGGATTGACTGGTAGTTCTCCGAATGAGTTGTGATCTGTCAACAAAAGTTTCTGATTCCCAATGGTTTGACTGCAACAGTGCTGAAAGCTACCATGCCAGTTAAATTAGGTTGAT
Source organism: Bothrops alternatus (assembly GCA_034064705.1). Lineage (NCBI taxonomy): Eukaryota > Metazoa > Chordata > Lepidosauria > Squamata > Viperidae > Bothrops > Bothrops alternatus. The sequence continues at coordinate 992,451 of JARGCV010000008.1, read as the reverse complement.
ACCGGTAATGTGAAGATAACCAAGAGTGGTGCTGTTGTATGAGTGAACTCTGTACTGAAAACAAAAGAACAACTTGTTGTTCCTTAATTCTAAACATAGGTTTTTCTCTCCCCACCCCTGTTTTGTACTTGACAAATTGGTAACTTGTGTAAAAATAGTAGCTAATGGAACTTTAATGTCTTCAAAACCTTTAAAATGAGGCTATTTAAAAATTACCATGGTTTCCCCGTTTAAAAAAATTATAAGAGAGTCAACTAATTGGACAAGAAGTTACATTTAAGAATATATTTAAGAAATGCAATGCAGGAGTTCTGTCAAGATGATTTTTCTATTAAAGAAAACAGATTGCACTAGCTGAAAAACTAGCATCAAATAATCATTGTATGATTGAGATAACTGAGATGGGTTTTTGAGGGGTATGCACGGATTCTCTTCCTTTAAGCTCCAACTCCCCAAGGCATTATTTTAAACCAAAATGTTAACCTAGATATAATAAGCATTAAAACTGTACAATTTACTCCCAGTAATCTAATATGTGCTATAAGGTTCTCTCAGATCTGTTGGAACAGCAGCTTCCACAATTCCTGCCCAGCATAGCAGTTGGCCCTATAATTAACCTGGGAATTCAGTTTGAGGAAATCTGCTGAAATAACAATTAGGATATAGTAACAAACTTAGACAGTTCTGTTTTCAATAGAAATAATTGGACTAAATGTTTAACATCAAAGTTCAATTCCCTCCCCCCCCGACACACACACACTCACACACACACTGAAACGTGTGAATGCCCTTTTTTGCAACAAGCCTAGGCATTTTGATTCACCTTTGAACAAGCTGGCAAATAAAGGAAGCTACCTGCTAATTACAGTTTTCAATGAATTTCATTTGGAAATCATGGCTTCCAGTTAAGAGTTTGGTCTGGGAAGATAACGTCACTCTCTTAGTATCTTGATTTTTGTTTGAAACAGCTATCTATTGGTTCCTGATTGCAATGAAGCCCTAAAATGTTTATTAAAAAGTTTCCTGGCTTCTTTAGTTACTCAGGAGGTTATTTGATCAATATTTAATCAAATATAGTTTATACTGCAGCTTATATATTTATTCATATTTTATTAAATGTGCATGACTAAACATAGCCAATTATCTCCATTGAGAAAAAGTATCTGTTTTTCTCCCCCAAACATGGCCAGCAATTGCACTTTTAGCATTGGAGAGAAGAAATATAATTAATGTTAAATACTAATTTACTTAATGTTGTATATTTTAGCCAATGTACAAGCTGAAGTTTGATTATCATTTGAATTCACAGTTCTTTTAATTTTTTCATAGCAGCTCTCCTTTCTTGTTTTTTTAAAAAGTATATTGTACTGGCTTGCATAAAAATGTGCATGAAAATAATGCACAAAGTGCATTATCTTAGTGGGAATGGTCAATATAGTTTAGGCAAATTGAACTGTAAGCACACATATCAGAAGACATATCTGTACACCAAAATAGGTACATGCCGTAATGCAATTTCATGTTTAATAAATGAACTTGACAGTTTTAGAGAAATGACAGGAGAAGCAAAATAAATACACACACACACACACACACACACACACACACACATATACATACATATATTGGGAATAGTAAAATAAGAAAAGGTAGGATCAAGAATTAATAGATGCTGAATGAATATCAATGAAATGGAGGAGCAAGAAGCCAGCATGAAAGAAATATATTGTGGTTTGGTCACAGAGAGAATAAATGAGATTTGTATCACAAAACAAATACACACAAGGGGAAGCCCCAGAAAGTCATGGTTGGATGGAATTGATGAGATCCACAAAAAGTGAAAGTTGAGAAATTGAAGTAACAAAAGGCAATTTATGAAGAAGTATATGGGCATGATGGAAACAAAGATAGTACCAGCAATAGCATTTAGACTTAGATTCGTTTAGCCCTAATGAATAGTAAATTATCCACATATCTAATTCTTCAACTTATGGTTGTATAGACTACTCTTTTTGTGGGAGAGAAACAGATTAGTAATGTTGGTATGTATGTAGCAGGGACAAAATCTTTGCATACTTTTTTTCAATATCAACATAGAAAGATGACTAAAATTCATGCTCAAAATCCATCCCTACATAAAAAGCACTATATGCATCAATTTCAATAGGAAGCCCAGGAAAGCCGTATTTTATGAAACACGGTGATGAAAGCGTGAGATGCATATCAGAGGGACACCCTACACCAGTTCTTGAATGGCTCCCTTGCCAGGTTCCTGATGACAAGTAAGTGGCTCCAAACTATTGTTTTTCTTTTATTACTTTTTCTTTTCTTTTCTTTTTTCTTTTCTGGAACTCTCTATTTTTTGCATTATATTTGGGCATCTTCCCACTGACAGAAGATGCCAATAGAAGAAAATATTTGTAGCTCAGGGTTGAACTGTGGGGCCCTTGGTGCTCTCTGAGCTTGGTGCTTCATCACCCAACCAGGTTACATCATCAGTACTATAAGGGAGTGGGGTTTGCTTTCTGTTTATAGCAGTGTTTCTCAACCTTGACCATTTTAAGGCATGTGGACTTCAACTCCCAGAATTCCACAGCCAGCAATGCCTTAAAATGGTCAAGGTTGAGAAACACTGGTTTATAGTATACATAAGTGGCTTGTTCTGTTAGTGTTGGTGTGGCTGTTCTTGGGGGCTTCTTGATCAGGCTGTTGTTTACTGTTTGTCTGAGTTGGTAGTTCCTTGACTGAGATATTGTTCTAAGAGAAGATGTCATGTAGTAAATTGACAGAATGCTATGGCAAATGTTATGAATTTATTCAGATGGAATTTATTTCTGATAAATTCCATACTTATCCATTCAAATTGCCAAATGATCCTCCTGCCCTAAAATTTCTTGCTAGGTAAAATGGCTATAAGATCATGCTTTTAGCAAAAACCTCATTGTTTCTACATTGTAAGAAAACTAGGAATTAAGTTTCAGGAAATGTTTGACCCAACTTCCCCTTATATGTGGCTATACATTTAAATGCCCAGACAACACCTGCTTTAATTTGTGTAGCTCAGGCTAGGTTACAGGACTTTGTAGATGTTTTCAGCTGCCAATGAAACCTTTCAAACAATTAAGAGCCTTTAGTAGTCAAATGATTGATGTAGTGGATGGAGATCTTTGGTATATGAGCCCCTTCATTATTGATGATGATCATTCAGTTTATATTAAGCTTAATAGTTTACAATAAAACATATATTTTGCAGTTATCACAACCTCATTTACCTTATTGAACTGTGGGCATTTTGAAACACAACTGCAGCTATTCAGTGATGAAGCATAATTCCTATGTCACTAAAGTATTCAGATACAGTTTTTTTCCCAATCCTAAAGGGTGATAAATTAATTAATCTGTATTTAGGAAGCAAAATAAAGTTTTCTACCTGTGATAGAATATAATTACTTTCACTGTTATATTTTTTGTTATACTAAAAAGATATGAAGAGGATTATGATTTAAAACAGTATTATCATCATCAACGTGTACTTTATTTATATTCACTTATTGCTGTTTTGATTTATAGGTGCAGATTTGTTTCTGGAGACCTGATAATTGAGAAAGCACAGCTCCACTTAAGACAAGAGGACTTGTTATCTGAACCGCATGTATGGTGCTGTGCAACTAATAACCTGGGGAAAGTATGCACGGAGCTTTATACAATAGGTAATACTCAAGTACAAACTGTTATCTGCCTTAGGATACATCTTAATTTGTGTTAATTGTGCCATTGGATTCCTATGGTCAAGAATAAACTTCAGCATAGAAAGAACTACTCATGGACACATAGGCAGAGGGCTGCCTTTAGTACTTCATTCCATAAAGTATTTATGGCTGGTCCCAAAGTCAGCCAGATGTTTAAACTGGATTTATTACATTTGGGGAAGACTGGTAAGCTTGGTTGGTTATTTTAGCGCAAGTATATAACCAGTTTCAACTGCACAAACTCAAACATTAGCTACAAATCTTAATACCAGTGCAACTTAACTGTGACTTTAACCCTAATTCTTTTGTTGGAAGTAAATAACACTGAACATATTGTAAGTAACATTTGTAAATTTATGTACTAGACTGGCATTTGTGCAAAATGTTACAATGCATTTTTAAATGTTCTAATATATATCTGTATAAACTGGGGAAATAAGATTAAATTGATTTTTTGCTTGATTTTTTTTGCTGGCTGGGCAATTCTGGGAGTTGAAGTCCATAAGTTTTAATGTTGTCAAGATTGGACCCCACTCACCTAAACTGAGGGGCACAAATACATACTTAGCATTGAAATCACAGGCAGGCAGTTTACCATTTACGAGACACATGGAACATCCAGCTCACTTTGGGCATCTCCTAACTCACCAATTTCACATTGCAAGAACTGTAATGTCTCATCATAGAAAAATAGGCCTCTCTTGTATTAGCAATACACGTTATATAAGATTTCAGCATTTTGGTTTATGATGTTTGGTCAAAATACAGATCTGAGTGGAACATCTGAAAGCCCTGTGCAGGAACTTTTTCTCAGAGTTGGAGACCCACTGTTCTTAAGATGCAGATCCAAATATAACACTTCTCAGTTTGGAAATAAGTGGCATTTTGGAAACGAGCAATTAAAAAAGGTAATGGTTCATTTTCTTGTGACAATTACTATTAACAATTTTGAACACTAAACAAAATAAAATGTATGATTTTAGCATATTTCAATTCTCATACTTTCCAATTCAAATAATAACAGTTACCAAATTCAATTTGTTATGAAACATACTAACCATTCTCCTTACTTTACAAAATGTTTGAGTTGTTCAGATGTCAACGCTGCTAACATCGGATGTTCTTGCTTTGACAACAGATGTAATGTAGCCATCTTTTCTCTATCGCTTTTAGAGTTGTTGATGCTGGGAGAGAGAATGTGGATGAGAGTCCAGCTAGTCATAACAATAATAACTCAGCCGTGGGAACCCAAGGTTATTAGGTCCAGAGTTGATAAAAAATTGGCAGGCAGGAGAGATGGGGCAAAAGCCCACCCTTCAAGTTAATTGGGGAATGTGATTTATGACTGTTAATTGGAGGAGGGAATTGTGCTTTGCTACTTTGTGCCAGGGGAGGGGAATTCAGTTTTGGTTATGTAGTGCCGATACTTTATTTCTCGAATAAATATTCTTTAAGGAAAACAATGCCTCGAAGTTCTTTTGAAGAGATTCATCTGTCAGAACCATGACATCAGCATTCTTAACTTGCTAGGTTTCTTTCAATAGCCTCCCTTCTTACATTACATTAGAGATGTTCCTACCCTACAATGTTAAACTGTTTTCTAGGTTTGAGAGTTTACTCAAACTGAGAGCAAACTCCATTCCTAACTAGTACTGATGATGCTACCTAGTTTGGGTAACGCAATGTCTGCAAGAAAACAACCAAGCTCAGAGAGCACAAAGGACCCTCTCATTTTAATTCTGAACTACAAATATTCTCTTTATTGATTAAATTGTTCCATTAGTATTTCACAAACTACTGTAAAGGAATCTCTGAACAAAATCTAAATCCATGATGTCTACAGAGGGTTATTTTGCAGTGAAAAAGAAAGAAAAAGTTACTTCTTGGAGTATGCAGATTGTTTCTTCTTTTGAAAAGTGTCACAGCTTTTTTTTAAGTATACCCAAGTCAGTGGGCTCAAAAACACGAGAGCCAATACAATACAGGTCTCTAGGTAACACACACACACACACAAGCATTCACAGGTTAGTACTCACTGATCACCACCACTCCACTCTTCGCCACTGCTACTACACCTGCTACTGCTCTTCCAACTACTACACCTTGTGAGTCCTACTGCTAGAGAAAAGTTTCCTGTTAGCTGCTTTATTTCCATAGATGAATGCATGCCAGCATTCTGGCTTCCAGAATGCTCCAACACTGGAAGCTTTTAAGAAGAGAATGGACAATCATCTGTCTGAAATAGTATAGGGTTCCTGTTTGAGCAAGGGGTTGGACTAGAAGACCTCCAAGGTCCCTTCCAACTTGGTTATTCTGCTTTTATAGCCAAGCCTGCTATGCTGGCCGAGGAAAGGGATTACAGAGGCAGGACAGTAGCTGCACAGGTGCTGGTCATTTTCTAGGCAGCCTATCTTTTAAATAAAAGATAAATAAAAATAAAACCAATAACCCCATTCATTTTCCAAATAAATAATCTCCTGTTTCCCTGCCCTACCCTTAAATTGGCCAGCTAGTATATGTCTAGATAATTGATTACAATCCAAGTGTAAATATGCTGGAGTGACAATATGATTTGCTAAGCAGAAGATCAGGCAAATTTATGTTGATCCACACATCCCTAGTTGTGAATAGAAATCATATTTTACGATCCCTTGCCTGTGCATGTCTCTGAACAAAACACATGATGAAGTTCATAATTTTTATCAGGCTGGATTAGGGCTGATTTCAGTGAAAGAACTGATATGTTCTGGCTATGAAGGTCTTCATATATTTAAACAAGTTCTATTTTTTCCAATGTATTTCTTAAATTTGCCCACTATCCTTAGGAAATAAAAATAAATATGTAAGCACTGGGTCTCATTTTTTTCACCCAGATCCATGGGGAAGTAGTGTTCCAACTAATCTATCTCTTTCCTCATTTCTGTTCCAGCTATCAACCATTTACTACTAAAGTTCTTTGGGCCAAATCCTAACCTTGTCTTAACATGTATCCTCAGTACAACTTTACCTTTCAGGACATACTAGTAATAAAATAGGTAAAACAATAGTTCTAATAAACTCTACCACTAACGTATCCCCCAATGGTGAAACTTTATATAGGTCCACCCTGAATAAAAGCTATTAGCTCTTACATTCTAATCTTTATTTAAACATTTAGAATATGATCCTAGAAGGAAGATGGTTATTGAGTTCATCTTGGGTTAAGACTCTGTATGCATTTATGTCATCCGTGGAACCCCATAATGATGGTAATTATACTTGCTCTTCTAAAGAAATTGCTGCCAAGAAAACTGCTGTAGTTAGAATTTTAGGTAAGACATATTTACTTATGTTGATTTGTGCAGTAGAGGTAATTTGGAAATATATGTTTTTCTATAGAATGTTGACAATGAAGCTAAACACACGGCTCCCCCCACCCCCCAAATACTGTATCTCGTAAGTTCATGCCAGTGATTGTGGCCAATTTTCCTCTTGAAGTTTTTTGTATTATTGGAGTGGAGGGTTTTTGGCCAGTTAAGGTCCTCTAAGTCTGTGCAAAAGAAGAATCTAATTTCCTTGCTTTTCCATCAGAAATTGGCAACTGAAAAATTGATTTTGTGATTATTTGTGGCTCATACTTACCCCTCATGCATTACCCCTCAAGTCTCTTAAAATTTAAAAGAAAACATTTTAAGCTTATCATATAATCACATTATTGATTTAACCATGGTAATTTCAATTGTAATAGAGATTTGAACAATTTTCATTATTCTTGATGCAAATGAATATTTGGTTTTACTAAAAGGGGAGGAAAAATAAGCAATCAGATGTGCAAGATATTTACAGTAACATCCCTGTCTGGCCCACATGATATCAATCGGAAATTAGAAATCAAACATAAATAAGTGTACGTCATGGATGCAATACAATTGCATTGCTTTTATTTTGAAGGCAGCTGCTTTTTTTTTTCAATTTACATATGTGAGTCCATGGGTGAACTATACATCTTCACAGCCCCAGTTTTTCACATGGCCCCTTGGGACAATTGTCCACCCCTGATATAGGAGAATAGAAAATTTATTACACTGGAGTTGTTCGACTTATATTATACTCCAGATAATCTGAATCCTATTCAAACATGCATATAATTGTCCAGCAATTTTTTAATCTATTTTCTTCTGCACAGAAAGAAAATGCTTTTTGCAAAACATAATCTTTGATAAGTTAGAAGGAGCTACTGATCAAAATAGTTTGAACACGTTATGCTCTGATTGCAAGACTTACTAACTCTGTTAGTTTCAAAACCTTGTACTCAGAAGATATTGTGTTTAAAAATAGCCCTTCTAGTAAAGGTAGGAATGAACATGTTGATTGGATGATTATGAAAACTATAATTCAATATCATCGTTATTGGAAAAAGTTAACTAAATGATTCTAAGGAAGAAATGGCAACTAATGGCTAATAAGTCAAATATAACTTCTATTCTCTGCCTCTCAGTTGCCAAGGAATATACAGTACAACAATTATCACATTAAAGATCAGCCTCTAGTCTTCCTAAGAAAATCTAGCAGTCCACTACTACTTGTAAACATATAGCTGAACTATAAAAAAAAACATGATCTAGGAGGGCCTACAGTGTATTCTCATATTTGTGCCTCTGTCAGAATGAAAGTCTGCCATCCATTCAATAGTCATTTGTTTGCTATAAACTGAGGAACACCAAAGCTGCTTATGTTCAAATCCTTCAAAAAAATACTGAATCCTGCCACATAATGTTGATCTATCATTTAACAGATAAAGGGTTTATCAATATAACCAATGCAAAGGAAGATTTTGAAGTTGGCATAGAAGAAGATACTTGCCTTGAAGTTAAACTTAAAGCCTACCCACCAATTAGATGCATTTGGATATTTTCCCAAATATCATTTCCATGTCAGCAAAATTACACAGACACTTACAGGTAATTCACTTTCTTTGATTATTTGTCTGCTATGCACTTTTGCACATTTTCTCCACTTCTGATAAGATGTTTAAAACGATGGTGTTTATTTGTTGTGTATGTTCTTATTTGTTGTATGTCACAAGCTATTGTTTCTTCGATTAAATTAAAAAGTTCATGGTAGAGAACTTTAATGTAGTACACCCTACCAGTGCCTTATCAAATCAGCAAACATGTAACATTTTTTTTTCCACAATGCAGCAGAGAGATTTGGATACATCAGATTGTAATTCAGCAAGTTGAAATTGCACAGATTTTTGTGTAAAAATTTAAGCATCAATCTGAGTTCAATCTTCTCCCTTGTGGTATAAATTTCAGACTTTAAATAAATAAATAAATTCCTGGGGAACATATTGATGAATTTCTCAGTATACTCTTAACATCATTCCAGGTCAATGTGTGGAAAAATTACAATAGCAGCTCCCAGAACCATACTACAGTATCTTGAAAATAGAGGTATACAACAGGTGATAGTGACAGATACCAGGGCAGAGAAAGCTACAGCAAAGGTCCTTGCAAAAAAAAAAAATTCATTTTTTTTCTACTGTACGTTCTCTCTCCTCTTCGAGCATTAATTATCTGTTCCTTCTTCCTTCCTTCTATCAGACAGTAATGAGGACTAGCAATATTTTTGCCTCAACTTTTTAAAGCCTGTGGCTCTGAATCAGGAGATCCCTGAGTGATGCAGGATCTTGAGTTTGCACTGATGGTATAGCAGTAGCAGCACTATTGTTGATAGGCCCCACTAGGGAACTGTCTGGTCATGTCATGTGCTGATGCACTTAAGACTTTATTGGTTTGTGGGGGGGGGTGTTTGTCATTACTGTACTTTTAACTTCTAGATAATGGATGTTACATGTGGTTGTGGAACATCCAATTATTTTTTAAAGATAGCAAGTTGGATACTAAAAGGTGCTAGTTGAGTGAGATGTGTCTTGGCTTCTATGACTCTGCAAACATTAAAGTTGAAAAATAAATGTTTCCGTCTTCCCTTCAGCGTTTTTCAAACATAAGGAGGAAGCTGGTAGGTCTGTATGCAACAGACCTTGAAAGTACATGGTGCAGCTTTGTATATTTCTGTACCCTGAAAGCATATTGTTTATTTAAAGAACTATTTCAGAGCACTTTTTACTTAAGACAGACTACGGAACCTAAATTTCTTATGTGCTCAGCCTTCTTTTTTTATTTGGTTACCGTGTACAGTATATTTTCCTGATGTGACTATCCTTACATTTATTTTGATCCATAGGTGCCCATCCCGGAGCCTCTGGTTTATTCCAAACAACTCTTAAGAAGATTTTCTTAAATCAGTCCTTATATTTACTTCCCTGAAGTTTCTACATTAATTTTAGTCCTGCCTTCTAAAGCAAAAGAGATTAAGTCTTTTACACCCCAATGTTTGAGATATTTTAAGAGAACTGTCAGGTCTCACTTTAATTTTATGTTTTCCAAGTTAAACATTACATAGCTATTTCCACCAAACCTTATAGGATCTGGTTTCCAAATAATCCATCTCTTCTTTCTCTAGACAGTTCTAATAGTTAAAAAGCATCTCCCAGAACTGTAATCTAACTCAGACCTGGCTAGCACAGAATTGGGTGGAACTATGCCTTATTTTATTAATGCAGCCTTAGGTTGTTACAGTTGCTGTGTGGCGTTGCTGGCTCACTAGTATGATTACTCGTAATAGTTTCTTTTTTTTTGTCCCTCTCAAATTCTTTTGGCGTCTGTCTCTATTTTTCTTGTCTTATTTTCTTTAAGATCGGTGTTAAATGTATATTATTCCTTTCCCTGCAGAATAGAGGAGACACAGCAAAGACCTCCTATTTCTCTGTTCAAAATTAGCAGCAATCCCCAGGGGATAAAGGGGAGCAATGATGTCTCTTGGGCAAAAAAGAAAAAAAGCAACTGGAGAGTAAAAGCAACTTTAGCAAATTTATAATAAAACAAAAAAAAGTTGAAGAGCCTATCCCAGTAAAAATGTGTGAACAAATGTTCTCATTCTTTGCTCAGATGAAAAGAGGAGCAAGGTTTGGGAAATAATGCATAATACAAAGAGAAAAATTTCTATATTTGAGAATAAATAAATAAATTCCTCGCAGATTTTTTTTCTTTTCTTTTTTAGTATTTTGATTCCACTCCACCTACTACTTCCTCTAAAGTTTTCCACAAAACATTCTTGGTACCTTTGGGTTTCCTGTTCCTTCTTTATTTGCTTTCACTTCTTCAATCAAGCATAAAGCAAAACTTACTGATGTTGATACAATAAATCTTCCTTTATTTTTCAGCAGAAGTTGGTCTAGTTTTCCAGACTGAATCAGTCTTATGAAACCGAAATCTATGCATAAATATTATTTTTTTGTTTTCTACTTACAACATTGTAAGTAAACTCAGAAGGATTTGTTTTTTTAGCTATTCTGCTGGAGGCTAGGTGAAGATGGAGAAACATATTTCTATGATCATTAAGGAGAAATGTGGTTTTTTGAACAGCTCACCTGTTTCTTTGTACTAAAGAAGAATGGAGAGTTGTATCCCTAACTCACTTGCAAGTATTTCTGGCTGCCTGTGGCTACCAAGTGTGCAGCAATAAAAAGCTTATATATATGCCATATCACACATAATATGACTTGATTTTCAAGAAAAATATCATTAAGAAAATTTTGACTCATTTGGTGGAAACATGGTTATTGTAATTTGCTTATTTCCTTTTATTATAATTGTTAAGAAAGCATCTGGATCCCCAGCTTTAGCCTCTGCTTAAACATTTATAGGTTTCAAGAATATCTTCCTGTGGATTTCTGTTCACTACTAGTGAAATCCCAAGAACATGAATTTTGATGAAACTGCAGCTAAATTGTTGTCCCAACACATTCATTTTGGGTAAATCTTAGGTACACACCTGAAAATCTCAGGAAGAAAACAAACAAACAAAACCCTTATATGATGAGATTCCTCCAATGTGCATGGCTTTTTTTATTATTTCCCTGCCATCACTCATGATCTGAGGTTCCTTAAGGAGTGAGACACTACAGATATCCCTTTTCTTTGACAACTGCTAATCTGCAAGTAACACTTCCCTGCTGAGAATCCCATTGAATTTCTGTTCTTTCTTTTCACACACATCCTCCCCCCAAGGAACATGTTAAAAACCATTTAGACTCTTTTCTAGCTACAGTGGAAACTAGCCCTTGCTGTGGGGATTGAAAGAGCTGCCACTGTGCTAACATAATAACATCTTGTTCTGACTCTCATGTTTGTTTTCTGGCTGCTGAGTGTTTTCTAATATGGACAACAGCAGGATAATGCTGAGCAAATCATCCTTTGCAGCAAGACTTAATGGCAAGATGTAATTTTGAGATTCTGAGGCTATTCCAATGATGCTGTAAATAACTAATAAAGACTCTTAGATTAGTGGTTTTTCGTGTGTATATCTTAGTCTGAATGACTTCTCTTGATGCCCGACAGGGAGAATGAAGGAAATAGTCCAATTCATGTATTTCCAGCTGTCAATATATTTCTGCCTGCCCCACTTTATCTTCTTTATCTATAGTATTTGCCATGCTCTTTCTTGCTCCTTGTTCTACGCCAGGCCAGCATCATTTGCTTCTGCTGTTCATGAGTTCAGCACAGTGCAGGGAAAAGAATTAAAATACAATCTGCATTTTTGAGATGAAGTTAACAGGTGGAAGTAAGAATTTCTGTTTGAGCAATATGTATTTTTATATGTGATTTCCCAAGCAGTAGTAAATTTTGGACCAGGTGAAAGAGAAAGTGCAAGTTGTTTCACTCTATTCATTTATCTGCAGTATGAAGTACTAGATGGCTGGTGCAGGCCAAATGCAGGATTCAAACCTCTTTTTGTAATCTTGTTTTTGCAAAATAGGAGGTAAGAATTTTTCTTCTGTTAAGGAAGTTTTATTACTTCCCTTCAAATCTTTTGTGCTACGTGCCACCACAGGACAGTCAAAGCCAAATATAGGTAGAAATGTGGATGCATCTTTATTGAGGATACCAAATGAGTGACCACAAAGTAGGCTTTTTCTGTTCTTTGCAATTTGTACAAGCTTTGTAGTGCATGGAGTAACTCTGGAGCAGAATAAATGAGGGAAAAAAGTTTGAAGATTCGGACTGAAACACCTGGAAGACCTTATTTGACCCAAGAGTTGAAAGTTCTTGACCTCGACTATTTTAAAACTCAATTTATTCTGACAGTGGTGCTATAGATTTTCACCTGTCCCATCCCTTCCTGCTAGATCAAAGCTGGACATGAAAGCTGTCCCTGAAGGATTCAAATCTTAACTTTTTGTGCTATTTCAGTTTTAAAAGGATTAGAAATAGGGTTATATCATCTATCTGTCTGTCTATCTATCTATACATAACTAACTAACTAACTAACTATCCATCCTGTTCTTAGTTTATATAAATGACTGGACTGTTGATCAGAAATATTGAGAGCCAGTGTGATAGTTAGAGTAGGAATAGGAGTCCCAACTCCTAGTCTTAGATAGAGAAGTTGATCTGGTAGGTTTGGGCCAGTTATCCCCCTGAGCCTCAGACCAGAAAATTAAAAAACAACTATCTACCAACCAGCACTTCAGCAATATGGTAGATTATATGGTCTATAGCCTTTATTGAAGAAAGATTCTTCCTGCAGAAGAGAAGGAAGAGCCTTCTTAATTTCAAAACTTTTTTCTGGACTCATAATAGGAGGGAACAGCATATTAGTAATCTTCAAATCCACAAAATGCATCTGTGCCCTACTTCAGATCAAATCAGCAGAACTGAGATGTTGAAAGGTAAACTCTGTAGAGTTTAAAAAACACACACACTTTTTTTTAGTATATGGTATTTGAGGAAAGGTCAAATACATGACCAGATACAAATGTAATATTATATCTGTAGTTAATTTCCTAAAAGTCTATGTGATTGGCCACTTGTAGAGTTTAGGAAGCTTCCTTTCCTTATTTTAATATAAAAGAAAAGATTTTAATTTTTTTTTGCATGAGTTACTTCCATAGTTTCAGATGCCATAGCAAAGGTTCTGTTTCTCAAACCTTCATGGGAGAACAATATTGCTTGGTTGCAATGTTATTTGGTGGTTTTGATTCTTTGAGAGTAACCTGGGTAGATTAAAAACTCATCATAGACCCTTTCAGTAACGAGTACACTTGAGTCTACACTTGAATGACCCTTTCTACCTTCCTTTATGAAACAGTATCTCTGCAAGTTTCTGTGACCATAAAAAACAACCAGGCGAATATTTGTTCTATGCAGAAAATAGTGATGTGTTTGTAAAGAGGACATTAAGACTCTATGTGAAGAGTGAGTATGTTTTAAGAAACAAGATCAATCAATGCTTAGTATCATGCTATATTTATTAACAAGTTTAATTTTTACCCATGTTTTCCACTGAATTGTGTGTAAAAATCTTCTCCAATTTGTCACTTTTAAAATATGTGTCGGGAATAAGTAGAAAATGAACAAAGTGCTGTTCACAATAAAAACAATATTAAAAATACTTAAAGCCAGGTAAAGCATACATTAGTGAAACACTAATTAACAAAAAAGTTTCTTTCTGCCAGTCAAAGATATATAGCAGGGGTATCAAACTGCCAGCCCACGGGCCGGATGCATCATACCAAAACCGCACCTACCCCATTCTCGGCAATGGGGAAAAAAATCGCAATACATCGCGACACATCACGTGACATTGCGTGTTTGACACCCCTGATATATAGGCTTCAAGGCTGGGTGTTCATAGCTAGTTCACTAGATAGACTGACTGACGAACTGCAGTAATGGGAACAAAAGTTAAAAGCTACTTTTTTGTGTAAAGTCTAAACATGATAGTAGAGTATCATGCATCTTCAGTGTAGGAATCTCATGCAGTTGTGCTGCAAGACAAATGCCTGGAAGTTTGAAAGGACAAGCTAGCCTTTACTAATGTAATGTTCTCGTGGTAAACTCTGTAACTCTCAGTCATTAGTCACTTGTTCAAAGTAAGGAGCTATTGGACCACCACATCTGGAGGAAATCAAGTTGGAAAAAGCTGGAAAAGATAACTAAGAGGGATATAATCTAGTTAAATGTATCAATTGCTAGACCGACTAGCTCAGGGGTTCTCAACCTTGGCAACTTTAAGACTTGTGGACTTCAACTCCCAGAATTCCTCAGCCAGCTTTGCTGGCTGAGGAATTCTGGGAGTTGAAGTCCACAAGTCTTAAAGTTGCCAAGGTTGAGAACCCCTGGACTAGCTTATTACTGATTTGATTATTGATGCTATAGATTTATGACCCTGCCATTTTGCTCTGTATCTGCATTATCTAGTTTCACCAGATTACCGCCCAAATCCAGTATCGGGTGTAGTGAGTTGAACAAAGTAATAGACAGCTGGTAAGGGAAGTCAAAGTAAGACAACACGAGGTTAAAACAGAAGAATCTGGGTCAATGATAAAGACTAGTATTGCTGAGAAATATCTTTTATTCTGTGCTAGGTTTGGCTTTAAATATACTTGCCTTGGAGTCAATTATCTTGTGATTCATATAAAGATCCATTCCTTTAGACAAATGGGTTTGTAATCAGAATTAATTAAAACAGGAAAGGCTTAAGTTATAGGGAATATGTGCAATGTTTGCAAAATCGAATTACTAAACTACCATTTTTGCTGTTATCTTTGCAGGCAAGCCTAAAGTAAAAATGAGCTCAACATTTAATCAGTTATCTTGCACTGCTGAAAGCAATCCTGCTCCATTGTGGATCTGGAAGATATGTTACAGAAAATATATCAAGTAAATATAAAAAAACCACTTTGAATGTTTCCGTTGATATGAGTGGTTAATCTCCATTGATTAACTATGATATAGTTATGGATCATATAGCACTGACATAATTGGTTTTTTTTAAATTGTAAATAAGATGCCACAGGAATAAAAGCTTCTGATTGACCTCACTGGGTCAGACAAGTGGATTCTGAGTTCCTAGTGCACCTGCCAGAGCTCAAAATATTTCTCTTAATAAATTATACAGAAACGTTTCCGTCTTGCCCTAAACTCTGAACTGAGAACTTCAGAGAAAGTGAACACATACAGACAGTTCTTGCTAACAGAATAGGAGTTCCAGCTTACCATTATCCAGAAGTTGCTCATTTTATTCTTCCTGTTGCAAATAGTGTTATATCACCCCAGTTCCATTCCTGCAATCTTCCTATGCCAGGCCATCTCATCAATTACAATTCTGGTAGTTACAGTTCCAGAAACTTTCAAATAGAAATAGCAATAGCAATAGTACTTAAACTTACATACCGCTTCATAGTGCTTTACAGTCCTCTCTAAGCAGTTTACAGAGTCAGCATATTGCCCCCAGCATCTTGGTCCTTATTTTACTGACCTTGGAAGAATGGATGGCTGAATCAACCTTCAACCAGTCAAGATCAAACTCCTGCCAGCAATGCTGCATTCTAACCACTGCACCACTACAGATAAGATAGGGACCTGTTAACTGATTCATTTCTTAGTTCTGATCTTCCAAATAATGGCTTGTAATGTTGGTCTTCTTTTAAAGCATGTAGTCAAAAGTGTTTCTTAGGATATGAACAATCAACAATGGACTGCAGAAATTAAGATGACATTCTCATTGTCTTCCTGCAGATAGATGGAATACCCTAACAACAATCTATAAAGACAACATTAGTGAGGTCCAGAATATGCCCTAAGATTGGTTAACATATTATATCACTTCTAGCATAAATATGGTGGGTAATCAGATAGAATCTGAGAATTCCCTTTCTGTGCGCCAACAATCTAACATGAATTCTAAAGAAGATCTACCAAATATAAAGAAGCTGTAACTGAAAAAAGTTGACAGTTTACACCATTCTTTCAATACCTAATGCTAAAAATGTCAGGATTGCAGTCACAATCCAGTGATATATGCAAAAGGGGGGCAGGGCTTTACACAGAGCTGCCATCTTGATTTTTTCTAATTTCCTCTGCAGACACCCCCCCCCGAAGTTCTCACTTATTTTTTATTTGTAATGTTGAATTTTAATAGTTTGCATGAGCATTAGAAAATGTAAAGAGATTTTCCTTCCTTCCAGTTGCACTGAAATCACAGATGGAATTTCAAATGAAAGACGTCAAGGAACAATATTTGGATCCTGGATCTCAAGCAGCACTTTAAATACAAAGAACATACAAACTGGACATTTCGTTGAATGCTGTGCAAACAATTTAGTTGGCTATTCTTGCGAATCTTATTTTATTGAAGCAAAAGGTACTATATAATTACACAGTTTAGACTACTGAAGATATGGTGAAATATTATGGAGATAATTGGATTTTAGAATTTAGAAATAGCATGTTGAGACAATTTTGGCCAAAACTTAAAATAAAAGATTGGATTTAAGAAATTCAACCCATCCAAATTCTTTTGCTTCCAAATCTGTACTATGGAAATCAGATGCTTGGATTTTGCTTTTTGCTTTTCCATTTGTAATCATTTTGTGGCTTCCATTTGCAGTTAGTAAGAAAGAACACAGTTTCTATTTTACCAATGGGGACCTGAGACTGGAAAAAATTCCAGTGAATATACTTTAGCTGACATATTTGCTCACAGAAAACACATGCTCCAGAGATACCCGAGATACAGATCGGCCTCATGTATGGCCACTGTATGCTTACTTTCATTCTTTGTACTTTTTATGAACAATTCTTAGCTTTTCATTTGCTGGGCAGAGGTATGTTCTTCAAGACATGAATGCTTGGTATATAAAAATTAATGTACTGCATATGTTATATATATTTGCAAGTCTAATAAGAATTGTGTAGCATCTCAAAAGTTTGCAAATTCTACCCTAGGGAGCTTTGGTACTCTACAGTCAATATTGTCAGAAAGTATTCATTCATTCAAGTAGAATAAATATTTACTTCCCTCTTTTATAATTCAACTCTTTTTCAAATTACATGAATTTTTGCATTTGCTTTCCAGGTAATCTTTTGCTGTATGCAACATTTGGAGTCTGTTTTCCAATTATTGTTGGGTTGTGCATAATAACTTGCAGAAACTATAAAAAGGTAATAGCAAAATTGACACTCTTTATTCACTTCTGTCTCCCTTTGTGTGTCGCTTTTACCATTCACAATTTCCCATTCCCTCTAGCAATTTAGATATGAAAGACAACTGCATATAATACAAATGGTTGGTCCTTCCGACAATGAATACATCTACATTAATTTCAGTGAGTTGGAGTATGATGTCAAGTGGGAGTTTCCCAGAGAAAATCTGAAATTTGGTGAGCTGTCCGTGGTACTCTTCCTGAAGCTAATCATGAAATAAGCAAACACAAATTATAAAATAAGGAGAATACTTTCTTTTTTATAGGGCAAGTACTGGGCTCTGGTGCCTTTGGGAAAGTCGTGAATGCTACTGCATATGGAATTAGTGAAGCTGGAGCATCCATCCAAGTTGCCGTCAAAATGCTTAAAGGTAGCCTAAAGTTTAAGGAGAACGTGGTCTCTTTGTATTAACCTGATTTTCTCCTATCACTAAAGTAGTTAGCTTGGATTCTATGTACTTGTGGGTCTGGTTGCTTGTGCTTGACAGTTCCCTTTCTAAACTTCATTACTGGTGGTCCTCAAGCACAACTAATAGAAGACCACCAGCTCCCTCTTCTGGCAAGGTATGACACCATCTATTTCTTGAGAATGGTTCTTGGAGGCAATAGAGTCTTCTGATCTTGAATCCATACTGTAGCATTTACAGTAGGATGGGTTAGGTGATTAGCTTTCTGATATTTGTGTGTTATAAATCCTTTCCAAGGTTTGAAAGCAAAGAGAAATAGATTAGAGCTATTATCTCTGTGCCACAGATTGAACTACAATCTAGTCAACAACATTTTAGTCCATTATGTATTAACCCAACACATACTGTCAAACTGTAATTTAGTTAGTTCACATGAACTAACTAAAAACATGGTTTAGTTTTTGGATAAATGCAATGCACACATATGGCCAATATGATGTTTATGTTGGCATAGATAACTTCTAACTCACTAGACTGATTGATTTTGTGCTATAAAGTCAGTGCTCACTTTTAGCAACTACATAGATTTTCTCCCTGAAAGTCACTAAAGTAATGTGAATCAATATATTTCTGGTCCATGTCAGTAATTAGATATGTTGACCTAATAATCTATAATTATTTTTACTCTATGACTTTGCTGTGTGCTCTTTAATATTCAGTTATTGGATGCTTTTTTAAAAAAATAAAAAAGCATCCATCTCAATGAACATTGTCTTTTTACATCATTTTTCTAAATGTCCTTTTTACTTAAAAGACTAGTTTTAATCTAATTAAAATTACATTAAAAGAATTAAAATTTTATAAAAATTCTAATTATAGAAATCTTTTTAATTTAAACAATTTCATATAATTTTATTCTTTTTTGTAAAAAATTCTTTTATTGAAACAATCAACTTCAAACATAAGATCGTATTAGAAAGCAATCATCATATAACCTGCAATACAACACTAAGGATTAGTCTTTGTGAACGTCTGGTTTAGTAAACATTCCTCTTATATATGTTCTAACTACTGTTTCTAGTCTATCACATATTGTTCATTCGAGCTTCAGAAGTAAATTCGTCTCAGTAGTAGTGCAATCTTTTATGATCCCTAGCAAAAGATCCTGAGGTAGAAATTCAATAACCTGATATGCTTTGGAAATGGAAAAAAAATCCACTGAAGAGAATGATACCAACTGGTTCCATGCCATAAAGATGCACCTGAAGTACTATATATGACGGAAGAATTATATTATTAATATAAAAATAAATTTGTATTAAATTTGTCATACATCCTGGTGTTTTGCTAAAAAGACGTTGTGATTACGGTAAATCCTAGTGCAATGAGCTTATACAACAGTTGCACCTGTCAACAACTAACTTGAACTGCTTGACTCATGAGTGACTGACTACAAACATCCCTTTCCAAGTCTATAGCATGTTTTATCTTTTAAAATAATATTGTTCTATTTTTAGTGTCTTTTATGTGCATCCTAATGAAAGATTTTCTATTCTACTAAATACATTTAAGAGAGAGACAGACAAAGAAAGACACATGTACACATACATACAGAGAGAGAGAGAAAGAGAGAGAGAGAATGAGAATTTAAAAAAATGAAGAGTGCTTGACTGCACTACACTATTTCTGGATCATTTTTTCCATTTTATTTTTGGATTAGTGTTCTCTTTTCTTCTTTCCTTAAAAGGTATTTCCCATCACTGCAGGTGTGAGTAGGTACATATTACAGTCTTTCTTATTCTTCTATATGTTTCCTTTACTTTTGAGTAGTAATGAACTATCCCATGATATCACTGAATCAGGAAACAAGGTGCTTCTCTAAGAGCTACAGCCATCTTTTGCTTGTTCACTCTCATTTCCTGCTTCAGGAGAAATATTTGATTGAGTTAGTAATTCTGTTAATAAAATTATTTCTAATGTGTTTCAGTCTGTATATATTTCTTTGTAAAAATTCTGCATAGTTACTATCTGTCATGTCACCTTTACAGAAAAATATGACTCTTTGGAAAAAGATGCTCTAATGTCTGAACTCAAAATGATGATTCATATTGGAAGTCATGAAAACATTGTGAATCTGCTAGGAGCATGCACCAAGTCAGGTGAGCCATATATTTCTGAAACTGTACTCACAGTTAGAGTATTACATCAAATATTTGAGGTCCTTGGCATGACACTCGTGGGCATCTGTGTGTTTAGCATACTTTTATTTCCAAGAATGGTTTTAGATATCACAAACCCCATAGACATTTTGAGAAAATAAAATGTCCAGTACATTGCTTGTAAGTATGCCAACTGGCTGGGAAAATAAAATGCAAATGTAAACTAGAGTTGTAGAAAATGGATAGTTAGAAGGAATGACAAGAAATGACACCAATATGACTTCTGTTAAATATATTCTTTTCTGGTGAGCAATAGTCACCATATTAACCATTTGAAAATGGGGAAGTCCTCCCATTATAGTCATTTGAGAGAACATAATTGCATGCTTTCAAAGTTTAAAGGATACCCATCAAGCTTAAAAAGTTTTGAAACTCAAAACTGCCGCAATCATGATGTCTGTATATTTTTATACTACTTGATACTTCCAGATAGCATATTAAGTGACAGATTAATAAATAATCTCTCTGAAAAATCCTGTAGAGCTGTGTCTTCAGGATTTGGAGGCTTTTAGGAACAGCAGACTCAGGGAAGATCCCTTATCCTTGGATGTATAAGTTGGATGTATAATGAATTTTCTTAAGCTTAAGAAAGTTTTTAAGTTCTTGATCAGAACTTCTCAAGTACCGGTATTACTTCAAAGTGAAAAGAGTTGCCACAAGTAAGAATACTGCATCTTTCCTCAATCTGGTGTCAAACCGATGTTTTGCTACAGTTCCTAGAATTCCTAGCTAGCATGCCTTACAATGGGAATTCAAAGACTTACAGTATCATGGAATAAGTATAAGATACAGGCATATTATTTTCACAGGATTGAGATGAAAATTTCTAACAACTTTCATTTTCTTTTTCGTTCATCCAAGAAATGTCTATTCTTTCTCAATATGATGCATGCTAACTATATATTAAGTAAAAGATGCTTCCTGATATATTAAACATGTATTTTTAGGACCAGTTTACTTAATTTTTGAATATTGTTGCTATGGGGACCTCCTGAACTACTTACGAAGCCAAAGAGACACCTTTCACAAAACATGGGCTGAAGTCTTCAGTCGGCACAATTTCAGTTTTTACCACAATTTCCGAGGACAGATCAATTCAAGGTAAATATCAACCATGGTTTAATTGTGGCCAGCCAAAAATAAGGGAGAAATAACTATACTATATGCAGATGAAGAAACTGATCTAGTTTAAAGACAGGTTGTCATTTTTGCAGCATGTGGCTCCATCAATCACAATAACACCATTTCCTATCTCAAGTAATTCCTATTTTAGAAGTGTAGCTTTAACAAAACAATATGAAAAATGGAAAAATTCTGATAGAAACAAATATTTATAGGTCAGGATTGAAATGTGACATCGATGCTCTCTAACCGTTGTTGTTTTCTTGCAGACATTTCATTACCAAACTGGGTAACAATCAGGGTTGGAAGGGAGTGGGGTTTGCTCTCATTTTGTATACTAGTGGTTTGCCCTGTCAGTGTTGGTAGAAGTGGTCTTGGTGGTTCCTTGATTGGCTGTTGTTTACTGTTAGCTTGTTTGTCTGAGTTGCTGGTTTTCATCCTGTCTTCTGACTACTAGTCAGTAGATATTCATGGATATGTTCTGCTAGTTTTCTAACTATATGGCATCACCGTAACACACAAACCAACTAAAGCTCTCCAAAGCTTCCTAAGTAAACCAAAATACCCAGCAGCCCTACAAGAGAAAACAAGAGTCATCTACAACATAGAGTGTTAAGGACTATAATACTGTAACAATTACTATCCAAGACAAACAGGGAGAAGGCTAGTAGAGCTGGCAGGGCAAACCATTAGTATATAAAATGAGAGCAAACTCTACTTCCTTCTAGCACTGACGATGTTACCTAGTTTGGTAATAAAATCTCTGCAAGAAAATAACCAAGTTCAGAGAGAACCAAAGACTCCGTAGAAATATTTATTGTGCATTACCAAAAATTGCTGGTGACAATGAATCTTACTTCCAAACCCACATAACCCTACAAGCTCAGAAGAAATATAACCGATGGGAATATTTTTTATGAATTACAATCAATTTACTCTTAATAATGGTTTTTGAAGCTGCAATAGTTGACAGGTCTTTGATCATAAGCTGTAGGAAGAATGTGGCCAGACAGGTGACAATATTATTCAGACAGACAACAAAGAAAACTATAAACTATAAACACTGGCAAACTAAAAAATGATATAAACCGGTTGAAAATATTGAGAAAATCTCCCTCAGTAACACTATATTCAGACTAAGCTAAATTTTAAATATGGTGTTTTGTATGAGGCATATGGCTGGTTTATTTACTTTCAGTGTAAGAGAAATCTTTCAATTTGTTCTGACCCATGACTCTGTTTAGAAGTATAGCTGTCCTTTTACATTCCCTGCCATTATTTTCCTGCAGTTCATAGGGCCAACTTATTAAGGCCACTTAGTCTAACACAGTTTCAGAAGTTCCAATGAAGCCACATGAGACTGGTTGGTTTCATTCTGTTGTATATTGTCTGAATAGAAACTATCACAGATCCTCATTTAAAAGATTTGGCCACTTAAAATGAATGCAATAATAGTGAATTCTATGTTGTGGGAGATAACATTTTGATTACGCCTGGTTACATCCCAAATTTATTTACCAAAACAATCCATGATTTGGATTGTTTCAGTACAAATTTATTACATTTATTCTTTCATAATCAAGCTGTGTTTATCCTTATTGTTATATTAGATGCTTTAAACAATTCTTTTTTTTTAAAGTGCACCCTTTGTTTCCAGAAATGGAATCATAGTAACAAATGGATCATACTTACCAGTTGGACAAATGGATCACTCATATGCAAAACAAGACTTAGATGTGATCTCTAAAATATATGGAAGTGCCCTGCTTTCAGAGGAAGGTAAGAGGTTATAAAAATTGTTGTAGAAATTAGAGTTGGACAGAAAGATGTTTGACACTGAGATAGGGCGCTGCTTTTCTAAATCAGCGGTTCTCAACCTATGGGTCGCGACCCCATTTGGGGTCAAACGACCGTTTCACGGGGGTTGCCGGACACTGCGGTCCGCCATTTTGGGTTGTTTTTTTTTGCCCGTCACGCGCGCGCCGTGCATGCACGGTTCGGGCCGTTGTGCGCGTGCCGCACATGCGCGGATCGGCCCATTGTGCCACGCATGCACGGTTTGGGCCGTCGCGCGCGCCGCGCATGCACGGATCAGCCCGTCATGCTGCGCATGCGCGGTTCGGACCATCGCGCGCACGCCACGCATGCGCGGTTTGGCCCGTCACGCACACATGCACGGATCGGCCCGTTGCGCGCACGCCCGCATGCGCGGATCGGGCCGTCACGCACGCACACTCGGCGCGGGTCGGGGTCGCGCTGCACGTGGGCGGGGCAAGTGGGGTCTCAACCTGAAAAAGGTTGAGAACCACTGTTCTAAATAGTCTTAGCAGTAGCAATAATAAAAACTGGGATGTACCATCTTCTTTCAGAAGCCTTTAAAAAAAAAAAAGACTGAATTAGTACATGCTAGGACCTTTCAAGTACTGAAGAGCTATCACACTGTCAAAAACTGAAGATGATTTAATTAAGCAGAATACACACAGCTCTCTGCTTTAATTTTGATTTCTGTACTGAACAGGGGTCTATATGGTCTAAAAGGAAAGTGGTTGCTAGTGTATAGGAAAGAATGTGATATATTGGGAGTGAAAGGTTCTGGAGGCCGCATAACAAAACTTAAAAACACAGTTGTCCATCTTTGTACTTAAGAAATCAATTAATCAGCATTTTTCATTTGTAGATGAATTGAAATATGTGAACAGGAAATTAGATGTTGAAGAAAGCCTCAATATACTGACTTTTGAAGACCTTCTCTGCTTCTCATATCAAGTTGCCAGAGGAATGGAGTTTCTGGAATCAAAATCAGTAAGATTGCTGTGTAAAAATAGTCCTGAATAATAAAGATTAGGAAAAAAAATATGCTCTACTATCTAAATTCCTAGTCAGACATTCTAGCTCAATCCTGTTGAATACTAGAATTATTAATATTAGACTTTTTCTAGGAAAGAAAAATCTCACATATGAAGTATATGATATTGTTGTTTGGAGTTAGATTTTTATGCGAAGTTCTTGGTACTCTCTGAGCTTGGTTATTTGCTGCAAACGTTTTGTTAGCCAACTATGCAATTTGATTTTCAAATTAAAACATGTTTACATAGTGCTGTCTGATAGGCATTTCATCCAAATTAAAATTGGGCAAAGAGGTTATGTGGGGAGAGAGAGGTTTTCCAGTAGGGAAAAAGTGTTCTTGACAGTCTGAACTGACTGGTGTTTATGGTGTTTCACTTCTGTATGCTTTCTGGGCATGTAATAATAATATTCACTGTCTACTTTATAGCAGTGTTTCTCAACCTCAACAACTTAAAGATGTGTGGATTAATGTATTAATTTAAGATGTCCTAAGATCTTAAAGTTGCTGAGATTGAAAAATACTCCTTTATAGAGTGCTTAAATTGGTAAATAAATGCATAAACCCTACTTCCAAGCAATAGGCATTCTGTGTTTATGTATTTAAAGGATTATAACTGTTTGCTATGAAAATCAGTCTCACCCCTTTCCTTGCTTAGTGGAAGGCAGAAAAATGAATCAGGTTGGTTTCTTTGGGATCCACAGTTCATACTGAAGCATAATTGCAGGATGTTGTCAGTTGTTAATTTATTTATTTATTTAAATCACATTTATATGCCGCCCCTCTCCGAAGACCCGGGGCGGCTCACAACAAATTGCCCTTTCTTACATCTTAAGAAGCATTTTTTAAATCACTCAAAGAAATGCCTGTATTTGCATCATCTTAGATTTTGTCTGTAATGTCTTGTTTTAACCTTTTGGTCTCTGTGTTATTATATTTTTAAAGTTCTTACTTCAAAGTAAAGTGCTCTTTACTTGTGCAAAAATAATCTGTTGGGCAATTAGTTCCTGCACTTCTTTTAAAAAAAACTTACTACACCTTATTTAATAATACAGTATGCTTTCAGTATGCATTTGGTGGGGAAAAGACACTTTAAAAAACAATCCCAAAATTAAATTCTGTCCTTTTGTCTCTTGACAGTGTGTTCACAGAGATCTAGCAGCCAGGAATATATTAGTCACTTATGGGAAAGTGGCCAAAATATGTGACTTTGGACTTGCCAGGGATATAATGAATGATTCAAACTATGTTGTCAGAGGAAATGTAAGTTGATGTTTATTGTAGATGCTTCCCAATGTTTTCTGTGAAAGATCTGAAAGTAAAAATGAAATTACTACTAATATCTTGCACAGCCAAATCCAGATTCGGAAGGGTGATAATATGGCAAACTTCTTTTTCATCTTCAATTGGCTTGCTGGATAGAAATGTGTATGTGCTTTCAAGTCAATTTTTTGCTGCCCAGACAAGTCCCTGCAGGTTTCTTGGCAAAGTTTCAAAAGCAATTTGCCCTTCCCTTCTTCCTAGATCTGAGAGAGACTGACTGGCCCAAGGTCACCAGTCAGCTTTCATGCATAAGGTGGACTAGAACTCATAGTTTCCTGATTTATAGCCTGGTGCTGTAATCATTGGACGAAATACTTATAATCACCACACAGTTTCAGCTAAAAATAGCATTTCTATATCTCCACATCTTTAATATTTATTATTGGTGAATGCCTGAACTAGTCCCTGTGTTTTATTGGCAGAGAAGTAGTTTGCCATTGCCTCCTTCATAGGGCTGAGTGTGTGATTTAGGCTACCTTTGTGCCTATAGCACAGCGGTTCTCAACCTTTTCCGGGGCTCGACCCCGGCCCGCATCGCACAAAAAAATGGCAGGCCCGCACCGCGCACGCGCGACGGGGTGCATCGTGCATGCACGGCGCGATGGCCCACATCGCGATAGGGTAAAAAATGGCCAACCCAAAAAAAATGGCCGACCAAAAAAAAATAAAAAATAAATGGCGGACTGCGGTGCTTGGCGACCCCCGTGAAATGGTCGTTCGACCCCAAATGGAGTCGCGACCCACAGGTTGAGAACCGCTGCTATAGTAGAACAAGAACTTACAATCTCCTGTTTTCTAGCCTGATGCTTACAAAAATATAGATAGCTGCTTGACTGTTAATTATCTTGTAACTGCTGTTCATCATTTCCGAGATCCTGTTTCCCATAGATATCAACCAGCTATCAGTGAGAATAGGGTTGCAGATTTCCACCCTTGTCATCAACAACTATGTAGTATTCTCTGCGCATGTTATTTCATTCCCTGGAACTTGAATAAAAATTGGAGATTTGTAATATGGAAAGCACTTCCACATCAGAAAATTGTTAGGCTGTATATACACTGCCCCATCAGTTTTACATATAGGTACAAATTTATTTTACTATAGATATGCACAGCAAGAAGGTAAAATCGTTGGGTGTGGGTTTTTTGGGTTTTTTTTAACTAAAGATTATTAAGTTTAAAACCGCCTTGGTTTTGCAAAGGTTACTTCAGAAAAAAGGAAATAGTGGTTGAACTGCAACATTACATGGTTGATGGTGAAAGATGTTAATTTGAATTTAATTTAATTTAATATTCATATTTATACGCCGCCCTTCTCCGAAGACCCAGGGCGGCTCACAACAGGATACAGCAACAATTTTAAAATTAACCACACTCATACCACATACAAACACAATCAATTCGCAGCCGCTGATGGCGGGACACTCTTAGGGCCGAGGGGCAGAGCACAGCTCATATGCCCCAAGCCTGTCAGCATAGATGTGTCTTCAGCACTTCCGGAAAGCTAGGAGGGAGGAAGCAGTCTGAACCTCTGAGGGAAGCTGGTTCCAGAGGGCTGGGGCAGCAACGGAGAAGGCCCTTGCCCTAGGTCCCGCCAGATGGCAGTTGGGGAGTTGCACCTTAGAAACCTCTGACATCTACAGATTCCTGAGAAATCAACCAAAAGTTGGTAAACTTTTCCAACAGTTCCATGTAGGGAATGAGAGATGATATTGGAACATAATGCAATTCAATTACATATATATTAAAGAGTCTTAATAGCATTTAAAATATTTATCATTGTGTACGTTTTCATAGATTACAGGCCACTTCATTAGATGCATGGCATATAGTCCTAAAGGAGATTATTTGTGCCCATAGCTCTTTTGGTGAGTGGGAGAAATTAGAGTTGTATAAAACCAGGGAGCGGGCACTTGGGTTCAATGAAAGCTTAAAAGCTAGAGGTGTTAGGAAGTATAGGTAATCCTCGACTTACGACTACAATTGAGCTCAAAATTTCTGTTGCTAAGGGAGACATTTGTTAAGTGAATTTTGCCCCATTTTGCCCCATTTGTTAAATGAATCACTTCAGTCATTAAGTTAGTAACATGGTTGTTAAGTGAATCTGGCTTCCCCATTGACTTTGCTTGTCAGGAAGTTGCAAAAGGGTATCACATGACCCCGGGACACTGCAATTATCATAAATATGAGGCAGTTTGCCAAGTGTCTGAATTTTGATCACATGACCATGGGAATGCCGCAATGGTCATCACAAGTGTGAAAAACAGTCACAAGTCACTTTCATCCGTGCTGCTCTAACTTTGAACGGTCACAAAATAAACTGTTGTAACTTGAGGGCTACCTGTATCTCTTGAAAGCAAATAGAGTTGGATCACTTCTGCAAGGCACCACTTCACAGATTAAGGTTACTTAATTATAAAAACCTAATTCAAAATCTGAAATCCCAACCTCCAAAAGCAGTCCAACAGGAATGTAAGAGTGCCCATGTAACCCAGAGTATTTTTACCATCTGATGGATGCTGACAGGAGGGATGATTGTTCCTCAGGGGGTAAGCTGTTCAATAGCAATGCGATTTTGCAGTTGATCTCCTTGTATGAGAACACTTTGATGGGGAAATGACCTCTCTCTTCTCTGTGCTTTCTGTTGACCAGGCTCGTTTACCTGTCAAATGGATGTCCCCTGAAAGTTTGTTTGAAGGGATATACACAATTAAAAGTGATGTCTGGTCTTATGGAATCTTACTCTGGGAAATATTCTCTCTTGGTAGGTTCTTGAATACATTCTCTAGTTTCCAGTCAGAGATTTAACAGAACTATGTTCCATTCAGAGATCTAAACAACCTTGAAAAATGTCTTTATAATGTTGTTTCTTGCTAGTAGAGTTCCAAAATGGGGATGGGTGGGCGGCACATTTCCATTTTGTAAATTGTCCTATCTGTATCGAAGGAGTGTGTACATGTGAGTTTTTAGCTTCAAGACGTGTATTCATCTGGAATACTTTAATAGAGACATTTTTTAAGAAGAAGAAAAAATCATTCCTTCTCATCTTTTATTCAATTGTCATAAATGTTATCCAGAGGTTCTTGGAACTGTATCTTTGTTAACCACTTTTGGGTTTTCCATTTCTTTTGCTTTTAATGTATAATTGAATAGTCATTTTTTTCTAAATATCTAAGCAGCAGACATATGCTCTGTGTGAGTCCCTGTCATGCGGTCCAGGTTGCAGAATATTTGCAGGAAATGGTCAAAAAAGTAAAAATGACATGCAACAAACATAAAAAACAGGCAAAGTTTCAATTGGACTGCCATAATTACCACTTTGGCTTTTCTGATCACACTCTGCAGATGTCTCTGCAAGGTTATGCAAATTAAGAAAGCTTCTTCAATGAAGCTTATTTAAAATATTACTACCTTGTTTTGCCACTTTTTTTTTTAAGGCATCAATCCTTACCCGGGAATGCAAGTTAATGAGAAATTCTACAAGCTTATTCAAAATGGATTTAAGATGGACCGTCCGTTTTATGCTACAGAAGAAATGTAAGTTCTAGGTATAAATGGTAAAGGTGGGGCTGCCCAGAATATAATGTAAGAAGACACGTGGCACCTGCCCATTTCCTTGCTTTTAACTACACTGTTATCTGTGCCTGTCTTGGACTATTTTTGGATACAGTTAGACACCACTGTGCAGTAGTCCATATAGGCCAAAAAAACTAATCCTTAAAAGGGGATACAAGCAATTGACCCTTGTTGAGTGTTTTTGTGGAAAACTATATTTTTCTGAAGTATTATGGTCGTAGTCTGAGGACTTCCTGTACATCTCTCTGATCCCACACGTTGGCACGTTCCCCTCCCATTCTGGAGTTCAGTGACTTCTAGATGGCAGCAAAGAGGCATTTATATGTTTTGGCTGACATTTAGCAGCTCCCTTGTGCAGCCACTGGGTAAGTGCTATTGCAGAGTTTAAGACTTAGAAAGGGGTTTAGTTGTGAGGTTCAATATTAGAGCTGTAAACGACTGTAAGAAAATGGCATGAGGAGAGAAAGTGAGAAAATAGGGTTCCTAGAAGCAACAACTACTAGGAAGTTCTAAAAGTGCTTTTTTCAAAAGGCAATTGAACTTTCTTTCAAAGATGTTTCACTTCTCATCCAAGAAGAATCCTCAGAATTTTGGGGACAATTATTACCTGGATGGCTGAAAATCTCCATAGACAACCACTAGGAAGGGCATTGTCTACAGTGGTAAAAAAGACAATTGCATACATTAAGCCAGTTAGAAGCTAATCAAGGTTTTATACTTTCCAGCTTGATCAGTTGAATGATCTTTCCCTATTTGAAAAAGAGTGAAGAAGGGCTGCTGAAACTCTTTTGGTTTCATAACCAAAAGAGGAATTAGGGGTGTGAGAACAGGTCAGAGGCCAGGTAGAAGGTGATATTCCCACAAGAAACCAACAGAAACAATTGAAATCACAGGTTTGAATGTGGTTAATTAAGCCATTTTCTCCAGGAGCATTAATACATTTGCCCACATGCAACTCTGGATATTGGACAGATTCAAAAACACCACTTCTAGACTGGACCACCGAAAGTCATCCTTTGACTGCCTCAAATGCCAATGGAGAATCAGATACAGTTAGTTGCACGTCCTCTGAAAATTTACACTTTCCACCAGGATAAGGAGACTATTTCGATATGCCTGAAGAAAGTCAGAGACCCTCTGATTCTGTTTATTCCTTGAAGGACAAATATTTTATCCTTCTTTTTCCTTATCCCTCTTGTGCATTAGGTCTTCTAAGGGGAATGCTGTTTTGTAGACTTTGCAGTTCTCTCTTAACACTAAGGCAAAAAGAACTAGGGTAAAATAAGCAAGATTTTTTTTAAATTTTCCTTTCTTTTCAGCATATATTTTTACTAGCAATTTTTTCTCATAGTATATTATTTGATTATTTTGATGGTACATAGTAAATTATTTACCCTGATGCTACTTCTTCCTCCACATTCCATTTTTTCAACCATTTTTATTTATTTGTGGGGGGTTTTCTCAGTTGCAATTTCTGTATGTTTCTAATTCCAATACAGCATTATTATAGCTCTGACAAGTGAAAATGTTTTACAAATAGGGAGCGTGTTTTGGAATATGCTCTCCCCCCCTTTTTTTCAAGTAGTGGAAAGGTTTACAGAAAGAAAACCATTTTTAGAGGTTATATAGTTATCATATTATTACTATCTTTCTTTTTAATTTCTGCACAATTACATTAGTGTTTCTGCTCTTGCTAGACTTCTACAAACAGCAATTGGAAAAGAGAAAAGCAATACCTTTTTATCATTTATTGTGATATTGTAGTTTATTGACTACTGCAACATATTCAATAAACATGTGAGTTTTAAATTAGCTCACAATTGCAATATTTTGCATTGGTGTGTAGCACCTGTTTACACTAGAATCTATACATATATCATCCTACATTTGTTAAGGAATTAATTTTAAAATTAATAATTTATTAATAATTTTAATAATATTACTTCTGTAATGACAGGGGTCCAGTGGAGATTGCCACTCAGTTTTAACCACCATCTGCACAAGATAAAAATACCTAGTCCATAATTTGTACAAATAAATATAGGAAATAAATATTTGCAAGATACAACTGAGACAATTCAACCAAGAAGAGAATACTTAAGATTGTAGATATGTTTAGATCAAAAATGTTTCTCCAGATATTACTCAGATCCATCTCAATCTCTATCACTATATGCAATTATCAGTCCATAGTAGTCAATCAAGAGCTGGAGAACAGCGGGTTCTAATTTATCATACTTACAGTAAAATTTAAAACAAAATATTAATTTTCAATATTCTGTTTTTTGATGCTTCATATTTGTAAACATTTATCAATTCTGTATGAAATAGATGTTCGTATCCTAGGTTCTTTTAACTCTGCATAATACCACAATATCTGTGACATATATATCTCTCATTGGTCTTGTCATATAGAAAATGCTGGGAAAATAGCTCTGCATTTTCCCCTCTTCCTTCCTTTATGTACAGATATATCCTACTGTGTTCCTGCTGGGCTTTGGACTCCAGAAAAAGACCATCCTTTTCGCAGCTGCTTTCCCTTCTGGCATGCCAACTGGCTGAGGCAGAAGGAGCAGTAAGTGAGCCTTGCAAACAATCCTTTTTTTTCTGTTCTAGGTTTGCACCTAGGAATCTAACGTTTTCCCTAACTATTGAAGAAGGCCTCATAATAAATTATAATTTCCTTCCTTCCTTCTTTCCTTCCTTCCTTCCTTCCTTCCTTCCTTCCTTCCTTCCTTCCTTCCTTCCTTCCTTCCTTCCTTCCTTCCTTCCTTCCTTCCTTCCAAGTTTTCTCAGTTCCATAGTATGATCTAAGCCAGGGCTTTTCAACCTTTTCACCCATTGTACCACTTTTAGGATATGGCAATATCCGAGTACTACCAGTCGTCTAGCAAGGTGTCAAAAACTTGATGACCCCCTCCCAAAAAGGAAAAAAGTGATAAAGTACAGGTAGTCCTTGAGTTACAATAGTTCACTTAGTGACTGTTCGAGGTTACAATGGCACTGAAAAAAGTACCCCCCAAGGCACAGCCGAGCAAGACACCTGCCTGCCCATCCGGCAGCACTCTTCCTTCTGTCCGAGGTTTTCATTGTTGTGAGCATTTCTGTTGAGGATTGGCAGTGGGGATGGGGTGGGGGGTTTGGTTTTTATTCCCCCCACCTGCTGGGTGGTTGCAGCAGGTTTTGGTCACTTCACATGACCCTGGGACACTGTGACCGTCATAAATATGAATCAGTTGCCAAGCATCTGAATGTAAATCACAAGACCCTGGAGATGCTGCAAAATTCTAGCTGATTGGCGCTTCTTCT
Organism: Bothrops alternatus; assembly: GCA_034064705.1. NCBI lineage: Eukaryota > Metazoa > Chordata > Lepidosauria > Squamata > Viperidae > Bothrops > Bothrops alternatus. The sequence continues at coordinate 959,809 of JARGCV010000008.1, read as the reverse complement.
GGGCTCAGCAGAAGTGCCAGGATCAGCGCCGAGCTCCAGCTGGAAAGCGGCACTGATCCTGGCACTTCCACTGAGCCCTGACAGCCCTGCAGCTCCAGCCATCTCTCGCTCAGGCTTGTGCGATGCTGCCACCGGTTCAGCTCATTCCCCTTCCCCGCTACCACTTTTCTAGGATGATCGCATACCACCTGCCAGGTGCCAATGTACCACAGGTGGTACCTGTACCACTGGTTGAAAAGCCCTTGTCTAAGCATCTTTTCCAATAGTCCCATGTAGGGAATGAGAGATGATGTTGGAACAGAAGGCAAACCTAACATTTATCACCTGCAAACTAACATTTTCCTAGTGAACATGTCTCACTACTGTACAAAAACTCTTCCTCCTTTCAAAACATTTGGTAGCTTGGGACTAGGAATTTTGGTATGCTTGTTGTAAAGATGACAATTTCTTTCTAAAACTTATTACTATTTCAAAAAAAATAAATACTGTCGTTCTTTGGTTGGAAGACACTACAATGCAAACTATTTTTATCCACAGCTTGCATAAAATGCACAGATTCAGCTAGGCAGACTTGGCTTAAATGTTAATAGAGGTTATGCTGTAGCTATTTATCAGAAAGAGAGACATCAATTAAAATATTACAATTATACGTCATGCTAGGCCATAACATAGTTTTCTTGGTTTTAGTTTAGTTGTATGAGCCCAGCAACTGCAATTAGTAAATTTTGCCCAATAGCCTAATATATAATCAAAGACATGTTATAGATGTAATTGGTAAATGATAGCTGCCTGCAGTTCTAGCTAGAGATATTTGAGAGGTTCAAATATTGTGCATCAGTAGTTTATTATTTTGTGGAGCAGAAACCCAGGTATTTCTGTATATTCAACAAACCATGATTAACAGAAACTAGGGCTTGACTTGGTATGCTCCTAGTTTATATCTTCCTCTATCTCTCCCAATTGTAAGTAGGGGGGATGGTTTCTCCTTTTATTTCATTCCCCCTCATCCTTAGCCCCTGAAAGAGGTCAACTCCTAAATCAGACCAGCCCTCAAATGTATTAAGGAGTTACTGGTTAACTGTTTAATTCCATGAAACATATTGCCTATATTTGCATCAGAAAAGGCTGCACTGGGGGTGACCTGTCCAGCAGGTGAGAACAAAGATGAGGGACCAGAGAGAAATTAGGCTTTGCTTTATAAAAATCTTTTTTTTAAATATATTTTATTAATTTTTTAATTTTAACAATAAATACATAATTAGATAAACAAAAAGAATTTTCTATTACCCTCTCTAACACCAACATACTTTCATTTAAATTCATATGTAGAATACTTTAAGTAAATCATAGAGAATTAAAAATTGTAACAGGTGTATAATAGAGGGTTGAAGAGAGGAGTGAAAAATGTGTACCAAACCAGACGTTTACAAAGAATAATACGTAATGTTGTATATCAGATGCTATGAAGTTTGATGCATACAAAGATTTTATGTACAATGCTGATTGTTTTAATAAAGGAATTTTTTATTAAAAAAATAAAATAAAATAAAACAAATACCTACTCTTACCTATAGGTGTAGCTCGGACATCACCCCCCACCACCACATCCACCCTCTCTCTTCCTCCCTATCTTCTATCCTACTTCCCTCTTCTCCACCTCTCTCCTTCCCTCTCTCTGCTTTATAAAAATCTTGTGCCCCAACACATGGATAAGGATTTTTTAGGTGCCCTGAGACTTCTTCACACTGTTCTTAAAATTTGCCCACAGCTCAGCAAGAGAAACTACATGTAAAATATTGAAGAAAATATTAGAGCTGTATAATGTTGTTCCATTAGTAATGTGGGTGTTAATTTTGCTATTTATGTTCACATCCTGTAATTTAGGCATGCCAGACAGATCATACTGATACCTCTAAGCACACTTCCAGTTTCAAGTGCAACCCAGATATGAGGAGAGAAGCAGAGCTCACTATTCCTCTGTTGGATGAAGATACGGCAAGGGAAAAATAAAGCAGACTTTTTTTTTTCTTTACAAAATGAGCCATATAAGCTGAAGGAAATCAAAAGAAATTACTTTGCCTTCCTTAAAGAGTCTAATTTGCTGCTATTGCCATTGAATTTCTCATATCAATTCTATCCATTTTGCTTCTCAGCTGAAATTTGGTACGGGCCGCCTTCAATTTCACGAACAGGATGGAAGATTTCTTTTATACGAGCCTCATTTTAAAGCATGGTTGACTCACAAGTTGTTGTTGAATTTCTTTCAAAATTATATGCATCTCTAAAGTCAAAATCAACATTCCAGATCTTTGTATTTCAACAGATGCAGAGAGTAAAAAAATATCCATATATTGGTAATTGAAATTCCCAATCATGAATTTATTATAGCCTGAGCTTAACTCACACAGTTCAGCTAATTGCACTTATATCCTAACCAAATATATAACCAAAAGGTTATATGTCAGGAGGACAAGCACATAGATATGGATGTTTATGGAAATAATGAATTTGGGTAGATTATCCCTGAATGTACCTGCAGACCACAGGCTGTTTTATACTATTTCAAAGTGATGTTAAAGATAAATAAAAGGTTTTATCAGGCATGAAATCCTGGCATTCTTTATGTATTGTTACTGAGATTGATAAAATCCAGGAAAACAATATTTGGGGCAGGAATGCAAGAAAATTGTAAATGAAATTGGAACAACAGCATCCAAATTTTGGGAGGTAAAATTTGTTCAAAATTTTAACTGCAGACACTATTACAAAATAAAGCAGCTGCCATATATTAGATGTGGCCCATCATAAAGCACCCATTGAAAGCAACCTAATTAGGGTCCTTCTTACCATCCTTTCCAAGACCTCCTACAAACTTTTCACCACCTATTTTTCTTTCTTTAGTTAACCACCATTTTTATTTTCTAGAAATATAAGCCCTTAACAAGCCCAGAAACTTAATTGCAAATTATACGAATGGTGAAGAGTGGTGCCTTGTTTTTGGCATGCCAGCTGTAAATCGGGGGAACAGGCAGGTTGGTAGAGGATTTAGGGAAATCTAGGTTTAGAGCAGTGTTTCTCAACCGTGACAATTTTAAGGCATGTGGACTTTAACTGCCAGAATTCCACAGCCAGCAACGCTGGCTGTGGAATTCTGGGAGTTGAAGTCCACATGCCTTAAAATTGTCAAGGTTGAGAAACACTGGTAGAGCATCTAAATAACTTTATAAAAGATATAACTACTTGGCCACATTTTAAAAAAAGCAAGGGAAGATATTCTTCAAAAGCAGAAAGAAAAATTTAGAATGCAGCATACAGAACAAAGAAAGGGGTGGTGTACAAAGTCATGCAAACACCCCCCCCTCATCTCTCTCTGCTTCTCTAAATAAAAGGCCAGGCAGGAGAAAATCTACAAAAGATTTGTTGAGTTTGTGAGTATAGCAGGAAAGAAAGAGAATCAAAAATGCTAACTTAGATTGTCCAGTCCACTATGGTCTCCAATAAATTGGATCCAGAGTTAGAACTGTAAACTTAATAGAACTTAGCTGTTTTATAATTCATAATTAACACATGATATTATTTGGTAGGTGACTCAATGAATGCATTCACCCCATACAAGAAATCTATTCTTCTGTTATTCTAAAGTAAATATCTAGTGAAATGATCAGGAACATTCTAGACAAACAGCAAAGAGCCATTTAACAGCTGAGAGCCTTGGGAGGAATAATCAACTATTAAAATTTTTGCTGACTACTAGAATCAATGTGTTCTCCACAATTATCTTCAGTATTAAGGACTTTTGGTAACTTTTCCAGTATTTAAATTATTGTTTGTATATTCAGTATAATTGGATAGCAGTTTATACTTGCTAATTAATGTGTAGCAACATTTGACAGCAATGTGCAATTGAATTACTGTAGTACTGAATTATCTCTTACAGTTGGCATGGTTTTATATACCATTTATATCTGCCAAAATCAAAAGATGCTGTCATCCTTAATTTTTTATAGCAGTGCCAATTCCAGATTTCAGTCTTCACTTTTGAAATTGGTTTGGGGATTAAAGCAAATTTATAAGATTTTTTTAAAGTTTAATTTCATTACAATAAACATTGGAACAAGAATATTATTCAAAGGATATGATTGCTCTCCTTTTTGATGCAAGAATGACAGATTACTATTGGAAACTCTGGTATATGTACAGATCAGGCAACTGATTGTATGTATGCATTCCAGCTTCAATGTAAGTCGTGACTAAATTAAATGTGTGGCTGTCTTCTGATGCCACTTTTATCAATATGAAGTGCAAATGTTCATGACATGCCAATTAAATGTAGCAGGATACAGGCATTACTCTGGGATTTCTGAATAGGAGCTTGCTGTGATGCTTCTGTACATATCTGTAATATAAATTTGTGATATCTGGCTAAAATATTCATTATCATCGAATAACTTATTTCTATATCCTTTCTTTAGTACATATTATGTGTTTAAACTCAATTTCCACCATTATAGTAAATAGGTTCAGATCTATTCTTTCTTTATTTTGAGCAGAGACGGTCATTTTATTCTGATTACTTGTTCTTTTTTACAGTTTTACACAGATATTGCTGCTGCTTTGTGCTGATTTTATTTGATTAATCTATTATTTACTTCTCTATGCTTTTTATACTTTGACTTTTCAATTGTACACACTTTCAGAAAAGTAGTACATAGTTTTTGACAAGCTAATATATTTCTACAGACTTGTTGAAATCTCGGATGAAATGTAGGATGAAAAATATACGTTGAAAATAAAGGTGATTTTTATTGTGGCTTATTTGTCACAGTTTTTGAAAAACAATTGGAGAAACAATAAAACAAAAAAAAACCACGATGACCATAGGAAAATTACGATACATACAGTACATGCATGCCAGACCCAATGATTTAATTGAAAGGAATCTTCATCCCTGGACTGACAATGGACTGTTTCAGATTATTTCCATAGTATCCCAATCAAGGACTAGATGGTTGCTTGGAAGCATGCAGTAGCTGACCAAGTATTATCATCAAATCATAGGAGTCCAAGGTGGAAAGAGGTTTTCAAGATGTTCTCAGGTCCCAGATTCACAAGTGTGCTACAAAAATCAGTTCATCCCACATTTCTAATTATCCATTACTTTTTATCCTGTAACTTTGATCAGAAATGCCCCAAATTCCTGGTCATAAGCTTGGTGGGATGATGGCAGGGTTCATTTAGACAGCTCTCTATTGTTTACTATGAAGCACTCCATTACATATGCAACCTGTCATTTAACAAACAGGCACCATTGAATAACATAGAGCAAAGTGAATAGGAACAATAAAGAAGGGGAAAGCAGCACTGCGACCAATAGCCAATGGCACCAGAAAGTAATCTTTGGACCACACAAAAACCAGTGCTCCCTCAAGCAATAAAAAGAGCAACAATATGGCCACTCAAAACCCCTTGTTAGCAAAACAGTGGAACAACTTTAACACATTTATTTGAGGCACCATTATTCCCGTTTCTAAAACACAGATCTTTCCAATATGCATTAAATCTGAGTTTAAAAATCAAGTCTAACCATGTTTTCAGAAAAGTACTGTGCCTGAGTATATGAGCACCTGCATCATGCTTGGCTATCACATTCCAGGCAGATGCTTTTGCAAAATCCAGATGCCTAGTCTTCCCTATAACTCAAGCCAAAATGGCCTGGGGGGGGTCAGTGCCCAGTGCCCAGGGGAAAGGGGGCATATTTGCAGCAGCCTAAAATGGCCAGCAGGAATTAGGCAGATCCAAACTTGTAAGTGCATCATCAACAACTCATTGATGAGTTGTTGGTTGTAGATTATGTCCCTGGCAACATTTGTACTGGGGGTGGAAGGAAATACTCCTTTAAATTGGAAGCATTAAACACAAATTGAAGTTGCCTCCATAATGGACTGGAGACAAGACAGAGGCAACACGACATAGGCCATCCGTTAGAAATGGTTAGCATGATATGTTAGTGAGAACTGAAAATGAGCCTGGTATTAGGCACATTATATCCAGTCTGCAAAATTTCAAAAAACCACTAGATGGTAAGAAACTGACACAAAAAACTGTTTATTGCTACCTAGCTGTCATCTATATTTATTCTGCTCACATATGATATGATTTAAATGTCTTCCTTAAAAGAAGACATTTAAAAAAGAGAGTTTGTATCCCTCCAGTTCCATTTCTTGTTGGTTAATAATAAGCTATGGAACACTGCAATTTTCAGTTGTTATTTAGACTTAACATTTATGCCTAAGCAGAACTTAGAACTCAGGCAGTAATAACCTACAGCACAGATGTTGCAGCTGGTAGAAAAAGCACTTTCATGACAAGACATGTCCAGCAAAGTTCGCATGGGTGTGGCCAATGATGCAATTACAGTATAATGAGGCATAATGTTGAACTTTCAGCCCTTTTTTGACAGGATCTTGGATATTTTTACAGAGCAAAACATATGCTTTTTAAGATTTCAGAAATGTAATGCAACTGTTTGATCCTTATTCCAGTGATAAAGGAGAAGGGGTTACAACATCAAAACTCAGAGTTTCCTTCAGAGATAAAACATAATAAGGGAATTGTGAATTGTATTATTATCTGGTCATTGACATGATTTGTTGTTGTTGTTGTTGTATACCAAAGAAGCAGTGAAGAAAGAAAGAAGCAACCTTTATCTCAGTAGCTGTCCGTACAATCCCAGCTCTTCCTAATACTTCTTATGTAGTAGATTCATGCAACAGGAGACTTGAACTAAATTAATTAGTTTTCTTCAGTGCTTAATTGCCACTAGAGGAGAAGGAGCATCCTTCACTTGTTTCTACACGTTCAAGCACAAGGTGGTGCTGTAAGATAATTTTTGGTAGTTGGGGTTTTGGTTTTTGATTATTTTTTTTTAAAGATTGTGGTTATCCGAGGTTTGGTAGAAAAATCAATATTTTGCATATACCTTTCTATTCCAAAGATAGTTGTAAAAAACTATCTGATTTAAAGTGGTGGATTTAAAACATAATAACCCTCGCTGGTTTCCAAAATTGTGAATTATATATTAATATGGTGTTTGTTTATTTGTTTGTTTGGCACATTCCTACACTGCCTATCTGCATTTTTTAACTACGAAGTTGCCAAGATGAGTCTATGAATTATAGCTGTGCACAGATGTGCTGTACCTTAGCTAAAATTACTCTTCTAGAAGCTTAAGCAATCCCTAGAAGGATTAAGGCAAAGCTAATCAACCTGAACTGGCTGCCTCATTTCTAGAAAAGTGATTTCTGTGCATGCACAGAAACTACCTTTTTGAAGCACCTGAAGAAAGAAGCAATGGATGGAAACTAATCAAGGAGAGAACCAACCTAGAACTAAGGAGACATTTCCTGACACATCAATTAATAATTGGAACATCTTTCCCTCCAGAAGTTGTGGGTGTTCCATCACTGGAAGTTTTTAAGAAGACCATTTGTCTGAAATTGTATAGGGTTTCCTGCCTGAGCAGGGGGTTGGACTAGAAGACCTTGAAGATCCCTTCCAACTCTGTTATTCTGTTATTCAGTTAAGCAAAGTGAAGTGGCATGGACATTTCATGGCTTAGAAGCAGAGAGATGGTTCTCTTCATTAAGGTGCTTTCACCATGAATGTGAAGCATCACTTTAAAAGTTTGCCCAACCCTACAGTGAATTCTTTCATTGTAAAAACATCTCTGCAATATCTACTTTTTGCCACACTTAATGACAATCTCAAGATTAGACATAGTATGGAAAATCCTCCCTTTGGCCTTTTAATATTAGAAGTATAAGTAGCCAGGAAAGCTGCAGAATTATGGAAAGAGATAAACAAAAAAATAATATCATTAATATCATCTTCAACAAGCAACTCGGATCAGAAGCACCACCAAAAGGAAAGAAAAATGGGGAACATTTCAAGCAAATGGAAAAGAAAGAAGGAAAAATAGTCTCTTTCTCAGGTTAAAAAAAAAAAGCTTTTGAGAAATAGCAACACAAAGTTCAGGACAGAGTCAAATCCAGAAAATAGTCTTGTGGGTTTCATAAAGGTAGAAAAAGTTGAAGGTTCTAGAGCAGCTCTTTCCAATGAGGAAGTTAGGAGAAAAAAACACAGACTCCTACGGTAAGAAGAGCCAGCTTATCCCTCTGGCAGCAATTTACGCCTTTTTTCCCTCCACAGATTTCCATGTAGTTAGTACTCCACCTATGTTTACCGTTGTGTTTATTACCCATGATTGAGCTGTAAAATGCCATGTTATGTTTTCCATAAGTGGGAAAATACCAGATCAGAAAGCAAAAGAGAAAGACACGTATGAAATGATTATTTGAAACAAATTGGTGAAATGGTCATATAACTAACCCACAACAGAAACCGGAATGTTCTTCTTCTTCTTTTGGATAGCATACATCAGATGAAAATACCTGTTTGGTAATGGATCCTCAGGGAGTTTTGGAAAAACAGTCATTGCTTAGGAAAGATTCAGTGCATCCAATGCTTTGAATGCAAAGCAGATGGTGAGAACTGAATTCTGACATAATAGCAACAGCACTTAGACTTACATACTGCTTCACAGTGCTTTACAGCCCCTCTCTAAGCAATTTACAGAGTCAGCATATTGCCCCCAACGGTCTGGGTCCTTGTTTTACTGATCTCGGAAGGATGGAAGGCTGAGTATGCTTGATTCATAATTTCTGTTCCACTATGGACTTCATAGAAAAGAGATTTTGAAAGCAAGCAAAAGAAAATGCTTCTTCCTTTTCCATTCATTTAAGTTATTCTTCTAACAGAAAGGATTGATGTCTGTCTGGACAGGCATTTTATAGATAACATTTTAAAACAGGATTTACTCTTACCCCTATGACTGTGATCTATAAAACTTCCAAGATCCTAAATAGCAGCTTTTTTCAACCTGCTGTCTTCCAAATGCGTGGAATGGCAATGTTTACTGTTTTCTGGAAGAAGGCACCACCAAACTCATCTGTACTGTTTCCAAAAACTCCCCCCAATAAAATAGTCATATCTATAAAGTCAACAGGAACTGAGTTTGACTTTACCTTTTCATCCCATGAAATTCAATGGGACTTTTGAAAGAACAGGCTCAGATTGCTCAAATTCACAAATAAATAACATAATTGTGATTTGTTTGCTTTTAGCTTAAGACTCAACCTATGCTAACCCTGGTAACTGTGGTTTATTCTGCAAGGCTTGACTAAGCAAGTTACTTATGAACCTAGTCAAAAGCTAAAAGAGATCTGGTGATATAAACAAAAGGGACCTTATGACCTTAAGTACATTTTTTTTCCATTACAGACATGTATTGATTAATCTAGTTCTATGACAGTTATGGTGAATACTTCATGTATGTTACATAATTTAAAGCTGAATAAAAAAAGTTGGGGAAGATTTCTCCAGATTACTTCAAGGGAAAAAGAAAGCCACGAACAGTTTCTTAATAGCAGGACCTTGCATTACTGATGAAAGCAAAAGGCAAGTTGCCATCAAAGTTGACTCTTTTACTTGGTTTCCTGCTTCTGTCCTAATACATCAAAGATTATATTATGGATGGATATAATGTAAGCTTTACATACAGTCTGTCTAGATTCCCTATAAAGCTCTTCTCCGCATACCACCAAAACGTGAGACACTTTCAGCAGGAGTCTTTCCAGTGGCTTGGCAAAATTATGTGGGCAATCTAAGATAAATTAAGGGTTGATTTTTTATTGTGCATTGGGACAGCCTCATTCACAGAATTTTACTTAAGTTTAACCTGTAAAAAACATCATACATATTTTCACACATAGCCTTCTTTTTTCCAGTAGCAGAAAAATCTGCAAGGAAAAAAGGACAGAATAGAAACATTGGTTTTTCCATCGGTAGCATTAAGGATAATTTTTCCAGGCGGACATGTTCTTCAGCTGACTCCCTCCCCCACCCTTCCTCCTTTTTATTCATTCTTCCTAGGGTTAACATTCTAGCTTCTCTGAACTTTCTGGTAATGTTTTTATTTATGCCTATTCTTCGCAGCCCTCAGAATAAATTGCAACCATCCCTGGAGTTGGGAATTACTATAATTTACTTCCTAGTTGCCAACTGTGCTGGCTTTCTATTTGCAGGGAGTTTATAACATAGAGGAGTTATACAAACTGTGTTGAGATAATATTAAATTTCCTATCACCATATTCTGCATATAGTACAGCAGGATTGAGATGCTACCATTTCAGCTCCCAAAACTTGGCTGGATATACATTGTTTAAAATGAGTTCAGCTGACATCAATAGGATTTCCTTCCTGGGAAATGAGTTTAGGTCCAGGATGTCATAAAAGCAAAGGAAATAACCTGGAACATCTTTCTTGGAGGGAGGCACTTATCCTGGGGGGAAGGAGTTCCCAAACTCTAATTTCTAGTTAGTTGTGGATCTTTGACCAGTCATTAAAGATTGGATGGAGTTGAAATGTTGCAAAATGAGCATCAAATAATTCATTTCTATAACAAATGTTGTTTCTTTTTTATTTTATTTTTATTTTTTTACAGGAATGGCAAGGCTGACAGGACCTTAAGAGAGTTGCAGCCTATTAATTTTGTCATGATGGAATTATAAAATAAATATCTGTCTGATTTAGAATAAGGAACTTAAATTTGTTGTGAAGAGAATGTACAATGCACTGAATCAAAGCAAACATGAATGCTTGTTTGTTTTTCATTAATCACTTTCAATTTCACATACTGCAAAAGAAGTCAGACATATTGCAGACTTGGCTGTTTAATCTGATTAGTGAATTATCACATTTTCTCCTTTTGCACAATGCATTAACAGACTGATTAAATAGTCTAGGTTTATACAACACACTACTGCTACTAGCCCACTGCAAAAAAGCTAATCAAGTTTGATTGACATAAAAAACCATTAACATTTTACTGCAAATGATGCTACTGTGGCTTTACTTAACTATAAATTTAATATATAAAATACTACAGCTTTACTCAAGCTGGTTAAGAGTACTATGTGAACACAGCTAAGAATTATCCAATGAGTTCGCACAACTATCCCAATGAGATTATAGTCTGAGAACAGTAATGAGTTCTGGTCCCACCTCAAACATGAAAGCCAGCTGGAAGACTTTGGGCCAGTCACTCTCTCTCAGCCCAACTCACCTCACAAGGTTGTTGTTGTTAGGAAAATAGGAGGAAGGAGTGTTGATTATGTTCACCATCTTGAGTTATATTTATAAATAACAAATATAAGAGATGTGTGTTTGTACTGTATATGTATGTGTGTATAAATATCACACACACACACACACACACACACACATTCCAATAGCTGGAACACTGCAAATATCCTCTTCCTGATCCCTCAAGACATTCATTTTGCTTCTAGACCATCAAAACCCTTCAACAAGCAGAAGCTGAAAACAGCATCACCACATAGCATTTATCTGCAACATACAGAGGATTATGAGAAGCAGCCATGTCTAAGAGCCATTGATTTCTCAATCAATGTATGAATCTTCTATGAATTTTTAGAACTTCTCCCCCAGCTTTAAAAACATGTAAACTGATGGCCATCGCTCTAATGACAATTAATTTCATGCCTCCCTCTGTATCAACTTTGACATCCATTTCTTCTACTTTTGTCTGTCCAAGCAGATTTTTTTTTCAAGTATGTGAGTTTCAGCTAGTAGATCTGCACCTCAAGAAGGCTGTCAGCCTTTACACATTGTAGATTCTAATTAGATATTCAGTCTCTGAAGAGAACATAAAGAGAAGTGAGCTTCTGTAACATGGCCTCACCTTCTCTCGACACCATTCTGGACCATACATGTTTCTTTGTAAGTTGTTTAGAGATCATCCATTCATGCCCAATTATGCCAGTTCTGTAGTTTTTCCAGCCAGGTTTGGTTCACTGCTGGATAAACTGGCCCTGGGATCTCAAGGCATGTATTTCAACAATCCCAATATCATCTCCAGGATAACAGTATTGGCTTATTCTGCAACATAATCTACATCAAAGCCTCCGGGGTAGCTAGCTTGAAAAGGGCCAAGATGCTTTTTAACTTCTTATCAGGCCTGTGCTTAAGGGGAGTCATAAATTCCACAAGTCGCTCTCCCACAGGGTCCCTCCTTTGCTTCTCCTCCTCCTCCTCCTCCTCCTTGGCCACCAAAGGCATGCAGAGAGTGATTTAAAAAAAAGAAAGAAAGAAAGAAATTGCAAATAACATTGCTGAGGGAAGATTGGAGGCACTTCGAGCAGGAGCCAAGCTGTCACAGGGAATGAAAAGGGGATGATCTGGCTCTGATAAATGCAAATCCCACATAGAGTTCTCCTGCTGAATACAACATATTTTCCTCCTGGTTGCACTCTGACCAGATTCACAGAACAGGTCAGATAAGTGGAGTTGGCTAGTTTGGGAGGGACTCCCAGGAACCCAGTCTTCCCCTTAGCATGCAGGGTGAACCAAGTCATTGCATTCAGTCCCAATGAGGTTTATTTTAAGGGATTGACTCGTAAGCCAGGTTTTAGCATGATAGATAAACACTGTCTATTGAGGGTTAATTTATCTACTTCTTAAAAATTAAAAGCCTGATTTTTGGTTCAGGAGTTCAAGGCAGCAGACATAATACTGTTGCTTCCCCCTTTCCCACATAATAACAACCCTCTGAGGTAGGTTAGGCTCACTGAAGTCACCCAGTAAAAATTTGTGACTAAGGAGGAACTTGAACCTCTGTCTTTCCAGTGCCAGACCCACTCCTTAAATCCTATAGTCCATTAATATAGGGAAATCACCTTGCTGGAGGAAACAACTGCAAAGATGGGTGAGTATCATGAAGAGGGTCACAAACTTAGATATACAAGGAAATTTCAAGGAAATAAAGGCTCCTTCTCTTTATCTTTCCTACTATTTGTCTTCCCAAAAGGCCTCTCTGAGGCATCATGGAGAATCTCAGCCATGTGGGTTTGAAACAGGAAAGGGGGAGAGGAATGTTTCTTCCATGATTTTTATTGGGGAGCTTGGAATCCTTGCTAAGGAAGATGTTTATACACTAGGCCAGGGGTAGGCAACCTTGGCTCTTTTATGACTCGTGGATTTCAACTCCCTGGCTCAGGAATTCTGGGAGTTGAAGTACACGAGTCATAAAAGAGCCAAGGCTGCCTACCCCTGCACTAAGCTGACCCATTGTTAATTGAACCAGTGTTTATTCAAGCAACCCCATTTCCTGGGTTTGTGATATTTATTTGAACCAAAGCTAAATACACAGGCTGTGTTCACCCCATGCACAGGCTCACAAACCAGCTTTGTGTGAACACTGCTTCCATACGAAAAATGCATTTCAGAAACACAGCCAATAATCAGGTAGTTATTTTTGCAGTTTAATTCTGAACATTTATTCCAGTTCAGATTTTAAACCCTGCCTAAAAGCTTGTATGAATCAGTTTGCTGGTACCGGTAGTTAAGACATTAAGCTAGAAACAGGAGACTGTGAGTTCTAGGCCCACCTTAGGCACACAGGTCCATTGAGTAACTAGGCTAGTCAGTCTCTCTGGGTCCTAGGCAGGAGGCACTTCTGGAAAACCTTGTTAAGAAAACTGCAGGCCCAGGCAATTGCCAGAAGTTAAAACTGACCCAAAGACACAACCCCAAACAAACATTGTATTCCAGACAACTAGTTAAAACCATCTAAGCCCATTTTTGTCATATATTTTACACTTCCATTAAGTTTTACATTTCATGGAATTCAATCAATAATTAATTTAATTCAACTGAAAACATCTATTCCTGCAGTTGGGAGTTTCAGATTTTAAAGTAATTTGCAAAGTATGGTATGAGGGAGGGAGGGAGGGAGTTGAATCTAAAGACATCTCAGAAGAGATCAGATGTCAACTACCCTTCCCTGTTGCAGCTATCAGAATTAAAAATTTCATTTCTTTTAAAAGAATGCCAAACTCAAAACACATATATAATGCTGAAAAAAAAAAGAATGCCAAACTCTGATTGTTTTTATTTGTATAAATAAGATGAATGAAAATGTAGGAAGATTTTGGTAAAAAAAAGTAGACAGAAACTGTAATGACATTAACAAGAATTCTTAAATTAACCTTGTTTGACTTCATGAGAGCTAGAAACGTTTTTAAATTCAAAAACCCTCTATATTTCCCCCCAGCTTTACCTGAATGATGATAGTGACAAGGGGAAAGATGTTAACCTCTAATTACATCTCTACATAGATATAAGGAATACACACACACATACACACACACTATTTTACTGCCTCTTCTTTGGTTTAGGCTTTCTAGATTTCACAACACCTTGTGTGTTCGTGTTCCTAGGAGCGCTTCTGAATGAGATTTCCTGAGGGCAAGAACATTTGCTGTGGTAAAAGTGAAGTTTCCCTGAGTGTCCTGAGAAGTAGGTTGTGGTTTTCTTGGGGGGGAAGGGCTGGGGGGGGGGTTGGTGCAATAGTTTAAATTAAGGATCTAGAAAGTGTTCCTTTCCCATAAAGCACTTTATAAATAGTAGCAGTGAACAACCTAATTGAAGATTTGGTGACAGCTTAACTCAATGTTGAAGTTACCCTTTTGGCTTAAAACTGATTACAGGGAGCCCAAGTTGTTCTCTTGGTGGCTGAACAACCTCTGGAAAAAGGAGTACACACTGCCAGTGGAGGGAAAAATTCTGAGTATCTAAGCTAAACTTGGATATGTGGCCACCAGCCCTCTGATGGCTCCGTATCCTCTCATGTAATATTATTCAGTATTAGTCACATAAGACAATGAGACACAACAGTAATAGTAATTTACTACGAAAGTAATAATAACATGAGACAATGAGACATAATAGTTATCAGTATTAGTCACATGTGATTCTTATCCATCATCTGGACATTTTTTTTTTCTTTTGGATTTACACAACAGGCTTGTTAAAAGCCTTGAAGAACACGATGCAATAGGGAATCAAATCCTGTTATAACATTGAATGAACTAAAGATTAAGACTATTAGAAATAAAAGAAAGAAATATATAGTTAATTTATTTGATCATGGTTAAAACAAGATATGTTGTCATTTCTGTCAACTCTGTATGGACTTTCTGCTAATATCAGGACTGAAAAGATGGTTCTCTCATGGATTAGTTTACAGATAAAGGATGGAAAAGGGGATGAAGAGATAATTGTTTGGAACATTAGAAAGGGCGAGGACTCATTACATTTCTTAATACTTGTGATGAAGGTTGAAAGTCACTTCTTCATGTATTTTTTCTTACTTACTTTTTTCTTTTTGTCTTTTTCTTTGCATATTCTATTCTATTCTATTCTATTCTATTCTATTCTATTCTATTCTATTCTATTCTATTCTATTCTATTCTATTCTATTCTATAATATTCTATTCTATTCTATTCTATTCTATAATATTCTATTCTATTCTATTCTATTCTATTCTATTCCCTTTCTCTAAATTCAGTTTGTATTAACAGAATAAGAGAGTTGGAAGGGACCTTGGAGGTCATCAAGTCCAACCCTCTGCTCAGGCAGGAAACCCTACACCATTTCAGACAAATGTTGTCCAATCTCTTCTTAAAAACCTCCAGTGTTGGAGCATTCACAACACTGGTGGCAAGATAATTAATTGTTCTAACTGTCAGGAAATTTCTTCTTAGTTCTAAGTTGCTTCTCTCCTTGATTAGTTTCCATGCATGGCTTCTTGTCCTGCCCTCAGGTTCCTTGAAGAATAGCTTGACTCCCTCTTCTATGTGGCAGCCCCTGAGATATCGGAACACTGCTATCATGTCTCCCCTCGTCTGTTCTTTATATGTTTTAGCCTCCAGCCCTCTAATCTTTTTTGCTCTTCTCTGCACTCTTTCCAGAGTCTCAACATCTTTTTTTTTACATTTTTTATATTACATTTTTTTAACATTGTGGCAACCAAAACTAGATATAGTATTCCAATGTGGTATTAACACTTCATGCCATCTAACCCTATTCCTCTGTTAATAAAAATAGATTTTGCTATTATAATCAAAACGCTTACTTATCTATGATCAACTTAATCATACCTCACCATCTTGAATTATAAACTACCTACTTGCTCGCACTGGGTTCCCCACATTGCACTAGTTTCAAATGTTGTTGGCTCGTTGGAGGTTCTGTGTGTGTGTTATGGGAAAAACAGTCAATCAATATTAATCAAATAATTTTGCCCTCTAGGCTGAAAGGCCTTGTTTTCCCCCCCTGCTTAGCATCCTATTTTCACTACTCAGACGTATTCCTTCATTTTACTCCCCAAAGAGCAACCCAACCTTCTTGGGAAACCTCCATAAACCTACCGGTAGTAGGCACAGCATGAAATGGAACATTTGAAGATTTCCCAAGATGAGATCTGAAAGTCAGCCCACTCAGAGAATTATTGCGCAACATTTTTTCCTTATTTATTTGATCCCAGATACCTAATACACTATCTACCAGCATCCTATTCCTGGCCATCCTATTCCTGGCCTACTCCTGGCCAAGATGTTCAGTTCTGACTTGGATAATAAGAACCACTTATCCTTTGTGAATCTGTTCGGTCCTGCCTATTGCAGATGGAAATCATCTCCACATCTCCTTGTAGTGAATCCCATAAGCTAATTACATGTTGCACTAGGAAATTCCTCCACTAGTCACACCCAGTCTATTTGGAGATAGCCATTTTCTTTACTTATGTTCTCTGCCATCCTTGTCTTTGTAATTTTACAAGCCTTCCTTTGTTTACAATAGGGATTTGGAGAGATGGATAAAAGTAGGAGAAAGGCCAAGGGTGTATGTTATTTCCTTCCACAGCACCATTATTTTTCCAGGAAGAAAAAAAAATCCAGTACAGTATATTAAACAGGGATATTTTTTCTGTCTTTTGATTATAATTTGTAGGAAAGCCTATCTTTCCTACAAGTAAACAGGACTCCTTCAAGTATGTCAAGAATAACAATGACAATCTCTACCTCAGGATATGAAACTTTTACCTCAGGATCTCCAGTTAGGGACTATAAAAGTTTGCACTAGTAATGGGATGAAGTCAATTCAGAAGCGCAAACGAACAATATGCAATAAACTAGATACAGCAGATAGACCATATATAAGAGAAACACCAAACAAACAAAAGGTACTCGGAGTATACTTGAAGAGGGAAGGGAGGAGGGAAGAACGTTTACTAAAACAGATGTTTACAAAGATTAATACCTAATGTTGTATGCTATGTTCTAGGATGATTGTTTAGCAATAGGATCTTTGGTTTAATGTTGACCACATTAATATGGAACCAGATAAGAGAAACACCAATCAAACAAAGTGTAACAGGAGTATAGTTGAGGCTAGACGCGAGGGGTGGGAAAAAGGCTTACTAATTCAGACGTTTTCAATGACTAATACCTAGTATTGTATATCAGGTGCCATGATGATTGCTGCACAATTTGTTTTTTTTATGTTCAATGTTGATTGTTTTAATAAAAGAATTTTATATTTAAAAAAAAAAAGAATAACAATGACAATAAACCTAGCAGGTGGATTTGACTGAGATAAAGCGATGTATCCAAAGTATCAAGGCAGCTTTCATGGCTCAGTTGGACTTGAACCTTATTTTTCCAACTCCTAGTCCAACACCAGATCCCTATGACTCCCTAACATGAATGATTGAAAATGGCCATTGAAATACAACAGAGGTTACCCTTAAAAAATTCTGCTAGCCTCCCTACACAAAATCCCACCAAACTATCTGGAAAATATTTCCAGCACCTACTTGAGGTGTGGAGAACCTAAACAAGACAAAACTCATTCTTTATCACTCAAGCTCAGACAAGAGAATACCTTAAAACCACACGATTATATGCTGCACAATTTCACACACACACACAAACTTACATACATATACACCTACACACATACACACCCATACATACATATATAATATGTATGTAATAAGAACTTCATTCAAGAAAAAGATATAATAAATGAGAATGATATAAATGAATGAGAAAAAAGAGGCAAAAACGGAAAAAAGAGTAGATAAAAGAAAAAAACAGAACAGAAAACATGAAAAGAAATACAAAGAAATGACTTTTTATCTTCCTTTTGGAAGATACATACAATTCCAACCAAACCTCTCAAGATTATATCATAATTTCCTTCTTATATAACCTATTCTTTCTACTGTCAAAATCACTCAGATGCATTCCTTTATTTTACTCCCAAGATAGCAACCGAGCACAACCTCTTAGGAAGAGCTTCATAATCCTAGTAGGCACAGCATGAAATGGAACATTTTGAAGGTTTCCAAAAGTCAGCCCATCCAGAGAATTATTGTACCATAACTTTTTCCCTGTTTATTTGATCCCAGATACCTACAATATCTACCAGCATCCTATTTCTGGACAAGGATGTTCAATTTTTGTTTGGATAATAATTATTGGATAATAATTATTCTTTGAGAATTACCAAAACCATATGTCACAAAATAATTTTCTTTTTATGCAAAAAGTCTATAAGACGTTTACAGTCATCGTAAAAAGTTCATAAGGGATTTTGAAGTCATTAGTATCAGTTTTACTCTTGACCTAAACTGAAAGGTTGAGATTGCCTGCCATCCAAATTTTGTAAAGAAAAGGATGGCTGCAGAAATCCAGCATCCCTTAGATTATGGTTTGCATGCTTGGCCTGGAAAGGAGAGGAGAGGAGGGGAGGGGAGGGGAGGGGAGGGGAGAAGGAAGGAAGGAAGGAAGGAAGGAAGGAAGGAAGGAAGGAAGGAAGGAAGGAAGGAAGGAAGGAAGGAAGGAAGGAAGGAAGGAAGATATACACTTCTGCCAAATTGATACATTTTTTTCATTTCTTTGCCTGACAAGGTACCCCACAATCCAGTTGTAGCAATCATTTAGATTATGAGCAATCTTCGCCAATCTTGCACCCCTGTCAAATAAGTTGAATTACAGATGTTCTCCTTCTCACCCTCTGAAGAGAATAGGGAGTGCTTTCTACACATCTGGAAAGCACTAGGTTTGCAAACCCTGCCCAAAATGTCAATCTTGTTATAAAAGCAGTTGCTCAGTGGATGGGGAGCTGACTGTTTCTGCATGACTCAGGTTGTCATTTGGAAACAATATGAAAGGCAGAGAGGGTTCAGCTGAAGAAGTTATCCTTGTGAGTGAGATGAACATTTTGAAAGTGTAATCAATCCAGATTTATTCAAAAAACAATTTCAGTTCAGTAGGATTTATTCCTAGGTAATAATTGTCTATAAGATGGCAACTTAAAGGGTTGCTCACAAAACTCAGAAAAGCAATGGTTTCAGTTGGTCTTCAGAATTAAAGAGGACATTTTTATTTATTTATTTTCATACATATTAATATACATGGAGAAAACCCAAGTTAGCAATCAGTTCTGTTTAGTATAGTTGCTAACATTTATTCTAATTATTTCAAATCGCAGGATGCCACTAGGGATATGTTGATTTTATATAGATATTTTAATAATTAACTAACAATTATTGTACTTAGTTCTCTCCTCCTAAAAATGTAAATTGTACAGTCTTTTACATACATGAATGATGGCGTGAATGAACTGCACTAGCAGGCAAATCCTTTTCTATGGAATTCAGTAAATGCAGAGAGGAGACTTCTCACATTTTCACTTGATCTTTAAACCACTTGTTCCATCTAGATCCCATTTCTATTTTTCTTGAGAAATATTGAAAGATTGCTTTTTAAGCCAGATTATGTATGTGCCAGGTCCACTTCAGATGGACTTCCACTTCAGTTGCTTTGTAGGAATAGTCCATGCAAGCATCTTTAATCACAAGACAAATTAGTAAACATCAGGGACTCTATGCATGTGAACTCAGAGTTCAGTTGAGTTTACACTCAAGCATATTTCAGATTGTCACTTTATGTCAAAAATTTAATGAAAATATAGTTTAATGAAAAGGACTAGGAATGACATGATAGCAGTGTTCCAATATCTCAGGGCCTGCCACAAAGAAGAGGGAGTCAAACTATTTTCCAAAGCGCCTGAAGGCAGGACAAGAAGCAATGGATGGAAACTAATCAAGGGGAGAAGCAACCTAGAACTAAGGAGAAATTTCCTGGAAGTTAGAACAATTAATCAGTGGAACGACTGGCCCCCAGAAGTTATGAATGCTCCAACACTGGAAGTTTTTAAGAAGAGATTGGGCAATCATTTGTCTGAAATGGTATAGGGTTTCCTTCCTGAGCAGGGGGTTGGACTAGAAGACCTCCAAATTCCCTTCCAACTATTCTGTTATTCTGTTAAATAAGGGCATGGTAAATTAGGTGACTTTTTGATGGCTGTAGGATATAGACAGCCAAGAAAGCAAGCAAATGAATCACAGAACAAGTCAACCAGAATTCTTATTTGAAGCACAAATGAGCAGACTCAAATTAATTATCCTATTTGGGACACAGTATTCAAAGACCCAGCTCTCTGGAGAAGACTCAAATGCTGAGAAAGGTGAAAAGAAAGAGGAGAGGATGACCAGCAATAATGTAAATGGATTTGGTTATATTGGTGAAGAATGCACTATTGGAAGATTGAGGAATTAGTTTAGGGACAGATTGACATGGAGAAAATGTATATATGTGGCTGTGAATTGACGATACCAATCTGATGGCACATAATCAAGGATATACAATAGAACAGCCTTTCTCGGCCTTAGTGATTTAAAAACATATGGACTTCAACTCCCAGGATTCTGGGAATTGAAGTCCACACTTTTTCAAGTCAATAAGTTTGAGAAACACTGGAGTGGAACATTTTTTTATATAGCTGCAGCTATACTGGGTGGACTGAGAATGAAAGAAGACAGAACCATATTTTTCTTTTTGATTTCTCAGGATATTTTGGAGAATTTAATTACATTCCCAACTATTCATATATTCATCACTATTTAGCACTATCACTTAATAAATGCCTGATAAAACTGCATAAATAAGAAAACCCTCCCTTCAGTAACAAATAGTCTAAATAAAATGTAAGAAGGAGAGGAAGATAACATGAGGAAATGTAGTTCCATTTAACTAATGTCTGATTTCCAAATGTATAGGCCTGAATAATTTTGGAGGAAGCCATAGCCCATTTAGCTTCACAAGGATTTGAGACTCCTAGGCAATATATGCACAGATTAGAAACAGCACAATCCAGAGTGCAGATGGTAAGCAAAACAAAGACATGAAAAGCCATTAAGATGGCTATAGGGTATACCAGTTAAATTATACCTTTCCATTACGTTAGAATAATCTCCAGAAATCCTCAGGTACTGATAACTGGCATCTTATGCTTCTGGAGAACATCAGATAGATTTTCCTATCACCCCTTCTCTTACTTCCCACCTCCTAACTTTCCTGAAAAGAATGGTGGGGTTCTTGCTGGTTAGGGCTTGATCAGTTGAAAGGCACTTCTTGACATGGTTGCCTTTGTTCCCAAAGTTATGTTCTTCTTAGTCCAGGAGTGTGTCAGGAGAGTCCATGGAGTATTGTCTAAATAATCAAGAAGGTGGTCATGAAGATAAAATCAAAGCTGTGCCCATTTTTAATGTGTGTTGATGATTACACCATTATGGCTGCTATCTTGACTTTTTTTTTTTTTTTTACCCTGCAGACATTTCCTGAAGTGTGTAAACACACATCTGGATTGTTCCTACTTTGACAATGCTCAGTGTTATGGAAGAGCTTTTCAATGATGACTAGAAAAAACTTTTTTTTAACTGAGTTGGGATGGAGAAGAAAAAGAGGATCACAATCCAAAATACTCAAAACCACCTCTATGAAATACCACTGAAAACAGTTAAGCTAGTAGTAAATGCAGATGTTTCAAATATGCAGAATTCTACTTCTAGGAAATTTATTCTATTTTGCTTTATTTACACTTTGAAAGATATTCATGGAACTTAAACCTTTTCAGTGGAGAAATTGGTCCAGATTTTAGGTCCTAGGTCAACTAGTAAACTTCATAGTTTTTGGTTGCATTTGAACTTGAATCTATCTGCAGTATGTACATCAGCTCTCAGTTTGTGTGAGCAAATTCTCTAAAATCATATCATCTCATGTCCCAAGAGATTGCAGGTCACACCCATTCAATCATGGTTTACTGAATAGTTTTCAGAATCAAAGTTGCTAGGTTCACTGAGTTTGTGCAAATTAACATATAAGTTGATCTACACAGCATAGAATATTAAGCAAATCTGAAGTCAGAGAGCAGGAAAATGAAAATAATTTGGGGTTTATTAGGCTCCCACTTCCATTCAAGTACATACCAAAAGTTTTGCCCAAACACAAGTGCTGAAACACAGCACATCTGAAAGTGAGGACCATACTGAAAAGCACCCTCTCTAGAGTGCAAGCCTCCCTCATTCTAGTAGTGGCTTCAAATCAAAGAGGTAATCCAGTAAAGATAATTTGTGAATGCAGCCCTTCTCTCCTAACCTGACGTTAGCCAGAGGGGAATGGGAAATAGGTGACAGGTTACTGATTATGCGCTACATAATGCTTTTCATTGCCTTTCTACAACTACCGGTAGATCTGGGTCAGTACCCATGCCAAGCCTTAGCAGTGCTTGTAGACCACAGTTGTGACTTGATGCCACCAGCCAAAGCAACCTAATTTTGTTCAGGAGGAGGGGGCAGAGGAGGGCTCCCTGACTTGAAAGGGATTATCTTGAACAGGTATGAGCGCTCAGCCCTGGAGTCCTAAAGCAAAGCCTGGGCCAGCATGGGATCATTGCAGTAAGAAAAGAGGACTTGGTCGGGGTAGATGAAAGTTCAAGGTCTCATTCAGTCAAGAAACTGCTTGGCTGAGCAAGTGCCACAGAAAGTTGTTATCAGGATAAACATGGGTAGGCAAGGGAGAGAAAAAAAACATGAATTCCACTTTGAACAGCTTGAAAGATAGGTGTTGATAAAAAAGTTTTTTTTTAAAAAAATTCAGCAGAGTAAAATTATATTTTATTATTTGTTTGGTTTATTTTAACTCTTTCATAAGCTCCGAAATACTGAACAGCTGTATTTATAAGGAACTGGGAGGGACAGTTCCTTTAACCCTGGTTTACCGAACTAGCCATATCTGATTAGGTTCACATAATACTCTGAGTTTTGGTTTGTGCCACGCTATCTGAATTCCCCTAATTGCTAAGTCACCAACAAGCAAAGTTCCTGTGTGAACTTTTTCCAAAATACATTTTCTTCCTCACCTTTCCTTAGTCCACACACCATAGATTTCAGGGCAGAATATTAGCTTTTGTCTACGTGTGTGTCTGTGTGCATCTGTTTGTGAACTGGCATCCTATAACCCACTTAACTAGAAATAAACCTCATGGAATCTAGTGGTGTTTTCTCTGAATAGATGGACAGGAGCATTTTCACCTTTGGGTTACAAAATCCCTCCCCTCTTATGAAAATAGAAAATGTGATTTGTGTGTGTGTGTGTGTGTGTACCCACAGAGACATTCAGAACCCTCACATGCAATTGCCCAAAGCATGTGGGGACTCTTCTAATACAATCTATCCCTGTCAGTCTAATTATCTTGCTTTCTCCTTTATTGCATCATCCAGTGCACAGACGCTAAGATCTGCTCTGCTCCAGCTTATCGGGGGAAACCGATTGCAAGACTCTCGGCCTTTGGTCTTGAGGGCAGCGATGAGGGGGGAGTGTTGATGTTAGAAGAAAGCCCTAAGGTTCCCTCCCCCCTTTCAGTAAGTAAAACAAATTGTTTTGCTTTCTTCTCTCCTCTCTTTTTCTTTTTTCCTGTCTTCTGAACTACATCCTGGTGGGCAGCTTCTGAATGAGAGATTGCTTTCATTCCGCGCGGAGGGGTAGATGCACAACCTGATTCTTTACAGGTATTTATTTGGAAGTGCTCTGGATTCGCTCCCACCCAGGAAATAAGACACAGTGCAAATGCATTTCCTTTGGTCTCTGGCTTTAGGTGCCCACCAAGACCACTTCTTGAAATGACAATACTTTTCTTTTTCAAGGGTTTTGTATAGGAACTCTGCTGGGAATTCCAGACCTGATTTAAATAAGCGGGACAGTTTGCAAGCATTCGCTTTCATAAACAATAATCTGCTATGGAGGTTGTTTTCTGCTGGATTTGGATCTCCTCTTTCTGCCAAGAGGTAATACCTCAATATATTTAAGGAGGAGTTTCGAAATATATATATATATATATATATATATATATATATATATATATATATATATATATATATATATATATATATATATATATATATATATATATATAGGAGCCCTTCATCACCCAGCAAAATAGCTAAAATCTGGGAGGAAAAATGAATAAATAGAAAAAAAAGCTGAAAATTGTAATTAGTGTTTCAGTCTGATCTGCATGTGACAAGCACAAGAGGTTTTGCTTTTTATAATGATGAATACTTTGTGAGGACATTCAGGATACTTTATCATTGAAATGTGGGTGGTGGCTAACAATTCTTGGGAATTTGATGATTTTTCTGGATAGTAAGGCTAGACAATTTGGTGCCCACCAGATGTTTTGGACTTCAGACACTAAAGGGGGGTTGGTGGGCTGTTCTGCTTCTACAGAAAGCAAAAGTCAATCCTACTTCTTCCTTTGCCTGTCTTTCCTTTCTGATCATATGGTCAGGTAAGTTCCAGTTCCACTTTAAGCAGCTTTCTCCAGTTCGCCTTCCAGATGTGTAGGTCCCCAACTCCCATCCATCCTGACAAACTAGCTAAGAATGAAGACAGTGGATATTCTGCATATCTGGAAAGTAAGAGGCAGGGAAGAAGTGCCTTTTTTACTAGGCTCAACCATTTCCCCCAAGAATTGTAGTTTGATGAAACTGCTCAGCAGCATTCTTTATGAAACTACAGTATTAGAAAAAATTTTGGGGCGGGGGAGCCCCAAGATGGTCACACATCCTAAAACAACCCCAGGGAAAGTCCTGAAGAGATTCTCAGCACAAAAGGCTTGAGCAGGAGAGAAAATACTTCTTCTCACAACATCTTGGTTTGTTTAGCTTCAGCGAATGACTTTGGCATGTTATATGTGGACCCAGTTCCATTGGTTACTTAATTATTATTGTCTGAAGCCAGAAAAAGCATCATTTGTCAATAAGCAAAACACGCTGTGAGAATGTAGTCTCAGAGCAGCAAGGAAAGCTGTAGCAAATTAAACTCAACCTTTGAGTGACAGCTTCTGGAAGCCAGGAAGTCACCCATTACAAATCAAGTGGCTCCCACTAGTTGGGTTCATGAAACCAGAATGTTGGCTGCAGAAATCCAGCACTAGGTGTATTCTGTCTGGGTTATGCCTTAACTTCTATTTATCATGATCAAGCATGTCTGAACACAGGAGGTACTGATGGACCAACCTTGCTTTCCCCAGAGTCTGGGTCCATATTCCCAAATTCCTTCCTCAAGCCTCCAGATGGCTGACAAAGGATAATGAGACCTGTATTCCTACATAACTACAGAGCACTAGGCTTGAGGTAGTGCTCTAGGCCAGGGCTCTAGGCCAGGGCTTTTCAACCAGTGATAAGAGTACCACCTGTGGTACATTGGCACCTGGCAGGTGGTATGCAACCATCCTAGAAAAGTGCCTCTTTCCAGCTGGAGCTCGGCGCTGATCCTGGTGCTTCTGCTGAGCCCTGTAGAAGCACCAATCAGCTGGAAAGCAGCACTGATCCTGGTGCTTCTGCTGAACCCAGAAGAAGCGCCAATCAGCTGGAATGTTGCAGCATCTCCAGGCTTTTGTGATTTACATTCAGATGCTTGGCAATTGATTCATATTTATGATGGTCACAGTGTCCCAGGGTCACGTGAAGTGCCCAAAAGCTGCTGCAACCACCCAGCAGACGGGAGGGGGGAATAAAAACCAAACACCTCCCCACCCCACCCCACCCCCACTGCCAATCCTCAACAGAAATGCTCACAACAATGAAAACTTCAGACAGGAGAAAAGAGCGCGGCCAGGCGGGCAGGCAGGTGTCTTGCTCGGCTGTGCCTTGGGGGACACTTTTTCCAGTGCCATTGTAACTTCGAACAGTCACTAAGAGAACTGTTGTAACTCAAGGACTACCTGTACTTTATCACTTTTTTCCTTTTTGGGGGGGGTCAGTTGCTAGGCGACTGGTGGTAATCAGATGTTGCCATATCCTAAAAGTGGTACAGTGGGTGAAAAGGTTGAAAAGCCCAGCTCTAGACAGTGAGTTTTTCAAACATTGTTATAGTTTCCCCAACCCAGTTTTGCTTTATCTTATGGAATGCATCTTATTATTACTTAAAAAGAAAAGAGGTTCAGAGAAGGAACAATAGAAAAGAAAAAAGAAAAAAAAAGCAATCTAAGATCTGTGCTTAGTGGCCAGCAGGTCTTGTAACCAAGTTCCTTTGGTGTCTCCAGCTGCCCTCTTTGGCATCTGGCATCAAATGATTCTTCATTGAAATAAAAGTGGCTCCCAGCTTTCTTCCTTCAAGCAACTGTTCATCAGAGCAACCCTCTTAAAACCTGTAGGGCAGTGTTTCTCAACCTTGACAATTTTAAGGCA
Source organism: Bothrops alternatus (assembly GCA_034064705.1). Taxonomy (NCBI): domain Eukaryota; kingdom Metazoa; phylum Chordata; class Lepidosauria; order Squamata; family Viperidae; genus Bothrops; species Bothrops alternatus. The sequence goes on along the minus strand of JARGCV010000008.1, from coordinate 933,230 downwards.
TGTGGACTTCAACTCCCAGAATTCCACAGCCAGCATTGCTGGCTGTGGAATTCTGGGAGTTGAAGTCCACATGCCTTAAAATTGTCAAGGTTTAGAAACACTGCTGTAGGGGCTGCCTGGCACAGAGGCTTTTGTTGTTCTCAGTATGTTTGTTTAAAAATTGCAGGTAGCCTTTATTTGACCTGAAAGGAAGACTATTGTTGGGTCGAAGTTGGGGTTATATAGGAAAAAAAACAAACCCAAAAATCAAAGCTGAGAAGATGCTCCTTGTTCAATCAATAGTTAATATTGATTGAATATTAATATTGATTTTCAATATTACTTATTATACTTTAAAGACATTTGGATGGTGGCCTTTCTGGCCCAGTACTGGACCATCTGAAGCAAAAAAAAAAAAAAAAAGTGGGGGGAGAAACCCTGCTGCAAAAATCAATAAGTGTACTATTCTGAAGTGTAATTTATGAGAAAAGAAAATTCTTCTGCCATTCCCATAAATCATCATTATTATCATCTTTATCATTAAATAATCAAAAGACGTATCTAGATTGCCATGCACAGTGTATACAATTAATAAGTAATCCAACAATAAATACTTTCACTTCACTTTTCAACTTAAAACCCATTCAGTGTTACCATGAAAAACTTTTGTTTGAAACTGTCCCCATTAATATTTTTGCCCCTTATACTGAACTATTCAACATGCATGTGGATGTGTTGTTTCCCCACTGATATCCAGTGGAAGCATATTTATTGATACACAATAAAGCAATATAGTTGTTTTACATATTTTCCCTCCCCATCAAACAAAATTTGATAAACCTCTTTAATTAATTAAATTTCTCCACCACCCAATTCATCTAGGTGACTCTTAGAAAATTTCTTCTTCTCCAAACCCATCTAAACTTAAAATTACCAGATATAGTTGATACACATTCTTGATCTTCTGTCAGTTAGACCGAAGAGTAAGAAAAGGGGGGAAGGAAGAGAAATTAAAGAGCAAAAAAAAGGGGGGGCAACTGGTCAGTTTATCTGACTATTTGCTCTGCAAATAGAGGTTTCTTTATGCATTCATTTATTTTTTTATTTTTTTATTTTTAGAAGTTTCAATTTCAATTTATTTTCATCAAGGAAACAGCCAAAACTTCAGACATATATAGTCATTTTATATGACCAAACCATCTAAATGTACTTTTTATATACTGGTTGCTCACTTTTCTATTTAGCCTCTGTTCATTTATTAAATTTGATTGCTGCTCATCTCATTATCCAAAGCAACAGGTTGGCTGGTTTTAATAGCTTAATGTAGAGCACGGACCAACATCATTTTCAATTTTTTAATGAAACAAACAAAAAAAATGGAATAATGTCCATGCACAAACCAAGTTAAAAGCCGGGAAAAGGGGTGTGGTCCCTTCCCTTAGCACAGCGCGGAGGAGCGCCCTGTGGACTGGCTGAGACTACCAGGTGTTTCTCTTTCCTGATGGATGTGGTTAACTCGGTGACCTGGTCGTGAAATCCAAATCGCCGCGTCTCCGCACAAGAGATACAAAATGTGACTTTGATATGAGAATGCTCTTTCGCCCTGCAGGGCTTCCTGGAGCAGACCGGCTTTTGCCCTTTGAAGATGCGCCAAACCCCCTCCTCCTTTTCTTCTCTCTCTCTCTCCCCCCCCCCTCCGGCCAGCGCCTAACCAGATTCACCGGTTGCTTTTAACTTGTTCACCTTGTCTCGGGTACCGTGCAAAGAGGTGCGTGAGAGACAGGGACATCTACACGCGCGCGCGCGCGCACGGCCACCTCGCCCGCTTCTGAGGATAAATCAGCTCTGCCCTAAGGTGGAAACCATTTCCCCATTTTTCCCGGCACTAGAACCGAGCTTCAGTTTTTCTTGCCGTCGAAGGACTTTCTTACAGGCAGTTCAGGGTGGCAGCCCGATAAGGGGGAGAAAAGAAATAACTTTTCTTGGCGTATGACAAACCTCTAAAGAAATTAAGATAAGCCTGTTAATGTTCGAAATTCACTTATCGGGTATTTTTTTTTTGTAACTGGGGCCGAACGCTTCCCTTCCCGCTTCTCTGGGGCGATACTGGCAGATGATTATTAATGAGCAAATGGCTTTAAAATTTGAAGAAGTGCTTTTCAGAGGCGGAGAAGAATCCCCCGCAAGGCTCTAAGCAAGGCCCCCTTTGAAGTGGAGAATAGGCGCTGGCAAACTTTCTCCTGAAAGCAACGAGATACGGGTTAGCTAGTCTGTCAGATTCCCTCTTCAAATTCTTTTCCAAAGCTGATGGCTTTGGGGGTTTTCTCTCTCTCTCTTCCTCAATCCCTCAGTCTCTCCCAGTATCTTCGGGGGGGGGTTGATTATTTGGGGGGGTTGCAAGTGTCACCCATACAGACGCAAGAGATATACCCAAGCGCGCCTCCCGCATTCGTTTTTCCTTAGACCTCCCGACTTTACTGAGTTTCCATTCCCACCTTACCCTTCCTTAATTGACCCCCCCCTGCCGCCGCCCCCAGTTGCTTTCTCTTTTGCAAGTCCTTCGGAGTCAGTCCTTTGAACCTGTGATTGGAGGTTAAAGTGCACCAGGTTGCAATGGAAGAAGGAAGCTCTTAAACAATAAATGCTTGGCTATGTTGTTGTGGTCGGGTCGCTGCCCTCTCGCTTATCCTTTTAAATGCAAATCTTCCTTGGGGGAGCGAGGAGCAGCGCGGCGGCCCTGGTGCCTACCCGCCTCTCTCTCTCTCTCTCTCTCTCTCTCTCTCTCTCTCTCTCTCTCTCTCTCTCTCTCTCTCTCTCTCTCTCTCTCTCTCTCTCTCTCTCTCTCTGGGCTCTCTTTTCCCCTCCCTCCCTCCTCCCTCTCTCCACGTCACCTGCCTCCGGTCGTGGGCCTGGCCTGGCCATTTCCAAGAGAGCCGCCTCAAGAATCGCTCATCCTCCGCAGCTCCCGACGGTGCCGGTTGCCTGAGCCTCCAAAGCCGGCGCGCCGCCGCGTCTTTGCGCCCGGAGGAAGCCGCAGCCCTAAGGCCGGGCCAGCCGCAGCCCAGTTCGGCTCAGCCGGTCCCCATCGCCGGTCCTCCCCCTTCCCCGACTCTCCCCGCAGCAGCATGCAGAGAAGCGCCGCTCGCCTCGGACCACCATGTACGTGAGCTACCTGCTGGAGAAAGAGAGCCCCTCCATGTACCCCGGCTCGGCGCGCCACGCGGGGGGGCTCAACTTGACCGCCGCGCAAAACTTCGTGGGCGCCCCGCAGTACCCGGACTACGGCGCCTACCACGTGCCCGCCGGGATCGGACTGGACAACGCTCAGTCGCCGGGCTCGCCCTGGCCGGCCGCCTACGGCGCGTCCCTGCGAGACGACTGGAACGGCTATGGGCAGGCGGGCGCCCCGGGAACGGCGACCGCCGGCGCCTTGCACGGACCCAGCCCGGCCGGCTTGGCCTACAGCCCCGCCGGAGACTACCTCCCGCACCCGCACCACCCCTCCCAGGGAACGCCGGCGCCCCCCGGCGGGCTCCCCCCTTCGGCGGGGCTGATGCAGCCTCTCCACCCGCCGCTCGGTTCGGATCCTCTCTCCCCTGGCGGCCAGCTGCGGAACTTCTGCGACTGGATGAGGAAACCCACGGCGGGGGGACCCGGTAAGGCGGAAAGGGCTGGCAGGCTGGTGGGGGGGGGGGCGAGAGAGAGAGGGGGGGGGGGGAAAGTGAGGCGTTCCGAGGAGAAGTGCCTGGAGCCCGCCTGGCCTTTTGCCTCTCGGCCCGGGAAGGGAGGCAGCGGCCAGGGCCCTCTGCACCAGCTCCCATCCCCTGGGGCCAGGGCGCTCCCGGCCTCCAAAGGCGAAGGGGAGAAGGCGAAGAGAGCCGGCGGGGGGGCTGAGCTGACCGATTCCAGAGTTACGAGACCCCGCGCTTCCCCTAGTGTGGCGGGGTTGATCGGCTTTCGGGGTCCGTGGCTTCTTTCAAACAAAAAGCGCCGGTCAACCGCCGGCTTTCTTTGGGCGACATCGAGCCCTGCTGAGCCGGTTCTCCCCGATAAAGAGAGGGAAAAAAAGTGTCAACTCTCCGGAACCGGCTTGGCAGGGAATCAAGGATGCGGCAAGGCTGTGACCGTGGCCGCAGTCAGAGTTCGATCGTTTGGTGCGTGGCGCGTGCACGTGTTTGCTTTGAGCGCCCAGCTTCCTTCCTGCCCACCCGCCCCACTTAAAAGAAAGCGCTCCTGCCCAAATGCCTCGCAACTCCTGGCCAGCCTTTCTTCCTGGGAGGGGTTGGGCAAAGGGGCTCTGGTCTCGACTCCCCCTTCACTCCCAGACCTGGAGGGGCTCCATCCAAACTACCATTCAGGTTTGAAAGTTTCGGGTGGACTCTTGGGTGTAATAATAATAAAGGTGGGAGGGACCTTGGAGGTCATCTAGTCCAACCCCCTGCTCAGGCAGGAAAGCCTATACCGTTTCGGACAAATGGCTGCCCAGCCTTTTCTTAAAAACTTCCAGTGTTGGAGCATTCGCCGCTTCTAGAGGCAGGTCGTTCCACTGGTTAATTGTTCTAACTGTCAGGAGGTTTCTCCTTAGTTCTAGGTTGCTTCTCTCCTTGATCAGTTTCCACCCGTTGCTTCCTGTCCTGCCTTCAGGTGCCTTGGAGAATAGCTTGACTCCCTCTTCTTTGTGGCAGCCCCTGAGATATTGGAACACTGCTACCGGTATCATGTCCCCCCTTGTCCTTCTCTTCGTTAAACTAGACATACCCAATTCCAGCAGCCGTGTGTGTGCGTTTGTATGTTGTCATTCAAGACAGTTGAACTCAGTGAAAATATACATTAATTTCCATTATCTGGATTTCTTTACATATTGTCGCCGTTTGTTGAGCCCTTGATTTCAAAGGTGTGTATGTGGGGGGTGAAATGGGAGAAAAGAGAAGAGGGGGGGAAGAAAACGCCTTGACATAAAATGAGTGCGAGGAACGGGAAGATGTCTCTACTAAGAGTATTTGTGCTTTATTTCCTCTATAACGAGTCCTAATCCTACGATTATTTCTGAGGAAGTGCCCCCCCTTTTTTTTATTTATTGCTCGAGATGCCTCGGGAAGCTTCACAGGGCAATTGTAACTGCAAAGTTTTTCACACCGGCCTGGGAATAACAACTCCCACTGAAACCAAGCAGCTTCTGATTCTTCAGGGCAAATAGGTGGCTGAGCTTACGGAGAGCGCCGCTTCACAGAGGAGCGAGTGCAAAGTTCGCTCTTTTTGCCCTTTACACAGACCCCATTCTTAGGCTAAACTGCCTAATCGGCCACCAATATAGCAAAAAAAAAAAAAAAAAAAAAAGACGGAGAGAGGGGCAGAGAATAACCTGCAAAAGAAAGTTTGATTTGTTTGTTTGGAATTTGAATGAGCACTGCAACTTCCAACTACAGAATCTACGAGCGCCGGTTAGAGACTAGCACGGAAACGAGGAATAGGATCCCGCCTTTCCCAGAGTTGAATATTCCCAAGGATATCCTAAACTCCAAAGATAGGAAAAGACCCGTCGATCGCTTTGTGATTCTTTTGGATCCCTCGGCCAGCCCCGGTGCAGCGTTACCTGCCGGGGGGAGCCGGGGGAAGCGGGTGGAGATTCTCTTTCGATTTTAGCTACATCTGATGCTCCAAGACGTCCGCTAGTTCGCCTAACAATCCCGGATCAGCTTGGATGAGTCTGCTGTCATTACCTAATCTGTCGACTTCCTCCAATCCTTTCAGCTCCGTCAGAGGCTTTGGAACTGGCTTACTCGGCTGGCCGTTTCCAGCCCCTTCTTTAAAAAAAAAAATAAAATAAAATAAAATTGCCAAACTGGAGTCAGCTATCGGCAGGGCATCTTGTCCAAGCCAACAAAAATGCACGGGGAGTGCCCTTCCCAGCAAAGCTGTTCCGTGGCCACGGAGAGAACATTTTCCGGGGCTCCAGCTTCGAAAGGGTCAAGCACTAAGGGGGTAAGTGGCGACTTTCAGCTTCATCTAACGCCCCCTCGGGTCTCAGCCTTCGGGAGGTTTCACGGGGCACAGAGGACTTCAAGAGCTCGCGCTATTACAAGTCCGCGTTTTAAGGACAGGCCAGTCTTCACAGGCACCTCCTAAACAAAGCTCGGGGAATCTTAGCAGGCTCCCCTAGAAATTCGCTTTCCCCCCCCCCCAAGTGCATGTTGCTATGAAGACAACCGTTTGCCCTGGAATGTGTAGTGGCCCCTCCGGAGCTGAACGAGAGCCGGAAGAACAACGGTAGGCACGGAAAACAGGCAGGCCGAGGCTGTTCTCCCTCCGGTCGTCTGTCATTCAAGACGCCGGACTACAGAGTCCATAGATTTAGGCCAATGGAACTTTTGCAGTTTCGCAGGGTCCAGAAGCGATGGGAGGTGACAGGGTGGGAGCAAGCTGAACAAGCCTGAAAGAAACCTCGGCGCGAGGCCCTACAAGGGCTGCCGGGAACGTGGCAATCTGTCGAGCTTTTGACAGACAGCGCCTATTATCCTTTCGGGAGCAAGGATCGAACCCGGGAGCAGGACGGGCCTAAACGGTTTCTCACGATGTTTGGACCCGGGGCACCTAGAGAGCCACTGAGGACTACCCCGGGGCTTGCCGCAGAGATACGTGAAACCATTTTCAGAAACCCCCTCCTTTTTTAAGTTGTCCCGCCCGACTTCTCCAGATGTGCTTTTCGCCGTGGGAAACTAGAGAGACTTTTGAATGATTCTATAACTGGGATAGGGCGAGAGTTCAAATCTTGTGGATGTGGGATAAATATTCTGATCTTTCCTTTCATTTTCGGCCTTAAAAAGGTACTAAACCCGCATGCAGGGAAACAAATAGTGTTGACTGCAAACCAGGGTGGGAAATCAACTTAACTTGCTTATAAATCAATTCAAATCAGAATTGGAAGGCGAGGAATTCTTTTTCGGATAGTCCAATGCAGATTTAATATTAATCACAGTATCCATATCTAAGAGTTGGATTCCAATGAGACTGGGACCGATTCTCTTGCACAGACCTCGAGCCACGTTTTAGAAGAAGGTTCCTTGACAATCCACAGCATTTAAATCTGCATTGGACTACCCGAAAAAGGATTCCTCTCCTTCCAATTCTGATTTGAATTTATTTCTAAGCAAGTTAAGTTGATTTCCCACCCTAGTTTTTGTTTCCCGGCATGCGGGTTCAGTATCTTTTAATGGCGAAAATGAAAGGAAAGATCAGAATATTTATCCCACATGCATGTAGGCCGTATTTTTGAAAGCGCCCGAGACTGGGAGAATCAGTTACTCTATATAGTTCCAATAAGCTCGGGATTCTGACTAATAACTAACAGATTAAGCTCGGGATTCTGATTCATAACTAACAGATCTTTACGTTATGTACGAGTGCGTATGCGTGCACACACAAACGCACACAGAGATGGGCAGAATTGCTTGAACAGAAGGTTCATGTGTATTCTGGGGATAAGGGATAAAAAAAACATTTTGCGTGCAGGCGCGTGATCAAAATGCCTCCTCGATCCCGTCCTCCTAAACGTTTAACTAAAGAAACATGAATAAAATGTGGCACTTGCTCTGTCTGAAAAGTTCAAGGCGTGCAGCACGTAGACATTCGTGCGAGGGACACCTTCCTCCAGAACCAACCTCGAGATGAAGCCAACAGCAGCGTCCGCTGAAAGGAGTCCCCCAAAACGGGTGGGTTTGGGCTGCTTTTCCTAACTTAGGAATTCTGAGGAATTCTGGGAGTTGACGTCCACAAGTCTTAAAGTTGCCAAGGTTGAGAACCCCTGCTAGTTCTTGGTCGACCGTGTCATTCCTCACTCCTGTCTACGGACGATGGGGGTTGTAATCCAGGACAACTGAGGAGCACCTTTGGCTTTGGCTCTACCCGCCTTGGCGGGGGGGGGCGGGGGTGGGGGTCCAATATTCCGCATTGCCGGAATACTCTTCCGTCAAATTCTCTCTTTCCTGCAGATAAAAATTGGCGTGGAGGGGAAACGATCCTCTCCAAATCGCCCCAAACGACCTTTTGTCCAAAACAAGGTGTGAGCCAACCTCTCTCTCTCTCAGGCGCACCGCTGAAGTGAACGAAAGCTTGGCTTTATACGGAAGGGGGGTCCTGGGTACCCTGAGACAAACGACAAGTCTGATTCCCCACTCCCCAGGTTGCTTAAGGGCGATTGTCCGGAGCGCTAGTTCCGGTGAGGCTGAGGTCGGACGTCAGGGGAAGCGAAGCCTGGAGGCCTGGTTACAGCCACTTAAAAGATTTTTTTTATAACCAATTACAGTCCAATAAATCATCGGTGACTGTGCGGTGAGCTTTCTATTGGTTTCTGACACGCCGAGAGCATGCCTTTAGATTCCCCTCGCAGCTCCGGAGGCTGCTGCACCTCGCAGGGCGCCCTGCTGACAGTCCTGCAGTTGTTTGTTTATTTATTTATTTATTTAGGCTTCTATGCCGCCCTTCTCCCAGGACCCAGGGCGGCTCACAACGAGAATACAAGTGAAAACTTAACATAAAATCAATTAAAATTACCGATTACTATATAAAAAACTAGGTAATTCGCCACACTCATACAACACACAATCACAGTCAAAGGCCCAGGGGCAGAGTGCAGCTCACACGCCCCAAACCTGTCTGCATAAATGTGTCTTCAACAGTTTCCAGAAAGCTAGGAGGGAGAAAGCAGTAGGAACCTCTGAGGGAAGCTGGTTCCAGAGGGCTGGGGCAGCAACGGAGAAGGCCCTAGCCCTAGGCCCCGCCAGATGACATTGTCTAACAGAAGGGACCTGTAGGAGGCCAACCCTATGTGCCCTAACTGGTCGCTGGGATTCATGAGGCAGAAGACGGTCCCGCAAGTATCCTGGCCCATTGTTCCTTGTTTTCAACCGCCCTTTGTTCCTCTTCCCACTCTTGGAGAAGGAACAATTCGGACAGAGGGCTTTCCAAAGCCGCTGAGACAGGAGACCTCTCCTGTCTGTCCGCTTCCCAGCTGCGGGTCTGGCTTCTGGGCCTCGGTAAGACGCCTTGCCCTCCACCCTTGCTGGGCCATTCTTGAAGGATTTTCGCCTCGCAAGAGGAATGACTGGACACTTGATGAAACCTCCAACTTGTCTCTTGTTTCCTCTAGTTGCAGTCCTGGGCGGGCTTGAATCCAGGGACTGATTCTTGCTTCTGGATTACCTTCGGCCAAGTTGCCCCTTTATTCTTCGGAATTTCCCTTCCAGGAAATTGAAGTCCTCTTAGTCGGTTGCAGAGAGTCGAAAATGAAAGGTTTCTGTGCCTACTTGCTGCTCTAGAGAGTCTCCCTTAGACCTGATCTCATTTGCAAGTGATCCTCAGACTTGGGCATCTGCCCAGTTGACCAGCAACTCTGCACCTTTGAAAGGCATTGTTGGACTTAATCAAAACCATTGTAATTATGATTCACTTTGTCTTACTCCCCAATCTTTCTCCCAGTCTTAGTGGTGGTGGTGGTGGTGGTGGTGGTGGTGGGAGTGCCTACGCTGAACTGGGATGGCTTCCCTTCCAAAACCCATGGCATCCAGTCCAGGAAGGTGTCCTTGGCAAAATGGGAATGAGTATTACTTCCGCTTAACTGGATGAGATGGGATTTTCTTCTCAGATGAAGGAGAGCTGGGTCATGGAAAGAAGGCCAATGTGATTTAATACCCTGGTTAGAGGCCCACTAGTGTTCCCCCTTATTTGGATTGGTAGGATTCACCCTACAGCAAGTGCACTTAGGACTGTAGTGATGGAAGATGCTACACAAAAGATGGCTAGGGGGGAGGTCCAGGCACCCTTTGTGATGATAACAGTGGCGCTGCTTGGAGCCCGGACTTTCCTCCTGGGCAGCCCCCCCATCCCCTCCCTACTGGGAGTAGAAACTCATCTTGCTTTGATCTATACCTTTCCTCACCATTGTTTTCTACTTTTCCCTCCCCGGAAAAGAAGAGAATGGAAGACAGCCGAAGACAGACTTTCACAGTCAATACTGAAATATACCATGCCCTTTCCAGACCTGCCTCTCCTTTGTTTTAGGCAGAAGAAGTGGGGAGGGGTGCTATGAATGTAGAGGGCTGGTTCTGGTTAGATCACAAAATCCCTTTCCCTGGCAGATCAACAGAGAAAGGGACCCATTCCCTTCAGATTTCTACCCCAATAAACTGCTTGATTTTTATGGAGTCATCCCCTACAAATCATATAGTGGTTGTCCTTAAGGGTCATAAAACTCAAAAGCATCATATTGAATAGCATGTACACAAATGCATATCATATGCATACACCCACAGATACAAACAAGATATATACATATACTCCTTGCTGCAACCAAATGTATGAATATTATATATTGTGTGCACCTCATATTTTGTATTTAAAAATACAGTTGTAATAGTTTTGAAATATTTTATCTTTTAAAGTGAAACAGCATTTAGCCAGCCTCAGTTCTGAATAGCCAAACAAACCAAAAGAGAACAACTGTGATACCTATTTCCTTATAATAAAAACTCACTTGATTCATTTGAAATTTATTTCTCAAAAGGCATTCATATGGTTGGCTAAAAGAAAAAAAAGAATCTCTGTAAAATGGATTGTTTGCTTTTAAATGTAAACACATACAGAAGAGACTCCTAGAATTTGTTTTTATCTTCAGTCTTCTCTAAAATGTTTAAGAAATCCTAAGTTAGTTCCTTTTAGATTTACTCTGCGATCCGGTTGATTTCTTCCTCTCCTGGTCTGGATGATTTTATATCTTCTCTTATCTTTTTATCCATCTTGTTAAAGCAAAATTCTGATCTTCCAGAAATGGATTGATTTGAATCTCCCATTAACAGCTTCTGGCTTGGTCAGCTATGGGAGATGAGACCTGAGGTCCAGTCCAGGTCACATTGTCTTTTCCTCACCCTTTTTGCATGCTCTGTCCTACCAGACAAAATATCCCAAAGCTAAGGATCTCTCCCACCATCAGTAAAAAATACTTTCATTTCAATTGGAGCTTGTTATACGCAGCTATTTGAAAAGCACAATAGCCTTTACTTATTTTCAGAAAAAAGAAAACATGTCCATTCAAAAGTAGGAACCTATATTTTTAAGTAGTCAGAAATCATTTGTTTTCCAAAACTCTTGTACAGAGAGATCAAGTGCCAAAGGCATGTCATGATTTTTATGAACATATTATTATAGATTCTACAATTCCTCCATTGTTTTAATATCAATATTACATTGACCTCATCACTGTTACGTATTGTAAATCATCTAAAAAGTGTGATGTAATATCATATAAAAAGGGTGCCAGGACTGAAGTTTTTCTGTGGTGTGAAGATGTATATTTAGAGTTATTGCCCATATTTAGAGTTATTGCCCAGATATAAAAATTATGGTACTACAGTGTTTAAGAAATGTACCCGAATAGAAAATGTATATAGTACGTATGAAAGGAGAGCGGGGGGGGGGAACCAATGATCAGGCGATTCCACCCCCACCCACCCCCTTTATGGCTTAAAATCTCAGGAGGTGCAGATCACATTTTGGGATCATCTCCTTAATCCCCCATTTTCAAACAATTTGGCTAAATGGGATGGGAATCTTGACTAATGGGACTTCAATTTCCCCCTCGTTGGAAAAACTGTTTTCACCATATTATTCATTATTATAATATTGCAAATGTATTATATAATATTACTTATTATAAAGAGCTCAGCAAATAGAGAGCATGGAAACTAAAATACAACTCTTGGGGTCACCCTGTTTTGTCAAACCTTTCTTAATGTCTTGAGTGAAAAATATAGACCCAAGTATTTTAAATGCTGAATTATATCCTGGAGAGACCCAGCGCAACCCTCCTTTCCTAAAAGCGCGGACCTCCCCCCCCCTCCGTAATTCGACAGGGTGGAAAACAGTTTCCATTCCCATATTCTTCTTAGGAGGAATCGCTCCCAACTCTTCCCAGGCGAGGCTTACCGAGCCCCTGCCCTCAAAAAAAAAACAATTAGATGGGAGGTGGTAGCGCCGCCTAGGCCTAAGTCCGCGGGGTTGCGATGCGGACAGCTGGCGTTTGGCTCAGACGGACCTGGCGGCCGGCCTTCCTCAGCTCGGCGGCCGGTGTGCCCGGAGTGCCCATTCGGCTCGGCGGAGTTACGCCAGCGGCGCTTTGAGGCCTGGCTTGATTGCCCAGTCGAGCCAGTCTGGGCCTGAACCCACAGGGCCTCCCGGACGGGCCCTCTGATCTTGGCTGGGCGGGGAGGCGGAAACCAAGGGGAAAGAAACATTGGAAGAGAATCCGGGGACCCCGAAACAAGAGAAGAGTCTCGGGGCCGTAGTGCTGGAGTTAGCCGGGGTGGGGGGGGGAATTGCAATTCTTTCCTTTCCTCTCGGAAAACCTTTTCTTAAACCGGCCTTAGAGGGGGAGGTAAAAGAAAAGACTGCAAAGCTTCCGGATTGTCCCAAGGATCTCAGCCAGTTTTGTTTTTTAAAAAAAGATTTCTCCAGGAAGGATTTTAGACTCATCAGTCCAGCACAAAGAGAGAGAAAAACATAATGGAAAACTCTCTTAGGGTAACTGCTGCAGCTGTTGTCAAAACACATGAAGTTTAAATTGCTGGATCAGCAGGTTGAGAAAGGAAGTTCTAGCAAGGATTTCCAAATGTCCTACCTCCCCCTTTTTATTTTTTGGCCTTCTTCAGTTCTTCCTGTGAACTGAAATGGCTTTTTGGTGCCACATCTCTAAGTGACTATATTGAAATGAAAGATTTTATATTCTTTTTTTTTTAAATATAAAAATTCCTTTATTTTTTTTATATAAAAATTCCTTTATTAAAACCATCAACATTGTACATAAAATCTTTGTATGCATCAAGCATCATAGCATCTGATATACAACACTACGTATTATTCTTTGTAAACGTCTGGTTTGATAAACATTTTTCACTCCTCACTTCAATCCTCTATTATACACTTGTTACATTTTTTATTCTCTACGATCCCTAGCAATAGGTCCTGAGGTAGTAGTTGAACATTAAATATAAGATCACATTAATAATCAATCATCATAGAACACAACATATAACACTAGGTATTAATCTTTGTAGACTTCTGACTTGGTAATTATTCTTTACTCCTCACTTCCAGCCTCAACTATATGTCCGTTGTATTTTATCTTTTATGATCCCTAGCAAAAGATTCTGAGGTAGGGATTCAGTAACCTGGGGTAGGAATTCAGTCTACTTTTTCATTATTAAAGTAATCAGCATTGAGCATAAGATCATATTAAGAAGCGATCATCGTAGAACATAACATACAACAATAGGTAAACCTTCTTCACTCCTCACTTCGAGCCTCTACTATACATCTGTTACATTTTTTAACTTGTATGATCCCTAACAATAGGTCCTGAGGTAGTAATTCAATAACCTGAGGTAGAAATTCAGTCCGCTTTTTCAATTTTAAAGTATTCAACATTAAACACAAGATCATATAGATTTTATATTCTTTAAGATCAACTGGAGTAAGAGCCTGGTAACGCCAGTCTGAAAGGCAGATTGTCCAAATAGTTAAAAAGAGAGCCCTTTTGCTATGGATGGTGTGGATACCCCCAGCTAGAATGATTAGAAAGAAGTGAAGATTTTATGACCATTGATATGAATGAGGGAAGCATCATCAATCATTTTATTTCATCATTGCTTCTTCTACTACTATTATACTTAGAAAATATCTTTCAAATAGTATTTTTTTCTGGGCAACCTGAACAATCTTTGGGGCAGGATTTGATGTCAAAATGTTATTGTTGCTCAATACTAATCCAAGCACCTGTGAGAATAAACAAACAGAATAGGAATTACTGCAGAGTTAAGCAAATTCATTTTGCTTCAAGATTAAAGAAAATTGTGACTCCAAGACAAGCCCAGATAGCTGGCTATCATCCCCAACAGGAAGTTCTAATCTGGTAGTCAACATTACTCAGGGGAACAAAAAATCCACCAGGAATGATGTCAGTGTATAGACAACATTAATACAGAAGTGGAGAGTTTTTCAAATTCCCATATATCCTAGATCTAAACTGTAAAAAGCTTTAAATATTCATAACAGCACTTGTGCCAAGAAATGGAGCAAAAATTAGTATAGTTGTTCAAGAATTAATAGTATAACAGAATAACAAGAGTTGGAAGGGACCTTGGAGATCTTCTAGTCCAACCCCCTGCTCAAGCAGGAAACCCTATACTGTACCATTTCAGACAAATGGTATCACTTCTTAAAAAATTCCAGTGTTGGAGCAACCCACAATTTCTGGAGGCAAGTCATTCCACTTGTTCTAACTGTCAAGAAATTTCTGCTTAGTTCTAGGTTGGCTCTCTCCTTGATTAGTTTCCATCCATTACTTTTTCTCCTGCCTTCAGGTGCTTTGGAGAATAAATTGATCCCCTCTTCTTTGTGGCAACCCCTTAAATATTGGAACACTGTTCTTATGTCACCCCAATCCTTCATTAAACTAGACATATTGAATTCCTGCAACCGTTCTTCATATGTTTTATCCTCCAAATTGGCATGATGTGCTTACAGATTCTTTGTTCAAAGCTGACAGTTTCTCATCTGTGTTCTCATCTAACTGGAGTTGCTGGACTGTTGTCAACAAAAAGCTTGTTAACTAATCAAACCCATAGGTTGCCAGATTGAAGGTTATTTTTAAGATGATTATTTGGCTAACATTATGTTTATCCATGTATACAGGTAGTCCTAGAGTTACGACCACAATTGAGCCCAAAATTTATGTTGCTAAGTGAAAACATTTGTTAAATGAGTTTGCCCCATTTTATGATTTTTTTGTCACAATTGTTAAGTGAATCATTGCATTTGTTAATATTTAGTAACATGTTTGTAAAGTGAATCTGGCTTCCCCATTGACTTTGCTTGTCAGAAGGTTGCAAAAGGTGATCACATGACCCTGGGACGCTGCAATTGCCATAAATATGAAGCAGTTGCCAAGCATCTGAATTTTGATCATATGACCATGGGGATGCTGCAACAGTTGTAAGTGTGAAAAATGGTCATATCACTTTTTTCAGTGCCGTTGTAACTTTGAACTGTCACTAAATGAACAATTATAAATAAAGGATTACCTGCATATGGTAATTCAAGTTACCATTCTCTATGTGGAAAATCAGAACTTGCACCCAAAGAAATACAAATGTATACAAATACTAACTTGACTTAGAAATAAATATTTCTGAATCGCTTAGATCTTCATTCTAAGTTGAAAAAAAAATGTTAATGTAAATTGATACAATTTTGAATGGTTGTACCAGTTGTTTGACATATTCTACACCACAAATATAATTTAGCAGGATTGTGCCCAAACCCTGTTGGAATTAATTGCCAAGCTCCCATGTGCAACTCATTTCAGCAGATCTTATGCATACAAGGGAATGCCTCAAAGGTATCTTATAAATTAACTAACATGCACTTAAGTCTTTTATCTTACGTTCAGAATTACTTAAGAGTGCATATTTGTTAGGATTGCATTGTGTATATCATCCACACAGAAAGCTGCTTTTTAAAGCACATGTTCAAGGAGAAATTGCTTTTAATTCTAAGCACTGATCATAACAGGCCCACAAATCAAAGTGCAACCCACCCTCCAACACATTGGCTTATGTGGATGTGTTTAGCTTGGTGGCCATAAATCCAGCAGCTGCTTTCTTTTTACAAGCACTCATTGTTTGAAAACCACTTCCTCTTTGAGCCAGACATTTAAGGGTTTAGTAAGTTTAAACTAGGAAAGAAAAGGAGAATTCTTCCATAACTTGTTGGAGTGGGAGGTGGTGAAAATAATTGGCAGCTGAATTTTGGAAACTGGGAGGAAAGATCTAAATCTTATTTGGAAGTTGATTATATTCTAAAGGAGATTTCCTTCTTTTCCCACTGTGTTCAGAAACTCTTCATTGCTGGAAGCTAGTTGGTATTTTATGTATCGCCTAAGCTCTGGTTATATAACTTCAGAAGTGAGCATTTAAATATGATGCTGCCAATGAGCTTTCTTCAACTCACTTATGTCTCTTTTCCCAGTGAAAACCAGGACGAAAGACAAGTACCGAGTGGTCTACACAGATCACCAGCGACTTGAGTTGGAGAAGGAGTTTCACTATAGCCGTTACATCACCATTCGGAGAAAAGCTGAGCTAGCAGCCACACTGGGATTGTCAGAGAGACAAGTAAGACTTTGCTCTGTGTAATGTTTCCAAACTTCCCCACTCTGTATTTAGCCTCCTTCCCTTCTTTCAGTAAATATTCCTGATCTTACTTTTGTTTACAGTAATAAATACACATAATACACCAAAGTGTTTGTATTAAACAGGGCACCCGCCTTTTAAGAATATGTAAATTAATGTCCCTTTTAGCATGAAACAAAGTGTGTTTTAAGAATGGGAAAAAAATACTACTTTAATTTACTCAGAGTCACTGTAGGATGATAGACAGCTGTCCAGAGTTTGGGAAACCAGTTCTATCCAGCCTATGGTGGAAATTTCAAGAATGCATTTCTTATGCAGAATAAGTGCTCTGCTACCAAGCTTCTGTCCTTGTTGTAAAATAAAAAAGGTTTATCTCATAGAAATATTTGTCAGAGACCCAGGATTACACTGTTGATTGCATTGGTTGGGCATTCCCTAAATAGAAAAGAGATGCTTATTGTGCAATGAAGTAGTGCTTGGTTTTAAACAGCTTTCCTGACTTGGTAGCCTCCAGGTGCTGAAAAATATGTTAACTTACTCATAAAGTCATGTCACCAGGCACAAAGCTTCATCATAAAGAGTCTGCTTTTTAACCATGAAAATCTCTTTTTATCTCTAATTTCAGTCAGAGTTAGTACAAGTAGTCTTAAATTTTTTAGGTGAAGATAGATGATGAAGAGGCCATTTATTTCATAAATTCTCTCTCTGCCCATAAGGTGAAGGCTGTGTGTAAAACGTTCCCATTTCATTACCACAATCCCCAAATTTGAGGTATGATAAAAGTTCATAAAAATACCAAGTTTATCTAATGCATCTCTCTTAATCTAGCACTTTCCCGAACAGCTAATTGATCCAGTTTCATAGCTAAGGATTTGTACCTGGATCTTTTCAGTCTTAACTTCACTCAATACAATTTAGCAAGTTTGGCTGCACCCCTACGCCTGACCTGGAATGAGAATGGGCTACAATGGACTGCCAAGCTCCATTGGTGTAGGTCCTAAAGCCACTTTCAATCACCATATGCTGGAAATTGGTAGCATAATTCCTGCCATGATCAACATTAACGAACTTAGAACATACTTCAAAATAATCTTAATCTAATGAAAAGAAGAGGGAGGACCGTAACCTTCTTCCCATACACCTCAAAGACTCCCATACCCCCAAAATGTTTGCCCCTACTCTCATTGCATCACCCTGCCCCCCCATACCAAAAAATATTACATGCAACTTCCAGCTATGAAAATATTCTCACTTCTAAACTATAATATTGGGATATGTCTTTATCCTCTCATTGAAAAATCACAATTTGGGAGAGGGATTCAGATACCAAATTTAGATTGGGAGAACCTAATATTTCTGAAAAATACCCACAGTTATTTTTTTTTAATCAACATTGTCAGCTAGCATGTTCTTAGTTTTGGCATTTTGTTTATTCTTTTTCTAGTTTTGTATGCTGCATAATATTCTTGTTAGCATCCATATGATAAGGACGAGAATGCTATGTACACAGACATCTGACTATTGGTATCCAAGCAGAATATGCTGTTTTCCAAAAGCTAATTATGAACATAAATCATGAGAAATTGCAAAAAGATCTTTCACCTAAGATTATCAACCTACCGGTACTTCAGAATACTGAGATTTTTCTATATCTGGAATTATACTTTTCCACTTTTGTACTTTTTTTTAGTGAACCAGGATCAAAGTGGGGAGTGATTCCATGGTATTGCACAACAGGAAACTGGAACTGTCTGCATTTTACTTTTGTTTGCTTCTGCATGTTTTGGGAGAGGGAGTGATTAAAAGTTTACTTACATGTCTTAAGCCATATTGATGGCTTATACAACTTATTTCTTTTGTTGAAAAATGAAAGCCACTGGAAAAATGTCATTGTGGTTGTGGTTTGCCATTAAATGTTATTGGCAAGATCTAGAAGCCACAGAAAAATGGAGGGGTCTAAGGGCTACATATAGCCTGCTGCCCAGCAGTTACTCCCTCTTGCTCAACCTAAAGGTAGGGCCGACCTGAGAATCAAATTTAAATGCACACAACATGAGGAAGATTTAAGGTACTGTAACAAACTGTAGGTGCTTTTCAGGTATTTGAAGAGCTTAAAGATTTATAACTTTTATACTTTTTTTTATTATTAAAGATTTATTAAAGCATCTTTTATAAACAAAGATGAAAATACATACAGATTTGAAGCAAGCAAATGACAAAAGTAGTGTCTTTTTCTGGCATTCATACTATATGATAAAAAATGTCAAACTATTAATTCCAACTTCCAAAATATTGTTTCAAGGCATAGGGATAACACAGTAAAAACTAACATAACACAAAAAGTTTCAGGTAAATACATATATGCAATAGTGCACCACACAGGAACTAATTTTCCCACACTAAAAACGAAAGAAAAAAAATCTTGCTATTGAAATGATTGTTCTTCAGAACTTGAAATGATTGTTCTTCAGAACTAACTTTTATACTTTTATATATGTTCAGGTCAAGGAAATTTACCAATAAATGAATTAGATATCTTAATCAAAACTTTGCAAGCCATAACCCAGAATCTGTTGCAACTATCAGGTTGATTCAAATGGACACAATTGATATAGATGTCCCTTTAAATATATGCAGAATTAATTATTCATCAGTTCAGAGCCATTGTTGGCACTATCACTTTCTTTTCAACAGATGTGGTTTTAGGGGAATAACATCAAAAAGAGGGGAAGAAATCCCTGTAATTTAGAGCAGTAATAATTGTCATTGT
This sequence comes from Bothrops alternatus, assembly GCA_034064705.1. Classification (NCBI taxonomy): domain Eukaryota; kingdom Metazoa; phylum Chordata; class Lepidosauria; order Squamata; family Viperidae; genus Bothrops; species Bothrops alternatus. Next base: position 914,243 of record JARGCV010000008.1, on the reverse strand, counting down.
CTCAGCCTTTATTTTTTACTTTGTTTTTACTAGGGAATAATTTATTTCTATTAACTAGGTTTTGTTCAGCTTATACTAAGACTTGAATTATGACCCAAGAAGAAGATATAGGAAGTTTAATAAAACCTGCTATCGGTGGATGGATAAATGGATGGATGGATGGATGATCTGTCATCACATTGGTATTGACTCTTAACCTATAGTACATAGATCTTCTCCAGGATTAACTCTCCCCTTCAGGTCTTCTAATACTGTACCAATCAGCATTGTAACTGAGTCATCCACCTTGCTGCTGATCATCCTCTTCTTCTCTTTCCTTTCTCCTTTCCCAGCATGCCTTATAGACTTCTCAAGGGAGTGCCCCAGTTATAATATAAACCAGGTCATTTGCCAAGTGATATTTGAGTGAAAACTTTAGAATGATTTGTTCTATGATCCACTTGTTTGTTTCTTGGCTATCCATGATATTCTCAAGAGTATTCTCAACATCAGTGTTCAAAAGTGCCAATACTTTCTGTCTTGCTTCTTCCAACTCCAGCTTTGGTTTCCATAGAGCACCATAAAGAAAAATATTGCAGGATTCTAATGTTTATAGGCATCATGGTGTCTGAATACCTTTTCTAGGATAATTTTACTCTGCAAATTCTCGTCTCTGAAGTATTTTTGGATGCTAGTTATTTTGCTGTTAATAGTTGAATTTAAAATGCAGAATCTATCTACCATTTCACTATCTTCATTGCCATTGGTTGTTGTTCCTTTAATCCAGGGGTAGGCAACCTTGGCTCTTTTATGACTCGTGGACTTCAACTCCCAGAATTCCAGAGCCAGCATGGCTGCCTCAGGAATTCTGGGAGTTGAAGACCACAAGTCATAAAAGAGCCAAGGTTGCCTACCCCTGCTTTAGTCATTAGCTTGATCTATCATTCTATTTAATTGTACTCTCATTTTTTTTGCTGCACCTCTTGGCTTTCACTACTAGAGCTTGAAGATCAGGGGCATCAAACTCGCAATGTCACATGATGTGTCGCGATGTATCGTGACTTTTTTTTTCATTGCCGGCAATGGGGCGGGCGTGGTTTCGGCATGACACATCCGGCCCATGGGCTGGCAGTTTGGCACCCCTGTTGCAGATCATTTAGTGCAGCGGTTCTCAGCCTATGGGTCGTGACCCCATTTGGGGTCGAACGACCGTTTCGCGGGGGTCGCCGGACACCGGGGTCTGCCGTCTTGGTTTTTTTGTGTTTTTTTTTGTCGCGCGTGCGCCGCGCATGGGCAGATCGGCCCGTCGTGGTTCGGGCTGTCGCGCGCGTGCTATGCACGCGCGGATCGGGCTGTCGCGGTCTGCCATTTTGTTTTTTTTTTTTCGTCGTGCACGTGCCACGCATGCGCGGATCGGCCCGTCGCGGTCCGCCTTTTTTTTCCATCGTGCGCGTGCCGCGCATGGGCGGCACAAGTGGGGTCTCAACCTGAAAAAGGTTGAGAACCACTGATTTAGTGATTCTGCATAGTGAAGATGACTCTTGCATCCTCAGGGTCATGTTATCAAAATTCTTCAGATGCTTGGCAAATGACTCATATATATGGGAGTTACAGCATCCCAGGGTCACGTGATCACCTTTTGCCACCTTCTGACAAGCAAAAGTCAATGGGGAAACCAGACTCACTTAACAACCATGTTACTAACTTAGCAACTGTGATGATTCTCTTAACAATAGTGGCAAGAAAGGTAATATGGGGCAAAACCCTTAACAAATGTCTCACTTAGCAACAGAAATTTTGGGCTTGATTGTGGTCATAAGTCAAGGACTACTTGTACCTTGTTTACCTAGAGCTGGATTATTTTACCTTCTTCTGTCCTGGCCATGGCTTCTTTTCCTGTGGATAGGTTTTACATGAGGACAATGATATGTTCTGGGATTCCTAATTTCCTTATGGTTATTTTACAGCTTGACACGGTCAAAGCAATCAAGGGCCTTTCTAAAGTTAGTAAAGAACATGGCAGTTTCATTTTTATATTGTTTGGCAATATCAGCAACAGCATCTCATTTCTTGCCTTTTAAAGCCAGCTTGAACATCTGTCATTTCTCTTTACATGTAGGGCTTTCTTGGTTGATCCTAAACATTATTTTAGTAGCATATGAAATTAAAGATAATGTGCAATAGGATGCACACTCTGTTAAATCTCCTTTCTTCAGTGTTGTTGTGTAGCACCTATCCAATTGTGTCATTCTTGGCTGCATCAGGGTGTTGATATTGATGATGTTGGTATTCCTGAGAAGGATGAGCAAAGAAAAACCTGTGAGTTCAAAGTATCTTTGCTTTCCAAACATAGGAACTAAGTATAGAAAATGTGCATATAGTAAATGCACTATGCTTGCTTGTGTCTTTTTTATCTGCAGCATCAAAATATGTGGATTGAAGACTGGCATATATTGTTTTATTTATTTTATTAAATTTATATGCCACCCATCTCATTGCCAGATGATTATATAAAGATGTGTGTAGTTTTTATATAGCATAATTATACTTGTAATTTTAATTGTTTCTATATTCACCTGTTCGTAAGCCTTCCAGAGTCATCTTATTGGTGAGGACAGCATCATACATACATACATACATACATACATACATACATACATACATACATACATACATACATACATACCAGTTTAGGAACTCTCTTTACTTTGCTTGCAAGTGAATTGTGCCTTGTAGTTTTTATTTATTTCCTACTGATGCCATTAAACACTTGAACTTAAACAAACTTAAAAAAACCTGCATGGATTAAAACTTAAGTACACCATGGACAATCTAAAAACACATGAAATTTTTACAGATTGTGTCTGTCCTTCTTCCTCATTTCATGCAAAGATCTCTACCCTTGGGTGCTTTTCCTGTCATCTCAGAAGAGTCAGGATTGGTTCTATGAACTCAGGGCCATGAAGTTACCCTCTGTATATTACCAGAAGAGGCATTTACTTCCGTATTATAGCAAGAGTCCTCAGTGTATGATACCACTTAGTGTAATAATTTAAAAGTATATAAGCAGTAAGCCAGAATATTTCTAGTTCAATTTCCACATTTCCCATTACAGTGTGTGCTAAGCTATTATCCCTCTGATCCTCCCATCTGTAACAGGGATGCAAATGGGGGGGGGGAATGCAGGATCATTTTTAAAAAATACATACAAAATATTCTGAATGCCCCCAGGGGCTAAACATCATGAGAAAAGATCTTACTGAATGGGGATGGGTTTAAGGTTTCTTTGATCTCCATGGAATCTAGGCATGCCTAAATGTTTGCATTTAGATTTGAATTTAAATCCAAGTGTCCAAGTGCATCTATTGTACAAAGCCGGTTATTGACCACCTTTATATACCAACACTGCCAGATTTTGTTTATCTCCTTAGTTATCAGTGAAGACATCTTAACATACCCTTTGCTTGCTTAGTTGTTATTGCAAAACACACACACACACACACACCCCTTCATTTTCAAAGTCCAAAAGACTTGTATTTCTAACTTCTGAGCACCACCCCTGTTCCGGGTGTCCTTGGCATTCCTGGAGGTGCATTTGTTCTGAGTCAGCTCCCACATGACTAGCAGCTTTGCTTTCCCTCACCCCCCCCCCCGCAGGTGTTTTGGTGAGTATTTAAAAAAACCCAGTCTCTAATGTGCCTTAGATTTTGCTGCTACTACTGTTGAATTCGGGAAATAAACACTTTTCCCCAATAAAATTCATTTTAACTGGTCTTTTCTTTCCTTTTCTCCTCTTGCTCTGAAAAACACAAAAAGGCCCCAGCTTTCTACTTTGATAAAATCACCACTGTAAAAAAAACCTTTCTAAATGCAAATTAAATGTGCAATGCACACTATTTTCAGTCTTAAACCTACAGAAGTTTTCCCCACAAATAAGAAAAGTCCTTGTCCCTATTAGATGGTAGCGCTGATATAGTTGAAGACTGGACAAAAAATATTTCATATGTCAGTGGATCCTGGAAGCATTTTGATCTGTTTTGTAGTAGTGTAGAGCTTGAAACCCAGCTTTGGTTGAAGGACAGCAAGCAGGATATTTAGGTATAACGTGGTGCTCTTTTTTGTACTATGCCGATGATATAAAAACATTGGGGTGGGGGTACCATATTCCTTTTTTTGGTCATGCTAAAGTTTGTCAAAATGCTGTCTACTGTCTTATAGGCAGACGAAGCCTACTGTATGTTTCAAAGTCACCTGTTTAGGCAGTCACAGATAACTCATGCACTATTTGTTCTAGTGAATTGTGTGGTGAGGTTTGTGATTTGTAAATTATTTAGGTTCACAATTAAGATCTCCATCGCATAGGCATTCCAATTATGTGATGTATGTTTGTTCTGAAGTAAGCTTCACTGGATTGATAGCACTGAATCTTATGAAAATGGACATACAGGCTGCATTTACATTCTCAGTATCTTAAGTTATGTCTGGCAATGCTTAACTAAGGAGAGTCATAGTTCAATGCTAAAAAGCAGGCTTTGTATGGAGAAACGCTCAGGTTCTGAGTTTCTGTTTGTAATCTTGGAGTATCATATATGGGACAGTAGTAGGCTGCATGGAACAAAAGCATAATTTACTACTAGTTACATTGCTTTGATCAACATTCCCAAATTTTGGTATAAAATACTCAATTTATTATCTATTTTTTTTAAAGATGATGTTATCATACATCATCTAACATTTAGTTCTGAGTTTCTAGTAGTCTGTTCCTTAGCTTAGAACATTTGATTAAAGCCCCATCCCCCAGCATGCTGGCTGGGAATTCTGGGAGTTGAAATCCATGCATTTCAAAACTGCCAAGGGTTGAGAAACACTACCTTAAGGCTAGCCAGATTGAGAGAATAGACAAAATTCGTATTCTAATTTTACAACAAAAGGGATACATTTCTTCCCTGTAAGAAAACAAGATGGTCTTCTCCTTCCTTCTAAAAATAAATGATCTTTCTGCTTAGATTCTCAGGAATTTGTTACAAGTTTATCCTCTGTCTCCAAATTCCCACTAAAAAAAGGGGGGGTAGGAGGGAGAACTTTGCTTTTCTAATCCAATCTCTTCTGTATTTTTACTCGGAGAAAATCCTGTTGTACTCTATAGGTTAATTTGCATAGGAGTGTTATGGATAAAGCTCATCATTGTGCCCAGACTCACAGACATGAGTACAATCCATCCAAAGCAGTATTAGCTGAAGTGGACATAAATCTCTGCCCTGAGAGTTGGTGGCATCTCCCTGATCTTGCCTGGGCCTAGTTCAGGGGTAGGCAACCTTGGCTCTTTTATGACTCGTGGATTTCATGAGCATAGCTGGCGCAGGAATTCTGGGAGTTGAAGTCCACGCGTCATAAAAGAGCCAAGGTTGCCTACCCCTGGCCTAGTTGATACTTGGGTGGGAGACATCAGGAACTCATGGTTGTAAGCTGGACTGTGAAGCTGAAAATATTCAGCTCTCTATTATTAACACTAACTCTGTCTTCCTTCCCTAGGTGAAAATCTGGTTTCAAAATAGGCGGGCAAAAGAAAGGAAGATCAACAAGAAAAAGTTACAGCAATCTCAGCCTGGGGGAGTGCACAGTGGATCTGAACCCATGAGTCCTGTCTCCTCCATGCAGGCAGGGACACCTGGCTCTGTTCCCAGTGGAGGCCTGTTGGGTGCTACTGGCTTGACCCCAACTGTTGCACAGTAACAGCAGTTACAAGGAAAGATTGAGCAGCGGAAGAGTTTCTGCATTCCATACAGAAAAAGAAGAAGTGACTGCCGGCCACACACCAGCCAGCCTAGGAGGAAGAAAACCACTAGTCCAAGAGTGAAACCGAAGAGGCAAGTGGTGACTCTCCATATCCTGCAACTAGGATGGACTGCACTGAACAGCCAGCGTCACGCTTTGGGGTTTCCTGCCCATTTTTACAAAATATACTGTGAGCCAACCAAGTTCAGATGGGATAGGGGAAGGAAGGGAGTTGATTTTCCTTAATTTGTTTCATTCTTGACCGGGATGTTGCCATAGATATCACATAACTGACACTTAACTCTGGAATGGAAAACACCTTTTCTCAGGGAATTGGGCCTGGAATGCCTGCTTGTTATTCCTGTTTTTTTTTTTTTGTTTTTTTTAATTACCAATGTGTTGTTGGGTTCATGATAAATGTTAATGGGAAAAAAGAAGAAATTAAACCATATTTTGCTTTGTTTTTCTGGTATCCTAAACAAACTGAAAAGGAGAATCATTCACCTCCCAACTGGCAGGAGAACATAAAAGAAGGAAGCTGCTGAGATGCTCTGAAGCAAGTCCTTGGATGGTAATTTATTGAAAACAAGCAATGGGGATATTATGTCCAAATTCCTACCTGCTGCCTGGCATCTCTTTATCTCTGGTGTAAGCACACACTATGGACATTAAAAAAAATATGTTTTTATGAGGACTTCTTTTTTCAATAGAGAATATTTTTAAGGTAATCAGCTTCGCACTGAGCCTTACTTGTGATCGTGAGCATCCTTTAATCTGTGTTATCCTATCACTGTTGCTGCCTTGGCTGCTTAACAGAATATAACGTCTGTATTTGAGTGATGGGGTAAATATTTTGAGGCCACCAATTGGCTGTTGAAATATATTATCTGCCGCCTCCTAAGATACAGGCAGCTCTTCCCAAAATAATCCAGTAGCTGTTCAAGCCTAGCTTCTTACATCAACTTGCCTTCCCAAATATCAAGGAGGGAGAACAACATCTACACACTTCCATTCAGTGATGGATGACACAGCAGAAGCTAGTTTTGTTACTGAACGATTAGCAGATTTTGTGACATCTGGGCTTGAGCAAAGAAAGCCGATGTGCTCAAGAAGGGGGGAGTACTAGGGTTACTACTAGGTCATTCTGGAACTGATTTAAGTTGCAAATGAGGAAACTAGATTTCTTGGATCTGGCACTACTGGCTGCAGGTTATTAAAATCCGCTGATGGAGGAGCAAGAGTCATGAAAAGGAGAGGAATAGGGAGGCCTCTTCCACTCAGCTCTAAAAAGAAATGTGTGCTGGTAGAAATGTGAGCAGAGAAAAGCGACAAAGAGCAAGAAGAAAGGAGTAATTGAGACCTCACAAGACCTGTTTTTGGGTCTGATTGAGGGAGCTGTCTGTTTATGGTCCATGGGGCCACCAGGATCTGACTTAGCAACTAAACACCTACAAAAGTCTGCCTTGTTTTGAGTTTGGCACATCTCAACCTGTCTTTTTTTATATATATATATAAAGATTTTATTGGGTTTGTTCCCATAAACATATGTTAATTTTTCCAATCAAAGAGTTGTCTGGGATTAGCTATGCTAATACATATTCAATACCTAATCCTTCATTCTTTCCTCCAACCAACAATAAAATAAATCCCAAGTTTAAAAAAAAATCCAACATAATTAGAGAATCCTGACTGGGCTATATAGCATCCCAATCCTTAATCCAAATTTGGAACGGAACTCTGTTTATTCTAATAAGAAAAAACATCATTTATAAGAATAAAGGCAAGTTTTTGATCATTGTGCAGGGCTTCAAAAGTGGGACCTATGAACATTTGCAGCCTAACTTTTAATGCCACTTTCTGCAAAAGTCTGTCCACTTTGGAATGGGCAGGACCAAACTCAAACAGCTATAATCAAGGACATGTGAATTTGTATCCACGAGTACCCATGCTGGCGAACTGGCATCTGCCAATGATATTGATTTCTCTTTTCTCCATTCATCCCCACATCTGCTGACTCGCATCTTTGGGGGGGTCATTTGGGAGCTGAGAGGTCAAAGAAAGTGCAGCAGAGTCCACTAGCCTTGATTGTCATCCATTTCCTTGAAAATAGATTTCCTAAAAAAAAAAAAATGATCTGAGCCATGTAAATTAATAATAATGAAATAATTTATGTATTGAATACATATGCAAGCACTCTTCTTACCTTAGAGCTAGAATGATGTGCTCTTTCTAATTTTACATGTTTGAGCTGACTTTCAAATAAAACATGTAGAATTTATGCTGTGAAAAGCACAAACAATCCAGGAAAACTGCTGTGAGCTGAAGCCAACTTTATGGAAATGAAGCCATGCCCTTTTTGCTCAGATCCATTCATTTCAATGGGATGTAAGTAGAGAGCTATGGAACTATAGTCCTGGATTCCATCCAACTCAGAATTTCACATGAAGCCTCAGATGGGCACAGCTGAGAACCTGTATGCTGTATTGCTTGGTTTACTTAATATGATCGGATTTATGAACAGATGGATAAACAGACAGATCTACTAATAGCAATTTGTCCCATCTATGGTCAAAGCATTATGGAATCTGTCATACATCCTGTGAGATGTTTTCATTGATTTCCAAGAAAAATCACAAGTGCTTGGAATTTTTCCTTTCATCAAGACTCTTTATTTGGGCTACCAGATCAGGGCTGCCAAACACATGTAGCCTCTTGGCCACATGTGCAATTTCAGAGATATAGCTCATTGGCATTTAGATACTAGTCCCTTTGAAAGTTCGAACAACTTTCAGAAAACAGCCTTAAGAACTGAGAAAGAAATCTGCTTTAGAGAAAAATGTATGGAGCTTAGAAGGAAGGCTCCACAGTGGAGGAGAAAAAAAGGAAATACTTTTTGAAATGTTGAGAATGGTAGAAAGGAGGAAAATATGTTAAGACCTTAGAATAAGACCTGTCTACATCCCAAATAGAAACCAGCTTCAATGATTTCAGTGGAAATCATTTCTAGCTTTAAGGTATCAGTTTATTGCAAAACCCCTTCCTCACAAGTCTGAGATTTAGATGTTGTGAGGAACCATCTAACTTCTCTTGGTTAAATTCTTTCTAGTGAGACCCCCAAATTCCAGCTGTTTAAACAATTAGAAAAGAGTTTAAGTGTGTCAACATCCATACTTGCTTCCTTTTTCTTTTGAACACATCAACAGCATGGTTCTGTGAACATTCATTCAAGGAAATCTGGATATTCAGAATGAAAATCACACTGCTACTTTCTCCATCTAAAGTGGATTCAGATACTTGACATCCCTCAGACTGTATCCAAATCATGCTGTGATTTAAAAATATGAATCAAATAGGGATTTTCTCTCTTGGACAGTAACCTAACTTTATTATGTTGGTATTCTTGAAAGAGTTTATTATTTTCATCAGTAATTGTAGCTATAATCTTTGAAGAAAAACAGGAATCCTGAAGTATGATGGAGAATAAGGTAATATTAAAAACGCACAAGCAAATCAATGCATACACTGTCAAAATCAAAACTGTTAGACACAAAATGAGAATGTTTTTATTTGAATAAATATTTTCTAACAACAGCAATAAGGGTAGTGACTGAAATAATACGAAATTGTAGAGTCCTTTCCTTAGCTCAGAATTAACATTTTCAGGGGAGAAAGTCAGACAGATGACTAGCTGATAAATCTATTTATTACTGGATTTTTTAAAGCAGAGATATATCCTGGCTGTTTTAAAAATTCATATTGTTATTTAATTGTCTCAAGATTTAAATGCTGATAGATCTTCCTCTATTAGAATTGCATTTTCTGATTATTTATATCTTTGCATGAAGGAAGCCTAATCCTCCTTTCACCAGTGGAGTGAGATATTTACTCAAGTGCTACACTGAATTAAGGTTGTGCAAAACATGGAAGGGACATTTTCCTTCAATAAAGATTCAAGGTAGCAGCACCTTTATCTGAGTTAAGTCTTGAAGCCCTGTGGTCTCAGCTTCTGGTGAGGAGATTGTGAAGAGCCTCGTGTCACAAAGGGGGTTTCTGTGCCTGCACAGAGTATTCCGAAAGTAGCTGAGGCAGAATATCCTGCAGGTCTTTTCTAGAAAGAAAGAAAAAAAGAAAAAGAAAGAAAGAAAGAGAAAAAGAAAGAAAGAAAGACAGAAAGAAAAAGAAAGAAAGAAAGAAAGAAAAAGAAAAAAGAAAGAAATTAAAGAAAGAAAAAGAAATTAAAGAAAGAAAAAGAAAGAAAAGAATTAAAGAAAGAAAAAGAAGAAAGAAAGAAAAAGAAAGAAAGAGGAACATAATGTGTTAAAGAGGTAGGCTGCAAAAGTCCAGAGCATCTTCTGTATCCTGATCATCTGAATTTTTGCTACTCACAGATCTGCAGCCTGATTAAAGATGTAATACAGGGAGTCCCTGATTTAACAACAGTTCGCTAAGTGACCCGTTCAAAGTACAGTGAAGAATGTGACTATTGCTGTGTCCCAAAGTCCATTTATGACAGGTGACTATTTATAACTATTGCCATGTCCCAAGGTAATGTGATCACCTTTTGCGATCATCTGACAAGCAAAGTCAATGGGGAAGCCAGATTCATTTAACAACTAGGTTACTAACTTATCAACTGCAGTGATTCACTTAACAACTGTGGCAAAAGAGGTTGTAAAATGGGGCAAAACTCACTTAGCAAATGTCTCACTTAGCAATAGAAATTTTGGGCTCAATTGTGGTCGTAAATCGAGGACTATCTATACTGTGATGCCTGAATAAAGAACTGCTTCTTCCAAACGGTAGCAGTGGCCATTCTAGGGCTAAACTAGGAATTGAAGTCCAGTCTACTTTTTTTTTTCCAAGCAGAATTTTGAAATTCAGAAAAGTTGAACTGCTTCTCCATCAACTGATCCAGCTGATCCAAGAAAAAAGCGACAGGGATCTGCCCATATCTTCATTATTTGGGCTTAACCTGCTTCTTTTAGGCGGCAAATATATGACCCTTGGCCCTCTTTGATCCACCACTAGTGGTTGATGCCCTGGGTCCTAGGAGAAGGGCGGCATATAAATTTGATTATAAAATAAATAAATAAATAAATATTTTGACCGACAGCAGATAAATTTGTACAGTCAGGTTCTGCAAACTTTTATTCATCAACATCTCCTTACATGAATATTGTCCAGATGGGCCACACATGGAATGCATTCAAAGATAGCTTTGTGATATTACAGTATTGCAAAGGGATCTCGGGGGTGGGGGAGAAGGGCAGTTTGGAAAGGAAAAACACCGCTGGAGAAGTTGTTTCTCTTAGTAGTACAACAATTGGGGTACAGGTCACAGCATTATTTTCTAAGTAGGTTTAGATCAGGGGTAGGCAACCTTGGCTCTTTTATGACTCGTGGACTTCAACTCCCAGAATTCCTGAGCCAGCATGGCTCAGCCTGGAAATCCTCCTCTTCCCCTCAGCATAGCTGGCTCAGGAATTCTGGGAGTTGAAGTCCACGAGTCATAAAAGAGCCAAGTTTGCCTACCCTTGGTTTAGATCAGTGTTTCTCAACCTTGACAATTTTAAGGCATGTGGACTTCAACTCCCAGAATTCCACAGCCAGCAACGCTGGCTGTGGAATTCTGGGAGTTGAAGTCCACATGCCTTAAAATTGTCAAGGTTGAGAAACATTGGTTTAGATCCTGTTTTTATTCAAAGGGGCCAAAAGGGCTCACAACTGTGGGCATTCTCTCTTTTAGTGCACCTGATGGAGAGACCTGGTGCGCTTGCTCGCTAACAACCTAACTGCCCTCCAACGAGTCTCTCACCTCTTCCTTAGGGAGGGAGGGCCAATCCATGGAATCCAGGACGACTCAGTAAGAAACAATCGACAAACATTCCATCTCCTCCTCCCCACCCTCATCCCTCCGGACAGCCTGGAGCCCGGTTCCTCTTTAAGAAGCGATTAACCATAAACTAATAGCTGGAAGGACGCGGAGGGCAAGCAGTCCAGCGGTGGGCATGCTTTCCCAGAAAGATCCATCTTGCCCAGCAGCACTGAGAGCCCTGTCCACACCCGAACCCCGGCTGCCAGGCAGACAATGGAGGAAACCCCAGATACCTCCGTTGCTAGGGAACGGAGGTCAATAATGCATATTTGGATTGTGGAACAGAGCGCAAGGTCTGTTTGTTTAGTGGTTAGAGGTTCAAAAGTCAGCATTGTCTTACTAGCAGCCCAAGTCGCAGTCCGCCACGGGGTGGAAGGAAGAACCAACTCACCAACCAATTAGCCAATTAACAAAGCAATCGCTTTAATTCCAGCACCCCAGGCCCCCCAATTGGGCTGTGCGGGCAAAGATCAGAAAAGCCGAACAGGTAAAACAGAATGAAACTAAACTCTTGGTTCTTCCCCTTGAGTCAGAAATAACAGTTTTCAAGATGCAGTGACTAGACTAGAGGCTAAGGCAGAACCAAGCAAGCCCCATGTTGGTTTGTGTGCTGTGGTGAACCTATGCTTTGATCTGGTCTACGTATAAGCATAACAGCTACACTGAGCATATTTCGACTTATTCAGCAGGGTATAATTAAGCAAACCATAGTTTACTGTGCAACGGTCTCAGAAGCCTTCCCCCCCCCCAGGACCACTCAACTTTGCAGTGCAAAGATTCCTGATCTCTTTCTTTTTATGCTTTCTCATCCAGGATTCATATTCTGGGTTTGCACAACGTGTTAGTCCAGTCTACAATGAGATCTTGTAGCTTGAGTTTTAGCAAGCTGTGTGAATTTGGCCATCACTTTAATCCACAATATATTTATTAGGTCACAGAATATTGTGGGAATTCACCAATTGCCCTTTAACAAACTAGGATTTGCTTACTTGTTTGAATCCAACCAGTTCAATCTTCTTTTGAGTTCTAGTTTACAAGCTACTCCATAGAATATTGCAGTCCAAAACTCCCCAAGAAAGAAAACCAATTAAACTCAATCACATTTGTTTCTTGAGTAGATACACATAGAACAAGGTTGAAACTAACAGATTTCAAAGCAGGAAGTTTCATTAAAAGTTCTTGTCAGGCATATTTTCAGCCCAATGACTCAGGATCTTTATTCCACTGAAAATTCCATGGAATTTCACTCCATACAGCAAGCATGCTTAAGGGACCACCTTCAGCTATTATTGGATCTTTGAAAAATCAGTTCTGAAATTGCTGCAGACCCTGAACAGGGATGAATTAAGAATCTTTCCAGAGGTGATTTATTGCACAAAGAAGGTGCATCTATTACAGAGGCTCTGAACCTATTTGCTTTCCACAAACTCCCTTCCATTTGTTGCTAGGGACACAGGATTCTCTCTTTCCAACTAATGCCACATTACTGTTATGTTGAGTACTAGCAGATTTAGGGTATATGGATGTGATTGCTTTTTTATCCCTAAACCCCAGGCATTTTCATTCCTGGACTTTTTGTATCACCTAGGAACAGAGAGGCACTGCTTCAGGAACTCTATTAAAGCTCCCTTTCACAGTTATAAACCCAGAGCTGTGTATACTCTGGACTATACAAACAACAAAGTGTCCTTTTCTGCATACGTGCATGCCAAATGGAATATGGTTGCCTTTAGTGCAGGAAACATCAGAAGCCAGTTTCTTTATCAGCTATTATATCTGTGCCTTTCATCACACTGTACAGTAATTTATAGACCTAAAATAATAACATTTGTCTGTGCTGCATGAGTTCTTGATCACATATAGGTTTTTTTCAACAAGCACAAATTTGGAGCATTTAGTTTTGTTTTTTTTTAATATATAAAATTCTTTTATTAAAACAATCAACATTGAACATAAAAACATATTGTGCAGCAATCATCATGGCACCTGATATACAATACTAAGTATTAGTCATTGAAAACGTCTGAATTAGTAAGCCTTTTTCCACCCCTCGCGTCTAGCCTCAACTATACTCCTGTTACACTTTGTTTGATTGGTGTTTCTCTTATCTGGTTCCATATTAATGTGATCAACATTAAACCAAAGATCCTATTGCTAAACAATCATCCTAGAACATAGCATACAACATTAGGTATTAATCTTTGTAAACATCTGTTTTAGTAAACGTTCTTCCCTCCTCCCTTCCCTCTTCAAGTATACTCCGAGTACCTTTTGTTTGGTTGGTGTGTCTCTTATATATGGTCTATCTACTGTATCTAGTCTATTGCATATTGTTCGTTTGCGCTTCTGAATTGACTTCATCCCATTACTAGTGCAATCTTTTATAGTCCCTAACCAGAGATCCTGAGGTAAAAGTTTCATATCCTGAGGTAGAGATTCAGTCCGCTTTAACAATATTAAAGCAAACAACATTAGTCATAAGGTTATGTTAAGAGGCATTAGTTATAGAACATATACATTCAGCATTTAGTTTTTTTGATAGCTATAGCATAGATATAGATCATTTCCAGCAGTTTGTACGGTATTCAATATCTACAGCAGATTCCAAGCATGTAAGTTCTTAATAAACAGTTCCTTGGATCAAGGGGTTGCCCTAAACCAGGGGTAGGCAACCTTGGCTCTTTTATGACTCGTGGACTTCAATTCTGGAAGTTGAAGTCCACGAGTCATAAAAGAGCCAAGGTTGCCTACCCCTGCCCTAACCTAAGATCACATGCAGCATTTATTTAATTTTACTTAACCTTCTGCTCATTTCTATGGTTGAGAGTCATTCACTGCTTTCTTTGCAATCTGCTTGCTGGTTGGAAGAGTCAAAACTAAAGGCTGAGAATAAGAGAACAGTTGCTTTTGCTATTCCGGCTTGGGGTCCTAGCAGATTATGCCATGGGAATACCACCCTCATCAGGTAAAACTTTGCCCATCATTGTGCCAATCTATTTCTCATTTTCCAGTATAATCTCTGCTTACCTACTTTTTGTGCTCCAGCAATAATAATGCAAACTCTTCCAATAGCACAGTATGTACTGGATCCAAGGAAATCAGATCTGTGAAATCAGATAATGACTGGAAACACACACTGTACAATTTGCCAAATAACCCTGCTATTGTGGTTTGTTCTGTGAACTAGCCATTGTTGTATTTCATTAAGCCATTCTTAAATAAAGCAATATATGTAGGTATAACAAGCAGGAACCCAGACTCGCAATTTTTGTTAAGAATTGGACTATATGTTACAAATCAAACCGTGCTAAAAACAAAGCAAACCAACCAGAAAAATTGATGAGGGAATTAATCCTGAATTATCTTCTAGAAATGTGTTCAATTCCCTACAGATAATAGTGGGATTTTAAGATGAATTGTAAATATTCCTTTTGTCGAGCAAATTGTCAGTTGGCCTATAGCAGGAATTGGAAAAATTGAGAGCCAGATTAAACTGAGATTGTATTCATACCTTGGGCTAACATGATTTATGGAATATGCTTCAATAACTGGTTCATCTTAACCTTAAATCATGGTTGGGTCTTTATTTCTTATAACAAATAGACAAAAGCAGCAACATTTGCATTCATTATACATTGCAACAAAAAAGTCAAAATTCTGTAAAGATTAGATTTGAGTACAATAGATGTGTTGATATTTGAAATTTAAAGTATGTATTGATCTAAAAAAATGTACAAGTACCTTTAAGCAAATTGTGCTCATAAATACACTTTTGCCCTTTGGTGACCAAAAAGAAAATAAGTGGAATGTGAGATTTCAACTCTCTCCTTTATGGAAAAAAGCCTTGCATCTCTGTGTGTTCAGTGCAACTCCCCACCTTATCCCTTCCAGCCCAGCCTTGGATGGTTATCCATTACAGATAATTTCTAATCCTATCTGCTGTGGAAGTGTCCATCTATTCAATTCTGCTTAATTAACAGAAGTGACTTCCCCTTCTTTAGAAGTGTCCTTCTTCTTCCAGCTGGCCATTTACAATCTATTGACCCCTTGTACTGGAAACAATTAGTGTCACGGCATATATATATCATCAGTACAATTAGCACATTATCCAAGTTCCTTTGCCCCAATGCGGAAAGACAGGGAAAATAACAAGAGGTACCCAATCACTTTCAGTCCTTATAGGAGGAGGAAGGGAAGGGACAACATTGAAGGGGGAAAGGTCAGACAATCAGAGGAAGAGCACACGACAGCAAACTGATATGGTTAGCTTTGAGGACCCTGGGGTCTTGTTCACTGGAAGCATTTGTAGCCCCTTTAGTCATCCTCCAAGTGCACTTTGATGTCAAAAGCTTTTGTTAACTCTCCTGGTCTTTTAGCAAAGCTTACCACTTGAACCAAAGTCCAGTGGGCATCTTCCTCTTGCTTTTTGGGTTGATTTGGAAGTTACAAAGACTAGCTCAATATTAATTTTTAGGAAGGGCTCTTGCCTTCTACTTATAAAACTTTCAGGAAAAGACAGCAAACCAAACTCCCATCGTTTCTGTCCGTCTCTCTCCAGGTTTTATAAGGTGCCTTGTTTATCTGCGGAATGGATGAGATTAATCACTAGGCTAATGTTGAGTAGATGGGTCAGGATATTAGGCCAGCATATGATAGGGCTGACTCATGCCATGCCACACTTTTAATGATAGTCATAGAAAATCATTCTTCCAGTTGGAGCTAACTACCCCATTCCTCATGGCTAAGAAAAACTCAGTGGTCTAGTGCCCCTCCAATAGTATCAAAAAAGATGTCTCTATTTGGGAGACCCAATCTCTTTTAAAGACATTGCCATAGTTCCCTGGAAGGATGATGTCAGAGTAGAAGATGGCACTATGTTTACTATGAACAACCAGAGTGAAGAAACACCCATTAATGCAGTGGTGGCGAACCTATGGCACGGGTGCCAGAGGCGGCACTCGGAGACCTCTCTAGGGGCATGCACGGCATTGCCCCAGCCCTGCCACCCCCATGGCCCCCTCCTCACCAGCAGCCCCCTCAGAGGAGAATCGCCTTGGGTGCAGCCTGCGCCGAGCAGCGCAGCCAAGGACATGGCAGCTGAGCAGAGGGAACAAGACTAGGCCCTCATGCCCCATCGTGTACAGATGCTGCGGGGTGCGGACAGAGGGCGTGGTTGCCACAACGCTGGGCCGCCTGGGCAATTTGCTGTGGTGGGTGGCCCTGCGGGCAGGAGAGGCAGGGGCGGGGCAGGGGCGAGGCGATTTTTGGGCACTTGGTCTCTAAAAGGTTTGCCATCACTGCATTAATCAATACATGAATGGCATCCTGCTCTATTTCTTTGTTATTTTTATCACTACTCATATAAGAAAACATGCAATAACCTGCTCTTTTTCATCCAACTCAGGTGAAGCAATGAAAGTGCTACATTCTTACCTTGTGCAAGACCTAAGTCATTGTTTATACGCTACAATGGGTGAATTCCTACAATGCCCTAACTGAAAACAGTTAAATCACATTCTTGCATAATGTGAAGTGTGAATCCAGTCAGTGGCAGGGATTAATGGAATGCTGAAGGTGAAGACGGAACTCCCAGGTAGTTACTCTCAATTAATGAGGCTTTGGATTCCTGCCTTAGGCTTAGATCTAGTGCCACCTAGTGATATCTATGCGTTAAAGGCTAGGAGCTTCTTATCTATCAACTTTTGCCTTTGCTTCTTAGTCATTTTAAAATTACATTGCATTCTTTGTCTTGATGTCTCTCTTTGTAAGCAGTACAGTGCATTCTTTTTCCTCACTCAGCTTGCTCACTCCTATTCATATCTACACACAGTTCAATTCTGAAGCAGGCTTGACCTAAGACATGGGTAGCCCTTCTGGTCTTTAGAGAGCAGGGCCATTTCTGGACATTGAATTTCTGCCATGGTTGCCTGGCTAGGGAGTAACGTCTATTCAGCAGATGGCCAAGTGGAACAATCATCTGTAATTATACTTTTAGCTTTGTGGCAGGGAAGTGGGCCCATGTCCAAACAAAGCACTGGGCTGCAGCCACCCACCAATTTTTATTTCTAAGAAAGACTTGTAAGTAAAAACAATGTCAACACCTGTTTGGTTTTGTTTCACAAAATGCCAGCTTATTTTATTTTATTTTATTTTATTTTATTTTATTTTATTTTATTTTATTTTATTTTATTTTATTTTATTTTATTTTATTTTATTTTATTTTATTTTATTTTATTTTATTTTATTTTATTTTATTTTATTTTATTTTATTTTATTTTTTATTTTATATTTTATTTTATTTTATTTTATTTTATTTTTTATTTTATATTTTATTTTATTTTATTTTATTTTATTTTATTATTAATTTTCGACTAGGAGCTTGGTTGATGCCATAGAAAGTGGGTATAGAAACATTATTAGTGCCTGCCATCACCATATTTTCACCCCTGGTCTAGTTAATTTTGTCTCTAGTTTACTATTTTATTCATCTGCTATGTTTGTATTAAATGTATCACCATGATAGAGAATCAAGAGTTGTAAGTTAGATGACCCACAGAAACTTGATTATTGTATGCTGCTCCAAGTCAATTTTTGTTAGAAGAATGGCTATATATATATTTGATTAATAAATACACAAACTTGAAATGTTCCTTCTTAATATCTCATTCAGTGCAGGATTCATATAATGGATGTTTTCAAAGAGTCCACCAGCTCTTGATATCATTTTTTTAAGTCAAAGAAAATTTCCAGTTCCAGGAAAGGCTCTAGCTGATTTCAGTACTCTGCAGCAAAAACAATTGTTTTAAAATGTTGGCAGTTGATGAGCTTTCATTGGAAAACAATTCATAATATGCTGGAAAAATAAAGAAAATGTCAAAATTCTGAGCTAGTGTACCCCCCCCCATTCATCCAGAAGAAAGATAATGCAAGGAAGGAAGGAAGGAAGGAAGGAAGGAAGGAAGGAAGGAAGGAAGGAAGGAAGGAAGGAAGGAAGGAAGGAAGGAAGGAAGGAGGATCAAGCATGAAAAAGTATTATATTGAGTATTGGGTAAATTGAGGACTGTGGAGTTCCATGGTGTTCTATGTATGTATATGTGTGTGTGTGTGTGTGCGTGTGTGTGCGTGTGCGTGCGTATGCGTGCGTGTCTGCCCATATGCACATGGGTGCACGTGCACACACATATATGCTATTACTTGAAACTACCTTAACGTCAATTGCCCCATGATTAATTCAGAAATTGCATTTCATGGTGACATCATTACAGTATTTACATTAAATCCATCCACTTCTGTGGAAAACAGCATACCATCATATTGTATTCTTTGGTGGGATGACATTTTAGTATTGATGGGCTTCCTTAAGGCTTCACTTTAAGCTAGGACATCCTTTGTGGTCCAAAGCAAGAGTGAACTCAATAGGCCTACCGGTCAGTCATACAGTAAAAAAGAGTGACTCCTGGGGACTGCACAGATGCGACCATGCAATTTTTTTTTTTTTACTTCACTGTTGGCCTTTGCCTTCTTCTGGGATGGAGTTTTTTTTCACTTCCTAGTCTAGCCTACAGGCCTAATTTTCCCTAGTGCAGGGGTAGGCAACCTTGGCTCTTTTATGACTCGTGGACTTCAACTCCCAGAATTCCATGCTGGTTCAGGAATTCTGGGAGTTGAAGTCCACGAGTCATAAAAGAGACGAAGTTGCCTGCCCCTGCCCTAGTGGCTTCCCAGCCCAGTACTAAATAAAGCTTACAAGGCCAGGTGCTACCAGGTGCTGCCACCTGCAGAGATTCACAGGATATTGAATACAGATAGTCCTCGACTTACAAAATTCATTTAGTGGCCTTTCAAAGTTACAACGGCACTGGAAAAAGTGACTTACAACCATTTCTCACACTTACAACCTTGCCAGCATCCCCATGGGCACGTGACCAAGATTCGGATGCTTCACAACTGACTCGTATTTATGACGGTTGCAATGTCATCCCCTTTTGCAATCTTTTGACAAGCAAAATCGAGGGGGAACCAGATTCACTTAACAACTGTGTCCCTGACGTAACAACTGCAGTGATTCACTTAACAGTTGTGGCAAGAAAGGTTGTAAAATGGGAAAAATCTCACTTAACAAATATCTCCCTTAGCAACACAAATTTTGGGCTCAGTTGTGGTCGCAAGTCGAGGATTGCTTGTATACTGTAGGTGAACATTAAAAGTCCACCTGAATCCATGATTACTCTATCACAGGGGTTCTCAACCTTGGCAACTTTAAGACTTGTGGAGTTCAACTCCCAGAATTCCTCAGCCAGCAAAGCTGGCTGAGGAATTCTGGGAGTTGAAGTCCACAAGTCTTAAAGTTGCCAAGGTTGAGAACCTCTGCTCTATCACATTGTTCCTTCCTGATTTTCAAAAAAAGGCCTACAAATTGATTACCCCTCTTTGAATGCCATGTAAATCACTTCCCCTCAGGCTAGAGCTACCCTACCTGAGTGGCAGAAATCCAGATGACAAGTAGATGGACCCCAAGAAAACGCTGCCATCCAATAACCATAATAAAAAAAATTACTATAATATTGCCAGCTAGTGGTCATCCAGGTTTTTGCAGCCCTGATACAGTAACCCTATCTCAGATGGTAGTAACAGATTCCAAAGTTGGACTACGGCAGTGGTGGAGAACCTATGGCACATGTGCCAGAGGCAGCACTCAGAGCCCTCTTTGTGGGCACGTGCACCATGCCCCAGAGATGGTAACTGTCCCTCTTCAACCAGCCGCCTGCTAACTCGCCGAGGTCCCACGTGGCTGGATGCATTGCGGCACAGCTGGTTTCCCTCCCCCCCCCGGTCCTGTCCCTCCTGGCCTTGCATGCTCTCCTTTTCCTGGGTACGACCCACTGCATCACCTCCTCAGCTGTCGGCCAGCCATCCAGCTGAGAGGCAGCTTCTTTGAACTGCTGGCGGCGGGCTGCGGAGCCCCAGAATATGCCAGTCGAGGGGCTGGCAGGCTGTGGCTGCTGACGGACACCGTCAGCCTCCATGCGCTCGCTGGCCTCTGTGTGTGTGGGCCAATGTTGTCAGGCAGCAGCTGCCCCAGCCCTTGCTTTGCCCCATGGCAATGGCACCCTTGCCCTGCCTCACCTCACCCTGCAGACGAGCCTCCTGCCTACCCCCCACCTGCCAGAAACCCCTGGAACTCCCCTAACCCTGCCCATCCACCACAAGCATCCCTCCCCATGAGCAATATTGATGTGACCACACCCACCTTGGCCACACCCACCCAATCTACCATGACCACCACAGCCATGCCCACCCAGTGGGCCACGTCCACCTGGCCCCTGGCGATAAATAAGTGGGTTTTGGATTGCAGTTTGGGCACTCGGTCTCTAAAAGGTTCACCATCACTGGACTATGGACTGTATGATGATCTATGTTGAACTCTTCATTGGTCAGCCCTGTTGAATGACCCCAACAAGGTTGAATATGATTTCATAGGATGATGTATGAAGAAAAAGTCAGTCAGGACTTATCTCATGCTTTGTTTCTTGTCTTTGTTGCAAAATATTATCAAACTGTGGCTATTGTGACATGTCACCAGTAGATGGCACTATTTACTTTTCCTTGGGAGCATGTCGAGAAAAGATGGAAGGAATGTAGGGAGAAAAAACAAATAAACAGAGCTTCCAGGTTGCAAGAGAAAATGGCTGGGTCATTATTTTAGCTATTTCCCTTTTTCTTTAGTGCCTGAGATCATAATCCTTCAACAATTTCCTTGGCATTTAGCACCACTGAGTTCACTGGCTCTGTTCGCATAAAGTGTTCACTTAAAAAGTTAACCCAACTTTCTGGTTATGGTTGAACAGAATTAATAGAACATTAATTCAATATGGTTTTCTGTAACATGCCAAGCTAAAACGAGGTTGGCTAATTTTAGCTCAGTTACTAACTTCATCCAACCCCTTATTAAACTAAGTGCTTTGGTTGTACCTGCACTCTGTAAAAAGTTCGGATAGTTTTTACTTTGGTTCCTTTGTGCATGTCTCAGTGAGTTCTACAGACCCATCTCTTCTGGTTACATTGTGAACAGTGTAGTGTGAAAACCAAAGCCAAGCAAATTAGAAAGCAGATTCAGCCCTGGATATTTTGTGTGAATGAGACAAATAGGACTTCTCTATAACAATTCAAAGCAAGCATTTGTTCACTTTAAACACCAACTAATAAAACACAGTTAATAACAATAAATATATTGTTGGACTAGTTTCCTCCAGTGTGTACTATAAGCAGTGGTGGGATTCAGCTGGTTCGCACCACTTTGGCAGAACTAGTAGCTAACTTTTTGTTGCCCAGGCATAGAATGGACTTTCGGAAGTAGCATCTATACAGAGAACCGGTTGTTCACATATTTGAATTCCACCACTGACTATAAGTCACATTTACCAAAATCACTTTGGATTGGGGATGATGACAGCTGTAGTCCAAACCATTTGCAGGATATGTGGAAAAACTGTTCTGAGCAAATGGCTTTTGTCCCTATATACCTCAGCGCAGCCCAGTCTGTCATCTTTTCACTTGCAAAAATATAGGTGCTCAGATAATAGCCTTGGACAAAAGGAACGCAGTTTTCACAAGAAAGTTGCAATGGGTTGCAAATCTTGGTATGGCCTATTTATCACCTCTCCCACCCAGCTATAACATCTCTCCATGAGAATGAATAGGGAGTGTGGTCCATGTATCAAACAGGAAAGAAGAAAAGGAACTAGAAATAATGATACAAAGTCTTGCTGGTTTTATTTTAAAGAACAACCTTCGTTAAGCTGGTGTACCTCAAATGCATTTCCATGGGAAGAGGCACGATTTTAACATTGTTGGCGCCATCTCTCTATCCATCAGTATGAAGGCTGGGCTTTGTAGTCCAATAATTCTGGTAAAAGAAAAACTTTTGGAACAGTTGAATACATCAGATTTCATCTCCATACCTGTCCAAGGTGTCATTTGTTGATTTTAGGTGAGGGACTTGAGATTAATTTAAGGTACAAACAACCGATTCAGATTTTGACACCTGGTTCTAGATATAATTTCAGAACATATTATGACCACAAAAAGGCATGGGCATGACATTTATAATCTGCATTCTATATCATATTTCTAACATCAATTCTGAGCCTTAGTTACCCACAATAGGTTGTTATCTCCCTTTCTGCTTTTAGAAGACAGAACTTGCTGATATCCAGATGATCTACACCAGTTTTTCTCAATCTAAATATTATTCAGCAGTGTAACACATCAAGAGCCCACAATCTCTATGGCCCCAGATGACCCTTCAGAGTTTATCTGATAATGTGCAGCAGACTTTGCGAAGAAGTTGAGGCAGGCAGACTTGCTGGGCAGGAGTGAGAATCATGTGGAGACTGGTTGCATCAGTGTCTTTCTTTCCTTCCACGATCTCTTTAGTCCTCTTTTCCTTTTTTTTTTTAGAAGTTATATCAATCTTTATATTTTTTAGATTGTGTAAATATTCTTGTACATTGTTCAATATTTTAATTAGTTTCACATTTTAGTGGCATGTGAATCCATATTCCTTTTTTTAAAAAAAAAAAATCTACAGGATTAACAAAGAAATTAAAATCAGAAGCCACTAATATAAATGAAGTTAAAAAATGAGAGCAGTTGTATGTTCTCATCAATCCAGATTAGGCGATTGCAGCCAGATAATCCTTAACCTCAGTTGGAGTGAGTCTTCTAAATCCTGCCTCATTACAGATGCCAACTTCTATGTTATCTTCAGTCATCTGTCCTTCAAAACTTTCCTTTAATGTCAAGATAGCAGTATGAATAGCATCTTCAAGCTCTAAGTCTTCATTGTATCTTTTCTCAAGAAATGTCTTTCCATTTACATAGTTTTTCCCCATTGCAGTTGCTTTCCATGCAAAGTATGCTCCAGATGGATCAGACTGGAATAAATATGGTCGCCCTTCATTCCATCCACATATCAATAGCGACACTCCAAATGGACGTACACCTCCAGATTGAGTGTATTCTTGCATCACAGAAGCGATCCTCTGCACTAGCTGAGCTGTTGGAATAGGCTCATGATAAACCAAGTAGTACTGCTGAGCCAGTTTACGTGCTCTGTGAACAAGTACTCTGTAATCAGGGCCCATGCCACTATATACCAAGCCTATGTGTTTAGTAATAGGTTCCACTTTGTGTACACTCCATTCATCATACAATATAGATTTCTGTTTTTTCTCTGTTGCTAGTACCACACCATTTGCAGCTTTAATTCCAACTGATGGAGCTCCTGCTGCAACAGCTGCCAAAGCATATTCAATTTGAACAAGTTTTCCAGAAGGGCTGAAAGTGGTGAGAGAAAAGCTGTAGCCGCGTTCCGCCATTTTAACTCGTGCCACCTGTCCTCTTTTCCTTTTGACATGAAAAACATTTTCTAGTCAGAACCCTTGTTCAGCATGAAAAGAGTTACGGGCGCTCTTATTCTTGAAAGAAAAATTATCTTTTTTCCTAATATAGCGCAACCTAATCCTGAGCAAGGCTGAGCTCATTCATTGTGCTAAATCATGCTCACTTTTAAATAAGATTTTCTGAATAGAATGTTAGAATATTCTTTATTGGCCGAGTGTGATTGGACCACAAGGAATTTATTCCATTGCATAAACTCTCAGTGTACATACAAACAACAATATATAACCATAAGATGCCTGTATCCAGATAGACCTTGACCACAGTTGAGCTCCAAATTTTTGTTATTATTTGTTAAGTGAGTTTTGCCCCATTTTACAACCTTTCTTGCCACATTTATTAAGTGAATCACTGCAGTTGATAAGTTAGTAACACTGTTGTGAAATGAATCTGGCTTCCTCACTGACTTTGCCTGGCAAAAGGTTGCAAAAGGTGTTCACATGATCTTGGGACACAACAGCGGTCGTAAGTATGAACCAATTGTCAAGCGTCTGAATTTTGATCACACGATTATGGAGCTGATACAAAGGTTGTGTGAAAAATAGGCCACTTTTTCCAGTGCCATTGTAACTTTGAATGGTCGCTAAATGAACAATTGTATGTCGATGACTACCTGTATCCTTCAACATAAGACAGCGCTGTGCGAATTAGGTGTTCAACAGAGTGATGGCATGAGGGAAAACACTGTCTTTGTGTCTAGTTGTTTTGGCATGCAATGTGTTATAGTGGCGTCCTGAGGGGAGCAATTGAAACAATTTATGGCCAGGATGTGAGGGGCCTATACATGTTTTCTCAGCCCTCTTTCTGACCCATGCAGCATACAGGTCCTCAAGGGAAGGCAGGCTGGTTGCAACTGTTTTTTCTGCAGCCCTGGCTACTTTTCTGCAGTCCAGTACTTGTCCTGTTTCATTGCTGTACCAAAGTGTGGCTGTGAATAGGCCACACTTTGAATGGGTGACTGAATAAGCCGCACATAGTATGAGACATATACACATGATCAGTGGTGGGATTCAAATATGTGAACAATCAGTTTTCTATATGGATGCCGCTTCTGAAAGTCCATTCTGGGCCTGGGCAACAAAAAAATTAGCTACCGGTTCTGCCAAACTGGTACGAACTGGCTGAATCCCATCACTGCACATGATATATCTGACCTTAAGAGGGCAGAATCAAATAATATGATGTGAGCACTGGTGAATATGGATGTATAAGCTATGGACAAAAGAAGCCATCTTTGTTCTTCCCTGTCTTGAGAACTATGATATACAGGTAGTGCCTGACTTATGACCACAATTGGGATGAAAATTTCTGTTGTTAAGGAAAGCGTTTGTTAAGTGGCCAGGCCTGATTGTACAAACTGTTTTGCAATAATTTTTCAGTGAAATCATTATTAAGTGAATCACATGGTTGTTAAGCAAATCCAACTTCCCCCGTTGGCTTTGTTTGTCGGCAGCTGGCAGGAAAGGTCACAAATGGAGATCACATGATCCCAGGACACTGCAACCACGGTAAATAATGTGGTGTTTACCAAACACCCAACTTTTGATCACGTGACTGTGGAGACGCTGCTGCAGTTGAAAGTACGAGGAATGTTTGTAAATCGGTTTTCTTCAGGGTTGTTATAACTTTGAATGGTAGCTAAATGAATGGCTGTAGGTTGAGGATTACCTGTAATTTAAGTAAGAGATACATTAGCTCACCTACATATTGCTTTTTTTTCTTTTTTATAAATATTTTATTAATTTTCTGGTTTTACAATCACGTACTTAATAGACAATGTGTTGTCTGGGTCCAGTAGTAATTCAGTGGTACACATTGCTTTTCTCAACCCTCACTGTACTTTCTTTTGTACAGTGAGTTTTCAGAAAGAGATTGTTTAAGATAGGAAAATGCAATGAGTAATGAAAGACAAAGGTATGGTTTATACCAGGGGTGTCAAACTCAATTTCATTTAGGGCCGCATCAGCATTGTGGTTTCCCTCGGGGGACCGGGTGGGTGTGGCCAGGGTGGGTGCAGCCTACTGGTGGGCCTGGAGTGAGTGTGGCCTATTGGGTGGGCATGGCCAGCTCTACATCGTTTGTGTCAAGGGGGCCTGTGGGGGCTTGGGAAGGAGTGGGACAGATCTGAGGGTCTCTGGCAGAAGGGGGTGGGACCAGGGTAAGTGCCAAGGCATGGTCCATTGGAGGAGTCTCACCGTTCCTCTCAGGCCATGGGGGGGGCTGGATGGTGATGCAGGCTGCCCAGAGGTGAAACGCTCAGCCTGGCCCTTGAGCACTATGGCACTAAGCCCAGCCCCACTTCCCCAAGGGGGCATCCAGCTGCACTTACCTCCTCCTCAAGGCTGCTGCTGCTGTGCTTGCTCTCCTTAGTCAGGTTACTCATGATGGGTATGAGGGCAAAGTCAGAGGGAGGCCCATTCCCTCTCCATGGGAGGAGACCGGTTTTGTATCCAAAGCTTCCTTAGCAATAGGATGGGAGACCCCAGGATAGGCCAGGAGGAGGGGGCAAGGGGATGGGATGGTAAAAGGGCAGCAGGACCGGACTAAGGCAGGACTTCCCTCAGACCCTCCCTCTCCTTCTTTCCTTCCTTCCTTCCTAAGTACAGAGTGGTGGGAAAATATTTGAGATGAGGGAGGGAGAAAACAGGCAAGAAACTCAGCCAGGGCCAGGGCCAAGGCAGCGGGGGCTGTTCCCTCACTGTTTCCAGGATGGCTTCGCAGGCCACATGAAACCACTTTGCGGGCTGCATCTCGCCCCCCCCCCGGGCCTTGTGTTTGACATGTCTGGTTTATACAGTGACAACTTTTCTAAATATCCTCTTCTTTGGGCAGTAAGCATGTAACCGCTCTTAAACCTTGCCACATTTTAGGGCATTGTTTCTCAATCTTGGCAACTTTAAAATTCTGATTCTTCAGAATTCTTCAGCCAGCACATTTGAAAGTTGCCAAGGTTGAGAGACACTGTTTTAGGAAGCAAGCATAGTAAATAAGGATCGTTATTTTCAGTTTTGAAAGCTGCTTAAGATATTTGGCTGTTAATAGACAAATGTAAGTTTTGATTCAGGTTTGCACAGGAAATCGATGCTGTAAAATAATTCAGATTTGAAGATAGCAGGGAAGATGTTCAATTGGAACAAAGTAAGGGAACAAAACCTAATTGATTATTAATGGCAGCTTTAAATCCTTTGAGAGATTCAATTTTGCATATGATTTTACTCATTTCATTCACTTGGCAATATATACAAGGGAAACATGTAATGAGAAAACTGCATGGCCCAGATATTTTAGTAGCCTCAGATATGCCTACAATCTTAAGAGATGCATTTTATATTTTATAGAGAATTTTTAAATAAGAATGAAAGTTACATATTTAACCTGTGAAACAGAGAATTGGAATATCCAAACTTGGAAAATCAGTGTTTAAGAAATGTAAAATATACTTATGATTTAAGAATGACATTAATTTATCAGAAAATATCATTTTCATTTACCATTTTTTGAATCCAATAATATTGATGGCATTGTTCAAAACTTAGGGACTCTATGATATGGTCTTGTCTAGCCATCACTTCAGTTTGGTTTCAAATCATAGCAAAAGTTAATATAATTTGGAAAAGAAATATAACTGTTAAGGATGTAAATGTGATGTTAAAATATATTTCTAAAATATGAATATAGCATTCTATGGACAAAAGTTACTCCACCGTGCCTAAGGCTCAAGAAGGAGGATAATCTTATGTACATAGAAAGAAATTTATCCTCCTATTATTAATGAATGGACAATAAATGATTTTTTTTATTTTTGAAAAGGCATTTTGTATTCTAAAAATGGGAAGCTGCACCAATGGAATAGATTTAATCAAAAGTTTAAGGACCAAATTAACACCACATGGATACTAAGTATTGCATACATCTTTTTAAAATAATACTTTCCCCCTCCTTTCTCTTGTGTTTATATTATCTTAAATAATATAATATATGTACTTTTTAAAAAAAATGTGTAACCATTGTTGTATTTTTGTTGTTGATAGCAATGTAGTTGTTTGCAAGTTACCATGTAAATACTGTGAAAACCAAATGAATGAAAAAATGTAACAAATATTCTGTATAGATGGCTCCAAAAATAGATCAAATTACTGGTATAACAACTAACAGTGTGTGAAGGGAGTCTCCTTCTCCCCTGCACCATGCCCACACACAAACATACACAAACACAGGCACACACAAATGCTTTTCAGTTTTAAATCTGGCTACATTTAGGCATGTGCATCCATGTTTAAGAATAGCCTAACAAGTTGCAGGCATTGAGTTGGTGTTCAGGTTTGTGTAGGGCAGTGAAATAAGCTCAGATTTGTTAAGTAATAGAGCAGACTTGGGCAATTTATGTCCCCTGGATCACATCTAGCCCTTTGGCTGCTCCTGTCTGGTCCACATGAGGTCAATCGGCAATTAGAAATCAAATATAAATAAGTGTATGCCATGCATGCAATACACCAGCATTGCTTTTATTTTGAAGGTGGCTGCTATTTTTTCCCAATGTATCTGTGTGCATGTGTGTTTGTGTGTGTGTGTGTGTGTGTGTGTGTGTGTGTGCCTAAGTACCTTCACAGCTCTATTGATTTGGCCCTCCATAACACTCCCAGTTTCTCATGTCAGTCCTTGGAAAATTAATTGCCCACCCCTGATATAGATGGAGAGGACAGCTGACCTGTGGTGAAAGCCAGAATGGCTTAAGAGAGTATCCAAAATAAGCTAACAGAATTAAGCAAATTAATTTGTTTATTTATTTTATATTTATCTATTCCATTTCTATAGCTTCCCAAATACCATCTCCAGGGATCCCTTGAATATGCCACCATCAGAATATTGGCAAAACCAATCCATGGCAAAAAAGGGAGGGGTCAGGAACAACATCAGAACCAGATCACAGCCCCCCCCCAAAAAGCATGACTATTTCATCATTACATGCTGAAAGTGAAGAAGAGTCCTAGGAAATATCATTTGCAGAGACTCAGTCCTCAAGGAATAGAATAGAATAGCAGAGTTGGAAGGGACCTTGGAGGTCTTCTAGTCCAATCAAGCAGGAGACCCCCATATCATTTCAGACAATTGCCTGTCCAGTCTCTTTTTAAAAGCCTCCTGTGATGGAGCGCCCACAGTTTCTGAAGGCAAGCCGTTCCACTGATTAATTATTCTCACTGTTAGGAGGTTTCTCCTTAATTTCAGGTTGCTTCACTCCTTGATTATTTTCCATTCATTTTTTCTTGTCTTGCTTTCTGGTGCTTTGGAAAATAGGTTGCCCCCCCTGTTCTTTGTGGCAGCCCCTCAAATAATGGAACACTGCTATCATGTCACCCTTAGTCCTTCTTTTCACTAGACTAAACATACGCAAGGGGGAAAGGTCAGGCTTCCAGTGTCCCCTTGGCTTATTTGTACAGCATTACTGCATTCAACGGGGCCTGTTCATCTTTCCAGGAAATGTAATCAGCACTGCAGCCATTGGATAGAGCCACGTGGTTGAAGCTCTTGAGCAAAATCTCTGACTTTGGAGCAAAATTCCATCCCAGATGAATAAGGCCTATTCCAGGACACATTTCTTGTGGGACTCATTCAGAACTTTCAGCCAAATAATAAGGGGATGTTTCTTCACTCCATAAAGGAAGACAGAAGCAAGGTTGCCACTAATATTCCATATTCCCAGTCCTGCAAATATTAACAGATGCTATTTCCAAGTCAAAGCAAGGGCTAGCTCTCTCAGTTTATTTAAAACGTTTATGAAGCTGCCCATCTTTCCACCAACTCTGGGTGACTCAGAGTTTTAGCTCTCCAGGTGCCCTGATTCCAGCACCCATAATTCCCACAGAGCATCCAGGATTGCTCCCCACAAAAGACACCATTTTATTACTTCTCTCCTGATTGCTTTAGTCTGGTGCCCTTTGGGTGTGTTTGGCTTTTGACTGAGGGGCTTAGATTGAAGAAGCCTGTGATCCTCATCCAGCAGCAGCAGTAACCTTTATCTATGGCAGGGGTTCTCAACCTTGGCAACTTTAAGACTTGTGGACTTCAACTCCCAGAATTCCTCAGCCAGCAAAGCTGGCTGAGGAATTCTGGAAGTTGAAGTCCACAAGTCTTAAAGTTGCCAAGGTTGAGAACCCCTGATCTATGGCCATTTCCTCACTAGTCTGTTATAACATCATCCAACCCTCACTGTGATGATGTAAACTGTGAATGGATGATGCTATAAATCTCTAAAAAGAATTCTCAGTTCAGATCATCAGACGGATCTGATTTGAATAATAGATGTGATTTAGTTTGTTGAGTGGATCATAAGATTAATCTGATTTGAAAAATTAATTTAATTCAGAAAATTCAGTTTAGAAAAATATTTTTTGCAAAGGCCACTGAATAATTGGACTGACTCAGAAGCATCCAATTTGATCTGATTATCCAAACCAAATCAACAATACAATTTGGAAGGTTGATTCACTTTGGAAATTTGCTCAAAATGCCTTCAGGTTGACTCTCCGTAGTGAATCTTCATGTCCAGTAATACTAAGTTAATAAGAATATGCTGCTTTTCTTAAACCGTAAGTCCAAGATTGCCAATTCTCCTTGCCAATGGTTCTGAGCTAGTTCTGATTCCATTAAGAAGTATTTCATAGTTGATATCCTTGATTTTTAAAAACCAAAATAAGCCAGACTTGTTTGAAAACAAATCCAACAAGTCTTCCAATGAACAGAACATCGCATGTAACACTAATTTGATTTCCTACAGCCCACGAGATAGTAGAAAGTATGCTGGCATTGTTTGCTTTAGTACTGAGGTCTTAGTGGGGCTATTGCTCCAGGTTTAATACAGGAAGGTAAGTTTTGGCAGATGGCTAGGTTTATGGGCTTACCTATCTATAAGAACCTGATCAGCAGGGTGAGTTGAGGCTCCATTTCTTGGTAACACAGAGAAGGCTCTCCTTTCCTATATTCTTTCCCATATTTACATATTTACATATATATATATATATATATATATATATATATATATATATATATATATATATATATATATATATATATATATATATATATATATATATATATATATATATATATATATATATATATATATATATATATATATATATATATATATATATATATATATATATATATATATATATATGTATGCTTTCTGAGGTTTTCGCGGGTGTTTGTATGTAGGTCTTTGGTTCTTCGGGTTTTTTCCCGCGTAGAATTTGAAGTGTCTTGGCAACGTTTCGATGAAATCTCATTCATCATCTTCAGGCTGGTGCTTTTGGCTTCTGCTTCTAGGACTTATATATATATATATTCCTAAGAAGTCCTCACCCATCACAAGCATGATCCACTGATTGCCTCTCACACACTCATTTTCACTTTGCCCTTCTTGCATTGCTGCTTATTCACTCATCCACTTGAACTAGAAGATCCCCAAGGTCACTTCCAACCCAATTATTATATGTTCTATATATTCTATTCAATCTGTTTTTTTCTCTCTCTCTCTCTTCTTTCCTGCTTTCTGATTCTCTTGCTAGTTTGCTCTTATACTCACTCATGCGTTTTTGCACACTCTCTCTTGTACTCATTCACACTGTTTCATACCTATATTTACTTTCATGCACCATTGTTTCTGCAGGCAGTTACAACCATGCAACTGAATGACTGTTTAAAAAAGGGTGGGCCTTTGATCACATGCTTATGGCTACCATCTTTGCTTTTTGAAGTTTTTTGCTCTCTTGTTCTTGCAATTTTGCTCATGTTGCCCATTCTATCACACACTCTCAAACACCGTATTCCTCATTTTCCTTAAAACAGCTGACAGGCCTAGGCAGCTGAACTCCCCCCACCCCCATCTCTGGCCAGGCCACTTTTAGCACTGAAGCTCCTCTTCTCCACTGCTTCTACTGCCAGAGCAGCTAAAACAAAACAAAAAAAAAAACCACCTACAGCTCCCATCACTTTCCAAAAGAGGACAAGTAGCAAAAGGCTTGCATTACTTCAGGTTTATATATGTGGCCTAGAAATAGAGAACTTTTTGATGGAATCATTCAGTAAATGAGAAGATGCATTGTTGAGCCCTCTCTTCTGTTCAGGAGATTAAACCCCATAGCAAAAACAAGGGTAGGATGTAGTAAAAGCTGGGTACCTCTCTGCTACATTACTACAGCCATTGCCAAAGTGTGAGAAATCATGTTTTGTGTCAGAAAAAAAAGATGAGAATGGCCACTTTAATATCAAATAAACTAAATATGGTTAGGTGGCCTTAGTTATGGCAGGATGATACAAAGGGAATATCACGGGGACATGTCCATAAGACAGTGCTTTCCAAACCTAAGTAAATTGCCCAAAACTGGGTAAAAGTGTTTTTTCCTTAACAACATACGAACTCATTACTCATCACAACAGGGATGTTTAAATTGACTTAAATATTGCCTCGTGTACTGAATGAACTATACTAAAAAAAAAAAAAAATCTCCCAAAGTATTCTAAGGTATTTTATCCAAAGATGAAAATCAACGAAATTACCAATGGTAATTGATTGAAATGACGTAACGATCAATCAGTGATATTGTTTTTATAATACACAAGTAGTCCTTGAGTTATGATCATTCGTTCAGGGGCCAAAGTTACGACCATTCAAAGTTATATTGAAGAACAGGATTTTGCAACCGGTTCTCAAAATTTGATAAGACTTTCTGATAAGCAGTTTTGGGCGATAACGTTTGGGAAGCATTGCAATAAGGAATCCTCAAGCTGCAACTGGGAAACTGTGGAGATGATGCTCAGACTGGTGTCTCATCCATCCCAACCAGGATAGGGAGCAGACTCATTAATGCTGCCGCCACCCTGAAAAGTTCCTATTGTCAACCCTGAAGGGTCTCCAAGGAGGCAGAGATTGCCAGTCATGTTACCTTTTTATTTTTCCTTACATTTCCTAATCTTCAAGACAGAGATCTCAGATCTCAAACCTGTCTCGGGTGTGTCAACAACAGGATATGGAGAAAAAAGCCCAGATAGCATCCACACAAGCATGCAACGGAAGTGCCACCTTTTGGGGGTTTTTTTCCATGTGCAATGCACACTGAGCCATGGTGGTGCAATAGTTAGAATGCAGTATTGCAGGCTGACTCTGCCCACTGCCAGAAGTTTAATCCTGACTGGTTCAAGGTTGACTCAGCCTTCCATCCTTCCAAGGTCAGTAAAATGAGGACGCAGATTGTTAAGGGAAATGTGCTGACTCTGTAAACTGCTTAGAGAAGGCTGTAAAGCACTGTGAAGTGGTATATAAGTCTAAGTGCTATTTGCTATAAACAAATGGAGATTCACACATTCGCACGCCACAGCCCCTCTTCTTAACTTTTCACCATATACTGAAGATATCTCTGCCTTCTGTGAGAGGAACATACTCCCAAGTCAGTGTCTATTGAATTGCAGCTTTAGTTGAAAGGCCTCTCTCTCTCTCTCTCTCTCTCTCTCTCTCTCTCTCTCTCTCTCTCTCTCTCTCTCTCTCTCCCTCCCTCTCTCTCTCTCTCTCTCTCTCTCTCTCTCTCTCTCTCTCTCTCTCTCTCTCTCTCTCTCTCTCTCTCTCATGCACAGTCTCATAAAATTTAATTGAAGGGGAAGTGATGGGTTTTCTCTCCAAGTTCTCCCCCACTTTCCAAGGTTGCAACCACTGACCCACTTTATTTTCAGAGGCGGCCTCTGTGAGTTCAGGCATGGCTGGAAAGGAAGATTATGTTTGAGGTTTTGCTTTGCAACATGCTGGCTTCCCATTGTGTTTTTAATCAGAAGAATTTTAAAACATTAAAGATCAACTAGGTAGCCTAGTGGGCATAGGGGCTACCCAGGAAATATAACAGCTTCAACATTATCCAGTGCAAGAGAAATCTTTCCTTTCTCCTCCCACTTCCCCAATACAGTCAGTGGCTAAATATGTATCACATGGAGGAATCATTTAACTAACCAGCTTTGTAAGCCTTGAAAATAATCTTTCTTTTAAAAAAAAACAAACCTCCCAAAACTGGATTAAAATGGGAGGAGGGGAGAGAAACAAAGTAGAGGCAAATGGGAAGGGGCATGGCTCTTGTTCCTCTTCCTCTCCAACCTGGTACGTTGGACCAGTTGCGTCGGACGACAATTCCCATGAGCTTCACTTCTCATGGGCGTTGTAGTCCAATGTACAAGCCTTCTTCCTTACGGTCGCCCCTCCCTGCAGGGTCGCTCGAGAGGCGCGAGGGCTCCTCCAGGGGGCGCTCTGGCCCTCGACGGGCTGTCCGCGACTTTCCGCCCTTCACCGCGTCTCCGGGGGCCGACGGGGGGAGACGGTGGGGCTGGCGGGGAGCAGCAGCTTGGCGACGGGGGACTCGTCTTCTTGCCCTTCCTCCTTCCCGGGTAATTCCCCCGAGGAGACGGCGGAGTCCTGCTCCGGCTCCTGGTTGCCCCCGACGGCCCCTGCGCCTCGCTTCTTATCCTCCTCCTTCTTCCATTTCATCCTCCGGTTCTGGAACCAGATCTTGATATGCCTTTCGGTCAAGTTCAGCATGACGGCCAGCTCCACCCGGCGCGGCCTGGAGATGTACTTGTTGAAGAGGAACTCCTTCTCCAGCTCCAGCAGCTGCGCCCTCGTGTAGGCTGTCCGGGTCCTCTTGTTCTCCTCCGGTTCCACCACGTAGGAGCCACCTAAGGAAGAACGAGAGTCAGACACGGCCGGGATGCGAGAGCGCGGGGTGCATCTTAAGGACTAGAAACCTGAGACCAATATGGGAAACGCCCAGAGCCTTAGCTGCTGTTGGTTTGTAACCGTTTGGGAAGAAAAGAATGCACTCACACGAGGAGCGCTCTATAAGTCACAAAGAGGAGCTGTAGCGTAGCTCTGTGCACCACATAGCTAACCTCGATTGATCATGGAAAACTAACTAGGGTTAGTATTTGGAGAGCATACCACCAGGAAAACCTAAACGACAGAATAGACTGGGAAACCGGAAAAAAAACCCTGCTTTTGTAACGTTGCCAAGAAAACTGTACAGATGCATTCATGGAGACATCAGGAGCTAAACTAGACTTAAGAAGATATTTAGCCTTTGGGAGAACAGAACTGAATCTAGGACATCTAAAATGGCAATCTGTTACAATTAGATTTTATTTATATCACAAGAAGGTAACTTGCTCCCTGAATAAAATTCCTTCTTGTGTATAAAAGTAAGATCCACTCCCAATTACTTGCCATTTTTCCTCAACAGAAAAAAACAGAAAATACCCTGGTATTTGGGGGCAGCTGCTTCAATTAACTCTATCTATTTGTGAGAAACGAATAGAGGGGGGAATTGTTATTTGCTTAAAATTTGTTATTATTTATTTATTTATTACTCCAATTTATATGCCGCCCTTCTCCGAAGACCCAGGGCGGCTTACAAACAATAAAATGAGATTATAACAATAAAATTAATAAAATTTATCACATTTATACAACATACAAGCACATTCAACTCACATTTGCTGATGCAAATGCACCCTCACCCTTCAAAAATGGAATTCTCTGAGTTTAGTTGCTGCACAGAACTCCTTTCAAATCAAGAAGATACAAGATATAATGCATTCTCCTCTTGCAAAGAAATGTGGAATTAGAGAGGGCTTCTCTGTATGGTATCAGCAACCATCTCCCTTCCCATCCCATCTTTCCAATTTCAGAGTTTTTTTTCTGAGAGTGGGAAAGATACACTGGTAACCGGTTCTATATTAAATATTTCCTATCTTGGATTTCTATGGACATCGTTGACTTTCATCCTGAACTGTTATGCTTTGAAGTGTTCTTGGTCTGAATAGTTTCTGCTTGCCTCTTTACCCTGGAAACACCTCTTCCTCCTTCTCCAATTCCCCTCCTGCTTCTCCCCTTCCCTTCTTTTCCCTCCATCTCCCACTCATCCATCTTCCCTTCACACCTATTATTCCATCCTCTTCTCCTACCCTGCCCATTCAGTAGAATTCTCTCAACCTCAGTTTCTTACACCAAACTCCATTATAACCAAAGTTATCTAGGATTTCTTGGAGAGTCTTCCTGTTCTTCCTATTTCAAGCCTTCCCTTGTTCTCCGTTTGAGAAGACTAATGGCCTTTAGTCTCTAGGCATGTGAAATGGGTGTATTGTATAAACCTGGACAATCTGCATTTGTCTGGTCTCCTGGGTTAATTAAGGAAGAACAACAAGGATGGGGGGCAGTGAGGTGGTGCTTGCATGATGCCCAGACTTTAAACACTATGTCATTTTTCCCCCAGTACAGTTCAAGTTCATTTCTAATTCAACCTAATTCAAGTGCGTTTCTCTCAGAGGCTGCCTGGACCAAGTACACCCCTGCAGTTTTCCTGGCAAGATTTTTCAGAAGTGGAAAATCTTCTTCTTAGGACTGAGAGAGACTGACTGGCCCAAGGTTACTCAATTGGCTTTGTTCCTGTGGTGGAACCAGAACTCACAGTCTCCTGGATTTTAGCTGATTTATTTTTTTTATTTTATTTATTTGATTTGACTTCTATGCTGCCCTATTCCGGAGAACTCAGGGCGGCTCACAACATAAATAGAAATCACCAGTTAAAATACATATATAAAAACCCCTAAGTTAAAAGAAAACCAATCATTCAACAAACATACACACAAACATACACTGGCTAGGGGCAAGATGTTAACTGCCCCAGGCCTGCCGGCAGAGGTGTGTTTTAAGCAGTTTACGAAAGGCGGAGAGGGTGGGGGTGATACGGATCTGGAGGGGGAGTTGGTTCCAGAGGGCCGGGGCTACAAAAGAGAAGGCTCTTCCCCTGGGCCCTGCCAGGCGACACTGTCTGGCTGAGGGACCTGGAGAAGGCCAACCCTGTGGGCCCTAACCGGCCGCTGGGATTCATGGGGCAGCAGACGGTCCCGTAAGTAACCTGGTCCGATGCCATGTAGGGCTTTATAGGTCATAACCAACACTTTGAATTGGGTTAGGAGATCTGGGCAAGGCTCAGTGCTGGCGCGGCTGCATTCTGCATTACCTGAAGTCTCCGAACGTTTTTCAAAGGTAGCCCCATGTAGAGAGCATTGCAGTAGTCGAGCCTCGAGGTGATAAGGGCATGAGTGACTGTGAGAAGAGACTCCCGGTCCAAAATAGGGCCGCAACTGGTGCACCAGGCGAACCTGGGCAAATGTCCTCCTCGCCAAATGTCTTTAGCTGGCTCTCATGTATGTTATTAAAACATAATGAGGAAAGTGTGTGTTCCTCTTCAAAGAGGCAAATTATGTAGCTGCAGTGAAACACTAGACTAGAGAACATGCCGAGATTCAATCGCCCAGAGCTCACGTTTCTCAGGACTCATTACCTTATTTGCTGATCGGAGCCAGCCCATGAAACATTTTTTAATAAAACATTTGTTGTCCTTTCTTATTACATCTGAGATAAAAGCACATGCTTCACGTTCTCCTTTGGATGCAATTTTGACATTGTGCTTAACCTTGGTTTGGAGAGCACATTCATATAACCACCTCAGTGACAAACCAGGACTACAGTAGTTTATAACCGCTAGTAGCCTTCATACAGTCTTGTGAAAAACGAAACCAACTGCTACCGGTAGCTGTATTTCAGGCTGTGCTGTAATCTGGTTTCACCTCAATTGAATAGGAAGAAGCAAAACGAATGCAGAGTTAAATGAAACTTCTCTAAACTGAGTGGGATGGGGGAGAGGATATTTATTTTAAGAATTCAAGGGCTTATATCCGGGAAAATCTGCATATAATTTCTTAGTACGAAGCCAAACGGAACCACAACTATAATTAAAAATGCATTATGCCATTCATGAAATCCTTTTGTGATTAAAACCAATTTTTTTTCCAATTCCGCCCCTTATTTTAACATTTAAAGCCTCTTTCTCCTGATCTTTTTGTGTCTAACCACCTCTTTCTCTCTGCCTTTCTCTGCAAACAAGGTACACCGCTATTCAATATCCCCCTGTTGTAGTAGGACGGTTTACAGAGCTTTCCAGCTTGGCACGCATATATTTGAATGGATTCGACAAGCGGAGCACCTAAGAATCTTACCGCGCCCTGGAGGCCATCAGATTTATTCTTAGCAAAAAGTTTCAGGGTCTTGAATAGCGCGCATTTTCGCTTTGCGGAGGGGCGTATATCCTAACAAACTCGGTTGGTTGGCTTTGTAACAACAGATTACAGATTCTCCAATACTACGAAGGCAAAATTAATATTTGCCCCCAGGACAACCCATCGGGGGGGGGTGTCCACATCTGGGCTTTTTTTGCGCCTATTTTCCCCTTTATTTATTTTTTTTCCCTTTGAGGTTTTTCTACCAGACAAAAGTCCTGCAAACGAAGGGCAAAGTGAACTTAGAAGTTCTCTTGTCCGCTACGCATCTTTCTGTTCGTCTGCCCCGGAGCAATTCCTGCTGAATTCAATGGGACTTACACCTTAGTGAAGGGCGGCAAGCCTTCGGCTTCGGGCTCTTCCGAGTGCCGCGGCGATCGCAAACCAACGGAGTTAACCAAAATGGATTTTATTTATCGCGACAATAGATTTCCTCCGGTATCACCCCAAAAATTCTCCAGCGTTTAAACGACGGCCAATAAACCTGGCGCGCAAGGGAAGGAAAAAGGGCCGGCGAGCCTGACTTTCATCCTTAGCGTGTATCTGATGACTTAGTAAGGAAGACCGGTTGGTCCTATTGAGTGCAAAGAAGGGGATCGCGGAGGAGGCCTTCTCCGTAGTGGCCTCGCACTTTGGAGTAGCCTGGCTACTCCCAGGCTTTGCGCCACGGCCCCTTCCCGGGCACCGCTTCCAAACGCAGCGTAGACCCTGCTTGAAGCGATCCCGCCAAAGAGGGAGGCTTTTTTTTTCCTCATTGGGCGACTACAACGATGTGAATAGATACAGATATTGCGCGGCTTGAGCTTAATTAAACCGCTCCGAATAAGAACATAAGAACATAAGAAGAGCCATGCTGAATCAGGCCAAAGCCCATCGAGTCCAGCATTCTGTGTCACACAGTGGCCCACCAATTGTACATGGGGATCTTGAGCAGAAGGAGAAGGCAAAACCCTCCCTTTCCCTTGACCCCCAACAAATGGTACTCAAGGGAATCCCGCCTGCCTCAGCCAACATAGAGGCGGCACATGGACATCCGTTTTAATAACCACCGATACACTTGGCATCCACGAATCTGTCTGACCCTGCCTTGAAGCTATGAATTATCCGCCATATAAGGATGAATTATCCGCCATATAAGGATGAATAAACAAATCGCGGTTCCTCAGAAAGTTGTGATTGCTTCACGCTTTTTCTCAAAGGCGACTAAGTAACTTGCAGTTCTTCTTCACACTATTTCTCCAGTTCGGCTGGTAACTTGGAAACAGCTGCAATTATTCTGGTCCTGACAGACAGCTTGACGCTGTTATGAATTCACACGCTCGTCTACATTTTAAAGTTTTCTGTCCCATTGGAATAACGGGAGGTAAAAATTAAACGCTTGTCGGTTTGAATTTAAAGCCGCTAAATTTAAAAAGTATTCGATTTTTTTTAAAAAAAATATGCCATACGCTGACCAAAATAATGCGGAAAACAACCATGTGCCAATAATTCAACATATAAATATAATATTTTTTCAGTCAACAATTTTCAAGAACATATCTATTGATAATTTATAGGTTTGAAAAACTTTTGAGTATTAGTTGGGATATTTATGCTGGAACAAGTTTATAGCCTATAAACAAAGC
The DNA here is from genome assembly GCA_034064705.1 of Bothrops alternatus. Lineage (NCBI taxonomy): Eukaryota > Metazoa > Chordata > Lepidosauria > Squamata > Viperidae > Bothrops > Bothrops alternatus. The sequence goes on along the minus strand of JARGCV010000008.1, from coordinate 874,373 downwards.
TTACTCATAAAATTAGAGGTCCAACACATTTTCTTTTCAAACATTATCCTACGATAGCGCTCTCATTTACATAAGTGAATTCAAGAGTAGGAATTTTTAGAAACCATTTTCTTATAAAGATGTTAAAATCGTCCCAATACATGATATAGTCTAGTGCAAGAAAAACGCACATATTCTTCCATCATCAAATTAAATATGAACTGATTGTCAACGTTGGACGTACAATTGAGGCAGAAAGATTAACAGAACTTGGGGAAGTAAATTGATGGACAAATTATTGGTCATAAAACAGTAAAATTGTGCACCAAAATATTGGGATTTGCTTGTTTACTAAATCTCTATCTCACCTTTCATTCGTAAACTTTGGGGAGGCTTACAAAGAGTTCTCTCCTCCTATTTTCACCCACAACAATCACACAACAAGGAAGGTTGGACTGAAAGAATAGGATTGACCAAAGTGACCCCACAAATTTCTGTTCTCCAGTAAAAGGGAAGCTCCAGGTCTTTCAGATTCTAATCTAACAACTGAACTGACTCGCCCACATTGTCTCTCCTTGAGATGAATTAACTTCTCATAAAAGCAGAGTTGAATGTTTTTAAGTGCAAATTAGTGGCTGGTTAGTTACTGGAATGATCATATATTTGTGGCAATGGAAAATATAACCCCTCATTTGTAATTTACTGCTTTCTATTGGAAATACTGATATAAATACACTGTAACCTTGATTAATATGGAGAGATAAAATAGGCTGCCCCTTATGTGCTTGTCCAGATCCACCACTTTTAAAACCACACGAAGCATTTGATTTGGATAGGACAGGAATTCTACTTCATTCATTACATGACAAAATGCCTCTGCTACCTGAAAAATGATCCAGCACCAAGCTAGCCTGACCTTGCTGGATTAAATTGGTGCCAACTTTTTAAATATATCTTTATTAAATTTCAGAGTCAAACATTAAAATACAAACTAACACAGAAGGAAAAAGAGAAGGGAAATAATAAAAAGAAAGAAAGTGACAAAAATATAGAGCAAGCATATTATGCACCCTGACTTAGGTTAGCTGCTGCATGGAAAACACTTCATTAATATTCTGAGATTCTGTGCCTGACCAACACTGGGTTGTAAATTGGAAGTGATTTTAAAAATCACTTTTTGCAAAACGTAATTGAACAGACTGACCTTTGTATATTTTAAAATAAATTACACAATTGTTTAAAATCCTGTTAATCAAGGTTTATTTGCTAAATTTGCAAATTAGTTTATTTCAGTGGCTCTTTTGCTTCATCTTGCTCCTGTCTAGTCTACTGAGACTAGTCTGTCGTTTTTACTTCCTAGGACTGACTTTCAGAATCTGGTGTCCTTCAGATATTTTGCAGCATAACTCCCATTAGTGTACAAGGCAACAAACTCAGGAAGAATGATCAATGTAGCCGTAAATACCTGACAAGCAGGCGGCTGGGAAAGACTCTACCTCAGTGGCTGACAAGACCCTTTGCCACCACAGTTCAGTAACAGATTTTGTTTAGGCCAGGGGTCCTCTCAACCTTGGCAACTTTAAGACTTGTGGACTTCAACTCCCAGAATTCTGGGAGTTGAAGTCCACAAGTCTTAAAGTTGCCAAGGTTCCCTGGTTTAGGCAAATACAGTAGGTTTGTCACTCAACATTGCGGTACTAACAAACTAATTATCTAACATTTTGGAAGGAAACAAATCCCTATGAATTCAGAAAGTAGTTAATTAAAGCTGAAGTCCTAGATACAGTTTCCTTTGAGGAAGCCTCTGAACAGGCATCCTTTCCGTAAATGGGATTCAAGAATGAACAGGGTTTATTAAAGGTTCGACCCTTAATTGAATGCTGTCTGGGGAATTCTGGGAATGGCCAAGTTTGAAAAACACTGATCTACATTAATTCTCATCTTGGGAAGCAGGGATGATATCTTCTCTTGTAAACTTCACTGATTAGCTAATAATGCAAGTCATATTTCCCTGAAGTGTTCATTGGTAAATGTCACCTGTTTTCAATTTGCAACTTTTTATTGCAGTTTTTTAAAATGATAGTTTAATGAAAGCTTCAGTATGATAGTTTTAACTGTTGCAAATATTCTCAAGTAATGGTGATGCATGCACATATGGACATATACCCATAAACATATTATTAAGAGGATTTAGTCACCAGTAATGCATCCTGTACAGTATATAGATTTTGGCTTTAAAATATATATATCGATTCTTTGCATGAATTGTTAATTGACTGTTTCAATTGCCTCCTCCCCAAAAAACTCTGGGAGGAACATTTATTTATTTAAGAGTTGGCTGGATTGCACCATACATTTTGGATCTTGTAGGTGGTCACTCACACCCTGAACACCTCACAATTGGATGGCTGCAATGCACTCTACGTGGGACTGCCCTTGAAGACTATCTGGAAACTATGGCTGACATAAGGTAGTGAATAAGCAATAATGGGTACTTTTCATCATGCCCATGTGTCACTACTGCCATTTGGCTTCTGGACGCAAGTCAAGGTGCTGATCATTACCTTTAAAATTCTTCATGTCATGCAGCCCAGTTATCTGCCTTTATTACTACCTATATGGGTACCTTTAGGCAGAGTGAGTGCACTCTGCAATCTTGCAGGACCTAAGAAGCATGCCTTCTCACTGTGTGTGTGTGTGTCTCCATCCTCTGGACCAGCTTCCCTCCAGAAATACAGATGGTGCCCTTTTTCTAGGATTCTGAAAAACTCTTAAATCCTTGCTTTGGTCTCAGACCTGGGCTTATGTGTTGGAGGAATGTGTGTGTGTGTGTGTGCCTGCACACAGGTGCAGGATGCTTTTTTTGTTTTTTTGTTATTATGTTTTTATTTTTAGTTATTAATTATTATATTTAATCCAGCTTTTGTTTCATTTTGTTTGTTTTTAATTATTTAAATTAGCAATATATTTTGTAAGCCAGACGGAGTCTATTGGAGTGAGCAACTGTATCAGATCTAAATTATTGTTTTAATTGTTTTGTTTCCAGATTCATGAAATGAGAAGCTAGCCTGTGAAACAAATACCCAGAACAATTTAAAACACACCGCCCTGTGTTTGCCTAGTTTACATGAAAATGCTTTTGAAATTCTTTCCGAATGTAAGACTAATTTGTTTTTATATCCTCTTGTCCCACGTTAGCTATATGTAAATACTCCAAAGGTTTTTGAATATTTAGCCAATGCCTCACTTTTGGCTAACATTTTTAGAGGAGAAATGTCATGGGGGGGAAAACAATTTGGGTCTAAAAGAATCATCAAATATAACCATTTTAATTTTGCTTCTTTCAGAATAAACCTGACATGACTTTGGAATCTCCCATCATACCATCGTGTGTTGGAAAAATAAAGAGGGAGGAAATTAAAAACTCGTTTATTATGTGGACTGTAACTTGGAATCTGGTTGAGCAAAACTTGAGGCTAGGAGCTCATTTCATGAAGTTACTTAAATCCTGGCCCTTAGATATAAAAGGAGATATAAAAGCATGCATTTCTCTCAAACCAAGTCTCAATAAGGAGAATCAATTATCACACTTTCCCCCCTGCAAGAAATTAGATTTTAAAGTGCTGTTGTTGTTTTAAACCATTAAGTTGTTTCTAACTCTTGGTGACTTTATAGGCAAATGCTCTCCAAATGCAGCTTCTTTCAATTGCTGTATGTTCAACTTTGCATCAGATTTGATATTATCAAGTCAGCAAGTTCTTTGCTAGCCCCTTCCTCTTTGCCCACTAACCGTTCCTAGCACCGTTGCCTTCCCCGATGCATTTGAAGGCATTGCATGGCCAACGTAGTCTTATTTAGGCAGATTTTAAAATATAGTGGCTAAAATGAGGTGGTTAAGGCACCGTTGACAGACTGCAGGCATTAGGCACCATCCAGTGAAAATAATCCAGCTCAGGTTCAATGAAATGAACGGGAAGCTAGCAAGAATGCTCTGATTCGGCTCTCATTCCTTTCAGTGGGGTTTGTCTCCAGCAATGTTTTAAGCTTTAATTGTCTTTGATAAGTTGTTTTAGAATAAAACTCTGGTATAAACCTTCATCCACACGGAGGCAAAAGTGAATACTCTTGAGAGAGCGGGGAGAATTATTTCTGAATAAGGGAAATGAAAATGTCTCACAGATTTCGAGGGGAAACATTGCCAGAAAAATGTTCCAGTGGGGGGAAAGGAGATTTGACGAAGCCAAAGGGGAAATATAAAACAAATAGATCCCAGAGAGAAACTGTCCCACTCAGGTGGAAAACTTCGAGAGGGACCCAAATAGCCAGATGAGCATTCATTTGTCCCGCAGTTTTGAAGGACCTAAAAACCTTTCTTTCAGGAGGAAAAATTGATGTTGGTTATATTTCAACGGTACTGGCTTCAGGCACTGAAAAATGCATGCACTTCTCTGATTCTACACTATCTTACGCTCTTATTTTAATTTTTTCTACATTTTTCTTCCTTGCTACTGCAGATCAAGCTTTCTAGATCCATTGAAATCAGTAGGACGCAATCTTGGAAAGGCAGTGAACTGCAATCAGAGACTTAGTGGGATTTTTTACAATGGGACTTACTTTTGTGTAGCTGTACCTAGTTGCAAACTACCACTATTCAAAAAGAAATTATATTAATTATATTTTGAAATTACGGATTATATTCTGTTTACTAGGAATTTATTTCTAGTTAACTACCCTTAGTACATTATTTCTTACAGTAAATCCAACTATGTAGGAAATTTAAGGCATCTCACAAAATCCTCTTCCGTCCACAAAAGTTTTTTTAAGTTATGCTATGTATAGTTTATTGCATTTCAGTTTATGTATTTAAAAATAACACTACTGTTCATATAAAACACATGTTGTACGACTTAAAACTATATAAACAGGCTCACATATGCACTTAAATTTAGTCTATTTGTTATTTTCCAGGATTTTTGCTTTTTGAGGAAAGAGCATTTCCCCCCCTCCTCACTGAGACCTTATGCACCGGAGACAAATTCCTTGTGTATCCAATCACACTTGGCCAATAAAGAACTATTCTTATTCCTATTCCTATTCCTATTCCTATTCTATTCTATCCTATTCCTATTCCTTCTATCCTATTCCTATTCCTATTCCTATTTCTAATTCTATTCCTATTTCTAATTCTATTCTATTCTATTCTATTCTATTCTATTCTATTCTATTCTATTCTATTCTATTCTATTCTATTCTATTCTATTCTATTCTATTCTATTCTATTCTATCCTATTCTATCCTATTCCTAATTCTATTCTATTCTATTCTATTCTATTCTATTCTATTCTATTCTATTCTATTCTATTCTATTCTATTCTATTCTATTCTATTCTATTCTATTCTACTCTACTCTACTCTACTCTATTCTATTCTAGTCTATTCTATTCCTTCTATCCTATTCCTACCGGTATTCCTATTCCTAATTCTATTCCTAATTCTATTCCTATTCTATTCTGTTCTGTTCTGTTCTGTTCTATTCTATTTGGGTTCCTAACTGAACCGGCCACAGGCGAGAGTAAGTCTGCCCGAACGGTTTCTCCCAGCTAAGAAAACGCAGGCATTCCCCCTCCCGCCCGTTTCTCCTATCTGTTCTTACAAAGCCCTTAATGCAATATTTGCCCAAAGGCGTGACCCGCTGAGCGCAGGGCGCGATAACATTGTGCTGCAGGAGACCGATCCGCTCTTCCCCCAACTGCCCTGCCTGGCGTTTGGCTCAGTCTCCCCGGATCGGAAAGGCCAGGCAACTCCCCCGGCTGCCCAGGAGGCGAGGCCCTGACAGGCCAAGCCGCCCCGAGTCTGGCTTGCGCAGTTCTCGGGGCCAACGCTCGTTCCGGGTCAGGCCGGTTCTGCCGGCCAGCAGCAGCGGTTCTCGGCCGCGTTTGAAGAGTCCGGTTCCTTCCGGAGAACTGAAAGGGGCTGATGTAAGCCAGGGCGCCGCTCGCTTCTAGCGCCGAGGGAAGAGAACAGGCCTGGCCGTCTGTTACTCCAAGGCGGTTTCCAGATATTGAGGCTCCTGGCCTCTGGGCCTTCATTCCAAAAGAAGCTGAGCGGTTTAGTTGGAGGTCAGTCACGCTGGAAAGGAGGGACTGAGGTCCACGAAAGCTTGTGATGCTTTGCAATGTGTGCGACAACCGCCTTTCCGGTGCCACGAGTGTTTCTGAAGACAAAAAGTACCGTTGCTGTCTCTGCTGGGCCTTCTCGGATGGACACAAGGACCTTCCTTAGCTAAGCAGCCCCGCTTTGGATTGTGGTTGGGTTTCCTGGTGGATCCCACGAGGCCTTCCTAAAAGCAACTGACGCCGCGTAATGGCGCATTTCCACGGTACTTTTCGCTGAACTTTAAATAAACTGAAATCCAGTTGAATTATTAGGAAGGAGAAGCCTTGGAGGACATAATGGGATTAATTGCAAAAGTGTGTTGTTTAGTTTCATTTTAAGGACATTTCTTCCATGAATGCAAGTTTAGAAAGTTCAGGTCAATTCCACTTTCAGAAGTTTTATGAAAAACCCAAAACTCCAAGCTGTCAGCTTCTTAAAATAGATCCAGGGATTTCCACTGGGTATAAATGGGTCCATTTCTAGATGGATGTGTTGGAGGATAAGATGCCAAGGCCTTGACAGAACTTCTGATTCTATCAATGCTGATCCTAATCCAATTCTGGTTAAATTAATAACTGATGCTTCGGTGGACATAAAAATCCTTATTAGCCTCCAAACCGCTCAGTCCAAAGAAGAAGACTGGCATCTGTGTTCCAAGAAGGGCCAGTTAGAGCTTCTCACTTGTCCTTTTCTGAAATCTTACTAGGGTATACAATGTGTGTTTGCACATGAAATTTCATGGATCCTGTTGAAACTTCTTTTATTATTTCTCACTGAATACAGACACATGTATATGTACGTTTTTTAGAAGCTGAGGCAGGTCATTGTAATTTTCATGCAAATAAATTTGGAATCAGCACTCAACTGTTTCTTCTAAGCATAGATGCACAGACCATCTTATCTGTCTGCTATAGTTCTACAACTATATTGCAGCAGGATTCAGTGGTAAATTGGTGCCTGCAGCTTTGTCACTTTGCACTACATTGAATTTGCCCCCAAAAGATATAGACGTGCCTTTATCCATTAACACAAAACAAGGGAAATTCACTAGGTTTACAATTCAGACTCTTCTGTCGACAGTGCAAACTTTTAATATTTGCAATGTCAGCTCCATGTATTTAAGAGGGTTATTCCTTGGCAAACATGTTAAGGACTCTTAATCAGTCTGCCCGATTTCTGTGACAGTCTTCACATAATCCAGGCGCAACCTTCATTAGTTTCAGGTAAAATCAATACAAAGTCTCTCTCCAAAGCAACATGTTTTGGTCATAACAGCAGCCCTGAGAAGATCTTGGTTTGGAGCAGCAGCTCTTCTGTAGAGGTAAGGGACCAGGTTCTACTAAGCTCTCTTCCCCTGGCTGGGGCAAGAGTCAATTCTGCCCTGTCTCATGTAGTCGCTTTTTAGTAGGTTGCAATCCAAAGGCAGCCAGGGAAACGGCCTTGCCAGCCAGCCTTCCTATTTGTCCCTCATTTCTGCTGCAAAAGTGGATCCCTCGTCATTGTCCTTTTTCCTGGAAAATTTGGTAGCAAATTTGATTCACATTTTCGGACAGCAAAAACTACATGAGAAAACCTCATCATTTTCTTTCTCCACCCTCCGTATGTTTTTATCAGCACAATCAATTAAAGCAAATTCCTTGGAGTCACTGACAGCTAAAAACCATTCCGATTTTTGGAATTGAATACACTGATTCACTGTTTTTTAAAAAAAACTGCAAACCATTCCATGATTCCCGTTGTTTTAAAATCAAAATGTGGCGTCATGAATATCACACCAGCACTCTTAAAGACAGAGCTTATGTAATTAACATGTAATCCTTTCAAAGAGGTACAGTACTTTAAAATACAGGAGAATAACATATGGTATATTCTTATAATCCTTTTCTTTTTTTAAAAAAATAAATCGTGTGAGCAAGTGCCCAGGTACAGAGCAAATATGTTACAGAACTATTTTAAAGTCATATCCCCCAATGAACTGCAAATAAAAAGGACTGGTGCAGGTCTCCACAAACTTCAGACTCAAAGACTCTTTTACAGATGCATCCCAAACAAGTGTGATATGAAAAATTGCCAAGGGCAAATTTAATATGAGAGTCAACTCCAGGCTTCTAATGCAAACTCAGCAGTTCATTAGGAATCTCCTTCACTATGCTATTACTTACATATAATATAATATAATCAGTTATAATCTTGCCAGCCTCATTTATTCCTTCCAAAGTCTTAATTCACATTGCAGTAAAGGAACATTCAGGACATTCACAAGATATTTTTAAAGGCTTTACAAATAAATATGTGAACTACACTTCCCTTCCTTAGAAGCCACTGAAGGTGAACTGCGGGCCCCACAAAACCTATGCGCGATAATAAATACACCAGTTATTATGACATATCTGATTCCTTATTTATTAATTGGGCTCCTATGGTGCTTTGTAGGACTAAACATCCACGAAAGTAAGGCTTAATGTGGCCCAGTCTTTTCCCAAAAGCCTTTATTGGGCTGTTGGAGTTTAGGATTCCACTTATCTTAAATGTGGATACTCAAAAATAAGTGTCACTGTGTTTATTCAGGCTGATATTTCTGCAGCAGTGATACCGGTAATTCAGATTGCAGGATTTCCCTCCTCTCTTTCTAATTGCATCAGAGAAGGGAAAGGTGCTGCCATTTTGATAAATGCCCGAATAAAACTTTTGAGAGACAAAATGGATAATAGTGGTAACAATGACAATGAGGATGATGATGGTGCACATTCTCTGCTTTCAATAGCTCCCTGCAAAAAAAAAAAAATCAGACTGTTCTCTATGTAAAGTGTCTTCCCAGTTTCAACCAGGAAATAGAAAGCCTCATTCTGTGAAGCACGACAGGCCGAAATTGGGGTACAACAGAGCACAGCCCCTCTGCAGGAACCATACAGCAGGCTGAGTTTACCACAATGTGAAAGAAGAGAATTTACTACGACAAAGTGTGCAATTTTTACCAGGATGAGTGATGACACCCTTAATTCCGGAGTGGCCTGCAGAGTAGTGAATGGACGCAGAACAAAAACTCCATTGTGTTTCTTGCATTAAAACCGCACTACTGTACAATCAAAACAATTACTCCCCGATCATGAATTTCACTGTTTCTCTTTTCATTCACACTAAAAGGTACACTAGTTCTTTGGGAGTACACTCAAGGTTTTTTGGGTGCAAAGGGCTGTGTGGCTTTCGAGTGGTGCACCTCTAAATGAATCCTCAAACTTCCATTTAGTCTAGACTAAGGCTACTTAACAGGGCACTGCTTTAACATTTGAAAGCATGGCAGAGTGCTTTGAAAACAACTACACGACCTTATTTATTTTAGTCTGTTGGCATTCAATGTTTTTGATTTGATAATCTCTAGAAAGTCAATCATTGTTTTATTACATTTCTAGAACATTCCCGTTTCAATGCATGCTATTTTAAATGGCCTAGGGATAGGATTTACTTTTGAGTAAACAAAAAGATTTATTGCAGGGCAAATCACACAAAGAAAAATACAATATTGTATTGTGTTACTTTCTATATATGATAGCCTCAATGAATTTAGAGGAAGTTTCTTTTGATCATATTAGCTACAAGGCCAACCTTCGATATAAGTTGTAGCAAAACTCAGTTTTGTCTGGAAATGATGGAAATTGTATTTCAACTCATATGAGAGTTCCAGGACCCTGGATAGGAACTCCAGTGCTCTGCATTCAGGCACCATTCATTAAATTTCGGTGGCATTCTGACCTATTCACTCCTGGCTTCAGTTTGGGCAATTATCAAGAGCTCATCAGAATCCTTTCAGGATTAACAGGCACAAGAACACATACTGTCGCCATGGCTGTATTTACACCACAGCCTTACGCTTAAGTGACATTTACCCATAATTTATTCAACCCATTTTCCCAGCTTTGCACATCACACTAAACTATAAATTAATGTCTAAGACTGCCTTTGCAGAGACACTTTAACGTTTAAGTTAAAGCATGGCTGGATTTGTTTTTTGTTTTTTTTAAAATGGTGATTCACCAACTCCATCCAAGGAGAAAGCCCTCTTTCTTGATTGGCCAGCTTTTTTGAACTGGGCGCTCTCCGGATATGCTGGACTACAATCGTTTTTCTCCTCAATCAGCAGCCCAGGCACTGACTGAGGATGGTGAAAATTGTAGTCCAAGCCATCCGAAGGAGCCTCCGGGTTGGAGATGGCTAAGGGCTGGTCCCCGCCAAGGGCAAGGGAGAGGGACGGAGGAGAGGCGTTCTTCTTCGGCCCTAGGCAGAAAGAAGAGGAAGGCGCCTTACCCGTGCCAGCCCACTGTCCCTTCCACGCGTGAGACTTGGTCGACTTCATCCAAGGGAAGGGCAGCGGCGCTCTGGGCTGCTCCAGCACCCCGGCCTCGGTCCCTTCTCCGAAGGGAAGGGTCTCCTGCGGCGGTAGAGAGAGCTGAGCGGGATGGTGGGGGGGAAGGGGGTGGAGATGCGGAATGCCCGGTTCCTCTGAGAGGGGCGGCACTTCGTAGGGGGAAATGTCCGGCGGGCTGCCTTGATCCAAGCCCCCCAAAAGACTGGCGTAAGGAGACGGCTGCTGCTGCTGCTGCTGCTGCTGCTGCTGCTGCTGCTGCTGCTGCTGCCGGCCCATGTACAGGCAGGCGGGAGGGCTGGAGTTGTAATCCGGGGGCTGCGCTCTCTGGAAGGCGCAGGGCTCCTTGTAGAGCGAGTGGCTGGCGCCGCTGCCGGAGGCGTAATACTGCTCTTCGGCGTTCATGGCGAGCCGGGCCCCGCGAGAAGCTTCCCAGGGCGCAGGCGAAGGGCGCACCTTTGACAGGCTGCTTCACCTGCCCGAGGAGCGGATGGAGTCCCAGGTCCGGGGCATCCCGAGGGGCTTTTCGATTGGCTCGCTGACCGTCCGCGTGAAACGGACCTGGATTTCTATTGGGCGATCCGTTCCCAATCAGAAGGGAGCGCTTCTGAAGTTTGGAACTTTGGCGTTTCTTTCGTTTTCTTCCGTAACTAGAGATGGATTTTTCCTTTCCTTTCCTTTCCTTTCCTTTCCTTTCCTTTCCTTTCCTTTCCTTTCCTTTCCTTTCCTTTCCTTTCCTTTCCTTTCCTTTCCTTTCCTCTTCTCTTCTCTTCTCTTCTCTTCTCTTCTCTTCTCTTCTCTTCTCTTCTCTTCTCTCTCTTTTTTTTTAGGAGGATCCAGTGGCAAAGCTTTCCCCCTCCCCAGGACCCTGCATGCGGGGCTCCAGCACCACGTGGCTCTGCTCCAGCCTCACCTGAGCCTGCTGAGCAGCAGAGGTCAGTGCAGGAACCTGGGCTCCTCCGAGAGTTAAAGCAAGAGACCCCATAAGCTTATAGAAAGTTCACTGCCTCTGTTCATGATTAAAGAGCATTTAACAAACAATTGAAAAAATGCCAACTTTCTGTACAGGTAATCCTCAATTTATGACCACAATGGAGCCCAAAATTTCTGTTGCTAAGTGAAACATTTCTTAAGTAATTTTTGCCCTATTTTACGACCTTTCTTTCTTTTTTTTAATTTGATAATTTCTAGAAAAAAATAATCTATAAAAAAGCGTGAAATGTGAAAAACTGCTGTACATCACTTTTCCACTGACTTTGTAACTTTGAACAGTCACTAAACGAACTGTTGTATTTGAGGATTACCTCTGTGTGTGTGTATGTGTGTGTGTGTGTATAATTTTTATTAAAACTTTTAACCAAAAATATAAAAAAGTAGCAACAATTCATATAAAGGAAGGAAGAATAAAGAAAAAAGAAATCAAATAAAGAACACAATGTGCAAGAATGTGGAAACCTATTCAAAGTGTTTGATGATGATGATTTAATCTATGTCAGTATAAGAGAGGTGTGAGAATTTACACATTACGCCTGAAACCTATTTTTCCTAAATCTACATACTGAATACAGGTAGTCCTTGACTCACAGTAGTTGTTTAGTGACCATTCAAAGTTACAACAGCACTGAAAAAAGCGACGGATGACCTTTTTTCACATTTACAACTGTTGCGGCATCCCTATGGTCATGTGATTAAAATTCAGATACTTGGCAAGTGACTCATATTTATGATGCTTGCAATGTCCTGGGGTCAGGTGATCCCCTTTTATGACCTTCTGACAAGCAAAATTCATAGAGGAAGCCAGATTCACTTTACAACTGGGTAACCAACTGAACAATTGCAGTAATTCACTTAACAAATGTGGCAAGAAAGGTTGTAAAATGGGGCAAAATTGACTTAACAAATGTCTCACATAGCAACAGAAATTTTGGGCTCAACTGTGTTCATAAGTTGAGGAATATGTATACACACACACATACACACATATACATATACATATACATAAACATATACATATACATATGCATACACACACACACACACATGCACGCACACAGAAAGAGGGAGGGGAAAAAGAGAGATAGAAAAAGAGAGAAAGAGAAAATAATTTTGCATGGTGTATTAACTGTGCAGTTTTAAGAAACCCAATCATTTTTGCTAAACAAGTCTCTGTTCTTTTCTTGCCACTGTAAAGTCTCAGAAGTGTGCCTGGACTCCTGTCCATTTGAACAAAGTTCACAGATTCTAATCGCTATTATAAATGCTACTGTGCATTGCTGGAAAAAAGATCTACTGCTTTGTATATATATATAAAAAAGAAACTAAAACTCAATTTCCAGATAGCAAAACAAACAAACAAACAAAAACCCAAGAAGAGGGCGGTGGGGGGAGTCAAATTATGGAACAGGGCAGGTGGTACTGTTTCTGGCTCAATCAACAAGTGTCCAAGATTGTTGAATTTTAAACCTCAAGCCTGGGAAAAACTGTTGACCCGCGTGAATTCTATCAGCCAGAGATTAGAAAGGCCACTGGCTGCTTATCACCTTTTCACAGTTCCTGCAAACAGAACAGGAACATTTCCAAAAACCTTTCACATACGCCATGCTCAGAAATAACACTGAATGCAAGCAAGAGAAAATGGAAATTGTTGCACTCAGTCAAAGCAAATTAATTTTTTTAACATATTCCATAGCATACAAAAGAGACCCTGTTAAGTACCTCTGAAAAGTAACAATCTCTCACATAACAAAGTACTTCAAAATAGATAATTTGATGTATATACAGTATATTGATGTAATCTATAGTAGTATAGTCACTGATTGTAGTTAGTAATTAATTAAATTAATGTAGTTGTATATTAATAATATGTATAATGTATAAATAAATTTTATTAAATTAAGTTTTCATTTATTGTATTATTAAGATACAGAACTCTGTTATCACTGGCAAACCGTGTGTCATTACACATACTTTCTGTGTGTTATATAGATCTTACATCATGGAGTACACCAGATAGATACTTGCACACAAGCATTTGTGTATACATCTGATATACATATAGGTTCCGTCCTAGACCACTTCCCCACATCTTGGTTATAAGAAGGGCTCTGTGGTTCAGGATGAAACTCATCTTGATCCAACACTCTGCTTCCCACACTTGACAAAGATATTCCATGAGTTGCTTGAAATCAGAATGTAGGAATATACCTCTCTCTCAGTTTTGTTCTCTTACAACTGTGTATTTTCAGCTTCCCAGAGTTGTTTGGAGTTGGATGGCATAAAATAAAATAATAAGACAAAAGGCATTTGGAGGTACACTGTCCCAGTTGGAGATAGGCTGGTCCTTGAAAAACCTCTCCTTCATGAGATTATCCAATATGATTTAAAAACCATTCAATTTAGTGGCCATCAATTCCACCTTTGGGACAAGATAAATCCCATGATCATTACTGTTATACTGGCGCAACAATAGTTGCATATTCCTAGAAATACAGAGTGTAAAAATACAAATTACAGCTAGATGTCAGCAAACAGAAATCCCTTTTTGTTGCCACCAAATGATCAACCAGGTTTTTATAATGCTAATCTAATAGATTTCCATATAACAAATCAGCCCAAAATTCTCACTCAAGGGACAAATAAGCAGGCTCAGATTGTTACATTTTGTGAAGATCTAATTTGCTGAAGAACTCTAAAATGCTGGGAAAGGAAGAACAAAAGAGAAGACAACAAGGCAAATTGATTTAATTACAGTGGCAATGAGTGCCCCATTGGAAAACATATCCTAGACTGAGGACAGTTTATTCTGGAAAAGATCTATTTAGTTGTGAAAAGTCAATACCAAATTAAAATGGTGCATAATCAATCAATCAAATAAATAAACAGTAAAACAATAGAAGTTTCAATAACAATATATTTTTAAAATGTCATGGGGCTTCAAAAATCCAGGTAATCACTACATTCAGCACTATCAGGATTTATTGCTTTCATTTATTTATCATACAATTTTTTTATCCCACATCTGATATCCTTACACTTCATCTAACCTTTAATTCCACCTATACCAGCATGAAATCTGCTGCTTCATCCTTGATCTCTTTCCTCCTATTGCTCCAAATTATGTCTGCACAACATGAAGTATGATCAAAATTGTTGGTAGGTGCATCATTTGAAGTAGGGGCATCATATAAAGAAATAAAAAAAGAAAAGAAAATGGAGGCTTTCCTTGTGGAAGTTTTGCATCAAATTATCAATATTAGCAGACAGTTAATCACCAATAAATCAATGGAAAGACAAATTAAAATATTCTGAAACAGATTATCTAAAAGTGATGTCTTCCAGTTATGCTGGATTACAATCTTCCTCAGCCACAACCTGCATATTGATTCAATGCTATTACATATTACTCTTCAATGAGTTGTTTTTTTTCATGGAATACCACGCAATACCCTTGCAGGACACAGTAAGGGTTTCTCCAGCATCGCTATCCTGGTATATATTATCAAAATTACTAAAGTCTTTTGTGCTGCTTGCAATATGAATAAAAAGTATCTTTTATAGATTGAACTCATGCCTAACCTAGACCCTTTTAAAATGAATTAAGCTATGAATCATAACTACCTTAAATCCATTTATTTCATGAGAGTATCTTTTACTATTACATCTATCCTTAATAAAGAGATTCGTGGTTAAAAGGAGAATAGATATATGCCTCTTTGGGCATAACTAGAGCTCTAGACTACTTGTGCTCTTCCCTGGGGAAAAGACACCTGGGCAAAGATAGGAGGAAGGTGAGGGTGATAAAATGCAAGATAGGGAAGGATTGCCTTGTGTGGTGTGAGTAGGCCCCGTCTATGAACTGTTATTGTAGAAGCTCATCTGTGAATGAGCTCTTTGTATGATGGATACTGTAGGACTACCTCTGGATTGAGTGCATTGATTAGTTAGGAGCCTGAAAAAGGTTGACCTCTGGAGATAAATAATCTGCTTCTTCCCAGCTGGGACTGGTTGACTTGGCGACGAGGCTATGAAGGGGGTGGAAAGCTGCACAAAGGACAAAGATCATTTCCTTTACCTGGGCTTGCTTGTTCACTTGCACTCAATTCTCACTCCGACATCGTTCATGTTGACTCTGCACTCTTTATCTAATTGCGCTCTTCTCTTAAAACTAAACTCACCTCATGAGGTTCCCACATAGCATCTAGTTTCTTGGAGTGTGTGTGAGTATATTCGGGAAGAAGAGAATTATAAATCCTAAGCCCTTCTCCAACACATCCTGTATAATTTGCTATTCATGATGGTCCCTACTCTGTCACTTTAGTCTAAGGCCCATCTCAAGCAATATTACTTAGTGACCCCCATACTCAGTCATTCACAAGTAAGAAGCAGATGTTACGGAAAGCAGTATGCTTACTATGACGGGAAAGTTCTGTCTGCAATGTGAGAACTATGTTGGCTTATTTTGCTTGAAACTTGATGGTATTACTACCAACTGATGGCAATGGACAAGACTACAACAAGGGGCACTCATTCGTGTTAGTCCTCAAACTGAGTTCACAGGTATAGCAACAGACTCAGGATGTGACAGAGTTGAAATAAAATTCGGGAAATGTGCTTATTAAATGGTGACGAAAAATTGGTATAATTTGTAACTAATTTTCATATAGCAGGTTATCTGTGGGATACTGTCAAATATTATTTGTTACATCAGCAGTTGTCTAGTGTTGCCAAATACTGATGCATGTCAGACCTGTTGAATATTAACTCCCTACAATATCTTCAGATGCCATATATTGATTTTGATTATAAAATATTCACTGAATGTTGACATAGTCAGAGCATGTTTAGAGAATAATATTCTCACATTAAATTTTGTATATGCAAATTTCTAGAAGAATTCTTTGGAGCCAGTGAGAGGTGTAACATGAGAAATGTCTTGTTCAAGAACTCTTTATAAGTGTACCCAGAAGTCAACTTAATATCTTTGCATAGAGATTAAGCACCCCCAAATTCAGTGTTACCTACTTCCAGATAGATGTATGTACAATATAGCCAACAGTTTTCTCAGCTTTCTCAGCTCCAGCCCCATACTTGTACTGTGAGCATAACATCACTTTAATAGATATCAAGTTCTGTAGAATAGAGAATGGTCAGTTTGGATTCATATACAGTGATTGCCAGCAATTCCGATGTTAAATCAGCTTTTTCTTATCCTGGCATTCTCCTTGTGTTGACACTACAGAATCAGGAGTGTCAAACTGCCGGCCCACAGGCCGGATTTGTCATGGTGAAACCATGCCCATCCCATTGCTGGCAATGGAAAAAAAATCACGATACGTCGCAACACATCATGTGACATTGCGAGTTTGACACCCCTGCTACAGATGGACACATACAGACTTTTGTAATTGTTTATCCAATTTGCAGCTGGGAAAAAATCAGTGGAGAATTGTGAGCATGGAAATTGTCCAATTATTTTTGAATGGCAGTATTCTCTCTTAATGGTGATAATAGAAGCACTACCAAAGTTCAACGAATGTCTTTCTTTCTGATTTAACAGCAGTATGGAAATCCAATGAGGCTTCAGAGAGCTGAGGAAATTACACTGAAAAACAGGACAGGTTCATACAGCTCTTGGCCACCACACCACTAAATGGGTACAAGAACTCTATATTCCATCCATGAAAATTTGCTTTTGAGGTTTCTTTGTTTTTAAAATTTCAAAAGCAAATTTTCTCTTGCCAGGGGGGAATGAAAATTATCAAAAATTGACAGGAAAAAAAAACCAGGAGGATTTATGAAAACTTCTCAGATGGTGTATATATCAAGTTTAAAGACTCAGTTTAAAGACTCAGCAAAAACTGCTCAACAAAGGTAAGAATTTGAGGTATTTACACATTGCTGGATAAATAAAACATGATCTCAAAAAGGAGGGACTTTGAGGAAACAGATACAATCTGAATCACAACATTAAGCTAAGATCACCTAGTAGGAGATAGATAGATGAGAGAGAGAGAGAGAGAGAGAGAGAGAGAGAGAGAGAGAGAGAGAGAGAGAGAGAGAGAGAGAGAGAGAGAGAGAGAGAGAATACACACACATATAGATATAGAACAAATAAAAAACTGGATGATAAAGTGGATAAAAAACTTCAGAGATAAAGTCACAATACAAAAGGAAAAGTTATGGAAAAATAAATAAGGGGAAATTGATACATTATGTTTTACAAACGGTATATAACTCAATATTTACCAAGATAGACAAATAATATAACAATAAATATTTGAGTGTTATAACAAAAGGAACATTTTATCACATGTGGTTATGTAAAAAAATCCTCAAAAATACTGGGAAAAAATATGTCAAAATATTCAGAAAACTAATATAAAATTTGAACTGAAAGCAAAAATATTTTAGAGGCATGATTCCAGAAAAAAATAAATGAAAATATCATAATTAATTAAGATATAACCAAGAATAAATATGGCAGAAAACGGGAAGACAGGAAGTAAAAGTATGATTCCTGTATGAAAATCAAGAGTGGATCTTGGGGGAAAATGGATATGGGAAAAAAAGGGAGGAAAAGGGAAAAGAAACTGTGGTGAAAGAACTACTACCAGAAGGAAAAGTATGCATCCTATATGAACAAGTGTTCAAATATTATCTCCCTACGGAATGAAATAAATTGGTCATAAGGAGAAGGCATGTGGAAGTTGTTGGAACAAGTTACACTGAGAATTATTTTTTATTGCAGCAGGAAATAACATTGTGAAAAAGTAATGTTGTAGAATGCCACAAATGAGTGTGGTGTTATGAGAATGAAAAGTACGAAAAATATGTTTCTTGGAAAGATAAATGAAAAGAGGCCATGTAGAAAGAAAATGCATGTAAGAAAATGATTGCTGCAAAAAAATTAGGGCAACCATGATATTTTATAACATGCATATAAAATAATAGTCGCAATCAAGGTAGTCAAATACAGCAACAAACAGTTAAGATTAAAGAGGTAGCAAAATTGCCAAGCAATTTTGACGCACATTGTTTTGGAAGCGGGTGAAGAAACTACTCATTTGAACAGTGATTTGAATGAAAAGTGAGAGAGATGAAACTTAGAGATCTCCATGGGGATACATTAAAAAATTGAATTGAAATAAATCTACCCCCAAAAATGGTATAAGAATGTTGAAAAAGGCTAAAACTGCAAGTATAGATGATGTAACCAGAGAATGTTAAAATATGGATATGGTTTATTATGCAGTCACTGTGCTTAATGTGTGTGGAGGCTGCATGCCTTTCTGACAATTGGAAAATGCTGGTATTGTTCACTTTATAAAGGGAAAGGCAGGAAGAATGAATGCAAACATTGCAGGGGGATTAGTTTGCTAAGTGCTTGAAAGGCATTTGGGAGGATCCTGATCAATAGGTAAAGCAGATGATAATGAATAAAATGTGGGAAATACAATGTGGCTTCAAGCCAATTGGTTTAGGTCAGGTGCAGTGGCTATGGGTGTTCTGGCTCACCTAGGTCATGGTTGTCTCAAAAGTGCTCTTACGAACAGCCACTGGATTTTCTTGGTTTTTTTTCTTTGAAAATGTTTCACTTCTCACCCAAGAAGCTTCTTCAGTTCCCTTGCTCTTCAGTGGATTACTGAGAAATGTAAAATGAGAAAAGTGATAGTAATAGGCACCTTGGGTACAATCCCAAAACATTTGGAGCACCTCTTGAACACCATTGGCATTGATAAAATTAGTCAACTGCAAAAGCCAGCTTTACTTGTTACATCCAGCAACAATTTATTTAATACCATCAAACAACATCTGCCTATCCCAGGTCCTTGGAAAGACAGGTGGATAAAAATGCCAGTCTAAACATCTAGCTAACTCTGTGACCATCCATAATAATAATGATCACATACAAATATTTATCTATTGATTATTGGAAGGTATATATCAAATAGACTAAGAATGTACTTGATAGAGGGAAGGGCGTATCGACATGAAAATTATTAATTTTAATAAGATGACTTGTTTGTTTGATATCCAATGGACTGATCTGAAAAGAAGTGAAAGTTACAATTTTTAAAATGTAGTTGGTTTATAGTTAAACTTGGACACACGGAGTGAAGAAGGTCAACAAATTTAAAATGATTGTATTAAGTTGAATGGCATTTAACTTGAATTTTTTCTTTGTTTACATGGACAAATGTTTATCTAATAATAAATATTTTTAATAATAATAATAATAATAATAATAATAATAATAATAATAATAATAATAATAATAATAATGATCACATAGTGGGAGATCGGTGTTGAATAGATATCTTCTCCAAAAGACAGATCCACTACTTTAACCCACCCAATCCTCTTCTCTGGGCAAGAATTTCTGGTCAGGTCTTTATCTTCTCAGTAACATCCAAAAACCAGTGAACATTTGGCTTAATACTGATCCATTAAGCAATTGCTCTCCCATGTCATTTAACAGCAGTCCTTATGAATAAATAAACAAAAGGGTAGTAAAGCAATTAGACTAAGAACAGTGAAAATCCATTCTGTTAGTACAATGAGATAGATAGTTACATCTAGATTATTGAAGAAATCCTTTTCTTTCCAGAGAGAGAGAGAGAGGGAGGGAGGGAGGGAGGGAGAGGGAGAGGGAGAGGGAGAGGGAGAGAGAGAGAGAGGGAGAGAGAGAGGGAGGGAGGGAGAGAGAGGGAGAGGGAGAGGGAGAGGGAGAGGGAGAGAGAGAGAGAGAAAGAGAGAGAGAGGGATAGAGAGAGAGAGAGGGAGAGAGAGAGAGAGAGAGAGAGAGAGGGAGAGAGAGAGAGGGAGAGAGAGAGAGAGAGAGAGAGAGAGAGAGAGAGAGAGAGAGAGAGAGAGAGAGAGAGAGAATAGGATCAAAATCTCAGCACTCACCAATTTCTATACGTTAATTAATTATTAATTATTCTATTCTCCTGTTATCTTGGATATAGGAACAATTTTGATATTCCCATAACAGGAGTGCCTGAATTTTATGTTCATGGAATCTTATCAGACTAGTTGTACCATTTGACAAAGTGAGGCAACCATCTCAGATGACAGTAGTTGTGGTGTGGTAATGCAGCAGAAGTCTTGGTGGACATCACCATGTTTCCGCAAAGTTTGCTGATAGTTGCATAAAGTGATAAAGTAAGATTAAGCTGTCATTCCAGTTAGGTTCTGTGTGTGTTGCTGCACAAAGTTGGGCAATTCATTATCTCAGCCAATAAATTAATTTGGCACAGGTCTATGACTGGAAAGCAAAAAAGGAGAAACTTCACCAAGAATGAATCCTTTTGGTCAAAGGCTGCATTTAGTCTTCAAATGACATGCTGGAAGCTATGCTTCAAAATGGCCATGACTGGAAAATATAAACTAAAATTAACCTTATGTACAGGTAGACCTCCACTAACAAGCACAATTGAGCCCAACCTTTCTGTTGCTAAGTGAGACAGTTGTTAAATGAGTTTTGCCCCATTTTACAACCTTTTCTGCCACAGTTGTTAAGTGAATCACTGCAGTTGTTAGGAGAGTAATATGGTTGTTAAGTGAATTTGGCTTCTCCATTGACTTCACTTGTCAGAAAACCAGAAAAGGTGATCACAAAGCCCTGGGACAGGGCAGCTGTTATAAATATGAGGCAGTTGCCAAGAATCTGAATTTTGATCACACGAATGTGGGGATGGTGCAACGGTCATAAGTGGTGACAGCTTGATGACAGTTTTCAAAAATTGGAGAGCCGTACCAAAGAATTGGAATCTCAGTTTATCACTCAGAGTTTTCATATCTACAGAATTCTTGCCTTTGAAAAAAAAATGCAATGGTGGATTTTATAATATACAATGTATTATTTTCTCTCAGGATTTCTATACCTCCCAGCAGATTGGATTATACTCTCAATCATCCACTGGCAGAAAAAGTTGTCAGTGTTGACTAATTTTTTTTAAAAGCCATGGTCCATGGTATTTTCCCACAATGTCATACACAGCAGCAAGACCACCATAGGGTCTACCCTAAGGGTGCAGAAAGTGAAGCCCAAGCCTGCAACCTTCTAGCATCCATGTTTTGGCCTGACATGTATGGTTGCATTCATTTCAACACTTAAAGTTCCCAAAACAAACTTTGGACTTGTCCACTTTTGGAGTATATCTCTTAAAGCCTGGTGAAAACCTCAAGCTGACAGAGGTTACAAACACCCCTGGCCTTCCAGACGTCTGTGTACTCATTGTTGAAATTAGACTTCAAATCTTTCTTGCTGCCTTTACCCTCCAGGAAGTAATATGAGGTAAATGTTTATGGAAATTCTCAGTCATCCAGGTCATAGTTATCCCAAAGGTGCTTTTCCACGAGGCAACTGGAGTTTCTTGTTTTTCTTTGAAGACGTTTCGCTTCTCATCCAAGAAGCTTCTTCAGCTCAGAGCTCAGAGCCCCAAGAGTACGGTGACCAGCTATACCATGTCCCTGCTTGAACCTGAAATATCGAGGCCATAAGGTCATTGGATAAGTTTGCCCCAAGGGGCTCCATGGTTTACTTCAGAAATTTTGAAGAGGAACTGGCAGAAGATATGTCTAGAGCAGGGGTTCTCAACCTTGGCAACTTTAAGACTTGTGGACTTCAACTCCCAGAATTCCTCAGCCAGCTTTGCTGGCTGAGGAATTCTGGGAGTTGAAGTCCACAAGTCTTAAAGTTGCCAAGGTTGAGAACCCCTGCTCTAGAGCAATAGTGAGGAAATAGCAGAAGTGAAACCTAGTTAAATGATGGAGGAAGATATAAATCAACACACCCAACCATTGATATGAGTTAATGTTTGGGCATATGCTTTGGTAATGAGGATGGCAAAGAATCAATACATATCTGTTCTTACAGAATATTGCTCAGAACCCATGTTTCTTGAACACACTTCATCTCCTCTTTGGAATAGCTTTTTTCAGAAATAGGTATAGTACCCACTTTCCCTGCCTTCAAGTAGTTTAAAAATGACCCAGAGACTGTCCTTTTCAAGAGCTTCCCCACCCTGTTCCCTAAAGGCCCCTCTCTCTAACTTTCCTGAGAACAACAAACACCTGGCTCTTTAAGAGACTATTCTTATTTTGCAAGTTCCACAAAATGAATTGTCTCACATCTTCCTATGTGTTTTGCCTTTTCCTTGATTTTATATTATTATGTTGGTAGTTGAGTTATGATTATTACTTTATTATTTTTAGTTGAATGTTAGGACCCTGGAATCACTGGAGCTATAAGGGTTACATGCATTCACAAATGCAAACATGAAATATTTGACTTTTTTACCCAGCAGAACTTCATCGTTGACGTTGCTGTTCCTTGAGTTGTATGATTCACAGTATTGCTTGATAGTTTTACTGGATAATTACCTATTCCCCCTTTTCAATGCTCAGCACATTAGTCTGAACTTTATTGAGGTAATAGTTTGACATCTGGTTATTTACTGAGAGAAGTAGTTGAAGTCATCAAGAAAATGCCTTTGGAATCCCTAGGTTTTAATTTTAATAATTGAAAAAAATAAAGAATCAACACATGGACTCTTCATGAATATTATCTTGTTTCCTATCTTTATATGTTTTTCAAAAGTTAAGCTAGAAGAGATTTATGTACAATACTCTCATATACAGTATAGCTCTATTCAGGGATTCTATATAAACTACTTCCATAGTTGTACTACTTGCTTAGTGTGATTTCAGTGTTAAAAGACAACGAAGGCCATTTATTAATTTCTAGGATACACTTCATCAATATTCAGAGGTATGTTTTCAAAATTTGTTTTAAAAATCTGCTTCCATTAAAAACCTATATGGACAGTATGAAACATGTGCAGTTGAAAAGGAAAAGAAATCAATTTTAAATTATCCTTAATATTTAGCTGTATGTACAACTGAATCACAAGTTTAAATTCATACCATCCAATAGTTGGTTTTTAATTTGTTTTCTTTCCCCTATGCTCCCTGAACCTATAAATCTAACCTCAATCACTTCAGGAAGTTCAAAACTGCACTGTATTGTTCAAAATTGTGTTGTACCTCTCAGGTGCAAGAAAGCAGGAGCTGGGATAGAGTACTAGCAAGTGTATTTCATGCTACCTTTGCACAAGAATCTGATCTACTAATGGTCAAGGCAAATTGGTGCTAAATAAGAGTCAACGGGGGGGGGGGTGTAGTGACTCCAAATTGATGATGCATTTAACCACCCTGGAGCTCAGCCTGGTCATCTCATACATCACCTCGGTGTAACTTACGGGACCTGGATTGCTCATCACAGATTAAAGAAAGAGAATACTATGAAATTGGTATTCTCTCTCTTTTTTTGTTTATAGTATTCTGCCATCACAAGACCAAAACATGCTTTGGGGCATCAACCAATTCATTTTCTTTTTAGATTTTGTTTTATCCTTCAGGACAACAAACCACCATGGTGTCTATGAGACACCATCAGAAGTTCTTGCAAATAGAGCTTACTCTGTAAAATCCAGTGTTATTTTCACTTGAGCTGTTCTTCTGAAATGTGGTCTGCGTAGAACTGATGGAGACACATTTACTGCAACAGTGACTATTACACATAGACAAGTCAGGCAAACAAAGACAGGGCAATAAAAAGCAAAGTAAATTGATTCTTCTCCAGGGGAGCACCATTAGCTGGTATCCTAATGTGAGACACTCTCTCTAATGAGCATTTCTAAGTAGAACAAACAGTTTCCTTTAAAAGTACATGAATTTTATATGATTTACAGCTAATTCTCTTTAATTCTGCCTGCATGAGCAGGTGATAAGGGAATGTGAAGCTAGTCAACAGCAACAAATGCTCAGGAAAAAGCTTTCATATATTCTTTTTAAAACTTGTATCCAGGCATTGGATAAATTAAAATTGGCATAGCATTCTGAAAGTCATAGCAAAGCCTGGTGCTGACTCTTATCTCTGTATCTTTTGATAAAACACAGATTTTATAATTGCTTCGGAGAGGAAATAGAATGGTTTTCATCAATGGTGTAGTATGGCCAAAGTAGTTCTGACTCAGGGCTAGCTTACAAATGCATCACTGCAGTGAGAGTGCCATGAGAGAAGACCTTTGGTGCAAAGATGGAGGTATAACTCAACAAAATGAGAAAGAAGAACACATGGCTACCTCACTATGTTTTGAAATAACAGAAGTGGAACAGTTTCAATTTTTTCTCTTCCCTTTCTAGAATATTCTTATACCATAGGCCTATAGATCCAAATTTCACATCCCTCCATATTTGAGGTTTGAACCTTCCATTCCATGACTCAACATTAAAAAAACATTTAGGAATCACTTGGAGAATGGATAGATAATTTCAGGTGTGAATTCTGAGAATTCACTGTGAATTCTGAGAACTCCTATTAGTTACTTACTCCTATTTACCCCTTAATTTTTTTTTCTTCTCTTCAGTTGGGTCCAATTCTTGGAGATTGCCTGTACAAGTCCTTGCAATTTTCTTGGCAAGGCTTTTCAGAGAGGTTTTCTATTGCCTCTTTCCTAGGGCTGAGAAAGTGATTGATCCAAGGTCACCCAGCTAGCTTCTTGCCCATGGTGTGACTAAAACTCACCGTCTCGCATTTTTTATCCTGGTCCCTTAACCACTATGCTAAAATAGCTCCCTCAGTACTTAATACTACCTGATAAGTTGAAGGTAATACATGATATGGCATAGTTATTTTAATCTTTGAAATATAATCGTGTTTATCTTTTCTTCTTACTCTTTTTTCATGTATTTGTTATCTTTTTTTTTTACAAATTCATCTTTTTATTAAATTTTAGAAACTTTTAACAAAATTATAACATAATAACATAATAACTCAACTGAAAACAAGCAAATGACATATTTAACAATCAATACAAATAGCTGCTCGGAACCCCCCCACCCACCACATCCTCCAACAACCTCAACCCCTCTTCTAACCTTCTAACTACTTACTTTCGCCTTTCTGTACATCTTCCCTCCACCCACCTCTATTCCCTATCTCCACCCTCTAACCCTCTACACATACCTCACCTTCACTCCTCCTTCCTCACCATCCAATGCGGTGTCTAGAGTTCTCCCGAGCGCCCTGAAAAAATTATCTAATCCCTTAAAACCCCCAACTACAGTTGAGAAACATAATCTAATACTTATTATCTCCCTCCCCCCTCCCCCCCAGGCTTCCCAGAGTGAATACAGAGTAAAAACGCAAGAAACCCCGCTAATCTACTATTTTATAACTATTTTATAACTATTTATCTATATATCAAATCTAATTCTTTCAATTGATATTTCTTTTGCATATAATCAATCCATTTTTTCCAGTCCATCAAAAATACTTCATTTGAGTGGTTTTTCAGGTACGCTGATATCTTAGCCATCTCCACAAGATGGGTAACTTTTAATGTCCATTCTTCAATAGATGGTATTTCAGATGTCTTCCAATATTGTCCCACCAACAATCTTGCAGCCGTAATCAAGTTCAAAATCAGCTTAGTCTCTATGGTGGAACAGTCCTTTGTGATACCCAACAAAAATAACTGTGGTAAAAACTCAATACGCTTTTTCAAGATGTTTTGAAGAATCCACCATATTTTTATCCAAAAAGCCTTAATTTTTTTACACGTCCACCAAATGTGAAAATATGTAGCGTCCATAGAATCACATCTCCAACATTTGGGTTGCATATTTGGATACATAAGCGATAATTTTTTTGGATCTAAATGCCATCTGTAGAACATTTTATAAAAATTTTCTCTTAAATGCTGAGCTTGTGTAAATTTAACATTTTTCACCCATATTCTTTTCCAAGTTTCTATCATAATTGGGTGTCCAAAATTACCTTCCCACTTAATCATACAATCTTTGAGTAATTCAGTTCCAGAGTCAATTTCAATTAAAGCATCATATATTCTTTTGATATGCATAACTCTTTGATCTCTAATTTGTATAATTAATTTATCATCCTTTAAAGAAAAGCCCATCTTAACATCTTTTTGCCATATAGCTTGAAGTTGTGCATGATGATACCAATTGTGAGCTATACCTTCCTCCTTTAATCTATCTAATGATTTCAGTTCTAGGCTATTCCCTTCTTTAATTAAAAGTTTGTTATAGGGCACCACATCCTGAATTTGTTGTATACCTACACTCTGTATTGCATGCCTGGGAACTGTCCATAAAGGAATTTTACCACATAATTTATAATAATACTTTTTCCAGACACGCAACATAGAGTTTCTTAATATATGCTCTTTAAAACTCCTATCCAGTTTTTTATCATAAACTAAATACGCGTGGAACCCATACACTAACCCATATCCTTCTATATTCAGTATTCTTTCATTTGTTAAGTTAATCCAATCACTTATTGCCACTAGAACTGCTGCATAATAATATAATTTAAAATTAGGCATTTTCAAACCACCTCTCTCTCTTGTGTCTTGAATAATTTTGAATTTAACCCTTGGTTTCTTGCCATCCCAAATAAATTTGTTTATACCTTTCTGCCATTCCTCAAGATTCCCATCCTTTTTAAGTATTGGCAACATTTGAAACAAAAATAAAAATTTCGGCAATACGTTCATTTTAATTGCGGCTATCCTGCCTAACATAGATAATTGTAATTTTTTCCAATTCTCCAATTCTTTTTGTACCTTATTCCATAAAAATTCATAATTATTCTTATATAATTTCCCATTTGAAGCTTCTATATAAATTCCTAAGTATTTAACTTTTTTAACTATCTCACAACCCGTTATTCTTTCCAAATCTTGTTTCAATTTATTATCTAAATTTTTAACCAACATCTTTGTCTTGGATATATTTAATTTAAAACCTGATACTCTTCCATAATTTCGAATAATCTCCATCAAACTCTGGGCCGATTGTATTGGCTGAGTCAATGTCACTAGTAGATCATCTGCAAAGGCACATAATCTATAATCATGTTGTCTAATTTGTACTCCCTTTAATTCCTCTGATGCTCTAATCCTATTCAATAAAACCTCTAAAGTTAAAACAAACAATAAAGGGGATAAGGGACAACCCTGCCTAGTACCCTTCTCAATATTAAATGAGTCTGTTAATTGTCCATTCACTATAATCTGCCCTGTTTGTTTCTGGTATATAGCTGATATAGAATTAATAAACTGGTCCCCCATTCCCATCATTACCACAAGCCTTTGCAGAAATGTCCAATTCAATCTATCAAAGGCTTTTTCTGCATCTAAAAACATTAAAACTGCCGGCACTTGAATATGTTTATCCAAATATTCCAATACATTAAGAAGTTGTCTAACATTGGTTTTCATCTGTCTCCCTTGCAAAAAACCAGTTTGATCCGGGTGAATCCTTTACAATGTCTCTGGGCAAATTTCTTTGTGCAGCTATGCGTGAATTCATCCTGAATAGTCGTTCAATCTGCCAGGCTACATTCTCAACTGTGTCATCCAAAAATTTTGCTAAGGCTTCAGTAAAGATTTTTCTTAAATCCTCTTGATTCTCATTTAATATGTCTCTAAATCCTCTAATTCTGACAGCAAACTGCATCTGATGAAATTGTGTCAAAATAGCCTGGTCCTGTACATCACTTCTAATTTCTTCTAATTTTTCCTCAAACTGTTGCTCAACATTTTCCAATTTTTCTTCAACTCCAATAGTATAGTCCCATACACCTTTAATGGCTTCTACAATATCTTCTCTCATCTCTAAATTAGAAGCTTCTGACATAGCTTTAAAGTCTTTTTTCTGTTCTGCCATCTTTTCCTCTAGTTTATCCTCCAGTTTATCCAGTCTGTCATTAACTGAGGATAATGCAACATTTACTGGAGATAATGCAGCAGTTAATGCAGTCTGTAAGTCTTTCATAGTAAGCATTTCTGGAGGAGGCTGTATAGGCTCTTGAGATTCTAAAGGAGCAGATTGTGATTTTACAAGCTGCCCTGGAGAGGGCATAGCCGCCTTCGCAATTGCTGCCTTTTGTCTCGTAGTCATAGATAAAAAAAAGGAAAAAGAAAAAAAAGACTAAAAAAGATTTTTAAAATTGCCAATTCCTCCCTTCTCAATTTCTTTTAAAATCCAGTTGCGTTATAGTTTAACAAATAAATCAAGTCTAAATAGTCTCTCAAACATCACTTCACCAGAGAAGAGAGAGTTCAGTTTCACTTTCCAGCACTTTCATCACTTTCATTTTCTTCACTTTCACTAAGTACAAAGAACAATCGCCATTTTGAAAGGATTATGTTGATTCAGAAAAAATTGTAAGTACTAAGGCAGAAACAAAGTAGCAAGATACTTGCGATACTCCAAGGACTCCTGTATTCACTCCGTCTGTATAAGATCCTTATTATTCTCTCTTAAAAGCAGAGGCGGTCGGGCCGTCTATTTCTGTCAGCCGACAGAAGCGTCTCTGGGCAGGAGCATTTCAAGTGCCTAGGGAGCACACCTTCTCTGCCCCTGAAAATTTTTTCCAGGGATCTTAGAAGGGCTCAACCTTGCTCTTGAGGCTCTACACCTCTTCTTTACCCGAAGAGGGGTTTTTCCACCGCAACAAACAGCTGATGAGCGCTGTTGTTAGCGGCTTTACAAACCCAGAGAACGGAGCCTCACAGTAGAGACTCCAGCGACGCCGGCGGAGCCACCGGAAGCCTCATGTATTTGTTATCTTGATTTCCAAGAAAAAATAAATAAAAATAGTTGTGAACCTAAATGAATAGAGCCCGAAGAGACATATTTTACAAAGAGGTTTCACATATATGTCTAGGAACTGGATAATATATTTCACCATTGGTTCCATTGAAAAATGCAGTTCAATCAAAACTTCCTCCCATGCAAAATAAAAAAAAATGCCTTCACTCTAATTTGGCTTTCAGTCATTATGATACAGATAAAACGGATTGACTATGTATCCTAACCAGCATGATAACATCATTTCAGATTTGCATTCTGTTTTAGTTAAACAACTCCATGAGGTAGCTGACTGTTGCATGCCATAATATTATTTTGGTTAAGGTCACCTCAAATAAAAACTGCCATTAAAAAAATCGTTAACAAGGAACATGTTTGTCCAAAACCTCAAAAGACCAATGTTTTGTCCCAATGTAGGTAAAAAAAAACTACCAAAATCATAATAGAGATCTGAGATGGGGAATCAAAAATCTGAGCAAACACATAGATTAAACTTCAACATTTATTTGAAAAATACAAGACTATCATCTCAAAGGTACTTTTTGTTTTTTCCCCTAAGGAAGAAGTCTACATTCTGAACAGAGAGGACCTTGGTTTGAAAGAGGGGTAAAATAGGCCATTTTGTTAACATTAAACGGGGGGGGGGGAATAAGACACCAGCTATCTCCTGTCTACAACACAACCCTTGCAGCAGATTCTACCCCCATTTGCACTCTGTTACAGGTGACCTTGAGGACACAAATAAACCCCCAAGTGCCCTCAAGAGTTCTCAGGAAGAGTGCTAATGACCAGATGACTGTAAAGAAATATGATCTTCCCAAACCAAACCAACACCCCCCCTCCCATCCTGCCAGAACTAATGAGGCCAGTTGTCTTTTGAAAAGCAACTTTGAGACATCTATGACCTGGATGACTGAAAATCTCCACAAACACTAGATTAACAGAAATACAACAATTTTCCTCTTTTCCACACACCTAATTACAATTCCTTTTGAGCTATTCTTATCCTTGGGTATTCACATCATGATATAATGGAGACTGGTTTCCATGTAGCCAACTTTTTCCTCCTATTTGAGCTGAGTGATTGGCTTCTAATTAAAAAAAGAATATCTATTCAGTCAACCTATTAATAATTGAAATGATTTGCAATCAGCTTGATTGGAATCCTCATTTTAAAAATGTGTGAAGGCTCAGAACTTTGCTCTTCCAAATAGTTCAATTGGGTTTAGCTAGAAGATTTAGAAGAATGTTGCAGTGTCAGTTCCGGGGGTGGGGGGAGAAACTACAGGTCATGACAGGACTTCAATTTTGAACATGTATGAAAAATGAAAGAAGCATTTTTTTTTCACGACTAGCAAAAACAGACCCTATCTCCTTACTTTGGAAAAGACCTGCAGAAAATCTTCCCAAAACTTTTCAATTTACAACAATCAACTATAAAAGTTTTGAGGATTAAATAGTGCCAATTTATTAACTGAATAAGAGCAGCAGCAACTCAAGTGGCTGAACTAAATTTTATGGTAAGCAATTTGAGAAAGAAGAGATAAAGGATTAAACTTCAATATCTGGAATAATTTTTAGAATTTTTTATATTAATTTACTCTAAGTCAAGTCTGACTGTATTACTACATGTCTGAGAAAATAGTAACTACCTTTGAAAGTTGGCTTTTTTCCAGTGATAAATAAATACTACCCAAACATTTTACTATTTCTTTCTTCACTTCAGATTCATCCAGGAAGGAAAACATTCTTAACCAGGGAAATGGAGACAAAAAGAGATGCTAGGAAGCAAATCAGAAGCAAAACTTTTTCAAATATTTTTTCTCATGTCTTCCAAGTTGTTTATCTGACAAAATATAATACTTTGAGGAAAAAATAATTAATAATCAGTAACCATGTAGAAATAAGGCTGTCTTACCTATACAGAAGCAGAGAAAAGGACAAGATTATGTAAAATATTTGCATTTATGATAAAGAACTGTAACATTAGAGAAAGAGATGTAGCAAAGAGAAAGAGATGTAGTAAATTTCACCATACTCTAATTCATAAATTGATGGAAAGAACTGGACTTCATTTGCAATCTAACTGTGCCTAGTATTGTGTTGTATGAACAGACTGGAACATTAATTTAGCAGAGGAAGAGCATATTTTAGCCTTTCAAGGAAATCCTCAGAGGTTTTTTTGGGGGAAAGGCAGTGCTCACCATGCCAAAACCTATACCGGTAGTTCATAAATCATCATGGTTGGGTCCATGTAGTCTTCTACTGCCAAGTCCCTCAAAAGTCATCAGGACTTGATTAGAAATTTACTTCACTTCCACCCACCTTGAAGTTTTGAGGACTTGTTCCTAAGCCACTATTGGTGGGCAATGAGGAAGAAGCCTGGCATCAGAGTCAATTTGAGAAAGTCTGCCCACACATTTTGCAGAGTTGCAACATATCAGATGAAAGGACGAGTTTGGCAAGCATAGACAAGGAGCAAGAGATGTAATATGGGTCATCATAACTTTATGCAAATGATGTGAACCATCCTATAACATGGGAAACATTATAAGATATAAAGACTTACTAACAGATATGGGGGAGTTGAAAACCAAACAACAATTAGAGGAACAAGGAATAAAGATGGATCGGTACATGAGAATGCAAATACAATCTAGATATGAAAAAGATGTTAAAATAGATGGTGTTAATTTGGGGACAACAGAATTAGATGAAATACTCACAGGAACGGAAGAAAAATGGATTTAAAAATGTACAGTTATCTACTACATATGGAGTTAGATGAGGAACAAGTGAAAGAGACAATGATAAAATGGACAAGGAATTTTGGATATACAATTGAATTAGATAGATGGCAGCAACTATGGGAAAGAAACTATAAATTGACAATGGCGACTGCGTATAAAGAAAATATGTATAAAATGTTTTACAGATGGCACATGTCTCCAGAAAGATTAGCCAAAATGTTTAAGGACAGGTCTATGAAATGTTGGAAATGTCATCAGATACCAGGTTCCTTCTACCATATGTGGTGGACATGTGTAGAGCTAAAACTTATTGGAATAAAATTAGAACATGGATAGAAAAGATGATACAACAACGTATAGAATTAAGACCAGAAATATTCCTGTTGGGTATTCTACCAGGGAAATACAATAAAGAGAAAACATATTTAATTATTCATATAATCACAGCAGCTAGGATGGTGTTTGCACAAAACTGGAAAGCACTGAAAGCCCCCCTAGAGGGAGAGGTGATTGGGAAAATACTGAAATGTGCAGAAATGAATAGACTAACAATGACAATTAAAGATAACACAGAGTCAGATTACTATGAAATCTGGGGAACTTTTTATGATTGGCTGAAAAGAGAATATGGTTAAAAGATAGTTAACATCAATTTAGATGGAAGAAGAAGGAGCAGATAAGGAGAGAGACCCAGGCGACACAGTATTGAATAACTGGAGGTTGTATAAATATTTATAGAAGTATATACCGAGAAGGTTAGATAAATAGAAGTATTAATGTAAAAAAAATTAATATTATTGTATATAATACAGATAGGGAAATTTGAAGAGAGGAGTTGCTCGGACATTACCCCTGAATTGTATCTGAAGAGGGATGAGAGGGAAGAAAGGAGAGGAGAGAGAGAAAAGAATAAAGGAGGGGAGAAGGAAGTAGGAAGGTTGGAGGAGAAGAGGAGAAGTGGGGAGAAAGGGGAGGAGAGTGGTGAAAGAAAGAGAAGAGGAGAAGAGGGAAGTAGGGAAGAGAAGAAAGGGAGAAAGAAGGTAGAGAAGAAGGAGTGTGAATACAGTGAAAGGGGAAATGGGCGAGCAACACCAAAAGTCATGTGTATGTATTTATTTCATTTTATTAAAAAATATCTTATATATGAATGTAAAAAGAATGTATGTTAACATCTCATAAATATCACAGTGTATCGGGGAGAGTTTGGAAAAATAAAAAAAATATTTTTTAAAAAAAGGAATGATACAGATTCCATAATTTATTTCTGTGCTGGCCATTGATCAAATAAAAGTTACTTGTGTTGTCATTATTCATGTCATCTGCATGGGGAATGACATCATGATCACATTATCATAGAACAGGTCCAGAGTTGTTCTGAACTGGTGGAAAATCCCATGTGACACTGCTCCTTAATCATAATCAAGCAAATGAAGTTTGGCTTAGTACAGTATGTATGTGAATGTAGTGCAAAATCTCATGTTTTATTATCTCCCTCCCTCCCCCCTCTCTCTCCATGTGTGAGGGTAACATTGCTCACTCCATCTCTAATTCTTGCCTCAGACTTGGAGTTGTGATGCCTATCAAGTTCAGTTACAAGGAAATACTCTGAAAGGAGTAATGAGTGAGTCAGAGGGCAGAGGGGAGTGGTCCAGCTAGGGGCAAGGAGCAGGAAAAGAACAAAGAGGTACAGAGTCTACAGAAGCATTTTGTTGCACCATTTATGAGCAGAAAGAGAACTTTCAATCAAGAGTCCAAGAAGATCATGACCAATTGGAGGAAAGGCAAAGCAAAGCTGGGGAGTGAATGAAACTACTTGGAGGTACAGGAAATTGATGTGAACCAAGTTCTGGGTACACCAACAGGTTGATTATGCTTTTTACATACCCAGAACATTAGAAAAACAAATAAAGGATGGATGGTGTGTATAGGATCTGTCTATTGAAATTCCTCAAGCTTGAAACAGAGAGAGCCATAATATTCTAGTACATTGTTAGTGCACCTTGTGTGTAATTTGTAAATATTTTCATAGTGCAGTAGAAATGTATCACTGTTTAGCTCTAGAAATGTACATTAAACTTGGGTGGAATTGGGACAGTTTTGAAATAACAGTTTGATGCTGCAGTCTCGCTACCTTAACAATATCTGTGGACTTACCGGTAGGTCTTTGAAAAAGCAATCAGAAAGCCAGGTGGGTGAATCCAGAGGTAATCTGTTTATGGTGAAAGAATTGTTTTGCTGGCGATTTTGAAGGACTTCTGCAGAATTTTCATGTTTAGTTAAAGAGGATGCAGATATTAGAATAAATAATAATGTTCTTAAGTTCAATGAAGAAAAAAGTCTTATTTTCCAATCCAGCAAGTTTCATACCCTTGTTTCTAGCATTGTAGTGTTAATATGTGTGGACTTCAACTCCCACAATTCCCCAGGGTAGGCCTTCTTGAGCTGTTTAAGGAAAGGTAACAAACTTCTGACAAACAAACCTTTTATAAATTTCTGTTCTCTTAGAAAACAAGACTCAAGCAAGACTCAGTGTGTTTGGAAATCAGCCCTTTTTTCTAGGCCAGGTTATGGGCCTGGTGCTCCATAACAGCCTTCCCCAAACAATTGCCTTCCCCAAACTACTACCGTATGTTTATGGTTATTCCCAGCTATTCACCAGTTAGAGTAAATAAGGAACATAACAAACAATGAAGATGGTTCAAACAAAAATACTGTATGGCCAGGTATAGTCAAATTATTAAAACTACAAGTTAAGTTTCTGTCCATCTCCATCATTTGATAGTGCTTTTCCCTACAAATAAATAATAGTACAATTAATACCTGTACTAGGTTTGGGACTGATTTTTAAAAAACAAATAGTACTCAGAAGAATTATTGTAATACTGTCCTTTAGAAATAGATCGTTGTTGAAAATCCTGTTGATTCTTTCATTGTTCTGTTTTACTGTTTATTTACCTTATGCACTATGAATGGTCTTGAACACTATTTTGCAAAATACCATGTGAATTAAAGAATAGTTTAATCTCTGTGGCAAACCTTTAAAAAACATCTTTATCTAATTTATTTTTTAAGTGGATTTAGTTCTGCACTCAGCCAAAGTATGAGTATAATGGCAGTGTGCATTAATTGCTTCTCTGAAGTTTTAAATTTGGTACCATAAAGATTACTAAGATAAACTCATTTTACAAATCAAGTGTCAGCACTAATACATGCCAGTGCCAGGGGATTTCATTAAGGGTTTGTTTGTTTTTCTTATACCCTAGGCATAAAACTAGTTACAATAATTGGAAACAGATATGCATTTGGAAGAAAATTAACAGATCATAATCTAGTTCTTAATCTACTCAACCCAACAAATGGAAGAAGTTTGTCAGAGGTAGAAAAAGGGTAAAGATAACCTGAGTTTTGCTTCTGGTCATTACACAAACATGTTCATGTTCACGGTCATGCAGCTTTCCTGGCCACTATACAGACATGGTTTGCTATTGCCAGTATCATCATCATCATCATCATCATCATCATCATCATCATCATCATCATCATCATCCCATTCTAGCCTATATTCTTCTCATTTCCTGTGGTCACAACCCTATTTAGTCTCTCTAGATGAAAGGATTGCCCATATAGATCCCTCTTGAGAAATTGTCATATATTTTTATTATCTAGTGCAAGGCTTTTCAACCAGTGGTATGGGTACCACCTGTGGTACATTGGCACCTGGCAGGTGGTACGCGGCCATCCTAGAAAAATGGTAGCGGGGGAGGGGAATGAGCTGAACCGGTGGCAGCACCGCACAAGCCTGAGCGAGAGATGGCTGGAGCTGCAGGGCTGTCAGGGCTCAGCGGAAGTGCCAGAATCAGCGCCAGGCTCCAGCTGGAAAGCAGCACTGATCCTGGCGCTTCTGCTGAGCCCAGAAGAAACGCTGATCAGCTGGAATGTTGCAGCATCTCCAGGGTCTTGTGATTTACATTTTGATGTTGGCAACTGATTCATATTTATGACAGTCACAGTGTCCCAGGGTCATGTGAAGTGACCAAAACCTGCTGCAATCATCCAGCAGACGGGGGGAATAAAAAACAAACACTCCCCACCCCACCCCCCTGCCAATCCTCAACAGAAATGCTCACAATAATGAAAACCTCGGACAGGAGGAAGAGCGTCGCTGGGTGGGCAGGCAGGTGTCTTGCTCGGCTGTGGCTTGGGGGGCACTTTTTTCAGTACCATTGTAACTTCAAACAGTCACTAAGCGAACTGTTGTAAGTCAAGGATTACCT
Organism: Bothrops alternatus; assembly: GCA_034064705.1. NCBI lineage: Eukaryota > Metazoa > Chordata > Lepidosauria > Squamata > Viperidae > Bothrops > Bothrops alternatus. The sequence continues at coordinate 838,161 of JARGCV010000008.1, read as the reverse complement.
GTACTTTATTACTTTTTTCCTTTTTTTTTTTTTTGGTCATCAAGTTTTTGACACCTTGGTAGGCAACTGGTGGTACTTGGATGTTGCCATATCCTAAAAGTGGTACAATGGGTGAAAAGGTTGAAAAGCCCTGATCTAGTGAACTGTCTCTTAATTTTATCAACCTGGGCATAACTTTGCCAACTGGCCTGGGGGAATCCAAGAGTGCTAGGTAACTCTGGGCACTGGGGGGAGGGGGGCTGAAAGTGCTCCCTCTGTCCTTTTAACTTTGTCCCTTTTAACTTTGTTTTAATCTGGTTTTTAAACTTCTTTTTACCTATAGCTGTTATATCATTTTACTCTTTTATCTGTAAACTGTCCAGAGGCATGCTGATATGAAAGATACTATAGAAATCTGATAAATAAACTAAAATGTTCTGTGTGTTGTTTCTAGCAGAAAGCAAAGAGGATCTTTCTTATTACATGCCATTATTTAATTAATTCAGTCTGGGTGCTTTACCCTGCAGGATGCTCAGACTGATACAGGGTGCAAATCAGCATTTAAGTTCTGTACAACTTTTACTTCTTTGCCTGCATATGTTCAGCAATTTAAAAGTATATTTTATAATCAGAAAATAGTGTGACTTACTTTGAAAAGGAATACTGTACTGGGTATGTATGTGTGCACAAATTAATCAATCAACATAACCAAAACCCAATAACCCATGCATTTTCAAAAGATATTCATAATACTTTTATCAAAAGAATGACAACCCTCAGGCACCATATGATTTATTATGTCTGTGTTTTAATTTATAAACCTGACACTATCTTGGCTGATAATTCCTGATAATATGCTGCATGCACTTGTGATAAAAATTGCTTGCCAAGTGGTGACACCTGGCTGCCTCTGCAAATAGACCAGGGAGCTCCCTTATTCCCAAAGGAATGTTGTTCTGATTTAACATAATAGAAACTATTATATTAAAGGTTCAAAAAATGCTTTAGTTCAAAATAAGATTCAAAAGAAACAAAGCAACTATATTAAACATAGAGTTTAACATTGTTTGCTATCTTAACTGCAATGATTCTTTAAGCCCAAGTCTTTGCTAAAAGGCATGGAAAACACATGGCCATTCAAATGTTGATAAACTGCCATTCTAGAGTCCCTCACCTTGACCAAGTTAGCTGAGTACTGCTGGAACTGTAGTTCAATACATTCTTAACTAAATACAAACTGGGGAGCCTGCAGTGGTGATCATACAAACATTGCCACTCAGCATCACTTGCTTGAGATGGGTGGCTATAGAAATTAAATCAAGGAGAGAACCAACCTAGAACTCAAGGAGAAATTTCCTGACAATTAGAACAATCAATGGAATGGCTTACCTCCAGAAGTTGTGGATGCTCCAATGCTAGAGGTTTTAAAAAAGAGATTGGACAACCTTTTGTCTGAAATGGTACAGGACTTCCTGCCTAACCAGGGGATTGGACTAGAAGACCTCAAAGATCCCTGTTATTTTGTTATACACTGAATGAATGCCTACACACACACACACACACACACACACACACACACACTTATTTTTATTTATTTATTTATAATCAAATTTATATGCCGCCCTTCTCCTAGGACCCAGGGCAGCTTACAACAAATACAATAAAAATACAATAAAAGTACAATAAAAATTTAAAAATTAGTTGCATTCATACGAACACAATCAGCTCACAATCACTAATGGAGGGACCTTCCAAGGGCCCAGGGGCAGAGCACAGCTCATGCACCCCAAGCCTGTCAGCATAGATGTGTCTTCAGCAATTTACGGAAAGCCAGGAGGGAGGGAGCAGTACGAACCTCTGAGGGAAGCTGGTTCCAGAGGGCTGGGGCAGCAACGGAGAAGGCCCTTGCCCTAGGCCCCGCCAGATGACATTGTCTAACAGACGGGACCCGTAGGAGGCCAACCCTCTGTGCTCTAACCGGTCACTGGGATTCATGAGGCAGAAGACAGTCCCGCAAGTATCCTGGTCCATTGCCATAAAGGGCTTTATAGGTCATAACCAACACTTTGAATTGTGTTCGGAGACCAATTGGTAGCCAGTGCAGGCCACAGAGAGCTGGAGTGATATGAGCATGTCTTGGGAGACCCAAGACGGCTCGCGCGGCCGCATTCTGGACTACTTGCAGTCTCCGGACATTCTTCAAAGGTTGCCCCATGTAGAGAGCATTACAGTAGTTGAATCTCGAGGTGACAAGGGCATGGGTGACTGTGAGGAGTGACTCCCGGTCCAAATAGGGCCGCAACTGACGCACCAGGCGAACCTGGACGAATGCCCCCCTCGCCACAGCCGAAAGATGGTGTTCTAAACTTAGCTGTGGATCGAGTTCATTTGTAGTATTGTGATCTATCGAAGTGGCCTGCCTTGCACTCAGACTTATGAGATATCATGGGTTGTTTCTTTTGCAAAATAAGTAACTAAGTAACTACCATATTCAAAGTACAAAAAATGCAAAGCAAAGCAAAGCAAAAAGTAATGCAATGCAGTGCAAAACAATACAAGGCAATAATGTACAAAATGACTCAGATATGAAATAATAAAATAGAAAAGGAAATATATATAATCTAATTTGCTATTTTTCTATCCTTGCCATTCATTCTTGTTTTCCTCACGTCTCTAAGTTCTTTTATTAGTCATATTAACTTCTTAATTTCACACATGCAAAGCACATTTATTTCTTTCATTTTGTTTATTAATTTGTTGAAATCCTCCAATTCTTATCCTGTGCTTAGATATACCCTAGCACAGAATTCAGTTGCCGTAATGGTTGTACGCCGTAGATTTGTTTGCCTGTCCCTGTGCATGTACACTTTATGTCGGGGTTACATCTTGTCCCAATGGGGTGTCCTTGGTAATTATTCAGTCTTCTCAATGCCACCAAGATTCCCTCTCTGAGGGTCTGTTCTTGGAGAACACTCTTCTGCAGTGCTCACATAACCCTCTAACCCAGTGGTTCTCAACCTGTGGGTCGCGACCCCATTTGGGGTCGAACAACCATTTCACGGGGGTCGTCAAACAATGCAGTCCGCCATTTTTCCCCCTTTTCCTTGGCCGGCGCAGGGCCGTCGCGCCGCGCATGCGTGATGCGGGCCGCCGCGCCGCGCCTGCATGGTGCGGGTCGGGGTCGCGGCCTGAAAAAGGTTGAGAACCGCTGCTCTAACCCATGAAATAACCATTAGCTATTCAATTAATTCTTTAGTTGTGGTTTTATAATATACTGATTATTAAACTGGAGTTGCCTGGAGTTACCCAACACGTTGAGCCATAAACCAGCCACTTACATTTTACCTTAGGTAAGGCAGAATGCCAAAACCCACTGTAAAATTTTCTCCTTTAGTCATTCCACTCTCAAGGGGATTTGAAACAAAATAATGAAATTGAATCCAATATGTCTGAGCCTTTGCTAGTTACTTTTAGTTCATTCTCAGGTCAATAAGACATTCTTGAATTCCTCTATCCTTTTTTTTCCCCACCCCTCAACTAATCTTCCAGAATTAGAAAACGAATGTTACTGTCATGCTTTCTCATTTCTGGAGGGCCATCTACAAATTGGTAGAGATAATTCTTATTATTTTGCATACCAACAAAATGTATTTTTATCTTTGATTACTATATACTTCTGTTGGGGAATATATGTTTTGGCTGAATTGGTGATGAGCAGCCATTTGTCAGAGATATTTTAATTTGGATTCTATGATTCAATGGATGAAATTGATGGCCTATAAGGCTGCTTTCAGCTCTAGAATGCCACAAAGTGAAATTCAGACCTGCCAAATTACAGGTTGCATATTAAATCTGAGACAATGTATATATTTTTTCTTTCCCAACTATTTAATAATAGTATTTAATAATTTACAAATTATGATTTTGTCCATACATCTATAGTGCACTGGCTGATGTTAATGCACCTGTTTTCATTACAAATCATGAGTTATTTGCATTGGAAGCCTGGTTTATCCTCAAAGGTTTCTTAATAATTTCAGAATTAATGTGAAGAACCTGAACTGTGCATCTGCTGCCATAGCAAGAATAAACTGACAGGGGGCAGTCTAACTTCACAATTTTGGGGGGTTGCTCGTCTATGCTCCTGTCTTAATGTGCTTTCTCAGGCAGCAAAATTTGCAAATATGATTATAAAGGTAAATTTACAAGTGACAGGTTGTCAATATGTCAGTAATGTATCAGAGATATCAGCGGCATTAGCAATATTCTTTGGCGTTCATAAAAAAAAAGTTACATACTTAATTTGGCCTGCCTTTTGCAAGTCTAATGATTTATCTAACTTGGGTGTCATTCTATGCCTGAAAGTAACCATAAAATTAAAAGTGATTCAATTTTCTGAGTAAGCCTTGTGCTTCTTCTTGTATTGTTATTACTTGCAATAATCCAACCACATCCAGTGTTTGTCAGGCAGCCACTGATAGGATCAGCATAAAAGAATTGGATAATGTTTCTGCGTCATCAAGTCCAACCCTTGGTTCAATGCAGGAATCCAAATTAAAGCATCCCTAATAGATGGCATTTGCCTCAACACTATCAGAGCAAGGAGCTCCTTATATCACTGAAAAATTCCACCAGCAAGCTGCCCTCTATTATTGTTAGAATATTTGTTTCTAATATTCAACAGAATCTATTTGCCTAACAATTTAAAAACATTGCTTCATATCCTCCGCTCCAGAATGATAGACAGCAGGCCTTCAGTTTCTTTTCTGTGACAGGCCCTTAAAATTGCTGTTGTATGACATCACTAACTGATGTGACAGACTGCGCTGAGAATGAAGACTTTAAGGATATTAGAAATAAACTATCAAGTCATAACATCACATTAATAGGGACCAATATGTGTTTATTAGATTTATATCTCATCTTTCCTTGAGCAATTCAAATATTATATTCTACTGCCTTTCGCATTTCCTCTTTCAACAAATTTGTGAGATAGGTAGACCTCCTTGATCTTAGTCCATCAGTTTAACCACAGTGGCACTTATGGCTTGTATAAACCTCAATAGATCATAAGCAGAGAAGTTGGCAGAAAGAGCATTTGCTTTCAGGATATGTGGCTTTCCATGGTTCACTACAATATAGTGAATATATGTAAAATTTATTAGATACTAATATATTGTAACAAATGTTCTAAAATTCATATACTGTACAAGACTTCTAGTAATAAGAACAAGTCGTGGAGCCAATGAGACTGCCAGCATTCTGGCCAAGCTAGATTTGTCCTTTTCCTGGAGGCTCCATTCTCTCCCTCTGCCTCTCCTAATTTTCTGTTTCATCAGCCTGTTTTCAACAAATAAACAGCCTTTTGTACAACACTTGAGCACATTCATGTTTATTGGTTTCTGTTGAATCTCACTCAATCTTTATTGGAGGAGAGATCACTCAATATTTTTCTTTGGATTCATCAGCAAACTTTGGGGTGCTAGCTACAATAGATTGTGACATTTTGAATCCAAAATCAGGCGTGTTTTTCATGGCGGGGAATCAAGTGCAGTTAGAGGTAACATATTTGCATGCAGCAGATCTGAAGTTTAATCCTTGGCCTTTCTCATTAGAAAAAAATCCTATAGCTATTCAGAGGCAACTGAGCCATCCTCGATTTATGACAGTGGGGAAAGAGGTCCAGTAGTGTGAGTCAGTAGAAGACATTTTCCTCTGCAGTTTTCTTGGCAAGTTTTCAGAAGCTTTTTTCAGAAGTGCTTTATCCTCGCCTCCTTCCTAGGGCTGAGCGAAAGTGGCTTGTCCAAGTCACCCAAATAGCTTTGTGCCTAAGCTGGGACTAAAACTCACAGCCTCCTGGTTTCTAGCTTGATGCTAGATATTTCAGTTCCCAGAATCTTAGCTGGCCACACATTTTTCATGCCTAATGATAAATAGCTGTTAGCGACAAAGTTAAGTGAAAACTCCCTTATTCGATCTTCATGAAAAAGAAATAATGGAAGCTCCTCAATTTTAGGTTCAGCTTGTGAGCTTGCTTCCCAGAAACATTTAGCTAATCCAGTCTGAAACAAAATGCTAGTTGAAAAGGAGACAGATCTCTCTCTCTCTCTCTCTCTCTCTCTCTCTCTCTCTCTCTCTCTCTCTCTCTCTCTCTCTCTCTCTCTCTCTCTCTCTCTCTCTCTCTCTCTCTCTCCCCTCTTGTACAATAAGTGCATAATCAAAACAACCTCCTGCTGAACCTAGATGAACACAAAATCAAATACAGTAAAATCCTTACATTAACACCTTTTTTTCTCAGCGGCAGAGGGGCTCAACCAGTAAGGGAGCAATCCACTAGATGTCACTGGATGTCAGCCTGCCTAGTCTAGTAACAAGGAGTGCTTACTGCAAATCAAGTAACTCTGAGCCTTCTTATGAAAATAGTTTTGTTGCTTTGGAGAGAGGCTGCTGAAATGCTTTCCTTCCAGCACAAGCTCCAGTGAATGCCATACGGATTCCAGTTGCTCTTCCACACTACTGCACCACCAGTTCTGATGGGACTTGCATAAACACACAAGGTGTGGCAAGGTGTGGCAAATGTGTTTTAAAAATGAGTGGACAGTCCTGCTATGGTAGAGATGACACTTTTTAGTCTTTATTATCAGCCATCAAGGGCTGCAGAAGGACATGAGATACATGACAAGAACTTAAGATGGGATTTTTACACAGGGACAAGTAAAGTTTAAGGGGGAAAGGTATGTTGAACCTAATAGGCAGCATTGAGTATAATAACACAAACGGTGAGGCTAGTACTGGGGAGACCCAGACTGAAATAGCCAATGGCAGTTATTCCCCAGGATTAACAACTTGCAGATACATCCTGGAGTTCTCAGCAAAAAGGTGAGCTATAAACAGAAGAATTAAATCAACATATTTTTCCATGTTTCATGAAGGAGGAAAAGACAAATGTTTGACCATTAAACTTCCAACCTCTGCAAATGAATGTCAATGTTGCACTTTGGGAAGTTTCTGGAAACAATAAAAAATAGCCTACAACTCTATGTTTATACATTTATAGAGCTATACTTCCACCTGTATGTTTGAATGGTTAAGTAAAGGGATGCAAGACATCAGGAGTTTAGTAGCAATTTTTCTGATTTAACAAATTTCACTAAAAATGCATAACGTTTTTAAGCTGCAACTGATACATAAAGCAACTAAACTAATGTAGGATTTAAATTTATGTTGTTTGGGTAAAGAAATGTCTGCAAGAAAACAAGCAAGCTCAACTTGTTATTCATTTAAATAATAAAAGTGACAGGGTGGGAGGGAGGGAGGGAGGAAGGAAGGAAGGAAAGAAGGAAGGAAGGAAGGAAGGAAGGAAGGAAGGAAGGAAGGAAGGAAGGAAGGAAGGAAGGAAGGAGCAATTGGAGTGAGGTGGGGAAAGGGAGAGGAAGAAAGGCTGATTATGCAGATATAGTTTGCATCTAAGTAGAAGTATCTTGATCAATCAACAATTGTAATATCTTCAAAACCCATTATATTTCTGAGAACTTCTGAAATTGCCTGGAACCTTTTGACATATTTGAGGTCTTGCTTGATAGTCCTGCTTCCCCCCCCCCCAAAATCGCAACTAGCCTGCCTTCCATTGAGGATCTGTATACTGCACAAAGCAGAAAGAGGGATGAGAAAATATCTACAGACCCCTCATATCCTGGACATAAGCTATTTCAGTTTCTTCCCCTTAAGCCACCACTATAGAGCATTGCATGCCTAAATAACCAGACATAAAGGAAGTTTTTTCCCTGTATCATCATTCTGCTGAACATTTAATTCCTATAGCACTGTCTCGTTTCTCATCTTTTCTCATCTTCTCATCTTTCCTACTATCTTCTCCTATTGGCTTCTTATGATTTATCAATTGTTATTTGTAACTTATGATTAATGATATAACTAAGATTATGATCTATAACCTATTACTTGCTGTTTATATGTACACTGTGAACTTATGCACCAGAAACAAATTTCTTGTGTATCCAATCACACTTGGTCAATAAAGAATTCTATTCTATTCTATTCTATTCTATTCTATTCTATTCTATTCTATTCTATTCTATTCTATTCTATTCTATTCTATTCTATTCTATTCTATTCTATTCTATTCTATTGTATGAGTGAGTATAGTTTTATAGTTTTATATTGTAGTATTATTTTATATGACTTATATATTTTGTACTTGTATTTCTGTTGTGAGCCGCCCTGAGTCTGGGGAGAAGGGCGGCATATAAGTCAAAATAAAGATAAAGATTCTATTCTATTCTATTCTATTCTATTCTATTCTATTCTATTCTATTCTATTCTATTCTATTCTATTCTATTCTATTCTATTCTATTCTATTCTATTCTATTCTATTCTATTCTATTCTATTCTATTCTATTCAATTCAATTCAATTCCACTCCAATCCACTCCAATCCAATCCAATCCACTCTTTTCCATTCCATTCCATTATCACTTTCAGGTCTGCTATGAAGTGTCCTAGGAGTATGAAATGTTTTGATATTATTTTGTTGTTCTTTTGTTCTGTTGCCTATGAGATTTCAAAGGGACATTGCTGGCAGATGTTGGCATACAATACATCACACTGGAGGAAGAGCATATAAAAGCCCCTCCAATCTTATATAAGTGTAGCCTATGATGATGCTGTGGAGGTGTAAATATAGGGACAAAGTAGACATCTAAGTTGGTTGCAGACTCTGATTCCTGTTTCAACATCATTGCACTAGAGTACATTCTCTAGCCTTTAAAATCTGGAGAAGAGGCATCAATATATCATGCACCTTAAAGACATCCCATCTTGGATTATTTTGGATTAGCTGTTGCCATATAATTATTGTGATATTTCAGATTCATCTTTGCAACTGTGTTGTGAGAGATAAAGGTATATTGGAAAAACTCAGCACATTTGAGACCAACTGTATGAGCTGGCATTTATAAATTATAAAAGAACTATAGCTGAATCCAGACTCCCAACATTTTGAATTAAACCACTTTATTCTTGGCTGGCACTCTCCAATATGCCTGTAGTTTGCATTCCCTGGAGAGGTGCCAAGTTGGAAAGGCTGAAGCAGATCCATTGAAATTAGTGAAGTTTATTTTGGCACCACTAAATTAAGTCTCATTTAAACACATGCACTCACAATAGACTAGTAGGAGTATAATTCATAAAAAGTATTTATTTTTAATGGAATGTATATGCTCATTTTCTAATCATTAGAACTGAGATTAGACTGAGAGGTGTTGATTAGTCCAAAGTCACTGGCTTTGTTCACACAGTTGGCTTAACTGGATCATGTATTTGCATACCATTTACTTTGGTTAAAGCTAAATTTTAGTTTGCTTTGTAGTTTAGTGCAGGCTCAAATCCTTCGTTTAGCTCAGCGGTTCTCAACCTTTTCCGGGGCTCAACCCCGGCCCACATCGTGCATGCGTGGCATGACGGGCGCATCGCGCATGCGCGGCGCAACAGCCCGCATCGCAAAGGGGGAAAAAATGGCGGACCAAAAAAATGGCCGACCCCCCCCCAAAAATGGCGGGCCTGCATCGCGCATGCGCGGCGTGACGGCCCGCATTGCAAAGGGGAAAAATGGTGGACCAAAAAAAAATGGCCGATCCAGAAAAAAATGGCGGACTGCGGTGTTTGGCGACCCCCGTGAAATTGTCGTTCGACCCCAAATGGGGTCGCGACCCACAGGTTGAGAACCGCTGGTTTAGCTGATGGTTCTATGTTTTTTTCAATATTCAAAAAAGGATTTTGAAGCAAGGACAGAGTAGAATATTCTCAATAATCCCTATTCCAGTGATGGCAAACCTTTTAGAGACTGAGTGCCCAAACTGCAACCCCAAACCCACCTATTTATCGCTGGGTGCCAGTGGGTGTGGCCCACTGGATGGGCGTGGCTGTGGTGGTCATGGCAGACTGGGTGGGTGTGGCCAAGGTAGGCATGGTCACCTCGATGTTGCTCGTGGGGAGGGATGCCTGTGGGGGCCGGCAGGGTTGAGGGAGATCCAGGGGGTCTCTGGCAGGTGGGGCGGTGGGCAGGAGGCTCATCCGGCAGAGTGAGGCAAGGCAAGGCAAGGCAAGGCAGGGTGGGGGTGCCATTGTCACAGGGCAAGACGACGCAGGGGCCGGGGCAGCTGCTGCCTGACACCGCTGGCCCCCAAACACAGAGGCCAGAGAGTGCATGGGGGCTCACAGTGTCCATCAGCAGCCACAGCCTGCTGGCCCCTTGACTGGCACACTCTAAGGCTCCATAGCCTGCCACTAGCAATTCAGAGAAGCCGCCTCTGAACTGGATGGCCAGCTGACAGCCGAGGAGGTGATGCAGTGGGTCGTGCCCAGGAAAAGAAGAGCATGCAAGGCCAGGAGGGATGGGACGGGGGGGGGAGGGAAACCAGCCATGCTGGGATGCATCCAGCCATGTGGGACCTTGGGGAGTTAGCAGGCGGCTGGTTGAAGAGGGACAGTTGCCATCACAGGAGCACGGCGTGCGTGCCCACAGAGAGGGCTCCGAATGCCGCCTCTGGCATGCATAACGTAGGTTTGCCACCACTGCCCTATTCTCTCCCCCATGTGTGAATTCTAATTCCACTTTTGGCTTATGATGCAATTTATTTTTATCATCCTTTTTTTGTTAAACAGATCAGTAGGGCTTTATAGTTTTGTTTTGTAGCTGGCTGTGGTTTTCTGAGCAGTGATCACTCAATAAGAGATCCAAGGAAGCCTTCTCATTAGGTAAAGTAAGGTGACAATATTTGCAAGCTGACTTTTTTTTTTGTATTTTGACAGGATGTGAAAGTTTTAGGTCATTTAATAAACTTCTGTTTGCAGTTCTATTTCTTGGGAGAAGCATTTGCAGAGTTTGCTAACAGAGATGTTCAGCTTGATCCAGCTTGGCATTACAGTATGCATTCTGATGTGAGAGAGCTGAAGGGGAAGCAGCAAAATGTTTTAGGTAGATTTCAGAAACAGGTCACAGTTTAAGAAAACTTCAACCTGTGTCCAAGTCCATATTTCATATCTGCCATCTATTGGTGAATCTGTCCCTTTAAGCCAGCGGTTCTCAACCTTGGGGTCGCGACCCCATTTGGGGTCGCACGATGATTTCGCGGGGGTCGCCGGACACCGCGGGCCGCCATTTTGTTTTTTTAAATTTTTTAAATTTTTTTTGGTGCGCACGCCGCGCATGCGCAGATCCACCCGTCACGCCGAAAAAAATAAAAAAATATAAAAAAATAAAAAAATAAAAAAAATTAAAAAAACAAAATGGTGGCCCGTCACGCCGAAAAAAATAAAAAAATAAAAAAAATAAAAATAAATAAAAATAAATAAAAAACAAAATGGCGGCCACAACGGGCCAATCCGCGCATGCGTGGCGTGCGCGACAGGCCGATCCACGCATGCGCAGATCCGCCCGTCGCGGCCGCCATTTTGTTTTTGTTTTTTTGATTTTTAAAAAAAATTTTATTTTTTTTTCGGCGTGCGTGCCCGGGTCGGGATCGCGGCACGCATGGGCGGGGCAAGTGGGGTCTCAACCTGAGAAAGGTTGAGAACCACTGCTTTAAGCCATGAGCCGTGTGTATTTCATTTGCTCCTACCTCTCCCGGTTAACCAATGAAAATGGTTGGAAAGGCTAGCTCACACAGAGACCTAGGCCCTCCTCTCTAGATACATAACTGGCCTGTTATAGTCTGAACTCAAGGAGGGGGTGTCATTTTGCCCTCTGCCCTCTTTACATGGCACTTCTGTTGGGTCCCTCACTGTCCCTCAGTCTAAGTTCAATCTCTCTAATCCTTCAGAGGCCCATCAAGAATCACCTGCCTCTGAAGATGGCTGTGCGTTTACAAGCCCAATTAGGATGAACAAAGTTGAACTCAAAGGGACCTATGTAAAGCAGAGGTCTGGGGAAAACTTCTAAGATCCTTCTTTCCCCATTCTTCTGTGCAGGAGGAGGACGCTGGCCTGTGTCTCCCACCCTGGCCTCCCCCTCCCTCCCTTGTCCAACTCTCTTCTTCTGTGAAAACCCAAGACTTTTGCAAGTTCACCAAAGCCGGCTCCTGCTTCATGACTAATTCACATATTTAAATGGGAGACCGGTCAAAGCTGGACTATTTGATGCCAGCCAAGCGCGTTTATCAGATCAGAAAGCTCACAATGCCTGGAGGCAATGTGGGTGTGCAGGCAATGGAGTGGCGAAATGGCGTGGAGAAAAGGACAGTGGGGGTGTAATAAATACTGAAGGCTGGCGGCCTGCCTTCCTATCCCAGAAAGGGAGACGCCCAATTGCAAAGGGCAATTTCTTTTAAAGCTTCCTCCATGCGAAAACACCCCTCTCTATTTCTCTTGCACGCGTGTGCGCACACACAGACACAAACACATCATCCCTAAATGTGCTTCACAGAACACATCTGATCAATTACAGCCCTTTTCACATGGCTGAGCAGTTTCAAAGATGCCACATTTTATTATTGGTTGACCCCTGACACTGCAGGTCCAGATTTAATGGTGGAAAAGCACAGGGCAGGGCAGAGAAAGAGAAAATTAAAGGAAGGTTGGTCTCTTTGCCTCCACCCTCTCTAGCCACTCAACAGAAGACCCAAAGGAAGAATTCACAGGTGAGAAGAGAGGAGAGGAGAGGAGAGGAGAGGAGAGGAGAGGAGAGGAGAGGAGAGGAGAGGAGAGGAGAGGAGAGGAGAGGAGAGGAGAGGAGAGGAGAGGAGAGGAGAGGAGAGGAGAGTTTTGAAGTTGTTTAGGCTGATACCTTTCTGAGGTAAATTTAAAAAAAACAAGTAAAATGTTCAGGCTTCTGGGTTCTTCAGATCTCTTCATCAAGAAAGGTATTGCAAAGCATAGATGGGGGGAATCGATATTACCTTCTTGAAATCTGCATATCATTGCTGCTGGATATGCTCATAGTTTTCCAAGAGTGATGTCCTGCACCCTGGGTTTTCTGTGGACACATTCTTACAAACTTCTGGGTAATAGCTTACTACTGGCACAGAGCTGTTCTCCATTCCTCCTTCCTCCTTCTACCAAATGGAAAGGGGGGGCTGCACCAGACAGGGAAAGGAAAACTCCCCTGTCTGGATGCATGGGGGCCTCAGATGCAGAGCACCTGTGCAAAAATGTGCTGCATTCAGGTCA